>OY734942.1:8923847-10261876 GCA_963457585.1 Spergularia bocconei | reverse complement strand
CAATCCCATAGGAATTACTGAACCTCAACACAAACAGCTTCCAATTACCTCGAACAATCCTTTCGTGTCTACACAGTATACACCCAATTACTCAATAAAATATTTGCAATATCAACATCTACATTGCCAATTACAAGTTTACAACTAAGAAGCTCCTATCCTAGAGGGATTAAGCCGTAATGGGTATCAAAACCTAACCCAATTCGATCTCACCTTTCAGAGAGAACCTTTTTACATCTTCTTTTATATCCTTTTTCTTTAATCTCTAGCAAGACCTACAAAGGTAGTATTGGATTATGCCTAAGTCTTAGAGCCAGGGGCGGAGACAAGGGGGGGCCTACCTCGGCAGCGGCCCGCCCCAGGTTTCCGCAAAATCGAAATATTTGGTGTAAATTTACTATAAAATTAGTGAAAATAAGGTAAATTGTAGTATTCGGCCCACCCCAACTCGGAAAAATAAATTTCCGCCCAGTCCAGGTTTTAATCCTGGCTCCGCCACTGCTTAGAGCGGTATTTAGACTATTTACCTTGAATTAACCCCAACAAAATATTGTACTCAAAAAAACATTGCGAAACATACACACTATGATAACATGAAAATTGTGTGGAATAAACATAACAGCAATACCCAACAAAACAAAAACAAATACTAACAAATTTGAAAAAATCGAAAGCATACCTCGAGTAGCATTGGCCATTTCTCTTTTACTCTCTCGGAGAGCCTCTGATATTAAAAATGAGTGAAATTAAGACACCCAGAATAAATAAATAAATAAAATCATAGTTTGAACAAATCAAAATTAGAAGACCCCAGAATTCTATTACAATTTAAGCAGCAATGAAGAGCTAACAAAAAAAATATATATAATTAAGAAAGAAATAACCTTTGGCGGTGGGTTTTTTCTTGAAGATGTTCATGTTCATGTTGTTTAATTTGCAGAATTCTTATGGAATTGGTGAACTGGGTATTTGAATTTAGAGGGGATTTTTTTTTTATTAATATATTTGAAAGAGACAGTCAGACAGAAGAGGTGAGGTGAGAGTATTGAAGTGGAAGACTTTTTTTCTTTTTTATATATAGTGGAGAAAAGGAGTTAATCTGGAAAATCGGAATTGAAAATTGAAATTGAGGAAAATTTTTAAGTGCCTGTTTGGCCAAGCTTTTACAAGTGTTTCTGGAGGTAAAGAGGAGAAGCTTGGCCAAACGGGGGTATTATTAGAAGCACTTCTATTGTTTTGAGAAGCTCAAAACAGCTTTTAGAGGGCTAGAAGGAGAAACATCAAATTGGGGCTTCTCATTCTGTTTCTGTTTCTGCTTCTGCTTCTCAATTTTCTTTTTTATTTTTTATTTATTATTTTTTTAAAGCTGCTACTCTTAGTCTCTCTCCTCCCCCGTCCCCACCCAACCCACCTTTCCTTTCGCCGGTCACCACCGTCGGTGTTCCCCACAACCAGCACAACTGCCCCACTGGATCCCACCACCACGGAAATCAGCCGCCCTTCACCGCAGACCGCTACACCGTTCACCCTCTACTCTACTAACATTTTCTATTTATTTCAATTTTCTCTCTCCTCAATTTTTTCTCACCCACGACCAACAATGCCAACTAGGAGGTCGAGGGAGGCGCGAATGGTGGTTTTCGTGAGGAGGGGGCCATGAATCAGTGGGGAAGAAGGTTGAAAAGGGAGGTTTTGAGAAAAGAGAAAACTGCGCGCGGAGACGAAAGGGGTCAATGACGGCGGACTTTGGTGGCACAGGCGAGACGGCCGGAGTGTCGTTGTCTGGAATGAGGTGGACATCGGAGGAGTGGTGGGTTTGTGTGAGGGCCGACGGCGGTGGCAGGGCCGAGGGAGGGGGGAGGAGGTAGGAGAGAGAAAAAGATGGGAGTACGTTGGGTTTGTTTTCAATTTTTATTTTTATTTTTTTCTTTTTCTATCTTAATTTGAAGACTTGGCCAAACAGTACAACAAGTGTTTCTGATTCCTAAGAGCACTTCTAAAATAAATTTACCAAACACCCAATAATTTCTCGAGAAACAGTTTCTCAAAAACTACTTCTGAGAATCACTTCTAGAGAAGTAGGAGCTTGGCCAAACAGACCCTAAGTCTAGTGGGGCCGCAAATACTATCCTACCCCCGGGGTACCAAGAGGAAAGTACCCCTGGGCCTCCTCTTGATAAAATTCAGTTGTTATTGTAAAAGCCCAGTGCAATTTTGAGTAAAGCCCAATATCAAATCAATACCAAGCCACACAAATAAGAAATCCATTAATAAAAAAATAAAAACTCAACCACCATTTTCTCTCTCCTCCCCTTCACCCTCCACGCACCACCTGACCACCGCCACCCCCAAGCGCCGACCACCACCCCAATCGACGGAAACCCCACCATTGGACGGGCGCCACTCCGGCGACCCCAAGGCGGCAGCCTTCTCCCCGCGCCATCTCCTCTAACGTCCTCCACGTCCTCATTTCCTCATCTTCTCTCTCCTCTTTAACTCCTTTCCCCAGCCCTTATTCTCGACTGCCACTGCCCATAAACCCTCCCCCGGCCCACGCCCTACACCGCCGACCACACGCACCACCATCATCGCCGCAAATAGAAATGTTTGAGGAGATCGAAAAGTGGGTGAAGGGGAAAATGGGGGAGAAGGACGGAGCCGCGGTGTGTGGGAGCGGCGGAGGGGATGTCGCGGTAAGGAGGCGATCAATGGGGACCGGTCCGGGCCGTCTGCGGTGGTGATCGGCGACGGACTCCGGCGGGGCTGGGTGGCCGGGTGGGGTAGGGGGGGTTGGGGGAGGAGAGAGAAAAAGGAAGGGGAGGGGGTGTTTTTTTTGTTTTTTGTTTTTTGTTTATTTGGTTTAATCTAACCATTAATCCAAAATACTCCGTATTCATTTTAAAACAAAAATCGTTTATTTTAACACAAATACCGTCCATTTTAGAACAAAAACTACCTATTTCAGATTAAATAAATCAAGATAAAAAGAATTCATTCTAAAACAAATAGAATTCATTTTAGAACAATAATCATTCATTTTATAACAAAAAAACATTCATTACATAACCATTCTTTTAAAACAAATATCATTCATATAGAACAAAAATCATTCATTCTATAACAAAACTCATCCTTTCCATAACAAAACTAACCATCCTAGGACAAAAACGAACCATCGTATGACAAAAATCATTCATCCTAGAACAAAAGTCATTCATTCTAAAACAAAAACTAATCATTCTAAGACAAAACTAACCAATCCTAAACAAAAAACATTCATCCCAAAACAAAAACTAACCATTTTAGAACAATATCAAATCATCCTAGAACAAAAACATTATATTATTTTTATAAAACAAAATTAACAAAAACAGATTATTATAAAACAAAAATATTTTAATTTTGAACCAAAAAAAAAATCATTACTAAATAAACAAAGAATAGTTATTGTTTTTGTCCTAGAATGGGTAATTTTTGTTTTGGGATGATTGGTTTTTGTCCTAAGATGATTAATTTTTGTTATAGAATGGTTAGTTTTTTTTTTGGGATGAATGATTTTTTGTCTAGAAATGATTAGTTTTTGTTATGAGATGGTTGTTTTTTGTCCTAAGATGGTTAGTTTTTGTTTTGAGATGAATAGTTTTTGTCCTATGATGGTTAGTTTTTGTTTTGGGATGAATGGTCTTTGTCCTACTATGGTTGATTTTTGTTTTAGGATGGTTAGTTTTTGTTCTGCAATTGTTAGTTTTTGTTCAAGAATAGATGGTTTTATCCTAGAATGGTTGACTTTTATTCTGAAATGGTTAATTTTTGTTTTGAAATGATTAGTTTTTGTCCTAGGATGATTAATTTTTGTTCTAAAATTGTTAGTTTTTGTTTGGGATGAATGGTTTTTGCCTAGAAATGATTAGTTTTTGTTTGAGATGGTTGTTTTTTGTCCTAAGATGGTTAGTTTTTGTTCTGGGATGAATAGTTTTGTCCTAAGATGGTTAGTTTTTGTTAAGAAATGAATGTTTTTTGTCCTAGAATGGTTAATTTTTGTTCAAGAATGGTCAGTTTTTGTTATAGGATGATTACTTTATGTTCTGGAATGGATGATTTTTGTCTTAGCATGATTACTTTTTGTCCTACGATGATTACTTTTTGTTTTAGGATGATTAGTTTTTGTTCTGAAATAAATGATTAGTTGTTGTATATAATGAATGATTTTTGTCCTAGGATGGTTACTTTTTGTCCTAGGATGAATAGTTTTTGTCCTAGCATGATTAGTTTTTGTCCTAGCATGATTAGTTTTTGTCCTAGCATGATTAGTTTTTATTCTGAAATGGGTGATTAGTTTTTGTATAGAATAAATGATTTTTGTCCTATGATGGTTGATTTTTGTTATGTAATGGTTAGTTTTTGTCCTAGGGTAGTTAGTTTTTGCTAAGAAATGAATGTTTTTTGTCTTAGAATGGTTACTTTTTGTTCTGAAATGGTCAGTTTTTGTCATAGGATGATTACTTTATGTTCTGGAATGGATGATTTTTGTTTGAGGATGATTAGTTTTTGTTCTAGGATGATTAATTTCTGTTCTGAAATAGATGTTTAGTTTTTGTATAGAATGAATGATTTTTTGTCCTAGGATGATTTTCGTTTAATTAGTAAAGATTTAAATCTTTTGTAATTAATAACTAAAAATAAAAAAATTTATTAAAAAAAAAAAAAAATCCTCTCCCCTCAGCCTTCCCCCACCCCCCCTCCCCGGCCCACCCTCCCTACCGCCCCCACCCACTCCGACCTCCTCCCCTCACCCCAAATTCACCACCACTGGGCCGCATTCGGCGGCGCGAGCCCAGTAAGATGGGTCGTCGTGGCCCTCCTATGACCACCGCCACCATCGTCCTCCTCCACTCAATTGCTTTCCTCCCTCGCGCCGCCCTACGCTGCCTCCGTCCATGGCAGCTCGTCCTCTGTCTTGGCTCCTCCGACCGCGCCATCGACTCCGCCTTAGCCGCCGATCTCGGCCTCAAGCTTGTCCACTTCGAAGTTTCGCGCGCCGTACTCATTCGCAAGGGGAGGGGGACGGAGCGGGCGTGGCATCGCGGGGGTGGGGTCGTGGGTTTGTCACCGCCGACTGGTGGTCAGGTCGGAGTCAGGTCTGCCGGAGGCGGGGACGGAGCGAGGCTGGGTTGGGTGGGTCGTGGGTGGGGGAGAGGGGAGGAGAGAGAGAGTGAAATTTGTCATTTTTGTAGGTTGGGCTGGTTTGCTTTTTGCTTTTTGTTTCTTTTATTTTTTGATTGGGCTGGACTGGACCATATGTGGATTGGGACAGGGGGTACAGATAGAATGGTACCCCCGGGGTACCATAGACGATTGTAGTGGGGCTTTTAAATTGGGTGTCGGAGGACTAGATGTTGGAGGAAAGCAGGCCAACTAACGGTATATGCCGTTAATTTAGACCGACATCGTAATTTAGTATGGTTTCGAAAATAAGTTGTAAATAATTTAAATTATTTTCATAAATATAATCATTTGAATTAGAATAGAGAAAGTTTTCTTCTGGCATATTTTCTCACCGAACTTTCCCCATGGTACACGGTAAACACGCCGGACTTGTCGCTGGAACTCGTAGATACGCTGTCCTCCCCCTTATATCCCGCCGGTATTCGACCTCCCACTGGATGTCTCTTCTATCTTGTCACCGGCCGGACCTCCCATCGCAGCATCACTCCTCAAGTCCTCACGCTTTTTCCTCTATTTTTCAAAAAAAAATAAAATAATTTAATCTATAATCTATAATCTATAATATATATATTATATATATAAAAGAGGGATTTTTTAAGAGCATAGAGATCATTTGAGAAATGCCGAGAGAGTTTAGTGTGGTGAAAGAGTATATAAGAGAGTTTAGTCTATGGTGAAAGAGTCTACATAATACTATGTGTTGGTATCAGGCCGACACTCTAGAGGGGGGTGAATAGAGTGGCAGGAGTAATTCGAGCAATTCGCCCGAATGCACTGCCTTCTTTTCTTTTCGTGGAGATACAAGTAATGGAATAGTACAAGGAGCAGTGCACGGAACAATGTATGAGACACTGTTCCCCTGAGATAATAAAACGAATGCAGTAAGGAGAGACACAGGAATTTACCGTGGTTCGACCTCTAACACAAGGTTTACGTCCACCCCTACTCTAATCTTCAATAATTCACTATTCTCAAAGAGTAATACAAGCATCAATTCACGTTCTTACCACAAGAGCTAATTGACGTTTTTCCCAAAAGAACTCTACCCCAATATCCACCACGGATATTGTGACTGTACCCGTAAACTCTTAAGAAAATAAGGATTACAAAGATTCGATATCTCGATGTGCTTCTTGAGAAAGCAGGTGAGATACTATTATGCCTAGATCGAGATGACACACCGTTAAGAAAACTCTCTGCCTTAAAGGAAATACTCTGTTTTGCTCAAAACGCTCTTTTGCTCAATGTGTGTGTATCTTCCAAGAAAAACAACGTGAAACTTAAATGTCAAACCATTAGGTTAATTTGATCAAGAAGGATATATCTCAAAAGATAGACTTTTCATAATAAAAAGATTTTATCCCGTAAATATTATCTTTTGAGATCAAATAAAAAACTAATGCCTAATTTGTATTAACCAAAAATAGGAAAATATGAGATATTATCGGTGTAAAAGGAATTTCCAAAATTATTGAGGATATTTTTTTTCTCGTAAGATTTGAAGTGAGGCGTTTTCAAAATTCTATTGCAAAGGAACAATGTATGGAACAGAGTAAGGAAGACTGTTCCATACGTTGTTCCCTGCTACGTTTCCTGAAGGCAATCTTAGGGTGTGTCAAAACAAGACCGTACAAGAGTTCTAACCATTACAACACATGATCATCTACATGATCAAAATTCACTCTAGTATTTGTAGTTGTTTCATGCCTCGACTTGTTCCATAACCTTGAAGTGCGGAACCTGTTAATATAAGCTTAAACAAACTTGAGAGCATTAAGGTTAGTTCCATCAGGATCACATATCCAAAATACTAACCTTAGACAACTACTATATTTGTTATCATCAAATCCGGGAACCCAACAAATTCCCCCTTTTTGATGATGACAAATATTAGTGCAAACTTTCACCAAACACTCGAAGAATTCAGTACTTAGCATAGAGACAATAGAAGGACGTGGAAAACCGTTAGTGTCAAACATAAAGCACAACCATAAGATATTCAAACTAAACCGCTGAAAACTCGAAAAGAGCATTGGTTATTATAGACTTAAAGATGGAAAGTTTGCATAAATTTTTCCCCTTTTGACACCATAAAAAAGGTCAGACTGCACAAGAGAGTAAGCCTAAACCACCACACAAATGCGAATTGAACCAAGTTTAAAGCACTGAAGAGACCAAATATCTCGAACGAGATGTAATCAAGCTATGACAATCCAAAACCAGGTCCCCAAATCCTAGGAAACATAACAGCCAAAAGCATTGTAGTGTCTAAAACAGCCATTAGCAGAGAACAGTGAGACTACGCAAGAAATGGCTAGAGGCTTAAGTGTATTGTCTTGAGGACCAGTGATGAAACAGTGCTGGGAACGGAGGATTGAAAAAGGGAGAGACCAGCACTAGGAACAGGGTTTATGGCAAAGGCAGCAAAACTGGTTACGAAAGATGGAACAGTGAAGGTACCAGCATAGGTCTAAGTCGTAGTACTCGAAAATATTAGTACTAGCCAACTTCTACCAAGGGCAGAAGTTTCAAGAACAATCACGACTTTTAGCGCCCCCATCAAAACCAATCTACCCATAGGTGTAGCAATGTCCAAGTTCGCTTTCACCACATGAGCTTGTGAAGCACGTTGATGTAGATAATTTACTTGGCAGAACCAAGTCGCTGGAGTACTTGTGCTCAACTGTATCATCGGAGTTTTTTTACTTTATCAACTGAAAACAGCTTCTCGATCCGCTGATTAAAAACCACTTCAAGACGTTCCCCCTGAGTTGCAGCTACTATTCCTCGGTTGTCGTTGTTCACTTGACGATCGTGTGGACCCTCTTCCTCATTACTATGTCTCTGAGAATTGAAGAGAATGAAGTGAATGAGCTTAATATAGGTAGCAATAGCAACTCCTTAGTCTGGGAGGAGGAAACGCGCCGTAACCTTCTTTTGCTCTTAATACGTCTTGGAGTCCGTCTGTGGGTTGAGAGTCTGTTTTCCCTTTTTTTTTTTCTTTTTTTTTTTTGTAAAACAACTCCTCTTCTCTTTAGAATCCTTTCCTCTGCAGAATCCTTTTGACAATCTTGCTTCATGAAACCTTCCAAACCCACATATATGAAATCTTTCCACCGTATCAGTTGGCTGCATATTTTACACTTGTGATCCAGGTTACCCAAAATCCTCTGAATGTCCACTTTCCACAAATTTCGTTTTCTCATAGGACCACTGCTGGGAACAGTTACTGGTGAAGGAATGGTGTTTTGAAACAGGTAGGAGAACAAGGCAAAACAAAGAAAGGGAACAAGGCATAGTACACTGTTCTTAACGCTGTTTCCCAGGCAACTTAGGTTAATGGTCAGTATAGCTATCAAACATGACATGATTCTTTAATCATCTAAGCACTTTCAACAAGATCAATCAGACGGCATACAACAGACATTTGTTGAACTCAAGTGGTGACAACCAATTCTCGTCAATCATTGGGGGGCAAAGTGTGCAAACAATCATCTTAGTCTAAGTAAACCAAGTTCAGTTCTAATTTTCTGAAACCTTTCTCTAGGTAACGGTTTAGTGAAAATATCAGCAAGTTGATTTTCAGTTTGACAAAATTCAAGCACAAACCCCTTTTCCACATTGTCCAAAAAAAATGATGCCGAATGTCAATATGCTTAGTTCTAGAATGATGGACATCTTGTCGAGATAATAATGGCACAAGTAATATCACAAAAGATAGGAACACAACCTACCTCACCTCCAATGTCGTCGTTTTCAGCATATACTGGTCTTGTGTTCCTCGCGATGTTCCCCCTGAATCTGTATCCTCGGCAGGAGCAAAACAAACTTCGACTGGTCTTAGGAACATATCCGGGAACAGTGTTGAGACCAGCCTCCGCATTAGCATTTGGAACATCAAACTCTCTGTAGTTCTGCACATTCTTATCAAATATCTTGGTTTCATACCCCTTTTAAAGAGTATGTTCAACCAATCATGCTTCAACCCCTTAACAAGATAAATATCATTGGGTGTGAGTGACTTACCAACCTTACCAGTGATTGCACTTTATTGTCCAAATGCCACACACCCTGCATCAAAGGCTGTGAGTGAGAGAAATTGATTGGGGTTATCTGTCATATGCCTCGAGCAGCCACTATCCACGTACCAAAAACTGCTCGCTCTCACCCTAGCCTGCAAAGGAAGTTAGTTCTTTGATTTCGGAACCCAAACAAGATTGGGTCCCTTGGTTTTAGTCATAGCTTTCATTGAATCCTTGCGAACCCACACTTGCTTGACTACTTTACCATACACAAGAGAGTTTAGTGTATGGTGAAAGAGTATACAAGATAATACAGATTTATCATTTAAGATAAGGCAGAGTCCAAAAAAGTAGGTGATAAGTCCATATTTATACACGTTTTTACCCTCCTAAACTATATTATTATTGTCGTCTTATGGGTCATTTGAGCTAGATTATTATCTTTTCGTACAATTGCAATTATTAGTCCTTATGTCGTGTTTTGAGCTTAATATTTTATTTATGTTGATTATTTAATAACCCGTCTACTTGAGATCGGAAAATACACTAAATTCGGTTTTACCGGCTTTGCAGGACCAATTTCGTATTTAATTCATAATTTCCTCATACGGAGTCCGATTAAGGTAATTCAAGTTGCGTTAGAAAGCTTGGATCGAGTTCTACAATTTTGCAGAAGAATGTGTAGGCTAAAACTGCACTCGTCAAGGCGCAACTGGATAACAAGTTTTGTAAGGTAAAAGAAATTACGTACGATTTCATACGTGGGCTTGGGCCGAGAATAGAAAAAGGGCTAGGCGGCCGAAGGAATAGAAAGTGCGAAAGACACAGAAGAATAAAAAAGGGAGATTCATTCGGTTATTCTGGAGGAGAATTCATACGCGAAGACAGAGACGCCGCGGAGAAAAGTGAGAAGACGAAGCACGCGAAGACAGAGCTTCGGCTCCGATCAACTCGTCCTATAGCATGAGCTTCTCTATCCCTTTTGTCTTGTCTTTCGTTTTTGTAATTAGTATGGAGTAGATTATTGTAGGAACATGTAATTAGCTATTCGATATTACGGTTTTTGAGATTATGAATTTGTTTATGATATTATCGATTGGATTCTATGGTATTTATATATGATTCATAATTCGTTCAATTTCGTGACAATTGATTGAGTTTATCTTCTCTTATTATTTTCATGAATTAATTGTCGAATTGATAGTAGTATAATTAGGTTGCAGCTTTCTGGTCTAATTGTATTGCTAGAATCGTGTATGATAGTTAGATTCGATTTAGTTGCAGCTTTCTGGCTAAGTTGGGTTTATCTGATTGGTGTTCTTAATGCGACTTGGTTTGTTAATCTGATTCGTGCTTTCATGGTTAGATTAATATAATTTAGTTAGTATTATACTTGCGTGCTTTCACGGGGTTTAACGAGTCAGAAAGATAAAATCGAGAGTCTGCCTGCTTTCAGGGGGTTTTCGGTTAACCAATCTATCATAGACTAATTGAGTGAATCGATGATTAGACCCGTATCGGTAGTGAATTACATGTCCCTATTATTCTGATATAAAGTTTAGCATTTCGTTAATAGTTGTTAGTTTAGTTAATTAGTTCAAACATCAAAACAACCCCCCCAATTCTACTAGTTATAGTCATATATATTTAGTTAGATAATTAGTTTAAAAACGCAGTCCTTGTGGGTTCGACCCCTTACTTCCACTATCTAATAGGTAGAGTTAGTGAGTGATTATAAATTTAATTTTGTTGCGGAAACGACACGCATCAGTAGGAGATAAATTCCACAGTTAATCATTAATAATTCACACGGATATTCTCATTTCGTGAATTTCTTACATAAAGGTATATTATATAATTGAAACACGGTGTAATTGATCATACAACTGGTAATGTGTATCAAAAACTTTTGAAACATATATTATTTTATTTGATTCGAAATGTATTTCAATTTGAGATCCATTTAAACATTTTTCAATATGCAATGAATATAGATAAGAAATATTGTTGTATAATTTAAAATACAAGTAAGCAACATTACAACAATTGTTATGGATTATTTTAATTTAAATAATAGCATAGTTGATTATAAACATAAAAATCTTTAAGAATGATATAACATTTGAACCGTGCAACGCACGGGCTTAAAACTAGTATATATATATATCTAAAAGCGAATAATTTGGAGCGCATTGAGGGTATCTAGAGGTCAAGAAATGCAGGGAGAGAGTCAGTGTTATTTAAAGATAAAATAATAATAAAAAATATGAAAAACTGTTTCGTGAGAAGCACGCGAGAAATGCGCACAGAGAGTACAAGATATGTTAAACTCTCACATAAAATAATAATGTAATCCACATTAAACATTAAGAAATGCAGCGGGAGAGAGTCCAATATTTGTATAACTCTTACGTAATAAAGTTATCGATATGTAACATAATATAAACTGTTATAACTTGGGCTACGTATATCAAAATATTACGATACATGTTTCATTGAGTTCGTGTCGAAATGTATTTCAACATAAGATCCATTTGCACATAGTCTTGAAAAATTAAATATGATTTTGGTAGAGATATGTCGACAAGTTTAAGCCATTTGTAAGAAAATGATTTAAAAAATAACAAAAAAAGTACCCAGAAGTGATTTAGTGAGATTAGAAGACATCTTAACTAACCAACATTTAATCAATTATCATTTTTTTTAGATTACGTATATAATAAAAAAGAATATGAAAAGTGTTCCGTGTTAATCAACTATCATTATTTATTTATTTATTTTAAGATTAACTAATTAAAATATAAAAATAGTTCATTATGGTGAAGTGTCCCGTGCAACGCACATGCTTTTCACCTAATCAATATATAACTATAATTCAATTTCTAAAGTAAATGAACTTGCTGCGACTTAGTCAACCAATGACTCTGAACGTTGCATTAGTGAGCTTGAATCACGTTCAGCAAACTCTTCTATGGCTTTCTATGTCAATTAGACATAGCCAACATAATAGGAATTGCTTGCTGCGGCCAGATAAGTTGACTTGGACACTCACACAATGATCAAGCATACTACTAATTTTGCTAAGATAAATAACAGTTGCTTGTTTGCAGGAATACAGGACAAAGACATGTCAGACTGCTACATCTTTGCAGGGCCGTGGCAGGGCCTGGGCGAGCTGGGCCCCCGCCCAGGGCCCCTACACAAAAACAAATATAAGTATATTAAAAGGTCTTACCTTAGCAATATACTGCTGCCTGTCCAGTGGGTTCGATTCCTAGACCATCAAGTCTTCAACCGATTGTTCCGCTTTTTGCAACATTTCTCCTATTCATTTTTATTTTTTTCTTTTTAGATATATGAGTTTATTTTATTGTTTTTCTTTTTTTCTTTGCATACCTTTCTTCACATCTATCTACGAATATATTTCTTGATATTTGCAAATATGTAACAATGTTTTATGTATACTATTAATTTTAAAGCATTCTTAAAAAAAACTTTAAAAGTAGAAACTAATATTTATCTTTTTTCATATAATGCATTAATTAGTAAACAATATTTCAGAGACGGGCGACATTAAGAAAAAAAAAAGATATTATTCTCGACAAAATCTGGCAGCAACCCGGTAAGCTTATTCTGCTCAACCCTCAACCTTGTCAAACTATAATAACTTCCAATATCACGAGGTATGTTGCCAGTAAGCATGTTTTCACTCAAGTCAACCACCTTCAACTGTTTACTAAAACAAATGTCGGATGGAATTTCACCTATAAAGTTGTTATTTCTGAACTCTAGCATGACCAAGCTAGTATTTCTCAAAACTCTCGGAATAACCCCAGAAAACTCATTGTGATGCAAGGAAATATTCTTAAACCTTTTCAATTCTTTTGATTTCCGAAGGCAGCTCTCCTGTTAATTGGTTACCATATATGATAATATTCTCTAACCTCCGATTTTTCCTAACATCAAGTGGAAATCTCTCCCCGACAAGTGATTATTAAACATTTTCAGTTGCCTTAACTTTTTCGGGTTCCCCAATTCACTTGGAACATGATGTACTCTTTACTGATATTTGTAATGACCATTATCTCCTTTGTATAAATGGACAAATCCTCCTTCGACGACGACAACAACCACAAATGGATGTTGGATTGTTTGAAATAGTGATACGAAGTGGATGTAAATAATGTAGAATGTTGACATATATTGTATATTGATGATATATTACTTATTTAGAATATATAATATATAATAAGATAATATGAATTTTAAGCATATATTTCATTTGGACCCAAATATGCTTTGTAGACGGTTCCATGAGCTCCCCTGGCTATGATGTACTCGTCACTGAGATTTGCAGTGACCTCCATTATTTGGAACAACATGAATGGGTTTTTAATATCAGTATTTCGTCCTCCTTGGCGCCTGATCATGATGACATACCAAACAATAAGAACAAAAATTGCAACAAATAGAACTGATCCGAGAGCTATGACTACAATATAAATGACATGGAGGCCTCCCTTGTAATTACACCTTTGACTATCATATAGTCTAAAATATCTGCTTTTCCTGCAATTAGCACCAGAAGTTTGGAATCAATCAACACAAAGCTCAGAATTTACGGAGAAAGAAGAACGTGAAAAGTCCAATAATTTTACTAGTGCACGAGGTTATCAGGTTATGTTTTTTTCCTAAGCCAGAATTCGCGCATTTTAATCAGATTTCGATTTCTGATCTTTCCCAACGTCTCAATTTCTCTGGACATATTTCCATTTGCATTTCTCTGATCAGGCTGATCACCAAGTGAAAGTTTCTTGACATCATAGATTTCATTTGGATCTAACCTAGTCTTGTAGACAGTTCTATGGGCATCTGGCCATGATGTACTCTTTACTGAGATTTGTAGTGACTCTTATCTGCGTTGCATAAATGGACAAATTCAACGACGACGACGACAACAACCACAAATGGATGTTGGATATTTGAAATAATGATACGAATTGGATGTAAATAATGTATTATATATTGATGATATATTACTTATTTACAGAAGCGTGGCAGGGCTTGGGCCTCCGCTCTGGGCCCCTACACAAAAACAAATATAAGTATTTAGCAATATACTGTTGGTCTGCTGCCTGTCCAGTGGTAAAACACTCACGCAACATATTGGCTGGGTTCGATTCCTAGACCAAGCATTTTTATCTTCTTTTTAATTAATTCATTTATGCAATTTATTTTCTTGTGTTTAGCTTCAAGTTTTCTAACCCATTGTTCCGTTTTTTTGCAACATTTCTCCTATTCATTTTTATTTTTTCTTTTTAGATATATGAGTTTATTTTATTGTTTTTCTTTTTTTCTTTGCATACCTTTCTTCACATCTATCTACGAATATATGTCTTGATATTTGCAAATATGTAACAATGTTTTATGTATACTACTCCCTCCATTCATATCCAAATGCTCCATTTTTTTTTTTGCAGTTTTTGACGGACCATATTTGGACCCACCTCTAGATCAAATGAAATGTTCACTTAGTGTAAAAATTAGAAAATACTGTATTCTGGAATGCATTTTCCAGATTCCCCTTATTTTTAAAGCAAATGAGTCATTCATTTGGGTGATAGGTGGGTCACAATATGGTAAGTCAAAAAATGAAAAGTGAATGGGGCATTTGGATATGAATGGAGGGACGACATTAAGAAAAAAAAACTTAAAGTATAAACTAATATTTATCTTTATTCATATAATGCATTAATTAAATAATAATATTTCAGAGACGGACGACATTAAGAAAAAAAAATTATAGGGGCCCCATTTTGAAAGTTCGCCCTGAAATCTCCCACACGGCCCGACATCTTTGCATTTATCATTCTTATGAATAATTCAACATTTGAGAGTTCAGACTCATATTTTCTCTATTTATTACAATCAAATGAACTTAGCTATATGTCTGAGTCAGTCTCACATGTTTGACAGCCAATTAGATGTGAGGGACATACTTAGACATACGCTACACTGTTGCTCCTTCGGTGGCCAGGTTAGGGCTCTCAGAAGAAGTGAGTATAAAATGTGGAGAATTTGATACGTAGTTGTTCTGGCCTTCTGGGTACTACTTTGGGCCTGATGATCAGAAGTTCAGAACTGATGTCGGGTGGTTCACTGATGGTTGTTCAAGTCCGAACAACGAATACAAGTACTTTCTGCAGAGGTGATCTTCAGATACAATAAGCAGATAATCATCGGCATTCCCTTGTGCTTCTACAGAGGATTCTTGTCCAAGCAGGATAGGGGTTCGGACCTAGATGTAAAACACAGTTACAGAGGAAAAATAACTTACTACATTCAGATATTCTTCTGCAACATGATGCCCTCTCTGCATGTAATCGTGCATCTGCTAAATCTGCAAGTATTCACCTTTTCAATAAAGTAAAATGCCACATTGTTATGAAGCAGCAAAATGAGGTTAAGGGAGTATGATGGTTTGGACTGAATTAGAAGTACTCACTATTCAGCTTACATTAAAATATAAAATAATATAAAATCCTATTAAAGGATACTGAAGCTCTTCATCATATCATTATCCCAGAAGGCATGAAAATACAACGATCGCAAAAAGTACAGAAGTACCAAGCAGAGGTCCCTCAAAAGAAGAAACAACTGATATGGCTCCTGTAATGCCTCAATATATACCTGTAAAGCACTTATCTATCTCACTTAGTGGTACTCTAAGTTGTTGTTATGGTGTCTCGGTTTCTTGAGTCTATCTGAAATTACCTCTTGCCGGAACTCTCAGTAGGTTCTTGCTCGACTTCTGTGCATTTGAAAAAACTTGCAGAATGGAGCAGCTCCTTACTGATTCTTGCTCCCTTTCATCAGGAGTGGGTGAAAATAAAGAGCTAACAGTAAATAGCAAAAAAAATTGTACAACCAAGCAGAAACTGCATGTCCTCAGAAAGGAGAAATCTTACCTCAAACTATTTGCAATACTTCAGCTAATGTGAGGGTCAATGATTACAGACAAAAACAAATTATTTTGCCAAATTTATGAAAATCTACATAAGATGATGGGGTGGCTATATGTTTATCTTATTTGTTTCGAAGTATTCTTTTGTTTTTGCCGAACCTTTATCCTTTCCTTGTTCTCTCCCGAATAGCAATAAAGCATTGCAAATCAGGCAATGACAAAACTAATCCATTTCAGGCTGCAGTTGGCTCTCACAAGTGTGAAAATGTAACATAATAAATTCATAAAGATCTAAATAAACATGAAAGGGAATCCACCTGCCTTATGGGCAAATTCAAATGACTAGACGTGTACCGCTGTACCACTAAACAGTGGCTCCTCCAACCTAAATCATTAACAAGTACATTGTTCTAAAGGTCTTACCTGCATAAAAATAAGTTTCAGAAGAATTTGCCAGAGATTTGAGGCAAAATAATAATAACCCGAAATTGCAGGAGATCAAATTGACTTCAGAGAGCAAAGGCAATGACTTGTAGTTTTATACTTTTATTACTCGTATATGTAACTTGTAAGTGAAAGATTTTCACCAAAAAGAAACAGATGTGGATGTCATCACCAAATGAAGCTTGGTGTAACTGAGAGAAAACCCTAGAGAGAGAAAGTTTAGAGAGAGAAAAACCAAAAAAAAAAAATTGTAGCCGCCATCTTGGCTCGCCGGCGATCGGTATCCTTCTTGATCAGGCTACATCCCGGCGAGCCATTCCTAACTTACTCATCAACGCCAACCACGATCGCAACATAATCTACCTGATACCGCGGTTCTTTGTCCGGCTTGTTCTGGAAATCAAGGTGGTTTACTTGGTTGAGGAACTCAGCTTTTCCTAGCTTCCAGGTTTGGGTATTCTCATGTGTTTGCTCTCTGGTTGGTTGATCTGTTGTTGCTAGCTTGGGTCGTTGTTTCTAGTTTTCAAGTGGGTTTCTCTGTTTGTCTTCTTCTTTGTTTCCTTGTGGGAGTTTTTTGTACTTGTTTCGATTGCAAGATGGCTGTTGAATCTATGATCGTATATCATCTTGACGATGTTGAATTTGGGGATGAGGATTTATCAGAAATGTTTCTGAAATTAAAGGGCCCGGAAGAGGTACTCAATTATGCCCATAAGTTGAAATTAGATGGTACTTCTTTGTTCATACAGGGCCATTTTAAAAAAGCTTTTTCAATCTATCTCAAGGCTATCAAAGCCGTCTGCTTTGTTATGTCCTTTGATGGAGAAAGCCAAGTGTTGCTAAGGGATCTTGCCATTTCTCTTAATCTCAATTTAGCAATTTGTGCGCTGAAATTTGGTAACTTTGCAGAAGCACAGATCCACTGTTCCTTGGTATTAGGATTTGACTCTGGTAATATCAAAGCTCTTTTTCGACGAGCTATAGCTTATCGTCATTTGGGTCAGCTTGAAGCTTCTTATCAAGACTTAGTTCAAGCAAAAGCTCGTGAGACTACTAATAAAGAAGTGTTGGAGGAGTTAGTTCAGGTGGAAGGTTTATTGAAGTCTTTGGGTTCGATTAATGATAGCGCCTCGCCTACTCGCCTTGTGATGTGTTCCAACGACAAAGGTAAGAATTTGGTTGGTGAAAGTACGGACATGGTTCCATCTTTTGATGGTTTGAGCTCCAGTAATATCGGCCTTGATAGCGGTGCTGGTTTAAGCTTTAGTCCGATAGGCCCTGACGAAGATTTGGGTTCCAGCAAACTCGTATCTGGTACCAGTTCGGGCTCCAATAAGATAGCCGCTGCTAAAGGTAATAGTTCCATCCCAAGCTCCCTCAATCCGGAGCAGAGGGATTTGGTTGATGAGATGCTCGTTGACTGTCTTGACGCCTCAACAGATGAGGGTGCAAGGCAAAGTTCATTTGATACACTTCCAACAGCTCCTTCCAGTGACAACACTAGTTTGCCTCGTGTTGAGAAAATCGTTGAAGAACAGGTTTTCGTTAATAGTCGGCATCCTTCCTCGGTGTTGCGTGTGTCTGCGCTTGGTTTGGCCAAATTACAACAAGGTCAAAAGTTAGAGTTATTTCATTCTCGTTCCTTATCGGTGATGAGCATTCGTGCCATTAGCCCTAAAAATCAAATCTTGGCGGAAGCCCCCCACGACTTCGATTCGAGGGCAGCAGTGGCTTCCAATACTCTTCCATTTATGGAAGAGGATCCTGTTCCAGTTGCGCACGCCTCAGCTTCACCTGTTTCGGATGCCTCCTTCACTGACGTCAACTCATTTGCTACTGTCCAATCAGAACAACAACCAGCAACACAGGTAGTGCTCTTTTCCCCTTTAACCTTTACTTTTCGTGCAGTTTCGCGACGAAAATCTGCAAGGACCTTTGTGCTCCGCCACACCTTCAGTGGCCAACGTCCTATGTTACATCTCCGCAAGAGAAGGAAGAGCTCCTCAATGTCCCCTCCACCCCTGCTAAGTGGGGTTAAAAGAAAGTTCTCGTGTCACCAAAAATTTCCCCACGACACCTTTGAAGAAGATGAAGTTATTTTCGTTTTTCTTTAGTCCTTGCCGTTTGTTTAGTATTGGAGGTGTAGGTTGCTATTCTGGTACTTGTTCGGGCCAGATCACACCTCCTTTTGTGTAGTTCCTTCGTGTACTTTGTTTCAATAGTTATAAAATTTCCTCTTTGTTAAAAAAAAAAAGAAACAGATGTGGATGTTAAAACAACGAGGTACAACACTCTTAAAAAAATATCCATAATTACCAATAATCTCCACAAGAACAACTACCGTTTTTGAAAAGATGGAATCTACTAGAATCTCTCACAACAATCTCCCGCCCTGTTACTTTTGCTATCAGCTTCAGGGCTTCATGACAGACATTGCAAATTTGATGGCTAAGTTGCAGCTAGACCTGTCAAACGGGTCGGTCGGGTCAAATACGGGTCGGGTCGAATACGGGTCGGGTCAAATACGGGTCAGGTCAAAATACGGGTCGGGTCGGGTTAGGGTCAGGTCGGGTCAGGGTCAGAATACGGGTCAAAAAAATCGTTTTACGCAGGGTTTTTCCTTGAACTTTAGCCCTTTTTACGTATGATTTTTAGCGCCTTACGTATGATTTTTAGCGCCTTTTACATACAACTTTTTGACGTCATTCTTGCTTCAAACTTAGCTCACTTTTTTTTTTTTTTATCGTACATATTTAAGTCATGCTACAAAATTAAAGTAGGAAATCAAATTTGAGATATGATTATTGAAAATCACGATTCCACATTGCACACGATCATGAGTTCAATGCTTCAATAAGAAGTCACAAATCACTACTACATAAGTGACCTAATGCAACATCCCAAAATTTGTTGCATTAGGGCTTATATGCGTTGCATTAGGGCTTATGCAACCCCATTAGGGGTCTAAGGCAACGCCTATAATAAAATGTTGCATTAGTTTCTAGGAACCGTTACATTTGCCTCTCAAATGCAACAAGGCTACTACAACGCCCACCAGATAACGCAACACACTATCATAATTCATAGCCTATTGCAACGGTACCAGAAATTTAAGTTTTTTCATATAAGTTTCATTAATATAATACTCCTATATGTAGGCTATGTATATTCTTGAACTTTAGCGCTTTTACGTATATTTTTAGCGCCTTACATATGATTTTTAGCGCGTTTTATGTTCAACTTTTTAACGTCATTCTTGATTCAAGCTTAGCTCACTTTTTTTTTATTACACATATATAAGTCATATGCTACAAAATTAAAGTAGAAAATCAAATTTAAGATATGGTAGAGTTGGTCCAATCTCCACCGCCCATTTTACATCAATGGTCTAAAATGCTCCGAACCCACTAATACTAATTACTAACTATCTACAAATCCACTACTCCTATATCTAAAAAAACAAACAAAATTAAATAAAAAAAGAAAAACAACAATACGAAGAGAGAGAAAAGTCCCCCAAAATCCCCAAATCCAAATTAAAATCCCCAATTCATCACTAGATCAATTTTCCGACCCAAATTAAAGTCACCTTCTCTATCTAACACGCATGACCACCCTATTTCGACCTTTGTCGCCGCCGGATGACTGCCGTCCGAGAAGGTTTTATGGCCGCCGCCACCACCACCATTGTCGTGGTTGCAGTGGAGGGAGGGGGTGATGAATTTGGCGTGGTGGTTGCTATGAACAACCGAGTGGCCATCCCTAAACAAATCAGGCAATGATCCCTGATACCTAAGCAAGGAAAGAGAGAACAATATCAACTAACAAATCGAGCATACACCAGAAAGCAAATGCACAAAACCTATGAGGACAACAATTGGGATACATCCAAATCCTAGTTCCTGATCTATACCAACTGACTCATGACTTTGTGAGACTAAGATGTTTTTTTTTTTTTTTTTTTGACTTTGACTTTGACTTTGACCCGTCGGGTTGACCCAGACCCGACCCGTTTTGACCCGCAAATTTTCGGGTTGATCGGGTTCGGGTCATATATGGGTCGCGGGTCAAAAAAACGGGTCTGATCGGGTTCAAATGCGGGTCGGGTCGGGTCGGGTTACCGGGTCGGGTCAGGTTCTGACAGGTCTAGTTGCAGCTGCATATGCTCTGAAGTAGAGATAAGCCCAAATGCCACTGCTAACTTCTCACTGTTTTTTTTTTTTTTTTACAACTGGTAACTTCTCCCTGTGGTACGAACACATCCTCTGTTCCTTCTCATCCACATCTGGAAGTAAAGATTTTATTTTAGCAGTATACCCATGTTTCGAAATCTGAGCAAGCAGACTGTCCAGTTTCTCGTATATTTCCTTTGCTTGGGGATGTGCTTTATCACCAGAAGAAAAGAAATGTGGTTGTTTCTTGACATCAATCCAAGTACATACTGGCAAAATTCTTAAACCTTTTTGCTGCAACTTACTGATGACAGCAGCAGCTTCCTTTAACTTCCCTAAGCTGTTATAAATATTCAAAAGAACAACATAATTACTAAGTTTCTCTGGTCCCATTCCAAAGAGTTTCTCTGCAGCAAATCTGCCAAGTTCTAAATTCTTATGGACCCTGCACGCAGTCAACAGAGCCGCCCACATATTCATGGTAGGCTCAAATGGGGCGTCTTTTATCAAAGCCAAAGCTTCATCCAAAAGACCTTCTCAGCCTAATAGTTCTATCATGCATACGAAATGCATTGCTCTTGGATTTAAACCATGCACTGTGCTCATTGAATAAAAGATTTCCCACCCATGATCTGATAACCCTGAATAGCTACAAGCAGACAAAACCGCAAGAAAAGTGACATGATTCGGTCTCATCCCTTCACGAACCATTTTCTCAAACAGTTCAACTGCCTCTTCTCCTCGGCCATGATTGCCATATCCAGCAAGTAACGCATTCCATGATGTAACATTTTTGCGATTCATCTTATCAAAAAGATTCAGTGCATCTTCTATCCTACCCCATTTGCTATATAAGTCTACAAGTGCAGCAATATTAGCTACTGTATCTAAGCTAAAACCACGACGAACTAAACCAGCATAAGCTTGTTCAGCATGATCAAGGGACCCAACCTAGCTTCGGAACAGAAGTTGGCCATGGGCTTGAGATGTATGATTTCAGATACGATATATCCTTGTCAGCGTTGGCAGGATATGTATAAACATGTTGTAAGGTTCCCTTTTTCATATCCATGACCATGATAGAACTTTTCTTAGTATTTGATGGCTGCGAAGGGTCTATAATTAGCACATACGCTTTCTCCCCAGCAGTCCCATCCACAAAGCACTGAAATTCGTAAATACAAGGAAATTCATTTCCGTAACACGAGTATTTGAGCTCCCACAGCCCACTGGCATAATCACAAAGTTCCCAAACACGGCCTATTCTGGTCCAACACGGAGTCCCCACTCTGATACGCCCTTCACAAATTGTAAACAAATTTGTTGTTGGTACCACTTTGTGGTTGGGCCATAGCCCTTAAATGAAGTAAACCTTAGTAAAGGCCCATGTCATGCAATAATCCTCCTTTAAGGTTAGCCCTTGGATGGAAGGGGAATAAAGGGTCAAGATGGAGAGGGGAAACCTAGGATTATTCCTAGGTCCCCCTCTATCACTATAAACACCCCTTTTATGACCCATCAAAATCAGGTTCTTACACACACACCCAAAATTCTGACATTCTATTCTCTGATTATTCCCTTGATTTGTGGAAGAAAGGCTTTATTTGTCTTATTTGCCACCCTTCTCGAGCCCCGTCACTAACTTAATCGTCGGAGGGGCGACGCCTGGTGAAAACCGGGCTCTCTTTTGTGCAGGTATTCAGCGAGGCCAGCCGAGCAACTGTCATTCGAAGAACTCACATCCAACAAGTGGCGCCGTCTGTGGGGACAGTTCGCAAGTCTAGTCTCGAAAATACCCGAGCCAGAAGCAAACCGAGAAGAAATGGCACCGAGAGGCCGACCCGCACGTTCGAGGAGAGCTGTTGCGAGCAAGACCCCCACCTTGGCAGCCGCTGACCCGACCGCCTCGCATCCTGGCGCCCCTTGCGAGGGCCCGTCAAGGACGCTCGAGGACGAGCGGTCAGCGCCCCGAGGAGGAGCGCAACCTCTCCCCGAGGGGAACATTGAGGAGGCATATGACGAGGAGTACGAGGAAGAAGAGGTGATGGAGAGTAGACCTCGCCCTCGGGACATCGCGCTGATGAAGGAGCTCGTCGAGGCTCGAGCCAAGTTGAAGGAGCAGGCCGAGAGGCAGAACCAGATGAGCGAGCGGATGGCTGAGCTGGAAAAGCGAATGGCCGCTCATGTCGTGACGCCTGCAGCCGAAGCTGTGCCCGCCTCGAGCAAGCACAAGCGAGGCCCTCGGAAGAAGCCTTCCCAGCGAACGGCGGCGGCCTTGGCAAAGATTAAGGAGGTGTTCGAGAATCACCGACCCAACAACAACAACCAAACAGAGTTGAGGGATACCATTAACACTTTGAAGAGAAGATGAGAGGAAAGGGAGGCGACCCAGGCCTCGATGAGGAGGCACCAGGAGGTTGGTGCCAAGCATAAAAGAAAAGGCGTCTTGGTTGACGAGGAACCCCCTCGAGGGCGAACCAAGACACTCGAGGAACGACCCCGAGGAAGCGAAAGGACGTCGCACTCTCCTCGGAGAAAAACTCACGCGCCCAAGCCTTCTAGAAGCGCGACCCGAGAAATCGACTCGGATACCACGAGCGATGAATCGGAGTCTGCTTCGGAAAGCGAGGCCAGTTCGAGGCACCACTCCCGTAGGTCGCAACGAACCAAGAGGACTTTCAATGCGGACTCACCTTTTGCGAGGTGGATTCTTGAGGCCGAGAGGGTGCCAAGGGTGAAGAAGCCCAAGATGACAGAGTACAACGGCGTCGAGGACCCGTTCGACCATATCTCTTCATACATGCATAATATTGGTTACATGACCGAGGATGAGGCAACTATTTGCCGACTGTTCCCGACCACGCTAACTGGTATTGCTCAACGGTGGTTCGACAAGTTGCCACCGGGTAGCATTCGTTCGTGGTCTGGGTTGAAGAAGAAGTTTACTGGGCACTTTGTGACCAGCAAAACGAGGAAGAAGACGCCGATACACTTAACAGCGGTAAAGTAAGGCGACAAGGAGTCCCTTGATGACTATATCCAGAGGTTCCGATCAACTGCCACGCACATTGCCAACCTGACCGACGAGATGGGTGTAAGTGCACTGGTGCACGGCATGGCCGAGGGCAAGTGCAAGTACGATCTTATGAAGCGCGAGGCCAAGACGCTCGAACAGGCGTACAAGCGAGCGGCCGCTCACATTAACGCTGCCCTTGTGAACCGATCTGGGTATGGCGAGCCCTCAGCCTCTCGAGTCCGACTCAGGATCGACTTGGAACCTCAATGCACAACAAGAAGCCATACCACCGCCCGAGTCGACGAAGAGTCGACAACACAAGGGAAAAAGAGAGGCAATGGCCTCCGCAATGCTCAAAGGAGTACAAGCGAGTGCAATAACCCGAAAGGGGAAAACACTCGAAGCGCGTTCAAAACGCGAGAAGCGCAATCGCTCGTATGGGGACTCACTTGAAAGGTACACCTTACAGCCCCTCGCGAAGAGGCGAGCCGAGTGCAGTCACCCATACGAGAAGTCGCTCAGGGCATGTTTGCCGAAAACAAGAGTCTATAAATTGTCCTACCAAAGTCGAAAGCATTGTTAGGAATAACAATCGCTCGGAGTGGGTTGAAGTTGCCTCACCTTGGTAGCGACACGCTTTCCCAACTAGGGCTCGCGTCGAATAAAAGTTCAGCTGAAAACATATTCGCCTACGAAGGATGAGATCCCGTAGAACCTTAAACTTCAACTCGGGTAAGGAGGCCTGTGGGAGGCCTCCCCTCGAAGGCCGAACACCGAAAGGCTTCGACCGAGTTCTTGCGCTCGCTTATCCAGCAGAAGCGAGACACCCGATTAAAGGCAACTTAGTTAAAAAAAAAAAACAACATTCGTCAACCATGCGAGGAGCCGAATGTCTTCGCAGTTAAAAGCGGCGAGCCCTTAACTCGGAAAAGACATTCCCCTCGAGGGCGAGATCACCCATGGATGACTAAAATCAACAATGCAAAAAGTTATATAAAAGGACTTAGCATCAATTAAAGTAAAATGATCGAAGCCAAACACCCCGAAAAATGGGCGGCTCCAAACAACATTGTGTATAAGGGTGACCAGCGAACGGAAAAATAAAATTGTATGGTTACAGAGGCTAAACAGCCAGATCGAAATAATGTTTTAAGGGTTGGTGTTGTTGGCAGGATCCTCGGCAGGAGCAGTGAAGTCAAAGGCCTCGGGCAGCTCGAACAACTCTTTCTTCGCGTTCGCCTCCTCGGCCGCGGCAGCTGCTTCGAGCGCCTCGATGTCCTCATCTTCGAGCTCGCCATCCTCAGCAGCTTCACCTGCCTCAGCCTCGTTGTGCTTGTCGAGCTCGGAACGATAAGCAGCTTTGAACTGCCCCTCATCCAGCTCGAAGTCATCTCGGCCTTCGACACACTTCACCAGGGCCAACCAGCCTAACTTTAAACCCAGCTCGACCCCCTCCTGCTTTGCAGCCGCCTTGTCCAGGTCGCTGAGGTACTTGTAGGCTTGTAGCCCTTCGACGCCAAGAAGGAAGAGACCGCCGAGCAAGCCCGCTTCGCCCAGAGAGACGCATGGCTTGATGCATTGACCAGCTTAAGACTTAGCTGGTCAGCATCGGCCTTCGCCCTCTCGAGTTCAGCGGCGAGCGAGGTTGCCTTCGCGTCCGCCTCGGACATCGCAGCCACTGCCTTCTCATTCTGCTCATGACAGTCAGCAACATTCTTCTTCGCCTCGGCAATGGACTGCTCGAGCTCCGCCTTCGCCGTCTCGGCTTCCTTCAGCTTCGCCTCAGCTGCGAGACACTTCTCCTTCCACATACCTCCCTCGGCCTGCTGGGAGCTGTGCATCTCCCCTTGGCAAACCAGGACGGTCGCCTAAGGAAACAAAGGAGTCAGAAATTAAACGTGAAAGGGAAAAAGAGGTTGAACCGAAGAAAAAGATCGAGATATACCTGAATCATCTGGGACACTGCTCGCCGAGCCCAGTCAGGACAGAAAGGGAAATCTCGAGCCACGTCATACACAGCCGCGGCAGCCCTCAAGGTGTCGGGAAGAAGAGGCACCGTCATCGCCTCGAGCTGTGCCACTGCATCAGCAAGAAATCCAGAGTTAGAAAGATCCTGATCGGACGATATAAACAATTGTTCCAATTTTTCCAAGGTCATACATGTTCGAGCAGGCGAAGCGCCGACATCCAACCGCTTCGCAGCTGACGTCTCAACCTCATCGAGCGGCCTCTTCTCTTGACGCCAAGTCTGAAAGAAACACATCAGTCGACTATTTTTTTTTAAAAAAATTTTAAGTCCAAAGTGTCACACGCGAGGGGGGTACCTGTGCCTCCTCGCCCTCGGAAGACGAGAGAGAAACCGCTTCAAAGACAGCCGAGGTCGGTTCTCGAATGGAGACACCCGAGGCCCTCTGCCTCGGGACAGTTCCCGACCTGGTGCCGACCGGTGCGTGCATGCTGACAGGAGTGGCTTGGAGGACCGGCTCCTGTGAGATGCGAGGTGATGCCGAGCTACGTGGAATGCGAGGTGGTGCCGAGCTGGATGGCGGAGGTCGAGGCGACTGAGTCGCTCGCTCACCAGTTGAGCGACCCCCAGTCGATCGGACCCGTTCTCCGCGAGGAGCAGGCTGAGCCAATTGTTCTTGAGCCGCTTCTCGCCGACTCCGCCCGCTCTCCCTTCTCGCCCTCTGAGCCATCAGACGGTTAAGGTTCGGCATGCTCTTATGCCAATAGTGAAGCTGACGCGAGACCTGGTCGCTGAGAGCACCTGCGAAGAAAAGTTGGTCAATAATCTGAAAAAGATACAAGTAAAAGGCAAGACAAACATAACACGAGACGTACTCTCCTCCCCCTCGCTGGTAGGAAGGATCAGACCCGAGTGAGCAAGCCACATATATTGGTTCAGCATCTCCTCGCTCGGAACCCAGGTGAGGTCCTCGAGCTCCGGTTCGAGCTTCTGCTGGAAGTACGCAGCATAACTCTCTTCCACAGCATTGAGCCGAGGAAGAGAGTTGTTCAGTTGGCGAGAGCCCGAAGATCGAAGGGGCACTCGGATTTTTTCGGAGAGAGCCGAACCATTAGAAGTGGTAAGCCAATAAAACCTGTTCTTCCATTCCGGGCCCTTCCCAGGCTTCGGAGGATGGGTGACTATGCTGTACGTACTAGTCTGACCGCGAACGGCAAAGTTTTTAAACCCCCATTGATCGTTGGAGGCATTGTGGAGGTAGCGAAAGAGGTTGAGGGATATCGGTATCCGAGCGCACCGACAAGTCATCACAAAACCCGTAAGGGTAATGTGAGCATTTATGGTGAGCTCCGAGGGACAGATACCGTAAAAGATGTATAGTCTTTCCAAAAAAGGGTTGAAGGGAACCCGAAACCCATACGCGAACGCCTGTGCGTACACTCCGAGGCAGTTCCTCGGAGGTTCGGACATCACCGACCCTTCGTCCGGGACAACCAGCGTGAGCGGGTCCCAAATATGGTTGGCTTCACAGAAAGCCTGAAAGGCGTCTCTCGTTTGGGGTCGACGTCAATTCGGGTCAATGACAGAAGTTGAGAAAGTGTTGTTAGTAACTCGGGCAGCGGGTCGAGGAGGCATGACTTCGGGTGGTTCCTGCGAGGGGTAAACAACCGAGTTAGGAACATAGGCATTTCGAGCCATCCTCGGGTCGGTCATACCCCCCGAGTAAACCCGAAACGTCTGCTTGGTTCGCGCCATCTGAGAAAAAGATGAAAGGTAGTTATGGACTCGCCTTGTGCGAGCCGTTACCAATCACTCTCTCCGATGACGGATCTGCAACACCCCACACTCGATGGGTCGACAAATGTCGAAAAAATTTAAGGATCGATGCGAGAGAAGCGAGTCGGCGCGAAGGGTAGACCGCTTCTCATCGCCGACCTCGAAACCGAGCGGGTTTATCGGGTGTTATCTGGGTTCCCAATCCCAGAACGCTTGGCTGGCATCTTATTGCCGCCGGAGCAGGACCGACAACCCGAGATCGTCACCGGACAAGCAAAACGACAACGGCAACAACAAAAACAAATCGGAAAAAGTGCAAAGAGCGACAAAAAATCGATTAGAAGAAGATGAGACTTACCGGAGATTGAGTCGAGGAAGCGCGAGTCGAGCTAACGAAGGAAATTGAGGAAAACTCGCCGGAAAAAGGTCTTTGACTCGGAAATCGGCTCGGAATACGGCTCGGAAGTCGAGGAATTTGCGCAGAAAAACGAGGGAAACTTTAGAAATGAAGGTGAAAGTGAGTAAAAATGATTGAGTAAAACCCCCTATTTATAGGGAGGTGAAGTCAGGGGCAAAATGGTAAAAGCGCATGTTTTTACACAACTTCCCAAACGTCGTCAGTCATCATTACGGCACAGGAGACGAAAAGTTTTCGCGTATTCACGAGGTTGCTTTTGCGGGAATCTATAGAACAGTTGGCCTAGAAAACTGTTCAAATTCTCGCTTACTCCCAAGAGTAATAACTGCAATATTCAAATTTTGAAATTTTCAAAATTCGAATTTTGAAAATTCCGAAAAATTTGATTCCAAGGAATAAGAAAAGGTTCGAACGACGAGCCAGGGGCTCGGATTATGGCGAGCAGCCCACCCCCAACCGAGCGGTGAAATTTTCGAGCTCTCCAAGGCGAGGGATCGAGGACTCGAAAAGGGTGAAATTTTCGAACAAGTTCTTAGTTCGAGCCGTCACTCCCTCGGAAAGGGTGAAATTTTCGAGCTCTCTCAGGCGAGGGATCGAGGACTCGAAAAGGGTGAAATTTTCGAACAAGTTCTTAGTTCGAGCCGTCACTCCCTCGGAAAGGGTGAAATTTTCGAGCTCTCCCAGGCGAGGGATCGAGGACTCGAAAAGGGTGAAATTTTCGAACAAGTTCTTAGTTCGAGCCATCACTCCCTCGTAAAAGGTGAAATTTTCGAGCTCTCTCAGGCGAGGGATCGAGGACTCGAAAAGGGTGAAATTTTCGAATCAGGAGGTTCGAGTCATCACTCCCTCAGGAGATGATCAAATATCAGAGAAACAAACAACGCATCGAAGGGGCACGATTGCATTACATGGCTTTACCAAGGTCCACAGAGTACACCTCGATAAAGGGCGGCCAGGGATCGTACCGTGATCGTTCCCGATGAGTCCGCCTTCGCTGACAGCGAGGGACGCGACCAAGATCCGAGGGGCTTTGTTGGTACCACTTTGTGGTTGGGCCATAGCCCTTAAATGAAGTAAACCTTAGTAGAGGCCCATGTCATGCAATAATCCTCCTTTAAGGTCAGCCCTTGGATGGAAGGGGAATAAAGGGTCAAGATGGAGTGGGGAAATCTAGGATTATTTCTAGGTCCTCTATCGCTATAAATACCCCTTTATGACCCATCAAAATCAGGTTCTTACACACACACCCAAAATTCTGACATTCTATTCTCTGATTATTCCCTTGATTTGTGGAAGAAAGGCTTTATTTGTCTTATTTGCCACCTTTCTCGAGCCCCCTCACTGACTTGATCGTCGGAGGGGCGACGCCTGGTGAAAACCAGGCTCCCTTCTGTGCAGGTATTCAGCGAGGCCAGTCGAGCAACTGTCCTTCAAAGAACTCACATTCAACATTTGTCATGTTGATTTCATTCATAGGTGGGTGAGGAATGGTATCACACTGGTCAGGTTTGTTGAAAGGGTCATATGCAACAATGCAGGAACCACCAACCCAGTGAAACTTGCCGTTAGAGAACAAGACTTTGTTTGCTGGGATTACGGGCAAACGACTCCACTCATAACCACGAGGAAAAGGAACACGGAAACACTTCCACTCAGATGTTTCATCTGTAGAGGAAAACACATGTATGATAAACACATCATCATTCTTATCCTTGTTGATGGATACCACAGTGTACTCGATCTTGTTTGGGTTATAGTTAACATTCTGCTTGATAACATTACCAGTATCAGCCCAAATCCTGGTCATCTTCTCGCCCGTGTTACCTTCTCCTTGTTGCAGGTAGTAGCAAGTGAAACCAACTAAATCATGTGTCGTGATCAAAGGCAGTTCCAACCAGTGTTTGGTAACCGGGTTACACACATAATAGACATAATATTGCGGATGATCATGACATGTATAAAATGCGTGCAGTAAGACTAAATCAGTGCAGTTGTCCTTCAAGTTTATTTTTGTCAGCAACCTCTTAGTCACACCCTTAGGACTAGAACCATAGTGATAATCATTATGATCCGGGTTCAGTGCTGGAATGAAATCAAATGACAAAGGCGGTAATGAACCCGACATGGAAGAGGAAACCTTATTCATATCATCATCAAGGAGGGGCAACCCATCAAGTTGTTGACTCCCAGTGGCGGTCCTTACATTTTTGAAGAATAGGATCTTGTAATTGTCGAAAGGATGGAGACGGATATAGGAGCAGACGAAAGACGGGGCAGAGATAAGCGATAACCAACGCTTGGAGACACACTTGACGCGATGGAGGGTCTTGGCAGAAAGGCAGAGGAAGATCACAACCAACAAATCATCCGTGAGATCATTCATGCTTAATAATGATAATGGTACCGGAACAATTGTATTCATACTGATACGCCTGTAAAAACCGACATCACCCGAGAATCTCTTATTAGTACAGCTTGTAGAACAAGCTGAGATAAACCTCGGGCAGTAGTTCAACACAACAACTCAGGATTATCAGCTATTCGTAATCTCTAGATTATTGTACTGAAATGTTAGACAAATGTTATGGGTTACAAAAGGAGCATTATGAGTTGATTAAGAAGATAATTAGCACATGAATCTTGCAGGGGAAGTTTAATGATATTCAGAACTCTAATCCAAGTTCATTCATATAGATCAATATGAGTAACTCTATAGTGAGATCGTCTCATCGTATAAGACCAAGTGCTCAAAAGTTACTCATTTTCATACTGGAAAAAAAAAACGTAACGGCGTTTCAATTCAAACTTACTTTATATGGTTATTAAAGTAGCTAAATTTCATATCAAAAAATGAATTATGATGGCCGGAATTGAGAGAGAATATCAGGGGTGGGGACACTTACCTTAACGGAGGAGGAATTGAGGCGGCAACAGGGGTTTAGATAGCCGGGGAAAGACCACGATGGCTGACGACGGCGGCGTACGGTGGCTGTGAATTGTGATGGAGGTGGAGGCCAGAGGTTTAACGTGTGTGGAATCTGTGAGAATGAGGAAGTGCTCGTTGGGTGTGTAGACTGGTGGACAAGATTCATGCTTGAGTACTCTACACAAATTATTAGGTACCCCCCGTCCTATTTTATGGGAAAGCCCATGGTTTTGTTTCCAAAGCCCAAACAAAACCTACTGTACTCCCGCACTCCTCCCACTATCTACTAAATAATACAATAAATCTTTATCTCTCCTCCCAACTTCCCCTCCCTCTTTCAACAACGTCCCGCACTCCCGCGCCAACCACTGCCGCCCATTTCCCGCCGGCGACACAACATGTCACCGTCAACCTTGCACCGACCACCAACACTTGCCGCACTCATCTCCCCTATCTTGCGCACCCTCTTCTCCCTCATTCTCCGCGATTTAACCACCATTTCCCGATGACATGACGACGACAAGGGTGAGGGCGGCAGAATCGGAGGTGGACATAAGCCGTTTGAGGAGGCGGCAAGCCGGTGTATAGGGGGCAGGGGCGGCGGACAGGTAACTGGGTGGGCAATAAGACTTTCGAAAGGGAAGAGTCTTGGTTGTGGAAGAGAAAAGTGCTAACGACGATGATGGGGATAGTCCTGATCGTTGTGCTGCGTTGAGAGCTGGCAGCCGGCGGCGACAAGGTGGCCGGTGTAATTTTGGGGGAAGGTTGGAAGGAGAGTAGTAAGAAGGAAATAATGGGAAAGAAATAATTCAGGAAAAAAAAATGACTAGAATTGATCTGGTAAAAAGAATGGGAAATAATGAATGAAAAATTGAAAAGAATGACTCAAAAGTGCGAACCAATGACCCAAATGTGCGAAATAATGACTTATATATAATTAGAAATTATGAGTGAAATTTAGAAAACAATGACTAGAAAAAATTAAACGGAGAATTCACGTGGTGTCCCCGAGGTTTACCAGTTTGCGCGTGGTGTCCCTATGTTTGAAACTTGTACATTGTGGTGTCCCTGAAATTTGCAAAACACGGTACGTGGTGTCCCTCAAGCTAACGGTGTTAACTTTTTTCCGTTAAGTGATGACGTGGCGGCCATTTATAAATTTAATTTGGTATTAATTCAATTTTGTAATTTCTGAAAATATTAAAAAAATTCAAAAATTCAAAAAAAAAAAGTTCCAAAATCAATTTTAATAATTATTGGGAAAAAAAATTCGCAAAAAAAATCAAGTTATATAATTTTAAACGTAATTTTAGTGAAAAATTTTCGAAAATTCTCTAATATCTGTAAACTTCAGTGCACATGGTGTCCCTGAACTATACACACTAGTGTACATGGTGTCCCTGAACTACACACAATAGTGTACATGGTGTCCCTCAGGTTTGCATTACACTGCACATGGTGACCCTCTGTTTTTGTTTTTTTTATTGCAACCGCTAGTTACAAAAGTGAAATAGCCTTGAACGATTTGAAGGTGTTTCGGAGGACCTAATGTGAGTGTTCGTTTTGCATCGAGGGCATAGACCGTTTTCCACGAAAAAAACTTACAAAAATGAAGATTCATGGGATGAAATGGAATCCATGAATATGATTTGATTTAATAATAATGTTTGCTTTGGAAAGAAGGATATTTTTACATATATATGCAGGTACAACGGCTAATTTTGTAATTAGCCGTTGCAATAAAAAACAGAAACATGGGGTCACCATGTGCAGTGTAATGCAAACCTGAGGGACACCATGTACACTAGTGTGTATTGTTCAGGGACACCATGTGCACCGAGTTTTATAGATATTAGAGAATTTTCGGAAAAATTTCACTAAAATTACGTTTAAAATTATATAAATTGATTTTTTTTGCGAAATTTTTTTTCCAATAATTATTAAAATTGATTTTGGAACTTTTTTTTTAAAATTATTTTTTTATTTTTTTAATTTTTTAAATATTTTCAGAAATTACAAAAATTAATTTTCAATTTTTTTATTTTTTTCCAGAAATTACAAAAATGAATTAAACCCAAGTTAAATTTATAAATGGCCGCCACATCATCACTTAACGGAAAAAAGTTAACACCGTTAGCTTGAGGGACACCACGTACCGCGTTTTGCAAATCTCAGGGACACCACAATGTACAAGTTTCAAACATAGGGACACCACGCGCAAACTGGTAAACCTCGGGGACACCACGTGAATTTTCCGAAAATTAAATAATGAGTGAAAATTTAAAAAAACAATAATAATGACTATCAAGTAGTATAGTAAAATTTGGAAAATAATGAGTAAAAGTTGGGCAATAATGACTGAAAGTAATAATGACTATAAAATAGTATATAATGAGTAATATTCGGAAAATAATGAGTGAAAATTGGGAAATAATGATTGATAATAAAAATGACTATAAAGTGGTATATAATAAGTGAAAATTGAAGCTAATGAGTGAAAATTTAAAAAGAATGAGTAAAAATTGAAAACTAATGAGTTAAAATCTAGAAACAATGAGTGAATATTGAAAACTAATGAGTGAAAAATCAGAAATTATGATTGATAATAATAATGACTATCATGTAGTATATAATGAGTAAAATTTGGAAAATAATGAGTAAAAGTTGGGCAATGATGTCTGGAAATAATAATGGCTATAAAATAGTATATAATGAGTACTATTCGAAAATAATGAGTGAAAATTGGGAAATAATGACTGATAATAATAATAATGACTATAAAGTGGTATATAATGAATAGAAAATTGAAACCTAATGAGTGAAAATTGAAAACTAATGAGTGAAAATAAAAAAAAGAATGAGTGAAAATTGAAAGCTAACGAGTGAAAATCCAGAAACAATGAGTGAAAATTGAAAATTAATGAGTGAAAATTCAAAAAGAATGAGTGAAAATTGAAAACTATTGGGTCAAAATCGAGAAACAATGGGTGAAAATTGAAAACTAATGAGTGAAAATCCAAAAAGAATGAGTGAAAATTGAAAATTAAGGAGTCAAAATCTACAAACAATGAGTGAAAATCCAAAAAGAATGAGTGAAAATTGAAAAACTAATGAGTCAAATCACAGAAACAATGAGTGAAAATTGAAAACTAATAAGTGAAAATCCAAAAAGAATGTGTGAAAATTGAAAACTAATGAGTCAAAATCCAGAAACAATGAGTGAAAATTGAAAACTAATGAGTGAAAATCCAAAAAGAATGAGTGAAAATTGAAAAACTAATGAGTCAAAATAAAAAAAACAATGAGTGAAAATTGAAAACTAATGAGTCAAAATTCATAAACAATGAGTGGAAATTGAAAACTAATGAGTGAAAATCCAGAAAAAATGAGTGAAAATTGAAAAACTAATGAGTCAAAATTTAGAAACAATGAGTGAAAATTGAAAAATTGGTATCTCCCAAATTATTTATTTTTCAATCATTATTTTTCAAATTTCACTAATTACCTCCCGATTCAACTCATTATTCTTCAATTTACTCATTATATACCATTTTATACTCATTATTCCATAATTTGCACTCATTATATATGATTTTATAATCATTATTAATTGTCATTATTCTTGAAAGGAATAAATAATGAATGAAAATTGAAAATTAATAAGAAAAGTATATTTTTTTTTATCATTATTTTTCTCTATTTGACATTATTGAAACAACCAATCATCAAATTCTATAAAAAAAAATCCACCATTTCCTTTTCTCTCTCCTCTCTTCTTTCCCCATTCCCGTACACACTACCAGGCACAGGGCCGGCTATTTACATGTGCAGGCCGAGCGGCCGCACAGGGTCCCCAATACAAAGGGCCTCTTTATGTATTAAATGTGTGCAGCAGATGCATGATGTTTGATGCAGCGCACTTGGTAATTGAGTTTCTTTTCCACGCATGTACCGCATGTCGCGGGCTCGAATTTGGCCTTACGTGTTTAGCTTCTTTTTTTTTTTTACTTTATCAATCTATCTATATATATAAAAGAGGCATTTTTCAAGAGCATACAACGCGTCAAAAATTGGAGAAATTACCACAACGCACCATTGAGAAATGGAATTTTCTCATTAATTTGGAAAAGATAATGCTCAGATATTCTTAAAATTTGCGTCAAAAATTGGAGAAATTACCACAACGCACCATTGAGAAATGGAATTTTCTCATTAATTTGGAAAAGATAATGCTCAGATATTCTTAAAATTTATTTTAAAATGATTTGTTTTGCAAAAGATAATGATCAAAAACATATACTATATATTATCTTATAACTAACGTTTTGAGATAGATTTGCAAAAGATAATGATATAATATCAAAAGTTTTGAGATAGATTTTTGACAGGATAATTATTTACTCTAGCCTATATTACGGAGTATTAACTAAAAACCATATATATGTACCCATGTATGATGACACACCCCTGCCCACCCTACCTGATTCCACATATTCTTTGTTCTTTGATCTAATTGTTTTATGCGTTGCTTCCTTGGTTTTTTTTTTCTTTTTTTTGTTCTTTAATAAATTAGCTTTCTATTATTCGTAGATTCCTCTTAATCACTTATTAACCTTTTTTTCTCTTGATCTTACTTTGTTGTAGCAGGTCAAGATTGAAAAATAATGGATGAAATTATTTTTGCGTAAACTCCCAATAAAAACATTGGGGAGAGCAAGAGAGTGAAAGTTACAGAGTAGTTGCCGGCGTTAAAGTGGATGGCTTCGGAGGTTAAAGAAAGGAAGCAAGGAGATCGCCCATCGGAGAGGTATATGAATAATCGAATACGATTTAAGTCGGTAGGTGGTGTATGTATATAACTTTGTCCATGAATATACTTTTGATTATCTCAGGTCAAAGATGAATGTCATCGTCGTAAACCTCACGCCCTCAATTCGTAAATCAATATTCTAAGACGATAAGTCGGACATCAAAGACAAGGCTATTGCTGCATGTACTGAAGAAATTCGACATAGCATTATAGCAAGGGGATGCTTGTGGTGAAGGAGGCAGCAAGGATTGTGAGCGAACCGGCGATAAACTATTCCGAGATGTGGATAAAATCTTCAGAGTAAGTGAAGAGGATGATGATGAATTGATGATGACACTGATGAAGATGAAGAAGATACTGGAATGGGTGACATCGATGTCGACAATGGTGGGATTCAATATTAATGTGTCACCAACATCAGCCTACTTGGTCAATACAAATTTTGTCCCCTTTTTACACAATTTGCAATTTTTACCCTTTTACACAATTTGTCGAAAACTTTTGTATGATGTTTTTTATTAAACGATTATTTTCTTCGATTGAGTTTTCAATTCCGTCTAGAAGACTATATTCCTTATCATATTACTTAGCGCCCGTGCAACCTAGTTATTCTATTATTTGCATGTCTGATCTCGCCGTGTCTCTCACTTATCTTCTAGGCCTCACTTTCCTTGCACTCATTATCTTTGGCATTGAAAATATCTTTTTGCTTTAAATTTAAATATACCCTAATAAAATTAATTGAAGTAATTTTTTGACTTTAAATTTTATTTTTTCCGGATCTTAAATAGCCTAATTAATCGATAAAACTAGAAATGTGCATACGTCTGAGAAACTTCGATCAGCATTGGTACAATTCGAAATGAATCCTAAATTCGTCTTTGCGTAAAGTTTTTCGAATTCTACTATATCGAGTGGGCCCCAAAAATTCAAATTCGCACAGAGCCCCGAGACGGCCCTGACCAGGCACCACGGCAACCCTTAGCACCAACCACCACCTGAGACCCCAAAACCTCCACCACCTGACAAGACATGGGTCGCCGGCCTCCCAATCCCGGTCCATAGCCACGACGCAGGGGAAGGAGGACGCGCCGATGGAAACGCAAGGAGAGAGAAACGAGGAAGGGAAGAAAAACGTCGATGGTGGTGGGTGTAGTTGAGGTCGCCGGCGAGAAATCATCGGCATGGTGGCGGGGTTGGTTGCGCGGGGAAGGGGGAGGAGAGAGAATGAGAGTGGGGGTTTATTTTTTGTGGAAGGAGAGGGATGCAGACGCAGAAAATGGTTGGCTCAGGTGGAGTCACCGGTGACTGGTCATCCTGCCGGTGACGCAGAAAATATATTCCGAATCAAGTAAGACCCGAAATTGACTCGAAATGGAACACGAACACGACTCGTTACACCCTAGGCCCCCAACTATTACGAGGAACATTACAACTAAACCTCCGACCCCCAAAAAAAGCATTGAGTTGTGAAGTGTGGTGGGAGTAGCAATAAGCACCGGCGGCGAATGCGGTGGGAGTAGGCGGAGAAAGGGAAGATGCCGAAGAGAACGACGCACACTTACTCAAGCGAAGACGCCGCCCCTGACGGCCCTGATTCCGAACTCTTCGTTTATTACTGCAAACATTGCAGTTCTCATGTCCTCATCACTGGTTCTCACTCTCTCTCTCTTCGATCTCCTCAATTTAATTTAATTTTATTATCAAGTTCTTGATTTTATAGTATATGATTGTGTCAATATATGAGTTTCTGGGTGTATAGATAATGGTACATTAGAACTAGTATTAGTTAAAACTCGGATGAGACGGTCTTATTGTAGAAGTTTCGAGGTGAGAAATCGAAAACTCACCCGAAATCTTATTTAGTGCTTTGTGACTTTCTGTGATTTTTTTCCTTAGGAGTGTATTACCAATGTGTTTCTATAGCTGGATTGAGAAAATGTAAGGTTTAAGCTTGTGATCATGGCAAACATTTGACTTGAGTAATGGAGTGGGTGAGATTTTAAGTTGTGAAGGCGAGGTTTTAATGTGTCAACTTCGATATTGAACACTTATCACGGTCGTACCCGAAACTGGTGGTTTTGAGGAGATGGTACTATATCGTGTATGGAGTATTTTGTTGGGTTTTGTTTTAAATTGCGGAAAAGTGAGGCAAGAGGACTAGTTGTGTTAACTAGAAGAAGTGAGTTGTTTAGTGAAGTTACCAAAATTTTGTTATCTGCAATTTTTATATTACTGCTGCTGGCGTTTTGTGGTTTATGGAGTGTGTCGCGTCTTGTCTGAATGAAGATAATAATGCTAAACTAGTAATAGTGTTCAGGGCATTAGATCCAAGAAATGTTCTATGACGTCTGATGAGTGATGTTGTTTGTGAATTCACGATGTGCATGTGACGTAATATGCTGTGATCCTGAGTGTTTAATGGGGAAGAAGAACCAAGCCCGAGTGCAGTGCGTCAGTGATTTAAAGCTGTGATGTTTTTGTGAATTGACCAGCTGAACAATTTGGTTTGGATGATTATGAGGTCAAAGTCCCCACTCAGGGCTTTAGGCTGCAATGCTGCATGAAGTGCTCTACTTCACTCTGGCTGATTTCTGTTCTTAGGTCTTCATTTTCCTTTCGGAATGGAGTAGGGAAGTTACCTAGTTCCAGTGGAAAGTAGGTCTAAGATGTCCCTTTCTCTTCCTTCTGATGTTCCTATTATTCTTTCTCTTTGCTGTTCTCTCTCTGGTAGAGGAAGGATGGATGCGGGTTGAGAAAATTAGCTTTCTAGAGAAATTACCTGCTACCACAAGGGTTTTACAAACAAAAATATAGATAGAATATGGTGTAGGCTTGAGAGCACTCTTCATCACCGTGCACAAGGAATGAATCTGTACCAAAGAACTGCGTAAGAAGAAGGTGTTTAAGTGTATATAAGCTTGGGAGCTGTCTGAGTCAGATTTTACTTCTTAATAGTTTTAAAGAGCAAGCTCACGGTAAATTTATTCAAGCTCTCTGCCACTACTATTGTGTACAATCTTGGCTTCTATCAGTTTAACTCTTAGGAAAAAAAGATTAAAGTGGAATCTTGTAAAATCTTATTGGGTGCTTAATATGGCCTTTTTCTTAAATAACTCTTTCCATGGGTTAAATGTATCTTCTTGTGAGGACCTTGTCCTCAGCTTTAGATTGATTTTGCCATCAAAAAATGAAACTGGTTTGAACATAGAAAGGCTGCTTATTTGGTTGTGGCGAATGTTGGAGATTCTTAGGCGTAGAATTCACTAGCAAACAAGTTGTGTCCAGTCTCCTAAATTATTATAGCCTGCTATGGAAGGAGTGTCTAATCGTCGTGCCATGGTTTTACTCGAGCAAGTATTCTATTCAATGCTCGTTATTGAACATGGCCTAAATTTGTTTGAAACAAATAGATGTAACAAATTTGTTTGTATAGATGGGCTTTAATGAGAATGTTGCTTGGGAAGTTGGGAGTGATTATTTCAGTTTTCTTCTCAATTGTCAGCAGTACCGTACAGTTTTGGTTAACAATTTTTCAACTTGCTCATACAGAATTATATTTAACATGTAAAGCATTTAACTTATCATTGTACCATTCTTTTGACGTTGCTGGTTTTGGCCTTTTACTAAAACATGTTTCCTGTAAGATACCCAGTTGCAGAAATTGCCAAAGAGGAAAACTGAGAAGGCTTATGTGCTGGACAAAAATAAAATCTTGCAAGGCTGAACATCAGCGAAGCAGGAAAAGTTCTGCTGAAACGGTATGGTTATCGTGTTCATACCACTTTTTGATATACTTCTTCTCTCTCCTCCCTGTGTTTTTTTTTTTTATTGTTTTATTGCTTGTTATTGGACTTCAATTCTCAATTCTGTAATAAACTGAAATGGGAGTGGATGAAAAATGCTTGGTGCATGGAACTTTTGGATGACCTTGTGTTGGTAGTGGTTAAAATGCGTGGTTAGTATATGCCATTGTTTGCATGCAAGATACATTATCAATCCACCGCCAGTTGTGACTACTTAAAGTCCGGTGTAGCTCAAACACTCTCTTGAGTCTCCTCAGGCCAACTTATCAGTGTTCATTCATGAGTCATCACTGACTCTCTAAGATAATATCTGGAGTTTGGACAAGTGTCGCACTTTTGAAAAACGAGTCTAAAAAATAGGAAAAACAAACACACACTAGGGAGTAGGGACAAACGATTTTGGTATGAAACCATTTAGTGTGATCTAAACCCAGACGACTCTCTGTCTTTTTTATTCGACCATGTCCACAAGAACTACTCAAGACGTCTATGAAGAAATAGAGGGGGGAAAGGGTAGATGGGGGGGGGGTGTTAAACTATGTAACACACGGACTAGTGAAAGAAAAAGGCACGATTCTACTACGACGACATTCTGTGGCCAAACTATGGGCATCAGAAATGCAATCACGGTTGACTTTGAAGATGTTGCAGCACTGAAACCAGGAATTAGTGTGGTTTTATCCAAATCTATACCCTACGTTTGCTTACTAAAAAGTGGGTCATAACCCTGGTGAGACGTGGTGCCCTTAAACCTGCAGAAATCAGGCACCCCTCTGGGTTCATTAAACCCACTATCCTGGAATCATATTCAGCATCCCATTTGCCTAGGCATCATTACCATAGTTAATATTCCTCAACCGAAAATTGAAGTTATCTCCCATCCAAGGCCACCAATTACAATCTTCCCAGCATAATTTTAAAGTTGACAACAGATCTGAAGGTGCCAATTAATAGTTACGTGCTTATGTATTTTGAGAAGAATGAAGGGTGAAACCACCATGGTTGGTAACATGATTACATGGATGAGTTGTGTATCCTGACAATAAAGGAGAAACACGAATATTTTTTTATTTTTTTATTTTTTTGAGAAATATGATTCTAATCTAGCTTTCAAAAGCGCAAACCGTTTAAGTATCAGGAATGAGGTTCCAATCCGATACTAATTAACGTGGTTCCTGATTTTTAACCCCAAGCCCGTATATGAACCATACGAGGCCTAATTGTTATATGCAAAGGGAAGGAAAATAGAAAGAAGTTGTTACCTTGCTCCCCTACTTCTTGTGTCCTTTTTCTTTTCGTGAAATCATCTGTCCCTTGTGTATGTGTTGTGTTATACCTGTTCCCCTGTCGTGTCCGTGCATTAACTCATGAGTAAATGATGCATTATGCAATTCGTTGATAAAAAAAGGTTGTTTAGTCGATGGTGTCTGTGATTAAGTCTTATTAAATGGTTAATGATGAAGGATGCAGTAGCACGGGCATTTTAAAACTAGATTTAAAGAAAACTTACTTCATCTAATGCCTTGGCATTTAACACCTACTCACTGAGGATAACAATATGGTCTATATCCAATCATTTGAAGGGCTGAGGGCCAAAACATAGTTATAGCTGCAATAATCAATATATATATATTATTAAAGTAGACTTTTTTTGAGCTCCCACAACAAACGAAACATTCTAGAATGTCCATGTTTCCTAATTGCTTATTTCGAGCTCCCAGACAATCCTTTCCATATATATGATCTTGCGTATACGATATTCCATGTACGATCACAAGAAGTTTATATGCTCATATATATATACCTAGACAAACGACACAACAATGTCACATTTGTTTCCTTTTTCTTTATATTATTTTCTTATTCTCAATGTGAAGTTCTGCCACTTTTTTACATTTTTTTTACCCCATGCCGATTCTTACATATGTTTATCTTAAGAGGTTAAGTAATCAGTAATATTTAAGGTAAATTTTTTCATGAAAATTATAGTTGTAGATGAAAGGGTACTAATTTGAGAGTACAAGGTTTCAAGTTTGTAAATGAGGCTCATATAATGAAAAAAATAATTGGTTAAACAAGTTAATTAAAATATTAGTGATAGTTCCTACAAGAGAGAGAAATATTTATCGGCTCAATATTATCATCCTTTTAAGAGACCCGTGCAATGCACGGGCTTATTTCTAGTATATACTATAGTCAGCCATCAACCTTGTTTAGTTGATAGTTCCAGCCTAAAGATGAACGTCTTCTCAGAGAGGTATGTAATTGAATATCGTTTGGCCTTATTCCCAAAATGATTTGGGGTCGGCTAACATGAATCGTCATCTAGTAATCGCCTTGTGAACGTCAAGAAATCTCGAAAACGTTGTTAAATTTTTAGAAGTATTAAAATAAGAGACAAAATTTCAAATGATTTGCTGTGCGGTAGTTTGGTTCCTTTCACCTTGTTGGAAACTTTATGCTCACCCTTTGTCTTTTCCGAGGCTTTTTTTATGGTAAGTGATGCAGACCAGGGCGGGTAAATTATATTAAATCTGGAAACATTCCTGATTATATATGATCAGATTTTGTAGATATATATGTAGGTTAATTATGAAGAAGTTTAGGATGTGTTATTGTAGGTAAACTGCAGTAATTTTGTAGTAAAATTTCGAATACGAACACTTTGAACATTGAACGCTGAAAATAGAAACAGAACAGAACAGGAAGCAACTGAACCTGACAGGACTAGGTATGAACTTGGCATAGATACTCACTCAGTAATTGAATCAAGAACTGACCAGATTTAATGAGGGAGATCCCTAGCAAATTAACTGATCCTTGGGGAGGTTAAAGAATCCAGTTAAAACTGCTTCCTACACACTTAACAACTTCCCTATGCTGAAAGAGATTGAAACAGATTGAAATTTGCAAGAAAACTTGGCTTTTAATTTGTTATGCATACAAAGATCAGTGACATGCCCCTTGAGTGTTCTGTTTTGCCTTGTTGCTCTTCATTGTTGGCTTTCCACGTCTTGAGCATGATACTGAGCTTATGAAATGCATCAGTGAGGATGAACCATTTGTTGTGGAGCAATCCAAGAAGCTTAAATGTCTAACACCTAGAAGTACTGTAGTATCCTCCCAGCAGACCAATGCTCGGGGCAAGGGCTTACTTTAAAGGAAATAAGCAAGGTTCTTACATAATACATAACCACCAAATACTTAAAATCATACCAAGTTTGCAGAAGCAATTCATCGTATGGTACGGTATAATATATGAACTGTACGTCTATGGCCCAAATATTTAAGATGATGATTATTATCACCAACTGTATAGTACTAGTAGGTAACTAGTCTTCTTCACATATTCATGATAGGCAATAGCAGGTTCTATAAATAGGGGAATGTGAAGGGAGTGTTAGTACCAAGCACCAAGAGCCATTAGCCAATAATTCGTAGCAACAAAATAAGCCAATCTTTTGAAATCTTGTTTTTGCAAATGGCCGCCTTTATTTCCACTGACGATTTGAAGTTGAACGGGTCCTTTCCTATTACTCCGGCTCAGGTAATGTTTTATACCACTAGTATGTAGTGTCTAGCTAATATAAAACAAATTCAAAGAAAATTATTTTCCTGATAATAATAATGGTGTATTGTGGGACAATACTTTTGTCTAAACGTACTGAATGCGCCTCTAAAATTTATATACAATACACACAATCATGTGATTATAATTTTATATACTTGTAGTATTAGGCTAAGAACAATACATACTCCCATTAATTTAAGAAGAACTATACATGATGTTGTAGTAATGTAGTCTTGCCGATATATAGATAATGTGTACTTAGCTATATATAATTACATAATTTTACATGTCATATATATATTTTTTTTGTCCAGGTTCTACGTAGTGTATGATATTGATTTTACTATGGTAATTAACTTGTTTGGTCTATATATAGGTTGTGTGCGATGGGGACAACAATGTTTCAGCTCCCGTGTAAGATGCTCTCTCACGGTTGAAGTTGGCCTTTATAGTTACATGAGCACGCATTAACTATCTACAATATGATGCTTATGTAGCACGTCTTTGTTTTTATTATTTGCGCTATGTACTTTGAGTTTGATGTTGTGTAACTAAGTTTCTTTTGTTTGTGAGTTTTAGGCTTCAAGTTGAACTATGTGGGTGTTCCATGTATTTCAACTTGTACACAGCCAACACTCATCGTCATATTTGTTTGTTTTTACTACGCTTGTTGATAATAAAATATAAAGGCCCGTAAATTTGTCTCTAGACATGTCTTTTGTTTGCTTATATTATTGTTCAACCGATGTCGTTTTTGTTGTTATATATAGATGTACTTGCCTGAGGATAAAGATAAAACAGAATACTATTGTACTAAATTTTAGTGTTCCACGCTCAAGAACGTTATGCCAAGCTCATTCCCAAAGATGCCACGACTACAGCTTAGGTTATACGGAGTATTTGTTAAAACTTTACGGATAATTTACATGGTACCCTAAGGTTCGACTCAAATTTCACTTTGTACCACGGTGTGACCCACCATTACCGAAACAGTCACAAAAATGGATTCAATATATAATCCTTCTATACTCTTAAAGGAGGCTTTTTTGTACCTCTCACATCGACTGGAGATGTTTAGAGAGTTTTTAAAATTTTATAATATTAAAAGTATTTGATATCCATCTAAACACAAACACTCACATACTAAATTTAATAATACTGTTAAAGTATTTGTAATCCATTTAAACACAATAACGAACTCTATTTTTAATCATAGGAACGTGCATGCTAATAATGTCCTTGTGATTCATCTGACAACATCCAAACTGATCTGAATTGGAGTTGTATAGGAGTATATGCTCACATAAAGACAAGAGTCATTGCTTCCGAACTAAATTAACTACTTCGTATTGTTTAAATTGTATCATAAATGGCCTAATTCTCATATCCTATTTGATTGGACACTAATCCCTGATTATATATAAAACATTTTTTGGATGTTTAACTGTTTAACCGTATATTTTCTCCCCTGGTGAAAATTATAGTTTTAATTTTTTATATCATTTTTAATAGAAAATATTATCATGTGACCCGTGCAGTGCACGGGCCTTCATCCTAGTTAACATTAATATTTATTAGTGAGATTGTAAGATGGTACAGAAAATAAAAATAAAAATAAAAAGTCAAAATGCCCAGAACCATTATCCTGATTCCTAAGATGGTACAGAAAACAGTGAATTGCGTAAAACAAGTTACCATACAAATTAACATTCTTCACGCACAACCAGACTCATTGCAAAATTAAAGTTTATTGCAAATTTGCGATTCAGGTACATTCAGCCACAATTCCTCTGTTGATCACATACGATCAAAAATTTATTGCCAAACCAACACAGTGACTGTCCACACAACACGAGCACTTGAACAATTTTAAGATGTAGAAAACAACACTTAACTATCAACTGGCAAGTGCTGATTACGCATGGCTAATTAACAATATTAAGAATACGCTTAGCAAAGTATCCCTACCAACACATTGCCTTCTCATTACATTGGCCAAGGTTTCTCTAGAACACATGATCAAGAAGAAGAAAGCCTACATCTAGGCGCATCTGATTGACATTGATGCTTGATAGATTCGAGAAATGCTTGGTTTAGCACTACCATAACACACGAAACGAAAAACCATGTTTTTGGCCAAAATGGTACGCTCTAGGGCCAAAAACAAGTTTGTCTTAGGTGTGCATTGGTGTTGCCTTATGCAATACCTAGCATGTTCCCTTAGATCCTAGAACACCATGTACACAGTACATATCCGTAAGAGATACGGGAGCAGATTGAGATTTAGACAGCGATCACAAAACCAACAAATCTTTGCACAGAAACACCGTAAATTAAGTCATCAGTGATAGTGTATATAGATTCATCGAATTGTATTATTCGTTTATTGTGTTTCTTGTAATCATGTATAGTCAAATTATATTTTCCAATAACTTTGTAATCACCATGTATTCCCCCTTAGTTTTCCTAAGTTCATTGTAATCATGTATAGGCCTTTTCACATTGTATTGTACTCTGTATAAATATGCTTATGCAATGAATAATACAGTCAGGGAGTTTGATAAACTTACATGGTATCAGCCACTTCTCGGTCCTTCCACAAGACCTCCTTCCTCGGCTGCCCAAGGCGCCGCTTGCTCCCCGCCGCCGTACGGCCTCCTCACCGCTCCATTATGGCTAACCCACCACCACCACAACCCAAATATGTCCACCCTGCATTTGCCATTCACAATTTTAAAGCTTTGGTCCCCATTGTTCTTGACCTCAAGGAGGATGAATATTCATCCTGGGTTGACCTTTTCGAACTTCAACTCACCATCAACGATCTCCAGCATCATGTTACCGGTGCCGCCCGCCCCGCTGATATCGATGACGCCACTTTTGCCAAGTTGGACGCCCTTGTTCGCTCATGGATGTTCTCCACCATGACCAAGGATTTGATGCTCACGGTACTCAAAGCCGGTAAAACCGCCAAGGCCGTTTGGGATCGATTGAAAGAGCTTTTTCAAGACAACAAAGGCACTCGTGCCGCATTTCTTGAAAGCAAATTTGTAAATCTCAAATTAACCGATTGTTCCTCTGTTGATGATTATTGTGACAAGCTCCAAAACCTTGCTGATCGTCTCACCTCTCTTGATTTTCCGATGGATGACAAACGTCTTGTCATTCAATTGGTGAATGGTCTTCCCCCGGAGTATGACACTGCTGCCTCTTTTATTCATCAATCAATGCCAGACTTCAATACCGCTCGCTCAAAACTTCGTCACGAAGAACAACGGAAGGCCCAGCAATCTCATGAGCCCACCGCTAGCAGCCCGTCGGCCCTCACTGTGTCTACCGCCGGTGACAAAGCTGCTGGGTCCACCAGTCGCTCAACCCAGAACAGCCACCATCGGGATCGCTCCGGGAATCGCGGCCGCAATCACCACCAAAACCGTGGCCGCCGCTCTGATTCCCCGAGTCGGACCACCAGCCACGCCGCACCGGACTCGTCTTTTGGCTCCAGATCTGCTCCCGCTGCTCCGACTGGGTGGGCGCCGTATTGGGCCCTTCCACCGTGCCCCTTCCCTGCCTCGCCTTTCTGGTTGCCGCCTGTGCAGCCCCGTCAGCCACCGCGGGTCTCCCCTCGATCCGGCGATCGATTTCCGACGAGGGCCTCTTATTCTCGACCTGTACGTAGTGCTCAGGCTTTATTGGCCCCAACTACAGAAACACTACAACCTGATGAAATTGCCGAGGCTTATAATTCTTTAAGCCTTAATAACACCGATGATACGTGGTATATGGATACGGGGGCCACCTCTCATGTTACGTCCGACCCAGGTATGCTTCGTACTCTAAATTCCTCTTTTTCTAATCAATCGATTTTGGTTGGAAACGGCAGTTCGCTTCCAGTGGTCGCTACCGGGTCCCACACTTTTAATAACTCATCCCGCTCCCTCTATCTTAACCATACTTTAGTCGTCCCTGATATTATTAAAAATCTCGTTTCCGTTCGCAAATTTACTTCCGACAATAATGTTTCTGTTGAATTTGACCCGTTTGGCTTTTCTGTAAAGGACTTGAATACGGGGAGGACCATTATGAGATGTAATAGCTCTGGCGAGCTCTACCCCGTCACTTCCTCAACTGATCGCCCCGCCACTCCATCATCCCTCGCCTGTACCGTTCTTCCATCTTCCGTTTGGCACAATCGTCTCGGTCATCCCGGACGTAATATTTTAGATTTTCTGCATTCTCGGAATTTTATTTCTTGTAATAAAGGAAGTCACTCCCACCTTTGTCATTCATGCCAAATTAGTAAACATGTTCGGTTACCTTTTTCTGAGTCACTTTCCGCTACTTTACAACCTTTTGACATCATTCATAGTGACCTTTGGACTTCCCCCGTTCCCAGCTCTTCTGGGATTAAGTATTATTTACTCTTGTTAGACGACTATACTAATTATCTTTGGGTTTTTCCTCTTCGTCTCAAATCTCAAACTTTCGGAAAATTTCTCGAGTTTCGCAATTTCGTTCGTACACAATTTGAACGAGAAATCAAATGTTTTCAATGTGACCTCGGGGGTGAATTTGATAACACTCCTTACACAAAATTCGCCTCTGATCACGGTCTTGTGTTTCGTTTTTCGTGCCCCAAAACTTCCCCCCAAAATGGCAAGGCCGAGAGGATGATCCGTCGCCTCAAAGATATGTTCCGCACTCTTCTTTCTCATGCTTCACTTCCCCTTAAATTCTGGGTCGATGCCCTCCATATGGCGGCCTACCTTCACAACATCCTACCCTCTAAAATACTCAATTTCCGCTCTCCCGTCTCTGCTCTTTATCTTCGCCAACCCACGTATGACCATCTCCGCACTTTTGGCTGTCTATGTTATTCCAACATTTCTGCCAAAGCCCGTCACAAACTTTCCCCGCGATCAACTCGGTGTGTTTTTCTTGGGTATCCCTCTCATCATCGTGGATACCGTTGTCTCGAAATCTCTACCGGCAAAATCATAGTCTCTCGTCATGTCACTTTTGACGAGACTGTGTTTCCCTACTCATCTCTCGGATCTCCCTCCACCACCGCCTCTACCTCTGATGACCCGCCTCCCTTCTCTCCCACCATCTACACTTATCATCCTTCTCCTGTCGATCCGGCGCCCTCTTCGCCACCCCATTCACCATCAGTCCCCTCCCCGACTCCGTCTTCCTCTTCTCCACCTCGCTACACTCCTCCCCATCGTCGCATCCCCCCGGCTGCCCCACCTACTTCTCCACAAATGCGCACCCGAGCTAGTCACGGCATTTTTAAACCACGTGTCCCTCTTTCTCTCCTTGCCCAGAATCCTTCCTCTATATCGCCTCTTCCTCGCTCCCACCTTTTCGCCCTTAAGGACCCCCACTGGAACGCTGCTATGCGTGATGAGTACGATGCACTTATTAAGACAGGGACGTGGGAGTTGGTACCTCGTCCTCCTAATACTCCTATTGTTCGGTGTATGTGGCTCTTCCGTCACAAGTTTAACTCAGACGGCTCTCTCCAGAGATATAAAGCTCGGCTTGTGGCTAACGGTAAATCTCAACAGGTGGGTATTGATTGTGATGAGACTTTTAGTCCCGTGGTAAAACCCGCTACTATTCGCACCGTCCTCACCATTGCTGCCTCGCGTTCTTGGCCCATCCATCAGCTTGATGTCAAGAACGCGTTTCTCCATGGTGACCTCTCGGAGACTGTGTACATGTTCCAGCCACCTGGTTTTGTTGATCCTGCTAAACCCACTCATGTTTGTCGACTTCGCAAATCACTTTATGGGCTTAAGCAGGCTCCTCGGGCTTGGTACCAGCGTTTTGCAAATTATGTCACTCGTTGTGGTTTTCGGGGTAGTGTGTGCGATAATTCTTTGTTTGTGTACAGGTCTGGCTCTAATATGGCGTACCTTCTACTGTACGTCGATGATATCGTGTTGACTGCATCTTCAGACGCTCTTTTACGCAAAATTATTGCTTTACTGACTCGTGAATTTGCTATGTCTGATCTCGGCACACTTCACCATTTTCTGGGCATCACGGTTACTCGAGATGCATCTCGTCTCTTTCTGTCTCAGCGGACTTATGCGCAGGAAATTTTAGCTCGCGCTTCTATGACCTCTTGTAAACCGGTTTCTACTCCGGTTGATACGTCCTCCAAGCTCAGTGTTTCCGCTGGTCCGGCTGTCTCTGATCCCACCTTATATCGTAGTTTGGCTGGTGCGTTGCAATATTTAACTTTTACCCGACCTGACATCTCTTATGCAGTTCAGCAGGTTTGTTTGTTTATGCACGATCCTCGCGAGGTTCATTTCCAGGCCTTGAAACGCATTCTGCGTTACCTTCAGGGCACTCTTGATCATGGCCTTACTCTCTCCACTACCCGTCCTCATGGTCTGACTGCTTATTCTGACGCCGATTGGGCCGGCTGTCCGGACTCTCGTCGTTCCACTTCTGGTTATTGTGTGTTCCTCGGTGATAATTTGATCTCGTGGTCGTCCAAGCGTCAGCCTACCGTCTCTCGTTCTAGTGCTGAAGCCGAGTATCGTGGAGTTGCTAATGCTGTTGCCGAAACCTGTTGGTTGCGAAATCTGCTTCTTGAGCTTCACACCCCATTACGACGTGCTACTGTGGTTTATTGTGACAATATTAGCGCTGTCTACTTATCAGGCAATCCTGTGCAGCACCAGCGCACTAAACATGTTGAACTTGATATACATTTTGTACGTGAGCGTGTCCGTGTTGGTGATGTCCGTGTTTTACATGTTCCCGCTGCTTATCAGTATGCCGACATTTTCACCAAAGGGCTTCCTCGGGATCTGTTTCAGCGTTTTCGGTCCAGTCTGAGTGTTCGCTCTCCTCCCGCTCCGACTGCGGGGGCGTGATAGTGTATATAGATTCATCGAATTGTATTATTCGTTTATTGTGTTTCTTGTAATCATGTATAGTCAAATTATATTTTCCAATAACTTTGTAATCACCATGTATTCCCCCTTAGTTTTCCTAAGTTCATTGTAATCATGTATAGGCCTTTTCACATTGTATTGTACTCTGTATAAATATGCTTATGCAATGAATAATACAGTCAGAGAGTTTGATAAACTTACAATCAGATGGCTGCGATTTCAGAGTTCCATTTCTAAACCTACTGATTAAAGCATACAGTATTGGCTTCTAACCCGAGGTTCGTAGTGTCGTGTGTACTAAGCAGCAAGACAGACTCTTGAATTGCTACTGCAAACCAAGCATGACCGATTTGATCACTGGAATAATGTCGAAATGCAAGACAAACCAAAACCAATTCCATTGCAATGTCATTCATAATTTCATACATATCATTAGAAGCAATTCGATCACTCGATATCATGAAATCCAAGATAAGCCAAAGTCATAAATCAAGCAATCAAATGGCCGCGATTTATTTTCAGAGTTCCGTGACAATTACTAGTGTTCATATGGAGTAACCTAAAATCGAGTTTACGCATTAAAGAAAAAAGCTGGGTATAAGACTAGTGTACTGAAACGCAGAACTCGATTAATTCCTCGTTAAACTAAATTATACTGTAGCCAACATGAGAATTGAACCCACACCTTGAGCAACATACAATGCTCTTCCAATTGAGCTAATCGACTTTCTCAAGAAATCACGCATCTATACTCAAGTTCGACCTGCCAGTAGAGTAAATAGAAGCAAAGCTAACTTAACTTGATGCATACTCGCAGATATCAAGTATCAACAATCCTATCCTAGGCCCCGAATACCATTCTAATACACCTTGCCACTATCTTAGCTTACTCAAAAAGTCACATCCACCATAAGTACAAACGGGTCTATCTGGGTCAGAAATATATCGACATCCCCCGCCTCTGCTAATTTAATGTAGGGAGCAGAGGTTACGTCGTATGGTACGGTATGATATATGAACTGTACGTCTATGGCCCAAATATTTAAGATGATGATTATTATCACCAACTGTATAGTACTAGTAGGTAACTAGTCTTCTTCACATATTCATGATAGGCAATAGCAGGTTCTATAAATAGGGGAATGTGAAGGGAGCGTTAGTACCAAGCACCAAGAGCCATTAGCCAATAATTCGAAGCAACAAAAAAAGTCCCACATTTTGTATTTCCATGTGATCTTGTCCGATCATAATCCTTAAATGTTAAAAGCATGTGTGTTGCTCTTACGGTGTACACAAAGTTAAAGATCAAAATCAATTACAAATTCATGATTCTGTCACACAGCTTCCTTCCCAGTGCCCAGTACGTAGCTAAATGTCACTCTCGACGATAAATAAATGGGACACACCACTAAATGCCTACTGGAACGAACCAACAATCTAACCCTACAGCTATTCCGCTCGAATTGATTTATTAAAAGAACGACTATTGACACTTAACTGAGATGTTCCATCACTCCAATTTTCAGTGTTTTATACTTTAATGCCAAGGAGGCAAGGAAGATGGCACGGCAGAGCACCCGTCCCACTTTCGTGTATATTTTTTTCAAAGAGTTATAAAATGGTAGCACATGATTGGAGTGGGACACGAAAGTGGGAACTGAAACGGATGATCCGCACTAAGAAGATAGTGCTAGTGGAATAGGTAGAATACTAATTTTTTTTAAGGTAGAATACTAATTTGGAATTCTAATAGTCCCTCTATTTATTTATTACTAGTTTCCATGCCCGTACCACGCGCGGACCGTCTGTTTATATTGTTATACTTTTTTCATAGAAAATTTAAGGTTTATTTTTGTTCTAATAGTATTATGAACGGTGCTATATAACTTTTTCTTTCAATATTTGACACCCGTCATGTTATATTATAATCTATTTCCACCCCGTCATCATAGTACATTACATTCTCACATTTACGTCACCCATTATACTATTTCATTCTCATTCCATTATCTCGTGACCTAATATATTATTTCATTTTCATTCTACTATGCTGTCACCCATTATATCACATTATTAAATTTATGATCATAGATTAGCTAACCACCATAGCATTATCTTTTCGATCTCATATTGTAAACTAAATTAATATAATTATTATTTTCCATAAATTAGCTAATAATATACTATATGATGATAATTTCTTACCATATCTCAAGCAATAATTGTATTTAATACTATTTTTATGCTCTATGTAACACCCCCGAATTTCCGCTAAATTTAAAAACATTATTATATTACAAAACTCGCCGAAACTCGATAATATTACAATCAATATACAAAGCTGACCAGGAAAAACAAATCGTCAGCTAATACACAAATTCTCAAAAAAAAAAAAATTACACAGCGAAAGCTAAAACATAATTCTCCAAGTAGGGCCCACGAGTTACTCTCCAACGAACCTGAAATCAAAACCAGGCAAACCAAAGACCTACCCCATGACGGGTAGCCCGAAGGATTTTAACACGTCAGCTCCTGAGCTGAGTAACCGACTCTACCTTGTAAAAACACGTCATGACCTAATAAAGAAAATCATCCAACACATAATAAACATATAACCATAAAATTTGAGAAACATTATATAAGAAAATACATAAACCATTTATTCCATTACGAGAGAATTCATTTACTTTGTAAATCTCAATTATGAGAAAATTCATTCATTCCAATAATCTCAATTATCTTAATTTGTGAGAAGTCAAACCATCAATCACATAGCCATTTTTATTCAATGAGCGGGGAATCCAAAGATCAACAACGGACCTCTTGCCGTAGCATAGTAACCAATAGTAACGATAATCAAGAAAACTCCGTACCACCCTATTGGGGCGGACCGAGTCCTTCCAACAACAACATCATAAGACTACTAGACCTTAAGTGTGCACACCCCCTAGAGGGTACAGTAATCTTTTCAACCCACTAGAGTAGTACTAGAGCCTAGCCCTCTTACTCACCTATGCGGTGGGGTTGCAAATAATAAGCCGATGCGGCTTGCACAACCGATAGTGAAACCTCTGCGGTTCACCCGCTAATAAATAGTCCCCAGGCCTCATTGTCTTTCACTTTAAGTGATTAGTATTTTATTAATCGAATGGTGATCACATATCCAACACAAATCGCACAAATCAATACCATAGTCAACAACATAACCAAAATTAATAAATCGGAGTAAGAAGGCACAACCCAATTATCAAATAACCCTTAGCAATAACTAACGTGTGATTAAGTTAATTCAATACTAAGATCCCAAAGTGTACTCTATAAAATGTACACTTACGTTATTTTGGCTAATAGCTAATCAACCAAGTAAATTAAGCACCTTAAACCCAAAACTACATAACTAAATCACAAAGTTTGCATCAACAAATAAAATTCCACTAGTTAATGTCCCTGACCAATCAACAGGGCCGCACGTCAATTTCTACAAAATGCTACTAGAATGCCACAGCAATGCCATAGGAATGCCACAATAAACTCAACAGCAATTCTCCGTCAATACTACTCCCTTGCCCATCACAACACAGCCGACAACAACTACTCCCACAACACCAACAAACAACGCAACAACAATACCAACAACAGCAGCTCAAGCACAACTCAAAACTAATCCTAACGACTCGCCATGAGCTCCTACTGCAACCACGGCAACAGTCCGCCGCACAACAACCACAACACAGCCGATACCAGTAGACCACCCTATACGCATCCAAGGCAACGACCAATGAAAACAAACAACCCAAAACAGGGGTTACACAAACCCTCGCAAAACTCGAAAACTTTCCCGAACCCAACTCAAATCAATCATTTAAACAACCTATAATCCTCTAAAAATCATACTCATCAATCTTATAAAAATCAAAGCAATTATAATCATACAAATCGAGCTTAAAACAATCCTATAATCAAAATCGACATCGGTACGACTTGAAAACTAGGAGAATAAATTCATACCCTTATGTAGAGGAGAAATAGATGAGTTTAATGGTATGATTTTTGTCGATAACGGAGCTGATTAGCTGGAGATACGAGCAGATGAAATTGGCGCATAAGGAGGAGCGAAAGTGGCAAGGATGGACAATGATTATGGCGATTAGGATGATTTAGGCGGTGGAAATGAATATATATATGACAAATTACTTAGCTTAGTAGTAAAGTGTAAAATTGTAATTAAATTCACATTAGATATTTATAAAAAATAATGAAATTTCTTTAATAATTCCAAAAAAAATATTATAAAATCGTTTGAAATTTTGTACTGTTACATCCTTCCCCCTCTATAGGAACTTCGTCCCCGAAGTTCGACTTTAGAAAACAAACATTTCGCAAATCAAATTAGTTTCGCATTTCACAAAAAGAGTTAGGGTACATAACACACATACACAAATTATTAGGTACCCCGGGGGTACGTAGAGCTACGTACTCCCGTCCTATTTTATGGGAAAGCCCATGGTTTTGTTTCCAAAGCCCAAACAAAACCTACTGTACTCCCGCACTCCTCCCACTATCTACTAAATAATACAATAAATCTTTATCTCTCCTCCCAACTTCCCCTCCCTCTTTCAACAACGTCCCGCACTCCCGCGCCAACCACTGCCGCCCATTTCCCGCCGGCGACACAATATGTCACCGTCAACCTTGCACCGACCACCACCACTTGGCGCACTCATCTCCCCTATCTTGCGCACCCTCTTCTCCTCATTCTCCTCGATTTAACCACCATTTCCCGATGACATGATGGCGACGACAAGGGTGAGGGCGGCAGAATCGGAGGTGGACATAAATCGTTTGAGGAGGCGGCAAGCCGGTGTAGAGGGGGCAGGGGCGGCGGACAGGTAACTGGGTGGGCAATAAGACTTTCGAAAGGGAAGAGTATTGGTTGTGGAAGAGAAAGGTGCTAACGACGATGATGGGGATAGTCCTGATCGTCGTGCTGCGTTGAGAGCTGGCGGCCGGCGGCGACAAGGTGGCCGGTGTAATTTTGGGGGAAGGTTTGAAGGAGAGTAGTAAGAAGGAAATAATGGGAAAGAAATAATTCAGGAAAAAAAATGACTCTAAACAGAATTGATCTGGTAAAAAGAATGGGAAATAATGAATGAAAAATTGAAAAGAATGACTCAAAAGTGCGAAACAATGACCCAAATGTGCGAAATAATGACTTATATATAATTAGAAATTATGAGTGAAATTTAGAAAACAATGACTAGAAAAGATTAAATAATGAGTGAAAAATTAAAAAAATAATAATGACTATCAAGTAGTACATACTCCCTCCGGTCCAGATTAAACTTCCCGCTCCCTTTTGCGCACTTCGAAAGGAAAATTAATAAATAATTGTTATGATTCATTTAGGAAAAAAATTTATAGCTAATTGTCACCAACATCTTCATCTTGCCTCCCTAATTATTCACTCGACAAAAAACTTAATAGTTTGGAATGGGGAAGACGAAGTCGAGACCCTAAAAAACAGGATGGGAAGTTTAATCTGGACCGGAGGGAGTAATGAGTAGAATTTGGAAAATAATGAGTAAAAGTTGGGCAATAATGACTGAAAGTAATAATGACTATAAAACAGTATATAATGAGTAATATTCGGAAAATTATGAGTGAAAATTGGGAAATAATGATTGATAATAAAAATGACTATAAAGTGGTATATAATAAGTGAAAATTGAAGCTAATGAGTGAAAATCCAAAAAGAATGAGTAAAAATTGAAAACTAATGAGTTAAAATCCAGAAACAATGAGTGAATATTGAAAACTAATGAGTGAAAAATCGGAAATTATAATTGATAATAATAATGTCTAAGTCAAAATAAAAAAAAAAAACAATGAGTGAAAATTGAAAACTAATGAGTCAAAATCCAGAAACAATGAGTGAAAATTGAAAACTAATGAGTGAAAATCCAGAAAAAATAAGTGAAATTGAAAAACTAATGAGTCAAAATTTAGAAACAATGAGTGAAAATTGAAAAATTGGTATCTCCCAAATTATTTATTTTTCAATCATTATTTTTCAAATTTCACTCATTACCTCCCGAATTCAACTCATTAGTTTTCAATTTTCACTCATTATTCCTCAATTTACTCATTATATACTATTTTATACTCATTATTTACTTTCACTCATTATTCCATAATTTGCACTCATTATATATGATTTTATAATCATTATTAATTGTCATTATTCTTGAAAGGAATAAATAATGAATGAAAATTTAAAATTAATGAGTGAAAACTATATTTGTTTCTTTGATCATTATTTTTCTCTATTTGACATTATTGAAACAACCAATCATCAAATTCAATAAAAAAAACCCACCATTTCCTCGTTTCTCTCCTCTCTTCTTTCCCCATTCCCGTACACACTACCAGGCACCACGGCAACCCTTAGCACCAACCACCACCTGAGACCCCAAAACCTCCACCACCTGACAAGACATGGGTCGCCGGCCTCCCAATCCCGGTCCATAGCCACGACGCAGGGGAAGGAGGACGCGCCGATGGAAACGCAAGGAGAGAGAAACGAGGAAGGGAAGAAAAACGTCGATGGTGGTGGGTGTAGTTGAGGTCGCCGGCGAGAAATCATCGGCATGGTGGCGGGGTTGGTTGCGCGGGGAAGGGGGAGGAGAGGAGGGAGGAGAGAGAATGAGAGTGGGGGTTTATTTTTTGTGGAAGGAGAGGGATGCAGACGCAGAAAATGGTTGGCTCAGGTGGAGTCGCCGGTGACTTGTCGTCCTGCTGGTGACTTCGCCGGAGTAATTATGGGTGGTGGCGCGGGTCAGGGGCGGCGGCCTGTGGTGTGGCTGGGGTGTGTCGGGGATGGGGGGAGAGAGAATATGGGGGTGGCTTTTGTTTTTCAATTGCGCGCGCGGCCCCCCAACATTTTCGTTTCTCGTAATTGATCGCCGTCATTTTGTCATGACTGCTCCGAATGTATGGTGTGTGTGTGTGTGTGTGTGTGTGTGTGTGTGTGTGTGTGAATCGTAGTCACTTTTGTCAGCGCACATAAACATGTGTTTCAAGAACTCTAAACTTATCCACAACTTTATTTGCGCGAGTTATTAACCAGCGGTGATAGTGTCATGCGTGTATCGATTGTAGTTTTATGAACATGGAGGAGTGTTTTGATAACCTCTACTGTATATTCATACAAGTATACAACATCGAGTAAGCAACGTGGGTTTTGTTTGTAGCATTACACAACATAACCTCAAAGATAAAATGTTAAGTTATTGCAATTAGAACAAAAAAACTGTTTGTGATTCGCTAATATGTCATGCAAAAACGAATCTCAAGTGTACTACAAAACATTTGGCTAGTTGCAAACATGTGACCCGTTTAACTTTCGGAGGATAAAGAGAGGACGCCTCTTCGCTCTCCCTTTTGTCCTTATTACGAAGTTAATGGAGAAAGCAAGGAGATTGGACTTAGTAAGCAGAATTTGTCGCATACACCTTTCTCCATATTGTTGCAACTTGAAAGATCATGAGCTGCAGCTGAGCTTGTGAAAACTGTAAACATGCATGGTTCCAGTGCAATATTTTTTTTTACAGATACCAAGTGGTTTAATTGGCTGAGCGCAATCCGCAGGTACACATGAGCTCTAATAGATTACATTCTAAGCAGCACGGTGCAAGTGAGGTTTGCATTATCTACCACATGGTCTGCCATGAGCAAAAGGATAACGTGTTTCAGATTCATACACATACGGGATATGTTTCACAACCTACAATTACTCAGAGTTCTAAGCTTTCTACAGGGCCAATCTCTTATGTTAGTTTATGAACCAGAATCCATGTCCAACTTCATTTGGTTTCTAGGAGCGTGACCTCTCCAGCTGGCTTCTCCTTGAATAGTGTACTGGACGGCTCTTGCTGGTTGCCTGCACATTAAAACCCATACTTGAAGCATCAGGTGTGTCTCCTAAAATGCATTTATCACTTAAGATAATGGCTATGCCACGCCAATTGAGACTACACCCACACGGCCATACCCCTTCTCTCACAAAACAACAATACTCATAGTAATATATATTCTAATAGTAACAGGGGTGCAGCCGTGCAGGGTAGGGTGCAGAAATAGCCGAGTACACATTGTGTTACAGTTGTAGACTTTATACAAATGACAAGTCGCCAACAAACCACAAAGGCCGCCGTTTAAAGATCGTAAATACTTATTTATAGCATGGGGTGAAGTCCAACTCAAGTCTCACGAAAAATGAAATAATATTCCTACATCCAAAATCCGCTCATGAGAGCAACTAAAACTATCAGTCATGGCAAGTTTTGTACATTGATTACCAAGCTAGAAAGAAGACAAAATGGTGGACCGAATGCGCATCATGAAATGAAAAGAAATATGAAATCACAATCAGATTTTGTCCAGTCACTATGCAATCGTCTGAGCCACACTCCAATCAGCTTAAAATATGTACACAAGTACATTGCAAGGTATAGGATATTAGAATGTGATTGGATGTTCAAAATAATAATACAAAGAGTGTTCTATACCTGATCAGATTCCGTTATATCAATGTTGAAGTCCAGCATCCCATGGCTATGATCACTGTCCTTTGCTGAGCTCTCTCCAGATAGGCGGGTTGTTTCTGCAAGATTTTGGTTGGAAGCTGTCTTTGCTGTTAGCTGCTGCTTCTCCTCAACTACAGCAATCTGTAGACAACAGAGATTTACAGCCATGAGCCAACAAAAAACACATCATGGTAGAAACAAAAAGCGGGGAGGGGCCACAAATAAGATTAACAACCATCATATCTGATATGTTATACACCACGTACGAGGGCATTCAAATAAACCACGAAAACAGCATCGCAACTGGTAGCCAGCTTCAAGGTTAGAGGGGAACTAAGTATTTAAACATAAGACAGAACCATAGATAATGTTATTAGACTTATTACTGTGAGCAAGACAATATCATAACTCAACAAATTCTGTCTAAAGTAAACATCAGCAACAGTATGTATCAATCATCATCTCCGTCATCTTGACTGGGGTATAGACGATGAATACCAACAGGGGCGGAGGCAGTGGTGGTGTGGCGGGGGCCTGGCACCTGCAGCCCACCACCGCGGCCCATTGGTTTCGTTGTCCTGGCACCTGGAACTTTTAGTCATATATAATTACTGCATGTAAGAAATCACCAAATTGGGCCTAGCCTAGTGGTTGTTAAGCTTAAGTTATGCATCTTCCTCATCACGTCTCTGGTTCAAATCCCAACCTTCACTTTTTTTTTTTTTTTTTTTCATTTTCTAGCCTAGTAATCGTCAGTAATCAATACCATCTACGACTTACAATTGAAGATACAATCGCAATACAACAAACTTGTGTTCAATTACGTAATAATATTTTATAGTTTATTTGTGGGTGTCCGACCTGGGCAGCCGGCACCCGCAAACCCAAATTCCTGGCTTCGCCCCTGAATGCCAAGGACAGGTAAAGAAGTATATGCGAACTGAAAACATCTATTCCCATTCATTTGCAGCCTCTTTCCATATCTCTTCCACCCCTTAATCTCTTCTGCCTTACCCATGTTTTGTTTTTTTTATATTTCCTTTTCTAAAGCACTTTTGTCTTCCCTCACTCTCTTCATTATCTAAATTATTTGTGCTTTATAATCTAGCTTCCCCGCTCCTTCACTCCCTAACTTTCTCATTGCCCTTGCTATCTTCTAACCTATCTCAAACCAACTTCCGCCCTCACTTACCCCCCTACTGCTACCCCGTCTTTTTCAGCATATCCTATCCTATCCTGACCCCCTCCTAGTCTACACCAATCCACGTGTAACCCTTCTTTTTACACTTCCCCTTCCCTCAACCTCTTTCTTTCTTTTTGTTTCCCTTTCCACAACACTTCCCCCTTCCTTCCTCTCTTGAACATCTACTTTATGCTCTACCTTCCCCCCTGTTTCACTCTCTATCTTCTGGAGTTCGGTATTTCCGCAATTTTCAGCTGTAGTCTAGTGATTCACAAACTCGTACTCGGTGACGAACCAAAAACCATTGTTTGACCATGCTCTCCCCCCCCCCCTCCCCGCCTCCCTCCCTCTCTCTCCCTCCCTCCCTCCCTCCCTCGCCCCCCATCCCATATATCCGTCCTCTCTCCCATCTCCATTACCCCTTATACTCTTTTGCCTTTCTGATGTTTTTTACATTTCCTTTTTCAAAGCACCTTCTAAATCTCTTCCTCTCATCATCATCTGCTTTATACTCTAGTTTCCCCTCTCCTTCACTCACTATTTTCATCACTGCACTTGCTAACCTATCTCAAACCAGCCATTCACCCTCGTTTATACCCCCGCTCTCTACCGCTTGTTTTTTTTTTTTTTTTCTCATCCTCTATCTCAACCCCCCCTCCCCTTTTGACCCTCTCCATATTTTATTTAATCTTCATTCCCTCTTTTTAAGAATACTTCCCCAACACATTCCCTTCTCTTTTTGCTATTCTCATACCAAAAACTTGACCCCACCCAACTCTTATCTGAGTTATCTCTGTTCCCTCCTCTTTACCCACCCTCCCCCCGTCCTTTACCCACCTCCCCTTTCTATTCCCTCCTACTTACCCCCTACCTTCGTCTTTATTTCAACCCTCCGCCCCCCCCCCTCCTTGTGTCTTTGTTCCAACCTTCCGCTATATCTATTATACGAAAACATTTTTCTCCCCTTCTCCTCCCCATCTTCTCAAGATGTTCTATATTCATCGCATCCTATTTACTTTGCCTACACATTCTCTCTCCCTCCTAGTTCTGCTTTCATTCCCTCCTTATTACTATGTCTCTCTATCGCTATCTCTATCTCTACTTCTATCTCTTCCCATTCCCTTCCCTCTCTCTTATTGATGTTCAATGTCTTCTCGGTTGTCCCACGCATTTTACATACTCGGATTGAGAAACAAAAGGTACATACAAAAGCGCTTAAACTCTATAGAATGCACCAAACAAATGCAAAGAGTTCCCCAACAGAATGAGATTTAATCTACATGTAAGACTTAAGAAGCACTCTAAGAGCTAACCCAATAAAAATGTTTTATTGAAAGCATATGCAGGTAAGGGCAAGATTCTCAGCTAAATAGATAAAAACAACCAAACACACGTGATCAAACCACAATATTTTAAAATTTGAATAAAAGAAAGACAATCCTCCAACTGCTGATATAAATTTACCTAAATTGCTTCATCAATGACGCCCCCAAACAAAGCTCTTTCGTTTCCTTTGCTATTTGACGGTATCTTCTGCTAATGAGTAACAATAGAATCAAATCATAAGAAAAAGCCTAACTCAAAGGAATTATACATGAAAAAGATGGACAATGAGGCCTCATGTAAGAGTCTCCTGAGATTAAGGCTTCCATGGTGAATAATTCCCTATTCATGAAAAACACAAATATACGATAACTATTCAGAAACTTCGCTTATGAAATGTCGAAGGAAAGCGTCAGAAATTCTTATTTGGGCATAATTCTGGCGGAACTTTACCTTCTTTTTTTTTTTTTTGCATTTTTACGAATTTCTACTTATATTATGCACCTCGTAAGGAGAGGCTGACAGCAATCGCAAAAAAATCTTAATAGGTTATGGGCTCGATTCTTTAATGATGAGGGAAGTCGTGTGGCATAGCTAAAGCAGAAAGACCATACTTCATTGTTGTCTCTACCACTCAAAGCCATTATTCACCAATGAAGCTAAAGATTAGAGCAATAAACTTCAGAAAATAGAACAGTAAACGATAATGAGGCCGAAAATCCGTAACACAAGTTCACATGATAACATCACTGCACGTTTAAAACGAAGACATCCAGAACCTATTTCTAAGAGAGGGTCGTACCTTTACGAACGTGGAATCTTAGAATCTTTACGAAGGGTGCGAATAGATCCCCTGATAACCAATCAGACAAATAAATTAGGAGAAGAGGGATATATTGACATAATCTGAGCTCGATCAAGAGAACAAAATAGAGTTGAAGAGGAATAAAAGTTCTTTATCTCCAACACGATCTTATAGCATTTTTTTCGAAGAACCAGACCGAACCCTAAGCCAGAAATACTCGACACCAAAAACAAACAGAAACCAACTTTTGTAAAACACTAAAATGCAGAACCTCAGCAAAAAAAATCAAAATTGGTGCACTCACACAGAAGGCAAGCATGTTTGCAATGGTGAGATGAGGAAGGAGGGATTAGGTCTGGGAGGGTCTAGGTGGAATCCAACGAAGGAACAAATAGACATGTTGGAAATCATGTATAACGATGAGCGTATACGAACACCAAGTTCTGATTACTAAACCAATCAACATATCAATAAGCTCTAGTGTAGTCATCCACCTTACATTTCATTCTCTAAAGAAAATGAATTTGGGGAAGAAAAAAAAAACACTAACAATATGTAGCACTATTAAGATTTCTCACAAGGGAATAACTGGATATGCTGTTTTGCACGCTAACAATAGCCAAGCATAAAGTCCCAACATTAGTGATCAAAGTCGGAGAGTTTCCAGAGACTATGCGGTGAGGAAGCATCTTTAACAAAGATTCCTTGTAGCTAACTTCTAAACTCTAGATGCCTACAGAATACTCTACCTTGAGCAAATAAGAAAAAAAATGTTGTTTCTTTGATATAGACGTCTCTTTTATAAAGTGCAAAGTTTAACTTCTTTGGTCTTATCTAATAGTACACCCGCGCCACAAATTAAACACAGAATGAATCCTGAGAAACATTCTGGTAAAGCTAAATTCAAACCAGAAGTCACCCAAAGCACATGACAAAACACCCAAAACGCAGCAAATTAAATTCTCGATTGAAATGCGACCGAAATTAATAAACATAATCGAAATTGCATTAAAACCTGGGATTAAGGCTGTCTAAATTCCAGAACTTTTTTACTGCCACAATACTTCTTATCAGGATCACACACCCTAAACCCTTAAAATCAACACATAATAATAAAAAAGGAAGGCACATTGAGAAGGTAAAAACGAAATGGAACTTACAGGCGAGTGACCTGGCAACACATATCTCGGGTCTGAAATTGTTCTTCTCAGTGGAAATAGAGCATCCCCTGTACAGTTATTTACTTATTTTAGGCATTAAATTCTGTTTTTAATAAGGTCCAAAAATAAGAAAGCGGACAACTTTAATTCTGGGTTTTGTAAAAAAATTGAGATGAAGAACAAAATTTGGTAAAGCAGGTAGTAAATTAAAACCCAGAAAAAATTAGAATAAGAAGATTGTACCTTCAACCACACCACAATAATGAATTGGACCATCGAACAAACATTTAATCACACACCACCTTCCACACCAACCCGGTCAGAATCACTTCCGATTTAAAATCAACAGCAAAATAAATGGAATCAAAAGAAATTAGGGAAACAAATTGCAAACGGTAATAGATCGAACCAATAACAACGAAATCAACAAACCAAACAAAAAAGACCACAAACGAAAATTCATTACCTTTGACTTCACCAGATGAGTAGAGAGAAAACTAATATGAGCAAGACGAAGAGTATGAGGCACAGAGAAGAGAGGGTTAGCATCACCACACAATCCTTCACCACAGCAAAGTTAATTTGACATTAAAGCCTAGGATAAATGAAATAAAAATCACAAATAGAAAGATAATCAAAAATCAACAATAACAATCGAAATCGAAATTCGAGAAAAGGGTGCTTACCTTGAGGATCATGACACTCAAGGAGTGAGTGATCTTATTGAAAGCCGTATTTTAGAAACAATCAAGATCTGAAAATAGAGCAAACCACAATCAAAAATCAATCCAACAATAATCAAACCAACAAAATCCATCAAACCAACAAAATCAAACCAACAATCAATCAAAAACACACAACAACTTCAACAATCACTTACCATAAACATCGTGAGACGCGGGATGAGGAGCCCGAGGAAAGAGAAAGTGAATAAGAGTGAGACGAAGAGTGAATGGAGGCACCAAGGAGAGAGAAAGCAAGAGCAGAAGCTAAGGGTTGAAGGGGACGGCGAGGATTTGCGCGGTGAGTGCGGTCGCGCCTCAGCCGTTGGATTCGTCACTGTTCATGAGGAACAGTAACACCTTCTGCGTTTTGAGAGAAAATGGGTGTCGTTTGGATTAAATTTTGTGCGTTGCAGGAAGTAAAGGCTGTCGTTTTGGGAGGAGTAGACGAATAAGCCGTCTTTATAAGGTAAACAGATAACTAAAGTCAATGGGCCAACTACTAGTACAACGTATGGGCCTATCAAGAATTGGCTTTCAACAACAAATTGTGGATTTTTGTTGGAAAACGGGGGGTACGTAGAGCTACGTACCCCCGGGGTACCATATACCAATTGAGTACTCTATACTCTACTGACTCACTGTAGTACGGAGTACATGTTTTATTGGTCTTCCAATTTCTCGTGTAAAACGGAGGAAATGGGTCACCCAAAAGGCCGAAACCAACCAGAACCTGACCGGAAAGTGGCTCGTGATTTATTTATGATTAATCGGAAATTCTGAATATAAAAGGCGATTGACATAGGTTAATAAAAACAACATTAACTAAGGGACTGTTTGGTATCGTTTTCTCTTTTCAGTTTTCTGTTTTTTTGAAAACCAAAGTCCCGTTTTTGAAAACCAGAAAAAGTGGTTTTCAGTTTTTGGTTGTCTGTTTTTATTTTCTACTAGTTTGCATGCCCGTGCGCCGTGCCACGCCCAGACTATATATTTATATTGTTTATACTTGTTTTATAAAAAAATGTTGCCTTATCTTTGTTCTAATAAATTAACATAATGATTATCTTCCACAAATTAGTTAATACTATACTACTCTATAATAATTTATTACCATATCCTAACCGATAATTGTATTTAATGCTATTTTTATGCTCTATCCAATTAATGTATGATAAATTATTACCATATCCTAACCGATAATTGTATTTAACGTTTTTTTTATATTCTATCCAATTAATTTATGCTGAGTGTCCTCCTAGTGGTTTCAAGTTTTATTATATAGTATTAGATATGACTAATATAGAACCAAACGATTTAAAGTTAATTTTGTAACTTGTTTAACTAATTTTTTTACGCAAAAAAAACCAAAAACTGAAAACGGCAGTGATACCGAACGGGCCCTAAGAATAGCTTTAACGAAACCCAACCAAATAGTCCCCCAAAATCACAACTATCAACAAACCGTTTTTTTTTTGTTTCTTTACTTTTCATTTGAATTTCTCTCACATATTCAAACGAAACGTAAAGAAAAAATAAAACTGAGGGAGTAATTACCAATATCATACAATAATAAGACGTGAATAGTAATTCAACCAAAATCGATTAGATGTGACCGGAAGACCTGTGACACGACAATGATTACACACAATTACCGTCCAAATAAAATGCATTCGATAGGAGTATAACCTAACAAAGTACAGTAAAAATATTGACTTTTAGTACGGAGTAGTATAGTGACAATAAAACTCAACCAACTAATTGCCAAAACGGCAAAACCAAATCCATCATGCCAAATACCGAGTGTACTAAACATGACTTGAACCGTAATTCAAAAAACCGAACCAAACTTAGACCCGACAATTACCACCTCGAGGCTCGAGCCATACCATGTAAATCCTAACCCCAACCTCCAAGCCGAGGCTCTCTCTTTCTCTCCTCCGCCATCTCAGTAATCCCCACCATCACCAACACCATCGCGCCACCGCCGCCATTGTATCCGAGCAATTAATTTCGCCGGAGAAGTTAAAAAATGCCAGTGCACGAAATCCGGCGAGCATACAAGAGAGCGGCGATATCAGACCAACAAAAGAGAAGAGAACTCTCTCTCCTCCGACAACAGCAGAACCGCCTTGACGCCCAATCCCATGCTCGCCGCCTCGCCTCCACTCTCTTCTCTCTCAACCACCACCACCCCGACACTGCCACCACCACTTCTTCTGATATCGATATCGAAACCGAAACTCAAACCTCTGTTGAAGATATTGAAATAGAAGAGCGGGACAACAACAATACCAGTGATGATACTGACATTAGGGATGTTCGACAAGCGTCTCGGTTACGCGGCCAAGACGCTCGCCGATGGTTTGCTCGTCAGCTCATGCTTCCTGAGTGGATGATCGATGTTCCTCACCGTCTTTCTCAAGATTGGTAATTTTCTCAACTCTTTCCCAAACTTGTTGGTTACTCTTTGAAATTTTTTTGCTTATGGGTTGCTGTAATTTTTTCTCCTGTTTCCCAAACTTGTTGGTTACTCTTTCCTTTCGTAGTCGAAATTTGGCTGAGGAACTCAAGTTTGAACTTTGTCCGAAAGAGATTGTAGAGAATGGTTGGATTTAGTGTTATATATCTTGTGATTTTTACATTTGGATTCAATTTTTATAGTCGATATGATTGGAATTTGATTAAGGTAGTAGTCTGTTTGATGTTTAAAAGGAGTGATTTTTATGGCATTCGATTGTTTGTATTGGTGGCGGTGTATTTGGCCTGCTCAAGAGTATCGATTTTTCTGGAACTCGAATGTTAATGTTGGTTGCAGTATAGTTGGCCGACTTGTAAGGGTTGATTGGTTAGAAGTTATCATTTCTTAAACAAGTAACCTCAAGGAACAGAGCTTTTCTATGGATCCCCACTTAAGTTGTTCCCAATGTAGTATGAGTTGGTTTTGGGGCAAAATTTCAGCTTTAGACTACTATACAATTGTCTTAGTTTTGTTGTTCTAATATGTTTCTGGATCAACAGTAGGCTATATCTACTCTACTACTTTTTTTATTTTCATTGACGGGAACACGTGCCAATGTTGTAGGTTTGTAGTAGCAAGGCCTGCTGGCAAGCGATGCTTTGTGGTCTCTGTTAATGGGACAACAGTTAGTAGGCTACGCAATGGCTCTGTGCTGCATCATTTTCCATCTGGCCTACCATGTGGAGCTAGAACTCGGGATAATTCTGGGTCTGCTCAATCATATTCTATTCTAGATTGCATATTCCATGAGGTGAGGTTACCTTTGTTCATTTTCTCTATCATAATTTTCGGCTTATGTTGTTGTGTACTTATGTTATGGTTTTGGGTGGCAGATGGACCAGACGTACTATGTAATTGATATGGTATGCTGGCGAGGATACTCACTTTATGATTGCAATGCGGAGTTCAGATTCTTTTGGTTGAACTCCAAGCTTGCTGAATGTGGAGCTTGTGAACCACCTTCACAGTACCACAGGTACAGGTTTACTCCAGTCACTGTCTACAACTGTGACCAAGCTGGATTGCTATCAGCATATACAGGATCTGTACCTTATGTCAAAGATGGCCTGTTATTTTATAACAAGTAAGTGTTTCTTTTCTGCCTATTTACATTTCTATTATCTATATCTAAACATTTCATGTCATCTTACATATGTTCAAGGTCAAGCTTTTTCTGATTTTCTTATCAATTAAGTGTTGAACCAAAATCGCAACACTGGCCGTTTTTTTTGTTACGGGGGGGCTTCAAGATTTTAAATTTGTAGTAAGTGGAGCTTGGACTGCGAATTCTTGCAATATTAGTGTTCATAAATGTTTTTTAAGGAGTTAACTAGTATCGTTTTCCAGAGGCTAGGCAACAAGCTTTGTAGCACCTGGTATATCGCAATTTTCTAACAGTCCTATTACGAAACATAGATGAATAACATTTATGTACTCCAAAATCCCAAAGTCAATCTTCTCTACAAAACATAGAGCGATAACATAATCCTGTTAAGGATGTAATTGGGCTAAATATGAAGGTTGTGCATGGTTGGGACCTTGGGGGTCATTGTCGTCAAAAGAGGAGAGATGTCACACTTGGGAGTAATCTTTTGGAGTTAGGTATTATTACCCTCATATTGGGGAAAAAAAAACTAATTACCTACCTTAACTCCCTCCTCCTCCTGTACATGTACTACAGCACCACCGAACATTTATGTTCCCTTAGTTTAGCATTCATTACTTGGTCATCCTTTGCCCTCAATATAAGCAAGTGCCTGGATAAAATTTGTATTTGAAGTGCGAGTAAATAGCGGTAGTGTAGAATTATAACTAGTTTAAAGTTCAGAAATGTTCATCAGCAGCACATATTAAAGAGTAGCTTGATGATTGAAGCTTTTATCATATGATTCACAACAAAATAGAGGAGAATATAGCGCCTATGATTGTTTGGTGTCAAGTGTTTGACACTAGCTAAAGTAAGAGCCTGAAATAAGGCACATGATACAACAATACCAATAATGCTTTAGTCCCAAAATAAAATTATGTTTTGTTAATATGAACCATCATAGTTTGAGAGCAATGAAAATATGAAAAGTAGGACAAAGGCAATACTAAAAATTGAATGAGGGTAAGTTCAGGAAAAAAAGGTAAATCTAATATGTTTGACGAAATTTCAAGGGAAGAAGTAATAAAGCACATAGGAAATTATTACAATCTCAATATTCGCGTGTTGCTTAGGTGGGTAGTTGATCAAAAGATACCAAATCGTGCCATTGTTGTTTTGTGGTGGTGCAGTCTCTAGCTAGAGTGAGGCATGTGTATTTGTCCTTGTTCAAAGCAAAGTGATGAGGAAGGATAGTCTAGCTTTTAGTCTTTTTGCCGCAATGGCTATTCATGAGCAGAAGAATGAACAATTTGGGGAGATTTCATTGCCAGATATGCTTGGCTTATGGTATTCCTTGTTTGTAGAGTAACAGTAACAAGGTTGGGATATTAAAGGATTAGATATCAAACTAAAGCTTCAAGCTTTATTATTCTATTAGTTACGTATGATCACAGCAGAGTAGAGAGAAGACAGTGGCTATGAATCTGGGGAAAGTGAGTATATGCTTTTCATTACTCACAACTTTGTTGGTATATATACAGCAGTCCATGTAGAAAACCTTCCAAGATAATGAAACCTAGTTAAAGCAAGTACCTAGAATAAGACACTGAACTACATTACCTAATGTTGAGCACTAATCTTTATAGGAATATGATTTTGGAGAAAGGTCTCTAGAGGCTCATCTGAGAGGTCATATATATAGTGTATAACTTATTAACTTAGAATTGGGAAATTAGTTCCATTAATAATATATACTACTTCACATTTACTCCTCCTCAGACGGAGCGGGAGGAGGAACACGCCCCCTCAGGCGGAATGCCCGTAGTGTGGATGATAAATGCGCATGCCCTCCCATACCTTGTGCTGAAATTCCACTGGAGAGGAGGGGGCCCCAGGAGCACAAGACCATGTTCCCTCTTTCCTGTCAAAACTAGTGATTTGAACTCGAGACCTCAGGGTCACTGAGGCTGTGATTCCATGATAGAGAACCAACTCAACCAAAAGCTTAAGCATATGGTGGAGGCCCACTGATCGGCTTTGTACATTTACAATCTTTGGCGATTGGGCATGCTGTATTATGGATGGATATAATTCTACAGATGCCTTGGAGTTATAGTATTCCAATTCCTCTGTGAGTATAGTTCAATTTTGCGTTCCGACTTTCTGAGTGCTATTTATGGAACTTGGTTAAAAGTAGTGGTTGAGTTTTCCTATCCCTCTCAAAGTATATTCATGAATAACTCCACCCCCCCCCCCCCCCGCCCGTTTGCACCTAGGTAACTTTGTTGGTTATCATTCTTCAAGAGTTGAATGTGAATGTAGGGTAATTATGACTTCGTAAGAGAGCGGGTGGTGGGGGGGGGGGGATTTGGGGCATTTCATAGAGATTACTGTCTACGGAACAACCCACTTTGATTATTCTTCGTAATGAAAATTATAATTCTGAACAGCGTTTGACGTCTTAGTAACTTCAGATTTCTCTGTGTCAAACCTGCGTTTGCCAGGCATTCACTGGCATTTCATAGGGTAAATGTTGACAGAACAACCAAATTTCATTATTCTTCGTAATGCAAATTACAATTTCTGAACGTTGTTTGACAGTGTCCAAGTACCTTAAGTTTTCTCTGTGTCAAACCTGCCTTTGCCAGGCACTCACTCTATCAAGCTGGAAATACTCCGCTGGCATTAGTCTGGAAGGATGAGAAGTGTAGCCAATACATGATCGACACTGACAATAAAGGGGAAGTTCTGAGCAAACAGCAGGTATGCTAGAAGTTTTTTCGTGTGCTTGTCTTTTTTTCTATGTGAAGTCTCCTTGGTTAAATGAAAAGGAGACCACAGACTGAATCTGAGCTACTGCTGGAGATTTTTTAATATATACACTAAATCATTGAAGGGGAGCCTTGACGCACCAGTTAAGGTGTTGCTTTGTGATCGATAGGTCACAGGTTCAAGTCCTGGGAGCAGCCTCTTATCCAAAAATGACAAGGGAAGGCTTGCCCCCTATACACCCTTGTGGTGACACCTTTCCCTAGACCCTCGCCTTGCGGGGAGCAGCCTCATATCCAAATGTGCACCGGGCTGTCCTTTTTTTTTTTTATACTCGATCAGTTGTTTTGGTGGGCTCTAACTAAGAAAGGAGTTCCGCAAAAATATATTGACATCATTAAGGACATGTATGAGGGAGCTAGCACGAGTGTGCGGACTAGTGTAGGGAAGTCAGAAGAGTTCCCTATTACAATTGGAGTGCACCAAGGGTCCGCACTTAGCCCGTTTCTCTTTGCTATAGTTATGGACGAATTGACGAGGTCAATCCAGGATGATATACCATGGTGCATGATGTTTGCAGATGATATAGTTTTGATCTCAGAAACGAAAGAGGATTTGGAGAGGAGGTTGGAGCTATGGAGGCACACTTTGGAGTCCCGAGGGTTTCGGTTGAGTCGGAGCAAGACCGTGTATTTGGAGTGTAAGTTCAGCGGCATTAGACAAACGGAGACGGGGACGATCAGACTGGATGGAAATACTGTCCAGGGATCAGATGTTTTCCGATATTTGGGATCGATTCTTCAAAAGGATGGAGAATTGGATGGAGATGTGGCTCATAGGATCAAATCAGGTTGGCTGAAGTGGAAGAATGCCACAGGACTTCTGTGTGATCGAGGAATGCCCAATAAGTTGAAGGGTAAGTTTTATCGAACGGCAATTAGACCGGCACTGTTATATGGCACTGAATGTTGGGCCGTGAAACAGTGCCACGTTCATAAGATGAGTGTGACGGAGATGCGCATGTTACGATGGATGTGTGGACATACAAGACGTGATCGGTGGAGAAATGAAGTTATTAGGGAGAAAGTAGGGGTTGCACCCATAGGGGATAAGATGATGGAGAACCGACTGAGGTGGTATGGCCACGTGAAGAGGAGGCCTAGTGACGCGCCGGTTAGAAGAGTAGAAGGGTGGAGAAGTGATAATATTAGTAGGGGTCGGGGAAGACCCAAGATGACTTGGACGAGGGTGATTAGAAGTGATATGAGCTTCCTAGGACTTGAAGAGAGTATGGCGTTGGATAGGGCAGGGTGGCGAGACTCTATTCATGTGGAGGACTTATTCTGACCCCTTTTGATTTTTTTGTTTGGTTTTTCCAATTTTTTTTTTTTTTTTTTTTTTTTTAACTTGTGTTCAAAATTCATATGTTTTTTGGCAATATTTTTAACCTTTTTATTTATTTTGACGACTTTTCTAAATTTCCTTTGAAAGTGTTTAAATAATTTTAAAAGGTTTACAACGTTTTCGAAATTTTTTGGCGTTCACAAGACGGTTACCGGATGACGATTCATGTTAGCCGACCCCAAATCATTTTGGGAATAAGGCTTGGTTGTTGTTGTTGTTGTATACTCGATCAGTTGTTTTGCCTTTTCAATATCCACGTGAAAAGAATGTGTCCCACTCACTTCTGTTTATAACCACCAAAATTCCTAATCTTAGGGGCTGTTTGTTTGTGGGCAATAAAGAAAGGGAAAGGGTTTCATGAGGATTGATTCCCTTTCAATGTGTTTGGTTGTGTTTTTTTTCCATTCCCTTTACCCATTATCTCTCTTCCATTCCCCCAAAGTCCTCTACCTTGATTCCCTCCACCCCCCCGGGATTTGTATTCTTCATCTTTGGGTTACAACCTTATCACACCATGGTCACATCCTCCATGCCTCAACTGACATCGCCACCACCGTGGTCACCTACTACCGCTCACCAGTCACCACCACCACACCATCGCTTCAACCACCCCACCCGCAACCGCAACCACCCACACCACCGTCACCTTCAACCACAACATCACTTTTTCACACCTTTTTTTTCTTCTACTTACTCAGATCTAAAGAATACGATCCCAAAATCATTGAAAATGTGGGTCTAGATGTTCGTATTCGACACCAAAATAACATGGTTGGAGCTTTGAACATGTGGTGAGCGTTCACCACGACTTCTGCGATTTGGGCCTTCGAAAGTTGGGTTAGGCTGCTCATTGATTTTCGGTTGTGTCTTTGATGTAAGTCTGAATGATACATGCCATGGTGATGTAGACTTTGGTTATTTAGGTTGGAGATGGATTTTTAGGTGGTTTGACTAGAAATGGAGGAGACGGTCAAAATCCTTTCTCCTTACCAACCAAACAATATGGGGGAATAAGGGGGTTTGGGTTTCTTTCCTTTCCTTTCTCTTTCTTGATTCCTTTCCTTTCTTTTAATTGTACCAAACGGCCCCTTATTTCTTTTGTGAAAGTGGACTTTTGGCTATTAGGTTCAAACTTACATGTGGTTGTATCTTGTGTGGCATTTTAGGGGCCGTTCGGTATCACTGCCGTTTTCAGTTTTTGGTTTTTTTGTGCAAAAAATTTGGTTCAATAAGTTGCAAAGATAAATTTTAATTGTATGTTTCTATAATAGATATAGTGAAAATGAAAACTGACAACTGAAAACTGAAAACCACTTTTTCTGGGTTTCAAAAACGGGACTTTGTTTTAGAAAAAAAAACAGAAAACTGAAAACAGAAACGATACCAAACAGGCCCTTATTTGTGTTGGCTAACATTTGCTTTTGATGAGCAGGTGGTGCTAGAACTTCAAAATGATGGGAAGCTGACTACTTCTGATGACCCCACTGTTGTATTTGGCTGCCTGGATCAGGACTTTTTACAGAAGGTACAGCTTCTTATCTATCTGTAAAATCCACTTTTACTTGCTTGTGAAGACAGTTCTTACTTAGTTTATCAACTTATAGTTCAGGTTAAGTGATTGATAGCAAATAAACTGTATTTTCCCTCTACGAAATGGGTTCTACCGTACCTCGAAGTGGGCATGCTATTGCTTCCATATACTTCCATGCCCCTTAACTATATTCCCTTCTTCAGTCAGAAGATTGATATATGATGTATGGGTAAGAATAATTTGAGTGAAACTCATGCATTTACCTCGTGCCACTTGTTGACGTAAGTTGAAATTGCTTTCCTGAAGTACACGTTGGATGTCTGGGATAACTAAAACTACTGTCTGAGAGCAATCTTTTTTGGCATAAAGTTGGACTAGTCAGGAAATTAATATCTGCCCATCCATAATAAAGTTGAAAGGAACATGAAATACTCCCTCCATTTCTTTAGGATGTTGGCATTTCCCTTTTTCGGCAATTTCGGTCATTTCTTTGCGTTTCTATTTCGGGAAAGTTTTAGGCACTTGAACTTCCCATTTTACCCTTGCTTATTCTACTAACCTACAATTAGTTTGGGCCAATTAATCTAATAAATCCAACTTAACTACCCATAATTGAGTCTACAACCACCCCAACCCCACCAAAATTATTACCCAGATTCTACCCGAGCCCAACCCAAAATTTCTACCCACATTTTGTCTAAAAAAAAAAAATTTCTATCACATTCAACGTCCTTCCTCCCCGATACTTTTCTCTCTCCTCAAGAACATCTTCATCTTCTTCCCTTATCTCTTTCTCTCTCCTGATCTTGCTCCAAACCCTAGCACTCTCTCTCTTCAAAGCTCAGATCTCACCCTCTTTCTCTTCTGCGCCATGTCTGAGTGCTGATGATGGGATCCGAATTTGGGGTTTTATTATTTGAGTGCTGATGATGGGATCCGAATTTGGGGTTTTATTTGGTTCTATTTGGGATTGATTAGGTTTTTCAATTTGGTTAATTAGGTGTTTCAATTTGGTTGATTTGGTTTCAATCTGATGCTTGTTTTCGGCTAATTAGTATATGTGGTCATATACATGTTCTATGGACTTGATATTGTGACTCTGGTTTGAACTTGGTGGCTGCTTGTTTTGCGTATTAGAATGTACAACTGGGCTTTTATCAAGGTATTAGAATGTGTCTTGGCATGAACTTTAATTGGGAGACTAGACTCTTCTGCATTCATATGTTGTGCAGCTCATAAACTAGAATTGTTTGGTGTTGGCTGTGTATAATTCAATAATAATCCGTTGCTTGTTTTTACACTATAACATGAATAATTCAAAAAATGGAAATTTGGGTTGTCTTTGTGTTTGGCGTTGAAATTCATGAAAGTGGGAACAATTTCTCTCTCCTAATTAGCTTATACTCTCTCTCCTCTAATCAGCTCTCTCTCTCCTCTAATCAGCCCCCCAAGTGGGTCTAATACACTCTCTCTCCTCCCTCCTAGGTTGTTGTGCCCAAATGGGATGCCAACATCCTAAAGAAATGGAGGGAGTAATATCTGAATATATCCGCTTATTGTAGTAAATGATCGCTAACAATAAAATTCAACATTAAAAATGAGTATTTTAGCCAATCTTGTGCTGCAGGTTCTAAAATCTTGTTTCCAGAAGTATTTACCTGACTATACTATGTAGAGTATGTACTGAGTAGCAGTCCTGTGGCAGTAGCATGACTTTCTTCTCTATGTCTCTCTGTATGGTATTGGTGTTTGATGTTTACTTTAACATTTGTCTTTTATATTTCCAGTTGGGTTTACGTTCTGGTAATCTTCTGCGATTTGCGATCAATGAAGGAGGGTTGATTTTTGTGGATGGGAAACTTGAGAAGGCTGATTTACAATATCTAGACAAGCCCAATCGTGGCCGTGCTTTTGCTGATAGTTACTCTAAGGTCAGTTTGGTGAATAACTACATAATTGGTCATATTTATAGATCTTGCATTCATCCGTCGTACTGAATGAAGTGTGCAACTTCATCCCTTCTTAACTGTTTGAACTAATCTTTGCAGGTTGTATTTCAATATATGGCTCGACATTCGCCTCTAACATTTGATGACCTGTTTGGATCTGTCAATTCATCAACAGACGAAGACAAATCCTCTGATATTGAGATGGTGAGCTGATAAAACATCTACCACTGGCACTTCCACAATTTCTGCCATAATGACAGCCTGTTCCTGTCAAGAAACCGTGACCTGGCAACATATTCTCCTCTGCCTCATGATTTTGCTAGTCAGGAAAGGACTGCATCATTGGCCTCCGTGATCTCTTACTGTTTCCACCAAAAATATGAGCAGAATTGTAGAGCCTAGAGGTGTTTAACTTACGGCTTGTGCCCATTCGAGAGAACAGATGGGTAATGTCTGCAAGTATGAGTTGAGCTTCACTCATGCTGTTCATTTATGTTTGCTCATCTGAACACGAGCGAGGTGAAGCCTGTCAATAGGCGACTTTGTGGTTGTAGCCTTTTAGGCATCACCTGCAGTGGGTGATGCAGGTTTCTTTCTCCATAGCCGTGTTGTATATATGCAAAAGTGCAAAATTGAACTTGTAAGTTATGCTGAGACGATCACCTTACTGTAACTAATGTAACTTCACGAGAAGCAACCTTCAAATATATTTTACGTCAATCGTGATAATAATTTAGTGTGTTGTTTCATTCTGAAGAGAACTACCTGAAAATTTTCATGTCATTGATGTGCTCGGATGTTTTTTTGAAATGGGTTTATGCAGAAGTTTACCCAACAAGATTTTCTTATATTACAGTCCTTTAAGCGATCATCTTCCCTCCTGGATTATGCCCAACAACTGGTGCCGTCCTTCTTGGTTCCTGAGGTCGCGGCAATCATCTGTGGCGCAATCTACATCAGAATGTGGGAAATGGCGAGTACAGAAATGCAGATAGCCACCTTCAAATGACACAGAAATTGCTATCATTGGGATGAACACAGAACTGTAGCTAAGCTTTGTTCGCATGATCACAGAACTTGAACCAAAGATATGCAGTACTTTGTAATGCACGTATACTCAGACACTCCACACAGGCGCACATCTAGCACAACCACATATAATAACATACTCATTATTCAATATCAATCGGTGGTATCTTACCCTGAACAAATATCATGTACATTATGTGCTTTCAGCTGTCTAATAATAACGATATTAACAATAATGTGTGTATTCAAGAATGCGCCTATCTCGGACATTTAAGTCGTCCACAAGGCTGGTTCTCTCTTGATTCTCTTCCATCCCGACCATGACTTCCCAGGGCTCAACGATCATGATGCCATAGTGGTGGGTTCGCAACCATCAGGGACACATGCTAAAACATCTCTATAGTCTCTGGATATTGTGAAGGAATCGTAGACATTACCGTCCCTGCTCTTCTTGTACTCAAACAGAAGAGATGAATGGTTGAATGCAGTGAGTTTGACAAACCCGAAATCGTAATCTTTAAAAAGACTCCAACTCGTATTCACAGAGCTGAACTTTGACAAGTGACTTCCACCTCCACCAACAACAACATGAATGGTGCCGTTCACCGTGCCTGAGTAATTTGTCTTCTCTGAGTTCACGCATTGGTTCTGCATCAATTCAAGACAGTCAGAGATGAATTAAAGTAGGAACTCTAAAACTTATAGAGGATAATAAGTCCTGCAGCTTAATATCAATAAGGAGCTACGAGCTAAACTCTAATTTAGGACACCATTAAGATAGCTTAACATGATTCTGGCGTTCTTTGAGGCCAAAGGAATGAACTCATGATGTTAGCACTCCCTCCGTCCCCCATTATACATTCCGCTTACCAAATCGGACACCCCTCTAATGGGGTAAGTATTAACACTCACCCTCCTATTTTAACACTATCTTGCCTACTCTTAACACCCTTTCTCCTACTTTTAACAAATACTATCTCCGAAGACAATTAAGGAGTCCTCCACGTTAATCCTTGCGCAAACCCCTATGGTGTTTGGGGACAGAGGGAGTATAAAAAAAGACTACCCAAACCTGTAGGGCGTTTAACTTCAGATGCAAATGAATTCAGAAACCTTCATAGACTTTAATAACAACAAAAACCATCATCTGTTTACATGCTTAAGAAGAATTTGGCAAGGGTCATTGTTGGTGTATCTATTCTCAGTTCTTTTGACTTTGGAATAGGTAGGGAAGGGAGAGATGTAAATTCGCAACCATATACCGAGGAGTCAATAGTCCAAAGAAAATAGAACTTATGTTAAAGGAAATAAAAGTTAGGAAATGAAAAACAGGCTTTAGTGATTTATACCTGGTAGATAGGGCATGTTCTCTCATAGTTGTGTACATGCCCATAGAATGCCATATCAACCTTGTGTCTCTGCCAAAGCTTTTGAAGGCTTTCTCGCCCCATTGGTTCTTCAAAAGAGCCCTCCATCCCATACCAGTAATCGGATGAATACCCGAGAACGCGATGGGCAGAAAAGATTAACCAAGGTTGCTTCTGCCTGTCCACAGTTGCAAGGCAATGCTCAATGAAATCGTACTGCTCAGTACCCACCCTCCAGTCATGCTCAGTATCTGCTATGCAGAAGCGAAACATCCCATAGTCTACCTTGTACCTGAAGAATGTTTGTAAAACCAGTTCAAAGAAGTAACTTTGGAGATTTAGTGACTGCTATTTCTCTATAGTTCTATGCTACATAGTTCAAAAGAATATCATTAAGGCAGTTCATCAAATGACAAAAGATATCATAATGACTTCTATAACAATTCATAGAATCATGGCTATGTTTTTGTCTACCAATATGGTCAGAAGTACTAGTTAAAAACTTCTAGATAAGATAGATATCGTACATTGATTTAATACATATGAGGCAGCATTAATACACAGTAATTGGCAGCAAAATGAAGATATGGGGATACTTGCAACAAACAATTTACCAAAATTTCTCTCTGTTCTCTGCAGGGACATAGTACATGGTTTGAGCAGGCACACCACATTCACCACCTGAATCAACCCCACCATAGAAAGATCCCGAATTTGGCCAATCACGTTCATGATTACCACTGTACAGAAAACCAAAAGAAAGGTGTTGATTCAGTACTTCAGAAAAGTAACAGAATTTTTACCAAAGCATTGAAAACAAGTAAGAGATGCGAACTAAAGACCTTGCAATCATGTATGGCACAGCTGATGCAATAGGTTCCACCTGAGATGTGAATTGGTCCCATTGAGAGAGGTATCCATTTGCATAGGTAATATCTCCTATATGAAACACAATATCAATGTCTTTAATGTCTTTGATGAGCTGGTCTGTCGTGTTGAGTGATCCTGGTTGATAGTCACTGAACTCATTTGATCCATCACGTTCTGCCTAAGTAAGATTGAGGGAAATTATTATAATATTCCAATCCAACGTATGCTGTAAATAAAGGAAGAGACAAGATACAGTAGCAGTAATCAAGAAAGTAAAACCATAATATACGGCAGGACAAAACAAAAGTGACCATCATCAATGGACAATATAAATATACTACTCTACACCAGTATAAAAGATTTATGCATAGATTTATTTACACTATTAGTTTGGAAATAGACCTTTTACAGAAGATATGATATATCTACAGAGAACATTAGATTTGTTGGGAAAGGTCGTCTGTACTTGAAAACAGAGCAGAAAGAGTTGCAACCACAGAAGATACATGAACAAGGTACTACATTGTAATGCAGATCACATCCATCTACTCTTGCTCTCCTTTTTTCCCACTAAAAAGGATTAAGTATGTTGCAGTGAGAATACATGTTAGCAATCAAGCCCAAGGAGGTTTTTGAGTTTTTCAGAAACAGAAACTGGCCCGTAATGATAAATCTGAATGGAAATAAAAATGGGGAAGGCAAAAGACCACGAGAATGCCTACATAGAATTAAGATTTTACTAGAGTTGATATTTGTCTCTATTAACAGGGAGTTAATTGCGACAGAGTGCAGCTTCACATCAACGAAAATGCTGGCTTATTTTATTTACAAATTCTAGTATGAGAAATCAAATAGAGTATTAGCGTCAGATTGATACCAAAGCACACAGAAATTATAAACCTGATACTCTGATAGGCAAAACCAATAAGTCATGAAAAACCCGCTATTAGAGTTGGGATGTGTCAGATGTCAAATCCCAAATCCCCTATAAGGGCTATAACAGTAGCGCATCTCATCGATACACAAGTAATTAATAGTTACTATCAATACCTTTCCCATGTCGCCAAAAATTATAACACGCTGTAGCGAGTCCTGACCAGGATATGGAGGTGCTTTGAATGAATATTGTTTGCTCCACACATATGAACCATCGGACAAGACATGGCCCATCCTGTAAGCATACCTGAATAATGTTTGGTAGAAGCACAAGGAGACAAGTCAAGAGCAACATACAACAGGAAACAACAGTAAGCAACCATAACTGCATAGCATTTTAGTAGATCATACAGTCTGTCTGGCCACAAATCTTTCAGGAAGCTGGTATGTATAAAGCCAGGGTCACGCCAACCAACTGTCCTTGCTGGTGCACCTGCATGAGGAACTATAAACATCTTCATGCCTGTACCCTATTATAAAGAGTATATTCTTTGGTACGTGTGTGAGCTAGAGAGTCCAAAATAAGAAGATTGAGGTGGGATAATAAGTCTAGCGGACTACTTGCATACTCCAGTTACCAACTGGTTTTCAAACGTAATCATGTAGGGTGCATGTACTTTTACTTGGTGTTCTTCTATACTCCATGTCAATTGATTATTAACTGATATAAGCCACTATTATTTTGCCAATATGTAGTTGAAGTAAGAATCCAAGTCCAAAGGCCAAGGGTGAACAATGGTCCCCGGAAAGGTTCTACCACCCAACTTAAAAAGTACACTAACACAACACTGGTCCATAACAAGATGCATCAAACATAGCTAGAATTAGCTAAATACAATTGGCTCTCTCCTTCAATTTAAAGTTGAACTACAAGTAAAGATGCAACATTTTCTACAGACATTTGTAAAGAGCTCTAAGACCTTGTAATGACACAGAACTCGCTCACACACACGAGCCAATTATCATAGAACCTTAGAAGGCAAGTGTTGATGATATGTTTTTGGGATTCAGGAGCTTACCACCTACCAGACAGTATGGTGAGTTTCTTGAAAAAAAAAAAAATTCTGGTATAAGTGGAAAGAAAGGTATGAGTTGAACGGCATTTCCGATTTTTTCAGGAACATTGAAAGTCTTGGAATTATGTTTAGGGAGGGCTACATTTTTAGCTTCACATTAGGCTAAGGCAGCGGGGCGAAGGCTGGTTCCCATTAATCTCTGCCAAAGCAATTGGAAAAATCTCCAGTATCTTAGAGATTCTTTTGAAAAAGGAGGAATCCCCCAAACAAAAAACTTCTTGTCCTCTCAAACTGTACATTCTTTTTTAATGAACATAAATTTCTTGAACAGGTGTTGTATTATAAATTTGCCATTAACATTTGATGATGTAAGAGCTACATAAGCCCTTTCACAAAGCAACTTATAGTGAGAACATGATACCTTTGGAACTATCCACTAACATAAACTTCTACCTATCAGCTAGAAGTCTAGAACTGCTGTTCTAAAAATTCAAACTTGAACTTAATTGACTATGTTTAGCATTTAACTAATCAAAAATTGATGGTTTTTATAGAATGGGATTTGCACCGATAGAAATAATAGCATTGTACGTGAAGTTACTATTTATCATTGTAGATTATAAATCGTTTGTAATATCCCCGGTTATAATCAAGAGAGGTATACACATATTTTTGGGCAATTTTTATATGTCTCCTTCACCTTATTCCAAATACAGTTGCCTAAGTTGAATGGAAAGCAAGGCCCAGTTTACAATTTCCCCAGCTCATGTTGGTGGTGGAGGAAATGATCTTGGAAATTACTTCCATTCACGTGTAAGAAGATGAACTCTAATCCTCCAATCTCAAAGCTCAAATGTACACCCCTGCACCAGTAACTTTCTGCTGCTCTCACATAGACATATGGAAACCATACAGAGTTGAGACAAAGACCAAGAAAAGATACTTCTTGACCATTATAGATGATTATACTAGAGGAACTTGGATGTGGTTAAGACAAAGACTAATGCCTTTAGTAAGATGAAAAAATTCTGTGAAATTGTGAATTTGCTGAAATTCAGCATATATAGTCTGTAAGAAGGCTACAGTTTTGATAATGTGATGGACTTCTGTCAGGTTGAGGGTGAAAAAAACTTAGTAGCTAACAAGAAAGTCGACAGAACGACACTATTGGAAACAGGCACACAATTTTTTTCACATAAGTAAGGCATTACTACTGCAGTCTAAACTCGGGATTGCCACTCTTTTCCTGGGGTTAGTGTTCTAGCTGCTGCTCACAAAACCAACAAGTTCCCCACACAGTCATTGGCAACAATTCAACTTCTTTAATGATGTTCAACAACTCTCTGATTTCAATTCTTGGAGGTCTTGCTAATGAAGCTCCATGTTCCTTGTATATCTATTGAATCTAATTAAGTTCTTGGGTGTCTTAGTCTCTTAGAATACAGTTTGGTTATTTGCACTATCAAAGCAGAAATAAGGTGCTAATACACCCTGAAAACTGCAATAATGAAATAGGGTTCAGTCATACCACACACGGTGTTACGTTTAAATGTCAATGTCCCAGCTGGTGCTGTTCGCTTTGCATCTGTACCCACAATGCCCCATTCCACCAGTGGAACTGCCTCATCTATGTTATATCCACTTGTCCAAGTTACTGTCATCTGCACAGATTAAGAGGAAATAATCAAACCCCCTACAATGTACAAAAATAACACATTCCGATAAATGTCAGTTAGAAATTCAACCACAATAAATACGGAGTATGATATTCTCCAGTTCCTAGGCACTACAGTTTACGATGATGATCCACAGTCAAACACCAAATATGGTAAAAAGTACACACGCACATTGAATTATTCACATCTCTCCTGACACCTGATCTTGCAGGGCACCAGATTATAATGTAGTGTGAACCACATAAAAAAGAACTTTTTTTGTCTTCCATAGAGATCAACTTAATAACATCACTCATAAGTTCAAATGTTAATGCTTGTATATGTATCATGTATGAGATACTATACTACTACTCTCTCTATATAGACATTCAATATAAATGGTCAGGAAAGCCACTGTGGAAAGACTCCCGGGATATATAAATTATGTAAGTCCTGAATGGAAAAAAAAAAAAGAGAGAGAGAGAGAGAGAGAGAGAGAGAGAGAGAGAGAGAGAGAGAGAGAGAGAGAGAGAGAGAGAGAGAGAGAGAGAGAGGGGCAACAATCTGGTGATTAAAAACCCGAAATTTTACAACAGCAACAAATTAAAAATCTAAAACATTCAATCTTTAAGAATCAAAACAGCAGTAACACCGTGTTCCAAACAGAAATGTGACAAGACACAGACATACCTCATTCCAAGACTTTCCTAACGCAAGACGTGGATAGAGTGGTGCTTTAGGATTCGCAAAAGATAAGGAATTCGACACTGCCACTAGCTTTGGCTGCAGGAAATTAAAAAAAAAAAAAAACATTTCTGTCTCAAACTCTCAATGCCTCAAGTTAATAAGCGAGCAGAGAATTAATCAAAAAGTGAAATGTAGGAACCCCAAGGAAATTCGCTGTATATCAAACCAAAATAATAAATTGTTAACTCACAGAAGATAAGCCTCCAGAAAACAATGCAAACGAAAAATCTGCACGCTGATTAATGATCTGAAACCGTAGAGTGGCTTTTCCATTCTTCGTGTAATCCGAATTGGAGCTGTTTGCAAACTTGTACTAAACCAGACAACGAATATGCATCAGTCATGAGAAATCAAAGTGAATAAGAGAAGGAACGTCCAACATCAGTGCAGCAGTTTCTCCGTGATATAAGTACCTTTATTGGTGCTGAGCATATGTATGGCGGCTGATCCTTTGTATCAGTTTCAGAATAGCAGCTTGATGAGCTTTCACATAAGATGTAGCATTTTATTAGCATGCTGTACTTAAATCACACTAACAAGATGCATATAACCAAAAAGAAGCAAAGCAATTAGCAGTCTTAAGAGACATGACTTAGCACAAACTTCAGACAATCTAACCAATTCTACATACTTCATTATCTAATTATACTCTTTTCTATTAGAAGAACGAATCCATAGAAGTAAACTAAGGATTAACAAAGTTTAAGGAAAACAATTTGAACTGCTATATGCAGGGCAAACAAGCAGGCAAAGAACAGTACTTGATCTTTGCAGGTGAAAAAACTCCAACCCAGTCATCTGAAGATGGTTCAGGAGACCGAAGCTCTACATTCACCCACTCAGTGTCTTCACCCTACAGCATGAAAAATGACAAAAATCATCATCATCATCATCATAAAACATTATTCCACAGCTTACCGAATCTTAAACTTTATAAAGCCCCGCAATTTACTCAATTTATCGAAACTTTATCAAACACTACTGAGTTTTCGAGCTTTACAAAGTCCCCCAATTTCGCTCAATTCTACAACAACCTTTGTCAAACACTCCAAAGAAATCAGAATTGGCTGTACCCACTATCCACAAATAAAAAATGCATATCAACATCTCTAGTTTTAAATATCATACAACGCTCTACCCATAAAAATCAATACAAGAATCAGTTCGCTCCAACTTATGGTGCAAAAACCAACCAAAAACAGCCAGCCCTAGCTTGCTGAACACAAGCTCTACAATCCCAGAACGAACTCGAGTTCAATTCACCGCACACGTACCAATCACACAGCAAGAATCACCAATGACCACTAACATACACAACAAATTATCAAGAAAAGTTCCAATCTTTCACAAAATTAACACAAAACAGAGTACAATGTCACCATCATGTTCGACGAAATGCCTCAAAGAAGCTTAAAGCACAAAAAATTCAATAAAACAGTAACAAAATCAACAAAAAAATCAACTCATACCTTCAACCCCAGAGTAAATGGTGAAGCTTTAATTGAAGCTTGTGGATGAAGCGCAAAAGTAGCACCCAAAACATTGATCTTTGACAATGGCTGTTCATCACCAACAACTTTATCATGACTATGACCCACAGAGAAACTTAGCCATGAGAGCAGAATTACTGCAAAAAAAGCATAGCCCATCATCTTAATTTCGTATTCTGCTTCCGAAAAAATGGGGATTTTTGAATGGTTGACTGCCAAATTAATGATGACAGTTGGGATAATTGACAGTTTAAGAATATTCAAAGCATAGTATATATCATGTGCCTGTTAATATGATTATTTTTTCAGGGTAGAAAGTAGTTGGGAGTGTTATGTTTTTACAAGGATTCTGAAGTGTTGTAAAACTGTAGAATCGTGGGAATGTTGGATTCTGTGTTACCAAAATTACCAAACAGCAGTAGAACTCAGGCCAACTGTAGCACAAAGTCAAGTTTGACTGATGTATCAACGGAGAGTCGAGAGAGCTCTGTTTGTTGTTTTTACGTGGGAGTTTTATATACACAAGTTCTTAATCCGTCCAATATGGTACCATTGACGTTGACGGGTTAATTTAGACATGATAAATGAGTTGTTTGGATTGAATTTGTACCTTGCATAAGGTTATATATGAGTAACTAATGTATCAGGTCAATTCGAGATTGGATTAGGCCAATTTGAGTTTGAGTCTAACTTAAGTTTACGAAACCATTTCATATTAATCAAGTCAATTCTGGTTATTTTAATGTGTCAATTCGAACGAAATTCTGCGAAATAACGAAATATGCAATACCGTAATTGCATAACAAACAAACCTTCATAACTCAAGGTTCGGGTCGGAATTTTGGTTCAGACGAGGGCTCGTTCGCTATTACTGCCGTTTTGTGTTATGGTTTTTTCCATCATTAAAGTTGGTTAAAAAAAATAACAAAATTAAATTAGAACACATTGTTCCTATAATAGTCCTATGGATGATGTAAAAATGTAAAATGACGAAAACAGAAAACCACTTAATTTAATTTTCAAACACGAAACTTTATCAAACACTGAAAACTACAGGTCTGTTTCGAGATTTTATCAAGTCCTTTTTCAATCAGACTTTGTGAGAAGACTCTTTCATGCATAACCCCACGAGCCACGACTCGAGTCAGTTTTTTGACTCCTCTATGCACAACTGCACCAGTCAGTCAGTAACTCGCAACTCACACACAAACGTTATTTACCACATGAGTGAAAATTTACTGCATTCACATTTCACCTTTCTCTCCCCTCTTTTCACCTTCATCCACCACCGCAGCCACCGCACAGCACATTCGAAGTCGGCCAAGCCCCCGGATTTCACAAGCATCTATTCAAACCCAAAATTTCTCCACATTGTGAATTTATCAGGTTCGGTTTAGCTCCCATGCTCCCTTAATTATTTTCCTTAATTTTGTTCATGTTCTTAATATTTTGCCACTCTAATTTCCATATTACACTGCTGCCACTTTTGGCTAATTTTTTTCAATATAGTAATGCTCATATCCATCGCATTTCAAATTTAGATTGCATTGGAATGTTTTTATAGTAATGCTAGTGTGTTGTTACTGAATTAAGCCACTTAATTGGGGTTGTGTAAAGAAATTTTAATTTGTTTTGTTATATTATCTGAAATGAATAGTAATAGTTTAATTTTCTCAACAATAATGTGAATTTCTTTGTGCCCTATGAATATCCTGCTGGGAATAGTTGTATGTTCATTTTGATGCAATTCATTTCGTTTTCTGAATCTTGAACCTTCTGGAAGTAGGGATTCTTGGTTTATGTGGTGTACTCGAGTACTCGAAAATCGACCTTATGGGGGTGCTACGAAATCTCTTGTGTCAGCTTAAGAGTGTTTAGGGTTGGACTTTGCTCTTGTTACTCGTAGGAGACTTCTTGTTATTATGAATTGTAAACTCGAGACTGTCGATTATAACTTTTGGTTGAGAGTGTTGCTAGCACATCAAAATTTGACTGTCCATAGTCTCGTGGAGTTGATATGAGCGAGTCTATTTTGATTTCATGGATTGCGTTGGTTTGTCTTTATCAATTGGAAGAACTCGAATTCTGTTAAGAAGAAAAAGAGACCCTTTATTAATCTTGTAGATTTCCCATTTATCTTATAGTTCACGCAAAAGAGACTTGTGAGCTATTGTAAGCCTATGTTCCAGGCTTTCAGCCCCTAAGTATCTCTTCTTCGAGAAGAAATGAGATCTAGTCAAGAGTCTCTCAAGTCTAATACTGCATGTAGGCTGAGGTCTTCATAGAGGTTTCATAGTTGATAGTGTGTTTAACAGTTCTTGATGAGGATCTCACATTCTGTTGCACAACCTTTTTTTTTTCTTTTTTTTGTGTGTGTGTGTGTGTGTGTGTGTGTGTGTGTGTGTGTGTGTTGGCAAATGTAATGAAAATAATCCAACATTTGCTACTAACTGAAGTAGTATAAAGCCCACATTACATAATATTATCCCAACGTCGAGTTATTTTCGTTAAATTTGCCTCTTTGTCTTCGATTTTCCATGTTACACATACTTAAACGTTATTGTAGGTTTCCTCTTTCACACTCTATAATGAATTAATGACTCATTTTATTCTTTGCAAATGGACATTTTTGTTACTCCAATGTATTAAACCATAATTGTTGTGTGAGACTGGAAAAGTGACTATTATATGAATGGGGTATGAATCAGTTTTAAGAATTGAGCTAAATTTTATGTGCCAAGGATTTTTTTATTCAAGTGCTTAAAAGTTAAGTTCTTAATATTTTTAGTAAAGTCAATACATGTGATATCAAATTTTCTTCATTTTTGGTATCCCTCCTCGTCTGTGCTCTCCATACAAGGCACATGGGTTCATGATTTGTGTTTAATTGACAGGATCGGATCGTCATGAATGAAAACTTTTTCTGGAGACCAATGAAAAAGAAAAAACTGAAAGATCTCCCTGATCGAATTGGTTGCCAGATTCAGTTATCACACGCATCCTGTCCTTTATGCCTACGAGGGATGCAGTAAGAACTAGTGTCTTGGCCAGGAGATGGCGCTACAGCTGGACCTCAATCTTTTCTCTCATTTATCTTCATGACAGCAGTAAGGAATCTCTACAAGAACTTATGAGTTTCATTAATAAAACAATGGTTCTCAATAATTCTCCGGTCATCGACAAGTTTGTCCTTAAATCACTTTATGAAGGTTTCATGGAGCCCTCAGTTACGTGCTGGTTACAGGCTGCACTCTTAAAACAAGTTGATCAACTTACCTTAAAGTTCAGAAACACAAGTCCTCCTTATTTCCTGCTGCCGCAGAGCATATACGAGTGCAACTTTCTGACAATATTGAGTCTATCTCATTGCCGTATTGCTCCTAATCAGTCGTCATTCTTCTGGAGTGCACTCAAGCATCTATGTATAACATGTGCCGAATTGAATAATAATCTTCTCCAGAAGCTTCTTGACTGCAGTCCTCTGTTAGAGTCCCTAAAGTTGAAGAATTGTACACGGTTTGATAAGATTGATATTAATTCTGGAAGGTTAAAGAGGTTGGTAATAAATGGCTATGGAAGTTGTCGTTGTAATAACCAGGAAGTGAAAAATGATGGTTGGCTGATCATTAATGCCCCCAATCTTCTAATCTTGGAAATTAAAGGTGATATGAACCGTAGGAGGTTTAGGCTAGATAATGTTTGGTCTTTGGCTCATGCTAAACTTACGTTTTGGCTGAGATACCGGGAATATGAGGGTGATGACTCTGATGAGTATAAGTCTAGAGTCCAAGATTGCCAAAACATGGTAAGGGATCTTATGGAAAAAATTGGTTTCGCAGAGAATCTTACTGTGGGAAGTTGGTTGATTCAGGTTAGTCTATATTCCAACATAATATGATACCATGTAAATCGTCCTGTTCTTATATTACTGGTTCCAGTTATCATAATAAGATATGGACTCACGATTGTCAAGATCTGATATCTAATGTATGTGTTGACGTGTTCCTCCTGACATTTTATTTTCTAATAGTTTGTACCTGAAGTCTATTATCTTAATTTCGATGGAGTGGGTAATTGGGGTATTATAGGAATGCCTGTAATGCTATTGTTAGTCTGCTCCATGGATCTCATAGAAAAACTTTATTTTACTCCAAGGCTTGATTGATATTGCTCTTCTGGATTCCAGGTTTTGTCAACGTGTGAATTGAAGCATTTACCCATCTTCAGTTCAATTCGGAAGCGTTTGGTCTTGGAGACGTACCTATGTGGACAGGATCTTCCAGGCATTGATGCTTTATTGCAAACCTCTCCCATCATAGAGCAACTGTTTTTAAATGTTTCGCCGTCTCACGTGCAGGTGTTATTACCTTGATCTATATATATGCTACGAACTATCCTCTCCTTGAGCTTTCTATCCTCACCCAACCCACCGTGCTAAAGGATGATGATTGTTACTAGTTTACTACATGACTTTATATGATATTTTGTTAAGAAATTGTTCATTGATATGGGTTAATAAAGCTCTGAGTGTCTCTTCTTCTATATTTCTAAGTTTAGTTCCCAGGCTTATGGTTATCCCCTATTTAGTGTCTCTCATGACTCTTCCTCACCCGCATCCTTTTAATTTGTGATTTGTTAGTCAATCAGAAGTGAATTGATTGTGGGTTATGGTATCTTTTGTCATTAGTAACTACTTTTTACCTTCAAATGATGTCCTTAACTTGAAGTGTGGAACCTTTTCGTACTGTCTCTTTCCTATTCTTGATGCTAAGAGAACCTGGTTTTCAAATGAAACTCATGGCCTTTGGATTCAATCCTGTAGGTAAGTGATTTTGAAGAGCTTCACAACATCGACGGCGCGAACTACTGGAATACTCGGAGGATGGTTGTCTCCCATTCTTTAAAGACTATTAAGATTTTGGGCTTTTCGAAATCTGTGATTGAATTAGTAAAGTTTCTGCTAGAAAATGCAAAGGGCTTGGATCATATGATATTGTGTAATAGCAGTGGTTTTGCAAATGGACGGGAGTATTTTTTTTGGTGAAGAAGGATATTCCTTTAAAATATTACAGAACTTGTTGAGGTTCAAGCGAGCCTCACCTCAAGCCGAAATTATACTCCAAGTCGCTCGACTCACTTCGAGCCACCAGTGTGACCAGTCTGATGAGATGATTACTACACATTCAACTTTAAGTGGGAATTATAGTTATGGGATAAGATTCCAAAAGAGATCAATGGTTGGACGGAGAAGTTCAGTTTTATCCATAGAAGCTGGAAAGAAAGCAGCACAAGACTACATCAGTGACTTGCCAGACTCAATACTGCTTCACATTTTAATACTCCTCCCACTCAAAGATGCCATGTGTACAGGTTTACTTTCAAAAAGGTGGAGACGTCTTTGGGCTTCAGTTCCCACCCTCAGTTTTCACTTCGAACGGTCTACTTTCAGAAATAAGGATCACTTCACTTCCTTTGTTGATAAGATATTGATCCTCTACAACTCCCCTGTTATCCAGAGGTTCTCCCTCGATTTTTTAGACTGGGAAGGGCATAAGCAAAAAGTTGATTCATGGGTGTGTTTTGCTGTGAATCACCGGGTCAAACAGCTAGATTTGTTCTTCGATTCGGTACATTACAGCTCATGTTGGCTCTATGACGACATTCACGAGTATGACTATGATCTTCCTAGTTTCCTGTACACTAATGATAAGATTGAAATTTTGAACTTAGAACGTTCCAAGTTTGAGTCTTGTGGTGAGCATATTAACTGGATTTCTTTGAAAAAGTTGAAAGTTTCTAAGGCTACTTTGAATGATGCTTTTTTGGCTAAAGTATTGGCGGGCTGTCCTGTATTAGAACGGTTAGAGTTGGTTGAATGTTGTGGGTTTCAAAATCTGGACATTTTGAATAAGGGTTTAAAGGAACTTGTTATTGCTGGTAATTTACGATCTTGGGGAAACAGCAAGCTGCTAAGAATTTCAGCCCCTTATGTAAAGTCACTTGTAATCACTGGTACCTTGTATTACAAGAAGCTTCAAACAATGAATTTGTCATCTTTGGTGGAGGCATGTCTAGATTTTAAATTCTACCCGGATGATAGTAAGAAGAGCATCTCGGAGGAACGAAAAACTATGCTAACAGACATCTTAACCAGTGTCTGCCATGTTGAGAAACTGACCTTGCAAACATGGTGTCTCCAGGTAAATCAAAATTTCTATTTCTTGAATACCAGACCAAGTGGTCAGTTGGTTAGTTCCGTTATGGTCATCTGTTTTATATGGAAACTCAGGCCATACTTCAAGTTAGACTTTGGCTGTATTGGTGAATGCATGCAGTAGCTATGGCAAGGCTACATGTTTAAGCATTTTAGTAGTTGCAGTAGCAACATCACTAACTCCTATCAGAAGCGGGCATTAGGATGCCAATAAACTTCGTTGTTGTCAATTTCCTTCTTATAGTTTGTATGTAATAAATTTGTAAGGAACTGAGCCTTTTATATCTGATTGAAGGCCAAGTAGCTTTTCCTGTTGCATATTGGTTGCGCACTCATGTTCCCACTGTAGTTCAGATCCTTATTCCATTCTAGTAGTCTTACGTGTTCCCTCAACCGTGGTTGTCTTAACCTCGTTCCTGCCTAGTGACAAGAGGACAATAATGACCCTCTTAAGTAAAATGATTTTGTGCAGTGCTGCCAGTCGCTTGTTTGTCTTTTACTTTAGTAGGCTAAAGCAAAGCCACCGGTTTGTATTTCTTGTGCTGTCCTCTGTGCGAGCGATAAGGCTCCATTTGATGCATCAGCGAATATATTAGCCATTCTGCTTAGGCAGCTAGTTACTCCCTTCACCTTTCGTTGTTTGAGCTAAAGTAGTTATACTGTCTTTGTTTGTTAAGGGCTTTCAAAATTGTGCATGTGTGTACTCCTTTCTCTTTTTGTGAAGATTAATTTTTTTTTCCAATGTGCTATGATTGTGCTTGATGGGAACTATGCTATTTCTTTGTAATTGGTTGGTTCTATGATTTCAAATTTACTGGTAGTTTCCTTGAGTTTGTTGATCATTGTGATTTCGAATTGTTCATATACGACTTTCACATTTCTTCTTTTGCTTGAAGGTAAGCATCGGCAATTCAGTGCCTTCTCCATTTTTCAGTTTGTAAGAGTCTGATTCTCAAGGCAACTAACGAGAAAAAATGGAGTGCATGGGATATAGTGGACATTCTTCATTGTTGTCCCGAGCTGGAAACCCTGACAATTGATATGTCTAGTTATACATATGTATGGCTCTAATCTCTCTCCTGTTTCACGGTTATTTATGATCCGATGTTTTTCTACTTGTTGCATGTTTAGTAACTTACTTACAGGATATGATAGTTTGAGTTTGAAATTATATTGTTTTCTAGGCAATCTGGACTCCGGATTGATATTTAGGGGGCGTTTGGTATGATATTAAGAATAGTAACGGAATGGAATGGGATTAGGGGTGGAGTGGTAACAAGTTCCGTTACTTTAAAAAACTTGTTTGGTTTAAAAATGATTTGGAATCACTCTATTCATCTATTGGGATAAAAAAAGTAAAAAATAAAAACTACCCAACCCCTTCCCCTTTCTCTCTCCTGACCTCCCCCTATCCCACCCTTCCACCACCACTAAAACCACCGCACCAGCACCAACTTCCGGCGCCGGTGAGGACAGCACTGGCTGTCTTGTCCGGCGCCGGCGACTCTCCGGCACAGCCCACGCAAACCCAGCCACGAGCCATTCTCACTCCATCACATTCTCTAGCCACCCCTCCCATTTCTCTCTCCTCTCTCCTCCCTTGCTAGCAACCACGTCTAACCGGCGAAAGGTTGATTTAGGGCGTGTAGACGGCCCACAGGAGGTGGCCGACGGTGGAAATATTGGTGGTCGGCGATGATGTGAAGGAAGTTGTAGAAGAAAAGAGGAGGAAAAAGGAGAGAGAAACAAGGAGAATGAGAAATAAGGCCGCCACGGTGGTCGCCGGAGGGAGATCGGCCGGAAGGTGGCGTTCCCGGCGAGTTGGGTGGCCGGCCGTCCTTCGCCGCCGGGATGGTGGTGGTTTTGGCAGTGGAGTGGGGTTAGGTGGGGTGAGGTGGGGAGGTGAGAGAAAATAAAAAAGGGGGGAATGAATGGGATACTCCTATTTTGAGGAGGGATTCATTTGGGGGGAGTGGGATAAAGGAGAGTAATGGAGTGGGAAAAAATTATACTAAACCAAACAACTAGAAACGTAATCGGAGTCCCACTCCGTTACTTGAACTCAAAATTTATCATACCAAACATGCACTTAAAGTATTCGTCTGTTTCTGCCCGTGGTAGTTAGGCGAGAGATAAGAGATAATCCTAAAATATTTTGGACTTGAGGCTGCAGGTTTGGTTTTAAAAAGTGCACCTTAACGAGGCACCAGCCAAGATTTTCAGTGAGCTGATATCATAGAGGAACCTTGACTCATGTTTTATCCAAGATCATAAAGTCACCATGTCATTGGTCTTGGCAAGAGTTGGTTAACACAATTCAGAAACATTGGGTCCCAACATTAGTCATTACTCGCTGTGAAATCCTCGGAGCATAGTGCTTGCTTAGTCCACTAGGGATCATATATAGTCTGTTCAATTTGACTTTTAATTTGCCACTCGAGCCAGGAAATAACATGGATACAAGGTGCATATTATGATGGTCATCCCTAAATTTAATTTAGTCACTGTGGTTGTTATGGTTTATCTTCCACGTGCCGTGTGACTATTCATATCCTGGAACTGAGTTCTAAACTCACAAAAAGTCCATGATATCTAGGTTCTTTGTTCAACTTCTATCCATGGAAGACATGTTTAACATTAGTCTGTTTCACTCGCACTTAGTATGCGTTGTTCTCAGGGAATTTCATAGAAGCCTTAGTAGTTTTGTATGTGTTGCTTTAAGAAGTTCTGGTTTGTGAAGGTTTCCCCTTCCTAATATTTCTTCTCTCTATTTGCCTATGCTAGTTCTCGTTCGTACAACCAGTTCGTTGGGGCTTTGGCCACTATTACCGTCCACCATGTTATGACGACATCAATTGTTTGACGCGGCGCCTGGAGACTGAAGATTTATGGAATGCTTCCAGATCTGAAGGATTATTATGATTGTTTTCACATTATTCAGCAGTTTTTGAAAGAGGGAAAAGTTCTGAAGAAGCTTTCTGTAATAAAGACAAGGCTATGTAAAGATTCCAGCAGGCCCCCTGTACTTGGGGTAGATGATTTTTTTGATCTGGGTTCGAAATTACTGAGAACCAAGCGATCCTCCCCGCTAGCTGAGATTGAGCTCTATTCTAGTGATAGTTTCTGATTTGCCCTGTAGTGAGAAGCTTTTTGTGGTGGTCTCATTTTAGGCATGTTTATTCCCCAACCTAAGAGACACCACGTTTATTGCTGTCAGTCTTAAACTTTTTATTTTCCCTTTTGTTCCGGAAAGAAAACGCCTTGTCATATGATCTTGTGTAGTTGTGTGCACCTTTATGCCATGGAAAGTTTGCTATTACGATGCTGTGTCTTTGAGTTTATTAGTGTATCACGGAAGCCAATGTTGAGGACTGTAGTTCTTCCCCGCCCGTGATATAGTTTACTTTGAATCGCACTTGGTAATGTTTTTTGCAGCAGGAGCGAAGGCTAAAACTTGTACATAGCTCATGTTGCTAATGGCAGCGTGGCAGGTCTGCTGCATGCGCAGTTTTTGTGCAGGATTGTCAACTTTGGAAATTCATATCTGAGGCTAAAAGCCTAAAATGTCTGATTTAATTTCCCCCATTCAATATATCTTGTAAAAAGCATGAAGACTTTTCTACATGTCGGAGGTGGATTTACTCATATTATCTGTTCTTTGGTGAGTATATGAACGCTATTTTTCTTAGCTTTAATTTTATGTATCATTAAGCCATAGAAAATTAGTGGTTTGAGAGAAAATACTGATACTAACATAATTCAGATGTTTCTGCAGAATGTCGTACATGAGACCTGCTGTTTTGCCCGAAATGATCCTTATTATGATCCTTCATCTTGTGGGATTAGTCTGATATATTATCATGTCATTCTCCCACAGTTTTTCGTCGCATTTAACTCAAGACTCAACTAAACCAGAAGAATCGCGGTTCATGCTGCTTGTTATTCCAGTTCCGTTAATTCCTTTAAACCCACTCATGATCAATTCAGTTTGTTTTTAGATTGTTATGCTCATGCTCGACTTATTTCATTTTCTGTTCCTTCCAATGTGGATTCCTAAGCTTCGTGCTTGAGAGTTTCCTTCCTCATCATCAGGTCTGGCGCTTAAATATCGTCTATTCTAAAGGTTTCGTGTGAATAGCTCATATTTCATTGCCTTAAAATTGCATTTGTATTGGCGCACTATTATCATTACTGATTTGCTGTTCTCTCCATACTTTGTTGATAAACACCGGTTCCTGTTGACAGTACAATGTTGTTGTCAACAGCTACCACCCTACCACCAGCCTACATGTCGCCAATGTCCTTACTGAGGAACGCGCCAGACACAACATATGGTGTGGAGCGGTTGATCCATGGCGCGACAACAACAGCGGCCTAATAACACTGTCTTGATACGAGAGTCAAAAGTTATAACAGGTTAGCATTTGAGATGTTTTAATTTAAGTGGATGTACTGAGTCTAGACCCAGACCCAGCTGCCCATCAATTTCATAAAAAATAAAACATAAGTTTCACTATTATTTGCAAAATGCATGGTAATTGCCTAGTTGGTACTCCTTAACTAACATATTATTCAGGTTGTGCATACTGCTTAGGTCCATACAGATTAGGGTAGTTACGACTTTAGGAGGCTTCTAAGAGAAGGTTGTATGGACATATAAACATGGTGCCAACCATTCTGGGTTGGGTGCTCCATGTCCCAGAAAAATGCCGACTTTAGGTTGTCGCATATGGTGTACTTGGCTACACCCTCCTCTACGTCCCCACACTGATAATCATCATTTTTGGTGCCTTCGCAGCATGGCCTCAATAATGGATTCGGGTAGTCCTCCGTATTCCCTGCATTCACTAGCACGATTCAGTTTCCTTTCGATAAACTAATGTGTTTGAGGGTGGAATGAGGAGAGTCAGTTACCTGGTGGAACTTGTTTGAGGTGCAATGCTGATAGGAATGCGTGGTACAGGTCTAGAACAACGAGAGTGAGGCCGTTACTTTGATTGCTTAATCGCTCTAAACCTTGTTGTAGCAACTTATTGTGATTCAAGGCTACTTTATTAGAACTATTTCTGCAGTTTTCGTATCCAAAAACTCCCATAGAGAAGGTGCTAACCGGTATACATCCTATTGGTTCGAGAGATGCAACAGCTATTTTCTGTATGCCGAGACTGTGGATGCGCTTAACGTTCTTTACTAGTTGCTTCACAACCTTCTTCGTGAATTCTGGCAAAGTCTGTGTTTTCATTAAAAAAAAAAAGGTTACAGTATGAAGTATTGGACATTATGCAGAAGTATTATTTGAGCAGTTACCACGAATAACAGGCACGAAACAGGAAGATTTACGTGAATGCAAGGACTTACCACATTGGTATCGGTTCTCACATAGTTATCGTAATCATAACCTCCAATAGAGACTAGGGCGATAGAAGATTGAAGATCAAGATTGGTGTAGACTTTTTCCTTGTTGATGAGACGATCCATGATATCGATCCGGGAAGCCATGTCGGATACTCCTGTTGCTCCATATGCAAAGTTCATACCAAATCTCTTCTTGTCTGCTTTGTGTGTACCCTTCATTAACTTCCATTGTTCATATGGTATCGGAGAATTTATGTGCAGATATGATGCTGCAATTTTTACCAAACATTTGACACATTATTAAGGTTGTTGAATCAATTATAAGATCTGATAGTAACGGCAGCGCATGGATACTCTAGAGTTGAAAGTGAACTTTATGAATAATTTAAGATTTTTATTTGTGCCTATCAATTTTTTTTTCATTTTGTCTTATTATTAGTTTTAGTAAACACCATAAATCCACCAAAAACAAACTCTACAGGATCTTTGCCCGCGACAGGCACGCACAAGAAAAAGCGCAGCAACTTGCAAGTGAAACTAAAAAGTGTATTTTTGCCGATTTTAATTATCCAAACATCTAAAACATACAAAATGTGAGATAAATGAAAGACCGAAAAATATGTCCTTTAACCTATACTTATGACCCCAACATAACATAAAGAAATTAATACAGAGCAATTAACTTCACAAAACAATCGCATAAAAGAGAATGAAAAAAAAAGAAGTTACTACTAAGCTTGTAAGTTGTAACTTGTAACTGAACATGGAGAAAGATGTGGTAGTATTAGCCACTTAATTAGGTGAGGAAACGTAATCATCAATACTAATGTATGGTTCAAGTCTGTTCCGTTTTATGTTCAGTTGAATTGAATGGCAGTTAACTTCTCGAGCAATCTTCAGCTTGAATTTACTCAACTTCAGATGATAATCAAAGTACGTAATTAATGGAAAACCAACTCATCAACAAAGCATACTTAAATAGCTAAGGAGTTTAGGAGAATAACGTCATATACCAATATAATCCGTTAGAACTCGACCGTCCGAGAACCGGCCGGATGGTTTACCGGGATGTGTGAGACCGTAAGGCTCTTTCCAACAAATACCATCATCTTTTGCCCAGTTCCCTGTGTCAACGTTAGAATCTCCGAACACAAATAGCTTCGTTTTGTGATCTTCCTGCTTTCCTTTCACTAGCTCTGTTTGCCATAATCATAATACAAGAAGAAAAGAGAGACAAGAATCATTCCTTTAATAATATGACTACAATTAGTATGTACTAGGGGATGCTAATTCAATTTTTATGTGCGCCACTATTTGCGCATATTTAAACCAACGTAAAAAATTCAATGAAACGAGAAAAAAAATTCTAGCGTTAATAAAAGAGAAGTGAACCTGCTGAAGAGATGAACAACGAATGCGACAGAAATAAGAGCATAAGGAGTAGTGAATTCACCATTCTTAATTGGTTCTTTTGGATGTTTGAAAGAAGTGGAAAATGTAATTTGTTGGTAGCGGGTTTTGTATACTTAAGTGTCGGAATAGGGATATATATAACGCAAATTTATGCAACATTGTTTTTTTTTTTGAAATAATTTGCAACAAAATTTATAAGATTTGGGAGTTATGAAGTTGACTACGGAGTACAAATTGACTAATTGATGTGTAATTCTCCAGAATTTCATTAATATTTGGTATTGTGGGAATAAATTCGATTTATTATATAGGAATGGTTATGAATCAAGCACGTTAAAGAATAAAAACTGACTTATTTTTAGGGTATGGGAATTAATGTTCCTTAACAAGTGCTCTCAAAAGTTGATTAGTATAAGTTTGTAATAGTTATCAATTTATCATGCTTTAATCTAGTGGTGAGAGGATTGAAACTTTTCTTGTGCGAATGGTATTGTTATGCAATTGGACGACAAATTCGTAAGCATAGCAACACTAGAAAAGATCGCCAACATTATTTAATGTTGTTCACTATCAACGTGATAGCTACGTCTACAAATTAAAGGTTACGAATCAATTTCACTATGGTGATGGATGAGGAATCACGGATACAAGATGAATGGCCAAACTACCAAATTGGTAAAAAAAATTGGGGGCAAATGACAGATTGGTAAAAAAAAAAACTCCGGCGACAGATTGGTAAAAAAAATGACACTAACTACCAAATTAGCCAAAAAACACTACATTTGGCCGGATTTCACTTAATTTATTATATACTTCTTTTAATACAATGTTTTAGCTCCCTTATATTAAAAATACTAAGAAAAAAAAAACTATTTCAATATAAAAAAAAAAATATGGAAGAAACAATTAATAGTATATATTGAAGCGAAGTAAACAATAACTAATACTCCTATAAAACAAAAGAAAAAATCATTTACGATGCTAGTACATTGGAAGTAATTTTTTTTTCTTAATAATGCCACAAAGAAAAAACAAAGCAAAATAGGTTATGAAATGAATGTTTCAACAAAAAACGTATCGTCGTTTTTAGGTTACTATAATAAGTGGTATCTCGTGTGACAATTTTATATGGTCGTATAATGACTAGTACCCATTTACGAACCAAAAATAACCTATCTTTGGAACATTTGGCAATATGATTAAGTTACATAGTATTGAACCGAGACGCTTAATGACAACTCGGATATGATATTGAATACTAGACGATATGATTAATTTACATAGTATTTTTTTTTTTGTTGAAAGTTTTTTTTATAGAAACCAAATTTCTTTAAACTTTTTTTGGTGTATTACTTTGAAAAAAAGAAAATGTCTTTTTAGTTTTGTTTATTTATTTCTAATAGTATTACTTAATTTAGAAATATAATTAAATCATGATATTCATGGGAATATCTAGGATAAAAAAAATTCCGGCCAAAAGTAGAGTTCTTTGGCTTATTTGGTAGTTAATTAGTGTCATTTTTTTTTACCAATCTGTCGCCGAAGTTTTTTTTTACCAATCTGTCATTTGCCCCCAACTTTTTTTACCAATTTGGTAGTTTGCCCCAAGATGAATAGAACAAATCTCTAGATGCTAGTTTAAGAATTTTTGTTAAGAATATAGGCAGGGCAGGCTTAAGGCATGTACAGGTTGTGCGGCCGCACAGGGCCCCGATTTCAAGGGCCTATCTTATATATTTATAAACGAAGCTTTTTTCGTGGGCATTGAAGAGATCTAGAGCCCTTCGAATTTTCTTAGAGCTTCTGGTGAATAAAAAATTAATTTATGTTATGGAATTGTTGTTATTCCATATGTGAGTTTAAGGTAACCATGTACAAAATTCATGTATTAGTTTTGGAAATGTAATATACCATGTGTAAGTTTATGGTAGATTTGAAAAAATAATCAATATGACAGTTTCCTTTTATGAGTTATGGTAAGATAATATTCAATTAGTCAAACTTACATTTTAATATGTGAGAAAAATTAACATTTTTTACATTTTGGTAAATATAAGAATGAAATGTTTATTTTTTTTCAATAATGATAACCTTTACATGATTAAAGATACTAATACTAATAACTAAAGTCACTTCTACTATGGATAGGTAGTAATAATTCAACTTATTCATGTGAACTCCCCTATAGTAATAACTATGGGTATATTTAATCGTTTACTGACTTTAAATGTGTTCTCTTTTAGGTAATTTGAAACATGGCCAGATAGGCAAAGTTACGATTTAGAGTTTTTCATCTTGAGAATTTATAATGCACAACATGCAAGCATTATTGCAATTATAAGTTTAATATTACTAATGTATAATCTTTAATTTAAGTTAGTGATTCAACAAAACAAAATATAATATGACCTAAAAGAAACATACAAATAAGATAATATATTTTGTAGCAACAACAGCTACGAATATGTCAAAAAAAAAAAAGTTGAATCACACAAAGTCTTATTAACATCAGGTGTAATAAGTTTAGAAATCGGTATACAATAGATGAAACAAATTCAACCTGAAACCTATTGATACCTCTATCTTAATCACTATAACACAACATCTGTTAATTTGTTATTTAGGCTTGGTGTTGTGCAATATTTGTACATATATTGCATAATTTGTGTTCAGTTTTGTTTAGTTTTGACATCTTTATATGTCCGCCATGCATTTGAAATAAACACATAGACAATAAAGGTTTTATTGAAGTAAGTAATGGAAGTAAAGGGGGCGTATAAACAAAGCTTTTTTCGTGGGCGTACGAAAATTATTTGGTCAACTACCTTGATGTAATTTTGAGTTTTGAAAATTAATACATAGTCCTAGAAAATGTATTATTCGATTTATAAATATAGTCTATCTACTGATAAAAATTATAGGTATTTTTATGGAGGTCTAGACTGGTCCTCGAGCCACAATATTGAAAATGATGATATAATATCTTTAATTGGATAATAACTATTAGTAAATTCTTGATTATCAAACATTTGCAAAGTGCATTTATATATATTCCAACAGTCATAAAACCATTTATCACAAACCTAGAATTACTTTTTATTGTTAGGTAGTTTGAAACATGGTCACATAAGCAAAGTCGTTGGTACGAATCACAGTTTTTCATCTTGAGTATTTGTAATGTACAACGTGCAAGCATTATTGCAACTATACGATTTAAAATAACTAATGTATAATCTTTAATTTGAGTCATTGATTCAACAAATAAAATATAAGATGACCGAAAAGATTATACAATTAAGAGCCTGTTTGGTATCGTTTTCTGTTTTCTGTTCTCTGTTTTTTTGAAAACCAAAGTGCCATTTTTGATAACCAGAAAAAATGGTTTTCAGTTTTCAGTTGTCAGTTTTAATTTTCTATATGACTATTATGGAAACAAACAGTTAAAGATTGGTAAAAGTAGGTAATGGAAGTAAATGGTTTTATAAAAAGGTTAATGAATTAGCTAGAATATCAATGTCATGTAAATATACATCAATGGTGTTATTTTGCAACTTATTAAACTAAATCTTTTACACGAAAAAAACCAAAAACTGAAAACGGCAGTGATACCGAACGGGCACTAAGATAATTTTTTTTTTTGCTTCGCTTTCGTAAGTTATGATAAAAAGTTATTTGGATTTATTTAAATTTATTAAACTTGCACTATACTTATTAGATTTGAACTAATATAAATTCATTTGGAATCAATTTTTTTTACTAGATTCATTATAGTTACAACATCTTACTCTCGTGATACGAATATGTTAAAAACAATAAGTTGAATCATACAAAATCTTACTAACATCAAGTGTAATAAGCTTAGAAATCGGTATACACTATAGGGAACAAATTCGAAACTAAAACTTATTCTATTCAGCACCTCTATCTTAATAACTATAGCACAACCTCTGTCAATTTGTTATTTAGGTTTGTTGATGTGAAATAAATGTATATATCTTGCATAATTTGTGTTCAATTTTGTTTAGTATTGACATTTTTATACTTTTGTTATGAGGCATAAACACGTAAAACGATAAAGGTTGGTAAAAGTAGGTAATAGAAGTAAATGGTTTTATAAAAAAATTAACTAATTAGTTAGAACATCAATGTCATGTAAGTATACAGTGTGATAACCCCTTTGAAAAATGAATTAATCCGTAGTTCTAGATAAACAATAACTTTATATCGTTATTATCTTAAAAAGAATTATTTAACTACAATAATTATAATGATTTGGGCAATAGAAATTGCCTATATAATATAAAATATTGTTCATGTCACCGTGCAACGCACGGGTTTCAAACTAGTATTTATATGTTTAGAAGAAAAACGTATCATATTTATCTTCATAGCCTAGCGGTTGTGTAACAAAAAAGTTGGAACTTTGGTTCCAAATTGAATGTCGGAGTCCACTTCATGTCAAGCCTTCATTTCCGTTTTTTATTTCCCTTTTTCACAAGGGGCCCACAACCATTTCACTATTGATTGGAAGGTTATTATCCTATAACTCTATAACAAAATGGGTTGGCCAAATGTGGATTGATAAGTTACAAAACAAGTAAAATAAGGTTCAAGTAATCTAAGTTAAATTCACACACTACACATTAGTATTCATAGAAAGTTGTGCATATATTGATTATCATGTAGAATATGCATGAACTCAAAACTAAATTAAGTTATAAACATGCATGTATTACAAAATTATTTTAGGGGTAACTTAATACTAAATTTATGTGCGTAAAATATAGTGAAGTATTTACACCATAGTCATCGTGAACAAAATAAAGAAACAAACTAATTTTAAGTTTTTCATTTACATAAATAAAAAAAAATAAACCATGTTCGTGCGAAATACGAGATGCTCCTTGGTACGGAGTAGTTCCAAAATCCAATACTAATCAAAGTCCACAAAACCTTTATTACACTTGAAAATTCAAGATTATTTCCAAAATGAAAATGAAAGCAAAAAGAAGGGGCCAAAACACAAGAAAAGGTTGGGGAAAAACGACAACAAACCCTTATCTTAGGAGAGAGGATGAGATGATAATCATTTACACTAGGACTTAGGGGCCACGTTTTAAAGTTCCGCACAGGACCCCTGAAATCTCCAATTCATCCCTGAATATAGGGAAAATATATATGGATTCAGATCTCCTGGAGTTATTTTTTTCATAGAGTTGGTAGATTTTACTATAAATGGAAAATATGATTGAAAATGTATTTATAAAAATAAGAGATAAATGCAGATGTTAGAGTTAATTTTCCAATTTAAGTAAACTCTACCGTGTAGAGTTATTTTCAAGTCCAGGGGATCTCAATCCAAAATTTATGTATCTTGTTGGATAAAAAAAGGATTAAGATCCCTTGGAGTTGAAAAATAACTCTACACGGTAGAGTTCACTTAAAATGACAAATTAACTCTACCATGGGCATTTATCTCTTATTTTTATAAATATATTTTCAGGTGATCTGAATCCATAAGTTGTCATAATAATGTGTTAAGGTTATGGTAGGACTATTATCTCGGTATCTTCTAGATCTAGTTGAGGTCTTAACGTCCATGTATAAATACGGGGTCACCCCTAAACCTATGCCTGTCAAACGGGTCGGGCGGGCGGGTTTCGGGTTCGGGTCAGTAAAATACGGGTCGAATACGGGTCGGGTCAAATACGGGTCAAGTAAATACGGGTCGACTATACGCGGGTTTATACGGGTTCGGGTCGGGTTACGGGTTGACCAACGGGTCATAAATATATGCTCGCGCCTTTTTTTTACGGTAATTATTATAATCAAATTATTATTTTATTACTATTTTACAAGCATTTTATGTATTATATTATATAATAATAATAGTTTAATTATATTTGTATCTTATATGTCTTAAATTAATCAATTATTAATATTTAATTAATATTTATCTATTTTTTATTATTATAATATATATTTTGCACAATTCATTTGACCCAACGGGTTGACCCAGTCCGGGTCGGGTTATGACCCAGACTTTCGGGTCGTTTTCGGGTTCGGGTCATGTTCGGGTCCGGGTCGAGAAAAACGGGTTTTTTCGGGTTATTTCCGGGTCGGGTCACGGGCGGTTTTTCGGGTCGGGTCAGTTTTTGACAGATCTACCTAAACCCAATCCAAGTCATTCAATCCAATCACTCATATTATATCATAAACTTCTCAATTTCTAATGTGAGACAAACCACACTTTCCATAAATCGTTATCTTATAAGTATTGGATGGGTGTTACAAACTCTCCCATTTTAACTCATTGCGCCTCAACCAATCCACAAATTGACACACATGCCTATTATTGGGTTGTGTTAATACTTGTGGTGGGTCGTGCTGTTCCAAAAACCAATACATTTCTAGTAACATTTCAAATTAAATATAAAGAATGTTAAACATTATCACTATATCAATATCAATAAATAGGTAGGCTTAATTGCTTAAACCATATTCATATCAATTACTCAACGATATTCTCTACTCCGGATACGATAATTCCTTAACCACGCTTTAAACACAAAATCTATTGATTAAAAGTAAGGTTTAAAGTGAATGAATTACAACTGTATTATATCATCATATCCAAGAAATAATAAACTCGTAACTTCTATCTTAGGAACTGTGTTAATTAAAGTAAAGTACATCATGATCATGAAGAGGCAAAGAGGCTTTGAGAAAGACTCTTCATTTTTCTTTGTAAATCATGATTTTTACTGGTGAGGATGTATGCCTTAACAAGAAGTGTGTAAATCCAGCCACAAACTTATCAGAGTACCGGCGCGTTCTTGAATCACGAATCTCGAACTTCTTCAAATTTTTCAAGGATAACTCTAATTGGTGGCTATGAAAAGACTCATCAGATAGTATTGTGCTTCCCGAAGAGCAGCAGTGTTTGAAATGTGGAGCAAAAAGAATCTGCAACCACATTCAAGTATCTCAATCAAATCAAGTAAAAATTCTTGTATATATAAAGCGTAAATCTTTCATAAAGATTGTGTACTTTGATTAGATAATACAAAGCATATAACTGAAAAGTTACATCATATATATGGTATTATAAAGGAACCTGAGCATTGTTAATTTGAAATGAAGTTGCATGAAGTTCCTCGAGATTTGGTGAATGTTCCAACAAGTTTACAACTCCAGGAAGCTCTTTTTTTGTAAGGAGAGTGTCCAACGACAATTGCTTGCAGTTTGGAAAATACGGCAATATTAAGTTTCCGACAATATTGAGAGACAGAACCTAGCAAATTATCAAGGTAACAATTCATGACATTTAAAATTGTTGTATAAAATGTACTTTTGATTGCGTCAAACATTGTAATAAACGACTACTACTTCACATTATAAGAAGTGAAGATGGTGCATGTGGCTCGCAATAAAATACAATACAATTAATTAGTAGAATAAAAGAGCAAAGTCCACTAACCTTGATAAACCAATTTCCGAGTCTCAGATTGCGGACGCCATGAACACAATTGAGGAGGTCTTGCAACATCCATTTGTAGTCCACATACATAGGCTCATGACCAGCACCATGGTAATACCCTACTCGAAAATCGAACTCAAACTTTCTTCAAAGAAGACGTATTGCCTATCAACCGACATCGGGTTCCCAAGAAATGACCCATCAAATGCAAAGCCTCTAGATGCTTGGATGCACATATATCCAGCACCCTCGGCCCCCCCTCGGAAAACCCATCGATCACCAAAGTATTTAAACTAGATGACAAAGAAGTATCAATTGTTGAAAACCCTTTGCAATCCCCCAACGTAAGAAACTTTAATCGAGGGCTCCCCTTTAAAATTTGGTCAATGAAACACTTCTCAATCACACTTAAATTGATGACTAGGGTTGTAAGACGAGTCCAATTAATTGTCGACGAGGGCTGAAAACTGCAACAAGACAATTCTAAGTTCGTGATCACTGGATTTACATAGAGATGCTTGGGCAGAACGTAGAGTACCCACGGAAATGTCACGTTATCGTTGACAAATTCTTCATAGTACTCGGATTTGGTTTTCCCATGGAGGTTAAGGTGAATGGTCTCGGCATTTCGCAGGGTAGCGAAGCGAATCTATTTAGCGACATCTTCACTGCACTCTTCCGAGTAATCACAGCCGACCTCAAAATTGTCGATTTTTGAAGATTTATGAAGATGTAAAGCACCCCTCACAAAATCAAAGAAGCGACGTCTCGCCTCATCTTGTTTTTTCTCCTTCTCCTTCTCCATCTCTTCCTCCTCTTCCTCGTGTGTTCTATCCTCCTCTTCATCGAATGACACCGAATCTTCCTCTTCACCTGACCACTCGTCACACGAAGAAGAGGACGATTTATACTCGTAAGGGTCACACCAAAAGTGATCATCACTCTGTATGTAATTTTCACCATAAAACATGAAGTTAAGGCGACGTGTTTTAGTCCAAAGGAAGCGCCATCGCTTCGAGAGGATGCTGGTTCGAACGGCCTCCAATGTTGGGAGGAGAGAAACAATGTGATCGACAATCAATTCGTCTGGCAAATTGCTAAGTCGATCTTCATTTCTTTCAGGTTTCGCTTTCGCCAACCCAGTGTAATTTAAATGGGAGTTCCATGAATTTGTAACTAGCAACGGTGAGGAAGCCATGGATTGCTGAGATGAATTTGTGGCTATGAAATTCTTGTGAAGAAGTTTTAGTTTCACTCTGAAAACGGTGATGGAATCGCCATTGATCTTGGTAAGGTTGGGAGTTTCGCAAGGTTTATAGGGCTGGTGATTTTTAGTAATTAGGAAATATAATCAAACACTTAGAGTTGGTGCGATGATTTTATGGGCGTGGAGATTGGATGTAATCTTCTAATTTTGGAAAATTATTATACTCTTGATTCATTTTATGATTTTATTCCTTTTGAGATATATACAACTATCCATATTCATCGTTTTCTTAAGATACTCTATCCATGCTTTCAAAAAAAAAAAAAAAGATACTCTTTCCACCATTTATTATGAAAAATTCGTAAAATGTACCATATTCTCTTGATTAAGTACGTTATTCTATCTACATATATATTGGTTGAAGAAACCCATGCTTGCGTCAGTGGAATTTATCTAATATCGGACACTAAATGAATAACATTATCGACTAAATGTTTTTTGATTGATTAGTGATTTTTCTCTTAGGATTGAGCCAACACACCAACACGAACAACTCTTGCTTGTGTTAATATTGAAGAAAATATCTTGTTCGATTACTTGTACAATTATGTTCATTAAATATATACGAATAATGAACGTATACAGCATAGTTCCATATGGTGCCACCGCAACTCCAATTTTCCACTTGAATTCCCGAAAGTTATAGTAAAATGATTTCTTTAAGAACTCACATTATGTCGCAAATGTAACCTCCGACTATCATTAATTACCTATATAAGAAAAGTAAGGCGTCACTTTGGTTATCGGCTACTAAAAATGGTAGATGTTACGTAAACTGCTAATAGTTACCTCATAAACAAACCCAAGATATATAATTCTGATTTCACAAAAAAATATACTCACTCTGTCCTAACTCAAACACCCCGATTTCTTTATTTAGAAGTCTCACCTCAAACATGTAACAACCCTAAATTTTGACCAAATTTAATACGATGATTGTATGGTCATTACCGCTATTGGTAATCAGCATAAAAATCTAATATTTAAATAGAATTATACATTAAATTAATACTTTAAAATTTTTCTAAATAAGTTAAGATAGTTTTATGAAATACAAAATGCAATTTTTAATATGTTTTTCTTATGCTGTGTTTGAAGTTTTTAATGCCTAAACTCCTTGTTTGTTCATCCTCCACAATTTGTATACATGTTCCTTCCCACCATTATCAATTGCTTCACGGGTTATCCATGGAGGACCTAGCTATTTCCATAGTTTCTAGCTCAATTTCAAATATCGTGACACTTTCCTATCACCAATAATAACTGTTCCCGATATAAATTTGTACAAATTCACAATCTTTATCTAAATTAAATCTAATCGTGCACAATATTTCCATCACCGGATTACTTTGTTGCATTGTCAAACAAAAATCAATTCGCTAGATCGAGTCGTGACTAGGAAGTTATGGCACCATTAGTTACTTTGATGCACCATTAAAAGAGGACATTGGGTACTTAGGTAGAGCCTTGACATAATTACTTAGAGACATGGAAATGGGAAGGGGGGGGGGGAATTAAAGCCTAGAGTCATTACCCAATTATCTAAGACGTTCAATTAAATATCTTAGAAAAATGCTGAGATTGTGGATATACTCCTAGTATCAGTCATGCTTAGTAATACGCCAATACGTGAGGACTGAACTCAGGAGACCTCTTGTATGTACACAGATGATTAGTTCAGAGTATACGTATACATCAATTGATTGATGTAATTCATTGATTTAACCTGATTCAGTTTCTTAGAAGTTTCTGCAACACCGTACCAAACACATACTTCATTTTATAAAAAAAATTTGTAGTATAAATATTAGATATTGTTATGAAACAAAAAATAAGAGTAGAGAGATTGGAGAGGTAAAGAGAGGAGTAACCATCTTATTAATAACATAAGGGGTAGGGCTGTTCAAAAACTAACCCGGACCGAATTTTGGACCGGACCGACCCGGACCCGGACCGGACCGGACCGATCCGGACCCATTCGGTCCGGTCCTCGGTCCTTAGTTTCCCAAACTTCCGGGTCCGGTCCGGTCCGGTCTAAAACCCGCGGGTTTCGGTCAAAGACCGAAGACCGGTACATCTTCCCTTTTATTTTAAAAAAAAAAAAAAAAAGAGGAAAACCCCAATTTTCACCCAAACTCCCCGTGAAATCCCCAAAGTACATCAAAACTTCTTTCTCTCTCTACCCTCTCACATCACCAACCCTCAATGGCTCAATCATTTAACGATCCTTCACTCTTCTCTCCACCATAAACTCATCTACACCGCCGGCAAGCCGCAGTGCCGCTCTAAGTTTCGCCGCCACCCACGAGTTGCACCACTCATCGCCGCCTATTGATCGGTAATAGAGCTTTCTCACCGATTAGCCACCGCGGGCCCGCGGCCGATTTTGTTTGATTTTCATCTAATTAATATCTTTTTTTTTGTTACTGTTAGTATCTTTGTATTTATGTTCCACTTTTGATGGGCATATTCATGGTCATTCATTTGGTATTTGTGTATAGTAAGTTTAACATACTATTCAGTTTTTTTGTTCCAGATTCAAGTTTCAAATCATTTTTTTTTCAATTTCTTTTTCTGGCTACTTGTGCTTCGTGGTCCGGTCCGGTCTATAGACCGAACCCGGCGGTCCGGTCCGGGTTTTGGACCGGACTTTCCGGTCCGGTCTTCGGTCCTCAAATTTCAAGAAATTCGGTCCTCGGTCTTTTGCGGGTCGGTCCGGTCCGGTCCGGGTCAGGACCGGTGAACAGCCCTAATAAGGGGTATATATACAAGTACTGTCTTGGAGGACAAGACGTTTACAGTATGGTAAGAAGATATTCGTATATGTGTACATACTATAACTACATGACATAATATATCCTATTAGATATGGACATCCACAATATATTATTTCATAACACTCCCCCTTGGATGTCCATCATTGAAGATCATGCCTCGTTAAAACCTTATTAGGAAAAACCCAGTGGGACAAAATCCTAATTAAGGAAAAAGAGTACATTTTCTTCAAAATACGCTTTTGAAGTTGCCTCATTAAAAACCTTGCTTGGGAAATCCTGCGGGATAAAACCATAGCTAAGGGAAAAAGAGTGCAACACGTATCTACTCCCCCTGATGATTACATCACTTGAAATCTCCCTTAATCTTGATTGGCACAACTAACATAAACCTTCTTCATTGATAAAGTAGACATTGGCTGCTGAACTTGATTCGTCTTCTTAAACACTTGCAGTAGTGGAGCTCCTTCGAAATTATTACATGGTTTCTTCAATTTGTAGAACTTGTCATATCATAATTATTCGTTTCAAGAGTAGAAGTATTGTACTTCTCGAAATCTTCATGATAGTTATACACAACCAAAATAGCTTATGATATCATCATACCAAAAGTATAACAATTATGAAAGTAATTATTTGCGCACTTATAATGCTGCCTCGTTAAAAACCTTATTACTAGGAAAAACCCAATGGGACAAAAACCTAGTTTAAGGGAAAAAGAGTACAACAATTGCTTCACACCATGAGCATAATCTCAATTATAATATCTTCATTTATTTAGCAACATATATCCACCAACCTTCTGGAGGTAGGGCGTCTAAAGAGAAATGCAATATTTTAGTTAATATTGTTTGAAATCGTCTTTATGCATTCATTTTCAATAAAATATTTATACACATAGTGTTGTCTCATTAAAAACCTTGCTAGATAAAACCCATTGGGATAAAACCCTAGACGAAGGGAAAAAGAGTATAATAATCATCATGAAAATATCTTTCTCGAGATTATAACCGATCTTTCTTCTCAAGGTAGCCAACATCTATAATTTTAGATTATCATACCCTCTTATTCCTTTTACAAGATGTTATGAACTACCGCAATATTTAATTCTTATAATGTTTAAGGATCGGTGTAATAACTTTTACATTATAGTTATGGTACTTCTGAACCATATTCATTCATGATCAATTTACATAGTCTCAACTTCTGGTTGAGTCAATCTAGATAGAAATAATTTCATATGAAGTAAAATGTCTCGTCATCATATTTTGTTCAATATGATTATATCTTACCCATAAAACATATGAATTCTTTTGGAACATTTTATCGATCTAATATATTTGGGAAACTTTCATATCCGTTCTTCATGAACTTTAATATAATACAATATTGATAACAAATATACTTCAACACAATATTTAGGGGCACTCTAAAATACGTCGACAACATATTAACTCATGCTACATGAAAACTAATAAGATTAGGTAGAATATAATGAATAATATCACAAATTCACAATAAATTCATATAGAAACTAATAACTAGAAACTAGACTTTCCTACATGCATGTAAAGACAAGACTCGACAATAAAGCTCTACTGTACACATTATAAATCAATTGGACTACTGGTCCATGAGCTCATTTCAATTATTATCACGTCGACTTCAATTGGACTTACATGTAATCCCTATTTTCGTGTGATGTCCAATTATCTCGCATATGCCTTTTTATTTATCGGTTCCATATATACCGGTATACGGATTTCATATTTCCTTACATTAACTTCATTGGCCAGTATTGCTAAATGATATCTGAATACAAATTTTTAGGAGGTACCATTCCTTTTCTAATAGGCCATCTACAATAATTCACATGTCAATGTGTCTTTATAGACTTATGGATACTTATAGTATCGTAGTACTCTTCCTGAGAGCCAACTGCATCATCCTGCCATTTAATCTAATATTGGAACCGAAAATAATGCTTATACTACACTTCAGGTGCAATGTTTAACGCAAACGAGGCAAAAATCTAAATGTTAAATGCATGTCAACTCTTTGACTAATCTGCAACTCGCTACTTCATTAATTATGGTATCTGTTTATAGTCAAATCATAAGAGTATCATGCACATACATTTATTAATGACTTGGTAAGATAAAACTGGTTCATCTAATATATCAATACACAAATTCATTTCTATCTGAAATATATTTTCTTATGAATCTAAAATATATTTACAAGAAATTCTTGTAAACTTGGGGAAACATATATTTTTACCAGCTTTCTCCCATCATTATCCCCCTAAGGTGGTAAAAACTATCAAATGGATAGATTTATGGGGCCACTTATCAATCATGTCCACCTTAAATGAAATATAATTACATACTTAATCAGCTCAATTCAGGAGCACACATTATCAGTGGTCATGGGAAGTACTTATATGCATCATGCAGTTGGTTTTCTTGTGCTGTAACATAATTGCCCCAAAATAGGAGATCACTCATTCATAAAATTATAGGCATATTTCATAACTACCTAAAAAAAATGTGGACGTCGGGCCACCAAATTGTTTTCATTGACTTTGTGTGGTGTATAATCTCTTTAGCATAAAGATCTTCAATATTAAATTTGGTTTCATCTCAATGTTACGTCTTGCCATGATAAGAAATAAAATATAAGTTAATCATAACATGAGATAGCCTTTCAGCACAATATCATATTCCATAAAAGGGAATTCAAGTCATTTTATACTTTGATGGCCGTATTTATCACATCAAACTTCATGTTGGTCGTAGTTCATTTTTGATAATTTGTCATATGTCAAACTTATAGCCGGCTAAATTTGTAATGATCATAAGTCAATCTTCTGTTTGATTAAATTCACAATTCTCTTGTGCACTTATTAAAAATGATGTGATACATGGACACAATCCAATGTCTCTTTTAATATTGGCAAGACTATAATATTTATCACCTACTTCGACATATAGGGGTATGTATGATTTGTACTCTTCTAGAGCGGATATTCTTGAGGGTGGACAACGATCTTCTGGATCAAATTTATCACATTATATTGACATCTTTTGTATAATTTGAACTCTTCTAGAGCAAATACATTACACTTCACCCCATACTCTTCAGGAGCATCTGATTATGATACTTTCAACAGATGTCGCTAATAAGTTGTAGGTTATTTCATAATAATTCTACCCATCTCCATTAATTAATCAATAATATCAACTAATAATCATATATTAGATAAAAATAAAGTGAGAAAATAATATCCAAAATGAGCACAAGAAAGAAAACTCAAAATTTAAACAACAAATTATAAATTTCTATTGAGATTTCAAGCTCAATCTTTGATCCCATTACTTCATGCGATTGTATTGTCATACATCATAATTAGAATTTCAGGTTTAAGTAATCTGTGAGTTACAGTCTAACTGATTGGAGTAATCCACTTTACAGATTTTGGAACTTCAAGTCCAAAAATAATTTACGAGATTATTATTGTGAACGTTTTCTCAAATTCACGATCAACAAGTTTCATGTTTATTTTGATGATCAATGCCAAAAGTTATACTTGAACTTTTGTGATCTTGATTACTCATCTTAGAGAGGATAATAATAGTTAGAACTTCAAGTCCAACAATCTACAGTCTACGAGATTAATTTTATCAAATTTTGGAACTTCAGGTCTAAATTAAATACGGCAAATTCACGTGGTGCCCCTGAGTTATGTCAAAATGAACGTGGTGCCCCCACTTTGCAAACTACTACTCTCTGGTGCCCCTGAACTATTACACCCAATGCACATGGTGCCCCTTTTACCCATATTGACCCAAATTGACTAACGGTGTTAACTTTCAAGGGTTAAGTGATGACATGGCATTATGTTAGCATTTGGGCGGGAAAGTTAGTGTAGGATTAGTGATTAATTATATTTTTATAATATTAAAATTAAAAAAAATTCCAAAAAATCACAAAATAAAATTTTCTTCCGAAAATATTTTTGAAATTTTGCAAGTTTTAATAAAACTAACCGTTATAGTTTTCTGTCAGGGGTACCATGGGCATTGCTGAGTAAACCTCAGGGGCACCATGTGCATTGCTGAGTAAACCTTAGGGGCACCATGTGCACTTTTTTCTTAAAATTTGCAAAATTTCAAAAATATTTTCGAAATAAAATAATATTTCTGATTTTCTGGAATTTTTTTATTTTTTTTTTTAATTTTTTTATTATTGTTTTAATATTATAAAAATATAATTAATTACTAATCCTACACTAATTTCCCCACCCAAATGCTAACCCAATGTCACCTCATCACTTAACCCTTAAAAGTTAACACCGCTAGTCAATTTGGGTCAATATGGGTAAAAGGGGCACCATGTGCATTGGGTGTAATAGTTCAGGGGCACCAGAGAGTAGTAGTTTGCAAAGTGGGAGCACCACGTTCATTTTGACATAACTCAGGGGCACCACGTGAATTTGCCGAATTAAATATACAGGTGTCATGGTTGGTTGTGGACATTATATCATATACATGCATATCAACTCATTTCTTGTCGCGATAATCAATTCTTTATATAATCTTGAACATTGGCCTCGCGTATCATACATAGAGGTTAATTCATAATGTAGATCGAACTTCAGGTCCTTTATTAGTCATCGAAACTAACTTAGTTATCTCAATAAAATTACTATTAAGTTCCATCAATTATCGTTCAAGCCTAGTACAAGATAACAACCAATTGCACACTTTTAACTTCTGGTTCAAGTCTATGTTTCGATATATGTAATCCAATATGATTTTATGATCAATCGTATATAATATTAGCATATGTGTATGAGCCTTCAATTTTAAACTTTTGGCCACAATATTCATACAATGTATGTCGATGATACATATAAGTCCAAAACTTTCATATCTGATTGAGAATATTGATATGTCTATGTGATTGTCACCTTTAGTAGTCTTCAGAACTACTTTATCTTATGGATTTCAGGGGTAAAATTATTTACACCCTTATCGAATAAGGCATAGTGGTGAAATTAACAATGTAAGAACTTCAGGTCTAAACATGTATATAAGACAATTCTCTACACCCACTAGTGGTCTACCATATATTTAAATCATTGTAGACTTGTGTGTACTAGATGAAAATCTCAATTTTGATCTTTGGACCTTACGCCAATGTAGTATCAACTTGCTACATGCTAAATCATCGAAAAATACTTTTACACCTCAGCCTCGCATGAGCGAAAATTTTGTCATTCTAAACTTCTAGTCCAACGACATTCATGATACTCTTGGAACTCTTGGCCCAACGATACAGACAATTTCATTAATTTGTAAGACGGTAAATAATCAAGCAATTCCTTATTTGTGATCATGACTACTGGCATGTTTTTTTCTATTCTCAATAGAAGATCTCATTCGCTTCAAGGAATGAATTGGATTTAATATCTATAATTGTTGGCAATTTATTTAAGACAAGAGACAAAAACAAACGTAACAATTCACAAAATTAGGGATCAGATATCGTTATATACTTTTTACGTTTGTACAAAACTGAAGCCAAAACATAGAAGATAACAACTTGGACAAACTCTGTGAAAATCAGTTATAGTACTTGAGCAAAGGGAGACAAACATAACAAAAAGGTAATAAATGGTTTGGCTATGGTAAGCATCAATATTAAAAATGGTTTTGAGTTCATCAAGCAATTTGGCTAAAGAATACGAATGTCATTAAAAATCAATACTCTATGGTGTCGTACGTAGATAGGAACTAGTAATCGACTTACCTCTCCCCATTAAGTATTAAGAAGCTAGTAATGGTGATGAGACTCAAGTATCACGAGATTGATTTACCATATACCACCGATCTCCTCGGAAAGAATGTAAAGTTGTAAACAAATGATCAAATGTTCGCAATTCACCGTCAACACTATAGACAATATGGTACGATCTAATCAAAATTATTAAACAATACTACTCCCTGCACATTCAAGAAATTAGGGTTAGAGCTCGTGCTGATAACGTGTTATGAAACAAAGAATAAGAGTAGAGAGATTGGAGAGGTAAAGAGAGGAGTAACCATCTTATTAATAACATAAGGGGTATATATACAAGTACTGTCTTGGAGGACAAACGTTTACAGTATGGTAAGAAGATATTTGTATATGTGTACATACTATAACTACATGACATAATATATCCTATTAGATATGGACATCCACAATATATTATTTCATAACAGATATGTCTACAAAGCAATATAGGAATATAACAAACTCTATTAAAATATTATATTAATTTGGTAATTACCACTAGATAGCGGGAATGACCCTAGAATTTTCGAATTTAATAATACAAAAATTTAGGATTGTTATGCCGCAAATGACTACCGAGTCAACTGCAAGGCTAAAACATTGATAAAATTTAAAACAAACCGATTTACATAAATGATAAACGAGTTCACAGCTTACACTGAACTCAAGTTTACAAAACCAACCCTAATTGAATTAACAAGTACAACTGATTCAAAATGTCTCAACGAGAATATTTATTTAAAAACTAGCGCATGAATGCACATACGTCCAAGCAATCAAGCATACATTCATCTTCAACCAGACCTGCCAACTGCATCACCAGGACATTAAACAGACCCCAAAATAGGGTACGGACAAAACCCAAAATAGAGAACGTCAGCAAAGAGCTGAGTATGAACTCAAAAGCATGTATAACAATAAGAAAGAAAAGATACGTGCCTTCATGGCACATAGCTAATCAAGCAACGCTTAGAGAAAGAAACCATATAGGGAAACATAACAAAAGCTCGAAGCCAAGATTCAATCAATTCATAACGTAAAAATCCTAATTTGGTTTTGGGATTTAGGTCTTACCATAAACACGCCACTGGAGCCCAATACCCCGTCCTATAGACTTCAGTGTGCACACCCCTCACTAGACAACCAATAGGATGTTCTAGGAGAACTACTACAAAAAACTCGACGTCATGTATTTATAAAACCGATGTCTATTGAGAAGCGGTGACATTTTAGAAATTACGATGAACTTATAGACATGGGTTTTTTGAAAAAAAATCCTATGTCTATTAATAGACATGGATTTTTTGTGCTTTAGTGTGACATAGACGATGAACTTTATAAAAAAAAAAAACTGATGTGTATCTAACTGTAAGTAAAACCCACCCGAACCCGCGATGAGTACTGGCAACTCGTTCACCCTTTTTTCACTTACCCTAATATTTTTCCCTTAGCCTCTTTAAGTCTACTCTTCTCCCTCACTCTTTCATATCTCCTCTTTTTTTTCATCTCTTCATTTCCTTCTCTTTATTCATTCTTCTACATGTTCTCATCCTATTTAGATTCACTTTATCCTCGTCTGATGTAGTATTCAAATATACATCACCTACTTCTTTCATGTGTTTCTTTATCATTATTATTATTCATCCCATTTTGAAAACCATTTACTAATATCCCACTTGAAACTTTGTTTCAATTTAAAATTTGAAACATGCATATTATTCATTGTCAAAAATTTCATAAGATTGAGTTTCTTTTCAATCAATCCGCACTTATTGTGGTCTATGCAAGGAGTATAATGAGAATATATGTAGCAAATTAAAAAAATTAGGTATGTTTGTTTTCTCTTTTAGTTACCTAGCTAGCTACCTAATCAATTAAACTTGATATTTCATGGGTTTTTTTTTGTAAAGATTTTGGCTCTTTTATTCATCCACTTGGGGAAAATAATAGAACATTTTTACAAAAATACCCACTAGCACATTTAAGTTGTCATGTGCTCAACTACTTCCTCTAGATTGCAATTCCTAGTCCAATAGTAAATCCTAGTACAAACAATAAACTTCAACTAGTTGATCACCCACTCGGCTGTATGCTCTTCATCTTTGAAGATTCTACAGTTTCTCTCTTGCCAGATTAAGTAGATAGTTGCGCTCAGACTGCAGGTTGCCCATTTGTATTTCCAATGCTTCTTGTTTCTCCTCCTCTTATACCAGCTAATGATGTCTTTCAGAGAGTTTTTGCTCTGGTTCATGTTCATCCATTTCCTATTTCCATCCCACACCTCTGCAGTAAATTCACAATTGAAGAAAAGGTGACTATGTGATTCCTCCTTATGCTTGCACAGGTAGCATTTATTGACCACGATTACTCCTCTGTTTCTCAGATTATCTAGAGTTGCTAATTTCCTTTGCACAGCTAAAGTGGCAATAAAGCTATGCTTCGGAAGATTAACTCCTCTCCAAACGATCTTATGCCAGTGGGCTCTAGGGAATTTGGTCCTATAGTCCTCATAAGCTAGTTGTGTGCTGAATTTGCCATTTCTGCACCACTTATCCAGGAGTGTACCAATTGAAATGCCTGCATCGATTACTTTAAGAATTAAACTACCAAACACTAAAAAGAACAAAGAGAAAACTAAAACGAAGAATTAGGGAAGAAGTGAGGTCTAGAGGAAGTCATAAAGTATTAGTAATCAGGAATTTGAATCAAAAGTCTAATCCCCCTTTTCAAAACCCTAGAAATTTCAATTTATTACCAATATCAAATTGAACCAAAAAGACTGATTAATAGAGTTGCTGTAAGATTACAACACCAAAAAATTAAGCAATTAAAATTCATAAACAGAGAAAATGTATAAAATCGAGCCCCAGATTTAAAGAATCATAAATTTGAGATTACAATCACTTACCTTACTATTGCGACCCGAGTTGAAGCTTGGAGGAGAGAGGAAGAACTCGAAGAACAACGGTGCGGCGAGGAGCAGACAAGAGATGCCAATCGGAGAGAGAAATAGAAGGGTGAGAGTTGGGGAGAAGTAGATGAGAGGACGCACGACGGAGAGAGAAAGAGAGAGAGAGAGAGAGAGAGAGAGAGAGAGAGAGAGAGAGAGAGAGAGAGAGAGAGTGATAAGGTGTTTTCGTTTTCATTAGGATTGGATTTTTTTTTTCTTTTTTTTTTTTTATATTACCATGAAGCGTTACATTTGTTGAGGAGAAGGCAACACTGAATCACCTAAGGCAACGGTTGTTCCAAGTACCGTTGCTTTAGGTCACTTATAGTATATGTTTTTCTTAAGCCATTACAATAGCCTATCAAACGCAACGGTTGTTCCAAGTACCGTTACATCAGGTCAATTTATAGTGTTACATTTGCTCATTTTTGTGGTAGTGATCAATGATCTCAGCAAGTTCATTTTTAATCTTTACAATGCTTCTCCAATGCTCAGAATCACTAGGAATAGATGTGATGTTATCCACTGTAATCCCCTTCATCTTATAGGCATAGATTAATTTTCCCAAATACCCTTTTTACCAGCATATATTCTCCTAAGCCATTTGCTTAGAAGAGCCTTGTTCTAGGCCAAGACTTCTTTAATACTGAATCCACCTTCTGTTTTAGGGCTGCAAATGCTGAGCCAACTTTTGAATTGAATTCTTCTCTGACGAGCTCCAATATTCCAAAGATAGTCTTTGCAAAGCTTATGGATCTTCTTTATAATACCCCTTTGGCAGCTGAACAGAGCTACACCAAAAATTTTCAACCCCAAAAATGTTGGAGGTAATAAGCTGGCATTTCCCTACATAGGTGGGTGTCAAAGTTGTCCAATGCTTGATTGCTGACTGAATCTTCTGGATTAAGGGATTAAACATTTCATTCCTCAGATGAGTAGAGCTGAGAGGGACACCTAGATATCTGAAAGGAAATAATCCTTCTGAGAAACCAGAGTGAGCAAGAATTTCAGCTTTGAGTGCAGCATTTACACCTCCAAAGTAAATGTCTGTTTTTGCTGGACTAGCATGCAAACATGAGACTTTGGCAAATGTATGAAGACGCTTAATAACAGCACCCACTGAGGGGACATCCCCACGGACAAAGATCATTAAATCATCTGCAAAGGTGAGGTGAGTGAGCTTAATCCTGCACACTTTGGATGATATGAGAAATTTATCTCCTTGTGCATCTGTCTGAAGTATTTAGACAGAATCTCCATACTAAGAACAAAGATGTATGGGGATAAGGGATCACCCTGTCTAATTCCACTCTTGCCCTTGAAGAAACCCTCATAAACTCCATTGACTTTAAGAGAAAACCAGGTTGTGGTGATGCATTGACAAATCCAGTTCACAAATTTGATGGGAAACTTCATAGCCATGAGCATGCTCCTTATAAAGCTCCAATTGAGTGTATCAACAGTCTTCCTAATATCTACCTTAATGAGGCATCTAGGGGATATGTTTTGCTGGGTATACCTAGAGCTAGAAATCGAGCGGGTCGGGTCGGTTTCGGGTCGGGTCGAGACGGGTCGGGTCATATCGGGTTCAGGTCTTGACGGGTGGAGATGAACTTTCGGGTCGGGTCGGTTTTGACTCCGGTCGCTGTCGATTCGGGTCATGTCGGGTAAATTTTGTGCCGGGTCGGGTCGGTTTTGACTCCGGTCGCTGTCATAATCGGGTTTAGTTACCGATGGTTATTAATCCGCGTCATTTCAAGTTTTGGTTGATATTTTTTGGTTTTTTGGCATAATTAGGGGAATTTATTTAGTTAGTAAGTTAAAACCATCAATATGCATACTAAATTGTTTTAATTTGGATCATTATTAAGCTTAATTATTATCGGGTCATCAAACGGGTCGGGTCGGGTCATTGTCAGGTTGGACATTATCGGGTTGTATCGGGTCATGGGTCGTTATCGGGTCGGATCGAGTCGGGTTCGGGTGATCACAATTTCGGGTCCAATCGGGTCGGATTTTCGGGTGAATCGGGTCGGGTCGCTCGGGTCGGGTCAAGGTTGCGAGCTCTAGGTATACCCGTTCACCAGAGTTTGGGAGAGGATAACATCATCAAAAATGTTTCTGTCAGCCACAAAAGTTGCTAGCTCCTCTCCTATTAGCTTTGGAATAGTGGTTTTCGGTCTGTTAGCCAAGACCTTGTTATCAATTTGTAGAGAGTTGAGCAGCTTGCTATGGGTCTGAAGTCAGTTACAGCTAATGCATTCTCTTTTTTTGGGATTAAGGTGACCATGGTGGCATTCACCTTTTTAGGCATGTATAATTTATCAAAGAATTCCATCATTGCACTGATCAAATCATTGCCAATAATATCCCAATTTCTCTGAAAAAACCCAGCACTAAAGCCATCTTGCCCAGGGCTTTTGTTTGGGTTTATATAAAAAAGAGCAGACTTGATTTCTTGCTGAGTGATTTCCTTTACCGGATTCTGCTGCATTTCATCAGATACACAAATGCTCTTGTTGACAAGCTCAACATCCAGCTCTGAAACTTGATTTTCAGTCCCTAGCAGTCCCTCATAGAAAGAAATGAAAGCGTTAGGAATATCTTCAGGCTTACTCCATACTATCCCCTCCTCATCTTTAATGCTAGCAATAACACTTTGATGCTTTCTTTCAGCTATTCTAGCATAAAAATATTTGGTATTGCTGTCAGCTAGCTGAATATCAGTGATTTTGGCTCTTTGGAGGAGCATACTCAACTCTGCCTTTTTGAAAGTACAGTAGCTCTCCTTAGTCTCTGCTCGTACTTCCTGTAGAGCAGCATTTCGCGGATCTTTTTCAAGCTTACTCTGATACTCATCCAGTTTATTCCTTAGATCCTTAACTTTCTGGGTGAGATTTGTAAACTCCTTTCTGTTAAGCTTTGCCAAAGCTTGCTTGGTTATTTTCAGCTTAGCATATAACCTGTCTATACGTCTACCTGAACAGTTAGTACTCCAGGCTTTCCTAACAATAGAATCATAATCAATGTGATATTTCATGGTCATTTTCATCTTGTGGGTGAATTGTATTTTGCAGCTTCTCTTTGTGTTTGTTTTTTCTTGTTTACATGTTATACTTTCATTGCATTCACTCAAGCTTCTTTTCTTGTTCTAAATCTGTATTTCTTTTGTTTTACAACAACAATTAGTTGTTCTAGATCTGTAATTTCTCATTCTTGATTTCGGGTTTTCTAGATCTTGTAACTTATCAAACCCATAAATATTCGCTTTGAGCTTACGTCTTGTTAGTAGTAGGATAGTAGGAATCTATTATAAATTGATCATATGAGGATTAGTTTCCCAATGTTGGACAAACCAATTCCATAAACCACTTTCCAAATTCCGTAGTGTTAAAAACTCCCCCACTTAGAGAACACAACCCCATTGCGCCTAAACTATAAATACCATACGAGTCACAGGTCGAAGATCAACTCTGATCTACTAGACGGCTGGTCTGAGCCAAAACCCAGCACCCAACACGCGATTTGCCCTGATACCATCTGCAACAGCCCGATCCATCATACGTCGCAACTAGGGGTGAGCATGGACGGGTACCCGCTCATAAGTTACGTTCCCGGACCCGTAACCGTTTCCAACGGGTCCTAAAAATCAAGACCCGTACCCGGACCCGTCATAACAACAACGGGTTGCGGGTACCCGTTCAATATAGACCCTAATTAAAAAAAAAAAAAAAAAAAAACTTGCAAAAGGGCTATACGCTGGAACATAGCCTGTGCAGCCATTGCCAAAACTATGGCCCATTAGGCCATAGGCATTGTTTAGCAGTTTGCCTAATCAGACTTGCAAAAGCATGACTGTTGATATTAGGCCCAAATGCTTACAAGCCCAGCTTAGCTCACCCAGCAATGTGACATGTCGTTTACATAGGGAATGAATTGCCCACATTCTGCATTTCTGGTCGATGTGGGACAATTGTTGTTCCAGTTTTTTTTTTTTTTTATTCTTTTCCAATTTTTTATCTAATGTACAAATCTCAATCTCTTTATTTTGCAAGCTCATGTCGTCACCCATTTCTCATTCTCATGCTTATGGTTCTATATTTTTATGTCACATAATAATAATCTTTGTGAGATAATAATCAACATCATTCATGATATTATCTACTAATTTATCTTCTTTTGTATGTATGTGTTTGGCACTAAGACTCCATCCTCGCTCTTTTAAGCCTTAGTGTTTCGTTATTTTATGACGAGGTGCTATTATTTTGAACGTTATAACAATTTTATTCTTTGTAAATTCTTTGCCAAGTAGTTTAGGCTAATCTTTGTTTCGGAGTTATTAGCGAAATTTCAATGACTCGGTGATTCGTAAATAATAATTCATAATAGTTGACATATGTTATATGTTATCCGCCAAGTTAAACATTTATATTGGAATATATGAAGTCAAAGTTATCCATATGATGAGTTTGTTGGTCCTTTATTAATCTCAAGTGGCACAATCAGACCGTACTTCTCTTTAGAGAAAGTCGCGTCATTTTGAAATAGGGGAGATCTGAAGTTCTAAACAATAGGTTGTACACTTGTACATGATTCATTAACGGATATATACATATAAGTTGTATTCCATATGTACAACTGATGGTATCCATATTCATTTAATCACAATCTCAACTAGCCCAATTGCATTGTACAAGTACGAACTCATCTAAGATAAGAGAGGATAACACTTGAAACTTAGATATATACAAATTTATAGATATATTGTATAGTATTCATACTTTTTATCCTATATATTGTACTAATGTGTTATTGAACAAGACCAATGCAAGATGATACGATAGTCCTAGATATGGTGCTAATGTGTTATTCAACAAGACAAAGATGATACTGTACTATAGTAATATTCTTCATTTCATCACACTCTCCCCTTGCTTTTATTAACTTGAAATACTTAGATAGTATGATAAATTTAGGACAATTAGTTACATAACTAATAACTTAGCTAATACAATAAAAGTCTTATGATACCCATAATACAATTGAAACCAACAAATTTAAAAAAAAAATATTGAAGTATATTTGTCCCACATCGACCAAAAGAAGGAAGATGTGGGCAAATAATTCTATAAATAGAATGGGTTTGGTAGTTGTGGGAAATATGCAAATGATGGGCTTGCTGTAGCATGTTCTAATTCGTTGGGCCATTAAGCATTTCTGCTGGGCTAGCTAATGCATAGGCCTACTGAAAATGGTTTGTTAGGTTGGCCAAATGGCCATACATGTTATGGCTCCAAACCTAAGCTTCACTATCGGTCCGGGTACTCGCTTGGACCCGTGCATAAACGGGTACCCGCATGGACCCGTTTCTTAACGGGTACCCGGCGGGTAACGGGTCCAAAATTTCAGGACCCGTACCCGGACCCGTTGACAACGGGTCCTAAAATTTTGGACCCTTACCCGGACCCGTTAACAACGGATCCGGGTCCTAAGCGGGTACGGGTACCCGCTTTTTTTGCTCACCCCTAGTCGCAACACAACACAATAAGATAGGAAGTCACCCTTAGACCCATAAATCCTCGCTTTGGGTTTAAAAGGTGAAGGTCTTGTTGGTTGTATGATAGTGGGAATCTATTATAAACTGATCATATGAGGCTTAGTTTCCCAACTAGTTTATGTACCCGTGCAAAATTGCACAGGTTTTTATCTATGTTGATAATGATTCGTTTATTCAAATAAAGTATTAAAAAATTAATAGATGTACATTAAAAAAACAATCAAGACATAACGTTAGGTATATGTAAAAAAAATCTTATTCTGAATCGCTTTTTAAGAGTCGTGACCCGTTATTTTTCTGTCATTAACATCCTATGTTTGAGTCATGAACCTCTCTAGTAACCCATGTTAATCCGAACCCATTTTGATACACATATCTTTGGTTCAGATTTGACTCGACCCGTGGACCACTAATTGAAATAAGATAAAATGAAGTAAAGAATTCATTAAGATTGCAGCCGTGTAAAGAAATATATGTATTCTTGGTAAAGTGATTTTGTTTTCACTTTTTACTTTAATTTTTTTTTTTTTGGAAAAATTTGGTCATAAGAATCCTTAAATATTAGGAAATTATATTATTATTGGGCTATATTCACGCAGAGACGAATCTTAGACTTGTTGGGCCGGGTCATGCCCCTTGAATTTTCAAATACATTCATATAATAGTTGTTGTTATTTATTAGGAAAAATTGCAAGAAACCACCTATTAAAATTGCTAGTTTGAAAACAAGCACCTTATAAAAGTAAGTTTGTTCAAAACCACCTTATGAATTTTTTTGGCCATGGTAAGACCACCTTACTCCTCTCCTCCATCTTTAGCCCACACATTACCACCTCAAACCACCATCAAACCACCCATTACCGCCTTACACCACCACCAAACCACCTACTACCACTGCACCATTTCCCCCAAATTTCTTTATCTAGTATACTTAATTGGAATTACCAACCAACCCACAAGCTAATTAATTCACTTAATTGATTGTATTCCAACTTTGATACAAACCCGAGGCTCCAAGGAGAACTAATTGGCGATCACCAGAATACCAAACAACCCCGCGATCGTCGTCCGTTGTATTTGGAGAGAGAAAACTCGGAGACGGCGTTGAAAGCTCATTCTCGTACGATAAGCTTCATCTCTCGGATGGAAGGTACGTTTGGTGGAGGAGAGAGGATTGGGGGAAATGTGCGGTGGTAGTAGGTGGTTTGGTGGTGGTGTAAGGCGGTAATGGGTGGTTTGAGGTGGTAATGTGTAGGCTAAAGGTGGAGGAGAGGAGTAACACTACTACATTAATGAACTAATGCAACCAGCCTAATGCAACGGTTCATAAATAGGCGTTGCATTTGCCTATCTATGACAACTTTATTCTATCTATTGTTTTTACAAAGTAGCTAATGCAACACTCGATAGGAAGGGCGTTGCATTTGACGATTGTCGTTGCCTTTGGCTCCACCAAACGCAACGCTCGAGGGAAAAATAAAATTGAAAAAAAAATAAAGCCTGCTAATATTTTGGTCTTGCGCACGACAACCCAATTTTTGCCCAAAAAATCTGGAGAACCTTTCGAAAACACGCACTGCTCACTTCCCATCGCCTCCCTCACCTGAAATCAACCAACGCTCACTTCTCGCCACTCTCAAATCCACTCTCACCTGAAATTAACAAACAATCTGAACCCATAAATTGATTTGGGCGAAATTTTCTTTACCCAGAAATGACCTAAATTGATTTGGGGGAAAATTAATTTACCCAGAATTTGGGCGAATTTGTTCTGAAATTTTTGTGTAAGTATTTGTTTTCCTTATTATTCTTTTTGAATTCGTTCTATTTACTGTTATTCTTCAGTTCTATTTATATGTTATTCGTTTGTCAATTAATTAGGTTTTATTTGTGAGTAGAATTGTATGATCTGGGATTATTAGGGTTAAATTAGGTCGTTTTTTTGGGTTTGATATGTTGGTAGTGCCGCAATGGTACCATATGAAAGTTTTAGGATTCTCTTTTGTCAAAATTTGATCGAAAGTGACTTTGTTATGCTTGTACTAATTTATTAGGTCTGTTAGTCTATTATGCATTGCTAAATTCATTCATAGTTAGGAAAAACCCTCAAAGTTTTCACCTTTGTGCTTTTTTTGTTACTTGGTTTGTGTTTGTGTAATTTACTAGGTCGATAATTTTGTTAAATGGACTGTTCAATTCAATCATAGTTAAAAAAACCCACAAAATTTTACCTTTCTTTTGTTAGGAAATTTTTTCGTTGGGATTCGATGATGATAGGAATGCGCTGATAGGGATGCGATCAGTTTCTGCAAATAGTACCTGAAATTTCCTCTATGTCATCAGTAGCATTTCGGCTAGTTGTTTATGGGCTGCTTGTAACTTGTATGTATGTGTGCTTTTGTTCTCGGTTTCGCTTTTGTGTCTTTAGTTGTTCGATTTACCCGAGTTTTCCGAATTTGTTGATGTGTTTGCAAATTTGATTAATTAAGCTCTAAACTAAGAATGTGCGAATCATATCACTATCAACAACATTGTCCGCGTATCTTCTATTTATGTTTCATGTTCTGGGTTCTCTACAGGGCTAAGCAAGACGGCCCCATTGTACTGCTAAAGCTTATTTTCTTGATAATGGCGATCTCGCAATGGTACCATATGTAAGTACATTTCGTAACTAATAAAATGTTCCTTCTGTAATACATTTTCGCCATTTCTCTTCCTCTCTTTTGTCATGTTACTTTCTTCATATATTATATTGAAGAGTGTTTGTGAATTATGAACTTTTGGGCGTCGATTGTTCAAGCCCAACTTCCTTTCCTCATATAATATACATGCTATACATGACTTTCAATTTTTGACTAGTAAAGTTCTTATTCATTGTGAATTAATTGTTCCCTTGCGTACTTGCTCTTTCATTTTCCACATTTTTCATCTTCAATCTTATTAGGTTACCTCACATATGCAAGCTTCAATTTCGAACCTGGTTGCTTTGCACACAGTAGTGGTAAGGTTGGAGTACTAATTTTGGGTTGATGTTATACACTAGCAAATACGAGTAGCATGACTTTTGATACAGTCAACGGATTAACATGGCAAGGTGCATACTATATAGTTGGTGTCTAGCTAAGGTCATTTGAGATAGTTCCCAAGTACAAGCTGACTCAATAGTCATTTTATTTGCGTCATTATGTTTATTAGTTCATAACTAGATATGTTAGTCACCTTTGCTAACATCATCTGGTATTGTTGCAAACTTGAACCTATTTTGACTTTGATCAGCTGTAAAACGGGGTGAGCTAATGAGATATAATAGCACATTAGCTTTTGTTATCATCACTACAAACCACCAGAAGGACAAATGTTTCTAATGATGTTGGTGAAGTACTTGGGACATTCCGCCCTGGATCCGGTTCATTACCTCTGTGAACTTTTCTTTTCCTTCATGGCCTTTGTTCTTTAACAAATTTTCCATGGAACCCGCCCTGAGGGAGAAGATTGCGGCACACATTATACTGTTCTGTCTTCTGTATTTGGCTGGTGTATTTTGGTTGCTGGTGTTGTAGGCTTCATTTGCGACTTTGCTTGGCTGCTGTAACTACTCTTCCTTGTGCTGGAGATTTTACACTACATACATTAATGAACTAATAAGAATAACCTACCAGTTACCATTGCTATACTTTTCGCTCTTTCAACTAATGTTATCTCATGTTCCTTGTAGGTGTTGCAGTTTTTGTTGCCCTTAATCCCTCTTTTTCGTCCAGATAATTTTTTGTAGGTGTTGCAGTTTTTGTTGCCCTTAATCCCTCTTTATTCTTCTCTATGAGTTTCTTGGTCAAACGTTTCCTTATGAGATACACTGTCTACAACGTTTAGATGATAAGATTAAAAGAACTTATCATGATAATTAAACTAAACCAATCTGATATTATTATTATTATTATTACATTTTGGGATTGGTTTTAAGTTCCCTTGTTGTAACATATGCACATCTTGCTGCTTCACAGTCTGTACCAGCTCCAGCTCCAGCTCCGACTGTGGCTGCTGCCCCAGCTTCGTCTTCTGCATGCTGTTGCGTGAGTGTCTAATCTCTATCTTTATGGAAGTGCAGAGGATCTCTGTTAACTTCACCTGCTTGATAAGTCGTCCTACTGTAGTCTGGGAATGTTTGTGCAGGTCTGGTGGTGTCTGTGGCGAGGAAGCTTCCAATCTTGTTGCAGGAAGCGGGCTTGAGGAGACGGCTCAGCATATTCTTGATTATCTTTAATCCGTAAGTTGAGATTCCACAGTTTTCATTTGTCAATTGATATTGTTATGATATTTTCGTAAGTAAGCATCTTGATTATTCTTTGCTTTGTGCTGTGTAACGTGTTTTTTTGTTGCGTGGCTTTTTTTCTTTTCTTTTCCGTAATCAAATTTTAACTTGATCTGAAAACAGGGTCTTCCCAACATGGGCTCTGCTGGTGCCTTAGATTTTCTGCTTGGCAATGATCAAGTATGTAATGTTTTTCTAGTTGTTATGTCTTACCTCTTTGTTTTGATTTTGTTTTTATGTTGACGAGGTTTGCCTATAAGAGAGATTATAAACTACTTAATACTTATACACATTCTTTTGTAAAAGGCTAGTAGCTTAAAGGTAGAGCATTGCGCAATGTTGCACAAAAGTGTGGGTTCGAATCCCACCTAGCCTAATGAAATTTATATATATATATAAATTTTTTTTTTTTTTGTGATAATTGTGAGAACGTTGCCATTGGTCATAATTGTGTTGCCTTCTTTTCCATGGCGTTGCAATAAGTGGTGTTGCATTTGATACGCTAATGCAACAGTTTTTAGGACCTAATGCAACGCCCCCCCACATACCGTTGCATTAGACCAAAAACGCGTTGCAATAGGTCTAATGCAGCCGGGGCAAATGCAACGGCCCAAAAGTGTTGCATTACAGCTAATGCAACGTAATAAGGACCTAATGTAACGAATTTTAGGGTGTTGCATTACGTCTTTTATGTAGTAGTGTAAGGTGGTCTTACCATGGCCAAAAAAATTTATAAGGTGCTTTTGAACAAACTTAATTTTATAAGGTGGTTATTTTCAAACTAGCAATTTTAATAGGTGGTTTCTAGCAATTTTTCCTATTTATTATCATGAAAAATGGGTTAGCATGTTGGTTGGATAAGTAAAATATGAACAACAGGGTTCGACTCTCATCGAAGTCATCGCCCCCCACATTTTTTGTTCAAACTTCACCATAGATAGCTGATGTCATCGATGATGTCACTAATGACATCATTGCTAACGTGGATAGTCTAATTGATTGCTAATGAAGTGGCTAATGGTTAAATTAATATGTGGGACTAACCAATTCCATAAATCACTTTCTAAATTCTGTAGTGTTACAATTACGACATAAGGATCAATTGGAAGTCATATTTCCCCTATAGAATAATTAGAGGAAATAATTGAGTTAGAATGAGGATCCATTTTTAGAATTGCTAGCGACTATATATTAGATCGACCAACCCTTCGCTTAATTGATTAATCACCATTTTAATTTGCTAATTCTATATTTTAATTAGTCAAATTCACAACGCAATCAATCAAAACCTCCAATTCTTTACTTGTTATTTAATTGCGCATTCGGACTACGAATAACCAAATAATTCCTCGTGGATTCGAACCTTACTTCAATACTACATTAGTTTTAGGTTAGTTTAGTATTGTAATTGAGTTTGCAGAGTGATATGACTTAGCTCCACCATGTACCGTTGAGATAGAAAAAACTTAAATAACATTTAATCTGTGTAACGCACGTGCTTCAAAGTATGTTGTGAGGAACAGGTATAAAAAAGGAAAAGAGTACACATACACCTAGTCTATGTGAATCTTCCTTACACCTTCACTCGATGTTAAAAACAAAAACATTTTAATAAAATAGTAACAAAAAGGATTCATTTTTCAAAAAAGATTTGAATTTTATATAAAAAAACTAATATTTAATTTTTGAATTTTGAATTCTGAAATGGGACAACACAAATTATCATTTCCAATAACTCTGCACAAATTTCAATAGTTTGCTATTTCTTGAGCAAACATGTTGATAAAAGTAAATTGAATTTTGGAATATTATGTATCGTAACCCTAAACTTTGCGCCTTTATCCACGATATCCCTGAACTTTCCAACAACAACAACAACAACCAAGCCTTATTACCAAAATAATTTGGGGTCGGCTAACATGAATCGTCATCTAGTAACCGTCTTGTGTACGCCAAGAAATTTCGAAAACGTTGTAACCCTTTTAGAAGTATTTAAACACTTTCAAAGGAAGTTTAGAAAGTCGTCAAAATAAATAAAAAGGTTTAAAAAATATTGCAAAAAACATATGAACTTTGAACACAAGTTAAAAAGTTTTGGTAGTTGGAAAAACCAGACAAATAAATCAAAAGGAATTAGAATAAGTCCTCCACATGGATAGAGTCTCGCCACACTGCCCTATCCAACACCATAATCTCTTCAAGCCCTAGGAAGCTCATATCACTTCTAATCACTCTCGTCCAAGTCATCTTGGGTCTTCCCCGACCCCTACTAATATTATCACTTTTTCACCCTTCTACTCTTCTAACCGGCGCGTCACTAGACCTCCTCCTCACGTGGCCATACCACCTCAGTCGGTTCTCCATCATCTTATCCCCTATGGGTGCAACCCCTACTTTCTCCCTAATAACTTCATTTCTTAACCGATCACGTCTTGTATGTCCACACAACCGTAACATGCGCATCTCCGTCACACTCATCTTATGAACGTGACACTGTTTCACGGCCGAACATTCCGTGCCATATATCAGTGCCGGCCTAATTGTCGTTCGACGATAAAACTTACCCTTCAACTTATTGGACATTCCTCGATCACACAGAAGTCCTGTGGCATTCTTCCACTTCAACCAACCTGATTTGATCCTATGGGCCACATCTCTATCTAATTCTCCATCCTTTTGAAGAATCGATCCCAAATATCGGAAAAAATTTGATCCCTGAACAACCTTTCCATCCAGCCTGATCGTCCCCGACTCCGTTTGCCTAATGCCGCTGGACTTACACTCCAAATACTCGGTCTTGCTCCGGCTCAACCGAAACCCTTGAGACTCCAAAGTGTGCCTCAATAGCTCCAACCTCCTCTCCAAATTCTCTTTCATTGTTAGACTTTCTTGTTTTCTTCTCCTTGCCTCTATTGCATTAACATCTCTTTTTTCTTTAATTATTGACCTTCTTTTCTAAACTTTAATGTCTTCTTTAGATCCGTCTTTCTCTTGCACTTACATCTCTTCGTTTCATAATTGATACTACGAAAAAGCTCTTGAGTGACAATATTAGATGAAGAAGAAGAAGAAGAAGAAGAAGAAGAAGAAGAAGAAGAAGAAGAAGAAGAAAATGATGATGATGATGATGATGATGATGATGATGATGAAAATGAAGAAGGCACTGATGTTTAGAAAAAGGGAGATCAATAATTAAAAAATAAAGAGATGTTAATGGAGGAGAGAGAAAAAAAGATAACAAAAAATTCTAACAATGAAGGAGATAGAAGAAAAATGAAGGAGATAAATGGAGTGGTGCTAAAAGGGGAAACGAAATTAGGAGGGAGTTAACGGACTTAGAAGGGCTTAGGCCCTATGCGATTGGACTGCGTTTTTCTGATCTGATTTGATTTGATTTGAACAGATTTGAACAGATTTGATCTGAACTGAATTTATTGATAAACTAAGTATATTTAAATCAATTAATAACTCAAAGTAAACTAGATTTATTGATTGTTATTAGGATAATTCGACCTTAGTGGGGCGTTAGAGGAAAACAAAAAATTGGGTGCAATAAGAGTAAGCGCAAAGTTGAAGGGTAGATTGGGCGACGCGGAAAGTTCGGGGGGTACCATAGATAATATCCCTTGAGTTTTTTATACTAATTATATTAATATGAAACTATGCAATAGTCGTTATAAGAAAAAAAAAAAAAAAACTAATTTGACAATAATTGAAACTAGGTTAATTAGCAATCATTATATGTGAATCTCAAATAGATACTAGACAATACTCCTTGTAATAAAAGAATGTTAATGGATACCAAGCATGCTATTCAACATATACTATACTCTTTGTAATAATAGTATGTTAATCAAACGGAAAAGGCTACACATACAATTGTTGTATGTGTTGTATGAACATTATCTCTTTTTCCAATCTATATGATTGAAGCTAAACTATCAATCACAAACCTTAAGATGATCTTAGCCACATATATTACACATTAAACAAGATCCAACGGCTAAAATTAATGACAGAAAAAAAAGGCCCAACCTTCTTCCATTCTCTCACCTCTTCCCCGACCAACTGCAGCCCCGCCCCTACCTCAGCGCCGCCCTCACCACTCAACGTCAACCACCACCGTCACCACCATAGTGGACACGGCACCGTCGATCCCCTTGCCTCCCACCGCGGCCCATTCTATGGGCTCGCTCTTTCCCTTTTTAGCCACCTTTCTAGCACCCCACGACCATTAAATCGAACGTCGACAGCGCCCATGAACCCCCCTAGCCTCGGCCTCCCTCCCCAAAGTTCCGACCACCAACCACAAAAACAAACCACGTCCACCCACAAAGCCAGATCCGACAGCCCCCATGGCATCGCGCTTGGGTGCGTGACGGGATTGGGTGGTCTACACGGCGGATGTAGGTGCGATGGTGTTGAGGTTGAGAGTTTATCGGTGGGGGCGTGGGGTTCGAAGCCCCGGTGTGGGTCAAACCCACCGGCGCTGGGTTTATAGGTGAGGATCGAGGGTGGTGGTGGTGATGACAGAGAGTGGAGTGGTGTTAGAGAGGAGAGAGATTTGGGTAGTTGGGATTCTGGGATTGAAACAGACGTAGCCAATCACTGTGATTAGTTGATTATCAATTGGTCAAATGCTGATTTGTAACATTCTAATTGGGTGTTGTATGTCTGGCCCACATACAACAGTTGTATGTGTATCACCTTCCTACAAAGCATGCTATTCAACATATACTATTTCATGATCAGTTTTGGTTTTATAACATGTACTCCCTTTGATTCAAAGAGATTTCTCTGTTTCTGGTGACAGTTTTGAGGTGCCATGTTGGGAGTTATTTTTAGACCAAATGAATAATTCATTGATGTAAAATATAATAAATATTTCATTGTGCATTGCAGTCTACCAACTATACTGGATTTTAAGGCAAACTGATATTTCATTTGGTCTACAAATAGTTTCTAACACGACAACTCAAAATTGCAAAAGAAACAGAAAAATCTCTTTAAATCGGAGGGAGTACTATTTTATATTCAATTGACATACAATTTATGTTATAGATTTAATACCTAGGGAGGAAAAAAAAACCATTAATAATAGCTTTGCATTTAAATTTTGGCAACTTTAGATGTATTGTAATGTAAATAAATTTATACGGACTATGAAATTTCATTGTAATAATAATAGTTTCGAAACCACTTGAGATAATAATTAAGGGGCCGTTTTCAGTTTTTGGTTTTTTTTTTGGTAAACAATTTGAGATAATAATAATAGTTGCAATAATAAATTTTAATTGTATGAATCTATAATAGTCATATTGAAATTGAAAAATGACAACTGAAAATTGAAAATCACTTTTTCTGGTTTTCAAAAACGGGACTTTGATTAAAGAAAAAAAAACTGAAAACTTAAAACAGAAACGATATCAAACAGGCCCTTGTTTTATTAGCACCATGTAAAGTTTACTTGTGTGGATGGTAGAATGTGAACATATGCGCTTGCTTTATGAAATCTTTAGGTTATTTAGAATTTAAGGTTATTTTAAGTAAATAATTGATTTGATACACTAAATACTCAAAACTAAAGGTTATTTTAAGTATATAATTGATTTGATACACTAAATGCCAAGTAATCATAAATTTTGAATAGATACTAAAAACTAGGTGATGTAAATAAAAACACATACAATTTTACTATTAGACCATAGTGTGTCGGCAATCAACTTTGCCTTTATAACACAAAACTATATATTTGACATTCAATTGCCGTACACGTTATGCAATAGTTATGAGTGTACGTGCATGTGTGGCGGGGGTGGTTAGGTGAGCGGCCGCCGGCCAGCAACTTACGTGCGCAGTAGTTCGTGGTTCGATATTCTGTGTGTTTGTTGACAGGGGCAACAAGATCAAGTTGGTAAGAGCATTCGTTTGCCGGGGTCGAGAGCATCCAGCAGCAACTAGAGCATCCCGTCTAATGGCCAGCGGGCACCTTCAACGCCTGGCCTTATCTTTCTCTCTATCTATAAGTATAAACACTTAGTTCCGGCCTTCCTGATTGGATCTTCTTTCTACCTCCTCGGCCGTGTTGGACTGGAGGTTATGAGAGTTACCATGGAGAAGAGAGAAAGGAAAAAGAGGGGAGGAAAGAAGAAAAAGAAATTTGAAAAATGGAAAAATCTTAGCCTTTGGTTCTCTAATCTAATGATTTGTATGAGTTTTCATATATGGATTTGTTCTCATATGAACCATATCCACTTAATAAAATTATTTAATATAAAATATTGTTTACAGTTTTTATCTAATAATATTAGTTTCAAAGAATATTAAAATCGGAAATTAAGTCGTGTTATTGAAAAAGAGTTGAAAGAGCTTGCATGATGAAATGCTAAGACTAAGAGTCATGGTTGAACCTGAATGTAATCCGCAATAATATTTAGTCAATTAAATTCGTTATATCTATTAATGAGATTTTGTAATCCGTATAAACGTTTAAAAGTAAGCATTCTTCGTTATATGGGTAGAACCCCTGAGGCCACCTGTTTGTTCCTGGATACTGAAGATGCCAATCATATAAGATGAATCGAAAAGAATAGGAATTGTTAAAAGATGAAGAATATAGTCCTTTTGAAATTCGTAATAAGTAATATGATATACGGTTTTTTTTTTTTTTGAACTTTTGAAGGTGATGTTAATGGTGGACAGAAATGTTGAAGCCTGACAATGGTGGGGAGAGAGAACGGGTAAGTGTTGGTTTATCTTGAATATTTTATAATGATGGAGAGAGATGGTGTAAGGTGATGGTTTCGTGGAAAATTACAAGATATCCGTGGGTAATCTCCTCTCTATACCCCCTCACTCAATGTTGTGGCATTGATTAAAAAAAAAAAAAGAATATAACATTAAGTGTAAGAGAGTAGTGGGGTAGTTATATTTTATTGTGAAGGGGGTACAAGAATTTCATATACCCCCGGGGATATAACGATTGTGATTTGGGTTTCCAATGCCTGAAAAACTTTCTCTCCAACTTTCCCTCCAAGGATGAGTTTCCCTCCAAAATTTGCCTACAAGATAAAGAATTTTTTTTAATATGATGAGGTGGCGGCATATTATAAGTAGTGTAGAAAAGATTCACATACACCTAGTGTATGTGTATAATCTTGTGTATAAAAAAAAAACAAAAAAAAAACAACTACTCCAGTTCAAGTGCATTTCGGGTCAATTCAATTTCATGTGCATTTCCGGTTCAAATTGGAAACATGGATTTTTTTTAGGTTGGTTCTAAGGTGGTTTTTCGAGTCGGATAAGATTATGAAAAATGTTGCAATTTCCAACGTTATGCCCTAAGGGGTCGTTTGGATTGCGTGATGAGAATTAGGTGGATAAGAGGTGGAAATAGGGGAGGGATAAAGAGGTGGAAATAGGGGAAATAATCACACTCCCTTATTTGGATAAAACTGGGATTAGAGGATAATAATTAAGATGAAAATTGTTAAAAAGTTCTTATTTTACAATTTTGTCATTTAATAATTAACCCTCTATCTCTCATTTTATTAATGGCAATTGTGTCTATGCTAAAGTTATCTCTTATCCTCAAGTCTAATTCTCACTCACCAAACACGGAATAATTTACAAGTGAGAATTATATCCCATCCCACCCCCTATTCGCACAATCCAAACGAGCCGTAAGTCTAAGACAAATGTCAAAGCATACAATACAACAGAGTAATATTTACCACATCAGCGAACAATTCTTATACCGTACTCCCGGAGGTATATGCAGTTTTCGTACCCCCAAGACATATCGATGAACAATTGATCTATTTTGTTGAGCACCCGACAATATTTTGATGATCAAACACAAAAATATATTAATTTCCATACTATAAGTTAAATTCATAAAAGATCATGCAATAACATTGGAAAATTATGGTCATCAATTTATATCATCAATGCTAACAAAAAAAAAATCATTGCACATCATTTTTTTTTTTTGGTACATACAGGGGTGGGGGTAAGAGGATTTGAACTCGCGACAATCCCCAAGCAGGTTAACTTCATTTTTTTTTTTTTTTTTTGGTTACAGAGAGGGGCGAACCCCGAAAACGAAAAAATAACTAACTAACTAATCTAGGAGTGGAGACTCCTAATACATCCTCACGAAGAATGAAGCGCAGCTGGGGCGGCGGGTATTCGAGGATGATCAGCTTTTGGGTTTGATCCGCGCCTTGATTAGCGAGCCAATCCGCTGCTTTATTAGCTTCCCGATAAGAGTGCTCGATGGAGACGACCCAACTGCCACGCGATATCAGTGACCTGCATTCTTCAACTAGCTTACACAAGGCGCCCAATGGTTTACCGTCACCCAAGATGAGATCAACGCAAGCCTTGTTATCCATATGAACCATAAGCTTTTCAAAGCCATTACTTTTAGCTTCTTTTAGACCCCGAAGAAGAGCCAGGAGTTCGGCTCTCATCGATGTGCAAATGCCGTAGCTAGATAAGAAGGCTTGAATGAAATTACCCGAATGATCTCGGAACAGGCCTCCTCCGCCAGCCACACCTGGGTTACCCCGACTTGCACCATCAGTGTTAAGAAGTATCCATCCGTGAGGAGGAGGCTTCCACCAAACTTGGATCACTCTAGTGCTACCGGGAGAGGGCATAAGTAGCGAATACCTGTCAAAAGCCTCCTTAGTTTCCTCAAACTTGGATTTGAGAAACGGATATGGGTCCAAAGGAATGTCGAAGGAGCGTCCGAAGACGACGTAGTTCCTCCATTTCCAAATCCACCAACAAGTAATAGAAAACTTCAAAGGCCAATCTTCCGTGGCAAGCGGGTTAGAGTTATTAATGTTCTGTAGTAACCAGGTTTTAAAAGGAGGGGAGAGAAACGAATCTAAGCAAGCAATTTCCCCAATTTGCTGCCAAATAAAACGAGAGTTGGGACAGTCCCGAAGAACGTGAATGGTATCCTCAACAGCATCTTTGCACCGTGGGCACATTGGATCGTCAGTGAGGTTTCGCTTGAGTCTGTTAGCATTGCACATCAATCTTTCATGCTTGGCCAGCCAAAGGAACAATCGGATCCTTTGCTGGACCGGAATACGCCACACATAAGCCCACCCGTCATCATTATTGTCTTGTTCCAGAGCTGGGTTATTGTTGTGGAGATAATGAAGGGCAGATTTGATTGTAAATCTACCATTCGAAGAACCATTCCAGTAAAAAGAATCCGGCATGTTGGGGTCCTCAGAGAGCTCAATGGAAGCTATTTTAAGCAACTCCTCCTTAGGAAGAAGGTCAGCGAATTGCTCCCACTTCCAACCATGATTTGCATCCCACATATTGCTAACGGTGAGGTCCCGCTGCTCATCAGGTATGACTTGAATTGCCTTGTCCGAGAGACGACCCTTATCCACCCAAGAGTGATCCCAGAAGAGGGTATTGCGGCCATTACCAATTGCAGATGTGACCCCGGACCTAATACTCTCCGCACTTTCCACAACACCCGCCCAAAGTGGGGACATATTATTCTGACGAGTGAACATGTTGATGTCACATCGTCCCTTGCAATACTTTGCTCGAAGAATTGACGACCAGAGAGTGTGGGGATGTGCAAGAGTGCGAAATCCCAATTTCGTAAGGAACGCTGCATTAGCTTGACGCGCTGAACGAATATTCAATCCTCCTTGCTCTTTAGGGAGTTGCAACGTTTCCCACGAAATCAGATGAATTTTTCGGTGGTTTTCATCTCCCCCCCAAATAAATCTTCGCGTCTTCCTGTCTATGGCGTCGCAAATTGTTCTTGGAATTTTGGCAGTTTGCATACTGTAGGTGGCTAAATGATTCAATGTGGATTGAACCAAAGTGGTACGACCAGCTAGAGATAGGTGTTTGGTCTGCCATCCCGCCAATCTTCGATCGATTTTTTCCTCCAGATGACTGTAGGTGTTTCGCGTGATACGGCCATGGACGATAGGCATGCCCAAATAAATACCAAGATCATCTGTTGTCGCTATTCCAAGAGCCTGGCTGATCGAATTTTTCTCATCCTCCTTGACATTGGAGGAGAAGAAAACTTGAGACTTAGCCGTGCTAACCCTCTCCCCAGAGGCAGAGCAAAACCTATTCAGACACTGCTGCACGACACTAGCTTGTTCCAAGGAGGCTTCTGCAAAGAGGATCAAGTCATCCGCAAAGAAAATATTGGCCACCGAAGGCCCGTTTCTACTTGCTTTGATCGGTTTCCAATGTCCCAGCTGCACAGCTTCATCAATGATCTGATGTAATCGTTCCATACACATCACGAACAAATAAGAGGACAGCGGATCGCCCTGTCGAACGCCACGGGAAGGAGAGAAGGGCTCGGTTTTTTCTCCATTCCAGAGGATACTGAGTCTAGAAGAGGTTACGCACTCCATTATTACGTCAACTAAAAGTGGAGGAAGCCGCATTTCTACGAGTGTGTCCCGAATGAACGACCACCGTAATCGATCATATGCTTTCTCTAGATCGATTTTTATGGCCATGGAGCCAATTTTTCCTTGCTTCCTTCTCATTGTATGGACCATTTCTTGAACAACTACAATGTTGTCCGTGATTTGTCGTCCTGGTACGAAGCCACTTTGGGTTCCCGAAATAAGGAGTGGTAAGATCGGTTTCAATCTATTGACCAGGGCCTTGCTTATGATTTTGTAAAGAACGTTACATAAACCAATAGGGCGAAACTGGGTTATGAATTCTGGGCCTTGCACTTTCGGGATGAGAACCAAGAAAGTGTCGTTGACTCCTTCCAGAATACCCTTTCCCTCCAGCACGGAAATCACAAGATCAGTCACCTTCTCTGCTAATGAATGCCATTGTTTTTGATAAAACAGAGCTTGGTAACCGTCTGGGCCCGGTGCTTTCAAGGATTCCATATTATTCAAAGCTTGTTCCACATCCGCCTTGGTAAACGGCCGGGTGAGTTTACTCCAAATATCGTCGGTGAACTCCGGGAAATAATCCGTCGGCAAATCGACTGATTGTGGATGAGGGTCATCGTCCGTGAAGAGTTGTTGATAGAAGTGTGTAACCATTGATTTGATTTCCTCTTTATCCGAGATCCACTCTCCCTCCGAATTTTTGAGCGCTAACACCTTGTTATTCCACCTTCGCAGAATGGTGCTCAGATGGAAGTAACTCGTGTTTCTTTCCCCATCACGAATAAAGTCTACTCGAGACTTTTGATACCAATGCAACTCCTCCTGGGCTAGGACTTCATCTAAGCTTCTTCTTAATTTAGACTCCAATTTGATGAGGCCCCTGTCTGAGGTGATTGCTAGTTTTCTTTGACACCCAGCAATTCGAGATAAAAGTCTCTTCTTTCTCCAAAAGATGTTTTGGAATATTGATTTGTTCCAATCGAGAAGTCGGCTAGAAAAGTCTTGAAGTTGGGGAACCAAGGCCAAGTCAATATTCCAATGCTCATCAAAGAAGGTTTGGAAATTTTCGTGGAGAAGCCAAGCAGCTTGAAACCGAAAAGGTTTGTTGTTTGCATCCAATGGAGCAAATTCGTTAGGGGAGAAGAGAAGCGGACAGTGATCCGATTGATAGGCTGGCAGATGCTTGACCGAGGCCGAGTCAAAGCGAATGCCCCAATCGCTATTGCAGAGAACCCTATCAAGTCTAGCACTGGTTCGGGTCTCGAGAGAGTTTCCCCTCGCCCAAGTGTGACTAGATCCTGAGAATTCCAGTTCAATGAGTTCCATGTTGTCGATCCAAGTGTTGAAGAAATTGCAACGGCGAGCCATGTCAGGGCTGTTACCGGTGCGCTCACTGAGGTGTCGAGTTTCGTTGAAGTCGCCCGCTAAAACCCATGGTTTGTCATGAGAGAGGGCAAATTGTTCAAGTTCATTCCAAAGCTCGAACCGTTTGCTAGGATCCGGGCTTGCGTAGATGGCCGAGAAGTACCAGGGTATATCCCCGACCCTAGTAATTTCCATTGTTATGTGTTGAGAATGTTTCTGAATTGGATTGATGGTGACCACGCCCTGTTTCCAATAGACCCAAATGGCACCACTAAACCCTTCCGCATCCACTCTTGTGTGACCATCATAACTCAGGGCTTTTCCCACTTTTTCTGCGTGAGTTCCTCCCATGTGCGTTTCTAGAAGAGCCAAGACCGTCGGCTTATACTGGCGGATCAGTTCCCGCAAAGCCGTAAGCTTAGCTTTTTTTGCCGTGCCCTGCACGTTCCAAACCATGAAGGTGATTGGGATGGTGTTCGGAGCCAAACGTGGATATCTGTCTACCATTAAAAGTGGAATGGTGGGTAATGAAGACATATAAGCTTGCCTAAGAATGGTCAACACCCGGTCGGTGTTCTCCGGTATTGCCATCGACAATTGCATCTCCGGGGCTAGCATGGTCTGACCCCCCGAGATGACCATGGTCACTAGCATCTGGTGGGATTCTTGAATCATCACTCCCAAGTATGGAGTGTCCATCTCTCCACCCACAGAAATCACTTTCCGTGGTGGAATGATTTGGATCTTTGGTAAAAACAGGAGATTCCGTGTCCATGGGGAAGGTGGGGGAGACATGTGATTCATGATCGGTGGATTGCAAAGATTGCGTACTGGGAGGCAGAGGAGATGGCGTCTTTGATGGCTTTAATTGAGATTGATGGGATGGCATGGAATTTTCTTTACCCTGGCTGGGAGTGCGCGAATCATCACTGGTATTGATTTCCAAACTTGTGTTTTGAATTATGGAATTATTTCCCAAAACTTGTGACGAGATATTTTTCTTTTGGAAAACCTTTTGACCAGCTTGCGTTTTCCTTGATTGTTTGGATTTCCTTCCTTGTTGCTCAATAACATTAGCTCTGAAATCTATACCAGTTTCGGAAAATATGTTGATAGAGTCCAATCCACCTTTGCTAGCTTCAATTAAGGAAAAAGGAGAATTCACAATTGGAATTATTTCCTCTGAGTCCGGATTATGATCCTGGAATATGTGAAATCTCGATCCTTGCCTTGCCTGGTGTTCCTTACCCGAATTAGAATTAGGGTTTGTGATGTCCTGTTTTGCAGATGCGCTCTTCGCCGGAGCGACCGGAGCAACCGGGCCTGTTTTGGACGGCGGTTTTTTCCGCGGAGGTTTTTTAACCACCATCCAAGACCCAAAATCTTGAATTTCTTCAGGGAGCTGTTCTTGCTCCTTACTAGCCAAGTCAAGGTGCATATTATGACCTGCATCAGTTTCTTCATGGAATTGCGGACACTCTGCATCCTTGTGGCCCAATTTTCCGCATTTGTAGCAAATGAGACGAAGGCCTTCGTATTGGATTTTCCAAATTCTTCCATTTAGCCAGAACTTGGACAGCAAGGGTTTAGTTAGATCAACTTCCACACTAAGCCGAGTGAATTGTCCTCGCTCTGCGGACGCTGTTGTTTGGTCAATCCTCAGAACTTTGCCAATCTTAGACCCTACCTTCTTCAAAAAGGCTTCATTAAAGTATTCCACTGAAAGATTGGGGATTCTTACCCAGGCTGTAAGAACCTTGATCTGGTCTGTGTCTGGGACGAAGTTTGGCACCCATTTTCTTATATCGTCAGGTAGTGATCATCGATCATCCAAGGACCTTGTGTAACGACATGGTTGTAGTCCTCCATTGCTGAAAAACGTGCTACATAGTATGAGCAACCAATATCTGTTAGGGTTAACTTGCCTTTAATTGCCCATTTGACTTTTAATTTTCGCATTAGCGAGATATAACCGACTGCTTTGTCGAACATTTTGATGATTAATGAGAAGCGCCATGGGGCTCTCAGATTCCTCTTCTCCTCTTTGGACAGCAATATAATGGGACATCTTTCGTCCTGTATGTCCAAGGCTGGTGGCTCGTCATCATCTGAATCGGCGTCTTGGTCAATAAAGGGGTTGGGATTTGATAGTGAATTTGCAAAGGTTGGATTAACCGTTTGGAAGCCCTGTAATTTATCTTTGAAAGACGGGATGTTGCTTTGCTGCTCAGCAGATGAGTTTGGGGAAATTCCCTCTAACCCTTTGGGTGAATCACGAAGGAATTCGCTGAGATGAGTGGTCTTACGCTTGGCATTTTTTTGGAGAGGTGGAAAGGAGGGATCCCCCTCCGGTGACGGAGAGGTGGTCGTGATGTGCATTTTGAGTAGTGGTTTCCGGCAATAGGCCGGGAAGGTGGAGAAGAGAGGAATTTCTCTCTCTAGGGATTTCTCTCTCTAGGAATTTCTCTCCAGTTTAAAGTTTGAACACATGTACAATAACCAGGGGTACAAATGTACAATATTAGTATAATTTACCACATCAGTGAAACATTTAACTGCAATCACACTTTAACTCCCCTCTTTTCACTTTCACCTTAATCCCCCTCCGTCCTCCACCACTGCAGCCACCACACAGTCGAAGTCAGCCAACCCTACGTAGGGCCCCCCCATTCCAAAACCCCTTATTTTTGACACATTGCGATTGCAGCAGGTTTGTGTTCTATTCCCTTACTTTTCTTATTTTAATTTGTTTCATTTACTTAATCTTTTTTGCCGTTTGATTGCATTCCGAAATTTGATTGCTTTAGAATTTTTTAGCAAATTGGTTAGTGAATTTAATCACTTAATTGGGGTTTGTGTGAAGTTTTAATTTTGTTTTATTATTTGGAGCGAGTAGTTAAGAGTTTACAAGTAATACCAATTTGTTCAAAACTATCGTGAATTTTTATTGAAGTGTTATTATTGTTCATATTGAAGCAATTCATATTTAATTTATGAGTCTTTAAATCTTCTGTAAAGTGTGAATTATTCGAGCTATTGGCTGAGTTTTGGCGTGGATTATTACTCGAAAATCGACTGAGGGAGATGCTACTAACACTGTTATAGTGTATAGGATTATTGGAATCGCTCTTGTTACTCGTAGGGATGGTACGAGTGTAGGATACTTGCTGTTGTATATGATGTTATAAGCCGATATTGTCGAAAACTAACACTTTTGGTTGAGAGTGTTTGTACAATGTGTAGAGTCTCGCGGAGTTTAGACTGGAAATGAGCGAGTCTAATTTGATTTGCTGGACTGTTTTGGTTTGATTTTATCGATTCGAAGAAAGGAAATGCGTTTAAGAAGAAAAAGATAGCCTTCATTAGTCTTGTAGGTTTCCCATTGGCATTTCTCTTTGATGCAATGCTTATAGTTCACACTTCACCCAAAAGAAACTTGTTTTTTTCGACACTAAGAGAGCCTATGTTCCAACCCCTAGATAACTCTTCTTCGAGATGAAATTAGATACTATTGTTTAGAGTTTTTCAAGTATAATACTGTAGGTAGGCTGAGGTCTCCATAAACCGTTTTTGATGAGGATCTCATATTCTGTTGCAGAACTTAACTTGATTTTTTTTTGGGGGGGAAGGGTGGGGGGGGGGGGGATTGAATGAAAATAACCCAACGATTGTTACTAATTGAAGTAGTCTAAAACCCATATTACATGAAAATATTCCAACCGTTGAGTCATTTCGTTAAATTTGACTCTTTGTCTTCAATTTTCCATGTTACACATACTTAAACTATATTGTAAGTTTCCTCGTTCACATTCTATAATGGCTCATTTTTATTCATTTCAAAGGGGCATTTTTGTTACCTTAAAGTATTTAACCATAATGGTTACGTGAGACTGGAAAGGTGACAATTATATATGAACGGTAATTGAATTAGTTTGACGAATTGACCTAAATTTTATGTGCGATTTCAGACTCAAGTGGCTGGAAGTTATGTTGTTAAAATTTTCAGAAAGTCGATACATGTGATATCAAATTTCTTTCCTTTTTGGTATCCCACTTCCCCTCTTCATACAAGGCCACATGGGTTCCTGATTTGTGTTTAAATGACAGGATCACAAATGTGTTTCTGTTTCATGGCAAGCTAGCCTTCCTATGTGTCGTTTGAAGTAAGTGATTTAATCTGGGACTCTGAGTTGGAGACGAAGAAATAGATGAACAACAAAAAAAAATCAATTTGGATCAAGATGATGTTGTGAGAATGGATTATAGAGTTCTCGATTTTTGGTGTTATAAAAATATTTGGCTTTGATAATCTAGTCATGGTTATAGAGGAGACTCAATCCAATATGGAGGTTGAGCAAAGAGGGGACTGACAAGAGGAGGAGGTGGAGGAGTTTGTGGGTGAAGTAGACGTAGGAGTAGTAGAAGGAAATGACGAAGATGATGATGACAACGACGATGGTGATAGTGATGACGATGATGATGATGATGATGATGATGATGATGAGGGTGATGATGATAATGATGATGATGACAACGATGATGATAATTATGACGATGACTATGATGACAGTGATAACTATGACGATAATGATGATGATCATCATGATCAAGATCATGATCATGATCGTGATGGTGATGATGATGATGAAGAAGATGATGACTACATATTTCGTGAAAACTGTTTCTGGAGACCAATGAAACAGAAAAAACTGGAAGATCTCCCTGATCGAATTAGCAAAATGCCTGATTCAGTTATCACACGCATTCTGTCCTTTATGTCTACTAAGGATGCAGTAAGAACTAGTGTCTTGGCCAAGCGATGGCGCTACAGCTGGACCTCAATATTCTCTCTCATATATCTTCATGACAGCAGTAAGGGATCTCTACAAGAATTTACGGCCTTCATCGATAGAACAATAGTTCTCAATAATTCTTCGGTCATCTACAAATTTGTCCTTAAATCACTTTATGATGGTTTTATGGAGCCTTCAGTTACGTGCTGGGTACAGGCTGCCCTTTCGAAGCAAGTTGACCATCTTACCTTGAAGTTTAGAAACACAAGTCCTCCTTATTTTCTACTGCCGCAGAGCATATACGAGTGCAACTCTCTGACAGTATTGAGTATATCTCATTGCTGTATTGCTCCTACTCAGTCATCTTTCTTCTGGAGGGCACTCAAGCATCTACGCATAACATGTGCTGAATTGAGTAATAATCTTCTCCGGGAGATTCTTGCTGGCAGTCCTCTCTTAGAGTCCCTAAAGTTGCAGAATTGTATGGTATTTGATAACATTGATATTAACTCTGGAAGGTTGAAGACAATGGTAATAAATGGCTATGGAAGCTGTCGTTGTAATTATAGGGAAGCAACAAATAACGGTTGGTTGATTATTAATGCCCCTAATCTTCTGTTTTTGGAAATTAAAGGTGATATGAACGGTAAGAGGTGTAGGCTAAACAATGTTGCGTCTTTGGCTCATGCTAAGTTTACATTTTGGCTGGGATATGAGGGTGATGAGCATAAGTCTAGAGCCCAAGATTGCCAAAACATGGTAAAGGATCTTATGGAAAAAGTTGGTTTTGCAGAGAATCTTACTGTGGGGAGTTGGTTGATTCAGGTTAGTCTATATTCGAACTTAATTTGAGACCAGGCAAATCGTACTCTTTGTTCTTATATTAGTTCTTGACTAGTACCACTTACCGTAATAAGTGCACTCAGAATTGTCAATATCTAAAATAAAATGTATATATGTTTTATGGTATCGAGAAATTCTCTTTTATTTACTGATTCCTCAAGTCTATAACTTTTTATTTTCTGTGGAGTGGGTATCATAGGAATGCCTGTTCGGCTGTTACGCTATTGTTAGTGTGTTCGATGGATCTTTATAGAAAAAGTTTATTTTACTCCCAAGACTTGATTGATATTGGTCTTCTGGATGCTAGGTTTTGTCCACATGTAAATTGAAACATTTACCCATCTTCAGTTCAGTTCGGAAGCGTTTGATCTTGGAGACATACCTATGTGGACAGGATCTTCCGGGCATTGATGCTTTACTGCTAGCCTCTCCCGTCATAGAGCAACTGGTTATCGATGTTTCGCCTTCTCACTTACAGGTTTGACTACCTTGAGCTATGCCCCGTATACATTACAAACCATCTTCTGCTTGAGCTTCCTGCCCTCACCCAACCCAGTATGTTCCTTGATATGGATTAATGCATATATTGTTTATGTACTGAAGCTCTAAGTAATGTCTCTTCTTTTTATATAATTTAGTTTAGGACCCTAGCCCCTATTTAGTGTCTTTCATGACAGTTCCTCCCTGCACATCACTACTTACTCCCATCTTTTACTTTTGATTGGTTGAATAATCAGAAGTGAAAATAAATATTGGGTCATTGTAACTTGGCATCTTTAACATTAGTAAGTAGCTTTTACTTTTTACCTGTAAATGATATCCTTAACTTAAAGTTTGAAACCTGTACGTGTTACCTCTTTCCTATTCTCAATGCTAAAACAAAACTGGTTTTTAAGTGAAACTCATGGCCTTTGGATTCAATCATGTAGGTAAGTGATTTTGAAGAGTTGTGCAACATCAATAGTACGAACTACTGGAATACTCAGAGGATTGCTGTCTCCCATTGTTTAAAGACTATTAAGATTGTGGGCTTTTCGAAACCTGTGATTGAATTAGTAAAGTCTTTGCTAGAAAATGCAAAGGCCTTGGATCATATGACGTTTTATAAAAGTAAAGATTTTGCAAATGGACAGCGGTGTTTTTCTTGTCAAGAAGGATGTTCCTTCAAAATATTACAGAACATGTTGAGGTTCAAGCGAGCCTCACCTCAAGCCAAAATTATACTCGAAGTTGCTACACTCACTTCGAGCCACCAGTGTGACCAGTCTGATGAGTTGATTAAGGCACCTGCAACTTTAACTGGGCTTTATGGTAATGGGATAACTATCCAAAAGAGATCGATTCTTGGACGGAGAAGCTCAGTTTTATCCAAAGAAGCTGGAAAAAAAGCAGAACAAGACTTCATCAGTGACTTGCCAGACTCAATACTGCTTCAAATTTTAACACTCCTCCCACTCAAAGATGCCATGTGCACAGGTTTACTTTCAAAAAGGTGGAAACGTCTTTGGGCTTCAGTTCCCTCCCTCAGTTTTCACTTCGAACTGTCTACCTTCAGAAATAAGGATCACTTCACTTCCTTTGTTGATAAGACTTTGAGCCTCTACAACTCCCCTGTTATCCAGAGGTTTTCCCTCACTCGTTTTGACTGGGAAAAGCATAAGCAAAATATTGATTCATGGGTATGTTTTGCTGTTGATCACAGGGTCAAACACAGCTTAATTTGCTCTTTCATTCGGATCGCTACATCTTATGTGGACCTCATCACGACCTTCGCAAGTATGACTATGACCTTCCTAGTTTCATGTACACTAATAATAAGATTGAACTTTTGAACTTAAAACGTTGCAAGTTTGAGTCTTGTGGTGAGCATATTAACTGGATGTCATTGAGAAAGTTAGAAGTTTCTAAGACTTCTGTAAGTGATGCTTTTTTGGCGAAAGTATTTGCAGGCTGTCCTGTATTAGAACGGATAGAGTTGGTCAAATGTTGTGGGTTTCAAAATCTGGACATTTTGAATGTGGGTTTAAAGGAACTTGTTATTGCTGGTGATTTACGGTCGTGGGAGAACTGCAGGATGCTGAGAATTTCAGCCCCTTATATAAAGTCACTTGTTATCACTGGTACCTTGGGTTACAGGAAGCTTCAAACAATGAATTTGTCATCATTAGTGGAGGCATGTCTAGATTTTACTTTCTACCTGGATGATAGTAGGGACAGGTTCTCTGAGGAACGAAAAACTATGGTAACAGACATCTTAACCAGTGTCTGCCATGTTGAGAAACTGACCTTGCGAACATGGTGTCTCCAGGTAAATCAAAATCCCATGTTTTAAGTTAGCTTTTGGCTTTAGTCGTTCTAATGCATGCAAAAGTAGTCTCAGAGATAACTTCACTAAAAAAAATGGCTTTAGGATGCCAATGCCGATTCCCTTAAACAACCTTGCCTTATACTGCGGGGAATCCAACTTTCTATAATATAGATTTATAAAGAACTGAGCCCATTTTTATTTGATGGAAAATCAAGTAGCTTTTCCTGCTGCATAATATGCCTATTGGTTGGGACACTCATATTCTCTCTGTATCTCAGATTCTTATTCCATTCTAATAATTGATTGGATCCCATGATTTCTAATCCAGTGGTAGTTTCCTTAAGTTTGTTTATCATTCTGCTTTCCAATTGTTCATATACGACTTTAACATTTGTTCTTTTGCTTGAAGGTGTTTTTGTCAGACATCGGCAATCCAGTGCCTTATCTATTTTCAGTTTGTAAGAGTCTGATTCTCAAGGCAACTAACAAGACAAATTGGCGTGAATGGGAGATAGTGGGCATTCTTCATTGTTGTCCTGAGCTGGAAACCCTGACAATTGATATGTCTGCTTATTATGATGTATGGCTCTAATCTCTCTCCAGTTCCACAGTTATTTATGATCGAATGTTTTCCTATTCGTTGCAGTGTTTAGTAACTTACAGGTTATGATTATTTGAGTTTGAAGTATGATGCTTTCTAGGTCAATTTGGACTCTGGATAGATAGTAAAACTAGACATCGATGACTGCCCGCACTAGTTAGGTGAGAGATAGGACATAATCCTAAAATATTTTGGATTGGATGCTGCAGCTTAATTATAATAAAAAAACACCTCACGTGAGGCGCCAGCAAATGTCACTGTGCCTGAGGCCAGCAACTTCCATGAGTCGCAGCGCCTCGCTGATAGTGAGGCCCTATGAGGCGGTACCCAAGGCATTCAACTATGCAATTTCCATATTAGTTTTCTACTTCTTTTCTTGTACTCTTACCTTTGCCCTTAATCCTTAGGTTTTTCTTCTTTTCATATCGGCTCTCTTTAAAACCAGTATGGGGTAATCTTTTGCAAACATTATGTGAAAAATGGAAATTTTGTTTGAAAAAGGAGACTGCTTCGCTTCCATGAGGCGCATGCCTTTTTCTCGGTTGTCACCGGCCCTCTTCGCTGTGATTGGCCTCTCCCTTTCAAACTAAGGGCTGCACAGAATATTGGGTCGTATGATGCAGATTTCAGATGAATAGCTGATATACAATAGGAATCTTGACTGGTGTTTTTTCCAAGACATGTTTCACGTTACTAGCCTGTTTCACTCATTCTTAATATGGGCAATTTCATAGAAGCCTTACTAGTTGTGTATGTTTGCTTCAAGAATTCTGGTTTATGAAGAGTTCCCCTTCTAATATTTCTTCTCTGAATTTGTCTTTGTTAGTTCGTACAACTACTTCGTTATGGGTTTGGACACTGGTACCGTTCACCGGATTATGACAACATCAATTGTTTGAAGCAGCACCTGGAGAGAGTGGAGATTTATGGAATGCTTCCTGATCTCACGAGATATGATTTTTGTAACTTTATTCAGGAGTTATTGAAAGAGGCAAAAGTTCTGAAGAAGCTTTCTGTTATCAAGATTAGGCTATGGAAAGATTACATGTGCAGCAGCCCCCCAGCAGTTGGGGTAAACGGTTTTTTTAATCTGGGTTCGAGATTACTGAGCAGCAAGCGGTCCTCCCCGCTAGCTGAGATTGAGCTCTCTTCTAGAGATAGTTTCTGATGTGCCCCTGTAGTGCGAAGCTTATTGTGGTAGTCTCATTTTAGGCATGTTTATTCCCTAACCTAAGAGGCACCACGTATATTGCTGACAATGTAAGCCTTTGATTGTCCCTTTTGTTCCGGAAAGAAAACACGTTATAATTTGATCTCGTGTGCAATTCTAATCCACGGAAAGTTGGCTATTTATGATGTTGTGTCTTTGAGTTTGTTAGTGTGCCATGGAATACATTGTGCCGAGCACCTGTTCGTGATAAAGTCTACATTGAATTACACTCGGTAGCAACGTGTGCTGCAGCAGGAGCAAAGGCTAAAACTTCTATATATACCTCATGTTGCTAATGGCAGGTTTGCTGCACAGTTTTTGCGTGGAACTGTCAATTTTAGGAATTCATATTTGAGAGCTAATAGGGAATCAGTTTGAAAGAAAAAGTCTGGCCCTAAGATGTTAACCTGGAATGTTGCCCATCAGACCTGTTGTGGACTTGTGGTTATGATTTATGATCCATTATATTGAGGGATTAATGTGATAGATTATCATATCATTCTCGAATAGTTAATTTTCACATTTTAATCAACTAAAACCCAGAGAACTCGCGCTTCATGCTGTTTGTTATTGCAGCTCTGCTCCTCCCTTAAACCTACTCAAATCTGTTTGTTTTCGCACCTTAATGTTGCATGTGCTGTCTTGACATATTTCATCTTCTGTGCCTTGGATTTGCATTTGTATTTGCATACTATTGCCATTTCTGTTCTCTCCATACTTTGTTGATATACACAGGTTCCTGGTTACAGTACAATGTTGTTGTCAACAGTCAACACTGCTACCAGCCTACCACCGGCTTAAGTGTTGCCAAGTCCCTACTCAGGAACGCGACAGACATAACATGGTGTGGAACAGTTGATCCATGGTGCGACAAACAACAGCCTAACACTGTCTTGATACGAGAGTCGAAAGTCATTACAGGTTAGCATTTGAGATGTTTTAATTTGATGTACTTTGTCTAGACCCAGACCCAGCTGCCCATCAATTTCATAAAAGTAAAACATAGCAGAATAAGGTAAGCTTCACTATTATTAGCAACATGCATGGTCATTGCCTAGTTGGTACTCCTTAGCTAACATAGAGTTCAGGTTGCGCATACTGCTACATACAGATTAGGGTAGTTACGACTTTATGAGGCTTCTAAGAGAAGGTTGTATGGACATATAAACATGGTGCCACCCATTCTGGGTTGGGTGCTCCATATCCCAGAAAAATGCCGACTTTAGGTTGTCGCATATGGTGTACTTGGCTACACCCCCCTCTACGTCCCCACACTGATAATCATCGTTTTTGATGCCTTCACAGCATGGCTTCAATAATGGATTTACGCCGTCCTCTGTATTCCCTGCATTCACAGGCACGATTCACTTTTTTTCGGTAGTATAATGAACAAAGAATGCCTGAGCTAGAATGTGCTTATTGCGCAATACAATTGATAACGGTAGCTTGTTCCCACGTTGTAGGATAAACTTACTAAACGGAATCATGAGAGTTACCTCGCGGAATTTGTTTGAGCTGCAATGCTGAAAGGAACGCGTTATAGAGGTCAAGAACAACAAATCTGAGACTAGCATTACTTTGATTGCTTAATCTCTTTAAACCTTGTTGCAGCAGCTGATTGTGATTCATGGCTACTTCATTAAAACTTTGGGTGCAATTATTGTATCCGAAAGCAAATGTGCTAACCGGTAGACATCCCATTGGTTCGAGAGCTGTAACAGCTATTTTCTGTACGCCGAGACTGTGGATGCGCTCAACGTTCGTTACCAGTTGTTTCACTACAGTCTTTGTGAATTCGGGTAAACTCTGTTTTCATTCAAGAACAAAGTGTTCTATGTCAGGCATTGTTATGCGGAAGGGTACATGCACGAAAACAGGTAAATTTACGCGAAATCAAGGACTGACTGACTGACCATATTGGTTACGCTTCTCAGGTAGTTAGAGTAATCGTTACCCCCAAGAGAGACGAGGGCGATAGAAGATTGAAGGTCAAGATTGGTGTAGACTTTGTCCTTGTTGATGAGACGATCCATGATGTCGATTTGTGAATTCATATTAGGTTGCGCAATTTGAGTGTTGAACACTCCTGTTCCTCCATATGCAAAGTTCATACCAAATCTCTGCCTATTTGCCTTCCTTGTAGCGTTCATTAGCTTCCATTGTTCATATGGTACCGGAGACTTTATGTGCAGATATGATGCTGCAGTTCTCACCAAACATAGACACATTATTAAGGTAGATGAACCAATTACAAGAATTGATAGTAACAAGTCTTAAAATTTGAATTAACCAAGTGTCGATTCATCACTAATCGACTTAAAATATAATCAAGACTAAAATTTACATTTCATTTAACTTTGAGATAATGGCGAATGTAAGTTTGGCTAACTGATAAAGTTATTGAGTCATGATAAGCATAACGTGGGTTTAACATCGGCACAGACACGACATTTACAATAACGTCTCTGAGTATGTAATTAACTTCAGAAAGTAATCACGTAAAAGAAAGTTGATTCTAACGGGAAGAAAAAAAAAAGATGGTAGTCAGGTGAGTGGGGTGTCAAGGAAACGTGTTTATCACTAATGCGGTCAAGTTTGTGCCGTTTTATGTTGAATTGAATGGCAGTTAACTTCTCGAGAATTCTTCAGCTTCAATTAAAAGCAACTTAGAGCATGTTTGGCCAAATTTTTCGAAATCTGTTTCTATTTTTCATAATCAGTTTCTTTAGAAACTGTTTTTTGAAAAAATGATGAGTGTTTGGTTCAACATTCTACAAAAGCACTTTCATTTGTTACCGTAATCTTTTTTATATTTTTGTCAAATTAAAAATATCTCACAAAAGGAGTATTTTTAGAAAAATAGAAACAGAAACACCAATTTGGTACTTCTGCTTTTGGGGGTCAAATTTTAGAAAAGTGTTTTTATTAAATAGTTTAGAACTTCTAAAAAACACTATGTTTGGCCAAATTTATAATTTTTGGGAGTAAAAACACGTTGAAAAACTAGGCCAAACACATACTTAAAAACAGAACAAAGCTAAAGATGAGGGAGTGGCGTTACCAATATAATCCGTTAGAATTCGACCATCCGAGAACCGGCCGGCTGGTTTACCGGGATACGAGCGACCGTAAGGCGTTTTCCAACAGCTGACCCCTTTGTTCCAATTCCCTGTGTCAGCATAAGAATCTCCGAACACGAATAGCTTCGTTTTGCGACCACCGTTCTTTTCTTCCACCAACTCTGTTATTTAACACGAACCATTCAAATAATTACTTCAATTGGTATTTACATTAACATCGGTGTCACCACAAATTGTTGCAACCAAGTTAGACTAACACAACTATCACGCATATTCAAATTAACGTAAAGAATTCTATGAAATCGAGAGAGTACGTAAATACAAGAGTAGTGAATCAAACCTGCTGAAGAAATGGACAACAGGTGAGACAGAAGTAAGAGAGTCAGGAAAAGCCAAGTCGCCATTCTTGTCTTCTGGAGGAAAATGTAATGTAATACTTTGTATATATACGTACGTAAGGGGAATAGGGGTATTAGTTATATAGTGCAAAAATCATGCAACAAAAGTAGATTTTGATTCATTTAATTTGGATCTAAAGTTACGAAGTGAATAATGTTGGTGGGTGATGTTTATAAAGTGACTAATAAAGGAGGAAATATCCAGGATTTCATTAATTTCTGGTACTAGGGGAAAGAATTCAAAGATTTATTAGGTGGGAAAAGTTAAGAATCAAGCTGTCTCTCTCTGTATATACTACTCCACAGTCCACAGTCACACGAACAGAAACTAATGGAATTAATAAGAATTCGAGACGTAAAGTTGGTTTGTGTGAGTGTCAAGTTGTCAACTGATGATAAGTATATCATGTCATGATATTCAAAAAAGCAAAAGAAGTTTTATCATGCATCCAGCCTTAAATTAAACTCCTTAGGCTATCCTTATCCGTAAGATTTAGTCGAGTCTTAACAACAGTAAAATATTGCTATTATATTTTTTAAGACTCAAATCAGACCCACAAAATTTTCAAGTTTATCCCTCAAACTTCAAAAATCTCGTGAACAGTATAATATATGGGACCCGAATTCATCTTTGCAACTATGCTTCCATGCTTTGGAAACAATAAAAAAAAAAATATGTTGGGTCTTAACCAAGTCTTGGATTTCCAAGACCCATATTCAGACTTCTTAAAATTTGCTTCCCTTTATCCCTAAGTTTGAGCTCAAATAACCAAAATCTTAGCTCAGACTTGCTCCTCAGACTTGCAATGAGGACAGCCTTTCCTTAGTAAGTGGTGAGAGCTCAGGTACAGTACAATGCTCCGTAGAATATTCAGGATAATGGAGCAACCAATTAAACAATGTGGTTTGAATTGAAGGACTCTTCTCCCTAAGACGTTCTTAGTCTTGTAAAGAGATTGTTCACAAAAAAAAGGGTAAATATTACGGAATTTGTGTTCATGTAAACTTTAATAGAGATTAGAATTCATTAAACAAAAATGAATAAGAGCTTATCTTGTTTGGTATTGTTTGGTGATTTCAAAAGCCAAGTTACCGAAATAATAGTTTTTAGTTTTTAGATGCCGGATTTAATTACTAAAAATTTATCCATTTCATTGTAATTTTACTAGTAATCTATAAAGAATTATTAAAAGGCAAGCAAAAATGAATTTCTAAATCCACGTGGCATCTCTAGATTTTTCGAAAGCTTACTTGGAGTGATATTGTCTCTTCGTCTCTTCGCTCATGAATTCGCAACTGCAACTCAGCAGTTGCCTAAATAATTTCATGAATGATTTGATTACATCCTTCCTTTACCCTTCCTCTTCCTCTACCCCCCCCCCCCCCCTCCTCAAAATAAATAGTCATCATCAACATAGAAGGTTCTACCAACACATATTTTTAGCATATTCAAATCGTAAGGATTGTTTCAAATTTGTTTCGAACATTGCTTTTCAATTACAATCCCTTTGTCCAAGTTATTTGTTTGATGATTTAATATAATCTTAAATGTTCAATTTCATACAGATTATTGGTAATTAAGTTGGATTGATCATATTGTATGTTTAGATATTAGGGAAGCAAATTGGAATACATGAAGCTAAAGTAAACCAAACGTTTCTCTTCAACCGTCAATTTTTCTTTGATATTAAACTGTCTTCTTTGTTTCAGTGAGTTTGGATTTTTTTCTCTTTTGCTGGATTATTGGACAACATGATTTACATTTTATTTTTAATTAGTATTGAATATAAGTTCGGATGTCCTATAACTGATTTATTTTTGTAGGTCTTAAGATAATTTTGGGTCTCATATTTAGTTTATCTAGGTGACGAAATTTCAGGAACATTTGTAGGAACATAGAGTCCTACAAATTTTATACTATCTGCAAATCGTACCCCAATTAGCGAGTGGATTAGGGAGGAGGCAAGATATCGAAGACAAGGATTTTTGACATTTTAATGTAATTTGTTGAATACTACTCTTCACTTTTGAATGCGTTTGTTAATAATTCTATTTTCATCCATGGAGTATTTGTTATTTTAGTTGTGTATCTTCGGGTGATTTGCCTTTCGAGATTAAGGCACTTGGACCGTATTCGGAGCAGATCCACATGCATGGAAGATCGGTTAAGAGAAAACACAAGCCCAAATTAAAGCAACTCAAACCAAAATTAACTATGCAGATCTAAACATTTTGTATTTAGAAAGTGGTCACATATACATGTTTTGTGAGAAAAATGATTCCATAATATGTAAGGTTGCTTAAAACAATCGAATAAGTGACGATAAGGATTCAAAATCACAAGCCACCTAAGAACTACTTTTCCTATCTTCTAAAGTGTTCGAAAGATATATTTGTTGTGCGGGGGAGCATGCAATGCATTTCTATATGCATGCATAAATGAACTAGACCTTCTACATTCGGCAAGAATTCTGTGTGCGATTTGTGGTACGTATTATACTAAAGTACTATGCACACTTTCTTCTTCAATTCCATGACTTCTTTAAAAAGATAATTAATTTTTGAATGAAGGTACAAATATGATCATTAGATGGTGTAGGTGTTCAACCCGAAAATACTACTGTACACCCGGGGGTAATACCCCCAGGCTGACGTCATCATGATGTCATCACTTTTTTTTATTTTTTTTATTTTTTTTTGTGGTTGAAAATTCTGAGTACGCGCATGTGTTTGATTTCCGGAAAAATTTCCAAATCCTACCTTTTATAGTTACAATCTTCCAGTTTCCTACCTTATATGTTCGAAGTTATCTTTTTCCTGCCTTATAAAGTTTTTTTCTATCCAATTCTTACCAAAAACACTATTTCGCCGTGTTGACTCCCTATTCCGGCATTGACTCTCATATGACTTGCACATGACTTAGTTTTCACCCCAATCTTTCATGCTTTTCCTCTCTCATACCCACCCCAAACCTCCATTTTTACTCCTAACACTTCTCCGTCTTCTCAATCGAGAGTTCCTCCACAAATCCTTCCTTCTCTACCCCCCAAAGCCTTTAATTTTGCTTCTAATTTTCACGCCATCATCATTATTACTACAGAGTGCTTTATTTGTGAGAAATCTGGATTGGATTTCCATCAACTCGTGCTCAGCGTGCTCCTCGTTTTCCCCATTAATTATAGCTAACTACACTAAACCAAGGTATGTAACTAATTAAACCTTCAATTGCACCATCTGAAGGAGATGCAACCACGCCTATGAGTTCCGAACTCATAAAACGTGCATCCCCAAAACCTTGATTCTTTTGGTAGATGGTGTATAGGAGCATATTGAGCTTTCCGACATTGTAAAATAACAACAAAAATTGAAGGAGAGAGAGAGAGAAAGGAATGAAGTGGGATAGAGAAAGGAATGAAGTGGGATAGAGAAAGGAAAAAGTGAGATAAATGGAAGGAATTGGGTAAATAAGGGGAAATGGAGGGAAATTAACAAAATTGGGGGAAACTGAAGGGAATTCGCAAAAAAAAGGTAGGGAAATAGCAAAAGAATTCGAGGGAAATAAAGAGTCAACGCCGGAATAGAGAGTCAACACGCCGGAATAGTGTTTTTGGTAGGAATTGGATAGAAAAAAACTTTATAAGGTAGGAAAAAAGATAACTTTGAACATATAAGGTAGGAAATTGGAAGATTGTAACTATAAAAGGTAGGATTTAGAAATTTGCCCTTGATTTCCTAATAACTATACTTTGCTTCCTTCCTAAATTACAGGTAGTCTGTTTCTTTTGTTTTTCTTCTTTTTTTTTTTAAAAAAAAAATTTTACATAATAAATAGTTGGTTAAAAACACAAAAATTTAGTGTATAATTATCTTTCAATTTAATTGATCCATTAGGTTCATATGTAAACCAAAGTTATACACTTATACGTATGTAACAAAAGAGTATATAGTGAAGTCTCGCTCTGATACAAGTAAAGTTATTAAATTGTATGTTTCTTAACCTCCTTTGTCTTTCATAAAAGTATGACATTGCACTAGTTTGATGTTTTCAACAACTCTTTATCTGTTACAAGTGACTTTTCGACAACTCTTAATAAGCATATAAAAATCAAAATGATACTCCCTCCATGCCAAAATATATGACGTTTTCAAGTTACGAGGCAAGTTTTGACTTTCAATTTCATGAAAAAATATCTTGTCAAAAATTATAAAAATTATACCATTGGATTCGTTATGAAATGTAGTTTCACATGATCATAATTTCATAATTTTTACTCTTATATTTTGAGAGATATCGAAGTTCAAATAAGTGTCTCGTAACTCGAAAACGTCATATATTTTGAAATGGAGGGAGTACATAGTATTGAATTTCAAACGCGAAAAGTAATGAGCTTATAATCAAAATCACAGAGTATTAATGAAATAATAATGAGTATTTAGTCATAATTAAAGTGCATGTGCACTTAAATGAGAATTACACATAAATTAAAAAATAATGAGTTTACATGGGAAATTAATGAGAATACAAAAAATAACAAGTATGTGTAAAATTCTCGATGTTCTAATAACTTGTAGCCCTTGTCGCCAACTCTGGGGCTTGTTTGTTACTCTTTGACCTCCTTTTCCTTCTACTAGTTTGATTTCATCGATCTCCTGCATGCTTATAAATTAATAAATATGTGATTGTGAATTGTTGAGCATTTAGTAAAAACCGATGAGTATCTTACCAAAATCAATAAGCATTTAACAAAATCTAGCGAAGATTATAAAACATTTGACGAGTACATAACCAAAACGTACTGAGCTAGTAAAAGAAATTAATGGTTTGATTGGTGAAAATCACAATTAGTATAATCTCGCTAAAATTAATAGCAATATAACAAAAATTGGTAAGCATAGTGATCTCAATTAAATAAAATTAGTCACACAACGTAAAATTCATTGAGCATTTGGCCACAAGTGAAATAATGAGCATACACTGAAAATCAATGAGCATGTACTCCAAATTAGTGAGCATTTAGCGAGAAAATAACATAATGTGTGTGTCAATATAGTACGTGATATAATTAATAAATATATCATTGCAAATCAGTGAGCATTTAGTAAAAATTATTGAGTATGTGATAATAATTGATAAATATATCATTGAAAATCGATGAGCATCTAGCAAAACTCTAAAAGTATATATGCAAAATTAATGAGCTTTAAACATGATATAATGAGGTTATCGTTTTGAGCATATAAAAATTTGATGAACCTTTAAGCCTGTATCTAAAATCTTAAAGTAACAAATTGTATCTTGAAAATGACACAAACAAACAACATTTAAATCTTACCTTTTAAATTAACAAATCTTACCTTTTTATAGTTTTTTTGTTGAATCGTCTCTCCGTAATCTTTTACGTCAAATCACCAATTATGTATTACCGCGGAGAGTTTCACAACCCAAATTTAAGAACATTTGGTCACAAGTGAAACAAAGAGCATATGCTAAAAATCAATAAGCATGTACTCAAAAACTGATTAGCAAAAAATAACGAGCATATCGGAAAATTAATGAGCATGCCACAAAAAATATTGAGCACGTATAAAAAACTAATGTGCATATAGAAAAATGTAATGGTATGTAATAAAAAATGAATAGATATATTATCGAAAAATGTTGAGCATTTGGTGAAAAAACTATCAGTATCTACCCAAAATTGATGAGTATTAAACAAAATATACTGAAATTAATGATCAAGCATTATAAAAAATAATTGCCATGACCAAAAAATTATTGCAAAATTTACTGAGCATACCACACAAATCAATGAGCATTCAGCGAAAAACAACGAGTATATATATTTTAATCGTGTACGTAACTAAAACTAATCAACTGAGCCTTTAGCAAAAATCTACGAGCATTTACATGAAATTGATATGCATATATACAAGAATAATGAGGCTAATTCAATATTTCTATGATCAAGAAATAAGAAACGAAAGAAAGTCAACATGTCTTTCTCATTTGCTAACGAGTAAATAGTAAAGAACGATTGAAACACAATGGTGTAACGTTGATATTAAAAAACACCAGATTAAACCAGCATCAAATACTAACCTTGTAAATGATGTATGTAAAATCGCCAATTGATGTACTCTTTTTGCTCAAACTTGATAATCCGTTAATATTCCTACAACACAACAAAAGATTAGCATAATATTATATAAAAAAAAAATTAAATTTCAGAAATTGAAGATGAGAATTATCCCCGAGTTTTGGTTAATTCAGGAACGCAGTAAAACTTTAATGGAGGTTTTGATACTATAGTATATGTTTTGAATTTTGGTAGTTACACAGAATTAGGAAAGTTGCAAGTTATTAGGGTTAAAAAAATTAATAATTTATCTAAGCATCAAAAGGTAAACGTTTTTTTCTTTTTTGGATAATTTTAATAGTTTTTTTTTTTTTTTTTTAAAATTGAAGCTGATGTCACTACCCCAGGGTATATAGTATAGCAACTGTGTTCAACCCATTATTTCCTATACAATAGGAGTTATGGATTCGAGTGAGCATCTTCTAACCCAATTTACGTCCCGCTCCATATACTATCCAATAAGAAGGTTGCGAAATCACATCACAATCATAACAAAATTTTTTAAAGGGTACATAGAGTGGGACAGATAGAAATCTTCATCCCATGGATTCCAATGTTCCATGTACCTTATAAAAATCATATTACAATCACCCAAACAATTATATATATATGCGATATGAAAATGTCACATTCACTTGAAGGACCGGAAAAGAGTAAAAAATGACCAGAGTGGAAAGTAGTAGATGCAGAGTATATGACACTATATGTGCTAAAAATTTGGTGCGCCGTGTTTTACCTAAAAATTTTCACCTGCCATGGCGAACTTGCTCTAAACCTTTGTCCAAACCTATGTGGACTCTATTTTGACAAGTACTTTTCTTTTTAATCCTATTTCGACAATTGAACTTTGAGTTTTATTCAATTAACGGTTCACAAAACTACCCGTGAATTTCACGGGCCCTAAACCTAGTTTACTATTTATTCAACTAACTTTAATGACATTAAAAAAAACTAAAAATTGCAAATAATAAATAGTGATAATACCGCACGAGCACTAAGCCCCTAATGTTTGTTGCGAGAATAACTGATGGTCGTTGCAGATTACACACATAAGAGTCAGTAAAACACACATGATCACACTTATTAAATCTATCATCTACATGATTAAACACATAATTACTTAATCAACAAAAAAAAACACATAATTACTTAGGGTTCAGTTCTCATGAGAACACTAGTTCCCATGAGAACCATGAGAACACCCTAATATAGGCTCAAAAAAAAAAAAAAACTCAATTAATTCATTCTCTCTCCTCCCCCTCCCCCTCCCCTTTCCCCCACCCGACCCCACCCCCCAACCATCACAACCCAGCCGTGGCCTGACCCAACCACCACCTCCACCCTTGCCACCACCACCACCGAGACCGGAAAGTTGCCGCGACCCAAACCCCCCTATCCCTCGACGCCGACTCGACCATCTCCTCCCCCAATTTATCATTTTTGCACTTTTCTCTCACCTCGTTTTTTTCTTGATCCGGCAACAATGGTGGATCTCCGGCGGTCCAATGTGGACTCCTCGCCTTCGGCTCGGCCCCACACTCGCTCCGCTTGTGGTCCGAACGTTAATAAAGAGTAAACAGGCCCAAGATGGTTCATTTTCAAAAACAACTTTGGCGGCGACAATGGTGAGGGCGGCGGCATTCTTACGTGGGCGGCGGACCATTGGTAGGTCGAGGGGGTGTTTTTTGAGGGTTGTGGGGCAGGGGAATGGGTGGTGGTGTGGGTTGAAAGGGAGGAGAGAGAAAACGCGAAGGGGTCTTGGAGGGCGCTCCAGAGACGGCGATGGGTGGTGGGTGGTGGGTTCTGGGTCGCGATAAGGCTGCGGTCATGGTGGTGGTGTGGTGTGGGTGGTCGGATTAAGGTGGTGTGTAGAGGCGGTGGCTTGGTGGCGGCTTAAGTGGTCGTGGGTGGGTGAAAGGTGAGGAGAGATAAAAGATTAATGGGGAAATAAGATGAAAATCTCAGCCATCCATTTATAAATCTAATGGTTTAAAATGGTTCTCATGATTCTCATGGGAAGAGGGGTTCTCATTAGAACCTAATCCTAATTACTTATGGGCAAATCACAAATTTGACAATAATAGTAAACCATGGGCGACAAATAACATATTAACATGTACCACTCATTATCATTATATACAAAATGAATGAAACTACTACTATAAACTAGATATGTACACATCATGCCCCTCAGATTAAAATGAAGAGGGAGAAAGCTAGAGAGAGAGACTCCTCTGAAATTGAGAATTAGGGGTTTAGGGTTTCGAAAATCATCTGAATAATTTCTGAAAATCCACTGAAATTTTCTTGCTGATTCCTCCTGCTATGGCTAGATCGAAATCGGCAAGGAAAAATCATGGATCGAAGAATAGTAGTAATAAAAATAAAAATAATAAACAAAAAAATCAGAATAAAGAGGCACCGACTACGTCTGATGCAGTGCGATTCAAACCAGTAAGAGAGATTCAAGGCATTCCTGCTCTTGATCTGTCTGATGTAGCTTCTGAGGAAGATGCAGAAGAGGAAGAATTGGAAGTCCCAGAACAGGAAATTGTCGATGATGGTGGGAGTTGGCAAACTGTACGGAAACAGAGCAAAGGTAAAGTTTCGAACTTTACTGAAAATTCTGCTCCTATGTTAGCCTTGACAGTAGAGGATGTTCAAATAGGCCTGGATTATTGGAAAAATGCTGCTGTATGCTATGTGTTGGGGGCAAACCCTCCTTTGGATGTTATGCAGGGATTTTTCAATCGTATATGGGGGGGAAAAGGATTGGATAAGGTGTCTATTCTCCCAAATGGAGTTTATGTGGTGAGGTTCAAAAAATTAGAAGATAGAGATAACATTCTTAAAGCTAGTCATCACCTGTTTGACAACAAACCCCTTATTGTCCAACCATGGTCTGAGGAGCTTGAACTAAGCAAAGGAATGGTGAAAAAAGTTCCGATTTGGGTCAAACTTCTGGGACTTGAACTTAAATTCTGGTCAGGGCCTTGTATTCAAAAGATTGCAGGCCTGATTGGAAGGTACATTCATAGTGATGCTGCTACTGCTGATAGGAGCAGACTTGGATATGCTAGAGTCTTGGTAGAAGTTGAGATTGGACAGCAATTCCCTAATATGCTTAAGTTTTTGGATGAGAAAGGAAAGACAGTAGAGCAAATGATAGAATATGAGTGGAAACCTCTAGTCTGCTCAAAATGTAAGGGATTTGGTCATGAAATGGAGCAATGTAAGAAAAACAAACCAATGGCCAAAACCAAGAGGGTGTGGAGACCTAAAAAGGTGCCAACTAAACGACCAAGTCCCAAGCAGAAAGAACAGAATATGGATGCTAACTTTGCTACTCCAGATCAGCCAACAAACCCAGTTGTTAGCACTGTAAAACCCATTACAAGGCCTGCACAAAGACAGTTGATTTTATTCAACCCTGGGGCTATGACAGGAACATCTGCTGGAGCTGGCTCTAGTATTTCATATGCTAACATGGTGAAGAATGGTGGTGTTGGACTGAGTATTGTGGATGAAATTGGTAATGCTGATCATGGTCATGTGGACCATGGCTAGCATTGGATTCTGGAACACCAGGGGCCTAAATAGTTCTAATAAACAAGCTGATATCAAAAGATTCATGGAGAATCAGCAAGTAGGACTATTTGGGCTTCTGGAAACAAAGGTGAAGCTTGGGGCCCTTACCAGGATTCATCTAAAGATTTGTGAAGGGTGGAGTATCTGTACAAACAATAGCTATCATTCAGGAGGCAGAATATGGCTGTGCTGGAATCCAAGTAAATATAGTACCCAGATTGTCAAAGTAAGTGCACAATTAATTCATAGCAAGATTACTTAAATAGGGAACAATAATTCCTTTTTCTGCACTCTTGTCTATGGATTTAATGATGGAAAGGAGAGGATGGAGCTTTGGAAGGATATTGAGGATATTAATGACGCTATTAAGGAACCATGGATTTGTATGGGAGATTTCAACAATGTTTTGAACATTGATGAAAGAGTGGGGAGTAAAGTTATTATGGCTGAGATTAAAGACTTCCAAAAGTGTGTGCAACATTGTGGTCTCCATGATATTGCAGCTGATGGGTGTTTCTACGCTTGGAACAATAAGCAGGAGGATAGTAAAAGAGTTTTCTTCAACTTTGATAGAACCTTGATTAATGATGAATGGATTGTGAAGTACCCTGATAGCAGTGCTGTTTTTTACCCTGAGGGGCTGTTTGATCATACCCCCTGCATAATTTCCCTTACAAAAGCTAGAAGTTTGGGTAAGAGAAGCTTCAGGTATTACAATATGTGGAGTTTGGCTCCAGGTTACAAGAAAATAATTGAGGAAGGCTGGAATAGGAAAATTGTTGGGTCTGCGATGTATCAGGTAGTAAGGAAGCAGAACCTTCTGAAAAAACCTCTTAAGGAGTTAAACAAGATGAGATTTTCTGATGTTGAAGCAGCTGCTTGCAAAGCTCAACAAAACCTGTTTGACATTCAGACTCAGCTAAATAAGGACCCTAAAAATGAAATGCTGAGAAGGAAAGAAAAGGAAGAAGCTGTCAAATTTTCATTTTTGCAGAAAGCTTGCCAAAGTTTCCTTAGACAGAAATGTAAGGCACAATGGATAGTAGAGGGGGATGAAAATTCAGCTTTTTTTCACTGTTCTATCAAGGCCAAAAGGATAAAGAACAGTGTTAATCAAATTGAGGACCTAAATGGTATCACTCATTCGGATGATAATGGAATACAGAAAGCTTTTCTATCCTTTTACCAAGATCTTTTGGGGAAATCAGCTGAAATTAAACCTGTCCATAAGCCTACAGTGAGAAAAGGAATGGTGGTATCTGAAGACATGGCTAGAGAGATGACAAGGCCTATATCTAGAGATGAGATTAAGAAGGCTATGTTCTCAATTCCAGGGAACAAGAGCCCAGGTCCCGATGGGTATTCAAGCAAATTCTATACAGACAATTGGAGCCTGATTGGAGATCAAGTCTGTGAAGCTGTGTTGGAATTCTTCAACTCTGGTAAAATCCTGAAGCAAGTCAACAATACAATTCTTACCCTTATTCCCAAAGTTAACCATCCAAGGAGTGTAGCTGAATATAGACCCATTGCTTGCTGCAATACTATATATAAGTGTATTTCTAAGGTTTTTTGTGAAAGAATAGGGAAGCATCTTCCTCATATCATCAGCCAGAACCAAGGAGCATTTATAAAGAGAAGAGACATAGTGAAAAATATTATGGTCTGCCAAGATTTGGTGAGAAAGTACAATAGAAGAGCTATTTCCCCTAGATGCCTGATGAAAATTGATTTGAGGAAAGCATATGATACAGTGGAGTGGAGATTTGTCTATGAAATGATGAGAGCCCTAAAGTTCCCAAAAAGAATGAGAGATTGGATCATGGAATGTATTTCTACTCCTGCCTACACTCTCTCAATGAATGGCACTCAATTTGGTTACTTTCAGGGCAAAAGAGGCTTGAGACAAGGGGACCCTCTCTCCCCCTTGTTGTTCACTTTGTGTATGGAGTATTTGTCAAGAGTTATGGGAGTGGTCTCAAGCAAATTGGAGTACAGATTTCACCCAATGTGTAGGAAAACAAAGCTCACTCATCTCTGTTTTGCTGACTTGCTGTTATTCAGTAAGGGTGAGACTAAGTCAGTTTTGCTGCTCTTAAGAGGATTTGCTACATTCTCTCAGTCCAAAGGTCTGTGTTCCAATATAATGAAATCTGAAATCTTCTTTACTGGAGTGAGTACAAATATCAGGAATGAAATTCTGCACTTGTCAGGGTTTAGGGAAGGAATTAGAAATCTGCCTTTTAGATACTTAGGTGTTCCAATTACTGCAGGAAAGATCTTCATTTTAGATTGTAACATCTTGACTGAGAAGATTGTCAAGAGAATCAGGGCTTTTGGATCTAGAAAACTGTCTTATGCAGGAAGGCTCACTATGGTTCAGGCTGTTTTGAGCAATCTTCACTCCTATTGGGCTAGAATTTTCATTCTTCCCAAGGCTGTGCTCAGGAAAATCAGTGCTATTTGTAGGAATTATCTCTGGGATGGGATGGAGCATATGAAAAGAAGCCCCTTAGTTTCCTGGGATGACATTTGCACCCCAAAAGCTTCAGGTGGTCTTGGCATCAGAGATGTATTTGATTGGAATGTGGCCTGCATAGGAAAGTATGTTGCCTGGATATATGAAAAGGCTGATACCCTCTGGATCAGATGGGTCCATTCCATCTACATAAAAGGTGCTGAATGGGAGGATTATCAACCTGCTACAGATACCAGCTGGCATTCGAGAAAAATTTGTAAAATTAAGGAGAAAATGAATCAGCAGTTTGTCTCTAAAGCCTGGAAGAGTGGAAAATATACAGTAGCAGCAGGCTATGAGTGGCTTAGAGGTGATGTTCCTAAGGTCTGTTGGGGGAAGATTCTTTGGAGTAGACATAACATTCTCAAGACTGTCTTTATATCTTGGCTTGTTTACAGGAAAAGACTTCAAGTTAAAGAGAAACTTAAAAGAATTGGAGTCTGCACTGATGACTTATGCTGTTTATGCCAACAAGAGTCAGAGTCCCATGAGCATTTGTTCTTTAAATGTGAATACAGTAGAAGGTGCTTAAAGGAGTTAAGCAGGAGATGTGACATCAGGTTCCCGGAGAGTGACACTTTGATCTGGTGTGCACAAAAAAGATTCAATTCGAGAATTAAAAAGCAGACTGCAGTTGCTGTTCTGTTTGGCCTAACATACCAGGTTTGGCATGTCAGAAATAAGTGTAGATTGGAAAATGTTGTTATTAATCCTAGGAGTGTCTGTGATTTAGTCATTGAGAATGCTAGAGTAAGGTTTAGGAGTACAATTAAGGAGCTTGATGGCAAAATCTGTAGTTGGCTAAGATAGTTGACTTGGTCTGGTGCTGATGAATTTGTATGATTCTCTGATGGGTCTCAGAGAATTGGCTTGTTCTTTTTTGCAGGGGGGATGCCCCGATGTTCTTGTAACATTTTTTATATTAATACAATTACATTTTAGCAAAAAAAAAAAAAAAAAAAATACTACTATAAACTTCAAGTTCAAGAGCATATGACCTTAAAAAAAAAAAAAAGATAAAAACAAAATAAAATTAGTATGGATAAACCTAGTACTTCCATGGTAATGAACTTAAAGAAAGCAAATAAATGCATTTTATTTTACCATGTACATATACACTAATCTATGCTTTTTGATGAAATATTCATCCTTTTTGCACAGATTAAGGATGTGTTCTTTATCCACGCCGTAATCAAATTAAGTCGATTCGAGTTAAACTTGCTTAAATGTAGATGTTGGAAATTGAGAATCACACAAGACAAATCTTGTTTGAGTGCTTTCTACTTGTCAATTGCCATGCACTGAATATGGGCTTAACGTACAGAATCAATTGATCTCATATGATAAAACGGTCTCACCGTAAAATTACTGTATTATATTTAGTCGGGATATACAGATTAAACACTAACATACGAAAAGAACAAAGAGAATACCTTTGACTTATACTTCAATCACTCATTCACTCTTACACTTTACACATGACATTACAAAGACCTAATAATTAGCCATGACTCTTGACAAACTAAACGTACATACATGACATTAATCCCCAAGTCCCCAGTCCGGCAGTCCGTAATGGGCAGATCCTCCCAACTTGCCCATCCCATGATATCCACCATCTTTATCTACCTCTTCTTTAATTGGTTCATCATTGAACCTATTATTTTGGTACTCCGACGCCTCTACACCAAATAGTATGTGGCATTTTGAGTAAAATTGACCCACTTTCAAAACCGTGCAAACTTACAGCATGACTCAAAGCGGACAATATCATACCAATCATGGAATTGATGGCTTGACAATCCACAATAAGTAGTATCAGAGCCACAATTCAAATGAAACATGTGGTGCACAAGTGGACTGTGATTGGTGGGTGTCCCTCCTCAATAACACCTAGCGACTGTGCTAGAGGGCTGACCATAAATTGGGCCTTGGTTTGAGAGGAGGATTATTGGGGGTGTCAACCCAAATTTAACACCACCTTAATCCTATTCAACTCGACTTATGCAAGGCTGACACTTCATACAAAATGTAAATAACTTGATTATTTCAAAAACATTCAAAGTCGTTGAGTGATGTAATCGAAAACACTGATTTGGAACGACTCCATTTTATTTTGGCAAGCTCATCGGCAAGATAAGATCCGGTAACAATCCAACTCGATCGAGTTTTGTTTTATCTGAACGGACATGACGAGTAAATTTCGACAATGAATTGAAATTGCAAAACTCCTCTCTCATATAATACCGTCACACCATACAGAAGATATTAGATTAGATCAATAATTAGTGGAGTACAAAACGTACTGTGGCATTAGATTATGCTTTAATGAATACGGTTTACTTGATTAAAAATCTAGATTCACGCTTCTCTATACCTTTCTTAGCATAATTTCATCCAATATTGAAAGCCTATGGTAGTTGCCCACCACTCTTCCACTTTCTTCTTCTCTTATTCAGACTTTCTAGAAAATCCTCTTAATTCTTCATAATCAAATCTCAGATTACATCAAATTATTACCAAAAATTCCTTTGCTTAAAAAACCATAAAACAAAAAATCTTAGCTAAGCTAGATAGCATGAAGATTCAGTGTGATGTTTGTAGCAAAAAGGAAGCATCTGTTTTCTGTACAGCTGATGAAGCTGCTCTTTGTGATGTGTGTGATCATAGAGTTCACCATGCTAACAAACTAGCCTCCAAACATCAACGTTCTTCTCTTCTCAACCCTTCTTCTTCACACCTCCCTATGTGCGATATCTGTCAGGTAATAATCTCGCCTTGTTTATTCATCAAACGCAATGTATAAACGTCACTTTTCACTTTTTAGCCTCAGCAAAAATGAACAAAGTTTTGTACTTTGGTGTTGAAAGCCTGAAAGTGACGTTACATATCGTCTGGATTGGAGGCAGTAAGTATTACTCTTTCCGCAACACAATGTTTGATTTTTATTTTAATTTTGTGGATTTTTGGGTGTGTAGGAGAAAAGGGCAGTTTTGTTTTGTCAAGAAGATAGAGCAATTTTATGCAGGGAGTGTGACATTCCACTACACACAGCAAATGAGCATACTCAGAAGCACAACAGGTTCTTATTAACTGGGATTAAGCTTTCTGAAACATTTTCTGATACAAAAATTAGCAAGATTAAGATTAATGATGATTCGAATGCTGCTGTTAATAATGATGGGTTTGACGTTGTTGTTCCTGATTTCAAGTCCATGAAAACCCCAGTTTTAATTTCCTCTGAAATGCCAAGCTCAACAACTTCCTCTGTTACAAACAACAAGAGTAACAGCGCAGTAAATGCTGTTAATGATCAGTACATTTCTGATTACCTGATAGAGACGTTACCGGGGTGTGATTTTGATGATTTTATTCTTGATCCAACCTCAACTACTGCTCCCGTGCACTTCTCTAAGGTATGCAATAAGACAAACTCGCTCTGATTATTATATACTCCATCCGTCGTTCTTTTGGATTGTTAACGTCTGGCTTGAATACGTGAGAGGAATTCCAATAAAACGTTAATAATTCAAGGAAACGAAGGAATTGTTTGCATTAGTAGTACTAGCTCCATTCTAGTCCAATTTCTCCGTAAATTCAAAACTGATCTCATATTTCAAAGAAGTATGGTCGAAGATCTTGGACTTGAAAGCAAGTAGCCAAGTAGGTACCCTAGTTGTTAACTTTGCTTGTTAATATGCATGCACCTAAAATCCTAAATCAATCATGGCTCAAAAGCTTTAATGTGGTATTAGGTAGAGTTGACAATTTGACATGTTGTATATTAAAAAATGCGTGATTAGATTTTTATGGAAGCTTATCCCATAAAATGATAATGTGTGTAATTTAGGCTATATGAGAATCGAACCATTGTTATCATAATAACAGAAAGAAAATCTATCAAGCAAATCCAATGTGTATTACACAAAATAATTTTGGTTAATTAACTGGAAAACCTGAATGACTATAATTTGCACGCAATTTTGCATATACAATGTTAATATCAGATTTTCGCGTAATTGTGGTCATTTTTGTTATGTAGATACAGAGTTCTAACAACAATGGATTTGAGGAAAATGAAAATATGTTGTCATTTTATGATGTGGAACAACATGAGAAGAATTTGGCATCATATTATTCTACTGATCAAGCTGATAATAATATATGGGTACCACAAGCAGCAGCAACAACAGGTAGTTGTTCAGATAAGGCTATAATATTTGAGACAGCAGAAAGTGGTAAGATTCATGGGCCAAAGCAGCAAGAGACAAGTTTCAATGCAATCAAATTTAGCAGAAAGTTCAGGAGAGATGATGCTTTCACTGTCCCTCAAATCATTCCCTCATCTTTTGCTACTAATAATAGTAGTAACAAGAGACTCAGGTCTTTTTGGTAGAGTCATGACTTTACAATGACTTTTGCTCTAATCGTCAAGCACCCTATAATCGCTCTTAGTTATTTTTCTCCCTTTTTTATTGTTATGTGAGAGTGTGACAAGCTAAAAGTGTAAGCTTGTGTATCATTGGACAAAATCTAATGTCTTTTCTCCTTAAATTTTGACTCCTATTATATATATCGGGTTTTCTATTGTGTGCTCATTGGGCACATGTTAAGAGTTAATCTCTTGCCTTATTTGTGTGAGATTATCACTTGAAAGACCGTATTTCTCTCTTTTTTTTCCACCTACGTTTTTAGAGCATTTTGCAGCATTATTCACAATGGTAACAGCGTACCACTAATCAACTGCGGCTTTTGTAGTGGCTACTTATGTTCTTTGTCACCATATTAGGAGTTCATGACTAAGGGCATGTTTGGCCAAACTCCAACTTCTCCAGAAAAACAGTTTCTGAGAAACAGTTTTTGGAGGAGGCGCTCCTGTTGGAATTTTTTATTTTCAAAAATAAAAAAGTCGTAAGTATATGAATGAGAAGATACATTGGATGCAATATATGTTGTATCAAGAGACATGCATGGTAATACATTGTACCTTATGTCAAAATACATGCTATTTCACCCCAAGGGGCATGTACATTCATTCCCTCTAACAATATCAAATAACTTCCAATAACTAACTTTTCATTTGAGCCCCTCTTATCTATAAATAAGACATGATGTTGCACATTTTAGGATCATCCAAAAAACAAATTCTCATCATTCATCCTTCCAAAAACATTCTTCTTTTGGGTGATTGTTAAACGCCGTGAAATTCACCGATTTCTTGTATTTGAAGTACCGCTATACAAGAAAGATAATTCGTTCTATCCTGGGAGACAATTGTCTACAAACCTTTGGTACCGTTAGAGGGGATAAATTGTCTTAAGGAAACAATTGGGCTCGGGTTTTGTCTTCTAACTTTGTTATTTGTTTACTTATTAATTGCATAAATTAAACTCTACTAAGTGCGAATTTGCATCCGTAACAACATCTCCACTTTGGAGCTTTACTTCTGAGGCACAAATTTACACTAGAAGTGTTTCTGAGAATCCAGAAACAGTTTTTCAGTTTTGTGTGTTTGGCCAGTTTCCAGTTTGTAGGACCCAGAAACAGTCCAGAAACACTTTAGGAGGCCAAACACACCATAATTCTAGGTTGGAAAATAAATAATGAATGTTCTTTTTTGTTTCATATACATCACTTTGAACCATCTCTAAACGACTAAACTAGGAATTAGGCGACTTCCCCTCCTCACTAAGGCTCGGGAATAACCCTAATGAAAATAGCTCGGTGAGTTGGGTTAATCTTTGTTCTTGTAATGTTTTCTTTGCGTCTTTAAGTTGCAACTCTTGCAAGTGTACAGTAACACTACCTCTTTTACATAGGAGATAGGAGTACATCGAGAACAGAAGTCTCAAATTTGAGGCAAGAATGGTCAACAAACAAAGTTTGACTTTCCAAATCTAACGGATAGATATTTCAAACACCTGGGAATCTGGCATACAAAACAAAACTAAGCAACAACAATGTTGGTTTTGAAGCAACAAATCTAGAATGAGGAGACAAAGTAAAAGGTGAATAATTCAGGTGGGTATTTACTTGTATTGTTGGCAAAGAATATACTAATAGTCTAATAATATGCCCTTAAGGTTCCTTGCTCATATTTAGTTTCACCGCCTCTTACAACTTACGAGTATTCCAGAGATATATATTATAATTTTCGTGCCTAGAAGGGACACATGTCTTTCGCGTGTCTTCGAGATTGGAATAGTAATGCGCAATAACCAATAATAATGCAAATTTCAAAATCGACTGATCTACTTTTTTTTGTACAAAGGAGCAGATAATACTGTAGGATAAGAAAAATTGACTGATCTATACACGTCTATCTTAGGCATGTGACTTACAGGCAGATGAGTACTCATAGTATTCGCTAAAAAAAAAAGGATCATGACACACTTGGTGACATTTCATCCCATTCCATAGATTAAGATACCAGACACCGATCTCGTTGCCCTTCTTTGTGAGTTGTGACTTTGTTAACGTTACCCTTACATCACAATAAATATTGTCTCGATAGCTGACAAAAAAAAAATATTGTGTCGATGCTAACAACGTAACAAGAATTAGCTTGAGTTTGATCGAGTAATTCAATTTAGCTTGAGGTTTTGAAATTAATAGATCCGAATTATGAAAATACAACAATATTACAATTTATTGGAAGTGCTTTACCACTATTTTTCTACCCGATTTATGTCCCGAATCCAATCTAAATCGAATGGTCGTCATAAAGGATAACTGAAATACATTTCGAACTGCAGCTTTAGCTCATCCCTCGGGCATGCTATTATCGCTATACTGCTATGTGATGAACATTATTATGATAATGATAAATAGTTACACTAGACAGTAACACTCATGTATGAGTTTTTTTTTTTCAGGGTTAAAACTTTGGGATGCAGTCTCGAAATAATGAAGTAGCACAAACGAACAATAACTTGCATCCTACACATCACTTGAGTCTAGTGAGATTGGTACTGTGAGGGGGTGGGGGGGGGGTCCACAATCAGGATTCAGGAATGTAGTGCCATTCAGATTTTTCATCTCCAAAACATAATCAAGCGTTTCGTTTACATAACAAAATCTCTCACATCCTACTAGATAGTTAGTTAGCTAAGGCTATGTTTATCAGTGGTACCATGAGCTCATGGTACCCTAATATAAAAATAATTTTTTTACTCTTATTTTGGCCCACTTAATTCATGGCATTTTAGTAGTTTATCAGTGGTACTCTCATTACACATTTCTTGTTGCTCACTCTTAATATTTTAAAATTCTGAAAATATATCAAGATTGGTCTCATTTTATAGATCATAAAAAATCATGAATATTGATATAAGTTTTGCAATATTTTAATATTTATATTGATAATTATCTACCTTCTAAATCCTAAAGTAAGATGTATGTTTTTCCGACAAATGAAAATTGGCCACCTTGAGGAGAGAGAAAGCAAATGGCATGCAACAATCTCATTGCATCGTGCCTCCAGTTGGCTTGGTGCAATGGAAGATGCAATGGGAAGCAATTTTATAACATTATTTGGCACGTGAGAATGCAAAAGATGAGTGCCATAAAAGCCCCATTGCACCCCGACAAACATAGCCTAAGACACTGTCTCGAATGAGCTTGAATCACAACTTCAGACATTAACAAGACTATGTTCAGGGCATTACTACAACACTCACTCAGCTGCATTGTAAGCTAAACCACTCTGTCATGTCAGTCTTGTTCGGCATCCTCTATTTCCTCATCTTCAGGAACTCCGCGAAGATACAAAACATTGTTGCACCTGAGATACAAAGACGACCAACAAGGTGAAAATAAATAAATCAGCTTTCAGAATGATACAACATAGGAGTATGATACTCCAAAAAGCTGTTCCTGACTTCCTGCAAGTGACTGTTGCTAGGAACAAGAAAAACTTAAATGTCTATCAACTTGCGACTTCCTTCCCTATATTCTAAATGCAAAGGGTGAACGGGAACATGATACAAAATTATGCTTTATGATGACTACCAAGTAGGCAAGTACCCAAAGATTGGATCACATCGAAGCACCCTAGACCATAGAGTCATAGACATACCCTTGGTTTCTTCAATAACTCTAGAAGCGTGGAAATAAATCACCACAGAAATTACTGCTAATGGTCTATTGGTTCATTAACACATTCATGATTGCAACTTATAAACAAAATCTTGAAAAACATCACACAGAAATCATATTCTGGTGAAATTGGAATCCTCATTTAGAGTTCATACTATATTCTGATGACAAAGTTGGGATGGCCACTCTGATGTTTTAATTGCTAGAAGTTCACAAGGTACAGCTTGGAACTAAAAACTTATACTGAGAATCAAATACTAGTTTTCTAAGATCTTGTGAACAAGCTCAAAGAAGAGCATGAGCTGACAAGAAGCTTTGCTAACCTGATTAGAATCTCTCCAAGATTTCCAGTCATTTCACCTTCAATGTACTCCTCGGTATCTGCCAGCTGCAAGCAAAACAATGGAGGAGAGGTGAGTCGGTGAGTGACAATGTTATTAACAGCCCTCAGCCCCGACCCAACAAATACTGTTCTCAAAGAAGAAAGTTTGGTTGAAACACAGCTAAATAGACTAATTGGCAAAAAAAATGTAGATTCAACACACACCTGCAGGTTCATGTATCCATCGACAGAGACAAGAAAACCTGCGAAGTTTCATCGACAAAGCATTATACACAGTTTATAAAAGGCATATTTACCGAGGACTGATAGCAAAATTCAAAAAAGTTAAGTTAAATTCCCAGTTTTTTTTATCTCTTTCCATGAAACCTAATGGAAAAGCAAATGGACCAGTAACAAAACGAAAAAAATGATGAAATTAAGAGAAGCGTATAAAGTATTAAGGAATGATTAGCATAGAGTTTATATGTTCACATTGTAATTGATATGGTCAATATCTTCTGATGTATTATGGTTAACATATCCTTGTAAATTAGGCATAGATATAATCTTGTGTTGTATTTTAGGATTAGTTATTATTGTAATTATCTTGTGTCTTAATTATCCCCTAGTATTACTCATGTACGCTTAGTATATAAGCACAACTTGTTGGTCAATAAAATTAAGCTTTCATGTATAATTCTCTCTTCCCTCTCCTCTCTACATTCTCTACATGGTATCAGAGCAGTCGATCATTCGGCGCGCTCATCAATGTCTTCCGCCTCATTGCCCTCCATTCTTCTTAATCTTTGAAAGCTTCAATTGGTCGTCGATCTTGTGACTTCGACCCTAATATTGTTCACGAATTTCCCTTCTTAATCCCCATTGTTTTCTCGTATAATGCTCATATCTCAAATTTCTTCTTCCTCCCCTTTCTTCTACGGAGTAATAATTTCATTGATCTTGTCTTCATCCTCAAAATTTGCAACTCACGTATTCTTCTTTCTCTATATTCCCTTAATTCTTCATTCATTTTCTCTCAGATTCCTTCTCACCCTTCTACTGTTCTACGTATTCAACTTCTCCAAATTTCCTTCAAATAATTTCTTTTTTTTTTTCCTTCTAAAACATTTTCTCAAACTTTTCGTCTGTCTCTTCCAATAATTTCAAACCCTCTTATCTTGTTCCCTCCTCTTAACCGTATCTCCCTTATAATATATTTTTCTTCTCATCCAAATTTGTCTTCCAAATTTCTACTTCTTCTCAGATTTTTCTTCTCACAAATCCATCTTCTTCTCGTACTTTCTCAAATTCATCTTCTCCGATTCATCTTCATTGTTGCCGATTGTCGTCACGGTCATCAGCACGTCTAATTTTCGCTGCAGCCCTCATCAAATTGTTGATATTGTTCGACAACTTAACCAAATAGTCGTTGTTCTTGTGATCAACGAGCCTTGTTGCGGTGACTTGTGTTCCCGCAACTGTTCCCTACTCTGTTCTATCTTCTATTATTTCTATCTCTTCTCACATTTTCCAAATTTTTATTCTCTCTCGAATTTTTATTCCCTCCTCCCTGAAGTGGTCTACCACTGTCATATTTCCATTGCTCCCTCTCGTCTTCTCCAATTCCTAAATTGTTCTCCACTTTTCCTCTTTATCCTCCTCTTTTTCTCGTGAATTTTCTTCATTCCTTTTATTTCTTTCTCTCTCTCTCTCAAATCATTCTCTCTACTCTCGTCTTCCTGAATCCTGACATGGTCTATTGTGTACCAAGGTCTTAATATTGTCTCGTTCCCTCTCTTTTCTCTCTTCATGGTCACTCCTTTTGCCTACTCTTATTGGTTTCGGTTGATCTTGTGACAATCGAATGTCCTCACTCTTAATGTTGTGTCTCTCTTATGGTTTCGGATTGTTCGTATATAACAACCGAATGTCCTTTCTCCGACGGCTTGCTCCTCTCACCGATCTCTGCAATTTCCGTTCAAGATTGGACTTACCCTTCGGACGTCCATCTTGCGGGGGCGTATTAAGGAATGATTAGCATAGAGTTTATATGTTCACATTGTAATTGATATGGTCAATATCTTCTGATGTATTATGGTTAACATATCCTTGTAAATTAGGCATAGATATAATCTTGTGTTGTATTTTAGGATTAGTTATTATTGTAATTATCTTGTGTCTTAATTATCCCCTAGTATTACTCATGTACGCTTAGTATATAAGCACAACTTGTTGGTCAATAAAATTAAGCTTTCATGTATAATTCTCTCTTCCCTCTCCTCTCTACATTCTCTACATAAAGATAAGGGAAGATTGATGGCAGAACACAAAAAATTACCTTTGTACTCCATTCCCCACTTCAGCTTAACAACAACTCGCTTTCCGGTCAAATTGTTCAGAAAGGGTTTTGGGTTAACTGGTACAGTCTGAGCAAGTAATAAAAATTAAAGCATGAATTCAAAAAAAAAAAAAAAAAAAAAAATATAAAGGAACAGGTTAAACAACAAGCCACAAACAAAAGTTTACAAAGCTTTTTAAAACAAATGATTCATTAACCATATCGCAGCTCAATCTTACACTACATCTCCCTATCCATGCCCCTATTCATAGTATGTGTAAGTTACATGTTCCATATGCAGGGTAGGAGATGAATTATGTCAGCTTAACAAGCTCATTATGTGACAAGTGAAAGCAGGGCTTTAACATACAGTCAGAAGTCAGAACAACCAGGCTACATTGCACATTAACCAAAGAAGAGCAGGAACACAGAATGCAGACTAATCACTCACCCAAAGAGGTTAACAGAAGGCGCTAAGCAGTTAACACGTCACTAACAATTGGTTCACCAATACTATCAAAGTTGATGCATAAGAGAGGGAGGTGATTTCAATTAATAATGTTCATAAAATGAATGCTGACTACCACAAACCTCCCACTAATCTCCTCCTCTACCCAGTTCGGCAGTCCTAAAAAGTAAAAACCTCACAAGGCTTTACACTGGCAATGAATGCCTAAACGGACACTCACTGGTGAAGCCGAGAGAGAGAACTGTATCAGTGACACGTCCAAAATTAATAGTATTAACCCAAGATATGTTTTTCACCGAACATGACCCCACAAAAAGCGTGGACTAGGAAAACTAAGCACAAGCGCAAAACTTTTATGCATCTGCATTGTGTATTGTGGAGCCAGCACCTTGCTTTACCCTCTTCTATATTCCCTGTAACTCTGTAAGGATGTGGAAAAAACTGAACCCAACTCACGGGTCATTTACTCATTTCCTACAATTCAATACTACAAAGCATAATTTCTATTAATAACAACATACCTACCAAGGGGGGTTATGATTGATTATAGTCAATGAGCTTAATCTACGGGGTTATCATGATGTATACAAGAAATAGATGCTTACCGCCATTAAGATTCACGCTGGGAAACACTCTGCAGCCCTGCAGAAAGCCAGGAATATGACATGTTTTAGTATTAAATTCAAAAAGAGAGCACGTAGATAAAACCTTGAACTAATTTGATTCAAGTCTATAGAACATTAGCAAGACAAATCTTGTTTCCCCACGTCGAGAAATCTCATATTACACCTAGATTAAACCTAAACACAGCCGAAAAACCAAGCCAGTCAAAATGTTTCATAAACCAGTAATGAGGTTAAGTCATTAGAAACAACTACACAATATCCTTCCCCTCTTTATCCTACGCTCCTAAAGTACATCAGCATGAACATTACAAAATTCACAAGTTCGACAAAATCCCGTCTCTTCAAAATTATTCTCCCCAGATATTGCGCACTCAATTCAACTTTACAGACATCCTACTGTTCTAAATTACAATCTGCAAGGGTTGCGAGCGAGCGCGTCCTCGATTCGAGTTCAATGACATTCTATTGCTCCCAAAGCAATCAATCAATCAATACATATATATATAGGAATTCAATCAGGTCAGAAGTAAAGTTATGTCAGAAGGTCAGAAGTAATCTCAGCCACTCATCTTGATAATCCACTAACTCTCATAACTTTAGTTGCTCCGTAACTCCAGTAACTATAGCATATAACTCTAATAACTTTACAACTCTAACATAACAATATTTGACTAAAATACGTAATTTCAACTTAATTCCAATAACTTCAATAAATAAAACACGTATTTTAATATAACTCCATTAACTACAACACGTAACTATAATAACTCTAATAACTATAAAATACGTAACCCCGACTTAACTCCAATAACTTTGATAACTCCAATAACTTTAATAATTCCAATAACTTTAATAAAAAACAAAACAGAAAATTAAAATTTAAAACACGTAACCCGACTTAACTCCAATAACTCCAATAACTTTAATAACTATAAAACACGTAACCCCGACTTAACTCCAATAACTTTGATAACTTTAATAAATTTAATAACTCCACACACTAAAATACATAACTTAAAAAAAATTAAAAAATTAAAAAATTAAAAAAAAAAAAATCAGAAAAAAGAAACCCCCATTTTTTTTTTCTCTCTCCTTCTCCACCCCCCCCCCCCCACCACTGCCACCACCACGTATCAGCCGCCCACCGCCACCCCCTTGCGCCGACAACCACCACACGGGACGCGACCACCACCATTGGGTGGGCGCCGCTCCGGCGACCACACCGCGGCAGTCCCGAGCCCGCGCCACCTCCCCCACCCTCCTTCACGTCCCTTTTTTCTTATTTTCTCTCTCCTCTCTCACTCCCTTCCCCACCCCTTATCGTCAGCCGTCGCCGCCAATAAACCCTCCCCCAGCCCTTCCCCTACGCCGCCGACCCCATACACACCACTATCCTCGCCTAAATTAAAGGATTGCAAAGGAGATGAGAGAAAGGGAGGGGATATTATGGGAGAAGGAAGCGGCGGCGGCGTGTGGGACCGGCGGAGGGAGGGTCGCATTAGGGAGGCGTTCACGGTGGCTGGTCGGGGGTCGTCAATGGTGGTGGTTGGCGACGGTCGCCGGCGGGGATGGGGTGGTCGGGTGGGGTAGGGGGTGGGGGAGGAGAGAGAAAAAGAAATGGGAGTGGGTGTTTTTTTTTGTTTTTTGTTTTTATTTTTGGGTTTAATCTTGACCATTGATCTTAAAGAGATGAGTGGCTCAGATTACTTCTGACCTTCTGACATAAATCTACTTCTGACCGGATACGCCCCCTATATATATATAGGGGGCGTATCCGGTCAGAAGTATAATTTCTGTCAGAAGTCAGAAGTAATCTCAGCCATTGATTTCACCTAACTCCACAAACTGAACTGCATAACTCCAGTCGCCTAACTCCATCAACTGTTACCAGTAACTCCAGTCACATAACTCCACCAACTAAACTCGTAACTCCAGACGTCTAACTCCATTAATTAAATTGTATAACTCCAGTTATATTAGATTTCCACCAACTTCAACTAAAATCTCGCAACTCTAACATAACTCCACTAACTAAAACCCGTAACTCCGATAACTCCGACGTAACTCCCGATCCATCAACTAAAATACGTAACTCCAACTTTTCTCCAAACTTTAAAATCCGTAACTCCAATAACTCGAACTTAACTCCATCAACTAAAATACATAACTCCAATAATTAAACCTCGTAACTCCAATAACTCCAAATCTCCAACTTAACTCCACCAACTAAAACACGTAACTCCGACTTAACTACAATAATTAAAAACCGTAACTCCAATAACTCCAACAACAAAAATGCGTAACTCCAAATAACTTTATTAATTAAAAAACGTAACTCCAAATAACTCCAAAATTCAAACACGTAACTCCAAAACACGTAAATCCCAAAATTAAAAGTCGTTACTCCGAAAACTAAAAATGAAAGAAAAAAAAAACAGAAAAATGATTACCTCCATTTTCTCTCTCCTTCCACACCACCCAACCCTACCGACCACCCCTTCCACCGCCACTACAGCACCGTGTCCCCGCCCCCACTTCCACCTGAAACATCGCAATCGCCACCAATCTTGACCGAAAACCGCCGAAGAATGAGGTACGGGCCTCCTACCGCGACGCCACCATCCCCTCCTCCCTTATTTCCCCCTCTTTCCTCTCCTCACTCGATTTCCGCGCGAAAAATGAGAGGCGGCGGCAGCTGTAACAAGAGCTCCGACATGGAAGCGTGCCGAGAAAGGTGAAGGCCGACGGCGGAGATCAGCCATGGCGGCAAGATCTGAAAAATCGAGGGTGAAAAGATGGAGAGAGAAGACGATTTGCGCGCGCGGTTAAGTGAAAGTGGAAGACGATCGGTGATGATCGAAGAATGCTCGCCGTCGTGCTGGAGAGTGACGGTGGGGCCGTCGTCGGAAAATGGTGGCGGCGCGGCTGGGCCGTACGGGAGCAGGGGCGGGGAGGGGAGAGAGGAGAGAGAAAATGTGAGGGAGTTAGAGTTGGTTAATTTTTATTTTAGTTTTTCTTTTATTGAAGTTTATAATCTGGACCATTAGATCATGGTGTGATGAATGAACGAGATTGCTTCTGACTTCTGACAAAATCATCACTTCTTACTGGATTTATTTCCTATATATATATATAACCATCAGCAATCACTAAATTAAAGTTTCGACAACACGGAAATTAAAGAGGGAGCAACTCTTTTCTACATGAATTCCTCACACTATGAGAGAACTTTTTCCCCCAATTTCAAAGTTCTTTACTTTTACAGTAAATTTTTCAAAACACAAAATAATCTGCTCAACTAAATTAGGGTTTAAGTATCCCCAATTCTTAATCGTAACTCTTCTTATTACCCCTAAATTACTACAACTAAATAATTACCAACCGAAATGATATTCGAGAAAGCAGGAAAAAATGAAAAGAAATAAAACAGGAGTAATTAAGGAAAGAAATTAGTGAAGTGAAGGTTGGGTAATACTTACACGCAGGAAATTATTGGTGGATGTTGAATGAGATTGGAAGCGCGGGAGAAGAAGAGTTAACAGCAAATTCCGTTGTAGAGACTAGAGACTGTGAGAGTAGAGAGTAAGACCCCCTCCAACAAAGAAAGGGTTTTACACTTTTGACCACTTAGCCCAAGGGCTGGCATTCTGGCAATCGGGCGGGTCTGACTGGTTTCAGGTCGGGTCAAGGCGAAACATGCCATATTCGGTTTAGGTCTTGTCGGTCAATATGAAATTTTGGACAAAGTCGGTGCGGTTTTGGTTTAGGTGGCTCTCGGATCATGTTTTGTTAGGTAGATTTTGGGTCCACCCAACTTCGATCATAATCGGTCTAATTATCAATAGTTTTTTTTTAAGAGGACTAATTATCAATAGTTAATTATGTTTTATATGTAGTATTTCAATTCTTTGTCAATTATTTTTGGTTTATCTTGGTTACATGACGATAAAAAGAACTAGATAATTATTTTTGGTCTTGTTGGCATAACAAGGTGAAGTTAACTAGTCACTAAGTCAAAATTGTCGAAATACCTACTAAATTGTTTTAATTTCGATCACAATTAAGCTTCGTTATTGTCGAGTCATCAAATAGGTCGGTTAATGTTGGGTAACGGGTCACTACAGTACGGTTCGGGTCTGGTTCGAGTTGACATTATCGGGTTGATTCGGTTCTTAGATCATAATCGGGTTGGGCCAAGTTTTCGGGTTAGTTGGGTTAGAGCAAGTCAACTTTGCCAACTCCACGTAGCCCTGGGCTTAATAAGCACTCAATATCGATAAACCAGGGCCGGCTCGGAGATATTGGGGGCGCTAAAACCTCGATAAGAGGCCCTATGTCCTATAAAATCGCTCAATCAAGAATAAAAATATGGAAGTTGGAAAGGCGGTTTCGCTACAACATTAAAAAAAAAAAAAAACCCAATATATGGGGCTAGTAGGTTTTGAACCCTCAATCTAGGGTAAATATATTGCAAAGCACTGACCGATGGGCTATAACCATCCACATGATAAAGGCCGGCCCTAATAAACCCCCTCTGCCTTATAGGCCGGAAAATAAAGAGAAAGTCTTAATGTATATTCATATACAGTACATTTCTAAGGCCTGTGCGATTCAACTTATTTAACTGTGTTTTCAAATCAGATCAGATTTATTCAAATCAAATCAAATCAGATCAGCTTTATTCAAATCAAATCAAATCAGATCAGAATTATCCAAATAACAATCAATGAATGTAGTCTATTTTTAGTTATTAATTCGTCTAGTTGCAGTTAATTTATCAGTTAATTCAGTTCAGATCAAATCAAATCAAATTTATTCAAATCAAATCAAATCAGATCAGTTCAAATCAAATCAAATCAGATCAGATAATTGCAGTCCAATCGCACAGGGCCTAAATGTAATTGTCCCATTTTTATTCACATGTCCCACTACATTTCATTTCTCTCTACTCAATTCCACAACATAAATTTAGAAAATACACCCAAAACTACCCCCTCATATATATTTGGTGATATATATGACATATACAAATAACCTTACTCGAAAATAAAGTCGGTTTTAGGTAAGAAAAGGATAAAAAGTGTTTTAAAAGTAGGATTTTGAAACTTTTGAAATATAAGGTAGAAATTTGGAAGTTTTGGAATATAAAAGTTTGGAGTTCGTTTCATTGAAATTCGAAAACAGCTTTGGCCTAGGTTTTTGGTAAATCACGCCTAAACAAACCGATTGAAGTTTTATGGAAAAGAAACCAAGAAATTAGTTTTAAGGAAAAGAACTTCCGAAAGGATATAGAAGTTCAGCTACTACCGAGTAGTATATAAACAACTTTTAGCACTCGCAGTTTTCTCACAAATTTACAATTCTCTTGCTCGAACAAAGAAACTTAGAGTTGACAAATCAATGGCGTCCGAAACAGCGAAGATGATCCTTCTGAAATCATCAGACGGTGAGGAATTTGAGGTGGAGCAGTCAGTGGCACTTGAGTCTCAGACAATCAAGCACATGATCGAGGACGACTGCGCTGACAACGCAATCCCGCTTCCGAATGTAACAGGGACAATCCTAGCAAAGGTGATCGAGTACTGCAAGAAACACGCTGCTGCAACTGACAAGAACTCGACCGAGTCGACCAGCAATAACAAGGATGAAGAGCTTAAGAGTTGGGATGCAGACTATATCAAAGTAGATCAGAACACACTGTTTGATCTAATCTTGGCTGCTAATTATCTCAACATAAACAGTCTGTTGGACTTGACCTTACAAACTGTGGCTGACATGATCAAAGGGAAGACACCTGAAGAGATCAGGAAGACATTCAACATCAAGAACGACTTCACCCCTGATGAGGAAGAGGAGATCAAGAGGGAGAACCAGTGGGCCTTTGAATAATTTTCCTTTGCTTGTCTTTGCTGCACCATCCAATGTCCCAGGGTTGCCGGAGTCGCAGATCGCCGGAGTCGCAAATCGCAAATCGAAATCGCAATTCGCCCACTACAGAGAATTGAATCGCCAGCGATTTCCATTCCTCAGAATTCGCTAAGGTAGCGTTTGGAAACATCAATTTGAAAATTTGTAATCATTTCAATTCCATCATTTGAGAATGTGTAATTCAAATATAAATCAAATGTTTGGGGAGGGTGGGATTTCAAAATGACACCTCTTGAGGTCTCATTTGTTTTTAGCCTAATTGGATGTGATACAAATTTCAAAGGATTTGACACAAATCCAAATTCTCAAATTCTTGAGTTCCCAAACATGTGATTTGTGTCAAATTTGGATTTGAGAATCAAATCCTTGTTTCCAAACACACTCTAAGGAATTCGCTCAAATTCGCTAATAAATACTCCCTCCGGTCCAGATTAAACTTCCCGCTCCCTTTTGCGCACTTCAAAATGAACGCTAATAAAAAATTCTAAATGATTTATTTAGAAAATAAATTTAAAAGCTAATTATCACCAACATCTTTATCTTGCTTCTCTAATTATTCACTCGACAAAAAACGTAATAGTTTGGAAATGAGGAAGACAAAGTCGAAACCCTGAAAAAGAGCATGGGAAGTTTAATCTGGACCGGAGGGAGTACTATTAGTAATAATTAATTAATTAATTGTTTCGTTAACTGATGTGCATTGGGAAGGAGATTGTAATTAATTGTTTAGTTAACTGATGAGCATTGGGAAGAAGATTGTACAGTTTTAATAGTAATAAATGATAGGAATTTCAAAGCCCTCAGCTGCATAATTAATTACTAGAGCACGCTTTGTCAGTTAACCCTTTCTTCTTCTTCACTAAAACCCCCAAATCAATTAAAAATCATCATCTGCAATTTCCCGGCAGGAAATTCTGGGCAACCAATGGATTCGCTAATTTTGCCGAATCAGGTCGCGATTTAGGGCGTTTTGCATCGATTTCGATCTCCGAATTAGATCGCGCGATCTGATTCGCAAATCGCTGGGGGGTGGAGCGATTTCGGTAACCCTGCAATGTCCTATGTTTGTTGTTTATCTGATCTATTCGGATTATATTAGTACTGTACTAGCTTTTTCACTACTGTCATCTGCTCAATATTAATTTGCTGCATGCTACTCCTAAAATCTATATATCATATGCTATATTGCGCTGCTATATTGCTATCCGATCCTATCTTATCCTATCCTATTCTAATCGTAGCGAATTCATGCACATTATTGTCAAAAACCCATACATAAACCGAAACCTTGATAAAAGCATAATTCAATTTTCGAAGATATAACTAAAACGTTACACGGTGTTGCAAATAAGAACTATCCTAAAGCTGTGAATCTAAGCTTGTAAACATGGAACCTTTAGCAAAGTCCAAAAAGCCAAATGACACAGTAAAAGTGAAGAAAACGCCGGCAAGAGCTTTATGAAATTACCATGACTTATAATACTAACTCAAGGTCCTTTATCTTTAGGTTCTCAATAGTAAGAATGGTGTACAATCACCAGTGTTATATCGACAACTTTAAATTAGACGTTAACAATTTAAAGGAACGGGACAAGCAAGTCATACTCATAGCCAGTGGGCGGTTGTTCACGGAAATTTCCTCCCTCCTTTCTCCATCCTTTATTATTAGCTTTTGCGTCTATGATGCCGAAGTATAAGCCTCACATCCATCATGAACACAAGCCAAGACATCTCTATAATCTCTTGATATGGTGAAATAGTCATAAACTTCTCCATCACTACTCTTCTTGTACTCAAATAAAAGAGAAGAATGATTGAAGGCAGTGAGCTTCACGAATCCGAAATCGTAGTCTTGGTAAAGGCTCCATATCGTTTTTAACGGACTAAATTCTGATAAGTGACTTCCTCCTCCACCAGCAACCACATGGATCGTACCGTTCACCACTCCTGAGTAGTGATGCTTCTCATTATTTACACAATGATTCTGCAATGCACCAAAACAAACCTTAATTTAGTGCTAGTGTTGTACGATAATACAAATTTTGGGTTACTCGGACGCTTCAGATCTCGAGAAGTACTTAACTACTTCAGCTAAAAACTTGGACTCGACGTAAATACAATTGTCTAGAGTTGCGTTTGTAAAACTAGCTGAGCTCAAAGCGAATATAGTACGACTTACACTAAAATATGCACTTTTCATATAAAATTACAAAAGGTCGGCCCCAACACTCCAGCACGTAAATTGGTTAGGTACTTAATTTCAGCCATGTGAAAGCGATATATAATGTAATTTTTACTATTGACGAAGCTGGAATAGTAGTTGAAAGTAGAAACCTGATAAATGGGACATATCCTTTCGTAGTTGTGAACATGACCAAAAAACGCAATATCAACTTTATACTTCTGCCATAGTTTCTGAAGATCATCTCGACCCATTGGCTCATCAAATGACCCCTCCATACCGAACCATTCATTGGACGAGTAGCCGAGTGGGCGATGCGCGGCAAAGATGAGCCATGGTTGCTTATGCCTGTTTGCTGATGCAAGGCATTCCTCAATGAATTTGTATTGTTCACTTCCTGCTCTCCAATCATGCTCTGTATCTGCTACGCAAAAGTGGAACATTCCGTAGTCTGCTGAGTACCTACGACAATACAAAACACACGATTCGCCTCCCGAGTCGTTTCCCTGATAAAATCCTCCTGAATTTGGTGAAGTACGCTCATGATTACCACTGATCAGGGCAAAAGCAACAATTAGACCATATCAGCATACTTACTGCAGGACCTGATGCAGCTCATTTGAGAATATATATCATATATGCTACTTCCTCCATTTTATCATAAAGTTTACATTTGATTTAAATTTCTCGCACATATGCAAATAGTGCATTTGCGAAATTGCTCATGATATAATTTCTCAATGTACCTTGCAACCATAAAAGGTATAGCAGACGCAATAGGCTCGACCTGTGCAGTGTACTGATCCCACTGCGAGATGTATCCATTCGAGTATGGCATGTCTCCAATCATGAAAAGAGCATCAATATTGTCGATATCCTTAATGATTTGATCTGTCGTGTTCAATGATCCAGGTTGGTAATCAGCATACTCATTCGATCCATCTCGTTCTGCCTTTCCCATATCACCAAAGATTACGACACGTTGCAGTGAGCTTTGTCCGGGAAATGGAGGTGACTTAAACTTGTACTTCTTACTCCAAACGTACGAACCGTCGGATAAGAGATGACCCATCCGATAAGAATACCTAAACATCCAGCAAACTATAGACATTAGTTGTAATTTGTAAAAATTGTGTACATTGTTGAAAAAGAGTAAAATTGAGCTACAGTAACAGGTGAATTACATCATGTTAGGCCACAAATCTTTGAGAAAGCTGGTGTGTATGAATCCTGGATCGCGCCAACCAACAGTTCGTGCAGGTGCAGCTGCAAAACTTACAATTCTTAGGTGATACACGAGTACAAATCATCAGTTGATACACAAATAATTAAACTGAAGCCGCGGAAATATATACTCCCTCCGTCCCCCTTTAAACACCCCATATGTTTTTTCACTTGGATTAAGGTGGTTTTGTTTGTTTATAATTGTTGGAGATAATGGTTGGTTTGTTTATAATTGTTAGAGATAATGGTTGGTTTGTTTATTATTGTTGGAGATAATGAGTTGTTTGTTTATTATTGTTGGAGATAATGGATGAGTTGTTTATTATTTTTTGAGATAATGGATGGTTTGTTTATTATTTTTGAAGATAGTGGAGTATAGATGTGTGGTGAAAACCTACCCATTTAGTAAGTTTTAAAATGGGGTGTTTAAATAGGGACACCCCAAAAAGGAAAGCGGGGTGTTTAAATTGGGACGGAGGGAGTATAGTAGAGTTGATAAACCGTACGTCCGTACCACACATTTGGTTACGGGTAAATGTTAAAGTTCCAGCAGGAGAGCGCATTGTATCAGCACCAGGAACACCCCACTCGACGAATGGAACTGCTTCATCTATGTCGTATCCACTTGTCCATGTTACTGTCATCTACATTTTACAGAAGCCTCAAATTCTCAATGTCACGAGATTATGAGAATATATGCTACCAAATGAGCCGAAATTGCCTTGAAAATTTGGAAGGGAAGAACATACCATATCGGAAGTCTCACCAAGAGCTAGACGCGGATAAAGAGGGGCTTTAGGATTCACAAATGTTATGAAATTTGACACCGCAATTAAACTTGGCTGCGAATTATCATAACTTTAATTCTTTAGCCAGAGCGATGTCATTACTGATGATCATATATAGAATACAGTGACTGAATTCAGACGAAATGTAACATCAATGTTTTAACATACTGTTTAAACTTTAAAAAAAGCCTAGAGATAGAATAGTTGAAAACTATTGTAGCTCCAAGAAAATCTATTTGCCAACTTAGATGACGGGTCGAAAAAGTGATGTTATAGTTCGCCTGATCTAAGCTATAAAGAAGTGGCTAATTGGGAACACAAAAGGTACGCAAACCTTGGATAATCCACCAGAAAATAAGGCAAAGGAAAAGTCAGCTCGCTGATTGATCAGCTGAAACTTGAGACTAGCTTTTCCCGTGTTCGTGTAATCAGGATTGGAGTAATTGGCATATTGGTACTGAAAAACATTTCCAAATACAGAATTAACTTGACTTTTCAAAGCATAACTATAGCACGATTAAACAAATTTCGAACCAGTCTCCGATTCAAAATCGGACCGGGACTGAAAATGTGCAGATTTCACTTTTCCTACCCAATCCGATTTTGGACCGACGCACACTCCTAAACAGGAGCAGTTATCCTTAAGCTGACCTTGATGGGCGCGGTGCATATAACTGGATCTTCAGAATTATCGACGTCTCCACAATTTGTAGATGCACTACTACAGAAAACAAGCACCACAGATCAAAATGTAAAACCTGGCTAAATGTCTACATTATATATAAATCTTAATGGTGTGATGCTTTAAGTATTCAATTTCTTCATTGCTTACTACATACTCATCAGGTATAAAACCATTGCCTAGGGAAAAAAAATTAACAGTAGAATTTAGGCAGTAAAAGAAAAAAAATAAAAATTGTATAGGCCAGAGTAGTACTTGAATTTAGCAGGGGAGAAAATTCCAATCCAATCATCTGATAAAGGATGAGGAGATTTGAGCTTCACTGTCACCCATGCTGTATCCTCGTCCTAGGCCAAAACCAAAAACTAGGAAACATAAAACTTACGGCATTGTTTACATACACAAAAACTACAAACTTAGCGAGTTACTCCGTTATTAGGAACCTTTGCTCATCAACCATGATCAATAGAAATATACGACATGTAAATGTCAACTAACTTAATTAGCTGATAATCGATTAATTCACTAGGAGGCAATGAGGCATGCTAGTCAAGTAGTCATTACTTGGTTTCACTACGTGTAAACCAAAGCTATTTGGTTTGATTTACTTCGGAACCTATTACTTAGATTGGATTATTACAGCGGTAAGCCAGACCATGTAAACGCAACAACGTCTAATATCAAGATTGCTAATTATAAAAAAAAATTATAATTTATAAGGCAAAGTTGTCGCAATAGTTATCCTATACGTACATTGCAGTTGCATATATAATATTTTGCGACCGTGATTAACATGTACCGTATCGACGTCAATCAACCAACTAAGATTAGAAAAAACATACTCCTATGATGTAACACTGCATAATTGCATACTAGTATGTTGATATGTATATAATAAAAGCTAAGAACAGCATATACATACCTTCAAACCCAACAAAGAAGGCGAAGCTTTGAAGGACGCCTTGTTATGAAGAGCTAAACGAGTACTGAGAATATCTATTTTAGATAGTGGTTGCACTCCATGAACACCTTTGTGAGCAAATGTTTTAAAGGGAGACTTGATTAATAAGCTAATTGTGGTAATGACATAGAAATAATTCAACATTATTTGATTATATGTCTTCTTCATTATTGGCTTAGTGTATGTTTGGCGTATTGGCGCACACACTGCTTTGTGGCAAAGCTAGCTAGTACTGTATTTATATAGGTCTTTTTTTTTTTCTTTTTTTTTTGTTGACAAAATAGGTCTATGTTTTTTGTTTTGTGTAATTTAACTCAAAATATCTTATTTCATTTGAATTGTGGTCCTATTTATGCCAACAATGAATGGCATCGCATATTCGCATGCATTTGATATGAGTTAAACAAATCGTCCTATAAGTTGAATCATACACATTACCGTCATATTGAATATCTAGGTCCCATGTAATTAAATTGCAACTTTCTAATTTAATTGAATGATACTGGTATGATTTTTGATCTCTAAACTGTACAGTATTTATTAAAAAATCAACGAAATTTAGGTGAAATATACCAATGAGGTTCATTGAAAGTTATAGATCAATCCGACTAGCTAGCATAATGATATAAACTGAACTAGTACAATCTAAATCTATTGAAAAATACCTTAATTATTACTTCGGACATAAGAGCTAGTATTTCAACTTATTAACCACGTGTTATTTGTACATTACGTCTATTATTGTACGCCACATTTTTCATTTTTCTAATTGATTTGGATTTCTTTCTTTCTTGGTGGCTGATAAGATTATAATTTAAGTTTCGTACGATCTTAAAACTATTTTACAAAGGTGTCACTTTCTGAGCGTAACATTTTCAAGTGAGGTCATTTTCAATTGAGGTATGCATTTGATAAAGTTAGTCAGATTGGTCACTAATGCTCACATTAAAGAACTAAAACAAAATTAAGAGTTTAAGACTACAAGCAAAACAGAGTAATATGCATAACCCTAAAAGTGAACAACATTGATCATCCTTTCTAATTCTAACCTGATCCGATCTCTTTATTTGATACTCCTATGTTTTGAAAAAGTACCCTCATGCACAAAAACTAGAAAAGAAAACTATCATAAGTTCGAGTTTTGAATTAGCCGCTATTTATTGCAAAAGCATACGGAGCATGTACTTCCTACTTCGTACTTCCTTCGATTTACTTAAATTTTCCTCTTTTATTTTACTGCTTTGAACTTGTAAGTAGTTAGCCACTCATATATCACGACTTACTGTTGTCGAGATAATAAGAGTAGAATATAGCACGTGGTCGACATGACCAAATAACGCTAAACTTAATGTGGTAGGGCTTGTCTGTTTGGTTTGTTATAAACATTGTGTATAACGTGCATTTTCTTTTGTGTACTAGTTCAATTACATTATTGATTTTGTTTTTCATGTATTCTTCCGTTTTCTTTAGTAATTCTGAACTACGCATTTTTACACATAGCGACCCTATTTCAAACTAATGATAACTTTTACCATTAAGTTGCTAACGTGTCATATAATTAAGGTGGGTGGGAAAAATTAGTGAAACCGAGTTTTTGTTAAACAGAACTACAATTCCAAAAACAGGATGAAATGTCTGCACATGGTGCTTTGTATGCACTTCCAAAGTTTGCACATAGTTATGGGTACACCTGTCAAACGGGTCGGGCGGGCGGGTTTCGAGTTCGGGTCACTACAGGTCGGGTCGAATACGTGTCGGGTCAAATACGGGTCAAGTAAAATACGGGTCGACTATACGCGGGTTTATACGGGTTCAGGTCGGGTTACGAGTTGACAAACGAGTTAAAAATACATGCTCGCGCCTTTTTTTCTCGGTAATAATTATAACCAAATTATTATTTTATTACTATTTTACAAGCACTTTATGTATTATATTATATAATAATAATAGTTTAATTATATTTGTATCTTATACGAGTATGTCTTAAATTAATTAATTATTAATATTTATTTAATATTTATGTATTTCTTTTTTATTTTTGATTATTATAATATATATTTTGCACAATTCATTTGACCCAACGGGTTGACCCGGTCCAGGTCAAGTTATGACCCAGACTTTCTGGTCGTTTTCAGGTTTGGGTCATGTTCGGGTCCGGGTAGAGAAAAACGGGTTTTTCGGGTTATTTCCGGGTCGGGTCCCAGGCGGTTTTTCGGGTCGGATCAGTTTTTGACAGGTCTAGTTATGGGCGAATTAGACATTGCCGACCAATATTATCTGACCCGAATCCGATATGACAGGCACGCCTTGAACAGGTTTGAAAACCGATTGGACCCCTCCGATTTCTAGCTGCGGCTCGCCCTGGCTGTTGTCCTTACACCATGGATGACATACATGTGATATTTCTCAACCTACTTCTACCAATGCAAAACAACACCACTTTCAACACATCTAGACCGGACATTTTTGTACTTTCTACCATTTCTAGCTTGATTTCGTATGTGCATATACTCATGAAATGACAAATTAAACGACGCAGCATGTAGTCGTGTGTCACGAGTTGCAATCGAACTAAGTAGTAGGACAGTTATGTGGTCGAGATTGCGGTTGTGGACCTCAAATTGTTGTATCTTATTGAGGATCTGTTTGGTAATTCACTCCTACAGTTCTACATAATGGCCAGGACCAGTTAACTAATTGAAGATGCTCAAGCGTTAGAATCAGAGACTTAAAACAACATAATTACATTTTAGACAGCTTGATAACAAGAAGGTTGACACAATGCCCCAGGTGTTGAAACCACGGTTGCAATGTACGGATCAAGACTCACGAGTCCTTGGAATTACCTGCTGCATTTCGATTTGAAATGATTTCGGAAAGTTTTGCCTCCAATTCTACTAGACTGCAGAGACGTTAACGGAGAAAGGAAAGTTAGAAAGAAAGACAGACTAGGTGCAATAAACAATGGATCATCACCAGACACTAAAAATGGCAAAATCGCAGAACTTACATTTCAAATTTGCGCAAAGCTTCGTCTCGTTTCACTCTATACAGATCACTGTCTTTGGGGACATTCTGCATTGGGTTAGCTGCCAAGAAGAGAGCATTCAGTAACAAATCAGAACGGCAATAAACAGACAGAAGAGGTGTCCGAATTAGCAAAAGCCGTATAACTAGAAGCTGACATGACTAACTTGCTATGCATTAAGCCATCAAGTCTTTCAAGTAAAACCGACATCTGAGGGCATGAATAATTTGGAGAAAACCATGACTGGGGGTAGTACATTGAACTCCTTAAAGGAGATGAGGATGACTACCCATTTTGCAGATTGCAGACAAACTTGCTCATTCACAAAAGTACACTTGAAGTTAGTCATTGTGTATTCAAATATGTCAACTTCTAGCGAGCTTGCAGTGATCATTGATCACTGATAACTACTTAACCAAAAATAATATTTGCAAGGATGTGTTGCAAAAAGTGCAGAAGCCTAAACCATATTGTATGACAACACAAATTTAGCCATGAGATGTACGGCCGGAACTAAAATGACAAAGATTTGTCATCACAGAAATTTATGTCAAAGTGTTCGTACTATATTAAAAACAAAATCCATAAGAATTAGACACACCTTCCAGCCACTTAATTTTCCTCAACCCCAAATATCAAGACCCACAAGGACACTGATTCAATTTTTAGTTGGAACTTAGGAGCATATTTTAGAGGAAAGAGCTTTTTTTAGAGTCATCCTAACCCACTGCTCGAGAAGAAGCAACACCAGCAACTTCCTCACAAATTAATAGAGAAAAACATCAAATCAGGAGCCATTTATTCAGTCAATGAGAAGAGTGAATCTCTACTAAAGTATGGGTCTATAGCTACTATGGATCTTATGTTGTCTAAAAAGCAAGCGTTATCCCCTCCTGCTCGCTTGCACTGTATCCGAAGTATACACCAAAGTTGTGTAAGCATACATTAACAGCTCTAGTCCAAAGTTGTGTAAATATCCATGAGACATGCATCTGAGCCTACTGAAGACCACCACAGAAACAAAAGGGGAAATCAATTAAACCATTAGTTTTCCTGGGAAAGCCCACAAAAGCACACACACACACACACACACACACACACACACACACACACACACACACACACACAAAAAAAAAACAAAAACTCTGTTATCGCACATAGGAGAAGGGCGGGGCAGGGGTTGGGGGGGTGGTTACTACTCCTCAAGCACAAAGCCTTCTGCCTGCAACTAATTTAGCTTCCGCTTCTGGCAGATAAAATAGAGAACAATTACTCTTTGCTAGACAAGGTCGGAGACAAAAAACTTTAAAAGAAGGCACAGTCACTGGACCCAAAACAATACATGCTAAGCTTCAGCTTACAAAAGTCTATGATATGCTCAGAGGGACAAGTGTAAAAGTTCATTGGTCTAAGACTGTCTGGGAAAATGCTGTTATGCCTAGGCATTCTGTCATTGCAACGGTACTTGTTGGGAAATCAAGTGCTAACAAACACAAAGTAGAGAAAAAGTGCAAGAGAACGATTTTAGAGTGGTTCTGCCTAAGCCTACTCCACAACAAAGTCTACTATAAAAGTAGTCTCACATATACAAGTTAAGGCAAACTTGACAACCCTCACACAGAAACCGACCTAAGAACTCAAGTACACCCTCTCACTCTAGGGAACATAGATGGAGAAACCTCACACAACACTCACTCTTTGTTGTGGCTAGAACTCTTAATCTAAACATAATTCAAGGTCCTTGTATATAGGAGCAAACTAGTTCTAGAGTCTTCTAGAGACCAAGACCTAGAACTCTCCATGCATTTAGAACATGCATTTACACACCTAAATGCATGCCTTTCCATATCACTAATTTATTTTAATAAGGAATTCAAAGAGCCTTCAACAGTAATGTTGGAGCACTCCCTAGCTACTAGTGACAGCATTTGCCATATGCGTGGTTAATCACTGCTCTCTGTGTCAAAATGCAGCTGAAACTATCTATTACTTGTTCTATAAGTGCATGTTTGCTCGTCAGGTTATGAAAGGTATTTTGATAAGGCCAAGGAATTCATAAAGCTCCTATGAAGGGATTAGATAAAATGGCAGTGAAAATACAATATAGGGAGGGCTTGGAAGAGAAAAATGGATTGAGTGCGCCTTTAATGGATTTATTGTCTATTACATGTATTTGATCTGAAAAAAAAGTAGACGGATCTTTGCCGACAAGTGACAATTCCAGGACGGTTCAGCAACTTTTGGATCACAGCAAATATGTACTCCGAAAATAGTACTAGCATGAATACATGTTTGTCATGGCTACTTTGTTTCTTGTTGTTTGTTTTTTTTTTGGACATTTGCATGTATCGCTACATGTATAGAGGAGGATGAAATAGATGCTCTCGGTATAAAGTAGTTGGCCTCTTTGCTTGCCGTTTAGTTGGGATTCTTATTAAATAAAAATAAGGTGTCTTGATTCTCTGTAAATGAGTGATTGGAGACCTATAAGACACCCTAAAACATTTACATCAAAAAGAAGCAAAACATAAGAGGAAAACGTCTTTCCGTAATTAGTAGTCAAGACTAAAGAGAATGAGCTTTTCAGATTTATTTTGGCTAAACCGTTCGCTGAGGCACGACACACACACAGCTCCTCGTGAACTCAATCAATTCCGGAAAAAATAACCGAACGCACTAAGACGAAAGAGAGAATTCGTTGGAATAAATGTAACTCAACATCCCACTTAGCCCCCTCATTGCCCCCCAACAGCCCCAATCCGACACCCACCCCTTGTCAGACACTGCTGTGGCTTGAGAAGGAAGTGAGAAATATGGGATGGCTGGGGACTGGTGGTGACTGAGGAGGGGATGAAGAAATGTAAGTAACAAGCTTTGACCGTTAACATACATTTATATGAAGACGTAGATGCAACAGATAGGCACATCATGAGCAAATATAATCTTCGACACTCGAGATTATTTCAGAATAAGAAGACCACTGTTGTTGTCGAGAAAACATACAGGAAATCGGGGATGAATGATTTGGCACATCAAGATGCTTCATACTCCTATAAGTTGATAGATTCGGCTTGAACTGCTTGCCCTGTCCAAAAAAAATTCAGAGTTACAGGTCAGCATGCATGGAAGGCAAAAAAAGAGTTGCTGCAGAAAACAATAACAATAATCAGATTATACGTCCCTTCAGTGACATCTAATATTGGATTCATATGATATCAGATTATACAGTAATAGGAGGATGCCAGTTACCTTCGTTTTCTTGAGAATCTTGATATGACACTTTTTAATGTAGTGCATCAAATGATGGCGAGTGTGTTTCGACAATAATTGATCATAGATCTCAGGGTTTGCACCCAACCAGTCGGATATTTCATTGGAACTGATAACATCATCCAAATCTATTGATTCTAACCAAGAATAAACTGGACGCCACAGTTCAGTACGTTGAAAGCGAGCTGGATTTTCACCCCGAGTGACATGCTTAACCTCCTGTAACTGTACGGTATAATTGACAAGCATTGTCATTTCTACTGAAAACATACCTATCAAATATAAGAATGTACAAACATAGACAATAAATCATGCACAGCAAAGATTGCACCCAGTAAATCCCTTTAATATCAAGGTAACAGAGATATCCTGGAAGAATCATGGAGAAGCTGACATCATTTGGGTATTTTAACATTCAAAATTTTGAATGCGGAAACAGATTCTTATATAATTGTTATATAATAGGATACGACTCGATTCGAAAAATCCATAGATTTATCTCTTCTTTCCATTTCGAATGTAGCCATTGACTTATGATGTCTTTGGTCTTGGAATATGATACGATAAAGCAAAATGGCTCACTAAATTGTCTGCACTTCTTATATTGTGAAGTTCAGTGTAACTCTACGTAATTTCATTCCGAGTCATACAAAATCAGTATATTCGTATTTTCAAAACAAGGGTAGGACCGTAGGACTACGTACAACCAACACACCTTTAACTTGCCATGGCCGGGAGCTTTGAGGCACTAGGGTAGTGATGTTATAAACTTATATTCCAGGTTTCCCGTTACTCATGAAAGTCTAGATCACTAGTGCTTAGACAAAGATGGCTAAGCAAATATTATCATGCCTTTCGTCAAGTAAGAATAATCGAGCGCCCTCAGCACCAGCTAAGCAGTGAGGAAAACAATGTCGACTACCAAACTACGTATTTCTTACTAGAGACAAAAAAAAACGCTATTGCACCTCACTTTTTTCAACCAACCCTCAATAAACACCATTTCTGCCTATGCAAACTCACATTTGCGCAACAAATCAAACATAGCTGTTACATTCAACTAAAACCAAGACGAAACCGCGAAAGAAGATAGTACAGAGACACATCATCCACGCACAACTCCTCAAACAAATGAAAGCGTAAATATAACGAATTGCAACCTCCAGTTGATGCCATCAAAACATTGACAAACAAACACCATTTTTATTAACATAACTTACATTTTAATGCCAATTTCTACAAAATAATCATACAACCAAAAGAATCAAATCCCAGAATAGAGGGCATAAAACAAAACACAGAAAATGTTATTTTAAGTTCACTGGGTAATTTCAACGAACAGGTAGAGTGCATGCCCAATCCTAACATTTTCGCATTGCAAAAAAAAAAAGAGCAAAGAGAGAAAATTACCGAGGAGTGAGATTGCAGGGAAGAATGCAAGAGAGTGAAACGGTGATAAAGGTCGGATTCGGATAGTGATTTAAGCGGGTCGGGTAAGGAAGAAAGGTTGGAATTGACCCAGCTTTGAACTTGGGTTTGGCTCAATGTTTCATCTTTTGGTAAATTTGACAACCACGCTTTCGCCTTGGTTTCCCATTCAGCAACACCAACTTCAACCATCTCTTTTGTGTTTTCTGTTGTTGTTGTTGTCCCTTCCATTTTCTCTGTTTTTTTTTTTCTTCCAGCAAAGCTTTAGAAAACTTGGAATGTAGTTCCAGTTTGGTTTTTGATTTTTCACTTGCAATCGGAGGTTGGTATGAGTCGGGTCAACACTTTGAACAGCCCTTAAGTTTTACGGGTTTGTGCAATTATCCGGCGATCTAGACCTAGAGCTAGCAACCTTAACCTGACCTGAGTGACTTAACCGGACTCACCAAAAAATCCAATTCAATAGTTCCCGATTAGTAAAAAAAAAAAAAAGTTGATTTACTTCACTCGTCGATTAGTACTTGTTAAACACCGAAAATCCATATACTATTAACCTTGAAAAGAAAAAAGTAAAGAAATTAAACACCGAGCGACCAACCTTTCTCGATTTCCATCTTAACATATATCTCAGATTATTTCTTACTAAAAGCCTGTTTTTTTTTTCTTTTCGGTTTGCGAACAAGTACTTGTTCACACGACAAAATTGTACTCCTGAATCTCCGATAGCAAATCTTGTCATATCATCAAATTTTGAGTCATTTCTCAAGAAAAAATGGTAGTGACTCAAATTTTGTTATTTAGCTTAATCTCATAAAAATTTCAGTTATGATGCATAAGAGTCAAGACCAAATTATGCTCCGGTAGTCGCCATGGACAATGTGTTAAATTCAAAGGCAAATAAGAATGGAAGAATGTGATACCAAAAGCCAAAAAGATTAACTCAATTGTTCACACACCATACTGTACCAAATTAAAATCGAATAAAAGATGCCGTGTGATCTCAAGCTGAATGGATGAAAACATGAATAAATGAACATAAGTGCCAACCTTTCGATTTCGCAACTAGAACAACAAAAGATTTAAGTGGCATCAATTCGTTACACGCAGATTCATAGATGTCTGAGACCTACCGAAATACATTTAAAATTACTTAGAACTCCGATGTTTTGATATCAAACATTCAAACCCATTCTTGTTTCACCTGAGGAGAACTGAGGAGGTGGCAATGTCGGACTTAGGAGCGAGTATGGAGAACCGAAGACTTGAGGAGAGGGCAATGTCGGACTAGGGAGCAAGCATTAGCTACCAATACTCTTTTTTAAAATTACATCATTAACACGGGGCAGCTGATGACCGAACTTGAGGCCACTCTTCCCCATCTGTTTTTCCTTTTTTAAGCCATATAAGAAGTTTCCACTTAGTTTTTGATGAAGCAGTGACATCCAAGGCATGCCCCTGTCTTCTTCGTCAAACTGCAACACAGGGCAGTTGTCTATTAAAAGCGACTCCAGGGCTGTCAAATGTTTCAGCCCTCCAGATAAACTCTTGAGCTTGGGGAAGCAGGAAATGTCAAGAATCCGCAGTGATGAAGAGATGATTTTGAATACATCCTCAACTTCAGAAAAGCTCTCTATCTTGTCGTCGTTCTTGATCTTTAAGCTAGTAAGACGTCCAGTCGACAGTGATTTAAGATATTCCATGCTGTCTATTGTCACACTCAAATCGGGCCGAGAAGAAGAAAACCCTGTATCAGCAGGATTAATTTTTAGCATTTTATTGCTCCCTGCCAAGTAAAGCTTTTCCAACCTTGGACAAGGTGGAAATGAAGTAAGGTCACTGCATCCTCCGATATGTAGATTAGAAAGACGCGGAAATGATGGTTTCCTGACCTGGTTGTGGCTACTCCACCATCTTTTCAGCTTATTAAGAGCCCGTAAATCAAGAGTTTGAAGGGACGGGAAAAACGTTGATACATCAGTCGAAGCTTCTGTATCCTCCATGTACTCTAAATTCTTGAGCCCAAATAGTCTCAGCAATTTCAGATAACGCAATTTGCTTAGACATGGGAGATGCTGCAACATCTCACACCAAACAAGCTCAATCTTGACAAGATTTGGCAGAATGGTAGCCCAGTTATCTCCTCGTCTCCCCCACCTCGGTATCTCCTCACCAGCATAATACTCAAACTCCAACTCCTTAATATTAGAATTCGGTTGCAGTTTTTGCATCACGGCTTTGTCACTGCTGACTTCCCCTGCATCATTTCTGCTGTAGGGGAAATACACCCGTAAACCGTTCAGATGCTCCATGCTTTTCAAACAAATCTCATTCGGATCATGCTCCTTGGAGCTTTTAAACTTTTTACTGATGCCAATCTCAATGTGACCCTTAAGGCTAACAAGAGTTTTCAGGTCTTTCAACTGCCCGACACGCTGCCTCCCACTTGAGCTCTCATCAGCCACTATGAAGTCCGTAAGCACACAGAGACATGTCAGTTTATCAATGACTATAGGCATATAAGTCAGCCCTCTACAACCTGATAAATTCAAGTGCCTCAGTTTTACCAGTTTGCTAAACTTTCTCGGCAATTCCTTCAACTTACCACATTCTTTGAGACACAAAGTCTGCAAATTGTGTAGTTTTGTGATGGAATCAGGGAGACTCGAGAGATTTCCATTTGAGAGATCAAGATTCCTCAAGTGTAACAACTTGCCAATGGAGTCCGGCAAGCCATTAGAGTCTAATCCGCGCAAGCCTAAAGTCCTCAGACAGGTCCATTCCGCTATTAGTGACTCCATGGGTGAAAGCCGGACGTTAAAATTTATACACGAACGGATGCGAGGTGTGCTACTGAAATTCCGTCCCACATAAAACAAATGCCGAAGTTTATCCCCTGACTTATCTGTGCTAGAAAATGTTGTACTAATTTCATTCCCTGCTACTTCTTGAGCCACATCATGCATCAAATCGTGAATCTTGAATGACTTGGCATCCCCATAGTCATCCTTTGTAACAGCTTGGAAGAAGCATCTGCGCAGCAAAATTAAAAAATGTTCGGAACCAGCCTCTTCAAAGCTTTGGCCTCCATCTAACGGCACAATGTATCCTTGAGCCATCCAAAGGCAAATCAACCATTCTTTGTCAATCTCGAAATTTTTAGGGAACAATGCGCAATATGTAAAACAACTTTTCAACGAGGGTTCAAGGTTATGGTAACTAAGCTTCAAAATGGACATAATCTGATTTTCGCCATTACTAATTCCGGCCAACCCACTTTGTTCAAAAGATCGCCACTTTGAGATGTGTTGGCCATATAAAAGACTTCCTACCACCTTGATAGCCAGAGGGACATTCCTACACATTTTCACAATTTTCTTCCCAACCTTAATAAAAACAGGCCTTTCAACATCTTGTTCTTCTTGCGGCCCTTTGTCAAATGCGGTCATCTCAAACAAACACCACGAGTTTTCCTGGGACAACCCTTGTAACTCATACATAGGTAGTCCATTTCCTATGATTCTTGCTGTTTCTCTGGACCGTGTGGTTACAACAACCCTGCTCCCTTCACCGCCAATCATCAAAAACTGGCTCAACTTGAGCCACTCATCACGATCCTCGTTCCACACATCATCCAAAACAAGCAGAAACTTCTTCCCAGCAAGCTCTTCTCGAAAGTCCATCTGCATACAGTCTAGTGACGAATCCTCACAAGGCTTATACCCGGTCGCTGACTCTATAATCTTACTCAGAATCGCCTTCACGTTGAATTCTTTTCCATCTTGATCAGACACACAAACCCACAACCTCAAGATCCCCTGGTCTTGAACCCCCTCATCATTGTACACCAGTTGCGCAAGAGTCGTCTTCCCTAACCCTCCAACACCCACTATAGCAAGAAAACAAACATCCTTATCGCCTTGATTTTTTTTTAACAAATCCCTCACAATCGCGGTCACATCATCCTCCCTCCCAACAATATTGGGCGCATACACATACGAACACGTCTCCTCCCTTCTCTTCCTAATCGGTTGCGAATCTACCTTCAAACCAAACTTGGCATGACTACTCGCAATCCCATCAAGCTTCTTGGCAATCCTCTTAACCTCCCGAGACATGGAGTATGCAACTTTGAGTGGGTTTTTGGAAGAAAAGAAGTGACGTACCTTTTCGCTTACTTTGCCATCTTTGCTAAGCTCCCTCTTGCGCTCAGCCACAGTCACGAACTCATCGAATAAATCATCGGCATCGTACACAGCGTCCTTGAGCTCTTGGACGTAGTCCCGTGCGGAGTGAGAGAGCTCGTCGTGGTGCTTAGCCCCGGCATCAAGTAGCACGCTTTTCACAGTTTCGATGGTTTTCTGGAGATCTTGAAGCCGAGACTCGTAACCCAGTATGGAGATTGCCTCTTTCAGGACAGTACACTCCAGTGCTGCGAACAGTGTTTGTGCTGCTCCTAGTACTGTTCCCACATCGCCCATGGTAAACTTCTTATAGCTGCCACAGATGCAGGATATATTATTCAAAGCTGAAACAATCGAATCAAGCAAAAAAACGACGTGATTGCAGAACGAAGATCAAGTTAGGACATACCAAATTATCGGATCGAATTAATACGAAGGTGCAATGGATACTCACACAATGTACAGTTGTGATCAGTGTTCGCCTTGTTGGTGCCGGTGGGAGTTAGCTTTTAGGGAGTGTTTTATTATTTAGAGTGAATGTAACGGGAGGCTGCAGGTTCTAAACTTTATCTTCATCAGATCCAAAATAGCAGAGTTCTCAACAACAAGAGAATGAATAAAGTAGTAACAAATTGTCTGACCTTTGTTTTGTCGGCATGCAAATTGAAAATGATAAATTGATTGACTGCGAGCTTTATAGTTTGCTCAAGTCATTTTAAATTAATCTGTAACTCGTATGTCATAACTCAGTAAAACTCGGTAACCCGCTTCTATTTAGTAATTACTAACTACCCTCCTATATTAAGCGGTACAAGTTGTACAAGGCATTTGTGTGAGAAGATGTTAAAGGAATAACATAGTTGGTTCAGATTTCCAGTTGATGCCATCAAAACATTGAGAAACAGGCGCCAAAATTTAACAGAATTTGCATTTTAATACCAATTTCTACAAAATACGATTTCCAGAATACTATAAGAATCAAATCCCGGAATAGAGGACATGAAACAAAACACAGAATATGTTGTTTAAGGTTAATGTAATGGACACACCCACGGCTAATTGGTTTCGCTTTTCAAATTTATCTTGGCCCAATCCTTCGCTGAGGCACGACACACCCACAGCTCCTCATGAAATTAACCAATTCCGGAAAAGAATAACCGAACGCACAATAACGAAAGAGAGATTTTGTTACAATACATGAATCTCAACATCCCTCTTAGCCTCCTCATTGCCCACCCACAGCTCATTCCAACCCCCACCCCGTGTCAGACACTGTTGTGGCTCGAAAAGGAAGTGAGAGACATGGGATGGCTGGGGATCGGTGGTGACAGAGGATGGGTGAAGAAATGTAAGTAAGAAGCATTGACCATTAACATGCATTTATATGAAGACATAGATGCAACAGATAGGCACATTGTGAACAAATATAATCTTCTACACTAGAGATGATTTCATAAGAAGAGGACTATTGTTGTTGTCGAGAGAAACATACAGGAAACGCTGATGAAAAGTTTTGGCACATCAAGATGCTTCACACTCCTATAAATTGATAGATTTCTGCTTGAACTGCTTACCCTGTCCAAGGAAAATTCAGAGTTACAGGCCAGACATCCATGGAAGACAATTACCGAGTTGCTGCAGAAAGCAATAACAATGAATATCAGATTATACAGTAATAGGAGGATGCCAGGCACCTTCTTTTTCTTTAGATTCTTGATATGATATTTTAATGTAGTGCACCAAATGATGACGAGAGTGATTTGAGCATATCAGGGTTCGCACCCAACCAGTCAGATATCTCATTGGAAATCATCCAAATCTATTGCCAAGAACAAACTGGACGCCACAGTTCAGTACATTGAAAGCGAGCTGGATTTTCACCCCGATTCACATGCTTAACTTCCTGTAATTGTAAGGTATGGATGACACGAGTTGTCAATTGTCATTTCTACTGAACACATATCTATCATATTTAACAATATAGAAACAAGCCACAATAGATCATGCACAGCAAAGATTGCAACCAGTAAATCCCTTGAATATCAAGGTAAGAAAGATATCCCGGATGAATCATGGAGAAAATCACGTCAACTGGGTATTTGAACGTTCAAATTTCAGATTCGAGTGCTAAAAAAGATTTAAAAAAAATTAAAAACTTAAACAATTGTTCTTTGATAGGATATGATTCCATTCAAAATAGGCATAGTCGAATAGATTCATCTCTTCCATTTCCAATGCAGCAAATTGGCTCACTAAACTAAATTGTCTACACTTCTTACATTGTGAAGTTCAGTGTAATTCTGGACGCCACAGTTCAGTACGTTGAAAGCGAGCTGGGTTTTCACCCCGAGTGACATGCTTAACTTCCTGTAACTGTATGGTATAGTTGACATGCATTGTCATTTCTACTGAACATACCTATCAAATAGAACAATGTACAAACAACAGACTAAAGAATATGCACAGCAAAGATTGCAACCGGTAAATCCCTTGAATATCAAGGTAACATAGATATCCTTGGAAAAATCAAAGAGAAAGTAACGTCATTTGGGTATTTCAACATTCAAAATTTCGAATGCTGAAACAGATTCTTATTTAATTCTTCTTTAAAAAGGACATGACTCAATTCGAAATAGCCATAGATTTATCACTTCTTAGTTCTTATATTGTAAAGTTCAGTGTAATATTCTAAGTAATTTCAGTCTGAGTTATACAAAATCAGTATATTTGTGTTTTCAAAACAAGAGTAAGACTACGTACAACCAACACACCCTTAACTTGCCATGGCCCGGAGCTTTGAGACACTAGGGAAGTGATATTATAAACTTATCTTTGCCTCACAAACAAGAGTACACATTTTTCCAGGCTTCCCGTTACTCGTGAAAGTCTAAATCACTAATGCTTAGACAAAGATGGCTAAGCTCATATTATCATGCCTTTCGTCAGGTAAGGATAATCGAGTGTCCTCAGCACCAGCTAAGCAGTGAGGAGAACCAAGTCAACTAACTATTTCTTACTAGAGACCCAAAAAACGCTATTGCACTTCACTTTCAAACAACCTTCAAAAAGCGAGCTCTAATCACCATTTCTGCCTTTGCAAACTCACATTTTCACAACATTGTACTTGATCAAATCAAACATAGCTGTTACATTCAACTAAAACCAAGACGAAACCGTGAAAGAAGATAGTACAGAGACACATCATCCACGCACAACTCCTCAAACAAATCAAAGCGTAAATGTAACGAATTGCAACCTCCAGTTGATGCCATCAAAACATTGACAAACAAACGCCATTTTTATTAACATAACTTGCATTTGAATGCCAAATCATATCCCAGAATACAGGGCACACATATAAAACAAAACACAGAACTGTTGTTGGGGTTCACTGGGTAATTTCATCGAACAGGGAGAGTGCATGCCCAATCCTAACAATTTCGCATTACAAAAAAAAAAAACAAAGAGAGAAAAATTACCGAGGTGTGAGATTGCAGGGAAGAATGCAAGAGAGTGAAACGGTGAAAAACGTCGGATTCGGGTAGTGATATAAGCGGGTCGGGTAAGGAAGAAAGGTTGGAATTGACCCAAGTTTGAACTTGGGGTTGGCTCAATGTTTCATCGTTTGGTAAACTTGACAACCACGCTTTCGCCTTGGTTTCCCATTCAGCAACACCAAAACTTCAACCATCTCTTTTGGGTCTTCAGTTGTTGTTGTCCCTTCCATTTTCTTCAGTTGTTGTTGTCCCTTCAACCGTAATATACTTGCAGTTTTGTTTTTTAGTTTTTTTTTTTATTTTTGACTCGCAAATTCGCAACTGGTTAAAGACCGTATTTGATAGGAATTTATGGAAAAGAGAGTATTCAGAGTCATTGAAATGTTCATATAACGACCAATGAACTTGGTACTAAGAAGCCCATAAGAACCAACTCTCTCTCCTCTTTCTCTCTCCCCTTTTCTCTCTTCCCTTGTTACTCACCTAGTTTCCTCCGCCACTGGTTTTCAGGTCGGGAATGACCATTTCTTGGTCATTTCCGGCTTGATTTCGTCATTTTTAATGCTTTTTAGTGTTTATTTGCTTCTAGTTAGTTGTTTGATAAATAATTTTTCCCCCTCGTGGGGTTTTTCGGTCTCTTTTAGGGGACCTTTTGCTTCTCCAATAGGAAGATCTTATGTGGTTTGTGAGTTGAGAGATCTATCATGCTTCACATGGTATGTGTTGTTTAGATCTATCATCTTTCAGGTTCATAGGAGGAATGACTCTTCACTTGATCCGCCAGCGACTATTAACATGTTACCGCGCTTTCGCCGTCAAGCCTACGGGATTGGTCAACTCTTTCTCCACCAAAACTATCCAAGATCGACTACCCTCGTTCAAGGCTGGATCTTTTGCCAGAGATATCATAGAGGGCATTCGGAAGTGTTGTATTTAGTCCCTTATGATCTTTGGTTTTATGGAGTTGAGTTTTGTTCAACTTTGTTAGGCTTGTTTGTCGATTATCGGTTTACATTGTAGATGTCGTATGGCCTTTCATTTATAAACGAGTTCCTCTTTCTCAAAAAAAAACTTGGTACTAATTTGTCGAATTTCAATCAAATTTTCAACATTAAGATCAGATCAGTTTGAGGTCAGTTATATCAGATAAGATCAGTATCATTCAAATCAAATCAGATTAGAAAAATGCAACTCTATCAAACAGGGCCTAAGTCGGGTCAACATTTTGGACGAAGCGTTGATAGCCCAACAGTCTTTATTGGACGCAATCATCTAATTAATAAGGTGCTAGAGGACAAAACCCCTCAATTTGCTTAAAGCCTCGTTTTATACGATTACCACTATCTGAGGTGAACGAATTTGATTTTATTGCTCCGAATCTGATTTGAATGAATCTGATAATATCTATTGAAAATTTGACTATGTACGGGCGAATTATATTAAGATATAATCTAGATTTATTTATCGTTATTTGACTGATTTTGATATAACTCGATCTGATTTGATCACATCTCATTTGAAAGACTATAATCTGATTATGAATACATCTTTTATTAAAATCTATTGACGGGACCTAAATCGTGCATGTTTGCATCTACTCACCTCGATTAACATCGATGAGAACCACCTACACCACCGCATACAGAGGCAACCATGCACATGCTACACTCCACACTTGCCGCCAAAAACTATAGACATCTAGGATAGGACTGCTAAGGCCTTGTATGATAGGACTTAATAAACTGTTATTCATATCAGATCATATTTATTTTATTCAGATCAGAATTATTCAAATCAAATTTGGTTAAATCAAAGTCTTTCAAATCAAATCAGAGGCATTCAAATCAAATCAAATTTCTTAAATCTGATCATATCATAATCAGCACTAATCCCGAATTTTATTCAAATCAGATCAGAGTTATTCAAATCAGATTAGAGTTATTCAAATTGGATTTCATCAAATCAGAGTCAATAAAATCAAATCAGTTTCATTCAAATCAAATCAGAAAGATGTAGTCTTATCATACAGGGCCTAAACTCTTTTGTACCAAGATTAAAAGCAGGAAATTTATTGGGCTTGTCGAAAAAGGGTTTATGGTTGGGTTTTGCAGGTAACTGTTCATGGGGGCGGTATTCTTGGCAACCATAGAAGTGGTTACGTTTTGTTGGTGCATGCTTGGGGTGGTTGAGGGACGGAGCTTCTAGAGGAGGTGGTAAAGGTGTAAAAATCTGCAACAATGGACTTACAATGGTGGTATAAGGAAACTGGAACAATTTTTTTGTCGTTGATGGGATGAGAGAGAAGGGCACGAAATGGTAATTAAGGTACCCATCTTATTTTGTTTTTGTGTCTTGCAGGAGTCCTGTTGGATAATTTGATCTAATAGGGGCTTTTGCTTAAGCATCACTCTAAGTTTTACGGATGTCGCGGTTTGTGCAAACTATCCGGCCACCCCTGAAAAAAAAAAAACACAAATTCCAGCTCAAACGCCCCGTCTATTTTAGGACGTCCTTTTACCCCTTGACATGCCTATTTTGCCCTCAATTAAAAAAAAAAAGCTAATTTTAATTATCTACTCTAATAATTAACATCCCAGAAAACTTAATAACTCTCTCCAAAAATTAATCTCACCCACCCTCATTTATAACATTCCCAAATTAAATGTTACCTCACCCATCCTCCCTCATTAAACTCATCAGATCAAACACCCTTCCACCCTCATCAATCACCCAACCTCCATTTTCATCTTCTTTTTTTTCTCTCTCCTCCGAACCCCAATCACCCAAATCGATCATCCACTCAATCACCACCCTAAAAATTTTTCGATCACCCAAACTATAATCCAAGAACCCTAAAATCCTCCAATCTTAGGTTTTCTCTCTTCTAAATCGACCAATATATAGATTGGGATTCGTGTATATATGGAGTTCAATTTGTAAAACACAAATTAATGATTTTAGGAGTGGATCTGGGTCAAAATCACAAGGTTTTAAAGTTACGAAGGATATTATCGAAGTTTCATCAAGTTCCGAGTCTGGGTTTGGAATTTCGGAGGAAAAAAATCAAGTTGTACAAGTTAATAGGTCTGAGGATGGAATGTCGAAGGAACGCAACGAAGTTATTGAAGGATCTGGGTCTCGGCTGAAGATTTCGAATGGTTTGGAATCGAAATCAAATCAGAAGTGAAATACAGTTTTAATGAGTGTGGAGATAGGATAGGGGTAAGGGTAAGGGAGTACGTTGAGATAGACCCTGAGTGGGCAGTTGAGGATGAAAGGGGGATGAGGATGATGGTGTGGTTGATGATAGCTTTGATTACAACTTGTCGTCGTACGATATAACGACCCCAATCACAATAAAAAAAGTTGGGAAAAAAAACTTATTTAACAAAATGGGGTGCACGTCACCCATTTATAAGCCAAGCTATTCACTTTTTTTTTAATGTTTACTAGTATACATGGGTGACGTGCACCCCATTTTGTTGAACAATTTTCTTTCTCAACAATTTAATTTAACAATTTTTTTAGCATTACTTCAAAAAATCGTTCTATAGATATGCCCTTAATAACCTTGATATGTATTAAAAATTTGTATTTAAGTCCTACATCGACTAAATTAGTACATGATATGGTAAGCGTATAAATAATTTTATATGAATTGTATATGATTTGGTAAGTAAAAAATAATTGAATAAAATACATGTTATAGTAAGTAGGAAAATATAATTCTATAAAATGTAATTTCGACCTCAAAAAATTTTATTTCAATAGATAATTGTACGTTATGTAGTAAGTAAAATGCATTATCACATTAACTTACTATATAGTGCATACTGAATTTTATTTACTACTATTTGTTCAACCGCGTACTCTCAACGCGGTTGTCCATAAAGAAACTTGAAGAAAACATGTTAGGGCCAGGGCGCTTGTTAACCACAGTGTTGCTTAAAACTTGCCTGATTTCCTCCACATAGATGTCTTTTGGTAATTCATTAGCAACTAAACAAGATGGGCAGGAAAGGGTCTGGTCTAGACTTGATCGAGTTGTGATAAATTCATCACAGATAATAGGTTTCCTTAATTCATTTGCAGAGATTGTACCACTTAGGATCTCCAACCACTCTCCTATAGAGGTGAAAATTTTGGCTGATATTAAAGTGGAAATTGCTTTAAATACGTCAACTGTTAGGAATGGGTTTAATAGCGTTGTTCGAAATGCTTGGAGTAAAAAATGTTTACGGTATCTTAGTGTATAAGTTGTTTGCAAAGCCTTTCATAGAGAACATTTCTGTGATTTGACAGATACGGTTGATGAATGCAGGCAGTGGCGGACCCAGAATCTTACCCGTGTGGGGTCAGTATTTTTGGAAATTTTACCCAAGTGGGGTCAATGTATAGCAAAAAAGACTGTGAAAAGAGAAAATTGAACTAATTTGTGTGAAATTACCAACTTTGACCACAAATCCACCTCTATAAGCTTGCATATTGCAGACTTTGTTTTTGTATTCTTACGATTTAAGTGGAGTCAGCTGAATCCAAATTGGACTACGTGGGTCCGTCACTGAATGCAGGGAGGATTCGGAATTGCTACAATGCCAAGCTAATGCACCCTATGAATAATGGCCTTCTTTTACATGAACAACTAAACGAAAAATATTGCAAATTGAATAATTTAGAGCTAAGTATGTTAAGTCAGAGAGCCAAGATCGCTCACATTACGAATGCCAAATGTAGCACAAGAGATTTTTTTCTCTAAAATAGATAAGATAGTTCTAATAGAAATCACTAGAGTTATATAATAAGCATTGGTGACATGCATGGTAATATTTGAGATCAAGATGGGATTACTAATACATTCGCTATTGCAAGAATATACTGGGACCATGTAACTCAGTGATACATGTTATTACATCTGAGGTTATATGTCCTACTATCTCCGTTGAAATTGCGTATTAGAACATTACATTTATTTCTGTTTTTTTTTTTGTCTATCGACAATTTATATAAGTAGGTGTTTTTGCTATAATGGTTTGAGAGTCTAGAGAGAGAAACTCTCTTTTGTCTCTAGAACCCCATATGAACTCCGAAAAGGGAATTTAACCAAAGAAAATCAATGATATCAAGCTCTTCTGCCACGTGCAATCTTGGCCGCCATCTTTAACAAGCTTCTCTATGGTTGGCTTATTTTAATGGTTTTTCGTGGGTATGTAACTTTGGTACCTTTGAGGGTCTTTTGTTTAATTTGTCCACGATGTATCACCCATATAAGGCAAGAGTTAGTGTCCTTGGAGATGTTCTTTACGATGGTATTTTCAAGGCGGTTTGATCTTCCAATTTGCTGCATCCATTTGATGAAGATTCTAAAGTGTTCGTATTGTCTAGTGGCGGTTGCTTTGGGTTGAGGGTGATGCAATATTGGCGCCAGCAAAACTAGGGCACAGTGACATTTTGTTTGCTGCTTGGCTAGCTATAATGAAACTAAAATAGTTTGAGAATCGTATTAGATTGTAAAGTCTTTTTGTTGTTAGGTCTAGGTTAGGATTTTCGGAGATTTGGGTCGAGTTGTTTTAACGGGTGTTTTGGGTTACTAGGTTCTTCCAGTTGTGTGGCTTCGATAACTTACCCTTCGCCCGTTTTTGGGGCTCTGCTGAACCCATATTTCTCACAGTTAGTCACCTAAGACACCGGTGCTGACTTGATTCGGAACTGCTTCTTGTGTCTGGTTATGAGCTTTTGCGGGCTGGGATTTTAAGACTCATTGTCGTGGGAGGTTTGGGTGTGAATGAATGGATTCCGATATATGTACCTATCTCCGGGTCTTCTGAATCCACCAGTACAGTGTTTACTCAGATAACCAAATGTCTTTTAGCTGATCTCGGCTTTGTACGTTTATTTTTTATTTTCTTTTCCCTCCTCTCTCTGTACTGGCAGTCTGACACTTAGAGTTATGACTTTACCCATAGAGATAAGGGGCCCTACTGGTCCCTTTCTTCTCTACTTACCGTAATATAAAGAAAAAAAAGTAGGTGTTTTTGGTGGTCTAATTGCTACTATAAAAATATCTCAAACAATTTGTACTAAGACAATGTAAATTACTCATATACCGGCAAAAGAAAAAAAATTGTCAATAATTATGTACTATGTAAATGAGCCCCCCTAAAGTTGTGATCCAGGCTATGTCCCTGCTGGAACCTAAGTATATACAAATTTGACACCCCTTTCTTCGAGCTTCTAGATGCATCAATCATTTGAATGCGTGTTTTTATCCTATACAAGTTACTAGCAAATTAGCAACATTTTTTTTTTGTAGTATTGCAAATTTCTTTTATATTTAGCTTTGTCTCTCTTAGCGCCTTCTACTTTACCCCTAGAATTGGAATTAATGAAGCCGTTTTGCTCTCTAATTAGGCTTTATTATAAAATATACATGTTATTGTTCCTTTGATCCATGTATTGTGGCACGTTGGAAATCTATCCACATTTTTGTGAAATCCAGATTCATATTTTGAATATGCTTAGGCCATGTTTGATAGGATTTAAAAAAGGTAGTATTCAAATTAGTTCACAATCATTTAGATCAGATCAGAGTCATTCAAATCAGATCAGATCAGAAATGTTCAAATTTCTATAATTGTATTTGTTCCATAATTTATACTAATTCGTTGAAATTCAATCAAAATTTCAACACATTTAGATCCGATCAATTCAGAGTCATTCAAATCAGATCATATCAGATCAGATCGGAGTCATTCAGATCAAATCAGGTTAGTTCAGAAAAATGTGAGCCTATTAAACGGGGCATTTTAGTAGTTTCGTCTCTTCATCACAAGAGATAGCTATTAGCGGTTTAATTAACATGTACCATTTTTAGGAGCTAGTAACTGAAGTGACGCCTTTTTTTTAATATAGGTAATGATAGTCGGAGGTTATATTTGTGTAATATTGTGAGAAGTTCAAACATGAAATCATTATATAACATATCTTTCAGGAATTCAGAGTCGGGAAATTGGAGTTGCGATAGTCGTCAACTCGGGTTTTTATTTTAAGAAATAGCTTTACAAGTAATCTAACAAGATGCATTATTTATTATTTATATCGACAAGAGTTGTTGTTGGTAATCCATCAGGAGTCGATGAATACATTCATTTAGGCCCTGTATGATACGACTTAATAAACTGAATATTCAGCTCAAATCATATTTATTAAATTCAAATCAGAAGTATTCAAATCAAATTTGGTCAGATCAGAGACATTCAAATCAGATCATAGACATTCAAATCAGATCAGATTTAAGAAATTTGATCATATCATAATTGATACTAATCTCGAATTTTATTCAGATCAAATCATAGTCATTCAAATCAGATCAGACTCGTTCAAATTAAATATCATATAAGAGCCAATAAAATCATATCAGATTCATTAAAATCAAATCAGAAAGATGCAGTCCTATAATACAGGGCCTTAGTTTTTGGTATCATAAAATTACAATTTGAGTAACGCATGCATGTGTTGCTTTCACCAATATATTGATAAAAAAAAAAAGTGTAATCAATCAAGAGAAACAAGGTACATTTTGTGAATTCTTCATGATAAATAGTGGATAGAGTACCTTAACAAAACGATGAACATGGATAAATTTATATTTATATCTCAAAGGTATATAATCAGCCAGTGAATCAAGGGTATAATAACTTTCCAATATTAGAAGATTACATACAATTCTCCCTCCCATAAAATGTTCGCGCCCATTCCAAGTGTTCAACCCTTTAAGAGTTAACTACTAAACCTTTCAAAAATCCCAATTCAATCATACCAAGTTGAATACATTTCTGCATTTTCTTTACCAACCCAAGTTATCTTTGACTACATATTATAAAATAACAATCGCGATTTAATCACCATTTTCGAAGCGAAACTAGAACCATTTCACAAGATTTCCACAACCATATATCTACCTCAACTATCCATGGCTTCTTCGCCACTAATAATTACGAAATCATGGACCTCCCCTTTGAATAGTGTTGGGTTGGCGAAAGTGAAACAGGAAAGAAATGAAGACCGGCTTAGCAAATTGCCCGAAGAATTGATTGTCGATCACATAATTTCTCTGCTTCCGACAGTTGAGGCCATTCGAACCAGCATCCTCTCAAAGCGATGGCGCAATATTTGGAGCAAAACACGTTGCCTAAACTTCGTGTTTTATGGTGAAAATTACGTAGAGAATGATGATCAACTTTACTCAGAACCTTATGAGTATAAATCCTCCTCCTCTTCGAATGATGAGTCGTCGAGTGAAGAGGAGGACTCTGATTCATCCAATGATGAGGAGGATTATAAAGACGAGGATGAGGAGAAAGAGAAGAAACAAGACGCTGTTAGACGCCACTTCTTTGATTTTGTGAAGGGTGCTTTGCTTCTTCATCAATCTTCGAAAATTGACAGTTTTAAGGTTGGCTGTGAGTTTTCGGAAGAGCATAGAGAAGATGTCACTAATTGGATTCACTTCGCTACCCTGCGCAAAGCCGAGACCATTCACCTTTCCCTCCATGGTAAAACTAAGTTCGAGTACGAACCAAAATTCGACTACGACAATGAGACGTTCACATGGGAACTCTACGTTCTACCCAAGCATCTGTATGTAAATCGAGTAATCAAGGACTTAGAATTGTCTTGCTGCAACTTCCAACCGACATCTACGATTCATTGGACATGTCTTACAACCTTAGTCATCAATTTTAGTGTTATTGAGGACAGTTTGATTGACCAGATTTTGACAGGGAGCCCCGGATTAAAATCTCTCACATTGGGGGATTGTAAAGGGTTTTCGACAATCGATACGTCTCTGTCATTTAGTTTGAGTACTTTGGTGATCGACGGGTTTTCAGAAGGTGGGCCGATAGTGCTGGATATATGTGTATCCAAGCATTTAGATGCTTTGCATTTGACGGGTAATATCTTCAGCACCAGGTGTTTGTTGACGGGTGATAAATGTTCTTTGAAAGAAGTTGTGTTCGGTTTTCGAGCAGGGCATCACCATGGTGGAGGTCATGAGCCTATGTATGTGGTTTACAAATATATGTTGGTAGACCTCCTCAGTTTTGCTTATGGAGTTCACAGTCTAAGAGTCGGAAATTGGTGTATCAAGGTTAGTGAATTTTCCCTTTTATTCTGCTAATTGTACTACATTATATTTCCAGCCACATGTGTCGTCTCCACTTCTTACATAGTGAAGCAATAGTCGTTTAATACCATGTTTGACGCAATCAAACGTAATCAAATGTACATTTTCTTTGCATAATTTTTGGTTGACATGAATTTTTATTATGCAAACTGTGCAAGGTTCTATCTCTTGTTTTTGGCCCCAACATGTTCTTTCTGTTATTTCCAAACTGCAAGCGAATGCTGCTGGATACTCTCCTTACGAAACAAGAGATTCCTGGAGTTTTAGGCTTGTTGGAACATTCACCAAATCTAGAAGAACTTCTTGCAACTTCATTTCCAATCAACAATGCTCAGGTTAGTTTATAATACCGTATATATGATATAACTTTTCTCGTCGTTATATGCACCATTTTAGTTGATCAAAGTTTAGAATAATCCTTATGCAATATTTACGCTTTAAATACATTCAAGAATATTCGGTAGTTACTTGACGATTGAGGTTCATGAATGTGGTTGCAGCTCCAATTTAGTCCACACGCTGGAAATTACTGCAGTTCGGGAACGGCAATACTATCGGATAAGTCATTTTATAGCCACCGGTTAGAGTTGTCCTTAAAAAATCTGAAAAAGTTTTTTATACAAGAGTCAAGAACACGCCGGTACACTTATAAGTCTTTGGCTGGATTTACACACTTCCTTTTAACACATACATCTTCACGGGTGGAGATGTTGATTTACAGGGAGAAGTGAAGAAGTGTTTATCAATGCCTCTTTGTCTCTTTACGAGACAATTTCAGGTAGGGAAAATCGTCAAAGCTAAGGATAAGTCTCTTTATGATTGAAAGTGCATTTTAAGAAAACTAAATGCAATCACTTTCTAATTGCTTGACTCTAGTTTAATTCAAAGTCTTATTTTTCAACAAAGCATAAATTTCCTTATCATAGAGGTGAGGATAAGGGAAGTCATGTTTCTATATCTTGTTAGCAGTAATATTTGCTTGTTCCTTGTTTTTAGGAATCTATGCTATGATAAATAGCACCCCTTTGTATCGTTTTTGAAACACAAAATTTTGAGAATTAATATCGAAGAGTCGAAAGAGTGTTTCTTTCCATTGGATCACGCTTTGAGCACAAATTCAGCTAAGTAGTGATATTCTTTGTTCGACATTATTTGCTAATCGCGTTATCAGTTAGTATTGGATCATTACTTACATCGGCGTCTAGGTTTGATCATTGGCTTTTGGTCGCACGTTTCGTTATTTTGTTTTTAGTAATTTCATTTCACAAAGAAAACCCACTAAATAGTCCCACAGCAGTACATTATTTAAGTGTGTTCTTAGCCCGTTTTAAAACGCTGCGTACTCATATCACTTTATGGTCATGATGCAATTTAGTTTCAATTAATATAATTCATAAGATAGATGTTATGAATTTATGATTGTTTTTATGGTATATCATAGATGTAATCATTCATCTAAGACTAGACTATTTACTCCATATTCAAATGATTTTGTGTTAAGCGCTATTAAGCTATTAGTGTATCCGGAGTAGATATTGTTAATTGATCATGATTACCATAGACATGCTTTAAGCTTACCTAGTGTATATGATTGATTGATATTGTAGATTATGTTTTTATCGTTGTTTACGAATAGTTTAATACGTTATTAGAAGATACTAGTTTTTGGACCCATATGAATGCATGGCTAAAAAAACTTTCTTAAAATAGTCCTACGCATGTAACATCGTATTCCTTAAAAACAAAATTTCTTCAATCTTTATTTTATTTTAAATATTGATAACATTACTTTAAAATGTCACAAATGTCTTTTAATTTGGGAAAGTGAATTAAGGTATTGCGATATAATTTATAAAAAAAAGGGCAAAAATATTTTATCTTACATTTAAAAAAACCAAAAATGATACCCGCCTTACATTATTAACCTGGCGAAAGTACCAATTTGCCCCCAAGACTTAACTCAACTGTGCAATTTACCACCTTAACTTTCAATGGTAGCAATTTGCCCCATTTCCTTTTCAGTTATGTGCAATTCAACTATTTTCTCTAATTTTCAATTAATTTTCAATAAAATCAAATTTGTGTTAATTAAAAACACAAAAAAAAAATTGTTTTTCATCGAGCGGATGCCTTTCCGTTGAGCTGCGCCGTAAAGACTTCTAGGATCGGAGTTCAAAACTAATTTCTAGCGTAATTAGATTTGCCCCCATATGGAATGTCTATAATCTTAGGTGATATCACATACAAGATACAACTCTTCATTACAAAATAGCAAATAACGCTATACTCGTGATTTTACGGGCACAAAAAATAATTTTTACTTTATAAATCTAATAACTTTGTCAACTCGTCTAATAATCCAACCCTTACCCCACATGGAACTCCCTCCAGGCACAAGCAACTTTTTTAGCCGTCAAAACATCACCCCTCAACTTCTTTACCTCGCCCCATAACCTATATCCCAAACCCGTCAAATCTAGTCAGCACTGTGGATCAATTTAGTTACGGCTTTACAAAAACATCAAACATGTCCTAATTTATGGTAACACTATTGATACATGTCGTAGATTCAATAAATTAAAGTCATAAATAAAACTTCAAACTATTTAACACCTCTGTTTATTATTTTTATCATGTTACTTTTTGTTTGTTGGTCTAACCTTTTGATTTTCCTTGTGATAACAATTGGTTTTTTTTTTTTAAAAATTACTTTACCATTGTCTTCTAAGAATCTAAGATTGCACTTTGACATGTGCGTGGAAAACCTAGAATATAAGCTACACTTATATATATTCTATTAGAATCAGGTGATTGTCTTACTAAACAATCAGGTTACAGCTCAAATTTCACTAAGATCACTGGTATCGAGATTTCGACAATTATTGAAAGGGTGAGTCAACAACTCAGTACGTTCAGCCATCCTTTCCTTTGTTGCACAATTTATATTTTGACAAATTCACGTGATACTCTCGAAATTTACTTGATTTCACATGGTACCCTATCTCGCAAGTTTCTGCACAAGGTACCCTCGATGTTTGAATTTATACACATGGTATCCTTAAATACAACAATTCTATTAACTCCGTCAAAATGGTGTTAACTTATTTTTTTTATTAAATATGAGCCATCTATTACTACCAAATATATGGTTGTGGTCAAATCATAAAGAAAAAACAATTCTCAATATCATATTCCCCACCTTTTCTCTCTCACCCTTACGCACCTTTTTATCCATGAAATGAATGATATGATGAACCATCATATCCATATGAATCCTTCATTAGGCAAGGATTGTCAATTTGCTTATGCGCGAAAATGAGGTCGATCTACATTCACCTCTAACAATTATTCCACCAACGCCCGATTAGAACACTTCTTGATCGAACATAATCGAATCGACGATTTAATTTTCTTATATTTTTGTAGGGCCTAGACTACACGATCAACTCTAACGATACGGTCAATTCCACCGGGCCCTAAACACACAACCCAAATCCACTCCATTAGATATTTCCACGAGAGTCAATTTAATTCAATCATAGCCAAACTATTAAGAGTTCTAATCTTTAATTTAAACACGCATTCGAGAGGTCGATTTTTCCACGTCAAGACCTCGTTCAGGAGGCATGTCTGGTTCAGGAGGCATGTTGATTAATGACGATCGCCGTCCCAATCAGAGACACATATGCAAGCGTAATAAACATTGCTCTATTCTACGTGGATGGACTTGATTCTAATGTGAGTTATCTATAAAGTCTCTCAATAGCACGACTTTAAGTGAAATGACTTTCTACAACTTCCAATCGAAGTAAAAACCCATTTATACCCCCACATGGCCAAGCGATATCCCCAATGGATTCAACCTGATCATTCCACAATGGAATGATATCTCTCAGTGGATCCATCCACCTACTCTAGCGGATTTCTGCCACTACCCCCAGTTGAAAATGACGTTGTCCTGGTGCTGCCCGTCAGAACTACGTCGGGTTTTGATCATCGAGTGGATTCCAATCACACGATGAAAAATACGTACAGCTACTTTGGTGCTCAAACCCCCAAGTCCATACAAAAACACTCGGAAATTCTTGTAAATCTTTCTTCTAAACTCTTACATGTGAATGATAATATCAATATATATGCTTTTCTATTTTCTACTTATTTATATGGATATTAATGTAACCAATATATCGAGACTCTTCAAAGGAGAATTATAATACCGCAGATTTCAGAGAAGATTTCTAAGAGATTAAGGGCGCAGTGCTACTCATACCAACAAAGTTGACTTTCCTTTTAGGAATCTTATCTAATAAGAACTCCAAGCGTGCTTGAGTGAGAGCAAGTTCAGGATGGATGACCTCCTGAGAACTTTCCCAGGGTGCTCATGAGTGAGGTCAAAATGCTCCGAAAGGACCCGTGTTGGTTTGTGGGTTCAATACACAGTCTGGCGAGCTGCCATAGGTGACTACTTCCGACTCAGGTGATGAATTGGGGTGTTACAAAAATGATGTATTAGTAAGTGCACGTCCTTATGACGGAAGGGGAGACGAATTCCAAACATCCTTTTTCTCTGTTTCGTGAACCAGTTTCTAAATTGTAAATAAATGGAACGGAATTTTGCCTTTTGCGCGCATGGAGTCATTTTTGGTTTTAGGTTTTCCTTAAAAAAATTTCATTTGTTTTCAAACTTGTGCTTTTTAAATTTGTTTCGAAACCTTTCATTGTCGGGGTAAAGATATGGTGGCGACTATGAGTTTCTAACATGCATCAAACCTTAGGTTAACTCAATAATCTCTAAACCCAACCTTTTTTGCGAGCCCGGCAACCAGTTATAATCATCATCCACAACCATCTTCTCACCATGTACATATTTAGGTATCATATCTCAATTATAATCAACATCTCTATTCTTGCTTGAATCTAGGTTTATTTGTCGGGTTTTCTGAGTTTAATTTCGTAACTTGTTTTTGAGAAATTGTGGGTCAATTCGGGTGAATTTGGTGAATTAAATTTGGGTTCAAATCTGTACGAGATTTTGGGTTTAATCTTGAGTTTCCAACTTAATAGGGTCAACTACCCGTTAAATACGAGGTTACAACCTGCACAAATTCAAACTTCGATATTGTGTATCATGTGAAATCAATCAAAGTTAGAGGGTACCACGTGAATTTGCCATTTATATTTTCATTTCATAGCATAATCGTACAAGATCAACAACGAAGCAAAGCCAACGTCTGTCAATAAGGTCATGTGAGTAAAATTTATTACAAGTAAATAATTAGGTAAAAACTAATGAAGTTACGTACATACCAGGGCAGTTTCTATACGAAAAAATTAATGATAGAAGTGCTTTGATCGTTGACTTGAGAATGACGGTATTGGACATGGGACTGTGCAAAGTGCAAACTGACATGCTCTTGGATAAGGAATCAAAAGTACTGATACGTTCCCTCAAAAACAAAAATATTGATACGTTTTCAAGTATTCGGTATTAGATAAAATATAAGGCACCTGCTATAGAGAAGACAGAACCAGGTTTTGTATGTACTATCCAGTCTCTGCGGCCTCTAGTTTCTTTGTTAGAAAAAATGTGATCTATTCAAAGATTACCTACCATAGTCTCTATTACTTTACTTTATCTTATTATTGTTAGAATAAAATTAACCGAAAAAAGTTAATCATTTGTTTAAATTAAAATATAATGAACTGACTAATCCCTCTAATGAGCACTTGCTGCTCCTGGTACACCATTAATTTTCCACTCAACCCGCCTAACTCGCGCCACATTATCAGTTAGGGGTCAAAGTTTGTCGTCGTTAGTAAAAATACTTCCAAAGGATACTATGTGCATTGGGTAACATACTTCAAGGGAACAATGATATAATAGTTTTGAAAGTTGCGGCATCACGCTTATTTTGACAAAACATAGGTGCATCACGTGAATGTGCCGTAATTGTTTTGAGGGGAAGTATATGTAGTAGTAGTTTAATACTAAATCCATGTGCATGTGATCCCTTAAAAATATGTGCAATTTTAGTGAAGATAAAATTATCATCATACATTATAAATTGTAAAAGTAGTACATATGTAGTTTTGAGTACATGTACCTTACACGTTGTGGTCTTCGTAAGCCTTGTTGTTTCTTTTTTTTTTTAGACGAAAAGATTAATTCATTATAAGCTCATGTGACAAAGGACACAAAGTCCAAGGCCACCTAATCGAGAACACAAGAAGGACCACTCTGAGTAATGATACGGGCAGCACGGTGCTGCGCGCCTGGCCCGTACAGCACGCATAGGACAAATGTCCTGAGGGGTACCGGAGCAAAAACTTGGTAAAACTTTCCAAAACTGCAAAAATAAGGAGGAAGGGCACCTAAGCAAAGAAAATTAAAATTTTACACCCAAACTCTCTCTTTCCCTCTCACTTCTTCGCGCTCTCTTTCATCCTTCTCATCTTCTCTCTCCAGCTCGCTCCCCACTCTCTTTCCTCAATTTCCATCGATTGATTCGTGAAAAATTCATCTCTACTATCAATCTTATCTTCATGCTATCCAAGACAAGGAGTACTGGTATTCTCAATCTTGTAAGTCAAATTTAATTTATAAATTTTGTTTTCATTTCTCACATTATCTTTAATTTTGTTTGTTTTTGAGGTTCGTTCATCCTCATGTTTTAGTGCTTCGATTTGCATGTCTTATCGTGCTGTACATATGGCATTGTAAATTTGGGATTTGAATTGGTGATTTTGAAATTAGGGTTTTGTATTTGATTTGGGGATTTTGAAATTAGGGTTTATATTTGATTTGGGGATTTTGAAATTAGGGGTTTAATTTGATTTGGGGATTTTGAGATTATGGTTTTGTCCATGGATATGGGGAAATTGAAATTAGGGTTTATAATTGATTTGGGGATTTTGTAATTAGGGTTATTAAGATTTTGGAGTTATAAAATAGGATTATAAATAGTCATTCCCGTGACCGCTGATTGTCATATGAATTAAGAATGTTGTTCCATTGTGCGATATGTTGGGTTTGAAATTTGGGTAATTTTCTGTTATTGCAATCTAATCTCAGCTCATTGAAGAAAGTGTAATTTGTATATGTGTCGTGTCGTGTCATGTCATACATAAATCTGGCTAATCTGGTCTGTTTAGATTAGTTGAGAACCGGCTCATGTGGTCATTTTCCATATGAATCATTGGAAATCATATAGGTGGTTTACTAGCTTAGGTTCCATATCAATAATTGGATTTCCATACATACATTACTGACCTTAATTTGATTAATGATGTGAGGTGTTGTGACAATGACAAAGAAGAATGAGCAACGTAAGGGTAAAGGAATTGCACTTAAGAAGAAGGCCGATAAAAGTAAGAAGAAGGCTGATAAAGTAAGAAGAAGGCTGATAAGAGTGTCGAGGTAAACCCGGACGAAGTGGAAATTTCTTCAGAGGAGCCATCTGATGTCTCCTTTTCTGAGAGTGAAGTTGCCTCTTCTACCGATAGTGATTCTGAGTCTAGTGGGGGTGTTATTAAGGAGTAAGCAAATCGTCTGAAATTTCATATTTTGTTTATATTATTCATGTATATGTTACAACACAATGTTGTATATGTATATGAAGGTTAAGCGTAAATGTGTGAGGAGGGGATCAAAAGTTGTTAAACCCATTAAGCCCCCGGATATGAGTTCCGTAAGTATTAAACCTCATTTGAGTTGTGCAATATAGTTCCATATATTTTCATATCATTCACAGTTGGGTTTTTGAAATTCTTGTTTGTAGGGTGTCGGAGCTGAAGTTCTACGCGATTGTAGGGTATTGCAAGCCTTTGAGGATAGATTTGGGAAAGCTAAGGTCAGTTGATCACTCTTGAACTATTTTCAACAGTAGCATTTGTCACTTTTCCTCAAAATGATAGGGATTGCATAACACATAGCACTCCTCAATTGTCTGAGGTGGTCAATTTTGATGTTGAAAGTGCTCTGTTCTGCCTTGTTTTTGATTGTACTAAATCACAGGAATACTTTTTCCTTAGCAGACATAGCCATTTATTCTCAATTCTCCATCGTAGCCCCGTAGTACATTAGTCATCGGTATATGGGTTGGTTGGTTGGTACCCATCTCTGGCATCTATAATTTGCAGTCCATCATAGTTCTTGTGAGTCATGAAATTTGATGTCTTCTTTGCACAACTCGTATTTGATTGCGGAATTGTTCTTGTGGGATTGAAAGCTTATGTGATTGAGTTGAAGGGATTCTTCTTTTGTTGAGTATAGAACTGAAGATAAGTGGCGTGGTGGTGTAGGGGGGTGAGAAAGAGATCCTCCATTGCTATGCTGTCATAGATGATTGTAAGAAAGTTTTATTTGCAGTTTATGAGATGTAGTGTTTGTTTGTGAGAAAGAGATCCTCCATTGCTATGTAGTGTTTGTTAGATTTGCCTGGTATCAATGCTAGGCCTTTATCCTTGGCTCCCTTTTTCCTTGCCTAGTACATTATGGCTACTGATTTGTGTCATTTCAGATTTGTAGAACACATAACCCTTCAATTTTGGTGTGATTGTTATATTGATGAGTGTATTTATTTTTGGGTGTTGCAGCAACCAAATGTAAATTGTCGAGTGGAGGCATTTGGAATTGCTGTGTCGGAGTTCTGTCCTCGGAAAAGGGCAATTGTCGAAGAGATGGGATTTGGTCCTTTGCTTCATTTTGCTGGTAAATCCTTCCCACGTCTTTTGTCCTACTGGTTGATGTCTCGTTTCGATCCGTACCGGATGGTTCTCACTCCGATTAATGGGGGGACGGAGTTTAAATTATCCAAAATCCAAGTTAATTGGGTTTTAGGAATTCCTTGTATAGGAAGACCTGTTCCGAGAGAAACATTTGGTGAAAGTGAGATTTTAGAGAAAAGCATCATGGATAAATATGCCGAGCCATTGGGCAAACATGGTAAAGGGAAGAAGACATTAGGCATAACCATGACCACCCTCCAGCGTTTGATATCTATAAACATTGAGAATGAGGGAGATGAAGACGAGTTTAAGTTAGGGTTTTTGATGTATACGATAAACACCATTTTATGCCCAACTACTTGTTCTAGATTTCCACTTGCCTTGTTGCCTGCCGTTACGATATATCGTGAGTGTTCCAAATACGATTGGTGTGATCTTGTTTTGTCTTGGTTGGCCCAAATTGGTCGAAATTTTGCCAACAAGTTCTATGAGAAAGGCTATGTTGCAGGTGTAGGGGGATGTACTTATTTCCTTGTGGTAAGTTTAACCCCAATATTTATTTTATTGTACTTTATTAAGTTTACAATTACCTATGCCCACTTGTTTACTAATTCCATGATATTTTTATATATTTCCCAAGTTATTCTACTTTGACCGGCTTGCAAGACCGCCCATTAGGTGGAATGAATTCTCTCGGGTCAAGGTATGGAAGTCGGAATTAGTTAACTTTGTAAGAAATGAAGACAAACATCCTAACGGTGATTATGGAGTCATTGGAGTAAGTTTGTTTATGTTTTTACCCTCTTGTGTAAATTATGAGATATCCTTTTTCCTAATCCCTACTCGTTAAACCGTTGTAATAGGTTATGGATGTAGCTTATGGCTTGCCTCACCCTCATGAACCTCGGGATACATTATATCAGGGGAATTCATCACATGCTTTAGCGCTAGAGGTATTACTTGTCGTTGGATCTTAATTTTTATTCTTAACATCGAGCTTGAATTACATTCATTGCGATCCTTGCACCGAATAGCTGGTTTAGTGTTAAAGTCATGTCACTAAGAGTTGCAGTTTCCTGTTATTTGCTAGACATGTACTTGATCATGAGTCATGTCTCACATACATTACGTTTGGTAGGTTTAGAGGACCTTGGCCTCTCCTCTTATATGCTTGGGTTTATGTGTGCTGAAGTCCTCCCAGATCCGTGGTTTAATTATTAGTTGGGTGTTAGTTCGGACAGTATATTCATATTCATTTAGTCATGGCTTGAGGCCATTTACGTTATGTCGCTGTAATATGATTATCTTATGATAGTAGTTTGAGTTGTTGAGACAAAACCAATTATAGTATGTGATAATAGTTCTTGTTTGTGTCTCTCTCTTTGATCTAAACCTTCTTGCCTATCATATCACCCATTATTTGTGAACTTGTTGTCATTTTGTTGGTGGCTCCTAATTCCATGTCATATGCATGCTTAGCTTGCTGGTATACTGCTCCCTATACTTAGAGACCAAGGTGTAACTGTCCCTTCCCGTCAACGCACTGAAGATGGGTATGATATTGATCGTCCGAGGAAAAAGCGTAAAGGAACAACAAACCTTATGAAGTACCACAAGGAAAGAGCTAAAGATAAAGCTAAAGAAAAGTCACGATCAAGGAAGACAAGCAAGCGTGTGGAAAAAGACTCTTCATCAACAGCATCTCCACCAAAATCTGGTGAAAGATCCCCATCATTAAGTTCAGATTTGAGGGGTAATGCTAATCGGAAGGATGGAGAGGAAGATGTATTTTATGAAACACTAGATCAATTGAATAACTCAAATGATTTGAGTGGTTCTGAAAAGGATCAATTCTCACCACCTCGTGAATCGCATCCACCTCCTGGTTCACCACCTCGTGAATCGCCCCCACCTCGTAGTTCACCACCTCGACAATCGCCGCCAGCATCTGGTTCAGCACCTGGGGGTTCAGCACCTGGGGGTTCAGCACCTGGGGGTTCACCACCTGCGGGTTCAACACCTGTGGGTTCACCACCTCATCGTTCACCACCCGTATCTGATCCTGAACCACCCGTACCTCATCCTTCACCACCTCGTGCTGCACCTTCTGAACATGGTCCTTCATCTAAACATCCTAGTACTCGGGAAAATAGAACATCCAAGCGCATGGCCGGCAAGCAAACTGATTTTGAGTATTCTAAACCCCAATATAGAAGGTTAAATGCTGTAGAGCAGAACCTTGTGAAGGAGGTGAACAAATGGGGGAATTACAAGCGCAAGAAAGATACAAGTGGGGTGGATATGGATTTGATTGAATGCAAGGGCCACTTTGTAGAGCTTTCTAAATGTTACAATGTGGCCAAGTGTACACAAGGCATTGAAATTCAGGTGATTTAACACTCTTAACACTTTGCTTTATATGGTATTAGTCCTTACATAATTGAACTTCTGCCGTATCATGCCTAAAGGTTTCCATTGTTTCAGTATGTGAGGGTTGTGGCAAAGATGTACACGGACTATTGGGCCAAACATTTGTTTGCTGATCGTGGCACCTTGAGGCTTTTCATTGACCCAGACTTTGCGGTACGTGATTTCACCTTTCATGTACCGGTCTAGTTAGGTCTTGGTAAGTTAAACCATATATCTTATTGGCTTTTGTTTGGAATTTGAAAGGGCACGATTGTAGATCCCCGTAAATCTGCCCAAGACTATATTGATGTCGTGGATTGTGAAGATTCTTCAACCACTACGATCTACAACGATCCTCAATCAAAACAAGGGGCCTTGTCTGACCTTGAGAGAGTGGTACAACATCACGTCAAGTATTGGAAATCTGAATTTGGTTTGAACACAGCTCAGCAAATATGCGTTGTGAGTTTATTTCACTTCTTTCTCACATTTTTTTGGAGGTGCAACAAGTTTAGTACATTGATAAGACAATAATCATAATTTGTAAAACATTGTAGGTGTTTGTTCCGGTACTACAAGATAGGCATTGGTGGTGTGCTGCATTCAATTTCCATAACAAGGAGTTATGGGTTATTGATTCCTTAAATGTTGTCAATGGGCTCCAAAAACACCACCATGTATTGGATGAATTGGTAATTGTTGTCTACTCAAATGCTAAAAAATTTTAAAGATTCCTCTAGATTAATGCTAGGTTGTCATACACTAATTGATATTGGTAATTTTCATATGCAAAAGTGCAAGGCCATGGACATCGTGTTGGTTACCGCTGATGGCGGTTGGAAAGTGGATGAGGTAATTTGTTGGGACCGGAAATTGTTATCCATGGCTGAACAAACTGACATGTGAGTACTTTACTTTTGTTTAAAAGCGTATTTTTGTGAATACACGATTACTATCGCAATGTTTATATTGAAACCCATTTTTTTGCCATCAGCCATAGTTGCGGGATTTATATGTTGTGTGCGATTAAGAGGTGTGCTACACGATTTGTTGACCACTTTGATTTGGTAATTTCCTACCATTTAAACATCTTCAATGTTAAATACATTTACGACATTCACTTGTTCATTTCTTTGGTAGCTAGGTAGGAGCATTTTTCCATGATTATCATTTTTGAATTTTTTCTTTTAGGGAGACATGCCACAAGCAAGATTACGGCTCCTATGCGATGATGTTTTTTGCGAATCCAACAATCTGCGAGAAGTCGTCAAGGATGTTTTCAAGGTGTAATTAGCTCCAACATCTGCTGTCTCATAATTGACCTCGATTTGTCATAATCGACTTTTTTTGGGTGTAAATATACTCTTTAATTGAATGTAAATACTCTAATGTAAGATGAATACCGCATTATGTCATGTTAGTTAGGTTGATACTCCCTACATTCAAGGATGTTGGCTGTAGGTGTATTCAACCTCGATTCTTTGTAAAACAATATCCGTGACTGTTTTTGTATCAGTTTGCGGATGAACCTTTATCATGAATATCATTTTGGATGAAGGTATTTAAAGTGTTTTTGTACTCAATGCTTCTTTGGGTGTAAACTTGTTTCGGATGAGCTTTTATCATTAAAGGAGATTTGAAATGAAATGTAGTGTATTACTACTCTTCATATGCGAGATTTTTTTACATTAACACAGGTTGTGACATGCTAAGTGAGTATGACAAATGGTGACATGCTTTTACCTAAACCGCTGCAGCCCGAAGCGGTTACTTGATGTGTAAACCGCTGTAGCCTATAGCGGGTAACCAATTGCCTCCTCAAAATAACCATCAGGATTCTGGTTTAAAACCGCAAAGCGACACAGCGGTTTAATTATATAAACGCTTCTTACACCAGCGGTTTCAATGCAACCAAACCGTTTTCCTACCTGGCGGTTATATACTTAGCCGAATATGCTTTATTCATTTGTGAGTCTCCTCCAAAGTAACCACCAGGGTCTGGTTTAAAACTGTTGAAGTGCACAGCGGTTTTCTTGATTGTAAACCGTCTTGTGGGATTGCGGTTCTATATTAGCCTTATTTTATCCTTCTTCGGGCCTTCAAAAGTAACCAAATATAAGGCATACTATTTTGTCAACGTGTATTCCTTTGTAAACTGATGGACGGGAAAGCGATATAGTTATACATTAATTTATCCGGTAGGTATGTTACCTAAACGGTGATGACATCGGTGGATTCGATACCCTTGAACACCATAGCGGTTACCCTATTCCTGACAATTGTTGGTCAATAGTAGTTTGTTCCTTCACTACATTTCAACTTGTTATTATCTTATACGTAAATCCTATGCCTCTTTTTGCCTTATTCTGATTCCACCAAAATGTCTGAAGATTTTATTCTTTTGTTGAAATCTTCTGCCATAAAGTACTATTGTTTTATTGCATCTTTTAATTATCTGACTAATTCTTGTCTACATGTTTTGATGAATCCACGGCTAATTCTATAAAGGGTAGAAACTCAAACATTATTACATGAGTTCACCTCATTCACAACAAAAGCCTTTTTAATAATTCCAAACCTTACCAATATTTTTGCCCTTACTATAGAAATGGCTAATCGATTTCAAATAGTACCTTCACCTATGTTGGTGGAACATATGTGGGCACCATCCTACGAGAATGTTGAGTTGTACATGCATTTAACAAACTATTATGTGGAGTGGGAAGATAATCAACATCAACTTATCCCTTCAGAAGCACTCCGATCGTTAATTAGGGATCCGCTGAGTAACGGAGATGAGTTTTCATCCCTCAAAATGGACACTTACCCATTGGACCCTGCATTTCAAGTTTGGATTCAATGGTTGTTTGATTTATTGTATATGCGCCAACATCGAGCCCCAATACCAGGCTCACTTATGCATTTAATCGATCCTAAACCCGTATTACCTCTTCCACGTACACTTCACCAAATACAAGAACAACCAACTACTTATGTCGTTGCAAGCTATAGTGATGGTTTGATTGCTTATCAAACCTTTTCCACCATACAATGTTTAGGCGTGAATGTGTCTTACACAGTTGAAGATGTCGCTTTGAGCGTTAGAAACTATGTCATTGCAATTTCGCCAAAAAATGGTAGGATCTATCATACACAAGGTCTAAGTATTGTTTGTTGGAATTCAAGGGGTATTTGCCGTCCTTCATTTGTGACCAATATGCAACGTATTGAAGCTGTGTACGATCCGCAGGTAATTATAATTACCGAAGCAAGGAGTAGTTTTCATAATTGCGAACGTGTTATGTCATATTTCACTCCTTATAATTGGCACTTACTAGAACCTGGGTTACGTGGTGGTGTATTGGTCCTATGGAAACCGTACGTCTCCTCGGTTATGTTGTACCCGGAACATAATGGCGCGATTTTCTCGGCTACCATAGAGGTACGTTCATCACACTAAAATGTATTTGAGATTTCGTACAAATGATACCCATTATATATATTAACATGCAATTGTTGATTTCATTGTTTACATTTGTAGCCTGGACAACCACCTTGCCGGCGTCGATTATTATATTGAGTTGCATGAGTACCCATCGCAAAAGGATACATTACGACTAGTTTATTCGCTTTTGCATTAACTATTAGTAAAATTATTGTAATTGTTGTGTATTCTTTATGTTTTATGTTGATTTCTCATGTACCGTTTGATTATCTATATTTTATAGTAAACTAAGGACTAATTTCGTCATTATGTTTTCTTAAGTGTCTCGGCTAACTATGATCAAATTTCGATGTCCCCAACAACTTATTGTTTTTTAACGATCACGCAGGTAATATAACCTATTTAGGCAATAAAACAAGCTTATTCAAAGAAAACATGAAAGTGCATTAAAATAATACAAAGATTTCATTTCACAACTTTACTTTTGCATCATATTGACAGCAAGAAAGTAATTTCTCTTATGTCACACGCATCAACTTTCAACCAACAACTGAAATTACATACATCATTAATTATTAGTTTTGGATTTTCACTCAGAAGGCTCATCTGAGGATATTAGTACACAACATTGCTCAACATCATAACTATCAACGATAGTGTCATTGACGTAATTACGATTGACGCTAATATCATTGCTATCCGTGACTACTATATCGCTCACCAAATCATGTTGTTCGACATGTCTATAGAGTACACCATTGTTCTCCCCCATAGTCCATTTATAGGTAAATATATTGGGGGCTTCATTTTCTTCACATATCCTACATTTCATGCCTACCCCTACTATTTGATTAAATTCCCAACAAAATTCTTTATCAAAATGAACGTAAGGCCATTCATCTATTCCCCAATGTGTACACTCTGCCACGAAAACAGTGTAAAATACAAACAAAATAATGGTTAGTCAACTATCAAATTAAATAGTAGCGTTAGTTATGAGTAAAATAACAATACCTTCATCCGAAATCTTGCTTGTCCAGTGTTTTACTACGGGCGTGTTCACCATCCTTTTCCTCCTTGGACCTGATGTTAAACGACCATTTATATCAAAAATAATAACACTATATACATATTTAAATGTTAGTTAATCTCTTAAGAGCATGAATACATCACCTGCACCATTCTCACTGTTATAATTTGAAGACATCACGTTATATAGAAAAATTGAATGGGTAAAGATTCTTTATATAGTAGAATAATTAATTGTAACATTATCATATCCTGACAGTCCACTACTTTTATCATAACAAAATATTATTTTATTGCACCGATGTGTTATAAGTTAGAATATGGGAACGACTTATTTAAACTAGTTATCTAAGATAAAGATAAGTGTTTAAGTGATTTCAGTACATTTGCAAAATTGTAGTGACACCAATAAGCAAACTAATTGATTGATTTGCACCAATGTGTTATATTCTTTTAACCACAATCTTGCATATGAAAAAACCACCGAAAGATAAGAATACAACTTTGGTAATCATATTAAGAAACAATTTCCTAATTTAAAATGAGTTGTCTTCTGCTTCATCATCATAAAAATAAGGTTCTTCTTCCTCTTCACAAACATATGGTTGAGATGGTTCTGCTTCATCCTCGGAAATCAAAACACAACATTCTTCTTCTTCAAAGATATCTTCACAAATGTGATTGCTATCGCTTAGTATCATATCCTTTTTCAGGCCATGATCGGTTAATATATGTTTTTCACACTCACCATTATCCCCTCGACCGTATTTGTACATAATTTCCAGCATCTTTTGATCATCCTCACATCTCAAACACTTCATGGTTAACGCTATTTCAACACCACTTTCAAAAATTGGCGTCTTTTGAAAATGAACCCACGGCCATTTACTCCATCCAAACAATTTGGACTCTGTGAACTTTCGATTACTTTCGTTAGTTTAAAAATTGTCGGTAAATATATCATTTACATGAATTAATATTTGCAATATACCTTCTTCAGACATGGGTGTTGATTCACCACTTGTTCTTGTACCTGTTCATTGACATGTTATTATGGAAAACAATGATTTATGACCTCTAACCAAAAGCGTATGAAATAATGTAAATGGAAATCGTTACTACCTTAAACTTCATGATTTCTAACACTAGACGACATGATGTTATTCCCTTTTTTGAATTTTTCCCCTTAATTCAGATTCTTTTTAATGGTAGTGTGCATTATCTTCTCAGGCTATGTAGGTTATTTATGTGTTCACCTCCGATTGCTTGAGAATCTCATTTTATCACATAAGAGTCTTATCTTATCCTACAGTGTACTGTATTACACATTGAAAGACGTTTCCTTGGGTGTTTTTTCTATTATGTATAACATTTATAATGTGTCAGTTGTCCAAATTCATTGATACTGAGTACTGACCCATTGTATCTTATCATATCTGCTTTTCTGTTTATAGCATTGAGTACTCATTTTATTGCTTTGTCGAGAACTGTACACGTCTTTAAATTGAATTTACTTTGTCAGAATGTGTACAGTGCGTTTATCTTGTCATATCATATTCTGCTTTTACTGCAGCTTCAATAGCTTTTATTGTGTGCAAATCAATATCTCAGAAATTTTCATATCGTGTACCATTAAATGAATATTATATATTAATTGTATTTATATACATATATATCTTTATGAATCCTTAATGCTAATATGAATCATTTATGTTGTAATTAAATTTTGTTGAGTATATATAAGGTTACACATTAAAGCTATTTGAAACATGTACAACAATGTCCTCCTCAATCACAAATGAAAGTATTAACAAAAAATCGTCATCATCAATAAGAGGTAGTACTCAGGAAAGTGGTATCCACAAATATAATATTGTCCATAATGAAATTGACTCCGACATGTCTCCGCATAGAATGGTAAATTTTGTTGTTTGTGATAGGGAGGGTAATAATGAATATCACTACTATATGCATTCGCGCATGAGATTTCACATACTTTACCACGATTATGCTAATAGGGTTGGTGTAGATGAATGGAAATTGAAGATATATTGTGGGAACGACTTAATGGATCCGGGTTACAGTCCACATATGCAAGATGTTGAAAATGGTGGAAGACTTCGGGCCATATTTGATAAGGTATGTTTTTTTTTTTTTTTTTTTGCAAGAAATTAGTAGCTTTATTCATCCCAATGAGGGGTAAAAGCAAATCTTACAAAAAAATAGAACCACTAGAGAGCATTGAGAGAGTCAATGATCTCGTCTTTTACATCAAACTTTCCAATCATCCTAACACTCACCCAAAATTTAATTTGTCTAATGATAGCATCTGTATTTAGCTCAACATTTCGAAAAACTCTAGAATTCCTTTCGCGCCAAATAGCATATACAGTAGCACTCAAACTGCATCTTGCCCAACTGGTTTTCCAATGCTTCTTGTGGATGTGTTCCTCAAACCATCTGACCTCCCCTTTGATAGTAAGACTGTTGTGGGGAATGCCAACCCAATCTTTAATACTGCTCCAAATGCTCCTTGAGATTTGGCATTCAAAGAAAAGGTGTCTATGAGTTTCTGCTTCAGCCTTACACATGTAGCATCTGTTTACAATACACAAGCCTCGACTGCAGATTTTGTCAACTGTGGGCAAAACTTCCTGATAAGCAAATAGAGTTGTTATGCAATGCTTTGGGACATTAGTATTGCACCATATGGTTTTGTGACCTCTGAGCTTCTGACCATGAGTCCTGAAGAAGTCATATGCCTTGCCAACCCTGAATTTGCCTCCTACAACCCAAGAGTTAAGAGTGTTATGGGCAGCAGTAGCATTTCCAGTCCTCAGGAGCAGCTCATTCCTTACTTTTATGATAGATTTCCAGCTTTCAGAGTCACTCTGTCTGGCTTCTCTTTCCCAAACATTGGTGTGGTTAAGAATGTATTTAGAGAATTTGATAAGGTATGTTAAGGAACTCTTACTCCATGATTTTTTACGATTTCTTTTAGCATTTGAATCTTCTAAAACAATAACATTAAATTGCAGAGATTAATTGGAAAAGTGAATGATACACCCTTCAACATGGTACATTTTGTTCTTCAAGATTTGCAAACTACACCCGTAGTTGAGGAATTCGAAATGCGGTCATGTGCAAAGATGATTCACGTTTTCCGCATATGGGCAACCGAACGTGGCATTTCACCAAAAGACTTCAGAATTCTTTATCAAAATGAAGAAGTTTCACCAAATCTTAGTGTGGACTCAACGGGCATAAAGGACGGTCATACCTTATATGTTCAAATGAAATGACAATTCAATGTGGTGCGTTGAGCTAATGTAATCTAAGTTATGTGTTTTACAATAAATAAGAATCTTAAATTTGTCATGATACACAATAATGCGCATGATAAATAAAGCAAACAGAAAATAGCAATAAAACAAGATGGGACAGGACATAATGAAAAGCAAACAGGAAAATGGGAATATTAAAAGCAATAAGACAAATGGATAAAGCTCAACGTCTGGTCCCATGAGCCATAACAAGAGCCTGGGACTACTGTGTAGAAGTTATTTATACTCGTGAATGCATGATATTTTAACTCAATCCTATAAAATTAGATTGTCAAACATTTATACTTTTAAACATTGCATTAAATATGGGAAGTAGGATGTGGGACACTTCAGTGGTATACTAATATATATAGTTATGCTTAATGTGAAATTAGTGTAGAGTATATCTTGCTAACAAGGCTTATTTTCATGTCGTTTAATTTTCAGGTGCAGATAGTTCTAACTCATGGCCTTGGATGCATTTTGAAAGGACTATCTTACCAGACTATAGGGCACCATGTATTGCTTATTTTTGCAGATGTATAATGTGCGCTAATGAAGGAAAAACATTCGGATTTAGGTGGTTATCCAATGAAGGACATGGAGTGGCAGAAAATCATCTCATTACAACCCATTTGGTTAGGGAAGAATGTGCAGTTGGTTCAAACAATGTGAACCGTAACTCCAATAAATTTGTAATAGTATTGGACGGAGATGATGATTTACTTGAAAGATCTCGTTCTATCCGTCCATAATTGAACTTCATAATGAAATGTATTCCGGATGATAAATACAATTCCATTAACCGTAATTTCTTTTTCCGGCATCAATGATTTATAAATCAATTTTAAGTTCGTGTAGTTTGTGGAATAGTACAGAACTAGACAACAAAACCAAGTTGCACTGCAATAATACTGTTAGCACGTGAGATCATAGTAAATTCATTTCCTATAAATTACAGGCTCATATCAGTGAATGATTGTACCCTTTTGATAAAGCTTAGGATATTAGTAAGAAATATTCAAATGTCAGATTTTGCAAGTGGTTCAAGTGGAAATAGGGTGAGTTTTTAATAAGTGTTAACAAGGTACGAAGCATATTGAACGTATATTAATGTAATCATGAGTGTTTGCTTGTGTAGGAACGAAGATGTACCGGTCTAAATCAATTGCAGAGAGTTCAACATTCGAATAACATGGCTGCACAATCTACTTGTTTGTGCGGAAGGCAAATGGAAGTCCTAACTTATTTCACAATAGATAACCCGGGAAGGAGATTTCAAGAATGTGGCACACGAAGTGGTTGCGGTAGTTGGAAATGGATTGATCGTCCTCTTCCGTCAAGCGGTGAAGGTATTGTAGCCGCACTCCGAGATGAACTTCTTCATTTACAAGCGGAACAAGTTGAGAAAGATAATATAATTGCATCTCTTAAGAAGAAGATAAATAAGTACAAAGGAAAGGTTAAAGTAATGAAAGATATACATGATTCAACGTTTAGGTTTGAGAACTTCTCATTGGACGAATAGAAAAACTATGTTATCTAAGTTTATGTATCTAAATGTCGGTTATATTAAATAAGTTATGTCAGATTGTGTGCAATGTAAACTAATTTTATGTTATCGAATAAACTTTGTGATTTCTCGTTTTCGCAAAACTTACTATGTAAGCATTTTATTATTGATTGTGGGTACATTCGTACAATGAGGTCAAGTCACTTTACATATGGTGTCTTAATAATTTATACTTTAAGTATGTGTAATAGTATCTTTTATTTAAGCACCAAACTACTACACCTATAAATACTAGAAAGGGTCTTGATAAAATATCATTCCAAAACATGTCTACACAACAAAGTGGTGTGTACAATGTGAGTGTTGATAATGAAACTGAAGATAAGAACATCTTAATCGATATTTACATATCAGATAGAGATGGTAATCGGAGGGTTAGGTACACCACAAATCAAAACAAAGGTCTTCGGGGTGTGTTTTGTGACTACGCAAAACGTCATGGAATAGATATATCAAAAATGGAAATTCGTGCTTTCATGCGCACAATTGATCCTAATATAAGTCCGAAAAACCAACAAATTGAAGACGCCGAAAAACTAACCGCATATTTCAACGAGGTAAATTTAGTGATTGTAGGAGTATTTAATTCGAATATTCATAAGTTATTTTTCGTAATTGATTGATATGATGCAAATTTGCTTTTGTAGTCTGATTGCGTTGAACCCATTTGCGAAGAGGATGAGGCAAAGATCATGATAGTTGTCCAAAATCTAATGAATGAACCAGTGCAACACCGATTTTACTTGACACGTACTCGGAAATTTAGTTGGGTTTATCGGTCATGGTCAAAAATTATGGGCGTCCGTGTGAGGAGCTTTAACTTGGTTCATGATAACGTGGAGGTTAAACCGGAACATACCATTGAAAAACACAATATTGTGCATGGTGCACGGTTGTTTGCAGTACCCAAAATGATGTCTGGTCACCATTGCGTTCAAGAATGAGGTTGAATGATTATGTTCAAGTAATGCGTTTCTGCTTTAAGATTTAGCTTTTAAGCATATTATTTTATCGTACAAGTACTGCAATTTATTGTAAGAAAGTTTTATTAGATCTTAAAGTGCTTTTCTAAATTCTTATCGTAACACCTTGTTGTATTTTGTGAGTTTGATTTCATATGTTATTATGGATAATTTCTATTATTGTGTTATTGTGGATGTTTTAAAACCGGAAGTTAAGTTTATTTAGCACGGATCCAAATCGAACTACATACTAATTTTGAAACCGCCATTCCCTGTAGCGGTTTATCGACAGAATTTGTGTCGGGAAAAATTTTGGACAAGTATGAAAACGTTGTCCCCCACTGCGTCTTATACAGTAACATAACCGCTGCATTGCTTGGCGGTTTTAAGAGAAGAAATGAAACGGCAGTATGTTGAATGAGATCTCCCATGCCTTGCCTATATACCAATTAAACTGCAAATGGATAATAATCACCAAAATTGAGCTGCCCAACCATCAATGGTTCCAATGAAAGGCTCAAAAATTAAGTCCCGAATACCATGCCTTGACATTAAAAATCTTGAAATGTCTTACAAAGTTAAAACAAAATGATGCAATTTGATCCAATATATTACAAACGAACTAGAAATAACTTGCTACTCTTACGTTACTCGGCGACGGCGTGTAGCTCGAGTTTCAATTGTGGAAGCGTGTTGGCTTGAGGTGGCTTGGCTTGAGGCGGCTTGGCTTGAAGATGAACCCGGAGTGTTCCCTTTACGTCGACGCATATATTGTCTTAGAGGAGCATGATCATCCAAACTTGGAATTATAGGCTCTTCAGATTGTTGCTCTTCAGATGGTTGGATAATATGTGAAAATCCCACCTTTTCCAGACATTCAAAGCAATGTTTGCGAATCTCGGTTAAGGATTGGACAAGATTGACGGTTGATGGGTCATGCAATGCACGTTGAATGTCATGATCGCACCTCATGTGTAAAGTTGCAAAACCTTGAGTCTACAATACCAAAAATAAAAATATTGAAGCAAATAAATGTCAATACATGCTTACTATAGACTAATAGTGAAATAATGATAGAGCAAACTTACAAGCAATTGTATCGAAGGAGAATAAGGATGGTAAGCAACGGAGGCGCCATGAGATTGATTAACATTTCCAATTATACGACGGGTGTGATCTCGATACCAAATCATGTATGGCATCATTAACTTGGCCACTATAAGCCACCCTCTCCCTACGCCTACGCCATAAGTCAATATAAACCGAGTGGGCGTCAGGCAAACTATACTTGCGATTACCTCTCTTATCCAATTTATGAAGACCGTCATTTGTATCACAAAGGACCGGGATTGTTTGCTTAAATCCAAATTGGCGTAGTACCCTGTCTGGAAAATGCCACTCTACAATATCAAAGGAGATCAAAGGAGCAATAACACGCCAATCTTGTTCATCCTTACGACAAAACGGAGATAGAGCATCCATCACATCCGGTGTATATGGCTGCCAAATGAACTGAATAAAACAAAGACATGTGATAAATTTCATTGATTGCATGACAAAATGAGGAAAATGAGCAAATGGTTATACAAAACATAAATAAGTGAACTCACTTGATCATGAGTCATAGAATCAAATGCATCTCTATAGGCGGTAAGAGAGCAAATCCCACCGCCTTTTCGTCGTTCGATCATTAGCCATTTACGCCCTAATGCATCTCTCCCATATAAATGTTGTGCGCCAAATGGGCTAGGTATAACCTCACCCTCATTCTCATCCTCATCGTCATCCGAACTGTCACCCTCAATCATTTCATCCGAATCCGAATCTAATGCTCCCTTGTTGATAGGGCGTCCGATAGCAATGCGTTCCCAAGACCACAATTGAAGAAGAATAAGAGGTCCAGCTATCTCTAATGCACCTCTACGACACCCTCGACACAAGTTACGATACAATGTTGCAAACACCGCACTCCCCCAAGAATAATCATCTAATCTACTCACATCACTTAAACAATGGCAAATATATAACTTGAATAACATCCCCACTCTTATCAGGAAATAAAACAGTGTCAAACAAAATGAGCAAATACACTCGAATGTAGCAATGGAATGTCGCTTCATCCGCATCAAGGGGCAAATAACTATAATATTTCATCAACCAAGATATTTTCAAAGAACTTCCACTCAAATGTTCTCCAGGTGATCTTCCTAACAATTGAAAAACCAAATTCTTCCAATTTTGATTAGTATTATACGTCACGGGATTTCCATCTATCCTCAACCCGAACATAACTTGTACATCTTGTAAAGTGATGGTGGCCTCCCCAACAGTCAAGTGAAAAGTGTGGGTTTCTTGCCTCCATCGTTCTACTAATGCACTAATTAAATACGCATCTAATTGAACACTAGCTACTCTATGTGCCCCATAGAATTGGGTTCCCTTAATAAACTTTTTTACCCGCTTACTAGGGCGGTATTCACTATGCCACTTAATGTGAGTCCTACATCTAAGCGGACTAACCTCCTCACCGTCCCAAATTGCTTGACTCCTGTGTTTGTCTTGCAATTTGAGAAGAGATTGTTTGATCGGTCCTGGATGAAACTCCGCGTCCATTAGAGCTACAAAAACAAAAATAAAGGGGTTATGACGGTATACCATAAATACTTGGTGAATATGATATCACAACAACATTAGGTGTAGGATTTCTCCCAATCACGAAATAGAATGCATTTGCTATTTCATTAGCATTTCATCTAATCCCTTACCTTCACTTATTATGCAATTAAAACTTACACTTTGAAAATTACACAGTATACCATTCCATCACTTCATATATATGTTCTCTATAATTACACAGTAATATATAATGTAGATATTAGTAATCTAACATAGATGTCTCAATCAAGTATCTCTAGATATTAGTAACCTAGATTAGGGTGGTCTCATAATTAATTTGTCGAAATAAAAATAATAGACACTATCAAGAGTATATCAATAATCAATACTAACATAAACAGATTGGAAAAATTGATAATATAACAATATATTGGAAATTGAACATCGACTAATAAAAATGGTGGAAATAGGAGAGAGAAAAAGATTTACCACAAAATAGACAATTACTTAGTAAGAGGTGGCGGAGTCGGCGGCAGGACGCGGCGGCAAGTGGGCGGGACGCAATGTGCGCTGGAGGCGATGTGGGGTGGAGCCGTGGAGGCGATGCAGTGGAGAGAGAGAGAGAGAGAGAGAGTTGGAGGATTGGGGTTTTTCGTGTGGAGAGGTCGAAGGGTTGATTTTTACCCCAATACAATTCAAACGACACAACCGTTTTTTTTAAAAAAAAAAATTTATTCCCAATAAAACCGCCAGGAAGCATGACGGTTTTTTAGTGTTATAAACGTCTTTTAGCGTAGCGGTTTTAAACTTCTCAAGTTTGTTTGGCCCAAATAAATCACATCGTCCCTGGATAATAACCGCTGTATTATACAGCAGTTTCATTCACTTTGAAACCGCCTTATGTAGTAGCGGTTTATCTGGAAAAAATTTCACCCCTTCTAGATCATCAAACTGTTTTCCCCCTTTAAAACGACGGTGTTCATCGCTATTTTAGCAATTCTCTAAACGCCAATCATATACTCCATGGTGAGGTCAGATTAACACACGAACAAATTGGAGGACACAAATACACTTGTAAACACCTCCATTATGAAACTCCTTGGTCAAATCAAACTTGTTGAACAAATGTTGAACCTGGATCCCCAAAATACATTTATTATAAAAAGACGTTTCCAACGGTTACATTTAAAGTCGCTTAAGGTCATAATTTACATACTATAAGGTGCTTTAAGCACGAAAAAATAACAAAGGGTCAATATTGAAATGTGTATATCACTATCTTCATCATTGTCCGCGATGGTCACTGTCATCACTTCTCAAGTTGTACGACCGTAAGGGTGGCAACATGGGCCGTTCCACGGATCCTCTTGTTGAGCTTGTGCCTATGCTAAGTTCCAACTGCTGAAGCAAATTGAACATATCATTGAACATCATACCATTGGCATAGTAAAATAAGTATAACATATATTGAGGTCATGGGCATGGGCACAACAAAACCATTAAGGGCACGATAGAGATGATGCAACTCTAATCTCATGATAAACTGTGATGTTTCGTACCTGGTCTGAAAAATAATTGGGAGGCGGAAATAATCCAACAGATTGATTGTTTGGCAAAACTTGATGCTCCATACCAAAGGGCATAGGGGTGTGCAGGGGCATGATTGTTCCACCATTGTTTTGGAACATATGATTGGATGCATATGATTGGAGAAGCTAAATTATACAATAATTATATGTTACGTTGAGCCACTAAAATAATAGTTCATGAAGAGAACAAGGAGTGACAAAAATTTAAATAAGCAATAACATACTTGTGTTGGAAGCTGAATATAACTCTTTCCATCAACTCCATTCACAATAGGGAAGTGTGGGCCAGCAACGACATTCTACATAACAGTTAGTGTTAAAATCAAAGATGACGGATACACAAAAACAACATAAGCCAATTTCAATTAAAGTTGAGAACTTGCCGTGTCATCGATTCCTTTGTTTCTCTTTTCAGCTCCTACCCTTTCACCTCGTGTCCTTGAATTGGCCTTAGTTGTAGAGGTATTCGCATTGGATCTTGAATTGTTGCCAGATGCTCTAGCCTACATCACCAAAGTTGTGTAGACTGATAAGTACAATTTCTTTAGGTAAGTTGTAAAGTAATGAAACTAATTTATGATACTAGTTTTTTCATTTTACCTTTGCGGACGCTTGCGCCTTGTTCAAGACTATCTCGTCAATAGGCTTCCGCCGTACATACCCACCTCGTTGCCCACGTTGCATTTTGTGCCTAGGTGTTGGATCTTTGATTGACGGTACATTACTAGTAGCAGTTAGTACTTGATAGTTGTTGCTACCACCACACTGGCTAGAGGGAGAATCAACACAAAGACCTCCGTTGGCAGTCCCTCCAACAAGAGAACAACTATCGTGATTAATTCCTACTGATGATTGATCACCAGCGTCAACACCATTTAGAGCACAATCTTGTTCTTCATCGCCTAAAACAGTTGAGACTGAATGATGCAAGTCCTTTATGGTTTGGAGGACAAGCTTAGAAGCTTTCTCGCTTACCATGGCAGCAGTGGCAATAGGTTCAAATGCCACATGTAATTCGTCGAATCTTTTCACATGCTCTACCTTAGTTGGGTCATGATAGGCAACCTTAACTAAGGTATGCTTACGAATAATATCCTTTCGCCAACGTCTTAGAACATACATGTCAGGGACTTTGGTAATCTCGTGCTTATCAAATACTTTAATGATATGCCTACAAAGCAGGCCACTACACTCAAAAAGCTTGCATTCACAAGATGCCTCGTGTGAAATCTTATTAAATCGGACCGTGTAATTCCTTCTTTTATCTGTAACAATATCATCCCTTTTCCCCCCTAAATGAACATACACCCTATCCTGAATTATGTTGTCCGTCTCAACATCATTCAAAACAATTTCAATCGGACCACATAACAACGAAACTCTCTGGCATTCAATCTGTATTTGGATAAACTTTTTATCCGTGTAGATATGTTGGAAAAACTTTTCAACAGCCAAGGCATGGGGGCTTAAGGATCTAGTAAAGACATTGCAATGATCATCAGCATCTTTTTCCGTACCACATCTAGTCTCCATAGCAAAACAATACCCTTCGGCAAACTCACAAAACTTAGTATTTCTGTGAACAAAATCATCAAAGAAAGAATGCATGCTTTCAATACGTTGAGTTGTTCTCATCCCCGCCCAAAATAAGTGCTTGGTAAAGGCAGGAACCCACATAGCCCTCTCTTTATACAACCCCGTTAGCCAATCCACACTACCAAGATTGTAATCATGAACTATCAAAAGCCACCTATTCTCAAACTCCGTGGCATCATTTGAATCATATATAACACTTTTCAACATTGGCCCAAAAGTAGGAAAATCAGTACACATCCCCAACTTAGTAGACCATTTCTTCATAATGTGCCATAGGCACCACCTATGCCTTGTTTGTGGCATTGCGGACTCCAATCCTCTTCTCATGGGTACAGCCTGGTCTGTGAGTATGCCTTGAGGAGCAATACCACCCATTGCTTTCAACCATGTCTTAAACACCCATTCATGACTTTCAATAGTTTCATTCCTAATCAATGCACATCCTAACAAGATGGATTGCCCATGGTGGTTAACACCAATAAAATTAGCAAATGAGAATTCATAATCGTTTGTGCAATGTGTGGTATCATAACACACAACATCACCAAATTCTCCATATGATGCACGAGATCTCGCATCAATCCACAATGCATCTTTCAATACACCATCCTCATCAAGTCTAATTTCATGAAAAAAATCATTATTATCTTTATACATCTTCATAAAGTATTGCCACATTGCATTAGAGTCCCCTTCACTCATTTTCTTCCTTCTCTCTCTATCCATAACATTCCTCACATCCCTATCGGTTAATTGAACATCCCCACATCTCTCAAGAGATAAAGAATCAAGGATTTTACGGATGGTGATACCAGCTTTCAAACCTACTTCAAACCTCCTCCTTATGTGTGGATGAAACTTTTTTTTGCGATAAGCATGAATATTTTTGGATTTGCTAGGAGTAGGGTTGTGATTTTTGTGTTCTAACTCCAATATCTTCACAACCCATTCACCACTAGATTGTAAAGTAGCATGCAAATGCACAGGACAACCGCACTTCTTGGATAAATGAGGCACCGATGCCACTTCAACACAATCACCATCAACATTATTCGGTTTCTTCCTATGGAATCTCACAGCACCGCTACACTCACATTTCCATGTTTGACACCTTTTCACCTTATTGTCACCTTTACCCTTAAAAGCACTATTACCACGCACAATACCAAAACCTTGTGATTCACCATATGCAAGGAAATAAGTTTCTAATTCTTCAAAACTTGGGAAAACCATCCCCACAAAAGGCGTAACAACAGAAGAAGAGTTCTTAAGAGGTGTTACATATTTTTGAATTGAAGGTTCTCCTACATCTACATTATTGCTACATTCCCCCCCTGTCAAAAGGTTGATTATATCTTTTTCCACTTCCTCACCCCCACTGTCCAATGCATCCTAATCACAAATAACATCAAATATCATTTTCCAAATTTGCAATAACATAAATTAATCATCCGATAGTACAATGTTTGTTTGGGATCTAATAAAAAATACGAAAGTGCCATACTAAACAATATGAATAACACACTTTATCACACTCCTTACCTAATTCATACACAATTAACCCAATTCATACAACAATTCATTAACCTAATTTCAACAATTATATAATAACATCACCAACACTAATGACCAGATTTTTAGCTAATAAAAACCCCAAAATATGTCCTAATCTCAATAAATAAAACCCCAAATATGTTAAATTTATTTAATAAAAATAACATTCACATACCTTCAGTTGTTGAATCTCGTGATAAAGTTCTTCATCGGCGACCCGTTTATCATCATTTTCAATGTTCATAGCAGCTAGATTGAATAGTATAGGTAGGTGCAATCAATTTCAACAGTCTATTAAAAACGAGTTCGATTGAGATAGGGTGTATGAGATTTAATTTTGATTGATTAGGAAATAATTGAGGTGAAGAGGAAGTTAGGGTTTATGAGTATAGAGGAGAGAGAGTGGGGACTGGGGAGCTGGAGAGAGAGAAGGTGAGGGAGAAGAGTGCGCGAAGAAGTGAGAGAGAAGGATGGAGTTTGGGGGTGAAATTTTTTTCCCTTTGCAAAGTAGCCCTTTCCCCTCAGTATTGCAGTTTTGGACTGAATTTTCTTTGTTTTGCTCCGGTACCCCTCAGGACATTTGTCCTATGCGTGCTGTACTCGTTGGCCGCGCAGCACTGTGCTGCCCCAATCAGTTCTGGACCACTCTCCACCCACACCGCGGTTGAGTTGTCCACTGGGTTCAGATGCGTCGCAGCGTGAGAGCCGCTTTATTATCGCTTCTATGAACATGAGAAAAAGTACAAGAATTAAACTGACAGGATAAAGGAAAAACATTCGAAACGATTAAACCTATATAAGAAGAATCAAATGTAGCTGATTGCAAATCACGATCAAGTTTTAGAGAGTCTGATTCCCCCTGCTGCCTTCAACAAACCCAACTCTGCAACCCTCGCCTCTGCAATATCCGGGACCCATCTTTCCCGAATCTGCTTACACGCCGCCGTCATTACCTCCTCCTCCGATCCCCGAACGACCACTCCCAACCCCGTCAAGCTTCACCTAGTGTGGCTCCATCCGTGTTAACCTTTACTACACCCATCATTATTATCGTATAAAATGAGTATTCACACTACAATTGTCGTGAACAAAATAAGGAAATAATAAACTCCAATAATATTTCATTTACATAAAATTAATAAATAAACGATATTCGTGTGAAACACGAGATGCTACATAGTAAGCAACTAGGATGCACGGTTCAAATATTATATCGTACTTAATGATTTTTAAATTTGTCATCAATTAAGTTGGCACTTAATTGAAAATTAATAATCATACATATATTGTTTTTAATTGGTAAGCGGGGCCCCTTAGCGTGGGCTTCCTACAGCCAGGAATAAGCCCACCCGAGGATCAGGCCAACCCATGGGAGAGAGGGGGGGAGGTAGGGGATCCCTCTTCCCTTGGAGGCGAGAATCGAACCCTGGTTTCCTGGGTGGAAGGACGAATCCTTCACCACTGGAACACCAGGGGGATTCTCTAATAATCATATTTATTAAACCCCGATTTAATGAAACGAAAAAAAGAAGAACAAAAATGTCCAATATGTTGATGTCGATCTGTTACTTCATATTTCTTACCGCACAACTTACTAGTTCACTAATGCTAAATTGCTATGCATACTATAATAGTCGAATAGTCTAATATAGTCCCGTCTAAACTCGTTTTTGTGTCTTCAAAAGTCAAGCTAAAATTGTTTCAAAACTCTACTAAATGAATAAATGAATCGTTTTTGCAATTTTCGTTGGATGATTATTTACTAATGCATATCTACCATACGGAGTACATATGTATATATCGAACTCATTTTGAAATACATTTCAAATTAAATTTAATGAGATGATGTGAGTCCTAATTTTCTAATATACGAAGTGAAAATTATGACTGGCAATGCAGTGTCACGATTAAATGATTTTTATATCGCAATTTTATGAAAATTGGCCACTTTAATTTATTTATACTAAATTATAAGCTATTGATAAAACTATATCATTTTTTTTTTGTAAGAATTTGGTGTTTTTATTCATTCATATAGGGAATAAAAGGGATCTTACAAAATAATAACCACTATCAACATTCTCGACTTAATTCCTCAGCCATTTCTTGAGGAATAGTTTCTCCTTGCCAAGCATAAAGCCTAACACACACTATGAATTGAATCGTTCTAATTGTATAATCCACACTATGCTCTTCTCCTGCAAAGATTCCGTTGTTTCTCTCAATCCATAGCTCATATACAGTTGCATTAATGCAGCTTTTAGCCCATTTTGTAGTCCAATGTTTCCTTCTTCTTCTCTTTCCAAACCATGCCAACTCCTTGTGCAGGTCCCATTTCCTTACAGGAATGTCAAGCCATTTCAGTATCTTATGCCACACTGCTTTATACATTTCACAACTGAAAAACAGGTGTTTGTGAGACTCTGCAGCTTTTTTGCAAAGTGCACACCTGTTTGTCATAGGAAGGCCTCTCTTCTGAATGTTATCAATTGTAGCAAGCCCATTTTGTACAGCTAATGCCACTGTAAAGCTGTGTTTAGGGACTACTACTCCATCCCAGACTGTTTTCCACCATGACACTTAGCCAAATTTCTTCCTGAAATGATTGTATGCTGCTGCAACATGAAACTTATCTCCTTTTGTCCAGCTTTTAAGCAAATTCATTGCTTCCACTGAGCTCCCAAAGGCCTGAAGAATTTCATCTCTTATTTCTACTACCCCTCTCCGGCTTTTAGAATCTGCAGGCTTCAAGTTGACATCCCAGCAGCTCTGATTCTTCAGTACATAGCTAGTTACCCATCTCCTCCATATTCCTCCTTGATTAACCACTATTTCCCACAGCAGTTTTGCCATCATTGCTTTATTCCACGCCAATACCTCAGCTCCTTAATATTCATCCCACCTTCTTCCCTAGGTGCACAAATGCTCTCCCAACTCTTGTAGGTCATTTTCCTTTGGCCATTAGAAATGCCCCAGAGAAAATCCTTACAAAGCTTGTTGATCTTTTTTAAAATACCCTTGGGAATGAAGCAACAAACTTGCACTCCAGAAGTTATCTAGTCCAAATATTATTGAGTTGATCAATTGTATTTTGCCAGCATGTGAAAGGCATTGTGAAGACCAATGATTTGCAGCAACATTCAGCTTATTCATCAGCAACTGGTACATATTTGCCCTCAACTTCCTAGTGTGGAGTGGAATCCCTATATACCTAAAAGGGATGCTCCCCTGTGTGAACCCTGTTTCCTCCAAAATTTCATGCCTGACAGCATCAGACACTCCTCCAAAGTATATGTCTGTTTTTGCTAGATTGGCCACCAGGCCTGACATCTCAGCAAAATTATCAAGACATCTCATTACTGCCCTGACTGAAGGTGTGTCTCCCCTTGTGATCATAAGGTCATATGCAAATGTTAGATGAGTGATCTTTAGTTTTGCACACTTTGGATGCATTGAGAACTATTTCTGAGTGGGCATATTCCTGAGCATTCTTGATAAAACTTTCATACTCGGTACAAAAATGTAAGGAGATAGTGGATCTCATTGTCTAAGTCCACATTTGCCTGAAAAAAACCCTTCATATTCTCCATTAATCTTCAGAGAATACAATGGTGTTGTAATGCATCCCATAATCCAGTCCACAAACTTTCCAGGAAAATCCATAGCATTGAGCATCTCTCTAATAAAACTCCAATTCAAAGAATCAAAAGCCTTCCTGATATCCACCTTTATTAAGCATCTAGGTGAAATGAATTTTTGATTATACCCCTTTATAAGAGCTTGAGAGACCATGATATTATCAAAAATACACCTCCCCTTCACAAAAGCTGCGTGTCCTTCCCCTATTAGGCTTGGGAGCACTTCATGCATCCTGTTGGCAAGTATTTTTGTCACAGTTTTGTAGAAAGTGGTGTAGCATGAGATGAGTCTGAACTCAGAAACATTAGTTGCATTCTCTTTCTTGGGTATCAGAGTTATCATAGTGCTATTTGCTTGGCTGGTTAGCTTCTTTGTTTCAAAGAATTCCATGACTGCTTGAGTGAAATCCTCCTTAACTGTTTCCCATGAGTCTTTGAAGAATCCTGATGAAAACTCATCCTGCCCTGGACTTTTATTAGGGTCAATGCTATATCATTCTATTTAATAAACCACCCATCATCTCCGACAATAATAAAAGAATCACACTTTATCCACGAGAAAAACGGAGCGGGGTGTTTAAAAGGGGACGGAGGGTGTATACATTAGATTAGTTATGGATGATTGGATGTGGTGAGATTGATTATCAAGCTCTTCCAAATACAAATTTACATCATTTCCACTAGTGAAAGTGGCGCGCCCTTTTCCCGCCATCCGAAATTTTGACGGCAGTTTCCAATCCATAAAAAGACCATGATTATTTTTTCCCCTCATTCAACCTCCTCTCTCAATAAACCCTACAAACAATGGATTCTTCACAAAAATCGATACGATTATCCTCCAACAAGCGATCTCGAACCAATATTACCCACCCAATTTCTAATCAATTCGAAGGCGAAGATCGACTCAGCAAATTACCAGATGAATTGATCGTTGATCGAATTCTCTCCTCCCTCTGTACGATCGAAGCCATTCGTACCAGCGTCCTCTCGAAACGATGGCGTTATCTCTGGACTCGAGTCCCTAATTTGATTTTCAGCTTTTATGGTCCCAGTTTATACGTCAATGATGATAATGATTACTCTGCTCCGTTCTATAGCTCTTCCGATGATGAGACCATTTATACTTCGGATGATGATTCCACCAGCCGCTACAATGATATTGATGAGGAGGATGAGGATGAGGATGATTCCACAGGCCGCGACACTGATGATCATGAGGAGGATGAGAATGAGGATGATTCCACAGGACGCGACAATGATGATGAGGATGAGGATGATTCCACGGGCCGCGACTATGTGAATGAGAATACGGAGAAGAATCAGGAGATCCCGAAAATGGAGAACAATGTCGAAAAGAAAGAGAAAGAGGAGGTTGTCACTCGTCGTTTTATTGAGTTTGTTACGGGGGTTTTGTTGCTTCATCAATCGCCGAAATTGAAAGGATTCAAGGCAGGATGTGGATATTGGGAAGAAATTGGAGCCTACGATTAGTAAGTGGGTTCGATATGCAATCACAAGAGACATTGAGGCGCTCCATCTTGTGTTCCATGGGATGACGAAGCCGGGTTTTGGGTTAGATTATGAGAGTAATGACACCTTCCGTTGTGATCTATACATGTTACCTCAGTACGTTTTTGATAATTCTTTGATTCGGCGTATGAATTTCTGTTGCTGTAACCTTTTGCCGCGTTCAGCTGTTAACTGGACTAGTTTGAGGTTTTTGACAGTTGCGGAAACTCTGATTAAGAATCATGTGATCAAGAAGATTTTGGTAGGGAGTCCGAAGTTGGAGTATTTGGAATTAGGGGATTGCAAGGGGTTTACGACAATTGATACTTATGATTCTTCGAGTTTGAGGGTTCTGGTTATCGATGGGTTTTCTCGGGGTGGACCGAAATTGCTTGAAATATCAGCCTCTAACAAGCTTGAGAAGTTGTTATTGCAGGGTCTTTTTTTGTACACAAGATGTCGTCTCCAGTATTCTTCAATGTCTTTGAAGCAAGTTTCGATTGATTTTCGAGGGGGGCCTCCTTTTGGCGTAGGTTTTGATGACATGTATGTGGATTACCAGTACATGTTGCTAGAACTTCTTGATAAAGTTCGCGGTGTCAATGAACTTAGAGTGGGAAATTGGTGCCTCAAGGTCAGTTGGTTAGCCCTATTTTTGCCATAGGTTTTTCTTGTGTTTTACAAATTAATGATAATCGATATGGTTTATTTATTTATTTTGATGTTCTCTAATAATTAAGCTTTGAGAGTCACATACAAGTTACATCAAATATGGTTTATGATTCATTAAAAATATGTCTTGGTTTATGACTATTGCTGGGGTGTTGATGCGCAATGCTCTTTCCTGTGTATATTTGGAACTGATCTGTAGTCCTTCGAGTTTGGCCGCAGTTTTAGTTGATGATCTGCTGTCTAGTACTCATGTAGGCATAAATTTTAGAATTCGTTTCGAGACATTTCTGAATTCTGACGTAGACAAGCCAGGGGGCTAATACATGATTTGCTTCATTCTGATCTGTAATTCTGTACAGACTGACTAATATAATTGATAGGTTCTGTCAATGTGTAAGCTGAAGAATGTGTCGACGCCATTTTTACAGTGCAAGTCTTTGATACTAGACACCCTCTTCACAAGATGGGAGGTTCCCGGAGTTGTAAGCATGCTTGAAAGTGCACAACATGTCGAGGAACTGTTAGTAACTTCGGTTTTAATCAGCAATGCACAGGTCTGATTTTACTCTGATCTGCCTAATTTGGTGTCTAATACATCATACATCATACATACAATGCACATTTAGTATTTTCCGAGTGTCGTTCAATAAATTTGTGATATTGGTTGTGTTTGCAGCTTGAATTCGATCCCTCCTTCGTGAATGGTGATAGCATCAGAGGTACAAACCAGGGTGATTGGCCGTCATATAACCAGCTGGTAGCCCGGTCTCTGAAAAATCTCAAGAAGATAGACATTAGTCGTACTGAAGCTCGCTATCACAGAGCAGAATCTCTTAAAGCATTCGAGGAATTTCTGTTCAGACATAACCCCTCCCTGCAAGCTAGAAGAATAGGCGATCCAAACTAGCGTGGTTGATTCTTTGGAAGGCGCTCATCTGTTTTCTCTGAACACGTTCATCTTCTCGCCAATGATGTACGGAGTACTAATTATGCAGTTTTTTTGTTCTTTTTTCTTATTTTCTTTTTTCTGCATGAATATTAGACTGTTTGATCTAATTTTTTTGGGATTTTGCTGAGTTTGGAACTTTGAATGATGAATATAATGTAGCATATTACTGTCCTGCTTATTTTGACAGTAAAATACAATTACTATATATTGCAGTGTTGTTGCATTGGGGTGTTTGGTTCACCAATTTTGGGGGGATTGGAAACGGATTGGATTCAGACTGCATTACATTGTGTTTGGTTTGATTTTTTTTTGTTTTTGAATCCTTTCCCACTCCCTTTCCAATACCTCAAAATGAAGCATATTGCTAAAGGTCTACAGTGTAGACACAATTAATTTGTCTACAACGTAAAATTAAGTCAATTGTAGTAAAATTGAGATTGGAGTAGTAAAATTAATTTGTGTGAAAAGATTATGCAGTAAAATTATTTGTATGAGTAGTAAAATTTTGCTAGTGTAGTAAAATTAATGCTAATAGTAGACACTTTCAAGTGTCTACATTGTAGACCTCTAGTATTGTCCCAAAATGAATCCTACAAAAAACTCAAGGTTACAAAACCAAATCCCCTCCTTATCATTTTCTCTCTCCTCCCTTCCCCCCTCTCTCTCCCCTCCAACACCCCAACCCCCACTGGACCACCCTGCACCACCGCCGGCGATGCACGCCCCACCACCACTGTCGTCGGCGAGGTCACCGGTCGACCGGCGACCATGCCGGCGACATCGCCGGACCCACCGCCGGACCTACCGTGCCTTCTTTTCCCCTTTCTCCTTATTTTCTCTTCTTCTCTTCTCCCCTCTCATCCTCCTTCCACTCCCGTCGCCGCCGCCCCATGCCTATCCCGCCACTTCGACCCCGCCGCCATCATCCACAAGCATCATCACTGCCGCCCTCACTCACCCCCAATGCTTTTTTTTTTTTGAAAAAACGAAAAATCAAACTTAAATCTCAAGATTTACGATTTATTGAGTAGAAATAGTATAAACTAATTACATAGTGATGTTAATTATTCAATTATGGTTAGAATGGTGGTGTTAGTGATTAGGATGGTCGTGGTTGGTGTGGTCAACGGCGGCGGCAGGGTGGTCAACGGTGGCGGTCGAGGGAGGAGAGAGAATAGTTGAGGGGTTGGTGGTTATTTTTATTTAAAGAGAATTTTACCATTTTGCCCCTAATTATGGAATCATTCTATTCATATATTGAACCAAACAATGTTTAAAAAGAATGAAACTTGATTCCAATCCGAATCCATTCTTGATTCCAATCTGTTTCCATTCCAAAATGTGAACCAAACGCCCCCTTAATCCATTCTCAGCAATCTTGACTGAATTGTTAGCATACAATGTTAGTTTTCTAGACAAAATTACTTAGGTCAGGTTGCGAATTTGAAATTAGTCCAATTACCGCAGTAAAACATGCTTACACTCACAATCATATCCGGCCCTTTATGGAAGCAAATGAAGCCATGGTCAATTGGTCATGACTCATGATGGTGAATTACTTCAACTGAGCACGCTTATCAGCATTGAGTGTTCGATTATTATTAAGTCTGATCTGATACATCACCGATTTATAAAGATTTCTGTAACATCAAACATCAGCAACAAATGGTTTGAAAATATGCATGTACACATTACACTAGCTAACAAATTTCGTGTTAATCTATGAGCCTTCCGGCTGAAGACAGTTATTATATGCTTATTAACATACACCAATGATGGACTAATATATAGGTCGAGTGTCCGAAGGCGAGAGTTAACAATAAGACCTACAAGTACAAAACAAAAAAGGGGTGGTGTAGAGCTTCTATGTGAACCAATTTATCCAAGTTCAACTACAACTCTACAAGGCGTGCAAGCGTACAAACACTAACACTTGTAATGTTTTCCTTAATGTATCGAGTAATTTTCGTAACAGTTTGGGTCGATTTCGAGTTGGGTTATCATCGGGTTAGTTGTTGATGGTCATTCATGAGCGACAATTCAATTTCTGGCATTACGAATCGGATCATTGTCGGCCCAGGTCACTACGAGTCAAGTCAAGTCAGCTACAGTCAGTTTGGTCGGTTCTGGTGATCATCGGGTCGGGTCTAGTCGGGTTTGGTTAATAACAATTTCGGGTCATATCGGGTCAAGTTTCCAGGTCAACGGATCGAGTCAAGTCGGGCTTGCCAGCCCTACACTCGTCCTTAGAATGGAGTCAATATGTGAGTTTGTTTGAAGATAAATAAGTTAAACGAGGTCATGCTAACTTAGTTATGGTTAGATCTGGTGGTTAGAATAGAAACTCAACGTAACCGAGAGTTGGATTGAAAAAAACATACGCTTAATAAATTTTGCAAATAAAAAGTATAAGAAAATAGTCAAGGAAAAGGAAATACGAAGACCCACCCTCTAAGGCCCTGTGCGATTGGACTGCATTTTTCTGATCTGATTTGATTTGATTTGATCTGATTTGATTTGATTTGATTTGAATAAATTTGATTTGATTTGATCTGAACTGAATTAACTGATAAATTAACTGCAACTTGACGAATTAATAACTAAAAATAGACTACATTCATTGATTGTTATTTGGATAATTCTGATCTGATTTGATTTGATTTGAATAAAGCTAATCTGATTTGATTTGATTTGAATAAATCTGATCTGATTTGAAAACACCGTTGAATAAGTTGAATCGCACAGGGCCTAAATCTCGAGTGATACTGGTAAAACTTAATTCCGACTGAGAAGAGAGTCAGAGACAGGGAGTCCAAAGGCAGTGTAAGAAAAAATTCAGCGTAAAATGGAAGCTGAACTCCAACAATTGTTTACCGATCTCGATGCCCTTAAGCATTCCTCTCTTGATCCAACTCTCCTTAATTCCATCGATATGGTAACTTTTTCTTTGTTCCAATTCTTTTTAATTTTAACCCAATTTTGATCTTGGTTTTTTGGGTTTTTTTTTATTTGTTTTTTTCCTGCATAATGCTGGGTAACTGTTAAATTTTTTCTGGGATTTATTCTGTATGTTACATTTTTACCCAATTGTGATTCTGCATGTTGTAATTGATCAAATTAAAGAACATTTCTTGTAGAAATGGTAACTTTTACATGCATTTGCTGATCATTGAAGGGTACAGTCTGATGTAGCTATACTTTATTTGATAACGATATGAAATGTTGCGATTTGCGGAAAAAGTTGTGTTGTTTGTAAGAAAAATAGAGATATTAATGTTGTTGGGGTTTTGTAGAATTGTATGATTGATTGAACTGTAAAGAAGTGACATTTGTTTTATAAGATTCTTAGTCCAGATGTTGTGTCGTGTCGCGGGTGCCTTGTTGTATAAGCTTATTGGGATCTATGTGGAGCAGTGGGTATAGAATTTCGAGAATTTGGCAGCTGCAATTCTGAGAGAGGATTTATGAGATGTCCTATTTGGGTGTTTTTCTGAGTTTGGTTTCGCATATTGATATTTCAGATGAAACATCGAGTGGAGCATCTAACGAAACTTGCAAATGCAGCCCCAACTCAGCGACCCAAAGTCAAGGTTACGATTTTTGCAATCGTTCTTCTGATTTGCAGTTTTGTGTTTGCAAGGCACTAATGTTTGTTCAGCTACTGATGAACTTGTGTTTTGTAATAGGATATGAGTGCTGAGGTGATCGATAGCAATCCGTACAGTCGACTTATGGCACTTCAACGTATGGGCATTGTAGCTAATTATGAAAGAATACGAGATTTCTCTATTGCAATTGTGGTATGTGTTTGAAGCTTCAGCTTTCTCATCTTTCTGTTGTTATTTACCTTCAAATATCCATACTTCAATTGTGTACGTATAAGAATAAGCATTTTTATGGGATTAACTTTTGGATATTGAGAAATCATCAATAGTCGCCTTGATTTGAGAAGTTAGAATAAGAAGGGAGAGCGTTTAGAATTAGCTAAGAGTCAAAGTGTACAAAGGAACATATTTAACTTCTCTACTAATTCAATTGAGTACTCAAGAGTTTAAGACTGACCAGCTCCCTCTGTGAATCTACTCATAGAGAATTGATGCTTAAAGACTGAAAGCTTTTACCCTCGGTGAAATACATTCATCCTACCCATACTTAGTCAACATTAAGGACTTTGGAAAGGGCATTGTAAGTGTGTTGCATTAGGCCAAGCCTCTGTACTTATGCGAGGACTCGTAAAACATAGTGAGCAGTTTCAGCAGTCACTTGTTTTTAAAGCCAAGCAGACATTTCCTTCGTAAGAACAAAAGGTATCACACATCTCCAACTATTTATCAAAGCAATAATATATAACTTGAGTTTACCAAAAAAAAAAAAAAAAAAAAAAAAACCTCTGACCTGAGAGATCCTATTCTAATCACAAGATCAAGATTCAAGCATAACAGAATGCTGATGGTTTTTGCGAGCTGTGCTTGGATTAGGCACTCCTTTGGTCAAGTCTGCTTTTTCATCAGATTTGCTGAAATGAATGTGGATGTATTATCCTAGTTTTTAGTTACTTCTAAGCAATCCACCTAAATCTTGAGGTGATTGTGAAAGGACCATCAGCTCTTTGTGATAAATTTTCTTTTTCTTCTTGATGGAATCTTATGTGCCATTTGCCTGTATTTTTATTGGACTTGAGACTTCTCTCTTTTTATCTCTACGTGGAGCTTCTTGAACTGCAGTAAGGTCAAGATGACTTGTGGGTTCAAATCCATATCTTCTTCAAAGGTGTATTCCCTATGGTTTCTGAGATTGACCTGTTATAAGCATATTACGAATATGGTAGCAAATATTCACACTCCTCCTTTTTGATATGAGCCCTGAGCAATCTGCCAATGATTTTGTTCGTCACCTCAGCCCGGCCAACAGTTTGTGGTGACAGGTAGTTTTGAAAAGAACACCGGCACCTCTTTTCCCCCGAACTGCTCTCCCAAAATGAGATAAGATTTAGAATTCTCGGAAGTATAGGCATCAAACTTATCCAGTAACACATCAAAGCAATAACATACTACACAAACTTAAAAAAAGATAATTCTGATGCTTAAGATCTTTCCCAGATCAAACAATTTGACCATGGTGGTATGTTGGTGACTTATGCCAGCAATTTAATGTAACACTCCAAGTGATAGAAGAGTTAAGAGTCCTGCAGTCGTAAATTAAGAAAGGAATGAGAAACCTGTAACAAATTCTACCCACTAATCTAGCTACAATGCCTTCGTCATTTCGGCTTAAGTGAAGATTATTAATGGCCCCATAGACAGACTTCATATCTAATTGGGTTGTGTTGCGATGTTGGTGGGGCCAGATTCAAATTGCTATCGTTTTGTTGAGTTTCCTTAGACAAAAGCTGAGATAAAATTCATAGTATGTGTTAGAGTTATAGATAGATTTAAGGAGTGCATTCCTAATTGCTAAGTGCAACTAGATAGTGGTTAGTTCTCAGAGTGGTACTTTGCCATCCTTTGGAGAAGTACTGTAGTTGTTAATTTTTGCCATTTTGGAGGTATAAAAGCTAGTACTTACCCCAAAAAAATAAAAATAAAAAGTGAAACAAAAAGATGAGAGAAAAAGACATTATTAGACATTTTCTTGGCTCGTTTGTTTTGGTTCCTTGCTAGTTGACTTCTCTTCACTGAACATGTGTGAACAAAATGGGTGTTTGCTCATTAGTTCTATTGTGTGAATAGTTAATGACGTGAGATACTTTCCTGAAAATCATTATCTACTAGGTGTTTCTTCAGTGGAGTATGAATTTGGAGTGGCGTTACACAGGGCGATGGTTTCATTTGTTGTGGATACTGGTTTTGTCAAATTTCAGATGTGTCTTTGACTTTTCTAATGTTATTACATTTGCCATCACTTGGTAAGATTACCCTGCTGTTAGAGTTTCTCATACTTATACTGACTCTAAACTGACAATACAGGGAATTGGTGGAGTTGGAAGTGTTGCTGCTGAGATGCTTACTAGATGTGGTATTGGTCGGCTACTGCTTTATGATTATGACACAGTGGAGTTGGCTAACATGAATAGACTCTTTTTCCGTCCCGAGCAGGTCTTCCTCATATTTTCTTTATTGCCTTTCAAGTGCCCGTGTGTCATTCAAAATTTTATTTGGCTATGACTTTATCATGTTGCTCTATTTTCAAGATTATGTACTGACTGTTATCCATTAACTGCAGTGTGGTAGATTTCTAGCCGCATAGCTTCATAATAATTCTGAATGTTTGTTTACAGGCTGGTATGACAAAGACTGATGCTGCTGTTCAGACTCTATCAGATATAAATCCTGATGTTGTACTAGAGGTGAATTTATGATTTATCAACGAAGCTGCTGCAGTGCATCTTTCAATTCTGTTTTCTTTCCGATTGAATTACCACTTAGAGTGCCTTGAAATTCTGAACTCTGTATACACCATGGGAGAAAAAAGAGTAGACGAACTCATAGACTTATCTTAGAAGCTGTAATTTTAAGCAGCTGGAAGATGAAACCATGGATAGAAACACTGTATCCACCTCATGATGCTATTAGTCATGGACAATGGGATATGGTGGTTATTTAATTTAGTGAATTGGTATACATCTAGAAAAGAAAAAATCGGGTGCTTGGCTAACGCAGTTTTATGACCTTGTAGCTTATGAACGTGGGTTGTTAGTTTTACTGAAAATGTTAATTTGGTGATTGGTAAATAGCTTTTGGAACAGCTTTGTGAGCTGTTTTTGAAATAGCTAATGGTCTACAGACTCTACACCCTTGTAATAGCTTATAGCATGTTCTCTTCTCTACATTCTTTCCATTCCCTTTTCAATATCTCAGCTGCTTCGCACTTATTAAGGGCAGCCGCATGATAAACCCTTGACTGCTTCTCTACACACACACACACACACACACACACACACACACAAAAAAAAGAACAAAAAAAAAAAGAAGAAGAAAAAACATTGGAAACTCTTTTAGTGCTGATTTACCTTTAATGATGTAGGATGATGACGAATAGCCTATCACTTTACAAAGTCCTCGCTTCTTTTCCTTTATATATGTTCCCATCCAAGATATAACTGGTAAAAATGGCCATCTTGCTTTTCTTACATGGATCTAGAACTGATGTTAAGAGCTTCGTTATGAAGTTGTAAACGTGGATCTCAGACCACAGTCAGAGCTGGACTTGCTGTCAGTGGCCATCTTGCTTTTCTTACATGGATCAGAATTCCTGTGAAGTGCTTCTTTATTAAACTATCAGAATTAAATTGACAAGGGAAGGTTTGCCCTCATTACACCCTTGTGGTGGGACCCTTCCCCGGACCCTCGCTTAGCGGGGACGCCAATGTGCACCGGGCTGCCCTTTTAACCTGGTTTCAGTCTACAGCCAGACCTTCTCAGACTTGGATTAAATGGAATTAATTACATGGTCATTATCTTTATAATCCCCCTCCATTTGCAATCATGCTTTCATTAACAAAAGGCACTTAGTCGACATATGACATGTGTGATCTGGATAAATCATTTGGTCTCCACTTATCATATAACTGTTCAATTTTCATTCTTTGCTGTGCTCTACTTTGTCTCCTAATTGTTTGTTTTGTTTTTCATTTTTTGTTTTTTTTTTTCAGAGCTATACGTTGAACATAACAACAGTAGAAGGCTTTGAAACTTTCATGTCTAGTTTGAAAAATAAAAAATTTAGGCCAGAGAAAGAAGGCAATGGAGTAGACCTTGTGTTAAGTTGTGTGGACAATTATGAAGCAAGGATGGTTGTAAATCAGGTTGGTTCTCCGGTCAATGAGCTTCTATTGTGTGCTTATACTGCTTGATGTGTATTCATCATTACCTTTGATTAGCTTAGCTTTTGTCTGACTCTGAACTTGGACTGTTTTTCTTAGGCATGCAATGAATTGAACCAGACCTGGATGGAGTCTGGTAAGCAACTAAGTTCTCATATCTGTTTGATCAAATAGTTAGCCTGTTTGGTAAAAGCTGTGTTATCATAGCTTTATCTGGTATTTGTGTACTAGCATCATGATATTAGGGATACGGCTTCTGACATGGTCAAGACTTATTTATCTGTAAATGTGCCTGACATTTTGTTAATTTCATTGGTGCTCTGTTTGGTTTTAACTTCTCCACTGGTGTCATTGTTTTGCCTCTTAGGCATTCCCCAATCTTACCTTCCATTTGTTCCATGACATGCTTGATAGTTTTGTTTCCACAAGCCACCTGCAGCTTATGCCGAAATCACTCTTGCTTGAAGACGCCAAGAATTAGCAGAGTGGTTCCTTTCAATTACTTGTGGGTTTTGAAGGGTGGCTGCTATTGTTGTTTCTTTTTATTCTGATGATACTGAAATATAAATGTGCGGGATACTGTGATTGAAAATGGATGATGCGATGATGGTGGTTTTCTTTTATGGGGCATCCTATCTGACATTTGGGAAATTTCACATTCGTTTTTCAGAATTACCATGCTCAGAAACTTTGTTTTGATATTTGTTTAGCCTGATCATGTTTTCACAAGAGTAGGAGACCACTTCACTAGTTACTCAAAGCTGTTTTTTCTTTGTTTTTGTTGATATATAATTTTTCAAACTAAACATGCGTGTATTGAGGGATAAGTGAAGTCCACGATCCTGGTTTAACTGTAACTATTTTTCTAAGGATTATGTTTTGAAGAAGTACGTCTTGACTTCAAATGTAAATACAAAAGCGGATTAGTTTGTTAATTTTGATTGTTAGAACATCTTTATTTCTAGACATGAGAAACCTGATTGATTACTTTGGCACAAAAGTTCATGTGACGGGTATTTTGAGTGCAGGTGTGTCTGAGGATGCTGTTTCTGGTCATATACAATTGCTTATTCCAGGAGAAACAGCTTGTTTTGCTTGTGTCCCCCCTCTGGTAGGCTTTTTTCTGCTTCATACAATTTTGAATGAGTATAGACTATGGGGAATTGATTATTAATGGAGTATATGTAAATAATATTTTCATATCAAACTTGCTGAGGAACGAAAACCTGTTTTGGTCTCTTGCAGGTTGTCGCATCTGGTGTAGATGAGCGTACACTGAAGCGCGATGGTGTCTGTGCTGCATCTCTCCCAACTACTATGGTAATTATCACACCTCTGAGTAAGCAAACATGCAAGTTAAGGTGGCTTTTGAGGATATACATAGGTTTTTTAAGTCATATTTCTCTATTTTAATAATGGTACTTGCTCCTCCAAACTTAAGGTCCTTAAGCCTGTTTGATGTCTCTTGCAAATAACCATCTTCTGATCCTTGAATTCGATACAGTGTTGAGAGAGAAAACTATGTTGATACACATATTCAAAAAGTTGTGTTGTCGTATTCATATCAGTCTATTTAAATTCTGATTGAGTCTTGGTTGACTACTGTTCTGATCATCTGATCTATTCCAATTCTGGCTTCTGTTTGCTTGGTTCATAGGGGGTTGTTGCTGGACTTCTTGTGCAAAATACTCTCAAATATCTCCTCAAGTTTGGACAAGTTTCGCGGTACTTGGTAGTGTCTCTTAACTATGATCATGTGCTGTGATTTTATATATTATTCTTGTAGTTGACGCGATTTCCATTCCCATTGGAGCCATAGTCTTAACATTCTTGGCTTTGGAATATTATAAGATAACGCAAAATGGCTTGTTAAACAGTTTGCTCTTCTTATATTATGAAGTAGCAGTCCATCCGTGCGATTCTTGATACACGTTTCATTTCGTGTCATTCTGAACAGTCTTTTCAACATAGGGGTAAGGTTGATTACATCCAAGCCCTGCTTACCTGGGTATTGGTGGGAGCCTGCAACACACACACACAGCTCCACTCCTGTAGTTCACACCCTCTCTGCTTTGTGATATAATGATTACGTACATACTCTTTTTGAACTTTAAAGGTGGATGACAATATTGTAAGGGGAGGGGAAGTCCTAAGATGACTTGGATGATCCGAGTCTATAGGGGATTGAAGAAAATATGGTGTTGGAGAGGGCGACATTAATTTGTTATTTGCGTTCATTTTTCCCTTGTTTGATTTTTAAACTTCTTTTTCCATTGCTTTGACCTTTTTGTCGTTTTGTTTCACCTAATATGCATCACTCATAAATTTCGTCAAATTTTTTTCACACCTTCTAAATCTCATTTGCTTCACTATCGTTTTCTCACTATTTGTTATTTCCGTCAAATCTTTTTTCAGACCTTTCAAAACTTATTTGTTTCACTGTCGTTTTCTCACTTTGTTTTCACTTCAAGTGTATCTGTAGAATGTAGAAGCTAAGGTCTGTCACTCTTTGTGTCAGCACATGAGAAACGTGGATCAAGTTTAGTATTTCAAAAGAACTAGAACTGCATAAGATTAAGAAAACACACTTTACGGGATCCGAGCCCCTAAAATAGCTACAACAAGCTTATACTCTAACAACTGAGCTATCAGTAGAATGCTCTGTTTCTATCTATCAAATATTGTATGTAAGGATTTTCCAAATTATGCACACACAGTATTAGCCGAGACTGCTTCTAGATACTCTTAGAAGGGGTTCTAATCTGATGTATAAACTTCACTTGTATTTCACTCCTTGATTTGACAGGGTTATAATGCTTTAAAAGACTTCTTTCCCACCATGGAAATGAAACCGAATCTGCAATGTCCAAATGCAGCTTGCCTGGAAAGACAGGTATTTTCTTTGAATGGTGCCTCTGTTGCACATAAGAGATCAGTTTGTGGTAAGCTTGTATGTTTCATGCTGGAAATCTTGTCTGTCATGCAGAAGGAATACATGTTAGCAAAACCTGCTAGAGAAGCTGCAGCCAAAGCCAAGATGGAAGAAGAAGCATTGTTGGCACCTGAAGGTCCACTTCATGATGATAATGAATGGAACATTAGGTATTGAACTTTTACTAGTACTTGTCGTTTCTAAACAAGGAACCACTAACTTTCTAGCATGAACATAATGAATGTATGTACATGCATACTTATCGTCTCGTTTGTTGCCTCTCTACACTGTACTTTCGCTCAATGACAAACTGTATCCAGTAGATTATATTTAGCTGCGTTATTGCAGGTCAATTTTCGTATTAGTTTCCTGAGCAGATGTATCATATAGAGTAAGCTCCAACCACTGATTGCCAGTTCCCATAGAACAACTCTTGCATTCAATGGATAGGCTTAGTCTCAGCCATTTTGATTCTCAGTAAAGCTTTATTGGTGCCTTGTTTTATCCAACATTGTCTTTCCTGCCTTTTCAGTGTTCTGGATGACAGTCTGCCAGAAGTATCTCCGAGTCAAAATGCAGGTGAGTATTGACAATAGTTCGAGTCTTTCCTTTCTAAGATGCTGTTGCTATATTTTCCTTGTTATATATTTGTGATTACAATGTTTTTTGTGACCCACGTCGGCTCTATGTCCAAAAAGATTTAATTCTCATTTACTTTGTGCCTGACATGGCTTACTATGTTCAGATGCCCTTCCAGAAGGTCTTGTCCACGAGCTCCCTGCTGCAGATGAATACAAACATGCACCTGTGACCGAACATGGTGCAGAAGGTGGTGACTCAGATGATGACCTTGAGGAGCTTAGGAAACAACTTGAGGCACTTAACGACTAACCTGAATACCGTTTATACCAGAACCAGCAAGAAGGTAGTAGGAGCAAAATGAGAAGCTGAGGCACTCTTTCAAATGAACTTGGTCACTGACATTTAGTTAACCCCCGCCCACCAACCCCCACCCCATTCTTTTCGTCTTACCAGATACAGAAGGGTTGAAAATAGATTCCTTTGGTTTGCACAGAAAAAACTAGACCACAATGTCGTAGCGTTTCTGCAAAAAGCAGACTTGGTATTGTGAACAATTTTGTAATCCATTAGTTTCATACACTATACAGAACAGTTCATACCCTTTGATTGTGTTAAATTTGGTCATGCAGGGGCCACCGAGATGGTACGCTGTTAAACTACTCAGGGTTGCTCATTAGTTACATCATGTTCATTTCTGGGTTACTCCCTCTCTCTCCCCCGTCTATATGACCACATTGCAGCCGCCCTTGTTGCCGTAAACACCACCCACATTTTCCTTCCTTAACTTTCACTTCACACACAGAAAATGCGGGTAGGTGGTGTGCAGTGCTTTATGAATTCAACTCTAAGCGATTTAAACAAGATTTGGAATTAAATTTCAAGACTTCAAACCCTAATTTGTTCACCAACATAACCTCACATTCGGAAGTTTACATATTGGTCAAAAAAAAAATTGCACTAGCTTGCAGAAATCGAATCAAAAATAACTCAGCAGCAAATTGTCTGCATGACTACTTGCAAGATCAGTACATGCGCCATGACTATGTATTACATCCTCTGAGGTTTGGAACATCATGATACAACTGGGTGAACTAATTAAAACTATTTCGAAAAAAAAGAGATGGAAGTCCTGGAAAGTACAAACAGCTATATTTAGTTGATGAAACCAAAAAAAAAAAAAAAAAAAAAAAAAAAAACTATAATTAGTTGATCTGGAATCTGGATATTGTTCGTAACTTGCACTGGATGGCTGCACAGATTTGAAGACTCGAAGTCGTTACAGAAGTATGCACAGCAGTATGGCTACAGGCTACAGCTACAACAGGACCATCCGACCATGACCCATGAGATATTGGGTGAACAACAGCCCATATGTGATATGACTGCCTGCAGGAGAAGAGCATTAGGTAAGGCTAAGGGCAGCTTAAGCACTCTCAAATTCGACTTTGGTTCAAGTTTTGAAAATTTTCAACAGATTACTCTTAGATATTTGTATTTAACGACAGAACAGAAGTACTCGAGTATTAACCCGAACATGAGTAATCCCTTAATTTTTTAGCCAAAACCTGATTTTCTTTTACTACATGCTCGCAAAACAGGTGGACACTTGCAATCAAACCACAGTAAACAGGTTACTACATCCTTAATTCTATGTTCACGCATACAATTTGACATAGACAAACCAATATAGATCGTATATAAACATGATGAACATTTAAAAGAGAACTTGGCTTACAAATATTGCAGCAACATCATGATTCATGAAGCAAGTCGTTAAGGTTCTTCAAATTTTAGGCTGATGTGGTCCATTTGAGGTTGATGCCTCCTGACCTGTATTGGAAACCAGTCTCAGAACAAACCGAGTGATTATTAAGATATTAACTTGCAAATCCTATTGATATACACTCGAGCTAGTAAATTATGCATCTAGAGGAAGATCACTATAGTCATAAAAGATCACATCTGAGCATTGAGACACTGATTACACATTAGGTTTAAGAAAAGTCATTGTCTACTGAGGTGGAAGATTATCAGCCTTGTAGACAGAGGAAAACAAGTGACATTAGTTCATAAATATGCATGTGGTGAAAAAAACTTGCCTTTATACCCGCCAAAGATAATAGCTTGTGTGAAGCAACATAACATATGTCTGCATTTTCAAGCTTCTTCTCCACAAAAAAGATTACTTCAGAAACACCTGACTAAAGAACCATTCATGAATCAGATGAAAAACTGGGCCGTGTGGTAGTAAAAAAGGCGGAAAATATGACATCTGAATCACATGCCAACTGACAACATATATTTGAAGGTTCTTTCATGCATGACATAGAAAGAACATAACCTAGTTATTAAAATCAACCAGATGAATTTCAATTAGCACAAACTTTTATGCACATTCAAGAAATTTTTTAAACAATGATTGTGTAGAGATACATATATCCAGCAGATACATATTAAGAAAACTCCTTATCCTTTGTAGTTTGTACTGGTCAACATTGAGAGAACTGTTTATTACAGATGATTAGGTTCACCTGTCTTTTAACAAAGCTGAAAATGAAGGACCATATATTCTCAGTCAATTGTGTATTTGTGTTTGTGTAGAGCTCTTGTCCATACAAGCTTCAAATAGGAAGTGTTATTTAGGCCATAGAGAAATCTATAGGTAAAAACATTAGGAACTGCAACAACAATCAAGCCTTAGTCCCAAAATGAATTGGGGTCGGCTAGCATGAATTGTCATTTGGAATCACCATACATAAGCAAGAAAGGGTTAATGGTACGGTAAACACAGTAGTGAAATGAATGAAGAATAGGTAAAAGGAATTAGCAGTACCTGAATAATTATTTTGGCACATTCGTTGCAAGGGAACATGGTAACATAAAGTTTCTGCAAAGTGATAATCGAAAAGGAAACAAACATGTCAGCTCACAGTAATATATTGCTAAGTCTGGAAAATATAATCAGCTCTACGAATTTGGTCTACTTGATCAAATTGATACGTAAGACATAAAAAAAGGGCTATTTAGTGACCTGTCCTGCAGCTGATGCGTGATTTGTGTTGAGGATAGCATTTACTTCAGCATGACATACATAACTGAAATAAAAGTTTGATAAACAGTGTCAAAATTAGTTTATAAACAAGAAAGAAAAGCTTCACAAGATTATGCAATAAGGCCAATAACTTTCTTTCTTCTTCTTCTTTTTTTTTTTTTTTATGAACTATGCAGTAACAGTTTAGGTGAATAGAATAAAGACATTTGAATTCGGATAAGGCAGAGGTTTCAGAGACAGAATGACTTACGGATACTTTGTCTCAAGGGGATTTCCGCTTTTGGATTTCTATAGTGCAAGAAAAATGCAAAATTCATTAGTAATTATAAGAGTATATGAATTACATGGATCTGTCTTAACTTCAGCTGTCTAACCTTCGCCCAAGGAAGCTTATCGTCTGAACAACCACGAGGAAATCCATTGTAACCAATGCCTGAGTACGGTGTATAACACGTATGTTAAGAATGCATACACCATCAACAAAATTGCAACCTTTGTAGATCTTTAAGCAATAATGCTTGCAAGGGAACTTACCGAGTATCACACCATTCTGGCTGACCAAACAAGCACCAACCTAGAGTGATAATGAAAATATCAATGAGTACATTTCAATATTTCAAACATTTCAACACGTCTCGAAGTTGTGCCTGAATATTCAAGTAGTGTCTCAACTATATGCAAAATCAAGTACCACTTGCACCTTCTACTTCATTTTTATCTATCTTAGCATGCAGAGGCAGGAATTTTCATCTCAATAAAGATATACTACTACTAGTCTACTGCAACCAAGTTGAATTTCCTTGTTTAAAATTGGATTGCACCAACAGGACCAATCACATTACCAGGCCGTTGAAATAGAGAAATAGAGACATAGAGTCATTTTGAATTAACTCAAGCCTCAATTTTGATTTCTTGAGTTCAAAGTTCATTTTCGAGTGAATTTGGTATAAGTAAATACAGGTCTGCAGAGTTACATTATTTCGAAAGTTGGGTCATTCATTGGATGATTCGGGTTGGGTTGCCTATTGCCGAATCTACAGCCAACCAACAAATACAGGCAAACTCTAAAACAAAACTAGAATGACTGGTGTTCCATGCTCTCAGAATGCATATTACTCAAATCACAGAAAACAGAATTTAAGCTGGCAACTAATTATAGAGTACAAAATGTCTATAACCTTTGTATAACCGGCATAAGAGTGTATAGGTGTAAATGCCACTTGTGAAAAACACGTAAGATGGGACTAGCCCCCAAGCGATGTTTCATCCTAAAACCAATTGGCAATACAAGGAATAGCCCACCGTAAGTGAAAACTCTCACCAAATCTCTCCATGTTACACTAGCTCGCAAATGTTACAACATTACTAAAGCGTGATGGGGAAGCTTAGACCCTAGTAGGCTAGTACAAACACCCAAGCAATCTTTCATCCTAAAATCACTAGACATAGGTGGAGTAACCCACTTGTTTATACACCATGAAAGTCCCCACCTAATCTTTCGATGTGGGACTAGCTCAGAACATTACTAAAGCTCGATAGACTACTCCATCTATTGCCGATTGGTTACAGAATGCAACCTAATTGAACTCAGATGATCTAATCAACGATTAAGCAACTAATTAAATTAAATCAACATCTGATAATACAAACTGAATCCAATATACATGAGAACATAATTGATAATTCTCGAGTTCACAGCATGATTCAATAAAAATTACATCGTAATTTCACAAAAGCAAGGAAATGAAATAAACCTGACGATTTGGGTCTTTGGAACGCTGAGCAGACAAGAAAGCAATGGCCATAAAATAATCATCCCAAGAAATGTACCTATAATACAAAACCCGCGTTTTTTTCGAGACTTTTAGTTGAGATGGTTCTTACCCGCGATAATAAAATAAATTGGCGAATAAGTTGAAGAGAACATACCCTTGACGCTTAGAAGTATCGAAAGGCGAAGGTTTCGAGGGAGGCTGATCGTGATTGACTACAAGAGTTCCATTCGGTTTGGAATGTTTGCGAGAAGATGGGTTGTCATGGTTGGGGTGGTTATAGAAGAAGAAGCGGATTACGAGAGCGGAGGCGATGGCGCCGAAGAGGGTAGCTGAGGAGACCAGAGTTAGATCTCGAGAGTTCATGGCGAAGCCACCGAGAGAGATGGGAGAGTGAAGAGTCTGAGAGAGGTGGGTTTGGCGGTAAAATGTGGAGGTTGGCGTTAAAAGAAGCGGGAAATGTTTTGGTGTGGAATGTGGATGTAATAGAATGGGAGATGCGATTATTAAGGAGTTAACTATGAGTTTGGGGTGTAACGTTTCAGGTTTTGTTGAGTTGAGGACTCGAACGTTTTTTATGGTCAGTTAAGGACCTGGTGTTAAGTTTTCTGTTAGATTTAACTCACCTTCCCCCCTTTGCTTTCTGTCTCTCACCTCTCCCAAATTCCCAATTACAGCAACCCAGAAACAAGAACATCACTCCATTTTCTTCCCCACATCCTGAATTTTCATCCCTTTCCTATATTCATCATTGTCACCCCTCAAAACAATTTTTGAGGATCAAGATTATTATTAACAAGAAATGGTCCTAAAACAAGAAATGTCAAAACTTTGACAACATTTTATCTCGTTTTGTTCACAAAAAAATGAGGAACAAAACTCATCCTATCTCCAACTACTGATAAGAAGAAGACCCCAAAACTAAGAAGAACCCTTTGTAACCAAAAGCTGAAAAAATCAAAGCTAACTTCATCAAATCTAATTTGGGTTTCTTTTATTTTCTTATATAAACCTAATAAACCCAGATACACCTCGTAATTTATACCTAATAAACCGAGAAAAACGACCTAATATTATTTTAAATCTCATAAATCCTCACATTCCACCAGAAAGGAGTTTTCTTTTGGTCTAATTTCTCCCTTTTTTGGCTCTTAAATACTTACCCAAGCTTGGATGAATTTGTACTTGTGGGCTTCCATTCCTCTCTCTGATAATCTGCTTGCTCACTTCTTCGTGATTGAATTGAAGGACCCCTTTTGGGTCGGTTGATACATTCAATTCGTTGATTGTGTTTTTGGCATGTGTTGATGATAAATATGTTAGGAATTAAATAAAATCATACCAACGTTTTCAGCTTTGGGGAAGAAATGGAGTATTTGTGTTGAATTGGGGAAGAATATGGAGTACATCTGGGTTGCTGTGGGGAGAGGACAGGAGACAAAGGAAAGGGAGGAAAAGGTGAGTTAAATCTAACAGAAAACTTAACACCAGGTCCTTAACTGACCCAAAAAAACGTTCGGGTCCTCAACTCAACAAAACCTGAAACGTTACACCCCAAACTCATAGTTAACTCGATTATTAAGGTTGATCTAATGGTTTGAAAACGGTTTTCGAGGTTGTTATGGTTATAAACTACACCGTATGAGATGAATTTAGTGATTGATAAGCAAAATTATGGGAATTCAAAAATCCCGTGAATTGAAAGTTTTAGAGATGTTTGGTTGTCCAAAATCACGGGAATTGGTAATTAATGGGAATTCTCGATTTCTTTTGATATTTGGGATCGATTCTTCAAAAGGATGGAGATATGGCTCATGTGATTAAATCAGGTTGGTTGAAGTGGAAGAATGTCACAAGATTTTTGTGAGATCAAGAGATATCCAATCAGTTGAAGGGTAAGTTTTATCAAACGGCAATCACGTCGGCGCTGTTATATGACACAAAATGTTGGTCCGTGAAACACTTTCACGCTTCATAAGATGATTGTGGCGGAGATGCGCATGCTACGGTGGATGTGTTGACATACAAGACGTGATCGGTTAAAAAATGAAGTTATAAGGGAGAAAGTAGGGGTTGTACCCATTGAACACACGAAATGTGGTATGGCTATGTGAGAAAAAGGCCTAGTGATCTGACGCTCCAGTTAGAAGAGTGGAAGGGTGGGTAAGTGATGATGTTATTGGCGGTCGGGGAAGATCCAAGATGAGTTGGATAAGGGTGATGAGAAGTGATATGAGCGTCCTAAGACTCGAAGAGAGGATGGTGTTGGATAGAACTGTGTGGAGGTATTCAATTCTATCCATGCGGAGGACTTAATTTGACTCTTTTTTTCTTTGTTTGATTTTTCTAACTTTGTTTTTTGCTTTGTAAAACTCTGTTTTTTTAGAGCAATTTCTAAAACTCTTTTTGAAAGTATTTCAATAATATTTCTAAATGGTCCACAATGATTTTGAAATTTCATGGTATACACAAGACTGTTACTAGATGCCTATTTGTTAGACGACCCCAAATCATTTTGGGAATAAAATTTGGTTGTTATTGTTGTCGTTGTATTGGAATTCTGAATTCTCATAATTTAACATGACAACCAAACGACCACCTAAAGTATTGTTATGCACTAATGCCCTTGCATTTTAAAGCGTCTTAAGCAGCCACTTTCTAATAATAAAAAAAGTTGTTTAACAAATGTTCCATGTCCAAAATTTTAGGATTCTTAGGAATATGAGGGGCGGATTTACGTGGGGGCATAAGTTGTTTAACGCATGACCTCCCATTTATAACACTAGATTTTACCATTGAGTTAGGGAGAGATAATTGATATTTCTACACGGTAAATTGTATAAATTTTGAAGGTCATAGATCAAACCCTTTTAGCCTTTGGAAGACCCACAAAAAAACGAACAACACGATTTCAAAGTAATTTTCTAACCCTAAATCCCCAATTTCTTATTATGAATTGATTGATGATTCGATTGTAATTTTTTTCTTACGATTTTGTTTTTCAAAGATTTTCTTCTTAAGATAAGAGATATATTTTGGCATCACTTTTTTTTTTTTTTTTACTAAAAAGGAGTAGTTGCCATTAATATGTATATCAATCGAAAATGACAAAAGTATAGTTGATTGGATAATGATAGAGGTCTATAGTGTAGACACACAAAAGTGTCTACAATCAGCAATAATTTTACTACACTATCAAAATTTTACTACTCACACAATTAATTTTACTACATGAATTTTTCATGACAATTAATTTTACTACTTTGATCCCAATTTTACTGCAACCAACTCAATTTTATATTGTACACAAATTAATTGTGTCTACACTGTAGACCTCTATCAATTTGCTAGTTGATTATAATTTCTACACTACTACAAATAGTCAAAGTCAGATGGGGTTACTTGTAAACAATATTGCCGTAGACAAGTGTGAGGGATTCGCTTTTCTATTCGTAGTAAATGAAGCTTTTTTAAGAGGTAGTTAGGAGGTGCTCAAGCTATGGGAGTGGGCTGGGATATGAAAACTTACAGAACAACTTTCAAGTAGTCTGATTAGCTAACCGTCAGACCAACTATACTTCTCAAGTTCTCAGTAACGATATTATTAAAATGGGTCTTCCTATTAAATTGTAGCCAAAAGGATGACTCGTACTATAGACACAAGATACTCATGGTCAAACACGATATAGATCATTCATAATCAACGCAAAAGAAAAGGATGCACATGCACCACACTTGACACTACCACAGTAAACAAGATGAGACAAATTTTCCTAATATAGAGAAGGGGTGTGAAACAATAATCTTTGTAGCAATCCAACATACTAGGCACACCGCACACACTACTCCACTAGTAGGGGTGGCACTACAGGGGCGAGGTGGGTATACATTGGGTTAGTGCAATAGTGCTGCACTGCTGCGTAAGTTTTAACATACCAAGTTACGGAACGTTGGTTCCAAATGTAGCCGTCGTAAATTTGTCACATCTTCAAACAATGTCATTTCTTCAAATTTCTTAAATTAATCGTAAATTACACTAAGCATATGGTTAAAATTGAAATCCATTGTAAACTTCTAAACATCTAACTTTATAGAGTGGAGAAGGCCAAATTCTAATTTCACCCGAAAAACTGTTGCATTTAATTTCAACTTTGGAAAAGCAAAAGAGTGAAATGAAATGAAAAGATCAAAAGACTAGGCAACGACCCAAAAAGACCCAATCAACCGTCAAAGGATCAAAGCCATGCAAAAGGTCTCGTACTATCATTTAACCTCTTCTCCACTCTATTAAGCAAAGACGTCTCGTATCAAAATCCCCTCAAAATCTCTCACTCACTCCTCTTTTCTCTCTCTCAAAAAAAAAACCTGATTTCTGGGCAGTTCCATTAGATTTTTTTCTACTTCATACTTGGAAAAGTGGGGGAAATTGTTGTGATGGATAATTCAGAGAAAATGGGTGCTGCAAAACTTCATATTGAAGAGATTCGAAAAGACAGATTTTGGATTGGCATTGGTAAAAATCCGCTGAGTAAACCTCTGAGAATGGCTGTCAAATATCTTTCTGCTGAACTTTACTCTAAAGATGTCCACTTTCTTATGGAACTCATTCAGGTCTAATTCATTTTAATATTACTTATTTCTTATTTTTATTATTTTTGCTGTAATTTATGAATTTATTATTCATGGGTCTGTTTTAATTTCTGGGTTTTTTTACGAAATTACTGATCTTGATCGATATCATATTGCATGTTTGCATGGATGGAGTTACAGTTGTTTTTTTGGCCCTTTTTGTTTGTTTGCACATTTGTAGTTATGTAGATACGTGGGCTGTATTTATGGTTTTTCTGTTGTGTATTTCGAGGGGGTGAGGATCCCCTAGAGTTACTTTTTGTTAGAGTTGGTAGAGTTTGCTAAAAGTAGTAATAAGACAAAATAAAGAGAATCTTGGAATGCACATAGAAAATGCAAAATAATTAATTCTTACCTTATAAAGTAAACTCTACATGGTAGAGTTTATTTTCAACTCTAGGGGATCCAATTCCATTTTGAGGGCATGTTAACGGTCTATTACATGCCTTATTTATGCGAGTTTCGTCTTTTTCCATTGGGGCTCATTGATAGGGATATTCAGGGGAAATGGGAATCAGATACATATCTAAGGTTTCCTAGGAAATGTAAATCAATGGTTTCTAATATAGGAAAGAATCAGTTAGTTTGAGGCATGTTTAAAATTCAATAATGATGGTTATTTTAAAGACGGAGGAGTAAGGAGTATATAATATGTTTTGTATGGTGGTCTACAAAGCCAGAACATGCACATCTAAAATTGGACTGTATTGGGATTAAATTGTTTAATTTTGTGTTCGTTTTTGTTTATGGGATTCGATGTTGGTAGAAGGGATTTTCTGTAATCAGCGCAAATGGGTTGATTAAGGCGAAACCCTAGATTACTACTCATGAATTTTTGTGTAAAGAGGGGTTTAATGAGCTTTATATGTGTAAGGTCCATGTTACTTGGACATTTCATATTACGTCACGTATCTGTGTCGAAAACTCGACACTCTAACATGGGCATGCAACTTGGATTCTTTGTTTCAACCCAAAAATGAGGTTTTGTTACACAATAGACAAGTTTAACACTTGGACACGCATATGTATGTGTTGGATACCTCGAGCGTGCCTGAGTATCAGAGTTTGTGTTATATGTTTGCATCAAAATAGGTTCGCACATGCATGAACTTCATTAATGTGAACGTATTACCATTGGTTTATTTTTGCCTTCTTCAGCTATTTCCATAGAAGAAAGATTAAGTGATACCACATATGTATCATTGTTGTAACTAAATAATTCTGATAAGTCGCTTCGATGTTCCCATAATGATGGTTAATAGACGGTCAATAGGTTTCTCATCAATAAAAAGAATACTTGAAGTCATGTGATGAGGATTTCAATGTTTATTGCTTCCTGATTTGCGTCAAGTATAAGCTGTATGATATGATTAATGGCTATGAATGAGCTACATTGGATGTCAACTTACAGGCATTTGGAATAAACTGCCTAAGCATGAATCAGTTCTTTATGTATTAGCAATATGCCGACTAAGGAGTTTTTTTAATCAAAACAGGGATGTATGATAGATATAGACATATGGTTTCGCCTTTTAGATAAGCTTTCTCCTGGTTTGGTTGTTTCTTTTCATACCAGTAGTTCATAGGGTTAATCATTGATGCAGAATGCTGAAGATAATGAGTACTTAGAAGGAGTGGAGCCTTCTTTGGAGTTCATGATCACTTCTCGGGATATAACAGGCACTGGAGCGGCTGCAACTCTGATGATCTTTAACAATGAGAAGGGATTTTTACGGAAAAATATAGAATCCATTTGCAGTGTTGGTGATTCAACAAAAGCTGGGAACCGCAAACGTGGTTATATTGGAGAGAAAGGTACAAAGAAGTTAAAACTGGAGTTATTTGATATGTCTTTGTTATGAGCTTATTCTAATCATTCTCTTCTCTCAATGTTGAGTTTATCAGAATTGTTTTCACATGATGTGAGTAATGCTGAACTGTATCAAGCAGAAAAATGTACTAAATTAATTTCTATTGCTACTTGTTTCTTTGATTCGCAGGTATTGGATTTAAAAGCGTGTTTCTATTGACTGCAAATCCTTATATCTTCAGTAATGGCTATCAAATTCGTTTCAGTGAAACACCATGTACTGAGTGTGATATTGCGTACATAGTCCCTGAGTGGGTTGACAATAAGCCCTGTGTCTCTGAGATTCAGAGACTTTATGGTCGTACGGCCTTACCAACTACTACACTTATCTTGCCTTTGAAGGCTGATAAAATCACAGCAGTAAAGGAGCAGCTGGCAAGTCTCCATCCAGAGCTTCTCTTGTTTCTCTCGAAAATAAGGAGGCTCTCTGTCAAAGAAGATAATGAAGATCCAAAGCTCAACAACATTCGAGCTATTTCAATTTCTAGTGAACGGGACTTTATGACGAAGAAAAACATCGATGCCGAGTCTTATACTGTCCATCTGGCTGCAGAGGAAGATGGTAGTGACAAAGAAGGTGAATGTCGGTACTATATGTGGAGGCAGAGGTTTCCGGTGAAAGCCGGGAACAAAGTCGAGAAAAGGAACGACATTGAGGAATGGTCTATCACATTGGCTTTTCCATTTGGAAAGCGTCTTGACCGAGGAATGACTTGTTCTGGGATTTATGCTTTTCTTCCCACTGAGACAGTTACAAACTTGCCTTTCATAATTCAGGCTGATTTTCTTCTTCCTTCGTCTAGAGAGACTATTCTCTGGGATGACAAATGGAACCAAGGGATCCTTGATTGTGCCATTCAAAATTGAACGTCATCAGGGAGTCCATCAAAGAGAAACTTCTCCAAGAAAATATCATCATTTCGGAATCACACTCGAACCAGAAGTTCTTTCATAAACCAAATGAAGTTGGCAGGTTAATGCCGGCATTTTGGAAGATACTGCTGAAGGCAAAGGTGCAAGGTGCAAAGTTGCACAACCTGTCATCTCATGGCAAGCATATATTGCACTCTTCTTTCGATACTAATAAGTACAATGATGTCCTCCAATTCCTTGGAATTAAGTTAGTGGACGAAGATTGGTATCCCAAGTGCATCCAGAGTTGTAACCTTGTCTCCGGTGTAGGGGAAGAGGTTTATATGGACTTGCTGTGCTTTATTGCAAAGCATTGGAAATCTTTCAATAGAGCCACTATGAGAAGTACACCACTCCTCAAGTATGTAACTGCTTCTGGCTCTGTTTCTCTCCTAACCATAAATGAAGCTTCTAACCAATCCTATTCCCTCTGCCGATCAGAAGATGGCGCACATATATCTTGGCTTATTGATTGGAACATGGAATTTATGTCATTGATAAATATAGCTTTCTTACCTAAGAATTTGCAGGAGAGCTGCTTCGGATTCGATGTTGTATTAAAGTGGATGAGAGATGACGTTAATGTCCGGACTCTGGATGTCTGTGGATATGCAACTTTACTTCAAAACCCACTCAAAAGAAATAGCTCTAGGTTGGCTCTAGCATTTGCTCATTTTCTTCACCATTCGCACGCAAAGGGTTATCTCACTAAGGCAAAGGTGGAGGGTATATGCAGTCAAATGCCACTTATTGACAGATATGGTTGTGTTTCTGTGCAGCGCAAGGGAGTGCTTGTTCCTGCTAATGGAAGCAAGTGGGTGGATCTGTTAGGCTCTAATCCTTGGAAAAATGAAGAGTATTTGGAGCTAGCTGAAGATTATTTACATTCAGCTAAATACGGTGGCCAACTTACTCCCCATAAGGAGCTCATTAAGTTTCTTCAAAAGTGTGCTGGTGCTTCCGATATCCCAGAAATGTGTCCACCGAACTCTTCCTTCCCTACCGTTTCAGCGCCTCTGACTAAGGACAATGTCTTTTTGCTGTTGGATTGGATTAAGAGCCTAAGATCAAGGGGCGTTCAATTGCCTATGGAATTCTTGAGATGCATTCAAAATGGTTGCTGGCTAAGGGTCAGAATCAATGGGAGTCCAAATCACAAACCTCCATCTCAATCATTTCTCTCTAGTTCATCATGGGGCAACTTGCTGCAAAATGGTTCAGATATGGTAGACATACCTTTAGTTGATCAGCAGTTTTATGATAACAGATTGAACTATTATAAGGAGGAGTTAAAAGTGATTGGGGTGATGTTTGAGTGTGGGGAAGCATGCAAGTTTATTGGCAACCATCTCATGTCTGTGGCGAAGCACAACTTGACTAGTACAAAGGTGAAAGCTATGCTCAATTTCATTAGGTATCTGAGGGCTAAATATCTCCCAGCAGACGAGTTTATCAAGTGCATTAAACATGTAAATTGGGTGAGGACTGCCTGTGGAGACAGGCCCCCAGTTGAATCTGTTCTCTATGATGAATCTTGGGAAAGTGCCTCAACGATCGCTAATATTCCGTTCATTGATCAAGATTACTATGGGAATAATATCATGGAATACAAGACAGAGCTGAACTTACTTGGTGTTGAGGTGGAGTTTGGTGAAAATTATCAGATTGTGATTGACCATGTGAAATCTGCTGTTAACTTGAATAGTTTGAAGTCCAAGTCCCTAGTTTTTGCTCTCAGGTGTATCGGCAATTCTTGTAAAGCAGATAAACTTGTTGCTTCTCTGAAATCTGCTAAGTGCATGAAGACTAACATGGGATACTTGTGTCCTGCTGAATGCTTCTTGTTTGATCGTGAATGGGGCTGTATGCTGGAGGTATTTGATGATTTTCCTTGCATTGATGGTGCCTACTATGGTAGCAGCATCTTTCAGTACAAAGATGCAATGGGGAAAATTGGTGTGGTGGTGGACTTTAGTGCTGTAGTTAAGAAATTCTGTGCAGTGTTTAAGCAGCGAGTTTCAGCAAAATCTTTTACCAAGGAGAACGCTCTCTCATTGATCGCTTGCTTTAGAAACTTAAAAGAAGCAGGTCAAACACTTTCAGCAGACCTAGGGGCATGTATTCAGGAAAAAAAATGGATTAGGACTCGGCTTGGGGATTACAGGTCACCAAAGGATTGCATTCTGTTCAGCTCAGATTGGCAGTCGATTTCCCAGATAACACTGCTTCCTTTTGTCGATGATAGTGTGAACTGCTATGGTAAAGGCATTCATGAGTGGAGAGACGAGCTAGAGAGCATGGGGGTGGTGGTTGATTTTGATGAAGGCTCTCATTTGGTTTTGTCGCATATCTTGTTCCCGAGGGATCCTGGGAACATATCTGCTGGCAGTTTAATCTCATCGCTGCAGTGTATCAGAAATACAAAACAAGTGAATCAAGGGTCACTTCCACAAGCTTTCTTAAAGAAAGTTCAGCAAGCAAAGTGGTTGAAAAGCACTTTTGGTTACAAGTCTCCACAAGAGTGCTTGTTGTTTGATCGGCAAAGAAGTTTGCAGCTTTGTGATGGTCCGTTCATCGATGAAGAGTTTTATGGACCCTTGTCGTCCTACAAGACAGAGCTTGCTGCTCTTGGAGTTATCATTGAAATGTCTAGTAGTGATGCGAATTCGTTGCTCGTTTGCCATCTCATGTGTCTTACTGAGTTTGTCAAGATCGAGAGAATCTATGAATTTTTACAGAATGCAGATTGGAAGCCTGACGATGATGCTCATAGGAACATATGGTTCCCAACAAGCTCTGATGATGGCATGTGGGTGAGTCCGGAAGAATGTGTTTTGCATGATGCAAAGGGTATGTTCAAATCACGTCTTCATGTACTTGATGGAACCGAATACAAGCCGGAGATTCTTTTGTTTTTCTCTAACTCGTTTGGGGTTAGAAACAAGCCCTCAATTGATGATTACTGCACCCTTTGGAAAGAGTGGGAGAACTCGAGGCGTGTAGTTTCAGTTGATGAATGTCAGGCCTTTTGGGGGCATTTCATAATGAACATCAATTTGAAAACCGAGATTCTTGAGAGTGTGGTCAAAGTTCCTGCATTTTCTGATGACTCAGGTGATATTCTTCTGCTGAGCAAACGAGATGTGTTCATCCCTGACGATCTTCTGATAAAAGATCTTTTGGATAAGTCTTGTCAACACCCATTATTTGTCTGGTGTCCGAAGAAAAATCTGACCTCAATTCCCCGTCAAAAGCTTTTTCATATATATTCCAAGATTGGGGTCAGAAAAATTTCAGAATCTGCCAGCAGAAGTGAGCTGTCTGACCTGAATTGTATAGAACGAAAGCTGGTGAAACCTGCTGATGTTTATATTGTGAAAGGCCTCATCATGCTGATATTAGGATTTCTTGCTGATCCGGAACTGAAGGTAGAGGGAAAGCGCAGACATGACATGGTTAAAGCATTCCTCGATAACTCTTTCTTTGAGACATCACAGCCCATCACAATGAGCTACAGCCTGAAGTTGACTTCAGGCGACGTTGTTGAGGTTAGTACAAGTCAGATGGTACGCTGGCAGAAAGAGATTGGAGAATTTATCACTCAGAAACTCGACAGGTCAGGTGGGCATAAAATTGTTGTAGAATATGCCATAATGTTCTCTGAAGTGATATCTCAAGGCTTACTTTGGGAGACGGAGGATCTGATTCCTAAACTTTGTGAGCTGATCAAGTTCGGATTTTTGATGGACTTTGATGAGAATGCAGTTGCGTATTTCATGAAGTCAAAAAATTTGCAGATCTTCGGGGAGGATGAAGAGTTCCTTTCCTCTGTCTTTCCGTCTTCATAAGTGTGCTGCATTTCCCGTTCCTGGTAAAACCTCATTTATATTTTTCGGTTATGTCTTGAATTTAATCGGCTGTTTGTCATTTTAAGGACTGCAATGCTCACCTTGATTTTAGACAACGTAACTTTTTTGTGGGTTTCTGGCTCTATTAAGTTGGAGTCTTGGAGAAGCTAGTTCTAAATTCATGGAAGTTTTTCTTAGCATTCTGCTTCATCAGACTTTTCCGTGGAGTATGTTCTTATGCTATCTGCTATCTCTACAGGTTGCCTGTGCAGATACTTTGACATCGTTGGTTCTTGGCACCTGTTTGGCTGTGTTTCCTGTTGCACAGGTTGAAATCATTTGTTGACCTTGTTCTACATTTTCTACAAATGTTCCGTGTCAACATGTCATTTTAACTCCCTGTCACCAAGTATAGCTGTTTTACTGTCATTTAAAGTATGTATCAATGTTTTCCTTCTTTCAGGCATGGGCCGTCTTATTACTGAAGACGGGGTATCATACTGTTTGCTGAATCAATTTCTGAATCAGATTGGTCGCTGTGGAGTACAGTCGTTAAGAGTGGTAGTTGAGAATGACCGGAATCTTGCTCAAAAGGTTTGCTGGTAGCTAGCTTCATATTTGGCACGGAAGCTGGAATTTGGTACGTAATGGTTAGCCTATTGCTGGTTAAAGTCTGTAGCATAAACTCTTCTTACCTATAAACGTAAGTGTGTTGTCTGTTATCAAATCATCTTCCTTTTTTTTTTGAGGGTATCAAATCTTCTTCCTTCTGAAGTACATTTGCCTTCTTTATTTTCTTCACCTATAAACATTTTCTGGGTATGTAGAATGTAGTAACTTTTACTGCTTTACTGCATTTCTTGGCATTATTGATTCGGCATGTATTTGCTGAAACTAAAATCTGGCTACCTATTGAATACTACTAGGGAGTATGTGTAATTGTATATTCTGAAACTTCAGAATGTTAGCCTATTATTTAGTTCATGCTGATTTTGTCAAGAGTACAGTTTTACATTACTTTACTATGCTTGCTCGTGATCAGGGACATAACAAGGCCAGACCTGTTTACGCTAATTTGTAAGCTTGTAACCATAATACTCCGTATTCATCTTCAGATTGTTTGAAGGTATATATATGGGCTACAGCTGGCTATCGGCTAGCTAATATGTAGACTTGTAAATGAACACAGCAAATTATATTGGTTGTTAAGCGTAATTTTGAGATTTTAAAGTCGACTTCCATTCTTGCTCGTTTTGAGTCTTTTGACCCCGACCAAAATTTCTAGTTTCGCCACTGATGTTCACCAAACTCTATCGACTGTACAATACCCTGATCCATCGGGATATATGATTAGAATCGATCAACATTGTGCTGGATGATAGTTACGATGGGAAGGGATCGGACACAATCAGTTGCAGTATATGCAAAAGATCCTGAAAAAGAAAAAGGCTCCACACACGCTTAATTAGATCTACACTATATTGTGTCAACTGTCTAGGCCCAGCACAGGTAGTCAGAAAAGGAGGTGATTAGCAACTAAGTACTGTGCTCTAATGGTTGGGTTACATGATAAATAAATCATTTTTCATCATTGACTTTCTATAATAAACGTAAGTTGTGCTGATCAGTGATCACGTCTTTTAATAGTTCTAGTAATTAGGGTATTGTGTGTGGTAATGATCACTCAAGTAGCTAGCCGGGACAAGGTCTTATGTATTGTAGTCGAAAATTTTAAATGTAATTTTCGCAAAGAGAGCTACATTATGGTCCCGGGATTATAGTATGTTGGAGTGACAACGAACCACATGTGAGTTGTGGGATAATATCACACATTGGAGAAATAGAAGATTGGGGATTAGTTTATAAGGTGGTGGGTTACTCCTCCTATTGCCAATTGGTTTTAGAATGGAACCCCACCAGCTTGTGAGCTAGTCTTCCACGAGGGGGCCGACATTGGCCCATGACAACTCTGATATGGTATCAGAGCCCAAGGTTGGTCTTAGGTCCGACGATCTGGTCCATGAGTTTATCCAGTTTGGGAGCCGGCGAATTTGATTGAGGTTTGACCCCAGATAGGGGCTTTGCGAGTTAACCTGACCCGGGCAAGGGCGTTTGAAGAATTTGAAAGTGCCGAATTTGATGGGCTCATATGTGAGGGGGGGTGTTGGAGTGACAACGAACCACATGTGAGTTGTGGGATAATATCCCACATTGGAGAAATAGAAGATTGGGGATTAGTTTATAAGGTGGTGGGTTACTCCTCCTATTGCCAATTGGTTTTAGGATGGAACCCCACCAGCTTGTGAGCTAGTCTTCCACGAGGGGGCCGACATTGGCCCATGACAACTCTGACATAGTATAAAAACTGTTTTCACGATACATGGTAATTGTGCTGTGATCATCCATTCATATTGAATGTATATAAGTGGAGAATCGAAAAGACAATCGGATTTAGCGAATCGTAATTTCCTCCTACAAAATACATTACTACGTACGATATTCTTTTAAAACATCCTGGATTCCTGGCTTATGAGATTCTAAATAAATCATCGGGTAAAGTTGATTAGTTGAAAGAAACGTACACAACACATGCCGTGAAAAGTTTTTACCAACCTCTTACAAGAGCCATGCACAGCTCATGTAACCTTTTTCATCTAGTCTAGTTAAAAAAATTTCAAAAAAATTGCTTTTCTAGGTGTAAATAATAATGACAGTATCTTTTTCTAGGCAAATTATGGGAGTATCTTAGAGACAAATCCATACTAACAACTTATTTTAATTGACCTTATTAAAGGTATAAAAAAAAAGCCAAGTCTCGGACCCTCACGACATGGTAGGATCATGAGACCATATATGTGAATATGTGATCGGATGACAAAGTTACACCTTTAATTTGGTGCATATTTGATTTAAATTATGGAAAAGATGGTTTAGCTTAGCTAACAAATTTAACTTGTTGAGGATCAAGGTTGGCTTAGTGGATAGGAATTCAACCTGCCTGGGGGTTGTCCCGGGTTCGAATCCTCATACCCCCACCCCCGCAGCATTAGCTGCTCCTTTGTACCAAAAAAAACAAATTTAACTTGTTTCGGCGAGCGCTTTAAGATAGTCAGTATAAAAATTTACGCTTATATTTGCATTTTTGAAATGTTGGTCACTCGAACGAAGCTTTTTTTTCATTTGTTGATTGGGAGAGTGTTGTGTATACATGAGAAGTCTATGTTAGCACAACGATATTTACTTTGTAGAATTAGGCACATAAGGACCAATGTTTTTTTTTTTTTGGTTACAAAGGAGCAGATTATACTGCGGCGGGTGGGGATATGAGGATTCGAACCCGTGACAACCGCGGACAGGTTGTGCTTCTAACCACTATCTTTAAATTCATTTCATTCGGTTTAGTTTGAATTCAAGTCCTATGATTATAGAAAGCAACAAAAGTCTCTTATTTGCTCAAACTCGCTCTAATAAAAATATAACGACATACCCAACTCAACTAAGTGCTTGTTAAACGGATCAAGATCCTCTAGAGTTATTTTTCCTGGAGTTCCCTAGAGTTTACTTAAAATGGAAAAATAATTTTATGAATGTCATTTCCTAAATAAAGAAAAACACTACATGGTAGAGTAATATTTCCATTTCAAGTAAACTCCAGGGAACTGCAGGAAAAATAACTCCAGAGGATCCGGATCCTAACTCAAACACCTCATCTCAAAGATACCCCTGTGTTGAGAAGTGTGTACACATTAATCAATTTATCACAGTTTCAGAAAAAAAAGTAAACAACTAATTAGATTAAGGTTTATCTTGCTATGCAACTTTTTTAGAATTTTGATTAATCGTCAAGTATATACATCATTCTCAATATGGGATCGTTTTTTTATACAAGGTGTTTTAGGCAGGACGGAGGGAGTAAGTAATAAAGCACACCTCTTTCGGAAGTTTGTTTTTCTCTAAGACGAAGGAGATTTAAGGTAGAGTGGTGTAATAATTAGAGTGGCACGTGCGAAGGAGAATTGGGCCTTTACGAATAGGATTGATCCACTTTATAGTGGGCCTTCAGAGTGTCGGCCTTCACAATACAAAAAGTCACCTTGTTCTTTCTTTGGGTCAGCCTAGCACGTGGGATGTGCACATAAGTGGAGATAACTAATGATATTTTAAAGGCTTTTGGGCCGTCCATCGCTGGGCCCCGCACGCTGACTCTCATTCTGGGCTCTTGGATTTCGAACCTTTTTTTTCTTAAGGTTAGAAATGTAAGGAAAAAAAAAAAAAAAAAAAAGAAGGAAGGGGAATAGCTCTTTTTGGATGATATCCAATCCAATCCACCAACAAAGGTGTCATGTACAGCAAAGACGAAATAATATTTTGGACTTCTTTTTACTCTCAAAAATCTCTTTTTGGGTGTGACTGATGATCATAACTTACCTTGATCCTCCAAATCCTTGGCTTTCTGAATTTATGATCTTGTCTTTGTATATCATTACTTTCGTCACGAGACATGATTCTTACACTCCTATGATTTATACAATTTTTAATGAAGAGAAGTTTTAAGAATTCAATCTAGCTAAATTGCATGAAGCAGTTTAGAGATAAATTTCGGTGAACAACTATGTGTGCAAAATGAAAATGCCAAAGTTCTTATAATTCCATCATAGGAAATTGCACATGTTATATGTCTTAGGTTTATCATTTGTAATTTGGTATTCATTTCAAATATTGCTATATTAAATTTATGGAAATTTTATCATTCGTGCTAAGAATTTATCACCCAAGTAATTAGATACCTCATCGTATACTATCTTTGAGGAAGTGGAGTTTTCGTATCGAATAACATGTCATTAAGGGCATGTTTGGTGTCGTTTTCTCTTTTCAGTTTTCTGTTTTTTTTTTTTTAAACAAAAGTCCCGTTTTTGAAAACCAGAAAAAGTGGATTTCAGTTTTTAGTTGTCAGTTTTCATTTTTTTGTATGACTATCATAGACCCAAACAATTTAAAGTTAATTTTGTAACTTATTTAACTAAATTTTTGACGCAAAAAAAAAAAAAAAAAAAAAAAACCAAAAACTGAAAACGGCAATGATACCAAACGGCCCTAAATGTTCTAATTCCAACAACTTCTACTGTAATTTTGCACGCTTCTGGTTAGAAAATTACATTGAGAGAGGCACAAAATGGAATAGAGGGTCTTCCCTTCCTTGAGAAAACTGAACATTAATTTACACTTATTTTTTACTCCGTATTAAAGGTGGAATTACAAAACAATGTATTATGGAGTGTGTAACAAATAACCCATCAACCCGTATGTTATTGTCTTTCACATTTTCATCTGTTATTTTTTAAACTAAACATGTTGGGTGTGACGAGTCTCTTGTAATAGCAGGTATACGAGAACGAATTGTACGCTAGTTGTTTGATAAAATGAACTTGATTGATTGCTAGTATAAAGAGTTGATTGGGTTTACCCTAGCAATAAACTTTTGTAGTGGTGTGATTGACACCTAATGTGCTAAGTATTGTCATACACAATGTATAGACATGAGTTTTGAAGTTTTGAAGCCGGACCCTAATCCTAAAAACCACTCCATAAAACCACATGTGATCGATACCCTACTATTAACCAATATATCTCCATCTGCATCCAATGAGGCAATGAATAATACGATACTGCACTACTTTAGCTTGCGATCCAACGACTATCTATACTAGAAATGTTACATCACTATCAACAAATCTAAAAGTCCCAAATTCATCATCCAATTAATGGCCATGGTTTTCACAAAATCAAATAGCGATAGTAACATAAAATGAGGTATTTAACCTTTTCTTTTTTACGTTCATGTGCAATACGGAGTACATGTTAATCCTTTAAGGGAGGTCACGATTACATATGATTTTTTCTTTTTGTGTGTACATATATACAATTTAATGTTTTTTCTTATGTACTCAAACTGTCAACTCCAATGACAAATTAAACAACAAAGTTTGTAGTTTTGGCATGCCATATACTTCGTAGGTGAGAGAAAGATTTGAAACTAATTCCATAAACTACATACAGATCTCTCAACTAATTTAATGAAAAATTACAAATTAAAATTTACTTCAAAGGGACGAGCTGCTTATATCATTTGTTTTCGAGGCTAGACTATAAAAGACTTTTACCATTGGAGTTGCTCGACCTTAGTTTATGAAACTTGTTGAAACCATAAAATTTTCCCTATCACGGGCCATTTATATGATCAAAGCATTCGTATCAATGGATTACTATATTAGAATCTGGGGTGTAGGGCGCCAGTGGCAACAAAAGAATTTGTAACAGCCGATCCATTATATGTCGCAACACAACCCAATAGGATGAGAAGTTTTAGCCCGAATATCTTCTCGTGGGTTTTAAAAGGTGAAAGTCTTGTTGGTAGTATGATGGTAGGAATGTATTATAAACTGATCATATGAGTTTTAGTTTTCCAATGTGAGACAAACCCACTCTATACATCACTTTTCATAATCCGTAGTGTTATAGAATTCCTGCCCAACGACATATCATAATCTTAAGTTTGGACCTAAAAACAAAGTCAAGAGCTTCATTTTGAAGAGGTGACGCGCCAAAAATATCTATTATCATGATAGTATGACGCCATCCTCCGAAGCAGTTACAGTTCAAACTTAAGGATCGTAGGGTAACTGCCACTCATCCACGATCATAGGGAAAGAAGCGTTGAGAAAGTAGTTACAACTGCTGAAGGATCCGTATCTTTATATGTCAAATGCTTGACTTAATAAGATTATTACAATAAATCAACACACGTCGGTTATAAGAGTACAAGGATGGGGAAGTGATAATATTAGTGGGGGTCGGGGAAGACCCAAGATGACTTGGATGAGAGTGATTAGAAGTGATATGAGCTTCTTAGGGCTTGAAAAGAGTATGGTGTTGGATAGGGCAGTGTGGAGAGACTCTATCCAGAGGACTTAATCTGACTCCTTTTGATTTATTTGTTTGGTTTTCTCAACTCTTTTTCCAAAACTTTTTTACCTTGTGTTCAAAGTTCATATGTTTTTTTCAATATTTTTTAAATCTTTTTATTTATTTTGACGACTTTATAAAATTTCTTTTGAAAGTGTTTAAATACTCTAAAAGGTTTATTACAACGTTTTTGACATTTCTTGGCGTACACAAAACGGTTACTAGATGACGATTCATGTTAGCCGACCCCAAATTATTTTGGCAATAAAGCTTTGTTGTTGTTGTTGTTGTTGTTGTTGTTGTTGTTTTCCTTTTCCTTTAGGAATAATAGTCCGTGAAGTCTTGCCCCCTATTGCTTGCAAGCAGTCAATGACTCAATTTATTGTGATAGTTTAATTTCTAGAACTTCTGTGATGAAGATAGAAGGCATGGAGGTAATTGTTCTAAACTTTTCGATCCATAACTTTTCAATATCAAACATGACATTTCAATTACCCCTTTTAAATTTATAAGTTTGTTAGAATCCTTAGCTTATTAATGTTTACTATATACTCCGTATATAATAAGCACTTTGTGTTTCGCCATGCAATGTCTTTTACAAGTTATTTTCTCCCTTTTTTTAAGTGATGTTAATTAGTCACTGTTTATATGCTAGAGTTAGTGAGTTAGTGTGATTCCCGTCTTATACAATCAGACGCGCATGTGTGACGGGTCAATCAAGTTACGTTACGAATAGTTAGAAGCAACTTAAGTAAGGACCGGGGATGATTCGGAATAAGAAAGAAAGGGCATGTTGGTAAATGGAAGCTACGTGCTTGGCCTTCCCAACCCCATGCCTTTATATATAGAGAGAGACCCCAGTTTTTCTGGCACCCCCCACTAAGAAAGCTTCACCTTACCATCTTCCCTCTTATATTAGGGCCATTTAGAAGAAGAAGAACATCCTCCTTTTGTCCTTGCTCTAAAGTATGTTTGTTTGAGTGAGAAAAATAACCCATTTCTAAAGTCCAAATTTTTTTAATTTTTTTTTTTTTTAAACACCCTTTTATTTTATTTTTCAAAAAAGAAAAACCTATCTTTTTTTACCCCCACATGGAAAAAGAGCTAGATCATCAAAAAGAGCTTCAACTTCTGCCACCCCCACCTCCTCCCCCTCCCCATACACCCCCCTCCTCACGTGCTCTTCCTTGGCTTAATCATCATCACCATCACCACCAACACCAACACCGTCGTCGATCCTCGAAGCCGCCATTGCACCCATTCGACGATGACCACCACCACCGGGGAGGGGGGCCGTCCCTCGACCTGCAGCTCAGCATCAGCTTGGAAACATCTCATCGTAATCAAGAAGCTTCCGATTTCGCCTGCGTGGAGGCGCTTAAGTGGCAGGCGGCGGAGCAGATACGAGTGGCCGCAATAGAGAAGGCGTACGCGGAACGAGTCAGGGAGTTGACTCGGCGGGAGATAGAGCTAGCTCAGTCGGAGTTTGCAAGGGCACGTGCTATGTGGGATAAGGCACGTGAGGAGGTTGCCAAAGCTGAAAGATTAAGAGATTCTGCTACCTCTTGCATGGGAGAAATTACTTGTCATTCCTGCAGACAAAGGTTTCGTCCTACTTAATTTATTAGCTGCTAATCTTTTTTTTTTTTAATTTATTTTATAAATTAGAGATCACAATGTTTTTTTTGTTAGAATTATTAGTGTTACATTTTTAATTGGTTTAATTTGGCGGAAAATAATGAGATTAATAATAATTATGAGGTGAAGGTAAACTTATAAGGATCTGTATATCAAATATCATCATGAAATTGAACCATATGTGGATTTTGATTGAGATTATAATGTCGTTTGGTGTAATAATAATCGACCGAATTGCTTGATTTGATTTCATCTTGGGTTTGCTTTTACACTGTGATAAACGAACTCCATTATTTTGGATTAATGTGGAGAAATTCAAATCAAACGTTACTAATCCATCAGAATTACCGACGGAGAGCCAGCGAGGGAGTACAATCATAGAAGCAATAATTCAAAGGTCAGTCCATGGCAGTTGTTTGTGTATACACAATCTCAAAATATACGAAATGATCGATAGAAGCTAAAACTTCAGCTCTTAGAGTTTCGATTTCCCGAAAAAATTTGTATTTGATCATAGCAAACTCTATACGATGATTCATTCGCAATAGTAAAGTGATAACAATTTGCCCCCATTATTTTTCTCCAGTTGTATGTGCTATGTAGTATATCCTTGTGAGGTTACGATGAGTTTAATTTTTAGCTGAATTATTGGATTGAATGGGTAGAATTTTGATTATTTGAGGGAATAAATTTCATGATTTAATTTTGATAGTAGAATCAAATTATAGTAGTGATGATCACCCGATCGTCTTTATCACATGCGAAACTGCAATCCCATTAACGTACTGCAATCCCATGCACTGTACTCATTGTTTATTTTTGTCCGTCATGTAACGAGGGAGGTGGAGGGAGGTGGATTCGAACCACTACTAAAATGAGTGCTTCATTCACGTTTACTACTAGACCGAGACTTCTGTAAATTGCATATGCACACTTTTTAATTCGGGATAATTCAAGAGAAGTTATTTGTGGAATATCTTTGACGATTACCATGAAATTTTATTCATTTGGGCAGGTAAAAGTTAATTTATAAAAACATTTGAATCGAAGCCTCGAAGGTATAGTGCGAGTGACAGAGTGTCAGACTTTCTAACTAAGCTTTAAAATTAAACCATCAGTAATTCAGTATTCACTTGGGACATCCAAATTATTAGTTTCTACTATATATATTGATGAAGAACCATAGATTGCATCATTGCATGGTCTGTGGAAGTGTGGATCGATGGTTTACACTCAACTAAGTAAATGAGGTCAATAGATTTCAAAACTTACTTTTCTTGAGCAAGTCCAATGATTACTAAAATAATCATCGCAAGATATTAGAAGTAATCGTTGAGGAAATAACATAATTGGTTGTCGCGTTGTTTGATTGTATATGAGAATTGACATTTTTCTAGTCCTAAATTTCATTACTCAGTACTCAAAAGGAATTCCTCAAAATCGTTAATGTTGTTGGAAGTAATTTTCCACTTACGATGAATAAGCCAAGTCCTTCATTTTTTCAAATGAGACGGAAATTCATTTTGAATTATCAGTTTTCCCCAACACCCTACCCGCCTAGCGTATCCTTAGACCAAAACTTGCCACCCAACCTTTGAAGCCTTTCTTTCGAGATGGGCGATGATAGCCGTAGAAGTCGTTGGTGGTAGTAGTCAACTATACGAGGTAATCAACATCAGTAAACATGTAAGGATAGGGGACTTGAAAATAGTGAGTTGCTTCATTATGGTACATAATACGAGGTTTGCTGGTCACAACACAAATATAGCGTAGCACAGAGACCACCACGAATCAACGGAGAAAATTGCAGACCACCGGACACCACCACATATAATCTAGGAAACTCAGAGGTATCGCTCATTTTTAATTGTCTTTTGGATGATTGTTGAAATCCCTTTACCTTATGTAGTAATTGATTCATGCAATTGTTGGAGCTCGTTGTCTTTTGGGCAGCTCCCTCGTGGAGAGGTCCTTTGCTCGTGGATCAACCAACCTCATATTCATATGCCCTTGAAATCTTCCTTAGGTTTCAGAAAGTGTTCAACACAACAACTTGTAATATAATGGCGATATTTTGAACAAAATTCAGGGTCCGATTCAATAAGTGTATATTACTTTAATTTGGCCATTTGGATGCTTCTATCTAGCAAGGACAAAGAAGAATGCTCTTAGGGTCTGATTGATACAACTCAATATACGATGTATTTTGAGGATCAAGGTTGGCCTATATGCTAGTGCAGTGGTTAAAAAATTAGTCACTATTGTCAATTGATCAAGACTTCAGAAAAAGAAAACATGCACACATATATTATATATAGCCCACGTCTCTCTCTCTCTCTCTCTCTCTCTCTCTCTCTCTCTCTCTCTCTCTCTCTCTCTCTCTCTCTCTCTCTCTCTCTCTCTCTCTCTCTCTCTCTCTCTCTCTCTCTCTCGTTACTACTCATATAGTCCAACCCGAAGGCTAATATGCATACAAAATGATATATTCTCAGGATCAAGGTAGTCTAGTGGTTTAAAAAATTGATGGTCACTGTGACTTTGATCAATAGATCAGGACAATAAGAAAAAAGAAAAACACGTACACATGGCCCACATTTCTCTCTCTCATTACTACTCCTTCGCTCAACCTCCTGAAGGCTGATATGCATACAAAACAACTGTAGTATTCATATGATCTTACATACACAGTGATCAAAAGTCTCAACCATCGTGATTCACTCAAGCTAATAAGATTAAAACTTCAGATAATACAAAAACAAAGAAAAACATACGATAGGTCTATTTTGTAATGAGTGGCATACACATTGGCCATATCTGCGAAATCGGAAAATTTGAGGCTTGTCATGTCAAGTGCGACAGTTGGGAAGGGAACAAGTCGAAAGGGCAGAATTAGTGAATAGTAGTGTTTGAGAAAACAAACGAAGGCGACATTCATAAGGTTTCAACTCAACTTAAGACAAAAGTTTCTAGCATTCTCTGCTCTGAATTCAATGCAAAATGTTATCATCATTGTCATTGTCAACATCAATCTTTAATTTAACAAACAGTGCATGTCTTATTATTAGAATCTTACTTAGGAAATAAAGCTACGTACGTAATATTTGGTTCATATATATTACTCCATGAATAGTGATGATTATAACCACACGGTTCTCTAATTTTATGAGATTTTTATGATCGTGGTCAAGATCATGTCTGCTAGCCTTAAACATCCATCCACATGGTCTTTTTACCTTTTCCCTCACATAACTTTATTCCTCATCAACTTCATGTCTACCATTATGCCCTTATTATGTATGTTCTACGTACTGACTTGTTATTATTTCGTATGTATGTAGGCATGTAGCTCGAGCTATTACTCGAGTTCAGTGTTTGTTCTACTATATGCATTTTTTACGTTGAAATTCCTTATATATATTTTGATCATTTCGAGCATGCGTGCGAAAAGAATTGAAACTAATTAAGTGATAGTGTTTATATAAGATCAACCAATTAATCATAAGAGGAGTTCCGGTAGCTGTCCTATTATAATTAGATGTGGGATGAATAATCTCAATTTAAATATATAACAACAACAACAACCAAGCCTTATTCCCAAAATGATTTGGGGTCGGCTAACATGAATCGTCATCCAGTAACCGTCTTGTGAACGCCAAAAAAAAAAAAAAAAAAAAATCGTTGTAAACCTTTTAGAATTATTTAAACACTTTCAAAGGAAATTTAGAAAAGTCGTCAAAATAAATAAAAGTCGTCAATTTAAATATATATTCAGCATTTTTCTGTTTTGATGTGGGATGAATGACCCAAGTACGTATTGAATGTTCACCTGTCAAAGGAGGGAGGAGCGAAACCCAACAATTATAAGCCAATCATCATCATCATCATCGCCGATCATCATCATCATCATCTTCAAGAAACGCCGATCATCCCCATCATCATCGCCGATCATCATCATCCAATCGCCGATCCTCCTACAACAGCAATCGCCGTTCATCGCCGATCTTCATCAATCATTTTCTCGGATCAGAATCAATCGCCGATCATCATACTCCGATCGTCATCACCCAATTGACTCTTAATCGCCGTCTATTTCGTCGTTCATCCTTTAATCGCTGATCATCGTTTTCAGTGAGGGTTGTGCGATGGGGAGTGGGCTTCGCCTGCCGCCGCGGAGGTGGCCGGCCGTCGTGGGTGATCTGCTCCGGGGAACCTGTCCCTCGCCGGTCTGAGTCTTGGCCGTGGGGGGGCGTGTGTTTGGGGGGTCCTTTGTTTAACGGGGATCCCTCTCTTTGTTGGGGGTGTTTTAATTTTTAATTTGTTAATTTCTCTTGTTTTGTTGTCTCCTTTTCTTTTTGGTCGTTTTCGGTGATTTGTATGTCTGGGACAGTGAGGTTTCGTTGCCCCTTTTTTGGCCTTAGCGGATGTCAGAATAATGGTGGGCGGGGTCTTACTCAGAGTTCGTTGGTGGGTCATTTGCATAGTCATCATTTTACTGGTGATGCCCTTGACGTTATTAAACATGCTCTTTCGACTTCTTTGGCTCTTTTTGATGAGACCGAGTCCACTTTCAGGCGTATGAGTCGTTGGCTTTGTGGTGATTGTTTCAAGACCCACACTTTTCGTTCTAAGTGTCGTCATGGTAGTAGGTCTAATTATGTGGGTCCCGCAGATACTGGCGATGGGGTTGTTCGTTTTGTTCTCTATAACTTGAGCAGACCGTCTGTCCCTGCCTCACAGCCTGTAAATGTTACTGCAGGGGTTTTGTCTTCGGGTTTTGATGTTGCTCTTCTCGATCGTTTACTTTCTAAACGGTTGCGCACGGTTAAGTCTATCCCTCCGAAGTGTCGTTTGAGTTTCTCTCGAGTACTCAAAGGGGCGCTTGATAGGGTTTTTAGTAGGCCTGATGACATCTCTGGCTGGGTTCAGTTGTTTGTGCTGCCGCTGTGTACACTCAGGACTTTTACACCGCGGAGTTGTCGTGAGCGTCGGTCTGCTATTAGGCGCCGTTTGCAGGAGGAGTTTATTGTTCGGGCTGTTCGCACTTGGGCTGAGCCTGGGGGTGTGTGGCAGCTTATTCAGGATACTTTGGCTGAGGATTCGCCTCCTTTGTTGGATGTTGACGATGAGGCCCTGGAGATGTGTGAGCGTAATGTCATGCAGTGTAGGCGTAAGGTTGCAGATGGCCATTTTACTGCGGCGGTTCGTGTCCTCTCTTTCTCGGGCATTGCTCCTTACTCTGATGCTACTATGGAGGATTTGCAGGCTAAACACCCCGTTGCTCCTGGGCCAGCATTGCCTGCCTTACCTGTTGATCATCCTCATTTAGATGCTCCGCTTGCTATTGTTCTGGATCGGATTAGGAGTTTTCCACGTGGTACTTCTTGTGGGCGAGACGGTTTACGTGCTCAGCATCTCATGGATTGTTTGAGTGGTGCCGCTGTGGCAGTTTCTGATGAGCTGCTTGCCTCGATCACTCGCGTGGTTAACCTCTTTCTGGATGGGCAGTGTCCTGCTGTTTTGGGTCCGTTTGTAGCTAGTGCGCCACTCACTCCATTAGTTAAGCCGGGTGGTGGTATTCGCCCTATTGCTGTGGGTACGGTGTGGCGGCGTCTGGTCTCCAAGGTGGGTGCCTCTTTATTGGGTCCTTCTTTGAGTGATTATTTTGCGAACCTTCAGTTTGGTGTGGGTGTGTCAGGGGGTGGTGAAGCGATCTTACATGCTGTTAACCGCTTGGTTGAGGGTCGTGGAGATGAGGTGGGCCTTTCGATGTTATTGGTTGACTTTCGGAATGCCTTTAATATGGTGGATCGCACCGTTATGCTTCAGGAGGTTCGTATTCGCTGCCCCGCTCTCGCTCGTTGGGTGGAGTTCTGTTACTCTAACCCTGCTCGATTGTATTATGGCGACCACACTTTTTTGTCGTGTCAGGGGGTGCAGCAGGGTGACCCCCTAGGCCCACTGCTTTTTGCTCTAGTGTTGCACCCTTTGGCGTGTAAGATTAGAGACTCCTTTGACTTGTGTTTGCAGGCTTGGTATTTGGATGATGGCACTGTCGTCGTTGATACCTTGGTTGTAGGTCAGGTCTTGGAGCTGATTCAGGCAGATGGTCCTCTTTTGGGTCTTCACCTTAATGTTGATAAAACTGAGGTTTTTTGGCCTACGGAGGATCCGCGGAGCCGGCTTGTTGGTGTCTTCCCCCCTAATATTGCTAGGCCCCTCCGTGGGGTCAAGTTATTAGGTGGGCCAGTCAGTGTCGATTTTGAGTTTTGTAGTTCTTTGGTTATGCAGAGGGTGGCTAAGACCATTGAACTCATGGGCGCGATTGCTAAGCTTAATGATCCTCAGAGCGAGTTGTTACTTCTTCGGTCTTGCACTGGGGTCTCTAAGCTATATTTCACCCTCCGTACTTGTGCGCCGCATATTTTTGAGTCGGCCCGGGTAACTTTTGATGCGGCTCTACGCTCTTCCTTAGAGCGCATCGTTGTTGCTTCTGGTCCTGGTTTTGGTGACTGGCAGTGGAGGCTCGCTACCTTGCCTTTTTCGCTCGGAGGGCTTGGTGTTTATACGGTCGGGGATGCTGTCCATTATGCTTTTTTAGCGTCGCGACTTCAGTCTGCTGACCTGCAGTCTAAGCTTCTTCGTCAGGCTGGGGTCGTCTCTTTGGGGTCCGCGTTTGCTGATGCTGTTGGTGTTTTTAATCGGACTTTAGAGGTTGATATTTTGGGTAATCCTGGTGAGATCACTGCCCCCAGACTTATGAAAAGATTGGCAGATATGTATTTCGCTCGGGTCGCTAGAGATGCTGCTTCTAATTATTCCTTGACACCGCGTCAGTTGGCTTTGTGGAGTTCTCAGCAGGGTGCGCGCAGTTCTGATTGGCTTAGAGTGGTCCCCATTTCAGGGTTGGGTCAGACTATGAATGGTCGCACTTATCGTTGTGTGCTTTGCTACCGTTTAGGGGTGCCTTTATTCACCATGGATCGCCCGTGCTCTGCTTGCTCGCGGGTTTTTGTAGGTGATATATTCGGGGATCATGCTGTTTCGTGTACAGGATTGGTTGGCGTCAAACATCGGCATAATGTTGTTCGTGACACGCTGGTTGATATCTGTTATCGGTCGGGGATCTCAGCTGGAAAGGAGGTTGACATTGGTATGATTGGTGCTGATGGCCGACCTCTTCGCCCAGCAGACATGTTGCTTTATTCTTGGGACAGAGGGCGCGACGTTTGCGTCGATTTGACTGGGTCGTCGCCCTTGACTCAGACGGGATTGACTGATTTCGAAACAGGTAAGGTGGTGCGGGAAGAGGCCGATCGTAAACGTGCTAAGTATGAGGCTAGGTGCGCTGCTTTGGGTTATGGATTCCTTCCCTTTTCTTTCTCCTCTTTGGGGGAGTTGGAGCCCACAGTTGTTGCTCTGCTTAAGCGGATCCAGCAGTTCTCCAGGACGCAGGATATCGGTGCGCAGGCTGCAGCTCATATTTTTACTAGGATTGGTTTTTCCATAGCAAAGGGTGTAGGGGCTCAGATCGTATCTCGGCTCTCTACCAACTTTTTGTAAATTACTATTGATTTTTAGTGATAATAACACGATAATAATAAGCCAATGAGGCTAAATTATTCTAAAACCAATTAGCAATGACAAGACAATAAGTAATAACTCACATTATATATTAGAACTTTTACTTTTCTAATCTTCTTCGAATGAGGCCGATAAAAGGAGTATATAAGACTCACATATGTACTTAACATCAGATCGACTTGCATAACATAAACGGATGAGCTAGTTTTCTCGTCTTTGTACCAAAAAAAAAACCCGGTTAATGAAAAACCAGTAGAGCAATAAGTACTAGTACATAATCAGCTTGTACTTGAAGTCTTATAAGCTGCATAATATTGAGTTCTTGACTCGAAGCTAATAGTAGCAATAAGCTAGGTCAATAAAAAGCAACTCAACTCGGTATAAGTTAGAGTGGTTAGTAGCGCGCTAAAATGCAAAGGACATGGATGGCATCGCTGTCATGCAGCAAACGTACCTTTCCAAAATACCTAATTTCCGAAACTTTCACGATTTCTTGCTCCCTCTAAGCTTACGGGTATGACCCATATGAAGGATCAAATCAATGTAATGTTACTACTATTATTGAGTTTTGAGAGTGAGGGTAGCCCTTTCCCAAGAAGTTTGATTTTTATTTGAAACTTTATCACTAATATGTGTGTCATAATATGGTCCAAATCTTATAGCATAACTAACTTTTGGAAACAAAGGTTGCTGAGAAATGAAGCAATTGTGTTTGATTATTGGAAGTCATTAATCGATATGCTATACAGTTATAAAGTACTAAACAGTAGGGGCCAATCTAACCTCATAATTTCGCAAAGTCGATGCATGTTACATACGCTATTCAATACAAATTATTATTATGAACTTGTTATAGACTTACTATATTTTCTTATTATCCGGAGTTGGACTTGCACCCATGGACATGCCTCTGGTCGAATAACAAACACTTTTGATACACTCATCGAGTGAATCCTAAAGAGTTTTGCATAATAATGTAATGATATTTTGTATACACCTTACTAGCTTGCTACATACAACAATCGTTTTAGTGTTCATGTACACATACATTCGACATTCGGTTACATTAACTTATGTATGATTGATTGACAAGATCCGTACAATGAAGTACCAAATTAAGTCCTTTCTCTTGAAGTTACATTGATCCACCAAATTAATTATGTGGTGATATAAATTCAACATTCATATAAGAGTGCACCTCATATAATATAGGAGTGTGTATGTTAAAATCCCTTGATTATATGTCCCGGTCATGAGTGTTACACGTGAAAAAGATTTTTATATATATAATCATCTCTTCATAAATCAATGAGGTAGTTAGTTACTAGATTACTCCTTACTACAGCTCTCATACACTTGATTTCGAAATGAAACGTTCTTTAATTTTACTTGGGACTTGGTCTTTCTCTTCTTCTAATAATGGATCATGGCTCGTCAATATCTAACAAGGAATTAAGCCATCACCTCAAAAGCCATGAAGTCTCGAGTTGAAGATTGATTAGTTTAAGGACGAATGCTTAGACAACATCATTTACATCACGAATAGATATTTTTAGTTTCTACTAGACTCGAGTCTGTGACTTCTTAACCAGTCGGCATATAGAACCAAAAAAATCATGCATGTATTATGATTCAAAAAGGGAAACCTTTAGCTAGAAAAACAAAAAATTGCAGAGTAGTAGTGCGTGGTAATATAGTGGAGGGATGGCATTCCTATCCAGAATTTGTCTCTCCACAAATAGTTGTTGGGGTTGATTATCATACTATACAGCTAGAGAGACATCAGACATGGGTAGTGGAAGTGTTTGGTATTGCTGAATGTTGATTGAAGATGGAAATAACTAAAAGTTAAGCAACTTGAATCCAAACTTTGCATATAAACGCACATATTATCACACATACATATACATGATACACCAGCAGCAGCAGCAGCATGCAGCTTTGTACAACATACAAGAACAATCATGCATGTTTTCTTGTAAATCCAACACATTTGCTTTTTGTTTTGATTCATTTGCCTTTTCTTTTTGCACTAAGGTTCTGTTATTCTTGACCCCTCCTTATGGTAACATCCATGTTCAAATTTTGACTCACTTGGTTTTGTCACCATTGTGGCTCCTTTATGCTCTTTCAATCAACAAATGATCATATATATCATGGATTGGAATATTAATGAAGCTACGTAGTATTCGTTGCATAGTTGAAATTGTACGTGTACGATAGATCGAGTTGGTCTTTTGTGGAAAGGTGACATGGATATCGGTCGCTCTAACTATGTAACGGAGACATAACATGAAATGGTGGCCATGGACGTACAAAATAGCCAACTATATACACTTGTGATATTGTTATATATTGTTCGATAGTAACTATTTCTATAAGCGTTTGTTGAACGACATGAGACTCATTAATAAATTTAAGTATGTAGTAGCCTCTCTCTTTCTTTCTTAGTCTAAAAATACCCTAACCACTTTAATGTCATTCACTTTGATGGTGGTCTGGTAACTTTGATCTCTCCCTATAACAACAGAGTCACCCTTCTCATATTTAATGATTTTACCTACGGAGTTGCAACGATTGCTAGAACTCCCTTTACAATCAGATAGATTTGACAAAATTCTTCTGTAGGAATTGTGCAATAATAGATCAAGAGGTAGATCGGACCCCCTTGAATTGATGAAAGTGGTATCAAGAAGAGACAACATCATAGAGTTTATGCAGAAATGAAGCATAATAACTTTAGTTGACGGAAACACTTAGTGATTTACATTTTTTTTTTGTACATAAGAGGGTAGAGACCTAAAAAAAAAAAATTAAACTATTTCCTAACTAGTCGAGGCCAAGCGACCCCGAGAGCATCTTGACGAAAAATGGAGCAGAGTTCCACTAGAGGATATTGAAGAATGATTAACATCCCACATTGAATAATTCCTTGGTTTGCTAACCAGTCTGCAGCCTTATTAGATTCTCGGTACACATGTTCAACTTGAACTTGCCAATAATGATTACGGATCAGATTCCTATCTACATTATTGTTGGATAACCGTTTGGAGAGCTCCCGGTGGTGGGTTGTCAATCTTTATCAAAGCGACGCACACCGAATTGTCCATCTGAATTAAGAGCTTGGGGATACTTGTCCCTTTTGCAACCGCTTCAAAAGCGCCATGAGCTCAACTTTCATGGAAGTTTAGATTATGCAGTAGGTAAAGAAGGCTTGAACAAAATTACCTGTGACGTCACAGAAAATCCCACCACCCCTGCCTCTCTTGAGTTTCCCTTGGAGGCTCCATTAGTATTCAATAGAGTCCAACCATGGGGAGGGGCTAGCCAGCGAATGTGGATCTCCGTTGTAGCACTACCTGGCAAGGGGATCAATATCGAGAATCTATCGAATGCCTTCTTTGTTTCATCAACCTTTGTTTAAGGAAAACATTAGTTTCGGTTGGAATCTCCGATCCGAGCTACGACCAAAGACTTCTCCATTTCCAAATCCACCACCAAGTAACCATGAATTTCAAAGGCCAATCGTTAGTTGCTAGAGGATTGGCGTTACGAAGGTTATAGAGAATCCGGGTTTTTAAAGGAGGGACAAAAACTTGTTACGAGTTTATTTAACCGCAAGCGTACGGGTAATTGTAGCTAACGGGTCGATCTCAGGGAGGTATGAATAATGTCTAGGTCGTCTAAAGAATTGTAGAGTCAGCTACGCTATGGTCGAAGTGATTTGTGATTGTATCAACTAATAGTAAAAACAACGAAGATGAAATCAATATACTAAAGGCCTAGGGTGGAGATATCCCCACTAACATGCATCTACTACGATCATGAAACACATAGCAAGTCAATTTAACATAGATTAGGGGAGATTATGCAAAGAACTACTTATCCCGCCAAGGCTATCATAGTCTAATCCAATTACTATCCTAAATCCCACTCCCGTGGTGAAGTGATCAAGTAATAAGAAGCATTAAGAACGCATAATAATTCCCAATTAGTCCTAGCAACCCACTCCCGTGGTGAAACAGTCCTAATCAATATTAGAGGGCTAATTACTAAACAAGAATCGCAACTCCCGTTTATAAACTCCGTTTAGAGGTCAAGCAAGCATTAATCTATATAAATCCTAATCGCAGCAACGCATATAGATTAGACAACATAAACCAAACTCATGCTTGAGAATTAAATCTAGCCATAATAAGCCCTAATCATATGAACAATATAACTTGCTATTTCATGATTCAAATCGTAGCATCAAACATGTTAGGGTTCAATCAAACCCCTAGAAAAGACTACTCACACATAGCTAAATCAAGAACAACGATAATTGAATTAAAGCAAAACATGATTAAAAGATTAAAGGAAGAAATAACAATACTCTCAATGGGGTCTGAATAATACGATGAATAATAATAGAAAATAATCTTCGAATCTGGTACAAAAGTCTTGAATCTTGCAAATAAACTTGAAATCTTCAAAGTAACGGCATGCGAAAAAGTAATGAAAGGTTAGATGTCTAATACAAAGGCTCAACTAGGTATAAATACCTAGGAGGTTATTTTACAATTACCTATTTAAAAATATGAAATAAACCCCCGAAAACAAATTAAGTAAAATACGGAAAACATCATCCGTGCAGCTACACGAGTCGTGCACCATAATGCACGAGTCGTGCACCACAATGCACGAGTCGTGCCCTCTTCAGTGACCAAATCGTGAATGTACACGAGTCGTGCAATGTGCGCACGAGTCGTGTAAAACTGGTTCGGCAGTCCAACTTCAAACGCCTCTAATTTCTTCGTTACTCATCCGATTTGGGCGTGTGACCACTTCTTAGAAAGGTAAGATCATAATCTTTCACCTCCAACTAGTTTCACTGTAAAATTCCAAGTGGTTTGGGAGATATTAAGCTCCGAAGTTGGCACTGTGCAAATGACTTCAATCCCGCACTCTAACTTCTCCAAAACGTCCTTTTATGCCTGAAAAGCTCAAAAACCAACAACTATACCAAGGACGTGAAATATTGCGAGAATGAATGTGAATCAAGTATGAATGGGGGCTAATATAGCAATCATAGCATCACAAAGTCCTATATAACTATGCAAAATAAGGACTTATCAAACTCCCCCAAGCTAAACCTTTACTCGTCCTCGAGTAAACCTAAGAACTTATGCATTCAAAACAAGGTCTAGCCAACATGTAATCACAAGTACTCAACCAAAACTCCGATCAAGGTTTTCGAAAAGACTTCAAAACTAGTTCAAAATCAATTTAATTTCGAAAATTTGGACAAAGGCATGCATGTAGTAGCATTTAGCCTCAAGATATGTTAGACATGTATGCAATTCAAAGAACTACAAGTGCTCCGAGGAACCATTTCCTCCCAATACCGACTCAATGGAATATTATCTCACTTTAGCCCTGAAAATATGTATATGAATGTGAAACCTGGCTTGCCTCTTAGCATAGAACAACTCAAGAATGGTTTTAACAAGGATCAAACATATCATAGTAACCGGCATGGGAAGGGGCTATGGCAAAGCAAAAAGGAAACGGATTAAGGGATAGAGCGGGAGCAACCCCCAAAGTAGATGAAATCCTAGAATCCACCTCTAATCTACGCCCTCAAAATGTATCTATCCTACCATCCTTACACCTTTGTAATGAACGAACTCTAGCACCCCTTATGTCTCCCACCTAGCACCACCAAGAAGATCCAACCATATGTACACCAACAAACCAACAATATCAAATCAACAATACCGATGTTCCGCAACAAAAACCAATTACAAGCAAACACGTGAGAGTGGAAAGCTTATTGTAATACTATATATATACATTTTTTCTTTCTTTCTTTCTTTTTGATTTTCTCTTTTTTTTTTCTTTTCTTTCGTTTTTCTTTTTTTTTGTTTTCTTTTTTTTTCTTTTTTTTTTCTTTTTTTTTTTGCAAATGAAAACTAAATAGAATACTTTCCACTCTTTATTACAAACAATAACAACGGAACCATTGGTGACTCGGTGAGTCAAGTCCACTCATAAGATACAACATAAACTCAAGTGGACATATGTAGCCAATTTCCAATATCTCCCCCAAGCTAGCCTCCAAACATCCCTCATCGTCACATCCCCCCACTTAATTCCTAATCCACCAACCTAAACCCGAGCCTCCATTGTTGCTCCTCTTGCTCGGCAAGGATAGGGTATAATGGCCTGGGTTGTAATAAGGGTATAAACAAAGAAACACAAGGCTAAGGCACAGAGGGTATCAAAATGGTACTTTCAAAAACGGGATTTTGGCCTTTTGGTATTGTGGTGATAAAATAAAAATTTTGAAAAACATTTGAAAAACCACATTCTATCGTCATTGTTCTAATACCGTCTTCTCAGCATATAATGTTAGGCAAGCAAACTACTCTCGAGACTTGAGGTCTCATAAGGGCAACACTCATTCCAAAGAATCGATAAAGAATTAAAAGCCATGCAAACAAACCGTCATAGGCGTCTAACACATGCACAAAGTCAAAACAAAACCATGTAGGAAACATAATTTCACAAATAGAACCTCCTTAATCATCCTAATGGTAAGTACAAGTGATACATGCGAACGTATTTTTGGTCTTTTTGATTTTTTTGATTTTTTTTGGATTTTTGAATAAAACACACAAACAGAAATAAACACACATAAGCAAAATAAAACATACAAACATATACATGTGAGTCACATAAAACCCTCCCCCAAGCTTGAACAACACATTGTCCTCAATGTGCACAAAAGGCATGGTCACACAAAGAGAGACAACAAAATAAAGGAGGAGAGAATGAAAACTCACAAATGACTGGGTTGCCAATGGAGAAGAGTGAGAACTCTCTCAAAATTGCCTGTTTAAGGTCTAAGCTTGACCCCACAAGTGCTTAAGAGCGGAAGCAGTCAAAGCTCGCAGCAACCTATCAAAGGAACTTGCACAACTCTCATAAGACCAACAATAAAAGAAGTTAGTGATCACACAAGACAAAGCATAAACAATAGAGGGAAAAGATGATGGGAAGGATCTCCGTCGTCCTCTATGTTTCACTTGATTAACTATAATGTCTTCTTTCAACGGCCCATAGCTAGCAGAATACTTAGGCAAGTTCATCAAATGAGATGGCAAGTGAATGAGAAGTGGCTTAGAGACAAGCTTAGGAACAGCCAGACATTTAAAAACCTCTGAATATTTAAAAACCCTATATTTAAAAAATTTAGACCAGGCATGCCAACTATTTAATTTAAAATTTTAGATTCCACTCCATATCCAAAATTACACAAATAAAGTTTTCAAAATTATCGTTAACAAATTGCAAAACATGACCAAAGTACATTATTGTTTACATATCCAAAACAAGTCCAATTTACATTATTGTTTACTATATAATCATTACCTTATTTCTTTCTTGTCATTACTACCTTATTTTCGGGATCATAATGATCTAATCTACTCCCTCCGTTCCAGTTCAAACGCCCCATGTAAAAACGATCCGATATTGGGAAGCTTATACACACTAATCGGTTAATCAAAATTCCAAAAAAATTGTATGGCGAATTAGTAAAAACTCTAATCTAATTCACTATAAAAAAAAAATTGGAACTTTGATAAACTGAATAGTGTGTATCCTCCTTGTCAACACAGAGGTATTTTGGGTATGGGGCGTTTGAATTGGGACGGAGGGTGTAATGACTAATCAATATATATAAAGACTTGATCGTTATTTCCATAGATTTGATCATTATAATATCATAATTGATCATTTCTAATGCTAATTCTATCATCATCAGGGCATAATCAATCATTATTTAAGGCAAACCCCATCTTCTCTCTCATACCCCCCCCCCCCCCAAACCTCTGGTCCAACCCAACCCCTGATCTCGTCACCGTTTGCCACCGCCACCAACTAACCCAACGATTACACCAACTTCAGACCACCGTCCACCCCACCCATGCCACCCTTCCTCGCCCTTTTTTCATCCTTTCCTCCCCTCCTCGTTTATCTCCCTTTGACTGCCACATAACACAAGGCGGCGACGGTGAAGGCTTCGAGCGATGTTTCCGGAGGTGTCGCCGATAGGATTGGTTGTGCGCGACGGTGGTGATGAGGCGGTGGCTCGATGGGGAAAGGGGAGAAGAGAGACGAGAGAGAAAGAGGTTGTGTTATACAAAGAAGAAAAAGATTAAGCTTTGGATTTCAATGTATTGGGCCAGTCTTGATTTTAATGAGAATTTGGGTCAGCCTTGCTAGTGTGAAAATGGACGGAAGGTACCTGCTCATGATACCAAGAGGGCACCTAAGTATTTGGCTCTGTTGCTACTATGGTATTGTGTTTATAATCCTCTCTAGACCGGAATGGCTACATTATGTTTTACCACAATATAAGTGTGAGAGATCATAATTAGTTGAAAAAGTAAACTTGTTTTCTAGTTATTGACCATGATATATTTTACAAGGTATAAAGTCCACATGATGCCAAATAAGTCGTGATTACTAAACTTATTAAGGTTTGGAATGTCGATACCAGACTTGCGCACTATTATGTGATTCTGGCCTAAAGTCTTCAGAAATATTACAAAGTTTGACTTTTCACCCAACTTAGTTTGTTTGTATGAAAAATAAAGTGTCTATAACCTTGTACTATAAATGTGTAGTTGACATGCAATACATGTACAAGCTTAGGTCAAGTTGGAGACGTAATGCTCATTTAGATAACACATGAACACATTACATGAATCACAACTAAAGACTGACACATTAATGTTTCACGTTTATAATATTACGTTGTTATCCTTAACCGAGGAAACTTAGTACAATTATCGCAAGTCGAAGACCCCATCCCCAAAAGCTAACATCTCGATTTCAGTCTCTGAGACATATATAATGAGGCGCAATAATTATACATTTATAATAAGTCCAATTCGTTCCAAAGAAGCGGTCTATTTTTCTTGATACACCAAGCTTCTAAAAAGGTTCGGAACGCCGTGCATCTATAGGTCAATAGCCTATGCAATACACAAGACACGTGAACAATAAGTGATAAAATTAATATATGTGTATTTATACTGGACATAAGGCAAAAGGAAATATCAATTCTTGATTGATGACATGTACTTATGGTGTAAGTTAGTAGGACCACCCAATTAATTGCAAACTGACCTTAGAGATCGAAGATGTGTTTGTCTATACAAACGTTGATGACCATTGTTTGAGTTGCTCCCATTGTAGTAATAAGAGCGTAGCTTCCTGTGCTGGCAAATACTTTTCTAACACTTCCACCTCAATCAAATATTTGCCAATTACACATTGGTTCTGTATATAAGTGATATTGGTAAACTAGACTACTCATTAGAGTCTTCAATGTTCGGGGGTGGAAGCAAGATCCGAAAGGAAAGAGCTCTGGTGATAAAGCAAGAAAAAAGTCGTTTTTTCGTCACTACATCTCGTTCGAGCTGAATATCGTAAGAGAAGAAAGGAAAGCTACTTTTTCTTTCGTTCGTAAATACAACTCTATCAGCAGCGGTATTCTCCTCTCATTTTTCTTTGGGTTTAAAAAATAAAATTCTCCCCCAAATCTACGGAACTTACCACGCTATTAGAAAGCTAATACATGAAATAATTTACTTCAATAACGGTCGAAAATGCCAACTAAATCGAGCTTGCGAAGGCTGTGAAAACGACTACTCTGAGACTATCCCCAAATCGGGTAATGTTTAGGGTGGAACCTTTAGTTCCACGTCGGAAAATAATAGTGGCGTGACATTGTAAATCTTTTGGGTCAAAATGAAACTTGTGGGCCTATGACAAAACCCAAAGTCATTGAACCAACGAATGCGATTAGTGTTCCAATGATTTTAAATCTACCCTCATGGGTTCTGATTGTCATGGGCTTTTCAAACCTATATAGCCATTTATGTTAAAATTGCGTGATTATGAGCCGATCGTAGCTACTAATTCCTCATAACATTAATTAATTCATGATACCAACATTAATATCATTCTCATGACCTATGATAATGAGTTCTACCTAAGAGTTATGATACATTACAAGAGCGGACAAGCATCTCCAAATAGACTGAGATTAAGCCTACACAAATTGGAAAAGGAAAATCATGTACTCTAGCTATAACGCAAATGTAGTAATAATCTAAAGTGTACTTAAACGACGTTAGTCATTTAGGGTATTATATATGATGTATCTTTACAACTATGTGTGTGACAGAGCAACAAAGTCGGACTTTAAATCATTTTTGACCACCATACTTAACTCCGACTACAAAAGAAACTGCAAATTCGTAGTTAAAGTGCAATACATGTGTAGTTGATGTGGAATACATGTGTAATACATGAAAGTTATTTAGCCTCTAATTAGTCACTTAATTACACTTAATTAAGTGTAGGTAAGGATCTTTAGTTGCATGTAAGATTAAAGTATGAAAAAGTGTATAAAACTAGTTTTTATACCTTAATTAGGAAGAATTTTGACCACAGCTCCTTAATCTTGAATTTACAAGCTAGGAAACCTCCTCCAAGATACACCAAAGTAGCTAAATTGGGATCAACTAGATATAAAACATGTTGTACATACGAAATAGAAAAATTTGGTACACATACAACAGTGGACACCAGTATAGGATGTCATTATCACATCACCAAATGAAAAATGATTCTACTTTTTTTTTTGTGGGAAAGTTGGTGGGAAAGATGGAGGAAAATGTTTTGAGGTTTTCAAAACCCAAAAAAACTAATTAACAAAACAATTAAAGCATTAATTATATTCATCAAAATTCAAATTACTGAACATTTTTCACAGAAGTTTTCTCTCTCTATCCCACCATTGTCATCTCTTAACTTGCACTTGGACATCTTCAATTTTATTGTTATATATCAACCAAAACTGAAAATATAAATAAGATAAATCCTGAATATTGCGGTGCGAGTGGCTTTAATACAGGTAATTGTAGGAGATGTCGCAAATTAGTGTGCTTGTTAATTACTTCAAATTAGTGTGGTTGTTAATATAATTACGTCAAATTAATGTGGTTGTTGCAGCAACAAAGAAACCACATTCGTACACAGGAGGTTATGTTGCTTATGTACGGCAGTGATCGAATTTATGTAACTTCTTATTGTGGGGTCTAAAACCCACGTCCAACCCAAGTTTACTCTAAATGGGTTTTGGTAGTAATCAAATGTTAAGGTAGCTAGGATAAAGTCGTGTGGTTTTAGGAAACCTGTTATAGAATGATTGATTAGTTCAACTTTGTGATACATAAGGAATTGGTAATTCCTTAGATTTACCATTTTGTACGTACGTAGCAGCATGCATGGGTTTTTATTTCTTTTATCTTTGAAAGGGAGATGGAATATAGTGGATAATATTGGTAATATGATGGGGACAAATTACACCACGTCATTTCCGATTTTTCGAGTTTTATTTGATAAACTTCAATGAATTCCATGACAGGAAATAAGAAATGACATGATATAATTGAAGGAAAGTTCTTTACAATTAACTTGGTTTTCATTATTTGAGGTAACTTCGGGAGAGATGTTACGTAGTATATGTGGAATCGTTATACATAGATAATTAAAACATGAAACCTCAAGTAGTGTGGGAGGAAAAAAAGGCAGAAGGGAAAATGTAGAGCATGAGTGAAAAATGAAGTTCACGTGAGATTTGAAATTGGAAACTGAAATTAATAATTCTAAGCGAACGTTAAAGAATATTCTCTTCCATATAACTCTCGACCAGTAAGTCAATAGAAGACATACATGTATTACCTATCATTGTAACAACGTCAACGAGTGTCTGCCACTCTCAAATGAGTACCCATAAATGTTTCGATTCCCACACCAAGACTTGATCCGTCTTGATCGTTTTTGTAGGTTATGGTTGGGCTTTTATCGTCCCTTGAATCTAGTGTTCTTGTTCTCTTTATTTATAATAGAAATTAGTTTAGAGTTTTGTTACCATTGGCCCTTAGAGCTAATTATAAGGTTTAATTAACAGTTTGATTATGCAACCCCCAATAAAATTCACCATAAATGATACACACCACTTAGTAGTGGTAAAAGATGGGTTTTGATGCATTCAAATGGTTGATTTTGGATCAATTTATTAGCTAATTCTATCATTCGTGTATTTGTGCTTTAATATAAGAATTAGTGGTTTTTGTATGTATTTATGGCCTCAAGATTGATGTGCAATTGTGTGGAACGACAATGAGGCGATGAAAGATGATCCAAGAAGCGAAATGCCAAGTTTTGGACAAGTTTGGAAGATATTTCAGTCCATTTACGGAAGGTCAATTTTGAAGCTTCATAACTCTCAAACGGCTTGGAATTTTGCACAGAGACTAACGGATTATTAAAGATCATGATCTCAACTTTCGGTAGTTTTATTATTCAGTATTCAGAACTTTTAGAGCTTATTTTCAAGACTATGCAAGGCTAAAGACCTTTATTCTCCGATCGATTAATCGAAACTATTATTCAGTGTCAATTCTGAGTTTGATTCTAATTCCTTTATTCATTTGAGTATTGATTATTTCTCTTGTTCTTATTGTTATTGATTGATTTATTGTTTAATTAGGTTGCAAACTAATTAGCCCTAGATCTATCAAATTGCTAGATTCACAATTTAAGGACTAATTGTTAGATTGTTGATTCACAAGTAGCAACTAGCCTAGTATTTCTATGCTGAACATCGGTATTAGGTTAGAGAGAATAAACATATTAATTGAAGATCGAAACCGCGTGTGTCTAGATCTTGTTAATCTTAGTTGACATCGTTTAATTGCTTTATGCTTTCGCTGGATTGAATTTAGGCGCGCGTCTTTGTTATCCACCGATTAGGGCTATTAGGTAGGGCTGATCTCTCCTCTTAGCTACAATTAAGAAACGATAGGAAATTATATTTCTACAACTAAGTACTCAACGAATTAGGATTAGTTGATAACTAGGACCAATTAGGTGAACGATAGTGGGTATTAATTGTCCGAGATCTTTTCCTCCATTAGTCTACAAATTACTCTTTTGTGTTTTGATTACTTGACATACATTCATAATTACCGTTCTCTGTGGATACGAACCTTGCTTCCATTTTACTACGTTTTAGGTTAGCATTGATATTTTATATTTGTAGGCATACGACTTTAGCCTGTCAATAAATATTAAAATTACAACTATATATATAAAAAGAAAATTAACCAATGTCATTCTCTCTCATGCTCCGCGTGTCACGAGATATAGGGCGTTCTAATTGAAGGCTCATAGTTTTCATTATAACGACACCATTAATTCCGCCAAGTTACCACCAACAACCAACCCCGACAACCTTAAAATGACCACCAACAACAACGCAATTTGTTAGAAAGATTGTTTATTAATTTGTTGGTTGTTGTGTCCAACCCAAAGAGGGAAATCTCTTTGGGTCGGAGGGAGTATGTTCTTACCTAAATAGGATAGAAAAAAAAAACTCTTGACGAAAGCCTATTCACTACTAACCATCTAGAATGCTTGCACAGTTGCACCTTAGCTTATTCTATGTGATCCTTGTTAGTAGGCTTTTTGGTTCATACGGTACCTTGAGAAGTGCCTTTGATTCAATTCTGAATTTTAAGCAGTTAAGTAAGCAAAGAAATTGATGTCGCATTTTAATACTAATGGTGCATGGTATCACTATAAGAACTTGAGTTTACGCGATGATCGCCATCTATATTGCTCCAATTGTGACAATGAGAGCGCAACTCTCGATACCGCTGAGATATTTTCTTAGAAGTTCCGTCTAAATCAAAATATCTTCAGTTGAGCTCAAGCGACACCCCGGGGCCCACGCTAAAAAGGGGTCGAAAATCATCGATACTATAAAGGTTATGTTTTAGCTAACTTAGTTGGTTTGTTTGATTAGTAAATTATATTTAATATTATACGATAATTGTGTAGTTGATGTCTCAATGTTCAATATATGTGTAGTTTTTGTGCAATATATATACATCGTTTAATAATTACATGTTTGTATAATACTAGTCATTCGAGGGCCAATTTTTACTTGTACCTAGGGCCTCTAGACCCACTATCAAGGATGGCTCTACACATCGATTTAATAAATAGATGGCGGCCTTGGTAAGAAATTGATATGTTATTGAAATTTACCTCAATTACAGTTGACAATGCTTGTAGGAGTGCGTTTATGAAAGCCAGGAAATAAGCATGTTGATGGATTATTTCCAAAAGAGCGTTTTGGACGCAAACTATCTTCATTCTAAGGATGGATATAATTAGAGTAATGATAGATCACTATTTCGACCCAACTTGACATCTCACGACCTTTGACGATACTCAATATCATTGAATTGCTGAGTGCAGTTAATGTTCCAATAATTTTAAGTCTACCCTCCCGGGTTTTAGTCGTCATTGGCCTCTCATACCATATACAAGCCCTATATAGTAATTAATGTGATTGTGTGTTTTTTTGTACAAAAGAGCAGCTAATTAGCTGCGGGTTGCGGAGTATGAGGATTTGAACCCGAGATAACCTCCAGATAGGTAGAGTTTCTAACCACTAGGCCAACCTTGATTCATGTAATTATGTGAGCTACAACCTTTTGTAAGAATATGAATACACATAAAGTATACTCCATATACTAAAATTGGCATAGATAAACGTCGAAGTCATATAGCATATAAAACCATCAAAATCTAAATACTATTTCCATGATACACCCTATTGCATTTTTTTAAGATTATTAGAAAACATGAACGACGCACAAAAATTGAAATACTAGCTTTTGGCTCCGTGAATACACGGGATCATTTTAATTTATTTGTAAAATTGTCTTAACATATTAACTATATTGAAAATAGTCAAACTTGTCAATCACAATATCGAAAATATACATGACCAAGATGATCATATCTTGAAACAAAAAGATGCACAATATAAACTATTAGCAATTACAATATCGATTCTCAACTTACCATCATAATTCGATAGTAAAATATTACAAAAATACATAAAAATACGATCTAAATATAGATATATCTTCTCATGTCTAAAAATATCTCTTTGATAAACTCATTGTAAATATTTTTTTTCACCAAATTCAAATAAAATCATAACATATATATACTGATCTGAATTAAAACGTAACCCCGATACAATTGGCAAACGAAGAGCCAAGAGATACCATATTTAATGTTGTTTTTATGATGAATAATGGTGATGATAATGATTAATTTATTAAACTCTAAAGAAATTTATGTTAAGAAGTTGAAGTGACTTATAACGTTTAAATGGGCAGCCCAAAAGAATAATATTAACAGTGTTGTGAAAGCATCTCCTAGTGACACATGGCCTTTCCACGTGGTCAAGCCCCCAAAACTCGTCAGAGAACGTCACGTAGGACGTTGATGCTAGATAATATGAATTATGATGTGAAAATTGAAATTTATGAAAATTAATTTCAAATAAGTTGAAGTGTTTTCAAACGTTCATGAAGGCAACTCAAAAGATTTTATTCACCTAAATTAATCTGGAATATTAAAGGGTGTATGACATGGAGGGAGATAATGAAATTAAAAACCGGGATAGATGACATGTATGAGATGCGGTGGAATTTTTTGGCTCTGGATGCCTTCAAAGGCTGCCACGTAGGCATGGAAAGTAGCCTATTAAAGGTATAGTATTGATAAGAGCATCCGTCCTTCAATTTTGAACTTTTTTATTGCATCAATTATTCACTCACAAACCACAAGTTGTAAATAAGAAGTTGATAAATGCTAAGGGTTTGTTGCATATCGTTTTCTGTTTTCCGTTTTTTAAAAACAAAAGTCCCGTTTTTGAAAAACAGCAAAAGTGGTTTTCAGTGTTCAGTTATCAGTTTTCATTTTCTCTATGAATATTAAGGAAACAAACAATTAAAATTTAATTTTGTAACTTATTTGACTATTTTTTTTATGCATAAAGTCAAAAACTGAAAATAGAAGTGATACCGAATGGGCGCTTATACGTACAATTTACACATTGCCCAGTCCATCCTATTTTTTACTCCCTACTAGAATTAATGGTAAAGGCCAAGATACGCTTATGTACTTACGAACCCCCATCAGGCCCTTTTCTTATTTCAGTGCTGTCAATGGCTCATTTGTATTGTTCCTGGTAATTGATCAAGAAGATTAAGGGCCAATTAGGGTGGAAAATAATTGAGTAATCGTATAAATTATGGGTTTGGTTCTTCTCCCATCACTTAGAGATGGCAATTCGGGCCAAGGGTGGTCCGGCCGACCCGGCACAAAACTCAACTGGCGTGACCCGGGCCGCGGCTTTCTATTGGTGGAAATTGTTGTGCCTTGCCACGGCCAGACACGAGGCACGATGGCCCGGCCAATTCAAGGCACGAGGAACCCGGCCCGCCCAGCTCGATTTACTATGCATGCTTTTATCCCATTAAAAAAAATGAAATTCCACTATATTTCTAAAGGCCCGAACCGAAACCCGACACTAGGCACGAGCCTGGCCCCAAGGCACAAAGCCCAAGCCCGTGTCGGCCTCCGGGGTGGTTGAGCCGACGGTCCGGCACGACACGGCCGGCCCGTTGCCAGCTGTATCGTCACTGTCTAGAACACTAGCGTGTCGTTTAAGGGTTACCAATTGAACCTATTTGCTTCATGCTTGAACTTCGAGTACGCATCTTGTTGAAAAGTTTAATTAATACTGTACTACATTTGAGTGAAGCATCTCCCTACTTTTTACGTTTGGATTATTCTTCACTACTCCAAACAAAACAATAACGTTCGGGAACACAACTACATTTCGTTGATTTCGGAACAAACAATACTTCAGCTAATAATTCCACGAAAATAAACCAAGTTTAAGTAAAATAAGTCTCAATTAGGGAAAGTACTCCTTATTTGATAAACAAATGTCTAATTGATCTAGAATAGCACGAAGATCGCAAATACTACCGTACGGGGGTACGAATAGAATATTACCCCCGGGCCTTTTTCGAGATGGGCTTCTGTGTGTTTAATTAGATTCGCATAGGATGGTACATTTGGGTGTTTTTAAAGCCCAAACAGAAAATAATATGCCCAATCTATTATAAAACCAACTGACCTAATAAAATATAAAAACCAAACTCTTTCTCTCTCCTCTCCCTTCGCAAACCCGACTATACCCCATTTGCCAACCGCCATCCCTACGCACCACCTCAGTCACCAACCGCCACCCCTCGACGTCCGACGATCCCACTATCCACTACCGCATCACCTTTTCTCCCCCACCCTCCACTATTGCGTCACCTTTTCTGCTCTTCCTCCTCCTCCATTTTCTCTTTCTCCCATTTTGTGGATCCATTTTGCGTTGTCGGCCAAGTATTAACGTCTACTTCCACCGCTTTTTTCTCATTTCTGGGCTAGTTCGTGGTTATGTCTGGGAGCTTGCTATTATCTCAGTTAAAATGCACATTTTTATTAGTTTGGAGCCCACTGTTTGGTGTGTAAAGCTTTATCAGTATATCCAAAATTTGGAGTTTGTTGTGTTTCTAGTAAATCAATTGTATTTACCACCTCTTCTTCTCTCATGTTTCTTGGAAGCTTGCTCCTTTTTAAATTTATATGGACTAGGTGTAATGCTTATAATGCTCGGACAGAGAAAAATATCATTTTTTCATTTAAAAAAAAAATCAATATTTTAGTTCCATATCAAAAAAAAAAAAAAAATTGAGCACTTCATTGCAAAACAAAATTCATTTGAGAACATTATTCTCCAACAAACACAAATCATTTTAGAACAAATGGTAAAATTATAAAACAAAAAGTGACCATTTGAGACCGAAAAAAAAAAGATAATATTAGAACAAAAAGAGATGATTAGTTTTTGTCTAGGAATTATTGGTTTTTGTCCTACGATGATTAGTTTTCTTCTAGTATGGTTAGTTTTTGTCCTAAAATGGTTGACTTTTGTTCTGGAATGAACAATTTTTGTTTCGGGATTGTTAGTTTTTTTTCTGGGATGAATGATTTTTGTCAAGAAATGGTTGCTTTTTGTCATATGATGGTTAGTTTTTGTTGAGGGGTGGTTAGTTTTTGTCCTAGGATGGTTAACTTTTGTTCTAGAATGAACAACTTTTATTTTGGGATGGGTAGTTTTTGTTTTGGGATGAATTATTTTTGTCAAGGAATGGTTGTTTTTTTGTCATAGAATGGTTAGTTTTTTTTTTTGTTGTGGGATGGTTAGTTTTTGTCCTAAGATGATTGACTTTTGTTCTGGAATAAAAATCTTTTGTTTTAGGATGGTTAGTTTTTGTCTTGGGTGAATGGTTTTTGTCTAGGAATGGTTGGTTTTAATTTTGTCCTAAGATGGTTAGTTTTTGTTCTGGGATGATTTTTTTTTTGTCCTAGGATGGTTGGCTTTTGTTCTAGAATGAACATCTTTTATTTCGGAATGGTTACTTTTGTTCTGAGATGAATGATTTTTGTTCTAGAATGATTAGTTTTTGTTCTGGAGTGAACGGCTTTTGTTTCAAGATAATTAGTTTTTGTTCTCGAATGAATGATTTTTGTCGAAAAATGTTGGTTTTGTCCTAGGATGATTAGTTTTTGTTTAGTGATGGTTGTTTTTTGTTCTAGGATGGATGACTTTTGTTCTGGATGAACAGCTTTTTGTTTCAGGATGGTTAGTTTTTGTTATGGGATGAATGATTTTTGTCTAGGAATAGTTTGTTTTTGTCCTAGGATAATTAGTTTTTGTTATGGGATGGTTAGTTTTCGTCCTAAAATGGTTGCATGTTGTTCTGGGCTGAACCTCTTTTGTTTCGGGATGATTAGTTTTTGTTATAGGATGAATGATTTTTGTCTGGGAATAGTTGGTTTTGTCCTTGGATGATTAATTTTGTTCGACATTTGGTTGGTTTTTGTCATAGGATGAATGATTTTTGTCTTAGGATGAATTATTTTTGTTGTGGAATAAATGATTTTTTGCTTTAGAATGAATAGTTTCCGTTTAGAAATGAATCAATTTTTGTTTTAAAATGATTGTTTTTTTGTCCTAAAATGAATGATTATTAGTACTATAATGCTCGTTTTTGTTGTTGTTGTTATAAAATGATCTATTTTTTATATTCTAATGATTTTTCTTATAATGATAATTAATCAATAAAAAGCAAAAAGAAAAAAAAATCAATCCACATATCTCTCTCCTCCCCTTCCCCAATCGGAAACTACCGGGTAACACCTTAGAAACGACGGCAGCCGGCAAGTACACTTGGCCTACCACCACGCACCGCCGTCGCAGGAGAGTCACTTGTTGCCGGAGAAGGATGAAAAAGGGGAGAGAGAAGAAATAAAAGAGAGAAACTGGGGATGATTTGCATGGGGGAAGGAGCGGTGGTGGGTTGTCACGGGGGTGGCGAAGTCGTCGGCGTGGGGTTGTCCCGACCGACCGGTGGTTGGGTCTGCCGAAGGCGGGGATGGGTGGGGTGGGTCGTGATTGGGGGAGAGGGGAGGAAATAGAATGTTGTGATTTATTTTTGTTTTTATTGGTTTTGTAATTGCTGTTGGGCATGACTATTTGGAGTGTTTGGGGGTGTGTTGGGCTTTTTGGGCCAGTTTTGATTTTTGACCCAATTGGTATATGGTACCCCAGGGGTACGTACCCCCCAGTTCATTTTTCACTCATTATATACCATTTTGTAGTCATTATATATTTTCACTCATTATTTCCCAATTACCACTCATTAATTTTCAAAATTTCACTCATTATATAACACTTTATAGTCATTATTTATTTTCACTCATTATTTCCAATTTTCACTCATTATGTACCACTTTATAGTCATTGTTTATTTCCAGTCATTATTATTGTTTAATTTTCACTCATTGTATCTCAATTTTCACTCATTATTATATACCATTTTAGAGTCATTATTTATTTTCAGTCATTGTTAACCAATTTTCGCTCGTTATTTCTCAATTTTCACTCATTATTTTCCAATTTTCACTCATTCTATACCACTTTATAGTCATTATTTATTTTCACTAATTATTTCTCAATTTTCAGTCACTATTTCCCAAATTTCACTCATTATTTCCCAATTTTCACTCATTATTTTCGCTCATTACTATTCATACGTGAACAGTAAACTAAGGGTACGTAGCTCTAGGTACCCCCGGGGTACCTAATAATTTGTCTTTTTGACCTAAGCTGAAAACTGAATACAGCTCTAATAGAGCCGGGGGGGGGGGGGGGGGGGGGGGGTACGAAAAGGATGGTACCCCTGGTGTACCATAGACTTGTTGCACGAAGATAGAATAGAAAAGCGTTGGGGACGACAGAAACCTCACCAAGTTGCTACTGTCTTAACATCTGCTGCAAAACGCTGGTTGCTCTACTTGATCTTCTTCTTTGGCCTCAACTGCAAGAGGGACAAACGAAAAGATTACTAATGAAAACGGAAATGTCGGGCCAAAGCGATGAATAAAGAGTAGTAGTAAAGATGCAACTTAGTGACAACAAAATTGTATTGTCATACCTTGTTGGTGTGGCCACATTTCTTCTTTAGGGTGGAGACATGCATAGCATCTGAAAACAAGAAGAAGAAACAACCTATATAAGAACGCTGGTCATCCTATCATAATAAGAACAGTATAGTGAATACGATCATCTAAAAGTACAAACTACAGAAATTCTTTTACAATTGCTATAATCTTAAATCTAGTAAGCGAACCAAAGTCGAGCCATAGTCATGGTGTATCTTGCTACTCCCTCCGTTTCTTTCATTTCTTTACGTTTCGTTTGAATATGTGAGAGGAATTCAAACGAAACGTAAAGAAATGAAAGAAACGGAGGGAGTATCATTTTTATCCCCACTCACAGGGATCTACGTACACCAAGTGTACCTAATAATTTTTGATGATAACGTTACAGCATGAATCAATTGATCAACGCCCATCAATATATTCATGCCGTGGATCTATAACTCAAAAAAAATGTGTTACAAGTGCAACCCAAAACCCTTTACATGGGCCAGAGCCCATCCGGGTAATATACTAGTATCTTTCAAAACCAATGTAGCCCAACAGACATACACATGTAAATTAATTAATTTCGAAAAAAATAAAAATACCAGCAACAATGAAGGAAATTGGAGTTGCGCAGAAGAATGGAGGAAAATCAAATTCCGGTCAGATGAAGAAGAAGAAGAGGGAGAAACTCGAAGAAAGCGTGAAGATGAAGTCAGAAGAGTTCGAATATTGCAAAGTATGCAAAATCAATCACAATCAAGGTCGCCGCCACAACTTCTTCCCTCGCCACACCAATTCTCTCTCCTCCCTCTTCTCTCGCTTCAACAACAAGCTTTCCCTCGTCAAATCCTCCCTTCAAAACCCTAGCCTCAATCTTCCCGATCACGCTTCTTCTAACTCTCCTTTCTGGTGCATTTTCTGTGAATTCGACGTCCATCAACTCGCCACCTCCTTCGCTAGGTATAATCCTAACTCGCAATTTCATTTTTTATTTGGTGTGTTTATAATTATTTCGAGCTTAATTTGTGCGAAATTGTGTGAGAATAATCGATTAAATTAGTTAAATTTGGGGAAAAATTGATGTTTAAATGTGTATTGGTGGCATGTGAATTTGCAGTGGTAATGTGATTAAGCATTTAGCGAGCGAGGATCATTTGAAAAATGTGAAGCATTTTCTGTGGAAGTATGGTGGTGGCTCGAACAAGGCCGACTCGTTTCGTGTTACCGAGGCTGAGTTTGCTAAGGTATACTAGTATTTTTGTTTGTTGTTTGTGTGATTAATGATTCACATTGTTGTTGTATTGTAATCTCTTGATAGATGTCTGGCATTGCGAAATTTTGATGTGTATATGTGACTGTAAGTATGATTTCGGATGTAACGCGTGCTAATGTTCGCGTTATGATGTATTTTCCTACCTAAGGAGCTTCTCATTTAAGCTCGGAACATAAGTGTTTGTGATGGGTCTGACTAATGTTATTATTGTGTTATAGTAGTATGACTCTTTATGGCAAAGAAATGAAGGAAAAGGAGATAATTAGGCGTAGAGCGTTAAAATTCTCGTGGCTGGGTTTTTCAGATGAACCTTAATAGATCAAATTAAGTTAAGCCAATCAGTTTGTAATCTCCAAGTGATATAGGGCATCATTGAGATTATGGCAAAGAAATTAGTGGAAAAGCTTTAGGTGGAAGTTTTGGAAGTGTGAGATGAAATATGGGATGATCAGTGTTCTGTACCAAATGCCGTAATCCACTCCCCATGAGCTTAGTGGTAGAGCCGGCTGTTAACTGACGTAGTTTAACAGTTCATGGATATTTGTAGTTTTGTATCATCCAAGCCACATCAGTGATTACTTAACCGTGTTTGGCAACCGCAACACTGTCATGAATTCTCTCTTCCTGATTTGCATTGCTGTCCTATGATGACATGTAGCAGTTTATCGCTTTATGCATCTGATGTGTCAAGATTAGGGAAATACGAATTAAAATGCAGTTGATTTGATGTATGATTTATGTTCATCTATCCTATCGTGAGTTCTTTATTCTTTGTTTTGGGGTAGAAAGGGTCAACAAAGAGCTATTTACCCTTTTATCTGTTTGAGCTACTTCCCATGTGTTAAGCAGCTCATGACATGCCCCCCTCCGCCATAGAAAATGGGAAAACCCTTTGCATCACTTGTTAAGTGGTCTCTTTCACTCGATCAAAATGTTGCTACTGAGTTGATAGTATCTACGGAGTAATTTCTACTGGTTCATTTTTGTCAAATTTGAGTCCTTCAGGGTAGTTAGGACTTGTGATTATGAAACGTTCAGATAATCCTTCTGTTCCTGGTTGGATTTTTATATCTAATTTTGTGGGGTTTCTTGCAGTGGGAGAAGAGGTGTGAAGACTTAAAACGTAAAGCTGCATTGTCAAGCGAAACATGTCAGGGACCTGTATGTGCAGAAGCAAATGATATCCAACTAAACTATGGGATCATAAATAATTTTGACAATAATAGTATTCACTTTCTTGATTCCGATTTGTCAAATAATGTTTTGCCTTTACAATATGACACAAATGAGAACTACCAGGTATGTCATTCAGATATTGCGCTTGGCAAAATTGGCCCTTCCAATCAGATTCTTGTCTCACGTATTCCTCTAGGCGCTTCGAGTTCAACACACATAGGTATCATCATTTACTCATTCTTTCTAATTTTAACTTTTTGGACATCGTGCTTTATCAGTGTCCAATTATATCTGTGCAACTTGTTTCGTTTCCCAGGCTATGATAGTGTACCTCCTCTTCCTTCGTGTGCTAGTAATTCGCTCACCGTTGGTCCTGTCCACAAAGAGGTAAGCTTGTTGATTGATATTTATTTGCAGTTTAATGTATGTGGTATAGTTTACTCTGTGTACGTTTAGCTTCCCTCCTCCCTCTCGCCCTAGTTTAAAGTGGGAGGCTCTATTAAAGGGTGGTGATGATGATGTTATGTAAACTCTAGTCATGTTGCTCTCTTCTTATTATGCTTAAGCTGCACACTAAATTTGGTCGATTGCATAACTTGGCTGAGATTATTCTTAGAATTATGGAGACCACTGTCTGCCTGGCCTGGCTGGTGGCCCTCCTCCCAGATGAAGAAAATCAGAAAGAAACATTTGTGGACCATCGATGTATAGACAGAAGAAAATGTAGTAAAGGATGCTGAAAAACATATAAAATGATTATATGACTTTAGTTTCTGTTTCTCCTCCTACATGTAGAACCACAAACCCATGAGTGAAGATTTTCCTCTTTATTGCTTCACGGAGCTGTTTTACTATGATCAGACTGGTGCTACATAGTATCTTCTTACTGCTCTGACCATGCTGAACTTATGCCACATTGTAGATCCACGAGAATAAAAGCACTGCCAGCAGGGAGGCCTTTGTTAAAGGTAATTACCGCTTTCTAGAGCCTTTTATGCCTCTGTGGACGTGCTCTTTCTTCTTTTTATTGCTGTTGTGGGGGAGGGTTCAGTGATGTGTCTTAAAATAATTGCAGTTTATGCCGTGACAAAGGTGGAGATATACTAACTATCACTCTTATTATTTTTTGATGTGATATTTCCTCATTTTAGGTAATCAGGCTCTCACAAGGATCTTTTCTGGAAAATCAGGTGGCTGTGAAGGAAATGTGTATTCTGGGGCACCTCCTCCTTGGCTTCAAGGAACTGAATTAGCAAGTGAAACAGTGGCCGGATCAATTAGTACTCAAAAGAATCACAGAAAGTCCGGTAAATTAAACCCCAAGAGGGTGGGGGCTGCATGGGCAGAGAAAAGGAGAAGGGAAATGGAGATGGAAAAGAGAGGAGAGGTTGTCACCAATTATTCTGATCCCAACTGGCTTCCTAACTTTGGTAGAATTTGGCAATCAGGCACCCGAAAAGAATCGATGAAAGAATTTAAGAAGGAAAAGGTCAATGTACCAAAAGCTGATAGTCAACCTGAGCCTGAGATCAAATTACATCCTTACATCAGCAAACGGATGGTAATTTCCTTGATTAATGACTATTTCTGTGGTTGTAACTTATCTGCCTCAAATTGTGCTGTTGCCACTGCGTCCAATGGGATCGGTCTTCGTATCTGAATGTCTAAAATACATTTCACCAATAAATTCCAATGCAGATATATGTTCCTCATCATCAGAAGAAATCTGTGTTTTTGTGTTCCCTTCTCTGGCTTCCATATGTTTATGCTTGTCTAATTATTACAGTAGAAGTTGTGTGAACATAGAAAAAGAGAGGTTCAGTATACAGGCACGAACACATAGATACTCTCATACAGGTATACCTTGACAAGTCAATAACCTGAAAACCTAAAGAGTAAAAGATTCGAGCATGGATAGTTCAATGGATGTCAGGAAACTAATTAGAACAAAATGTGTTGTCTTTTTTATCCTTTCAAAGAACAACCCTACCCCTCCCTCCCCTCTTCCTACCTCTGTGTAGAAGACTTAGTTCTTGAAAAGAGTAGTAAGAAATATATACAAGGAAGAACTAGATCGCAACGCATTGGATCGTATGGGTGATCACCATAAGGTAATGGAATCAGTTGTACGACAAATAAGGTAAAGTATGAAAGCGGGGGTGGGGGGGTGGGGAGTAGTTTGATTACATTGGTTTCATTTTTGTGCATCATGTGTCAATTATTTTTTTCTTAAATATTAAACTCTTATATCACATTTTCCCACTATTTTAAATGTCTCATACTCTCATTGGTACAATAGTTGATACTAACTTTATGTTTGACTCTTTACTGTTAACATTTTCGTGTAAAAAAGATAGCAAAAGGGTATTAGGTACATGGAAATAAAACTCGTGGGTAACATGTACACAAAACTGTAAATGTGCATAAGGTTACCGTGTGAATTTTCCCTTAATCTTTTCCTCACTTGTTCTCATCCCTCTTTCCTTTCTCGTCTGCTTCACTCTCCTGGTTGGGTTTCCTCTCCTTTCGGCATCAATTGTTCATGGGCATTACCACTCATTCCTTACTCTACCTCCCCTTTTTAATATGTCTTGTCCCCTTCCATACAATATTTTCCGCTGCTACAATTGCATTGACTATTGAGAAGAGTTCATAGTATCCTCATGAGTGGAAGGTGATGGCGTTGTAAGTCGTGGGATGCCTAAAGTTATCAGGGGTGTTTCCTTGCCTCATTTCTCCCCCAAAATATAGGAGGGGAGGGGGGAATGTATTAGTCTCTCCTGACAATGTGCTATGGGATTTGCCCTCTGTCTTCATATCTCTGTACATGATGGAAAAGTCTCTGGATGTTGTCATTTGCCTTTAATGGGCTGCTCTTGTATAGCGCTCTCACCTTATTACATGTGCTTGGCTATAGTTCTTTTGTGCATTGCTCCACATTGTGCTAGTTTTGTGCACTAAACCCACTGAGGAAGAGTAATTCTTTATTGCCTGTTTTATATGTGATCATGAAATTCATCGAAACATTTTAAGAATAGCTTACCCAAATCTCAACACAAAGAAACCTCCTTCCCTTCAAGTCAGTATCAGTTTCTTCCATTTTGCTATTATAATTAAAGCTGATATTATGAATGAATAATGATGCAGTACTTTGGACTTGTTTTTCATGTAAATTGTGGACTTCTTTTGTCTCTATTTCTGATCTTGTGTTTTCCTCTTTCGTGCTGATAGCGGCTTAGTACAAATTCCGGAGGCTCTCAAGAAGCTGGCGATACGTCCTAAGACCTAATCCCTAGAGTCTTTTATTTGTAGCTGGGGAGGTCTAAAAATCACAGTGACCTGCTTGTAAGTTGTGGTATTGGTTTGGTGTCAGCTTATGCTCTGAAGTCCTTTTATCGAGGTAATCCTTTGTGCCAGGCAGTAGCTAAGGCAACTGTGCCTAATTTCTGGACCTTTATGGTCCGACCAAATTTCTCTTTTGCCTGTTGATTTTAACATCAAATTATTGTCACACTAGAAACTCTGAAACATCCAGCTGTCAAGATGTGATTTAGTTTCATTTGAACGCGCATCTTCACTGCATGGCTTACAGTGGTATCAAATTACTTCTGATGTTTTGTAATTGGTTTCTTTTCTTCTTCTTCTTCTTTTTTTTTTTTTTTTTTTTTTGAAGTTTCTGTACCCTTTGCAGAACTTGTGTGTTAGGAATGATACAGACGTATTAAGTGTTATGTGTAAACGCTAGTTTGTGACAGAAAAGCTGTTAAAAGAGAATAATGATGATTAAAACAATGCTGCTCATATGTTCTGAGTTCTACTAAGTTTCACTGCACATACACTTAAAAGAATATCTGCAGGTCTACAAGTCTGTTAAGGTACTGCTTTAGTACACTAGTCCTAGGCCTGCTCTTCGGGACTTGTGGGTTTTCCGCAAGAGTTTACAATTGTGCTCATTTTGTTCAGCTGCAACATGTTGTTCCCGCATACTATGTATATCTGGCGCATTAATAGTTATTCAGTGGATGGTGATCCTTGAGAACAAAAGGTTCTGGAATTGGATTGCTCACTGCCATTGATCTTGAAATTCCAGAACCTCCCTTTGGATGAAACCAGATTTTCTTCACAAAGGAATTCTCTTGAAAACCATTTCTCTATCACTTTATCTACATCGTGTATAATCACATTTGTTGTTATATTCCCAACTCTAGCTATCATACTTGATGTATAGATGGATTTCATTCTTCCAGGTGCTTCTGGTCCATCACCACTCGGTCCGTCTACTAGTATCACATCCCATTTGCTCGTATAAACCTCATCTGGCAACGCTGTCAATGCCAGCTTGCAGGTTGATAAATCTAGAGGTCTAGCTTTTGGTGTGCATGAGATGTCCTCTCTGGCATGTTTTAGCAACTTGTATGCTTCGTTAGCTGTTGTGTCATATCTTACCTTGTAAATTCTTGTGTTATTTGATCTTCTCATTCTTCTTATCCTTTCAGGGGCATCTTCTAGGAAGACCGTGATTCCTGCAGCATTGATCTTCGCCAGGTGCCTGTATTGTGGCTCCCATCCAAATATGAGGAGGTTGCAAGGTGCTTTTCTCGAGATGATATTCGACAAAAACCGGAACTCCTTCTTTGTGGTTGGTTTGGATCTCGGATAAGGACTTGTACTCGAGGAAATTTCCCCGCAGTTCATTTGTGATAAACTGCAAGCTTGTGAAAGACTAGCCCATGTAGAGCGTGGTGTTGAAGAGTATGAGGTTGCAGCAAACCTTATAAGCCTGAAGATCGACATACAAGCAAGAACAAAGACTAGCGAATGGATTAATCCCTTTCTCGTGATGGTAATCTCCATTCTTCTCGACTGCTGATGTTTGTGACTGTCAGAGATATTTAGGTTTGATCTAGGCAGGGAAGGTGGGCCAGTTTGTGGTGTTATGAAAGCAGGTGAAGCTGGTACTTCAGGAGGCATTGCTATATTAACTTGTGTTATGTTCTTTTACAAATGTGATGCCTGCATCTGGCATTATGTTTCGGATGCAAAACTCGTGTAGCTTTAAACAGAAGGGTAGTTAAGCTGATGCTGCCTGATCAAATGCATATTATGTTTGCTTGAGTTGAAAGGGTTGCCTTTTCTGTTATGGTCTCTGCCTCTTACCTACCATCTGGTAAACCTGTCATTCTACTTTCATGGGATTCAACCGCTTTGATAGAGATTGCTGCATCTGGCAAACCGAAGCTTTGGGAAGTCAGATTTCACTGTTCAACTGTTCATGCAGTCATTGAATTGTAATTTCCAATTGAAACTTCTTTTTTCTTTTCGCCTGATTTTTTTGCAAAGCTTTGGAAGTCTAGATTTCAGCAAATCTTTGCAAATTATAAAGGTTTTACTTCGTCAATGCACGATGTAAATCAGTTAATGATTTGCTGTGTTAGAGATCATTTTATTTTAATAAGATTTGAGAAAAAGGATTGTTGCGACAGATTGACGGGTATAAAATGAGACAGAAGATTTCATCTCGTATTAAAGATATTAGGGATTGCGTCTAATAATCACCCTCCATTTGCCTACAATGTTATATTCACAACATCGCTGTCGAACACATGCTACCAATTATGTACTCCTGTCTCGTAGTGAAGGTGCAAAGTGTTTAATAAGCCTAAATGCTAACAGCATTGTTTTTTATAATGTGTTCATGCATCGCGATGCCTAATTCTTTCTTATATTTTGTGTGGTTGTTTTATAAATCATGATGATCTAATATTTTAAGTTTCATATCAGAGTAGATGGGAAAACAAATATAGAATTAGTGGGAGCACGTTTATTTGATGCCCTGATGGTTACGGGTTGATAGCTCAGCTCCACTGTATCGTATCTACGTGATCTTGTATCTTTGAACATATTCGTTTTCAGTGACAACTTTTTTATAAACATTATCCCAACTGGAAACAAGTTAAATTTAAAGATAACCACATGTGCCACACATGAAACTATCTCCTGCATTCTTGATGAAGCTTACCAACAGATATGGTGTCCGAACAAGACTCAGCTAACTAGGGAATCCAAGCGGAAAACGAACCGATCCACCAGCCTGTTTCTAGCGCGTTTATCATATGTGCGTGTGTGATACATGCGCCAGACACGGATAGCGTGGATTGTTGGTCTATATATTGCGTGGATTTAGTGCTGGTTGCTGGCTACATGCAAATTCTCTGGTGGGAAATTTGATCACCAGTCTTCAGGGAGGAAATTTCATGCATAGTCTTCACTCTTCACTCTTCTGTACTAAAGTGTTTATTGATAAATATTGAACATCTTCCGCAAATGGGACAGAAGTACACGAGAGTAACTTAAAACTAAAGATGATGAACCTAACTAAAAAAAAAAAACATCATCAGAACTAGATAGGAAAAGCTTTCTCAAGAAAACAACATTACAACAAGAGACAGACATGTTAAAATGCTGGAAATAAGTAGAAACAGCCGACTCTTCAGTCTGATATACTAGATACATACAAAGCTTAAGCTCTATGTTTGTTCCAACTGCCTAAGATTGATCAGTGTGCCGAGTACAAAGCCTTAGCTCTATAGATGGTTCCAACAGACTACTACGATCAGTACTTCGTTCTTCCATCGCCTTCGTTGATGATATCTTTGAATGCCGCCCCACTAGGGATCATAGGCAACACATGCTCCTGGTGAGGCACAATCACATCAAGTAGGTATGGCCCCGGAGTATCCAGCATAGTCTGAATAGCGGCCTTTAGATCAGCCACCTTTGTCACACGGGCAGCAGGGATGCCGCATGCTTCAGCAAACTTCAGCATATCAGGGAAGATGGAGTCGCTATCTGCAGGGTTTCCGAGATAGGTGTGAGCCCTGTTGGCTTTGTAGAATCTATCTTCCCATTGAACAACCATCCCCAAATGCTGGTTGTTCAAGATCATGATCTTAACAGGTAGATTCTCCACTTTAATAGTTGCCAACTCTTGAACATTCATCATGAAACTCCCGTCACCATCAATGTCCACAACAACTAAATCAGGTCTCGCTACAGCAGCTCCCATGGCAGCAGGTAGCCCAAATCCCATAGCTCCCAGCCCAGCGGAGGTCAGCCATTGTCGAGGCTTGTTGTATTTATAATGCTGGGCAGCCCACATTTGATGCTGCCCGACACCAGTACTTATAATGGCATTCCCACCCGTCAACTCATCGAGAACCTGAATAGCATACTGAGGTGGGATAGCATCCCCAAATGTCTTAAAACCCAAGGGGAACTTCTTCTTCTGCTCACTCAACTCCTTCCTCCACTCCTCGAAATCCAAATTCACCTTCCCCGACTTGGCCTCCAAAACCTTATTCAAACCCTGTAACGCAATCTTTAGGTCACCACATATTGAAACATGAGGCTGCTTATTCTTCCCAATCTCAGCCGAATCAATATCAATGTGCACAATCTTAGCACGACTAGCAAACGCCTCCAACTTCCCCGTCACACGGTCATCAAACCTAACCCCAAACGCCAACAACAAATCCGCCTTATCAACTGCATAATTGGCGTACACAGTCCCATGCATTCCCAACATTTGCAAAGACAAATCATCACTACAAGGGTAAGACCCTAACCCCATCAAAGTACTCGCAACCGGAATACCCGTCAACTCCACAAACCTCCTCAACTCCTCACTCGAATTCAAACTCCCACCCCCAACATAAAGAACGGGCTTTTTCGCCTCGCCAACCAGCCTAACAATCTGCTCCAAATGCTCCTGATCAGGCAATTTGGGCAACCTAGAAACATACCCACCTAACTTCATGGGTTCATCCCAATTAGGAACAACAAGCTGCTGCTGAATATCTTTAGGAACATCAATTAAAACAGGGCCGGGCCTACCAGAGTTAGCTAAATAAAAAGCTTCTTTAACAACCCTAGGAATATCCTCAACATCTAACACAAGATAATTATGCTTTGTAATTGAGCGTGTCACCTCAACAATTGGCGTCTCCTGGAAAGCATCAGTACCGATCATTCGCCTCGGAACTTGACCCGTTATCGCCACGAGCGGAACCGAGTCCAGCAGCGCGTCAGCCAGTCCAGAAACCAGGTTGGTAGCCCCCGGTCCGGACGTGGCGATACAGACCCCCACGCGCCCTGAAGCCCGCGCGTACCCTTCCGCCGCGAAGACCCCACCTTGTTCGTGCCGGGGGAGCACGTTCCTAATCTTGTCGGACCGCGTGAGGGCCTGGTGGATTTCCATTGAGGCCCCTCCCGGGTACGCGAAGACATTGGTCACCCCTTCACGCTCAAGGGCTTCGACCAGAACGTCGGAGCCCTTTCTAGGCTCGTCGGGGGCGAATCTGGAAACGAACCCAGATTCATCCGCGCGTGTGTTGGTGGTTTCAGAAGGCGCGTGGGCTTTGACGGCGGAGGGGGGTTTGGGCTTGGGGGAGTGAGGAGAGGAGGAGGAGGAGACGCGGAGAGGGCGGTAACGGAGGGCAGGATGGGAATTTGAGGGAAAAGGGAGAGTGAATTTAAGGGGTTTGGAGGTGGAAGTAGAGGAGGAGGAGGAAGGGGGAGAGAATGAGGAGAAAGTGGGTTTAGTGGAGGTGGCCGCCATTGTTGGAGAGAGGAGAGAGAGAATAATGATGTTTTGATGGGAAAGTGATGAGAGAGAGAGAAAAGATGTGAAGTGGTGATCCGGGTAATAGGGTTGTTTCACTTTGTGTGTGTTTGTGTGTACTGTTTGTTTGTGTGGGTGGAGGCGCTCAACTTGAGGATTTGACATATATAGCCCTCATAGTGTTTACAAGTGGAGATTCTAGTGGGAGCTTTTTCTTTTTATTTTTTCTGTTTTTGTGGTTGAAATAATTGGTATGATACTAGTTTATTAGCCCGTGCAAAATTGCACGGGTTGTTATATGAATTTGGTTATAATTTTAATTTATTACTCATAACTAACGCAAAATAGTAGGATTGTAAAAAACTTAACCGACCAGATGTGACCCGTTGTTCAAGGTTAATAGCCCGTTTTCTTCCTGATCAAGTTCTGACCACTGATAACTCGAACCCGTTTTAAACAGTATTCTTTTGGGTTAAACTTGGGATGGCTCGTTGTCTCAGTTTTTCTATAATTAAGACGAAAAGAAACGTATTTAATTTGGTATCATCTTAGAGAAATTATGTTTGATTCAATGGAAACAATTTAATAAGTATAGCGAATTTAATTCAGTATTTTACGTTTATGTACGAATTACAATTTATGACCCGTGACCCGCTATTTCCGGGTCCTGTTTTTGTGAACTGTAATTCATATTAACCCCGACTACTTTTTAACACACTTTTTTGTAACTCTGACTCCACCCGTTGACCCGTATTTTGTATTAAAACAAATCAAACCCAAGATGTGTTATTTCCTAATATATTGCGCCTATATATACTACTTCCTAAATTATCTCCAAAAATAAAATGATTTGATATGACTCAAATTATCTCGTCCAAAGTTTATCCGAAATTATCTCTTAAAATCTCAAATCCTTTATATATAGCTTTGTTAATAAAATTATCAAAAAAATCAATTTGCCTTAGTGGTTGAAGTGTTATAATTGTAACCTTGAGGTTACACGTTCAAGCCTTCACAAGCTCATTTTTTATGAGTCAAACACATGCAATAATGAGGTGGCAATGACATCATCGATGACATCACTGTTGACGTGGATAGTGTAATTGAAGGCTAATGGGGTGGCTATTGGTTAAATTAATATACTCCTACTTTAAGAGTGTGTGTATGTCAATTGGAACTGGGAAATAGTCCATCCGGTCCAGATTAAACTCTGCATCATTTTTTAGGGTTTCGACTTTGTTTTCCTATTCGCAAAATATTACAATATTTGTCGAGTAAAAAGTAGGGAGTCAAGATAAAGATGATTATTTGATAAATGAATCATTAAGAATTATTTAGTTTTTAGGTGCGCAAAAGAGAGCGAGAAATGAAATTAACTCACTCGTTGATCGATTTTAGTGGGGTGCTACGGAGGGAGAGAGGAAGATTCATTGGGTGTCATGGGATAAGCTTTGTCGATCCAAGGGCGAAGGGGGAGTGGGCTTCCAACACATTGAAGTTTTCGATGAGGCAATGTTGATGAAGCAAGCGTGGAGACTCTTTATGCATCCGGAGGTGTTGGTAAGCAAATTGCTTAAAGCTCGTTATTTTCCCAATGCTGATTTTTTTAAGGCCGGATTGAGACATCATCCAAGTTATGTGTGGCGTAGCATAATTGGGTTGAAGGACGCCTTACGGGAGGGATGTAGGTGGTTGATAACAGACGGTAAGAGTGTAAGAGTGTGGATCGATGGCTGGACTAGGAAAGCCCCGACTTTCAAGCTGGTATCTCCTCGGGGCTATAGAGATGACTGCTTGGTGGTGGAATAGGTTGACGAGGTGGCGCAAGAGTGGAAGAGGGACGTTGTCAAGGAAGCTTTGCTAGAATTCGAAGCCGATGAAATCCTAAGCATGCTGATGTGCGCTATTTCGTTGTGGTTAAAGTCGGGTTTTTGAGGTGTTTAACGTTGGTTTTTGTATCATTTGATTGCTTATTATGTTATTTGGTGTGATTTGTGTTTGATACAAGAATTAGTGGTTATTATGACCATTCAGAATCTCAAGAATGTCGAAATTTGGTCCGGTTATGCAAAGTAAATTTTGGACCTTCATATCTCTCAGTATATTTGGAATTTTGCATTGAAACCAAGTGGAGATGAAAGTTCATGATCTTACCTTTTCGAAAAGTGGTTACACGCCTTCACCGGATAAGTAACGAAAAAGTTATGCGAGTTTGAAGATTGGACCCGAGAGCAACGCGCGGTCCGCGATTGATGTTGGCGCGCTCCGCGGCCCACTGCGAAGCTACTTTCCGTATTTCTTTATTTTCCATATTTTATTGTTAGACCTTATTAATACCTAGGTTTTACGTTTTATTTCTTAACTTTGCAACTCTAGACTTATTTTGGGATTATTGAAGAACTTTATGGAGAACTAATTCCTCCATCTTGGTTATTGTGAATTGAAGCCGTCAATTATCGTCACATTGTGAGATTATCATCTATTCAATTCCTTTGTGAGTAATTTCAATTCTTTTGCCCTAATATTGCATGATTTATACTTGTTCTTGCTAGGAGCGCTACTAGTATATATTATAGTACTTGTATGTTTCTATCGCTAAATTCGTAGCAACTGCATCTTTCTAATTGATTGCTGATTCAACGTTAGATTGTTGTAGAGAGAATTGATTTATATTCGATTTAAGCCGCTTGTGTTTGAATTGATTATCTTCGTTTACATTCTTCTAGATCTTATTGCTTCTATTGAAATATATCGAGGCGCGTGTTCTAGGTTGATTAATAGTTAGAATTAACTTTGATACGCTGATTCGTTCGAATTAATTACTAAAGGAAGAATAGGAATTTCGATTTCGCAGCGACTTGCTCACAGGATTGAATTAGGTGAATATCGATGATCAATTGATAATTGTTGGTGGATTGAAACATAAACCAAGACTTGTCTTTTAATTGATTTCCAACATATTTGTTTATTGCTTAGTTTATTCAACCTTCAAACAACCCCCCCCCCCAATTGGTTACCCAATCGGCGTTACATACTCAGACATTAACTAATTCCCTGTGGATACGAACTTGCTTGCCCTACTACATAGTTTTAGGATAAGTATTGAATTAATATGGTGCAACCCACGACAATTGCATACCACATGCCGATTTTCGAGACAGCCGGACAGATTTGTATGGCAATATAATGAAAGCGGGGAATACACTGTATAGTTAGGGTACCATTTCATGAGGAATAGGCTAAGGGTGGCCAACGGGGGTGAAGGGGGTAGTTCGAGTGACAGGGGGCAGGCTGCAGACAAAACTTCCGAGTATGGTTGTACCTCCAAAGATCAAATTGTTTACTTGGCGACTGTGTAGCGAGGCTATCCCGACGAAGATAAATGTTCAACGGAGAATTACAACAGCAGATGTATTGTGCCCGAGATGCAAGTTGGTGGCGGAAGATGCAGTGCACGCACTGGTGGTCTGCTTGCAATCTCGGAGGTGTGGGAGACAGCGGGGGTTCAAGCTAATGGCTGGGAGAGGAGTAAATCCGGGGCAGATTTTGGTGGGGTTATGGTGTGAGGAGAGCTTAGAGACCTTCACGGTGCTGGCGTGGGCTGTATGGAACGACATGAATGCGGTTGTGCACGGAGGGGCTGGGGCGGAGCCGGCTGCAATTGCCCACCGAGCAGAGAGTTTTTTGAGAAGCTATAGGGAAGCGGTGGATGCAAGGGGGTGTCGAAACATGGTGTACCGATGCTCTGTGTGGAGGGAGTGAGTGGCGATTACCGCCAGCGGGGAGTTTTAAGATCAATGTGGATGGTGCTACTGTAGGAGAGTCGAGGTCGGGGTTAGGAGTGATTATTAGGGGTTGTGAGGGAGAGGTGATGAGGATTGCGTGCCGCCAAGTTCGAGAACGCTGGGATCCGAATGTGGCGGAAGCCAAGGCTGCTCTTCTTGGCTTACAACAAGCGTGGTAGCAAGGTACGGAGCGGGTAATACTTGTGTCGGAATCGATCCAACTAATCAATGTCTTACAGTCAGCTTCGTTTTCGTCTAGTTATTTTGGATTAATTAGTTTCTTTTGATGTATTTCAGTTTTCTCGCAATTTTGAGTCGTGTTCTTTTAGTCATGTCCGTAGGTCCGGCAATAAGGAGGCTCATATGATAGCCCAACTAGGTCCGGTAGAGTATTCCACCAGAGTGTGGGTTGACACAGGAGCATCAGTTGTACTTGATTTAGTGGCTGCAGACTTTATTACCGCAATCACCTAAAGCTTTATAAAATGACAGTATTCATCTCAAAAAAAAGAGCGAGAAGTTTAAACCGGGCTGGAGGGAGTAGGCTTTGGGCTAGTTTTGGTTAGAGATGAGTCAGATGACTAAAGCTGATATAACACGACAATATAACACCGTTGAAAAAGTAACATGATATGATAATAGAAAGACATATGCTTATAGGGTTTCCCGGAATATTGTTCTTCATGACTTAGTTATACATCAGTCGGATGTTAAGACCGTTTTTTTTTTTAATGGGGACCTAGAAAAGGAGATAGATATGTCTCAACTCAGAGGCGGAAAAGACTGGCTTTTGGCGGAAAAGACTGGTTTTCAATGTGTGAAATTTTGTTGAAGGTATAAAACCATTGTAGGTACCTTAAGAGTTTTGATTGAGTTAGTTCTTGAATATGACATCAGAGTCTCAGCAATCCCGAGGTCCTCAAATTCGAATCATGGTATGCCCTCCTTTGTTATGTTAATGCAATATTAGAGTTTAGCTTAAGTTGTATTGTTATTTGTGGGCTAGTGTATTACTCACTAAGCTAAAGGATGCTACTTGACACGACTCTAAAAATTACTGATTCACATGGCCAATTCAACTTGCATCGAATTGATCAAATGGGAGGCTCTCCCTTCAAACGCACTTCGTTCCCTAGTCCAAGACTACAAAACGCTTATTGATCAAGGCAGTTGGGTCGTGAGCATTGAGCACACTTATTGAGAAGCAAACCTACCAGCGGATTGGTTAGCTAACAAAAGAGCTGATTATGCTCAAAAGTTGGTGATTTTCGCAATAGTCGTATAACCCTCCTTCTGAGCTTCGACTTATTATTCGAGAAGACATTCTTGGGGTCTCTTGATATCGTTTATTTCCTATTTAGTTTTCGGGGGTTGTCCCTAAATCTGTCAAAAACTGACTCGACCCGTAACTGCCCGGAACCGAACCCGCAAATAACCCTGAAAAACCTTTTTTTCTTCAACGGGCCCGAAAATAATCCGAACCCGAAATGACCCGAAATCCTGGGATAAAACCCGATCCGAATCCGGTATACCCATAGTTATCTATATCCGAAATCCGCCTGCCAGACCCGTTTGACAGGTCTACTTGCCTCTCATTGTAACAAAAGGAAAAAAAAAAAACGGAAAATTTACGTGGTGTCCCCGAGGTTTACCAGTTTGCGCGTGGTGTCCCTATGTTTGAAACTTGTACATTGTGGTGTCCCTGAGATTTGCAAAACGCGGTACGTGGAGTCCCTCAAGCTAACGGTGTTAACTTTTTTTCGTTAAGTGATGACGTGACGGCCATTTATAAATTTAACTTGGGTTTAATTCATTTTTGTAATTTCTGGAAAAAAGAAAAAAATTGAAAATTAATTTTTGTAATTTCTGAAAATATTTAAAAAATTAAAATAATTAAAAAAAATTAAAAAAAAAACAAAGTTCCAAAATCAATTTTAATAATTATTGGAAAAAAAATTTCGCAAAAAAAAATCAATTTATATAATTTTAAACGTAATTTTAGTGAAATTTTTCCGAAAATTCTCTAATATCTATAAAATTCGGTGCACATGGTGTCCCTGAACTATACACACTAGTGTACATGGTGTTCCTCAGGTTTGCATCACACTGCACATGGTGACCCCATGGTTCTGTTTTTTATTGCAACGGCTAGTTACAAAAGTAGCCGTTGTAGCTGCATATATATGTAAAAATCTCCTTCTTTCCAAAGCAAACATTATTATTAAATCAAATCAAATTCATGGATTCCATTTCATCCCATGAATCTTCATTTTCGTAAGTTTTTTTCTTGGAAAACGGTCTATGCCCTCGATGCACGAACACTCACATTAGGTCCTCCGAAACACCTTCAAATCCTTCAAGGCTATTTTTGAATTTTTTTAATATTTTCAGAAATTACAAAATTGAATTAATACCAAATTAAATTTATAAAAGGACGCCACGTCATCATTTAATGTAAAAAAGTTAACACCGTTAGCTTGAGGGACATCAGGTACCGCGTTTTACAAATCTCAGGGACACCACAATGTACAAGTTTCAAACATAGGGACACCACGCGTAAACCGGTAAATCTCGGGGACACCACGTGAATTTTCCGGAAAAAAAAACAATGTATTCATGGACCTAAACAAAGTCTTAGATTTGAAGTCGAGCCAACAAGAACACAAAATCCCCAAAAACCCCAACCCAACAGGCCAACACAAAGCTAACAGCCGGCCCTTTTTTGGTTAAACCTCTCTAAACCCCCTTCTCTTTCTTTCTCTCTCCTCTGCAGCCCCCGCCGGAAACTCCTTCTCCTTTCCTCTTCTGCTGCACAAAAATGGGGATTTTCGAGCCGTTCAGAGCAATTGGGTACATCACCACCTCCGTACCCTTCTGCGTTCAACGTTTGGGTACTGAAACTTTCGTCACTGTTAGCGTCGGCAAAGCTTGGCAAATTTACAACGTATGTCTTACGCTTTCCCCTCTCCTCCATTTTTTACTGCCGAGTTAAACTTTGTTATTGGGTTTTCTGATTTTTTATTTTTGTTGGTATTTTTGTTGTGTGTGCAGTGTGCTAAGCTCAACTTGGTCCTTGTTGGTAAGTTACTCTTTGCTTACAACCCTAATCATGTTTAGGCAGTATAGCTTGCCCCCCTTTTAATTTTTGTTTAATTGTCCCTACGATTGGGAGTTTTCGTTGTTTTTTCGGTCTTTGTCGAAATTTTGAATACTGTCTGGCTGTGAGAAATGAGATTATATGTTGAATTGGACTAATTGGTGAGCAGTGAATGGGGGTGCTAATTGTCCGATAGAGGTTAAAGTCGTTTGTTCTTCTAGTTTATCGGAGTTCTATGCTGTTGTTTTCGCGTTGAGGTGTTCAATTTGTAGCTTGGGTGATAATATTTATCGAGGGTGGATTGTTATTGGTATTTGAGGAGAGTATTAGTGTTTTTTAACTAGCTTGTTAGACTAGCTGCTTATGGCCAGCTAATTATATCAGCAAAATGTTGCTTCTGAGTTGAAGAAGGTTTCTGATGGTGCAAAAAGTAGGCCATTAGGTCGTTTTGGACCTTGGCTTTTGAACCCTAAATATCTTTTCCGAGAGTGTATTCGATAGCAAGAGTATATGGTTTTAGTTGGTCAAACTTGTGACTCTTAACTCAGTAAGCTACAACCTCACTGAAAAGACAAAAGTTCTAATACAGGGTTGGATTATTTGTGTATTTTGCTTATATTTGCATTACAAAGTTTACTTCTTAGGGCGACTCAATCTTGTGGGTATGAAATCAATGTAGTTGGCTTGTAAAAGGGTGCAGTCATGGAGATGCTCTACTGCATCCCAGTTATGAGTATTTTGTTTTCCGTCTCCTTAGGATGATTGCTGTGATATAGAATAGATTCATGCACTAGTGGCACTCACGAGGTGATTAGGAAACTTACAAGAAGAGTTAATTTTCTGTGTGGACGGTTAATATTTTTCGAGAGGTGACTGACCTTTTGGATGAACTAAGGATGATGGTGCACTTTCATGGAAAATGAGTCCTGTGTGTCTGAAATTCAATTGTCACACTATATTATTGCTGAGCTGGATGATTTTTGAATTCTCTTGGAAAAGAATCTAGGTCACCAGCCTGCAAGCTACACACTACATATTATAACTCCGAATAAAATTGCAAACTGAATGAATAAAGGAAGAGCCTTATACGTAATCAACCTTATCCTGGGATTGTCTTAGTTGCTTTGCTGATTTTTCCTCAACAGCACCAGTGAACATGTCAAAGAATTATTCCTGAACAATCTGCAACCCTAGCATACACTTTGAACCATGGTACCGGGAACTTAACTTCCTTGTCACACTTCCTGCAATACAGTTCTCCATGGTTTAGCAAAGCAACTAAACCAAGCCGAGGATAAGGTTGGTTAGTTCACAATTTTATTTGGAGTTAAGATATGTAACGTGATTCTTGTTTGAAGGCTGCTGGTTGACTCGTTTCCAAGAGCATTTAAAGTTCTGCCCCTACCCTACTGTGTATTCCACTCCTACCCTACAGCCTAGGCATATGATTTTTACCTACCCTACTGCATATTGGCGGAATGATGCTGATGGACATTTTAAGGATCTTCTCGTGCAAACCCACCTGTGTCTTAAGTATGTTGCGAAAAGAAATATACGAATTAAATTAATAGAGAGTTGGTGAACTTGAATTTCTCTATTAGTTATAAAGGCCATGGCGCCATGCTCATGGGAAATGTTTATTTGCTATAAAATGATCTTGTTTCTTGATTCTAAGTTCTTGTTTTGGTCCTCGTTGTTGAGGACTTATTGTCCCCTGGCTGTATTTTTTGCTTAATATTTAACTCTTTCGTTGGAGCACCAAGATGACTTGGATGAGGGTGATTAGAAGTGATATGAGCGTCCTAGGGCTTGAAGAGAGGATGGTGTTGGATAGAACGGTGTGGAGGGACTCTATCCATCCAGAGGACTTAATTTGACTCTTTTTTCTTTGTTTGGTTTTTCTAACTTTTTTTGCTTTCTAAAACTCCTTTTGAAAGTATTTCATATTTCTAAATGGTGCACAATCTTTTTGAAATTTTATGGCATACACAAGACACTTACTAGATGACTATTCATGTTAGCCGACCCCAAACATTTCGGGAATAAGGCTTGGCTGTTGTTGTTTGGAGCACTGTTAGCTTACTAAAATTTTGCACAAGTGTTTCTTGAATTCTGGGTGCTGGTTATGTATTGATCGTCTAATGTGTTTTTGATCAATTTTGTGTATGTGAAGGTCCTCAACTTCCTAAAAAAATCAGGGCTCTGGCGACGTATCGTGATTACACTTTTGCTGCTTATGGGAACAAGATTGGAGTATTCAAGCGTGCACATCAGGTTTGTCATAGGAGGGTTTTCATCAGTTTTCATACATCCACAAATCAGTAAATTGTTGTCTGGAGTGGCTCTGCTTTCTGAGGGTCAAATTGTTGCGACCTTCAATCAATTTGGTGACACGAGAAGCATACACACAATTACATTTTACGTCTAATATCTTCTGAATTTACTGGTTTTTCTACAAAGGCATGTCTGTCCTTCTATGCTTCACTTCTTCTTCTTCTTCTTCTTTTTATTTTTTATTTTTTATTTTTTTATTTTTTATTTTTTTAACATGTTCATGCTTTTCTGGCTTACTCAATATTGACAGCTGCTTTTAGTATTTAAGTATCGATGATAAATGGCTAAATGGTTATTATTAGTGATATGGGTCTACTTGTTTTAGGACAAAAGATGATATAGGAGAGGGCTGAATGAAGAGAAAGAATTCGTTTGTAGGACTGGGTTTGACTTTGTTATCTTTCTTTGTGTTTTCTTTCGCTTTGTTTGATTTTCAAGTCTTTAACCTCTCTTTTAATCTTATCAACTATCAATTTAAATTATGTATTCATTTATTCATTTATTTTCTGTGTTTTACTACAATTTCCTTTGATTTTCACCAAATTTCTTTGTCTCAATTTTTTTTTTAATATTGTGGTCACACTAATTTTCAAGTTTTCTTTATTACTTTCAAATTGTGACAATTTCACGCGATGATTTGTGTTAGCCGACCCGAATCATTTTGCGAGTAAGGCTTAGTTGGTGATAAAGGGTTAATGTTAATTGCCAGTCATCTTTGGCACTCTCTGAAGTTGTATTTGCTGTATTTCTGTGGATTTTATAGCTTGATCATTTGAAACATGCATAAGTTAGACATAAGTTTTAGCTTGTCAAAGGACATGAAGAAAAACATTGTGTGGCTGTACTTGGATTTTAGTTTCCATTTCCAATGGAGCCAAAGACTAATTATTCTTTGGGGTTAAAGATGTTGTTGATGTATTTATCTGCTATCTGTGCAGGCTATTTTGTACAAAGCATATACATGTAGCTTGGATAATTCTAAGGACAGTTATTACAATGGTTGCGACATCATTAGGGGTACTTAGTTTAAATTGAGGTTCACAACTATTGATATCTGATATTCTGTCTGACATCCGTGCAGGTGGCGACTTGGAGCTCTCATAAAGCAAAGGTCAACTTGTTATATTTATTTGGAGATCACATTCTAAGTGTTGACGTTGAGGGTAATTTGTTTATATGGGCGTTCAAAGGGCTTGAGGAAAATGTAGAGCCAATTAGCCATATTGTTCTAGATGGCAAATTCACTCCGTCTTGTATCATTCATCCAGATACTTATTTGAACAAGGTAATAGACTAATGGGATTTACATCGTTGTGTTTGTTATTTTGTTTTTTAGGTTTAATCTTTAGAACCTTTTAGTTGTCCTGGACAGTTCAATATATCTGTTTACTGATCTCTGTAGTATTGCGACGATTCCTTGATGAACCTTGAAAAGTAGTACATGGACTTAACTGTATGTACTTTTTTGTCCCGTCATAATGTTGGTGGGCGCTCATAGTATTCTCCTTCTATCCAGGTTATCCTTGCCAGCCAGGAGGGCAGCTTTCAGCTTTGGAATGTCAACACAAAGAAAAAGCTGTGTGATTTTAAAGGATGGAATTCACCAATAACTTGTTGTGTAGCATCGCCAGCATTGGATGTTGTTGCTCTGGGGTGCGCTGATGGAAAGATTCATGTTCATAATGTACGTTTTGATGAGGAGATAGTCACATTTACAAATTCCACACGTGGTGCTGTTACTGCTTTATCTTTCAGCACAGGTAGGAACTGAGTTATTTGATTTTCATTTTACCAAAATGTGATCGCAGAACAGTTTGTGCATTGAATCTTGAATTAGGATTTATTTCTCTAGGGAGATTCATATTGGATGTTTAGTTCACATAAGCGTGCCTCACATGAGGCGCCAACCAAAGCGCATTGGTCACAACTCACAAGGTGCAGCGCCTCTCTGATATGAGGAGTACACGAGACGTTTGACAATGCAATTTCCATGTTACGAGTTCTTTTCTTTCACCCTTTTCTTTGCCCCTTAATACATAACGTTTACTTCTTTAGACATTGGCCCTCTTTAAATACCAAAAAGGGGTCGTTTTAGAAAAAAAGGGGCCATCTTTTGCAAAACATTATCTCAAAAATAGAAATTTGTTGGAAAAAGAGTGTCGCTTCCATGAGGTGCGCGCCTTGCGACATGTCGCCGCGGCCCCCTCGTTGCCGCAGGGCACCTCACGCCTTATCAACAATGATTGGATGGCAAGATGTAGCACAAATTCTCCCAAGTAGAAAAAGGATTAAGCCATTGTATTGTCCCCATTAATCTGTGTGACGTGTGGTTGTTCCTGTTCTCTTACCGAGACTTTCTTTAGAGAATGGATCGGTTAATGTTCTTTCTGCTAGTCAATGAGAACAAATTTCCCTGCTGAGACCTTTCGCTCTCTAAGTGAAACAAAATCTTGACTGGAGGTTGTTATTGTTGTGGCTAAGTGCTATTGAAGATTCATTTTTCCCGTTTCAGTCCTTTTCCGTGTGATTTAGCTATATGAATTTCATGTTCCAGATGGACAGCCTCTTTTAGCATCCGGAGGGACATCCGGTGTCATTAGTGTATGGAATCTTGAGAAACGAAGGCTTCAATCTGTCATCAGAGAGGCTCATGACAGTTCAATTATTTCACTTCACTTCTTTGCAAATGAACCAGTGCTCATGAGTTCGTCGGCAGATAACTCTATAAAAGTAAGACAAGTTCTTGAGTTATTTTTGTTGAATGTTTTCTTTTTGGGCTGTGCTTAGCTATTGTATCGCTTGAACTTACCTACATATACATTTTTGGTTGGGGAAATGTGCACAAAACATTCACGCACGAATAGTATGATCATTCTCTTATTATGGGATTGTGAGGAAATCGTCGTTGGTCCCTTCTTAAATCTTGGTGATCTGTTTCAAATCCCTGCTTTCAGTTTGAGGATTTTAAGAATGAGATTTTTTTGCGAGTATATTATTGGTTTTTGTATTTTTAATTACATCATTTTGCATCTTAAATTTGTTTTTCTTTGTTTTCATGTTTTCCCTGTCTATAATTGTGTTTTCTTACTTGTGCTAGATGTGGATATTCGACTCTACTGATGGGGACGCTCGTCTTTTGCGCTTCCGTAGTGGGCATAGCGCTCCTCCAGTTTGCATAAGGTAGTTTGCTTCAAGTACATTTAATTTTCCAATTTTTGAAATCTGTCTGCCTCCTTCTCTCTCCTCAATATTCCGGTACCAACCTCCTCTCACTCATCTTTATCCCGGTGTTCCATCACCAACTCAAAGCACACACTTAATCACCACCTCTAATTGCCGGTACAATTACGATTGGGTGATGATAACGATTTCAGAGGCTTCTCGCGGAGATCTGGGGGGGGGGGGTTGTTGTGTGGTGGTGGTGTGGTCCACGACATCTTTTGACGGTGAGAGCATGGCGCTGCGGGTTCGGATGACGTGTGGCAGGTGGTTGAGCTATGGGATTTGGCTGTTTTGCGTACGGGTTGCCGTGGGAATGTGGATGCATTTTGGCCATAGATATTATGGGCATTCAATCGTGGCTGTTGATTGAGGAACTGGACCATCCAGTTCTTATAAGAATTATGAACTGGAGAGGATCCTCACCCCCCCCCCCCAAACCCAAACAAATAATACAGGAAAATGGTATCTGAACTTCCTAGAGCTTTTCAAGATCTTCATGTTCTTACCGGTTGATTTAGTAACTTAGCTTACAAATCGAGTGTAGCGGCCTCTTCTCTTTCTGTGAGACATGATTTTATTTTTGAAGTCTACTTTAGAGGAGAAAGAGCTGTAATGATAATGTCATATCTTTTTGCAGGTTTTATGCTAATGGAAGGCATATTTTATCTGCTGGCCACGACCGCGCTTTTAGGCTTTTCTCTGTTGTCCAGGTTCTTTTCACTTTGATTACTTTGTTATGAAACTTTTTTTTTTTTTTTTTTTGGTTACAAGTTATGAAATTTTCTGGTGTTATACTTGCTGATATGCTGGCATGTCACATTCTCGTCTTCAAAGAGGAACTATTAATCTTGTGCAATGGGTAGCGCCAATGTAGCTTTTTGAGTTTTAAGACTAATATACTTTTAGTGTTTCTGTCTCAACTTCCAACTTTAGTGTTGGTTGAAAGGGGTACTTTTACACCTGAATGATGTCTCAGTTTCTGGTTAATGGCGACAGTGTTTTACTCATGGCTTTTGCTCTAGTGAGCTAATTTTCAATTTGATTGTTGAGAACCACCCTTGGTTCTTCGACATTGATTCAAATTTTATACTGTTTGTGTGCCTCTATAACGATGACTTCCATTAATGTTTTGCAATATGATGTCTGTGGAACACAAGTTTGAACTCCCCCCCCCCCTCCCTTCCCTGACACACACACTTTCGTCCTTCTCTTACTGACCATCGTACAGTCATGTTTCATTAGGTATTTTGATGCACTAAACGCTCGTTTAATACTCAGTGCTTTATATTATTATGGTTTATTCAGAACATTTTGCGGCTTTGCCAGAATTAATGATGCCAAAGTAGTTTTCATTCAACTTTTTTGATTTGGTATGTTGCCTCATCTATCATTTGCTATGATCAGGATCAACAAAGTAGGGAGCTTTCGCAACGCCATGTTAAAAAAAGAGCCAAGAAGCTGAGATTGAAGGTTCGTGTACTGTTCAACCTTATCAATTATCTTTAAAGTCACTGTTATCCTTGAACTAATAGGCGTCAGACACTTCCCCAAAGAACTAAATGGGTATGCAGTGTTTTCCCGTGGGTATATTCTCTTTGGGCTCAAACTAAAAAGCTGTAGTATGGTTTTCGGTACGCAAGAGAATTTTCTGTTAGGGGGGGGGGGGCATAAACCCAGTTCCATCACTTTGCACTGCAAACCGTTGGCATTCACGTTTTCAAGTTATTAATGATACTCATGAATTTTATCAATGATGTTTTGTCCTGCATTTTTCATCGACTCTGTTTAATGTCACCAGTCACCAGGAAGCAGACTCCTATTTCTCTCAATTGAAATTAGTTTCACTCACTTCTTCTTTGTTTTTGCGACGTTGATTCAGTTTTATGGTAAGACTAAATGTTCTACTGAAATTGTTCTCTCATCTTGTTTCTCTTCATCATTTTTCAGGAGGAAGAGATCAAATTGAAGCCTGTTGTTGCATTTGATTGTGGTAAGGTCTTCATTTCACTGCACCAATAGTCTTGCATGGGTCATTTTAACTATGACAATTAGCATAGAGAGCCCAAAACAGTAATCATTTTAACCTGCTACTTCTTGTTCTTTAGGTCCTTTTCTTTTACTTTTTATTTAGATTGGAGAATCACTTCTGTTTCTCCATACATCTTTAGCTCAACGCGGTTATAGGAGAACCTTGTGTTATTTTTGTAGAAGTTATCTGGTAAACAATGATCTTATAGGATAGGTAATCATGGTTTTATGGCGAACTAGGATAAATGCGTGTATAAAAGCTGCACAATCCTGTTGTAGGTTCCAACATTGCCCCAAACTACTTAAGCTTCAGTTTTTCAGTGCCCAATATATATTTTCCATGGAAGAGGGATGAGGCTGAAGAATGCTTCAGGGGAAGGTGTTCTAAATCATGGCTTCCTGGGACAAGAATCAGGGACTTTTATACTTTACTAGGTTCCGCTAACATGAATCCTCACTTGAAACTGCCATATGTGATTAAGACTGTTGAAAGTAGTAAGAATATGACCGTTCCAATATGATTTGGGTTCCACTAACATGAAGCTTCACTTGAAACTGCCATTTGTGATTAAGGCTGTGTTGAAAGTTGTAAGAATACGATATTGAAACATATAATGTAACAAGTCATTATAGGTCATCCAGAAAGAGCCTCTCTATGTTTTTAGCTTAGGGCTAATGTTGCCTTCGTCTGACCCCCTTTTATCTGCCATGTACGAGCCTTTTGAGACGGTGTGTTTTTGTAGTTGTGGAAGCCAAAATTTATGATGGTCCAACTCTTTCTGGCAAAAATAACATCGTTTTTTCTTTCTTTAAACCTTCCGCGTGATTGGTTACTGGTCATATCTTATTGACAAACCTTGCTTTCAGCTGAAATTAGGGAGCGTGATTGGTGCAATGTGGTTACCTGTCATATGGACACTACTGAGGCTTATGTGTGGAGGCTCCAAAATTTTGTTCTTGGTGAGCACATATTGAAGCCATCTGAAGCAAATCCGACACCAGTAAAGGTAAGAGGCTCCTGCATTTTTTGTCTTCTCTTTCTTTACCTATGATTGCATAACATTGGGGTAAATATAATCAGCCTGCAGTGGTCCTGATATTTAAGGGACCCAAGGCGAAACGCAGACCTGGGACCCAATATGAAATAATAATATTATGAAGCTACAAAGCTATCTAAGTTGAATGTATTAAATATAGTTTCTCTTCTATCAAACGTTTTAAGATTTCTATTGCCTTGAATTTTTGTGATGATTCTGCAGGCCTGCAGTATCAGCACGTGTGGAAACTTTGCTGTTCTGGGAACAGAAGGTGGTTGGATTGAGCGCTTCAACCTCCAATCTGGGTCAAGCCGAGGAAGTTACATTGCAAAAGGAAGTAGCTGTGCCCATGATGGAGAAGTAATTGGAGTGGCGTGTGACTCAACAAATTCCCTGATGATCAGTGCCGGATATCGTGGCGATATAAAGGTCTTTAAACTCCTACGATTCTCTAGCTAAAGGGCTGAAGCCTGCCTCTAAAAATATATGTTACATGCTTTCTTCTTCACTCAGTGCTGGACGTATGTCTGCTGGACCATTTGACGGTTTGAAGAAAAGTTTCAGATTAAAACCCTTAGATAACAAAGAAAGTTGTTGCAGAAGATGCCCTACTATATTAACCTCTCCTGTTATTCCTCTTCTCTGCATCCAACTTTCAGAATGCTAACTAGCATAAAATGACGCTTACAACATCTCTCTTCCTCTTTACAATAATTTTAAATGCACAATCATCCAGTTTCATATTCATATTCTTTTGGTTTGTAAAATTCTTGGGATTTCTTGTTTCGGATCTGGCTTGTGGATGCCACTTCTCAATGCTTCTCTCTCCCTGGTTTGTATGATATGGGGAATTTCACTGCTATGTTCTGCAATTGGACATGTCCTAAGTCATCATTGTGTGCTGTAGGTATGGGATTTCAGGCGACGTGAACTAAAGTTGACAATGGAAGTAGGCTTTCCTGTGGTTAAGATTGTGTTTCATAAGCCCAATGGTAAGTTTAATGGTATCTCATTACTTTAAGAGTTCTGCATAGACATCTCCCCCCTCCCCCCACAATCTTTTCCTCAAATTCCGCTGATTGTTATTTATGACTGCCTAATATTTCAGGTTTGTTGGCTACTGTAGCTGACGATCTAGTTATTCGTGTATACGATGTTGTGGCAAGTAAGATGGTTCGTAAATTTGAAGGCCACATAGATCGTGTTACTGATATGTGTTTCAGTGAGGATGGGAAGTGGCTTTTGTCTTCAAGCATGGATGGAACCCTTAGAATCTGGGATGTTATTTTGGCAAGACAAATAGATGCTATCCAGGTTGATGTGGCTATCACTGCACTGTCTTTGTCACCCAATATGGATGTCCTAGCTACCACTCATGTTGATCAGAATGGTGTATACCTATGGTAAGAGGATGTGATTGCTTCGCTATATTGAAGCTTATAGTGATTTTGTTTGTCAAAAAGAGTGATCGCTAAAAGTAGTCTGTAGCTGGACAGGAAAATATTTCTCCTAATTATTTCAGATATAAATGCTTACAGTCAGAATTTGAGTAAAAAGTAAGAAAAAGAAGAAAGTTACCAACTGAATGGTCGCGACAAGCCACTGGTATTGTTGTGGCTGACCTTTTGTTGTGTGTTTTACAGGGTTAATCAGGATATGTTCAGTGGCTCCTCGTGTCTAAATTCTTATGCGAGTGGGAAAGATGTAGTCCGTGTAAATTTGCCATCTACCAGTCCCTCTGAGAACAATGAAGCTACAACTATTGAGGAAGACAAAGCAAATGACATGCATGTCAAAGAGACGGCTGGTAGAACTAGTTTCGACCAGAATATTCCGGACTTAGTTGCACTCTCACTCTTGCCGAAAAGTCAGTGGCAAAGCTTGATCAATTTGGACATTATTAAGGTTCTTGTCTTTCTTGTATAAAGATTATTACATGAACTCGAAAAGCTACAAAAGTACAAGATGTTGATGTTGTCTTGTAATGTGTTCGACATTGTGCTGATGCATTTTTATTTTCAGGACCGAAATAAACCCATTGAACCTCCAAAGAAGCCTCAAAAAGTACCATTCTTTTTGACGTCAATGCCATCGCTTTCAGGAGATATATTGTTTAGGCCAACTGATATGGCAGATGAAGAGTTGAATGGGAGAGAGGCTGAACGTCATTCTGATCAGTCTATTGGTTTGCCACCTTCACCATTTTTGGAAGTGCTCCAATCTGCAGTAGAATCGAAGAACTGTAAGTCCAATCTGTAGCCTTGTTTGGCTTATTCTATTTTCATTTAGATTTCAGACTTTAGAGACAAAGTGAAAAGGTCTGAATTACGAACTTGAAACAATCTTAGCTAATCTAAATGCTATTGGGATATAACGCCTTTGATAAACTGCTTTGCTGCCAAAATTTGGAAGCCTTATGCCATAGAGGGTTTAGGAGGTAGCGTAGGCATACTCAACACTCCCCGTGAACTATAATCCTTAAAAGTTGTTAGATCAAGCTTATTGACTCAAGCTTTCTTAAGAACCCGAGTCTTATGATTGGATCATATATGAAGATTGCAGTACCTATTCCAGTATCTTCACAGAAAATTAATGCTAATCTAGGGTATTTCTGTCTTTCTTTCTTTCAAATGTCAAATTCGTTGTTTTCAAATAGGATTTGAGTCCAATCAGCTATCCTCTTATCACCATAGTATGCTCTATGCCACTTAATATGCTGGTTAACTGCCGCAGTTTGTAGCACGAGTACCAAGGCTCTGTTTCGACCTTTTGTTCGATCTTAAATCAGTTAGCTATCTTGCAGTTGGTGGTAGGGGTATTGGACTATCAGGGATACTAGACTCCCTGATCTTGCTGTTTCTTGTCGCATGTTCTCGAATCATCCAAGATCCAACAATCTTCCCAGCACTTTGGCTAGAGAATAAAGTAGATTCAATAACATTCTTCCTGATCTACTTTCTATGGAAGTTAAATTGAGTGATGAACTGATGATCCTATTTTAGAGTTGAGTTACTGTAGCCAATTCTGGAGCAAGTTAGTCTTTGAGCCTTAAACAGTCAAGTTTGTAGTTCAGCAGCGTGCCTCAATACACTTACCTATATCTGTAGTCAAGAGGTGAGTGATTTTGGCCTCGAATAATCATAAGTGGAGTTACTGTAACTGGAGATTGCTTAAATCTCTATCTACGGGGTACTTTGGGGAAAAGATAGATTAAGTCACATTCAATGGAATTTATATTTGGGTGATGATTCTTTTTAAAGTTGAGCTGGGTACCCATTTCTGCAGCAAGTTAGTCTTTGAGCCTTGAACGATGAAGTTTGGGTTCCTCTAACAGCACAGTGCCTGAATATTCTCATCTATCACTGCATAGTCGAGAGATGAGTGGCCTGGATTTTGGCCTCGAATGATCACAAGAGGAGTTGCCATATCAGCAGGTTGCCTAAAATCTCTATCTATCACTGAAGAGTAGGGATGTATGTTTCGTATGTGTTTGTCTATGCTGTCCAATATAGGCATCTGCCTGACTGAACTTATGGCCGTTTTTCTGACTTCATGTGGGTTATTTGTGCTAGATGTTGACCTGGGGCAATACCTGGCTGGACGAGTAATTTCTAGTATAAAGAAAGGTTTTTATGGTGTGTGTAGTCAACGATGATTATAGTTAAGTAGTATTAATGGTCGGAATATACATAGGATAAATATTGATAGGGAATTCGACATCCTTTGTGGATAACTTCTGGTGCCTTCAAAGTCGTTCTTACCTTGGTGCAAAGTAATTGGAGCGAGCTATAATTGTGTAGCTTGGTGGACTTCTTGCTATCCAAGGCTTTGGTGATCTTTAAATGTTACTTTTCTATCAGAAGGAAAAAGGTCATACATGGAAACTTAATTGGAAAGTTTCACATATTAATGCATAAATGAGAGCGAAGTTTCACATATTCATGCATAAATGAGAGCGAAGCTCGATAGTTGATTTCTTCAACCAAGAGAAATTGAACTTACATGTGAATCTTTTAGAACTTGTAAATAGGATATTTGAATGGAGAGAGTAATTCTAATTGGCCTCTTTGTGTTTTTGGCTTGGGTGGGTGCTTTGTTACACGTGTGTATATTTTGCTATCTGTGACTGTGTGCATTACATATAGACTCTTTAACGACTTTGACTGAGTCTGGGTTTCAATATTTCTACGAATTTTGCAGTTTCGGCATTCACTGATTATATCAAAGGGTTATCTCCTTCATCATTGGATATGGAACTCCGGATGCTGCAAATTATAGATGATGACGACTCTATAGAGGCCAGTAGAAGGCCAGAGATTCTTGCTCTTGAAATGCTCGTGGATTACTTTACTTATGAAATATCTTGCAGAAACAATTTTGAGATCATACAGGCTCTTCTCAGACTATTTCTAAAGGTCAGTTTACATTCTTTCTGTATTTATAAGAACGTGTGGTGGTAGCTACTGTTTTACTTGGACCAAGTTTGAGATGCAGCAGGCAAAATTAAAGGGGACGCAAAGCGCTTGTTTTTTTTTTTTTTTTTTTGTATAAATAAGTAGATAAAGGAAAAGAAAAAATTTCACATTATATACATATAGATGATAGAGCCTACAAAGGGGTAAGTTTGTGGCAGAAAAACGGTATCATTGAATTAATAGCAACAAGTAACACCCCTTTTGTTTTCCCGTAAATTTTCGGCCAAGAAGCATTACTAGAGCTTTATTTTCTCTTAAACTTGCTCAAAGGCGTTTGCTATGAACATTTTTAAACCTATAAGCAGTAAACACAAGATTAGAGTCGTTCAGGGTGCTATAGCTCTTTTAACAAGATTTGTTTGCGTCCTGTTAATGTTTGGTCTGGTTTATAAACTGAATTAATTACGTTAAATACTGTCTGAAAGCTTAATTCGCTGGCCGTTTCAGATTCATGGAGAAACAGTTAGGAGTCAATCGCAACTACAGGAAAAGGCCAAGAAACTATTAGAAACTCAGTCTGCTGTTTGGCAGCGTGTTGACGAGTTATTTCAGAGTACGAGATGTATGGTTGCTTTTATAAGCAACTCACAATTTTAGATTGCCTCTGATTGGCTTCGGCTTTAGAAAGAAGAATTCAGCAGCTACACAACCACGAAGACGCGTAAAAGAATTGTCGCTATGGTGAGCTAACAGTGTTTGTAAAGCAGTATAGGCTTTCCTACAATCTAGGAATTTTGATAAGCAGAACAGTGTATGTAGTCCTTTGGTATGTGCAATTTAGGCATCGTAATTTGCCTCTTCCAATCAAGTATCGACCCTGAAGTGGGGTGTATTATGATGTATTCGTAGAATGCTATCCAATGACTTGAAATTTTGAGTATCAAATGCTAATATTTTTCTCTCTTTTTCTGCAAATTGATGACTTGAAATTAAGCGTATTAACTTGGGAGTTTTGGACTTGAAAACTATTTCAACCGTATTTAAACTCTGAATTTGCATCTTTTCTCTCCTAAGAATGTTAATCTCGAATGTTCTTTTTTCGGGTTATATTCGAATCTTGTAACTTTGTAAAGCCCTATTCTACTCCAAATTCATCGGAGAAAGAATCCCATATGCAAGTCTTAACTGCTCACTTGTTCTTGATAAATTTGCGAAAGGGAATTTCAGTCCCCGGATGGTACTACATGGAGAAACTCTTGGGGAGTGTTCTTCACTCATACCCTCTCGTATGCATCTTATGCGATCTATGCTACATATTTTTTTTTGAAGAGAAACCGGTATGCTACATCGACAACCCTCATCACGCTTCTATCCTAGCCAAACTCAAATGCATGAGATTCAGAAGTCCTTTAGATGTCCACCCATTCAACTGTTCTTTTCTATCTGTTTTTGTACCTCCGCTTCTCAACCCTCTAACGGTAACAACTTAACAAGCAGGGAAACACAGGTATATATATAAGAACATGCATTCACAGCATGTATATTAGATTTTTTAGGGAGTTGATAATAAGGTTTCCTTTGGTCAACCCGAACGTGACTCAACACAGGTTTACATCAGCAAAAATCATTAACCACATGTCCACATGAACTCCTAAGATGAAGAACAACAAGGCTTCTTAGCAGCTGGCTCGGACGCTCCAACATTAATAGTTTGTCCTCCTCCAAGAGTTGCAGGTGCAGAATCACTAGTAGAAAGCGACTTCTTGCTGATGATACGATATATCTCAGAGAGGATAGTTTGAAACGCCTTTTCAACATTTGTTGCCTCCAGTGCAGAAGTCTCTATAAAAGAAAGGCCCTCTCTCTCAGCAAAACTCTGAGCATCCTCGGTGGCGACAGCTCGGAGATGCTTAAGGTCAGTCTTGTTACCAATAAGCATAATCACAATGTTGGCATCTGCATGGTCTCTGAGCTCCTTCAGCCACCTGCTCACATTGTCAAATGTTGTAGGCTTGGTCACATCATACACCAGAAGAGCACCAAGGGCACCCCTGTAGTAGGCACTTGTGATCGCCCTGTACCGCTCCTGACCTGCTGTGTCCCATATCTGAGCCTTGACAGTTCTTCCTTCAACCTATCATAAAAAGATAAGACAAAAGAAGAAAGTGGAATGTCAGACTCAAAAAAATCCCAGTCAGTTCCTCCCAAATTATAGAAGGGCCTGAGGTTTTACTGATTTAGACCACTAAGCAGTTTACGGTAAGGCACACACAAGACAAGACAGAACCCAAAATGTAAACAGTCTATGTGACCATGAGTTTTTTTTTTTTTTTTTGGAGGAGCAAGGGGATTTATTTGGGGATCTAGATCATAAGATCACAATGTGAGGCGAGCTGGAACCAGGCATGAACCCAGTACGAGGATCCACACAGGGGTCCTATCATCAACGCACATTTGAAATCCCAACTTCTTGTTGGGGGGGGGGGGTTAGCTCTACCACTAGGCTACCACCGCATCCTCTGTACTAGCATCCTCGTGTTTCACCAAAACGCATTGAACAACTCAAAGAGATGATCTTCCTCAGTATTGTACCTCAATTTCTCCATTTGCTTTCACGAGATGATCCGTTCAAACATAGACATCTTTGTCGCCAGTTAAAGGGAACAACTAACAAGGATTTATTCTCAATTAGCATTCATGCTAGGACAAAAGAGCAGTTTCAGGAAGTAATATAGTATCCCACAAGAAGGTTCTGATCATTAACGAAACTGCACTGAAGCTCGTACGTGATCATTCTGTTAGTTCTTGAATACTCAAGGTCCAAGACAAAAAAAAAAAAAAAAAAACTATATCTAAAACAAGACCCCATCCCTCCTCATGAATAAAATTAGGATGCTTACCACACCACATGCACAACTGGCTGCACTAATGATATCTTATCAACTCTCGTACATACTAGGATCAACTCATTGCCAAACACCAATGTTATGACTCATGAGATGGCCCACAGCAGTGGCTTGAAACACGCTAATTTATTGAAAAATGAATTCGATTATATCTTTTATGTAGATAATATCAGTCCCCTCAAGAAACCACATACACATGTCCGAGTTAAAAAGCATGGAGAGCAACAATTGAAAACCATTGTAGAGACCCACTAGTACAACCAAAATTCTCGCAAGAACATCTAATGCATTCAGTCGTCCTAGAACATTTTGTCGTTTTCCTTATTTAGGGCAAATGGTAGGCTGGTCTTTGACATTAACATGGCCCTGTGAAAAAGTCATCTGAAATACAGGGTGATAAGCACAAACGTTTCTATTGGTTAGTCCAGTGAAAACCAAAGAGCGGGGAGGCAAGTGGAGATGTATTAAAAATCGCCTTGAACACCAAGTGTATAAATAGCACTCACTCACGTATGATGACCCAGATGAATTACAAAAAGAAGACTTAAAAAAACACTGTATTTCATAGCACATGGATAGATAGGCAGGTTTGACCAAGACTTCTTTGATTATTCAATGCCATGTAGCGGAATATACTAACCATCACCATACAGACGACTTACGTTTAAAATACAATTTGATATGTTCTTTTCAAAAGAACTCAGAATGTTGATCATGGCGCAGTGGCATCCAGAACAAAACCAATTAAAAGTCACTTACTAGCAGAGACGGCTCAAAAATGACTATCAAATCAACTCCCAACTAAGGTCCCCTCTGTCTTAGGCGTAAGGACACAGGGAATTGTAATTGTGAAAAGTTGTGTCGATCTTTAGAAGACGATTCAGAGGGAGAATCCACACAAAAACACACTTCGCATCGAAGATTGACAGTAAAACAATAATTTACTCCCTCAAAGGAAACAGATCTACACCCAGATCAAGAACCAATTCTTTACCTTCTAATACAAAGCAACACCTCTACAATCTTCACCAAATCACATAATTGCGGCAAACTAATTACCAAGAACAAACAACTACCCAACAACAACAACAACAACAACAACAACAACAACAACAACAACAACAACAACAACAACAACAACAACAACAACAACAACAACATTACCCCAGTGTCGCGAAGTAAGGGGGGTCGGATGTACGCAAGCCTTACCAGTTACCACACACACAACTTCATATAAAAGAAATCAAATGCATAAGATGACATAAACTAGCAACCTCATGCAAATCTTGATGAACAAGTTCAACCTAGTTCAAAATCAAACAAAATTCCTGAAAATGAGCAATACCCACATACAAAGTTCCAAACTTTCTGCTGCTAAAGTGCAAAATGATGAATACCCAGATGAACATTTCTAAAGGTGAGTCCAACCCAATTGTCAAATCATGTAAATACAGCAAAATCAAAAGTACCCACATATGAAATTTTCTCAAAAAAAAAAGAGGAGAGAGAGAGAAAGAAGAGGACCTGAAGAGTGCGAGTGGCGAACTCAACACCGATGGTGGATTTGGACTCCAAACAAAACTCGTTGCGAGTGAATCGAGAGAGAAGGTTAGATTTGCCGACACCAGAATCTCCAATTAGTACAACTTTGAACAAGTAGTCGTACTCTTCTTCTGGTTTCCTTGCCATTTCTTTTGATTTTCAAATTCTTATTTTTGGAAGAGAGAGAGAGAGAGAGAGTGTGTGTTTGATTGTGAGAGTAGAGAGTAAAGGTGAGGACTGAGGAGAGAGAGAGAGAGAGAATACCCGGCTCAAAGTCCACACTCATTCAAATTGACGGGATTTTGCTGCGGTTCTTTTTTCTTTTTGCTAAATGTTTGAAATTTAGGGGTCGTTTGGAGTTGGGGTGAACGAGTTAGTGAACGAAAAATAAAGAGGAAAATGAAATCAATCGCTAAAATTAAGGGCAGGTCAGTTAGGTCAGACCTGCCGGGGAAACAAAATGGTAGACTTGAATGACGCCTTTTTGCGTTTCTTGCTAAGTGAGCTGATTGAACTTAATGAAAATTCATGGATTTTTCGGGGAAAATGCGAAAAACTAGGTCATTTTTTGGGGCTTGGCCGCTTGGGGGTCAACCGATCCCCAAACTTAAGAAATACTCACTCCGTCCGATTTTAAACACCCCATATCGAAAACGTATCATCACGAATGAGGGAGTGCATACTAAACGGTTAATCAAAATTTCGAAAAAAATACATGGAAATTTTGTTGAGCCTTATTATCTAACTTGCTATGTAATTTTTGAAAGTTGACTAACAAATTAGAGTATACTGTTCTCAACAAATGGCATTTTGGGTATGAGGTGTATAAACTTGGACGGAGGGAGTGTGTAGATATGCCTATCTTTGTGGTAATAGGTGGTAAACCAATTTATGTAGTTGACCGATAATATGAATAGAAAAGATCGAGATGAATTAGTAACATTTTAAACATTTTGATTGCAAGTTTTATCTAAGGTAACTTCTCCAAATCGTCGAATCATTAACATGTCATACCATAAGATTCGAATTCTTGAATCTCGTGTATACATGAGTAAATTGTCTAATTCAATTTAAATCTAATGCTACCTCTCCAACAATTATAGCTCCTTCCTCAATGTGGTGGGGATCTCTATATCTAAACAACTAACAATAAACATATCTTATGTAATATTAAAACTTAATTTATATACTTTTTTTTTCAACATGTGCCCTTGTGTTTACATGAATGACAAGATATGCCCAAATTAAAATTTGATTCAGAATTATACCCTTGTACTTTCTTAAGTGATAGCAAGTAGCAACGTGACCTTAATTTTCTATCTCAGTTAGTATCTCCGTTAAATTTGTGTTTCGGTCGTTTTCCTCCAACTTCTCTCCTATATTTTCAATTTTCCCTTCGTCCTTTGTTGTTTTTATTTTTCTTTCTTTTAACACTCTTTTCAAGAACCAACAATTTTATGAGTGCTTGTGTTGGGTTCAAGGATGAAAATGTCACTAGTTTGCATGCCCGGCCCGCGCCCGAGCTACCTACTTATATTGTTTATATACGTTTCATAAAAATGTAGGTTTATTTTTATTCCATAACTACAATTTTCCATAAATTAGATTTATTATCATATCCTAACCGATAATTTTATTTAATACTATTTTTATATTCTATCTAATTAATGTATGATAATTTATTACCATATCCTAACCGATAATCGTATTTAATGTTATTTTTATGTTTTATCCAATTATTGTAGGCCAAGTGTCACCCCAAGAAAGATTTGGTTTCAGGTTTTAATATATAATATTAGATTAGAGGTTTTGGTTCATATGAGAACACCTTATTATATGAGAACCTTGAGAACACTTACTGGCCCTTAGATTAAATAGATCAAGGGCTGATATTATATTATGTAAAATATTAAAAAAAAAAACTGCTTTCTGTTATCCCGCTCATTTTCTCTCTCCTCGCAACTCAATCCCGCTCATTTTTCACTCACCTCTCATTTTCTCTCTCCTCCCAGCTCATTTTCTCTCTCCTACAAACAAAATGAAATTCTTTGAAAAGTAGCTCGATATTGTTGCTGGAATTCTTCAAAGAATTGGAACAATTGGTTGATTTTCAATTTCGAAATGTCTCCGCCGTCTAATTACTGCGAGTTTAATCCGAGGTAACAAATTTCAATTCCGTTTTCTACGTTGTTCTTCCGAATTTGAGGTTTTCGTGATTTGTACTGTTGATTTTGTTTTTATGATCGCTAAAATTAGGTTTTCATGATTTGTATTGTTGATTTTGTTTTTGTGATCGCTAAAATTAGGGTTTCATGATTTGTACTGTTGATTTCCCAAATTTCTAGGGTTACAAGTTTCCGGATGCTTCAATTTTGATTGTTCCGCTAGAGGTAATCTTCAATTAGTTTGTTCTTTGACTTTGAATTGCTTTGTTTTGTCGGATTTCGATCTTTGTCGCGATGTTTGATTCTTTCGCTACCGTTGAACTCTGATTTCAGTGTTCTTCGTCTTTCGATGTTAATTTGCTTTCGATTAGTTCTGTTTCAAATTTTAATTGTTGATTAGTTTGCTTCGATTTGTTCTTGTCTGAATTTTTTGATCTTAGAAGTAACAATTTTACTTTAAGAATGTTGATTAGGTAGTGTTGGTCAATGATTTGGTGATTTGAACGTACAGGTTGCGCTTGATTTAGACAAATGTCGTTGTCGGTGCGCGTAATTGCGTAAATCTTGACTGATTTACTGTGTTTTTATTATAATCGTTTGATGTTGCGAAGGTCTGATACGTTTGATTTCGGATGATGTTGATGTTGTTCGTGCTGCGATTTTATTGCTTAGTTCCGGAAGTTTTTAATTAATTGTGCTGGATTTGATATGATTGCTGATTGGATAATGCAATGCAATTGTCTTCGCTTAATATACGGCGTGACTTCGAACATTAAGGCTAGCACAATTCTACTTTGATCATCGTAGGATGCACTTTTGATTGTCGATAAATGCACCTTTCATCGTCTTAGAATGCACTTTCGATTATTTTAAAATGCACTTCTGATTGCCTCAGAATGAACCTCTGATTGTCGATGAATGAACCTTTGATTGTCGATGAATGAACCTCTGATTGTCGATGAATGAACCTCTGATTTGTTGATGTGTAGGCCTTTGTTGAGTGTTCAGCCTTTGCAAGTGTATTCTGAAGGGATGAGTAGTGTCAGAGTTGAGTCTATGTATGGCTAGTAAGGACAATCTCTTAAGGAAGAGATCGAAAGAAAATGAGGTTACTCCAGCTAAGAAATTAAAGAAGAGGAAATTAGAGACAAGTGTGGATAAGATGAGTGTTAGGCAGAATGCTAAGAGAACTAGAATGGTAGACAATTCTGAAGAGAATGGTGGACAATTAAACCAGAGGAAAGTGCCTTTGTTTCCTAGTGCAAAAACTAGAATGTCTCCCAAGGGTTTGTTGTATGTTATTGAGCGATTATCATACGAGCAATGGAGGGATATTCAAGATATTGGTTTTGGAGGTCTTTTTTGGGTTCGTGTACAGATGTTGCCTTTACAACTTGGCTATTGGTTGCTTGAGAACTTTAACTCCAACAAATGCTCAATAGTTCTTCCGGATGGTGTGGAAGTTCTAGTGAGACCTGAAGATGTCCATGCTACTCTTGGTCTTCCTATGGGACAGAATGATGTCCTCCTTGCAAAATCTAACATTGATAGCCCAGAGTTTGCTGAGTTTTATGAGACTTGGAAATTACAACTGGGGAGAGCTGGTGGGAAAGTGATGGTGAAAAATCTTATAGATTTTATCCTTTCTGATGCGCAACAAGATGGTGGAGATTTGTTTAAGATCAATTTTGTCATATTAGCTGTTTCCCTTCTGATGAAGAATAATCAAAAGGATTATGTGAATCATTACATTCTCAAATCAATTATGGATGTTGATAAGATTCAAACCCTCAACTGGTGCAAGTTTGTTGTTGAAAGCTTGAAAATCAGCCACCGCAAGTGGGTTCAAAAGAAGTCAAGTTTCTTTGGCGGCCCCTTACTGTTCTTGGTGGTATGTTCTTTTAACTTTTAATCAACAATTGCTTCCATTTTTGTATATTATATGTGATTGTTCTTATATATTTTTGCATATACTTGTAGTTGCTGTATGTCGATCGTGTGGTTCTTGTGCTAAGGACAGTGGAACGAGACTTCTATACACTTTGCGGATGGACCACATGTAAGGTAAAGTCTAGAGAAAAGGAGGAGATGAAATCTGGGTGTTTTGGTGATGGTGCCCTTGAGGAACGAATGACAGAGCATGTTGAGCTCTCGCCTAACAAAGATGAACCTGTTCATCGAAGTTCAGATCATGTTCATCAAATTTCAGATTCCGTTCCTTGCAGACCTTATATGGATGTGAAGTCTTATGTTCTTGATCTGGCTTCAACAACAAAAATGTCAGCCGAGTGTTTAACAACTTTTGAAGACAAAATTAAAGTTGGTGCTGCTCTTTTTCCCCAAAATGAAACTGTCAAGAAGCTACACAATGCTGCATTACACATGTTCAATTCACAATATGAGAATCCTTCCGAAGAACTTCCAGGGTTAAATAGTGAACCAACAGAGCCTGACCCATGTTGTTTGAGTCCTACTGATGATTTCTTCTACGGCAAATTTCCGTGGTGCCCCCAAACTATGTCAGAATGCTCGTGGTGCCCCTATGTTTGAAACTTGTACACTGTGGTGCCCCCGAACTTTACCCCAACAAGCACATGGTGCCCTTCCCACCCTTGACCATTAACTCCGTTAATCCTTTGACCGTTAAGTGATGACATGGTAGTGATTAGCGGTTGGCGGGAAAGTTAATTAAGGATTAACTATTATTTAATTAAAAAAAATTGTAAAAACATGAAAAATTTTAAATTTTTTTTTTCTGAGAAACTCGAAAATTTTTCACAAAAAAAAATTCAAATTTACAAAAAATTAGTGCCCATGGTGCCCCTGAACTTTACCCCCAATTGCACATGGTGCCCCCTAACTTAACCTTCCAGTGCACATGGTGCCCTTCTGACTCTTGTCTAACGGCTAGTTTGAGAAGTAGCCGTTGTGAACTTCACTATTGTGTGTATTTAAACAACATTATACCCCCAATGACCTTATAAAACAATCACTACCTTCTCAAAAACCAATGGAGATCCTCTGTCCCATTATTTGTCCCACTCCCTGTACCAAGCCAATGAGATGATAGAAAAATCAAATAATTTAATTAAATATTTAATTTATTTAGATAAATATTGTATTTTCCTATCATCCTATTGGTTTGGTACATGGAGTGGGACAAATAGTGGGACAGAAGATCTCTACTGCTCAAAAACACTCATAACCTTCCCCAAACACACATTGAAATTAAATTAATTACATGAATTCTAGTTCATGTTATAAGAGGGGCACCACGTACACTGGGAGGTAAAGTTAGGGGGCACCATGTGCACTTGGGGGTAAAGTTCAGGGGCACCATGGGCACTAATTTTTGTAAATTTGAATTTTTTGTGAAAATTTTCGAGTTTCCGAGAAAAAAAAAATTAAAATTTTTTAAATTTTTTTTTTTTAATTAAAACAAAGTTAATTTTTAATATTTTTCCGCCAACCGCTAATCACTGCCATGTCATCACTTAACGGTCAAAGGACTAACGGAGTTAACGGTCAAGGGTAGGAAGGGCACCATGTGCTGCATGGGGTAAAGTTCGGGGGCACCACAGTGTACAAGTTTCAAACATAGGGGCACCACGAGCATTCTGACATAGTTCAGGGGCACCACGGGAATTTGCCATTTTTTTTTTTCTTCAGAAACTCGAAAATTTTTCATAAAAAAATTCAAATTTACAAAAATTAGTGCCCATGGTGCCCCTGAACTTTACCCCCAAGTGCACATGGTGCCCCCTAACTTTACCTCCTAGTGCACATGGTGCCCTTCTAACTCTTGTGTAACGGCTAGTTTGAGAAATACTCGTTGTTAACTCCACTATTGTGTGTATTTAAATAACATTATACCCCCAATGAGCTTATAAAACAATCACTACCTTCTCAAAAACACTCATAAGCTTCCCCAAACACATATTGAAATTAAATAAATTACATGAATTCTAATTCATGTTATAAGAAGGGCACCACGTGCAGTGGAAAGTAAAGTTAGGGGGCACCATGTGCACTTAGGGGTAAAGTTCAGGGGCCCCATGGGCACTAATATTTGTAAATTTGAATTTTTTTGTGAAAATTTTTCGAGTTTTTGAGAAAAAAAAAATTTAAAAATTAAATTTTTTTTTTAAATTAAATTTTTTTTTTAAATTTTTTTTAATTGAATAATAGTTAATCCTTAATTAACTTTCCCGCCAACCGCTAATCACTGCCATGTCATCACTTAACGGTCAAAGGACTAACGGAGTTAACGGTCAAGGGTAGGAAGGGCACCATGTGCTGGCTGGGGTAAAGTTCGGGGGCACCACAGTGTACAAGTTTTAAATATAGGGGCACCACGAGCATTCTGACATAGTTCGGGGTCACCACGGGAATTTGCCGTAAAATTTATCAACAACTATAAAAGAAATACGACATGTTCACAAGCAATGATTACATTCCACTAGAACCTACTACAATGATCAAATATTCATTTTTAGGAGAATCAAAGGTGCATTCTAAGACAATATAAGGTGCATTTATCGACAATTGAAAGTGCATTCCAAGGCAATCAAAGGTTCATTCCAAGGCAATCATAAGTGCATTTTTAAAACAATCGGAATTGCATTCTAAGACGATCAAAAGTTCATTTATCGACAATCAAAGGTTCATCCTAAGACAATCAAAGGTTCATTCTAGGACGATCAAAGGTTCATTCTAAGACAATCAAAAGTTCATTCTAGGACGATCAAAAGTTCATTTATCGACAATCAAAGGTTCATTCTAAGACGATCAAAGGTTCATTCTAGGACGATCAAAGGTTCATTCTAAGACAATCAAAGGTTCATTCTAGGACGATCAAAAGTTCATTTATCGACAATCAAAGGTTCATTCTAAGACAATCTAAGGTTCATTCTAGGATGATCAAAGGTTCATTTATCGGCAATGAAATCTACAATCGGAAATTAATTGTATCCATCTTCCTCTCCAGTTCTCTGACCTTCCCTCTCTCCTATCTCTCTTTAATTTTATCAAAATCAATTGAAACTTCTGGAGGAAGCTTAAACCCCTTGCCTTCACTTCCCTCTAGGGTTTAGCATCTTCTCCGTTGACTTCTAAGTACACAGCTCAATTCAAAAAATCCCAAATATGCAAAAAATCCCAATTATGGAAAAAGTCCCAATTATGCAAACCCTAAAAACTAAATCACATGCACAACCATAAGATCAATCAAATCCATAAGATACCAATTATGCAAAACTTAGCTACAAAACTCTTTAATTACAACAAAACGGATCAATCAAATCGCAATTACTTTCGTGAAAAGAGGAAAATTCGAAATCAGAAACAAATAATTGAACAAACAAAGAATGAGCAATGTACCTCTTTTGATGATTTGGCAATTTTCGATGATCAGCGCGTTGAATCGGGTAGAAATTGGGGATTTTTCGATGATCTGGGCGTTGAAATGGTTCTTCGAGCTGCTTTCTTCGCTTCTCTTTTTTTTTTTTTTTTTTTTTTTTTTTTTGTTTTCAGCTGTAGGGACGGGGGTTTTGTTTTTTCAGCTGTTAATTAAGCGCGTCCGATTTGTACAATCCGACGGTACATAAGGGTTCTCATGGTTCTCATGGGAATGAGTGTTCTCATGAGAACCGGACCCTTAGATTAGATTATAAAACTGTGAGAGACAATTGAAAAAAAGAAAAAGAAAAGAATACAAAAAATGGAGGGAAAATTAAAAAAAATGGAGAAGAAACGGGGGGAAACGACTTAAAAACAAACTTAACGAAAATACTAATGGAGATAGAAAATTAAAATTACTTTGTCAATACTTAACAAAGTAAAGTGGTCCGAATTTTTTTTTTTTAAATTTGGGCATATCCTAGATTTTGTGAAAAGATAAAGGTAACGAATGTATTTCACTCGTAATGAAAACAATTACCACTACGCTACGTACGTATGTGTCTTGTTATGCTACATAATAATGCTCTATGAATATGAACTTGATTCAAATATTTGGGGCAATGGGCAATCGCATGTGCAATAATCCACGGGATACTTGCGAGCCTTGAATTTGATAAATTTGAAAACCTCCCATGGTGGAATCGGATTCTCCTCCCTATTGTAGCCTACTCGAACCTTTTATCAAATGGAAAACATTTTTTTATGGAATATGTTCTTTGTACTTGAGGATGACCATCTTCGATCACTTGTAGCTAGTGTATTGGCTTTGCGATAAGCATTTCGATTCTTCGTCGCTAAGAACTTGCTGCCACTAGTTTCCATGATCTTCACAACCGCAGTTCTATTGCTTGGGTTTTGGTGAAAACGTGAAATTTCCAAATTTTTCATCCTTTAAGTTCAAACGGACATCATTTTACGTCTTCAAAAAATTCATATGATTCTTGGTAAAAATTCTTGTAGTTGCAGTTGACAAATTGTTAATGGAAGCCTTTGTTTCCTACAAACTCTTGTTGCAGAGGGTTTCCTTCGAGATTGTTCTTTTTGGCGGAAGGGTACATACCTTCAACACCACAAATTATATTGTACCCCCGGGGTACCATGCGCATGGTACCCCCCGTCTAACTTTTGGAGTAGGTTAGGAATTGGGCCCATATTAACTTATTATATTCAGCCCAAAGGTATATTGGTCATAAAGAAAACACCCCCCCGTGACTTCTATCTTCATTTACTTCTATCTTCCTCAGTTTCCCAGTTTCCCACCTGATACACCTTCTCTCTCCTCCCCATACCCACATTCCCTCTTGTTTTCTAACACCATCGGCGTTGCCGCCGCTGCTCCAACGACAGCTACCAAGACAACATTTCATCATCGGAGATATCGATTGTTGACGGAAAATGTGACGAGACGAGGAGAGAGAATGTAGAAACAAAAAAGGATGAGAAGTTGGAAATGGTGGCGTTGGTTAAGGGGGCTACGGTCGCCGGATTATGGTGATGTCCGGCAGCGTGGTTATGGTGGTGGTGGGGGACGGCAGTGGTGGCTACTAGGGGTATTGGTGGTCGGGGGGTGACACGCCTAGAACTAGCCTAAGCGGGTCTAATCATCCTAGCATAGTCTAGGGTCGAATCTACATGGACGGAGGGTAATTGTCTATCAATAATGTCCTAAATTTAGTCTAATCAAATCAAGAATTAATGATTTAGTCTAAACTATTAACTATCTTCTACTAACCAACAATTCAAACAAACAAACTAGTAACTAATTTAATGGAAACGGAAGTTTGGATAAATAATGACGGACGCTAGGGGTTAAAGAGATTCACGAGTGTAAAGTTTAGGTTTTTAGTTTAGGGGGTTGAATTGAGCCTAATCATGCACACTAACAAGTTATCAAGGCCAAAGGGAAGGGGTTAATTCTCTCTCAAGCCATTAACCAAGGCCTAATTACTAATTAATTCACTCTCATGCAATTAATCAATAATTCCAAGCCTAATTAGCCAATTTCAATCTCAAGTCTCCCATATTGATTAAAACGCAATAATAAGTAAAATAGATAGTCATCTATGTTATCAATCGTTAAAACATTAGACAAGATGATAAAGTAGCACGCTTTGCAAGTAATAACCATTAGACAACTCCCCTAAACATAAAGTTCACAACTTTAACCCATTAACCTCACCCCTAGCTATAGAAACTACTCACACATGGCTAAACTAAACTAATCACAATTAATAGAACCCTAAACATGATACTAAACATGAGGAATGAATAAAGATTCAAACTTGGAAGACAAATCTAATTAATTGACTAATAAACATGAATTAACAATAACTAAAACAAGATAAATGACAATAAGTAAAAGGGAGAAATATTTGTTACCCAAATAAAAGTGACAAAAGGAGAAGAAGAATGAAATAAGACTTGAATTGTATTAATAATCAAACTTGAGAATTGTTATGAAAATCTTCAACAAATTGAAACGGTGGAGAAACCAAAGTTACAAAACTAGGAGAGAGGGAGTTCTAGACCCCCCTTTTGAGATCAACCTAAAAATATCTAGAATAATGAAAAGTTGAAAAAAGTCCAATACAACCTAGGGTAAGTGGGTATTTATAGTGAGCAAAATAAAAAGACGAAGAAACGTGTAAAAAGGGCGAAACTGGCTTCCACTCGGCGACACACTCGGTGATTGTATATATCCACTCGGTGAGTGGAGCCATCCGCTCGGCCGAGTGGATGTGCACTCGGTGGCTTGCTCTCGGATGGTTATACGCTCGTCCATCCGCTCGGCGAGCGTACGGCCGAGCGGCCAAAAACTGGCGCGCGCACTTGACTTTGGAAGGCCATATCTCACTCGTTTCTTGGTCAAATTGGGCTTATAATATATCATTGGAAAACTTACGGGATAAAATTTCACCTCCAACTTGAATCATCACCATATCAGCTCTAGAACATGAGATACGACCGTTTGAAGTTACCCCTTTGCGCGAAGAGTTTTCAACTCATGTGTTTGCCCTTTCTTTGCTTCCAAACTCATATCATCATCCTTTACCCTCGATTCCCTTCCCTAGGGTCCCGTTCAAAGACCTATCTCCTCTCTTTGACTCTCCAATGCCTCGGGTTCCGCTCCAACATGCTCCGTAGGTGCCCCTACAAAAGGCAAAACCACACCGCAGAACCCGATTCTCGTACAAAATAAAAAATGCACTAGAATTTGCAAAATGGCATTGAATTGAGCCAAGATAAACATATATATGAAAAGAGCGGTAAAACAACTATAAAATCATCAAAAGTAGGACACGGGGGGGGGGGGGGGAAATCGCATGAAAAAGAGGACATTTGAGTCATATATCAGGGGGCAACAATGATGAGAGATAAATTATTATTGCATGTTTATTTGCTTTTAATTTTCTATTCCATGAAAAACAATGATCAATTATGTTTAGATAATGATACGTTTTATATTAAAAATGATCATGTTTATCCAAATAATAATAATAATAATAATAATAATAATAATAATAATAATAAGCTAAGGTAATGATCATGTTTATCATGTTTATGTATAGTAATGGCCAAATTCTAAAGGGGTAATGAGTCTAATGGCCGTTTTTGCCTATAGTAATGACCAAGTTTTATAGGGGTAATGACCGTTTTTGTCTACATTAATGACCAAGTTTTATAAAGGTAATGACCGTGTTTGTCGTAAGTAATAACCAAGTTTTATAGGGGTAATGACCATTTTTGTCGTTAATAATGACCAAAGTTGTAAAAGTATAATGACCGTGTTTGTCTATAGTAATTACCAAGTTGTATAAGAGTAATGATCGTGTTTATATATATTAATGATCAAGTTCTATAAGGGTAATGACCATATTTGTGTATAGTAATGACCAAGTTGTATTAAGGTAATGAAACATGTTTATGTATAGTAATGGTCAAATTCTATATGGGTAATGACCGTGTTTGTCTAAAGTAATGACCGAATTGTATAAGGGGTAATGACCGTGTTTGTATATAGTAACGACTTCGATCATTACATTACCAATCCGTCTATGGTACCCCGGGGGTACCAAGAGAATGGTACACCCCGGATCCCCTGTACAAAAATAGAAACATGGGCCAGATTCTAACATGATACTAAGGCCCAATTTAATAGAAAAAGGCCCAGTCTAATTACATCTCATTACAACATAAACCCAAACTCAATCTCTCTCCTCCCTTTCCCCACCCCCTACCTACCCGACGACCACCCCCCCAGCCACCGCCGCCGCCTTCACCAACCGCCACCCCAGACCCCAGAAACCCACCACCGGAGGCGCAACCCTCCGGCGACCACAACCCCCCCCCCCCCCCCCCCCCCGCGGTAGCATTTTCCCTCCTCCCACCTCATTTTCTCTTTTTTCTTCCATTTTCTCTCTCCTCAAATTACCCCACTCCGGCAGCAACTTGAGAGAACGCCGATGAGGATATTCTTCGGGGGCGAGGCTTTCTTGGCGGCGGCTTCCGGGGATAGGGGCTGGGGAAGGGAAGGATGTGGGGAGAGAAGGAGTCCCACGATTGTTGTGGGGAGAGAAGAAGCGCGCGCGCGCGATGGCATGTGGGGAAGTGCAAGGAGGAAAAGGGGTGGGGTGAGGTCGCCGGAGTCGGCCATCACTTTTGGTGGTGATGTCGACGGCGGCGGCCAAGTGAAGTGGCAGTAGGCGGTAGCGCTAGGTGGGGGAAGGGATGGGGTAGGAGAGAGAAAGCTAAATAAGGTGGAGGTAAATAAAAAGAAAAAAAATCTATTTTAGAACAAATATTGGTCATTTTATAACAACAATAGATCATTTTATAACAAAACATAGACATTTTGAACAATAGACCATTTTCAACAAATATAAATTGATTTTGAGACAAAATCATCCTAAGAAAAAAACCAACCATTCTGAGACAAAAATCATACATTCCAGAACAAGATTTAATCATCCTAAGACAAAAATTAATCCATTACAAAACAAAAAATAATCATCCTACGACAAAAACCAACCATTTTGAGACAAAATTAATCTATTTTAGAACAAAAACTAACAATTCCAGAACAAAAAATAATCATCCTATGACAAAAACCAACCATTCTGAAACAAAATCCATCTATTCCACAACAAAAACAAACCATTCTAGGACAAAAACCAACAATTCCCAAACAAAAACAAATTTATGTTTAATAATGATGTATATATGTTCTATAATGATCAGTTTTTGTTACAGAATGACAAATTTATGTTCTATAATGATCACTTTTTATTTTATAATGATATATTTATGATCTATAATGATTAGTTTTTGTTCCATAATGGTGTGTTTATGTTCTATAATGATCAGTGTTTGTTCAAGAATGACATATTTATGTTCGATGATCAATTTATATTCGAAACAAAAACTAACCATCTCAGAACAAAACCTAATCATCTCGAAACAAAATCCATTCATCTATACAAAAAGTAATCATCCATTTCAGAACAAAAACTAATCATCCTATAACAAAAAACTAATCATCCTAGGACAAAAACTAACCATCCTAGGACAAAAAGTAACCATTGCATAACAAAAAGCAAGACAAAAATCATTTATTCTATACAAAAACTAATCACTCATTTCAGAATAAAAACTAATCATCCTTGAACAAAAACTAATCATCCTAGGACAAAAACTAATCATCCTAGGACAACAACTATTCATCCTAGGACAAAAACTAACCATCCTAGGACAAAAATCATTCATTCTATACAAAAACTAATCATCCTAGAACAAAAACTAATCATCGTAGGACAAAATGTAATCATTCTAAGACAAAAACCATCCATTCTAGAACATAAAGTAATCATCTTATGACAAAAACTGACCATTCTAGAACAAAAAGTAACCATTTTAGGACAAAAAACATTCATTTCTTAACAAAAACTAACCATCCTAGGACAAAAACCATTCATCCCAGAATAAAAACTAACCATCTTAGGACAAAAAACAACCATCTCATAACAAAAACTTATCATTCCTAGACAAAAACCATTCATCCCAAAACAAAAACAAACAATTCTAGAACAAAAATTAATCATCCTTGGACAAAAATTAATCATCTCAAAACAAAAACTAACCATTTCAAAACAACAGTCAACCATTATAGGACAAAAATCATCTATTCTTGAACAAAAACTAACAATTGCAGAACAAAAACTAACCATGCATCCTAGAACAAAGACCAACCATCGTAGGACAAAAACCATTCATCCCAAAACAAAAACTAACCATCGTAGGACAATTCATCCCAGAACAAAAACTAACCATCCTAGAACAAAAAACAAACATTTCATAACAAAAACTAATCATTCTTAAACAAAAACCATTCAACCCAAAACAAAAACTAACCATTCTATAACAAAAACTAATCATACTAGAACAAAAACTAATCATCCCAGAACAAAAATTACCCATTCTAGAACAAAAACAATAACTATTCTTTGTTTATTTAGTAATGATTTATTTTTGTTCTATAATGATCTAATTTTGTTTTATAATAATCTGTTTTTGTTTAATTTTGTTTTATAAAAATAATATAATGTTTTTGTACTAGGATGATTTGATTCTGTTCTAAAATGGTTAGTTTTTGTTTTAGGATGAATGATTTTTGTTTAGGAATGGTTAATTTTGTCTTAGGATGATTAGTTTTTGTTTTAGGATGAATGGTTTTTGTTCTAGGATGAATGATTTTTGTCATACGATGGATGATTTTTGTCCTAGGATGATTAGTTATGTTGTGGAATGGATGAGTTTTGTTATAGAATGAATGATTTTTATTTTAGAATGAATGATATTTGTTTTAAAAAGAATGATTATGTAATGAATGTTTTTTTTGTTATAAAATGAATGATTATTGTTCTAAAATGAATTCTATTTGTTGTAGAATGAATTCTTTTTGTCTTGATTTATTTAATCTGAAATAGGTAGTTTCTGTTCTAAAATGAAGATATTTGTGTTAAAATGAACGATCTTTGTTTAAAATGAATATTCCGTACTTTTAATCAATGATCAAATTAAATCAAATAAAAAAAAATAAACAAAAAAAAAATAAATAAACACAAAAAAAAACACCCCCTCCCCTTCTTTTTCTCTCTCTCCTCCCCTAACCCCCCCTACCCCACCCGACCACCCCAGCCCCGCCGGCGCCGGCGCCGACCACCCATAACATCGGCCCCAACCCAGCCATCCTAACCGCCTCCTTGCCGCGACCCTCCCTCCGCCTCCACGCGATGCCGTCCCTTCTTCCTTCTCCCCCATTTTCTTCTTTTTCCACTTCGAAAATTGGGGGAGAGGTGGAACTTAGGGCAAGGTGGGGCGGCGAACGTCGGGGGAGGGGCGGCAAGATTCAGGGGAGGGGCAGCGGTCGGAAAAAGGGGCTGGGAAAGGGAGTAAGAGAGGAGAGAGAAAATGAGAAAAAATGGTCTTGGAGGAGGATGGAGGTGGTGTCGCGGGGTCGGGGGTGCCGCCGTGGGTCGCCGGAGCGGCGCCCACCGAATGGTGGTGGTGGCGTCGCTTGGGGTGGTGGTCGGTGAAGGTGGCCGGCGGTGGTTAGGTGGTTCGTGGTGGTGGTGGTGGGTATGGGAGGAGAGAGAAAATAAAAGGGGAAGGGGAAAGAAAATGGATTGGGTTTTTTATTGAAGTTTATTGGGTCAAGTTAGACTTTGGCCCAACTCAAATTATAAGCCCAGATAAATGAGCCCAGGGGTACCATTCTCTTGGTACCCCCGGGGTACGGTAGTATTTGCCTTACATTACCTATTGGTTGATCATTACCTTTGAAAGATTTGGTCATTTTTCTTATCAATTTCGATCTTTACTTTATAATTATATGATCATTACGTTAATTCTAAGAATTGGATCATTTCGGTCATTACTCAAATATGACTTGATTAATCCTTGCAAAATTTGATCATTTTCTAGTCTCAGCTACATTTTCTCTCTCATTTCCCTATCCCCCCTTCGGCTCAGGCTAAGTCACCACCAGAATAGGCGGCCGACTACGGTGACCTCCCCTCCACCACCATTTCCGCCATCCACTCCCCCACATCCACCACGCGACCCATTCTCTCCCCTTCTCTTTCTCCTTACTCCCTTCCTTCACCAGCCCTACGCCGGACACCGCCGCCCATAAACCTTCCCCCGCCCTCTTCCATCGCCGCCAACGCCACGCACGATGCCGTCCCATCACCATCGTCGCCTTCAAGAGTGATTTTCTGTTGGAGGAGAAAGTGGAGCAAAAGACAGAAAATGATGTCGGAGTGGTGGTGGGATGAGCTCGCCGGAGGACTGTGGTTACTGTGGCGGGCGGCCGGGTGGTCTGCGGTGGTGGTTGGTGACGGCAGTGGCGGTGGGTAGGGGGTTGAGGGTGGTGGTCGGGAATGCAGTGGGTACTGGGTAGGGAAGGTGAGGAAAGAGAGTTGGGCTGTAAATTGGAATTGGGCTGTAAACTGGAATTTGGCTCAATTTATTTGTTGACTTAAATTAGGATTGAGCTGTGAAATTTTTTCTGGATTATAGTTAGGGGGGAGGCGGGGGTACCATGCTCATGGTACCCCGGGGTAGCATATACGAGTTGCTTCAGCACTGACATTGACCATTTGTCGTAGAAAAGTAATTCCTAATCTTGTTAAGCTTCTCCAAGTCCTTGCAGCGATTTTTAAGACGTCGCCAAATTTCCCACGCCGCACAAATTTAAGCTTATGCTCCGTGTTTTCAACATATGTATAATCCATATTCCTAGTGGCTCCAACAACACACTCATACTCCATGTCTTGAGGAGTTGAGGTTGGTTTGAGCCAAACCTCCTTAATAAACACCATCTCCACTTGCAACTTCATGAAAATTGTCCTTAACAAATTGTTTTTCACCTTTCTCCCATTTAGATGATGTCTGTCTCCTCTTCTAATCATCAGATTCACCACTAAGTTGTCCATAGCCAAGTTTATGGTTGTCCCTGCACAACCTTCAATGGATTGAAGCCAACTTTTTTGCATTTCTCGGAATCCATTTCGTCCTTTAACTTCCTGAGTTTCAGCTTGATGACCTTGTCGTTGGGCTCAAATTTAAGAGCAATCTCAAAATAAGAAATAGCCGGTTATACATCTGCGACCTTGATATAAGCATGAGCTCTTCTATAGAGGCTTTTGCATTTGTGGCATCCAAGAGAACATTTGAGAACATAGTGAAATGGCACTTGCGTAGTTCTCACTTTTGAGGTCACAAGCTGCTAGATTGAGGAAACAAGAGAGCTTATTTGAGAAATTTGTTGGACCTTTCTCTATGTTTCGGGATATCGGGTACGAGACAGTCAACTATTGTCTCACAAATCAAAGAGGTAGAGCGAAAATTACCCTTTTTAAAATACACCTTCCGTCCCACCTCAAACGCCCCATGTAAAGAACGATCCCATATTAGGAAGGGTGTACACACTACTCGATTAATCAAAGTTCAAACAAAAAAATTGCATGGCAAGTTAGAGAAAACACTAATCTAATTTGATATATATTTATTTTGAAACTGTGATAAAGCGATTAGTGTTTAGTGTGTACACCCTTCTCAACAGGAGTATCTCTTCACCCATTGCACTGTGTTCATCAGTAAAGTTTTCAATACCCTCAGCTTTAACCATTTGGTAAGCAAAATCATCACCTAATCTCTCAAATCTAGTTCTCCAATAATCACAGTCCACCCCAAATTAAACAAGGAAACAATGAGCCAAATAAAAACAAAGTGGGAGAACAAGACCAAACTAAAGGAGGAAAAATGCAGAAAAATCAGGAAGGAAAGTTTAGCTGCACGATGACAACTCAAAGTCTTGGCTGAACAATAAACTCATCATCCCTTTCATCAAATTCACAACCACTTTAGCTGCACGATGACAACAATAAAGTCTTGGCTTAGGCCTTGTTCAATAAACACAAGTATGTCACCATTCCGCATAGACACAAGGGGTCGGATAATAGTGAGTAGCGACCGTCAGGACAAGCGAGGACCAGACCGTAAATGGATGATGCGATTGTATTGTGCTCAAGAGAGACGGATCCAACTTGGAGAACAAGCTGCGTGATGCTTTTTAACATAGGCTAACATGGTACATTAGCATAATTACGCCGATGTGATAAGTCATCCAATTCCTAATTACACTTGGCTAACCATTGTCATTTAAGGGCCAAATGATAATCAACACATCAGACTCAAAATCAAAGGTTTCCGAAATTAGCAAGGACTTAAAATGCACAGGCTTGAGGCTACAGAATGAGAAGAGTCAATAACTCTTGCAGCTTCTTGACTGCAATAAGGTTTGATGTTTCTAGCAGCTTTGGAGTCATTACATTAGCAATTATATGCAAAATAATACCAAGGTGTGCTTAAGGAATTCATAAGCATGCCGAAATCTATTGAGGATCAGCAATGCTTCATACACCTGCAGCACACTGAGACATATCGGCAAATGATTTGATCAGCTGCAAAGACGAGGAATGTGCAAGGATTAGATAATTGGTATCAGGGAATGAACCATACCAGAAAAAAGACACTCACAAACTAAGCATAACAACCAAGCACATTGACAGGTGTATGAGAAAAGAAGAATAGACCAAGCATCTAACATCAATATATGCCTTTATGCTCGACCTGGCAATGTTCTGTGAGCTAATGTTTGGAACAAAGGCTGAAATGTAACCTAAGAGACATGAGTTATTTCCCTTTCAAACAGAACAACGTGCATCCACATTCAAAAATCTCAAAGCTGTTTCATATATATAGTTATATCGTGCTTTGGTTTAGTAATGCAGGCCTTTTCGAAGTAAACCATTCCAAGAAAGTTAACATCAGGGACACATACATATTGTAGAACAAATCACATACATTCAATACCAAGATACTTAGAGAAATAGGCTTTCAAGAAAACACTGGAAATAAAACCTTTCATGAGAGGAACTATGTTTGTAATATAGAGCCATGTTTCAAGACTCTACTGAAAAGACTAACTTCAGCCTCCTATCCAGTTAAAGACCAACTCCATTAACCATCATTGCTACAATCATGTATTCATATCCGTTTTCTATAGCCTTCTAACTATCCTAGGTATTTCAGGTCACCTCTTTTCATTGATTTACGCTATATTTATCCTAATCTCCGCTTATGGAGAGTCATCCTTTGGCTTAACTACACTGTAACAGAGAGGCAAAGAAAATTATCCAACAAGACAGTACAACACACTGCAAAGCATAGGCACTGATTTTCAAGGATTAGTTACAGAATTGTGACTCTGTCACTGTCGTTGGAACTACACATGAATTGTCAGGCGTCCCAGCTACTGTGACAAACTAAAGAATTTCTTATCTCAAGTTTACTGTCCTCTGGACCTTGATGTTCCTTTTTCCCCTCTCTATCAATGTCCAGCACGAATCCTAACTTCTTAACTCTGTCGATTGGTTAAACCACATTCTCTTAACTTCTATTAAGTAAGACCAGATAATAAGCTGGACAGAAGGCCAAACAAGGCAGTTGAAATCAGCTTCGTCAAGCAACACCAGCATTTGACAAGACTAAATAACAAAGGTCACCATCTTTTTGAGATGATTGAACTGCATTATCCAAAGAAGGTGAAAATGACAAACCTATACAGCATCGGAAGTCTATGATCACGTCATGTCCAATGTGTGTCGCTACAAGGAAAACAAAGGGCCATGAAATCTTGTACCAAGTCATAACATGATAACGTCCAATTCAAACAGACTCGAAAACAGGCAAAATTGCAACATAAAATGTTCTTAAGCATTCAAGAAACTACCCATGCATTGAAATTCGACAGTCCACCAAGACTACAAGAGCTTCCCTAGTACAGTAGCACTTAAAATTCTTTCTACCAAACATGTATACGTCAAAATCTCAACAAGAAGCTTGCTCCAGAAAAACAAAAGCAAAGACATGATATACTCCCTCCAGTTCTGAATGATCTTCTTGTTTCCTTTTTGAGCCAGTTCTAAATGATCTTCTCATTTCCTTATTTGTTATGTTATTTGTGGTTCTAATGGATTGTGGCCCACCTACATTCATTTTCCACCACATCTTACTACCTACAAAAAACTCCGTGCCACTTCTATTGTGGAACATCAAAGTGAACTAGAGGGAGTATGTAATTCCAAAAAATAAACAGCTTAAAGTCCTCATCGCACTACCATTAAACACAAGCCTTTGCGCATCCTTTGTCTCATTTTGTGTCCGATCTAATATCACAAAACCGTTTCAAACAAAGTAATTGTATTTTAGTGACGCGTTATAAGTGAGACAAAAGATGAGGCACATGTTATATCATGTGAATGATATGATCCAATGTAATCCCTCCTCTTCTAGAGTAACTTTTTGGTTAAAGAAAGGAGATATTCACTCAAAACAATCCAGGCTGGAATCATTAATTTATCCAACTTTCAAAGTCAAAGGTCAACAAATAATCCAAACCCTGCTGCATGCTTTTTACACTGCAATGTTAAATGACTACTCCTGCAGCTCCACCTACCCATCACCTTTCCTTACACTTGGCAAACACACTTTTAGTGCCCCTCTTTCTAATTGGTCCAATTCATATCACTTAGCAACCAATAAGAGAGCCCAAACCTTCTAAACAATTATTTTATAATTTCACTCACAAAACTCCACCAATCTAACCATATAACAATAACATAATTACATAACTCAGTGTCTCAAACACTCCCGTGTATGGTGATCAAGAGAGTTAGATAGAAACATACACAGTGCCACGTCCCGAAAGACCTTATAAAATAGGCCTCCACTAACTTGACTGTAAAACGATAACAAGAACATTACCCTAGCATCTCAAGTACTCCTGCTTACAGCGATATAAGGGAGATGGATGAAAACATAGAGAGACTGTTTTTGATGACCCAAAACAACTTGCTATCACACCTCCAAAGATGCAATCACTTTCACAACTACAGAGGATAAGGCTTCCCACTTGCAAACCCTAACTACATTCCCCCAAATTATTCCAAATAAAAATAAAATATACAAATCCGTCCCAATTTAAACTCTCATTAAATTTGAAATCACTCACATACTCAAATGTCATCGGAACTTTAATTTGGGACGAAGTGGTAAACATTTTCAGGGAGAAAGCCACATAATCACTGGGAAGAATAATCATAACATTTAAACATAAAATAAAACCACATTTGTGAATTAAACTATATAAAAATAATATGAGATTTTGTAGCGTAAAAGACAAGCTTAAAGAAAAAAAAAAAGCTACCTTTGGCCATCCAAGTTCCCCTGATTACCATACACCCCATCATCAGCAGGGGCACCAGGAACAACAACAGGAGCAGCATTCGCATTCTGCCAAACAGACTGCCACGCCTGAGACGGAGGCGGAACATACATTCCTGTCGGGTCAACAGCCGGACGACCAATCATAACACCACCACCACCACCAACAGCCGGCTGTCCCATTGGCGGATAATAATACGGAACACCACTGGCAGCGGCACCAACAACACCAGGAGCACCACCCATCCCAGCCACCATCCCCCCAACCATACCACCGGCCTCATCCTTGATCTCGTCCCTGGGAACAATGTCGACGAGAAAATCGAAGATATCGGTGCGAGTAATAGCGGCGGCGATGTCGTTTTTCTGGAGAGTGCGGCGCTTGTTTTCTTCGGCGTGTAACCAGGAGCGGATGGTGAGTTCGAGGATGAACAACTCACAAGCCTTGGCGAACAAGATTGGTGCTTCGGCTGAGATCATACGGACGTCTTCATCGGCTTTCATGATTTTCTTGATTCGAGCGAGTGGGAGTTGGTGGTTCTTGAAGTCGTTAACTTGCTCGATTTCTTGGCGTTGGTAGGACCAGAACATCTGGAGTTGTTGTTGTTGTTGTTGGAGGAGGTGGTGGTATGGGGTGGAGGATTGTGGGTACCCTGTGGTGGTTGTTGCGGTGGTGGTTGGTGGTGGTGCCGTCGCAGGTGCTGCCACCACTGGTGTTGCCTGCGACGGCGGTTGTTGTTGGTTGTTCTCCATTTGTTTTGTTGTTTTTTTTTGGGGATTGGATTGGGTGTGTTTTTAATAAAAATGAAAGAGGAGAGAGAATTGAAAGGGAGGGGGATAAGGTGGGAAAAAAGTGTGGATTTTGTCAGATTTGACAAGATTTTTTATTTATTTTTTGTGGGTTGTGTGAAGTGGGAACTTGTATGTGCGTCGCTTTTGTTTAAGGTCTTTTTCCTTTCTTTTTAACTCGACAAAGTTTTGTATTAGACCGTCTGACTTGTAATAAGTGAATCGATATCGAGTATTAAGTGAATGGTAAAGTTACGATTTAGTTTTATGATATGCTGCGACTTGCGAGTGAATGGTTTCATATAAGACTTGCTTGTGAAGTTGATATGTTGGATTAGTGATTAGTGATATGATGGGGTTGCCTTTTTCTTTTGATTAGGGATTAGATTAAGTTGAATGTACGTGATGGATGGCCCACTTTAGGTCCCTTGTGTGTGTTTTGGATGAGCCAATTGCAATGGGAGGGAATTGACAGCACTAGTTGTTGATGGTGAAGTTTTTATGAAAACCATTCGATTTAAATTCCTTGTGTATATTCAAGTTGAGTGTCAATATACGAAAAGAACAGACGGAGTAAAAACGGTTGGAACTATACCGGCTTAAACGTTCGGATTCCCACATTTCCGACATAATGAGGGTGCTTCGGAAAGTAAAGGCTTACAAAGTGCGCTTACCCAGCTTACACCGGACTTTGGAGATCACTATATCGAAATTTTGCAACAAATTTGAACAATTGACGATTACGAAACTGAATAACAGTTCTGCAGTATCTGATTACTGTCTGCATTGAGCTTTCACAGAGGGAGAAACACATGATAATTACCAGGAGAGGTGACAAAAAAAAGTGTGTGAAGTTTCTGTTCAACGCAAAGAAATTGTATCCGAGTTCTTTCTGGATTAAAACAATATTTTTGCAAATCAATTAAACAGAAGGTATAAGTTATCTATACCTATATCCATAACCTCCTTGTACGCCTGTGGTTACTGAAGCTGTACACTACATAAAATGATCGCCTTCGGATCAGTACCAAAAAAGTCATCACTGATTCTATACGAGAAAAACACGATCAACGCAGACTAGCTCTTCCATAATAACCTTTATACCAATATCCCAGCTCCCCAAAATTTTCTGTGCCCTGAACACTGAAACAGAAGAATCTCTTGACTTGACCAAGAACGACATACATCTAAACAACTGTAGCAGTTCCTAATTGAGTTCTTATACCGTTTTCCACCATCATCGCTTCATTTTTTGCAATGTTACTTCCTACTGGTTCTGTGGCCTGAACATTATCAACTTCGGATGGATTGTCTCTTCTTGAACCTTCACTGTTCTCCTTTGACACGTGCTCGCTAGCTTCCGTAACAACCTTGATTAATTCCACTGGCATAGCTGCAGGATCGAGCTCCAAGCAACCCTTAGGAGCATTGGGAGATTCATCACCAGTAACCAAGCGAGAAGGAACTTGATGAGAAAATCTGAACATCTCTTCTCGTGGAATTACCCTCGCTTCCTTCCGATCCATATGTGGGCGGTACACAGTCTTGAAACCAGCCACCTTCACAAGTGGTATGACAATAATACCTTTCTCTTCACTGTAATCAGCAAGGACCTCCACCATTTCATAACAGTGTATTATCTCCTCTGGTATATGCTCATTCCACTCAGAGGACCAATTCTTGTAAAGAGCCCATACATCTCCCTTACTTGGATATATGCGGATGGCACCTCTAAAACCTTTTGTCCACTTCACTCTATGAGAGAAGGAATTAACAGTCCTGTTCAATTCATGTTTGCCCACTCTAAAATCTCCACTGGTTTTATAGAAACCACCTGCAACCCAGTTCATGTTCCCAAACTCTGCAGTGCTCTTGGAATTAAGCCAACTGATGCGCATCTTGAATGGCTTCCGTGACAGCACGTTGTGGATCATAGCATAAAAGCGGGGCATACCATCATCATCATCATAAGATGCCCAGACCTGATTATCACCAAATGAACTTTCAGTCCTACCCTTGTCGAAATCATGAAAGTCTGAATCTGGAACAGTCATAGACAGATCAGCAGAAGCCTGGTCATCGGAAACCATAGAATTGGAAGCTGACGAGGTCTCATTTTCCTCATCTGGATTCTTGGAAGACTTGCCTGTAGCCGTTTGCACTCTGTTTGCTCTAACTTTTGATTTCTTTTCCCTGAGACCAGCCGATTTGTTTGAGGCATTTGGCTTGTCTGTTGAGTTCGTCCATTCATTCAGCTTCTGGCAAATTTCTTCCTTGGCCTTTGCCATTAACAAATTACGAGTTTCAAGAAGTGACAATTCTCTTATGCTAGCATGACTTTTAGATCCAACAGTGGTCGCCCTATCTGTATCAGCAGTATTTCTTGAAGCTCCACTAACAGTCCCAACACCAAATAATCGGCTTCCCATTGAGAGTTGATCAGACGCTTCATTTCCAATCTCACTCATCTTCAGTTCATTTGATCGCCTCCTTTTTCTAGGTTTCTGACCCTTCACCAAAGAGCATGAACTATTAGCTTCCCCACCAATAACCCTTTTCGCATTAGTTTTACCCTTTATAATGTTCTCTATTGTGGCACTTACTTGTGTAAATTCATTCATCCGCTTCAAGTTTCCACGTGGCAACTGAGCCCCATTCAGGTTCGAAGCAGAGGAATATGCTGGTACACTACCTAAATCTCCTGCAGTAAGTATAATTAAGTTACTTTGAGCAGCTTCATCTTAAGCAAGAAAGCTTAAAACAAAAGATCAAAAGTGAACAAAAATCTAGTAACGAATTTGTTCATTTAATTACTGTTCACACATATATATCACCACAAAGCGAAATATGAAACACTCAGAAGCTTGTTTCAAGTGAAATTGGACCTGTAGCATACTGTAATTAAATTGAATCGCAACATTAATAGTTTGCTTTGACGAAAAATTACATACATACCTGAGTATATAGCCGGTCCATTTGATGGCATGTGGCCAGGTATTGTGGCCTGAGAAATAGTCTGCGGAGGTGCAATTGGTATTGCCTGAAAGGGCTCCTTGCAGTTGAAGCACTGAAGCTTTTTATTTAGGTAGTGGAGTACATACTCGAATTGCATTTGGCAGCTTGTACATACAGTCCAGAATGTCTTGGGCCGTTTGGGAGGCGCTAAATGTGGATTTGGGGCATTATGGCTCATATTGAAATTATTGGAAGATGGCCGGTGACTGTTTCTGCCTGTTGGTTTTGAAGGTTGAGTTGGTTTTGACGGTTGAGTTGGTTTTGACGGTTGAGTTGGTATAACCTTCTCATACATCCCCTTGACTGAAGTTCTTTTTAGGCCATATGCTCTTCTCTTTTGGTCATATGCTATTCTCTTTGATTTGTCTGACAACAAACTCCAAGCTTCTGACAGTAATTTGAAAGCACCCTCAGCACCAACTGATTTGTTTTTGTCGGGATGAAGAGTTAACGCAAGTTTTCTGTATTGCTTCTTCAATGTGTCATCATTACTTGATGGATCAACATCAAGTATTCCGTACCAGTCGACTTCCCCATTAATTTTTTTCTCAGCAGAGGTGTAAACCTTCAGAGTCATCAACAACTGTTGCAGGCCATCCAGCCCAGAATACAAGCTCTGAGCCTTCATAGCAAATTTCCTCGATCCTTCAAAATCCTTCTCCTGAAGCTTCTTTTCAGCAATTCCTTTAGCCTTAACAGCCTCATCTTTATTGCAATCCATTTCTCTTAACCAAGTTCTTGCCTAACAACACAACCAGTTATGACTTCAGCTGCCAAAACCTTGCGTAATATCAAGTATGTCTTGACACTGAGAAATTCCTGCGACATTTCGAAAGATTAAATCAACCAGAACAGCACATCAGCTGAGAAATAGAATCAATCCCCAGACTGACTAAATGCTATAAACAACATCAAAGAGTACAATCAGTATCTCGACCACAACATGAACAGAAGGCTAAAGAGAACAAGAAGTCAAACAAACCGAACAATAGAAGTATAGAACAACGTCAATCTGCCCACACAAAGGCTCGGCAATCACCCCATATCTAAACCATAGAGCGACCTTAAAGACTCTAGATTAGGACGAAACCACAGCGACCAACATCATAATTCACAGGCCTGACACAGTCTCTAAAGCAAATACACATTTCAGACATCCAGATCGTCATTGCTCAGGGAAAGCATCCACCAAAAACACTCTCATTACGCCATTCTTACATTTGCAGAATACCTCTAAATCATACCGTGACCTTAAGCCTCTAGATTAGGGCGAAATCACAACGACTAACATCATTAATTCACAGACCCGTATCTGTCTCTAAACCATGGTCAAATAAACATTTCAGACATCCAGGGAAAGCATCCACCAATACAACCATTACGACATTCTAACATTTGCGGAATACATCTCCACAGAATTATTCAAAACTACAACATTACCAATTTCCAACAAAATACTTCAGCAAATCATTTGCACAATCAACATAGGCAACAAATTTTCGATACCCGAAAAAAACAACGATTAGCACCACCCAAAATTATACTCCGGACATAGATGAATCTCGCTATTACAGGCGACATCCACTTTTTCAACATACATTTCGAAATTACGAGTCAAAAATTATTATCAGACCCAGAAAAATTAAACCGGCCCAAAACAGAAGAACATTACCAAAGTTCATCGGAAATTAGCCCTAAAATCATGATATTAATCCTAAAAAATCAGCCCCAAATCATGGTACAAAAATTGCATAAAACAGCATAAATTCCGACTTAATAACACTAATTTCAACTACAAACACAAAAACCCAGAAAATTTCCAAGTCCAATAGATCTAATAATATCAAAATCAAGTACTAACAGTTTCAACTCTAACAAAATCATATAACTTGTAATCGAAGATACATACGAAGCAAATTTGACTACAATCTTCAACTTCACTGCGCAATAAAACCCTAAAAAACTCATACTTGTATGATAAAATTCGCGCAAAAAAAATGCAATAAAATTTACCCAATTTCCGGAATAATAATCATCGAAGAACCCATGAAGAAATGCCCATAATTCCTCCAAATTTCGACTTTATTTTGCTGGAAATTAAGAAGAAAAAAATTCCAGACTTCTGGAAAATATCTAAAGCCTGAATTTTTTTTCCTTTTTTTTTTCTTTTTAATAATTTCAGAAATAAGTAAAAATAAATAATGGAGTGTTGGGTTTTTATTTTTTTTCCCCCTTTGTATTTAAAGGAAGAATTTTGTTAGGCTAACCTACCCTTTAATTTTTTTTTTCCATTTGTGTTAACTATGGTTAAATAAATTTGTTTGTGTCAGAATTTTTAACTATGGTTAAATAAATTGTTAGGCCAACCTGGAAATTCTGAAAATATAAAATATTGGCAATATATTTCTCCAAGTCATAATTTGGACCATAATAATCAAAACAAAATGTTTGATGTAATTTTACTAAAGATTTTACATCACATGCAAGTTGGTGAATGTTGAAGCAACAAGTTTGCCACATTGCTTAGCTGTCATTACATGATTTATTTTCCCTTAATAATTATTGGAATTAAAATTTATTTAATTATGCAAAAAGGAAAAAAAATAAAGGGGGTGGTAAAATAAATAAAATTGCAAGTTATGTCAGATTGTGGCCCATGTGTAAGATTCTTCCAGGTATGCTTTTACCATTAACAGAAATTAGGTTTGATGTTGTATTAGTACTATATTCTATTATAAAGGTTATAGTTCAGATGTATCTTTGTTTATCATAATAGAGTGCCAAATCTGAAGTTCTGACCTGAATAATCAGTCTTTTGCTGATGATTTCTGTAATGCAGTTGGAATTTTGATCAGAGCTTGGGTATCTGATTTGCTGTCATATTGTGGTGTTAGACCTGTAAATGTAATAGACTGTATGTTAGATGTTACAATATGGTTTAAAGTCGGAATTTTGTTACTCAAGACTCGGCAAGTGGTGTTGGACACAGGGATGTTTGAGTGTCGGATACTGATGTTTCCTGAAATTAAAGAGTAGGAGTGACATTGCTAGTGAAATAGTGAGTGTGTAGCCAAAATCAGTGAGGGTACATAGAGAGCAGGTTTTTGCTCACATGTCAGGCTGAATTTTGAGTTGGTGATTTTGCTGTATAGCCAAAGTCAAGGAGAATACATAGTGTGCAGGTTTTTGGTCACATTTCAACCTGACATTGAGTTTCTCAGATGATCAGGAGTTCAGGACAGTCAGATATCAGAATTAGCACAGAAATTATCGTTGTATCATAGATTCATAGGTTATGTTCATAATCTGTCTAGCCAAGGACAGGAATCACACAGTGGTCAGGGAGTGTATCAAACCAGATTCAGGTTCAGTAAAGCTGCTTAATTATAGTACAGGCACAGATTTTGCACCAATTGAATGTTTGAAGCTATGTCATAATACACATAATGCCAGGAAGGAAAAATGACCCTGCGGCTTTGATTCGTCAGCCAAATGACATGAACCTAAACCCCAGGCCTTAAAGATTGCTGGTTTCTCAAAGATACAAGTAACAGAATACAACTTCTGGTAGAAGCACAACAGGGAAGGTAGAGGATCTAGGTACAGGCATTCACAGTTTGGTCAGTAAATGCCTAGGTTGAGGCTGTAGGATTGTGGACACACACGTAACAGTGATGAGAACCTGCTTATGTGTCTGGTTTCAGACATGTATTCCAATGCAGAGTTCCTTCTGCTGTGCTCCTTACATCAAGAGGTTAGAGAAGGGCAGGACACATTCAAACCATTCCTGTCCTCATCTGGTGTCCGAGCCACAACCAAATGCCTTATTTTCTTGTTCTTCCATAGTGCTCTCCTTAAAAGTGCGCTCTTCTAGAGCTTCTAATGACAACAATACTGAATACATATGCAATGAGAACGATTCCAGACGGACCAAAACAGGTGACAGTTACATATGGAGTGTGGAACCTGTACAAATAAGTGCCTTATCATCTTGAATTCCCAAATTTTGTATAAAGTCTAGATTGTCAGTCTGCTTCTCTGCGTAATAGTCATATTACTCATATAGTCATATATATGGTGAAGACCAGAGGAAAATAAAGATTCATCCGCCATTGCTAAGAAATTATACGAAGAACCAAAGCTTTTCAAGCCAAATAGCTCTGAAACTGCAGCAGGTACTACAGCTCAGTGCGCTCCATATCCAAATCCAACCATCACAGTCACGACACAAATTACTGCAGGCAACGCCATGGCATAATACAGAATACAAGATTGGCCGGTGAAATCCTCCCTTTGGTGTTGAACTCTTCTTCTCTTGACCCTGACAGCTCCAGTCAGTCCAGTCTGGAAAATCTTGGGCTGAAACTGACATATATCTCATTCCTTTGGAGCTCTCTCATCTTCAGTTTTTACCTCACTTTCAACCTCACTCAGGATTATTTCAGGTTTGTTATATTTGGATTTGCTCAACTCAGTAGCCCAAGTCTCAGGTAGAAGGCTCTCTTCAGCTGAACAGTTTGGTTTGATAGAGGACATTAGTAAGATTGAGATTACTAGTCTATCTGAGGAAGTAGTAAAGATGACAAGAAAGATCACTGAGAATATCATGAAGAATTGCATTAAGGCAGTGAGGTTCTCTAGGGCAAGGCAGCCATCATATAAGAGGCCAACAGCAGGCAAACCCATTGATCTAAGTAAAGCTCAAGCCATCGGAAGGTCTTGCTTGCCTGTGACCTTCCACATATCAGAAAAGGAACATCCACGAAAGGTCGATTACAGGGGGGATCAACTATAATAACCTTGGATCAAAATTGCACAACTCAAGCCAGCATTTGCTTTGAGTTTTTCCTAAACATGACACACACGTTTTTACCAAATTGCTTTTGATGTATTACAGGAAATGGTTTCCTTTTTCAGAAAGCACCTTCTAAAAGATAACTAAAATGAGATTCTAAAATGCAATACTTTGATCAGAATAAAAGCCATCCAATAGCTTCAACCGACTGTCAAGGTAAAATAAAGAATTGAGTTGGATATACATAATACACAACCATCAATAACCAACCATTAGATTTGTGTAGTTCGCACAGTTTACAGCTCCTCAATGTAGAAAGGAAGAGACATAAAGGTGAAGAGATTACTATGATTGAAGCAGAATATGCAACCATCAGAGCTAAGATCAATAAAATGTCGAAAAGACTAGTAAGAGAGCACAGAAGACATATCAACTGCTTACTCTGAAGAATTAAGCAACTTGTCTACAGATGATTTAATCCATCTGGTCAAAACTGGGGGCATACCACCCTAACTCTTCCACAATTTTCTTCAATCTCTCTTGTTGACCCTTTGAATCCCCGAAAGCTGTCGTGAAGGGGTAGACATAAGTTACTTTGGCGGCCATACAACGATAGGTAGCCACATCTCCTTTTACTAAGAATTCCAACACATCTTGGCCAAATCCTCCATCAACCAAAGCTCGAACGTATTTTCCTGTATAACATTTTGTGAGTTGATTTGAAACGAGCAGATGCAGTGGAAATTCAAATTGGTGAACTTGCACACTTTCCTTCACAGACTCACATAAGAAAAACTTTTTTTTTTGGAGGTAGAAACTTCCAAGATTTTCTAGTACAGATGACAGTCATAAACCCATATAACAGAAAGTTTGGAGTCTTCTGACTTCTGAGTATAGATCACAATTCATGCTAAAATACTTATGCTAATTACCATTTGGTGTATCTTCAACAACTTGTATCGTGGCATTCTTCTGAGTAAATAGGATTGCCTCTTGCAATTTCTGCGTCATACAATGACCACAGTGTCAGCAATTCCGAGGAGAATTTAAAACAAACAGAACGACAGCAGTTTGCATCAGACAGAATATATGGCAATTCCAGTTCAATATTTCATCATCTCCAACATCTTTACTAGTTCAATGGGTATGCTGTAAGCTAAACTGAAACTCAGGAAAACACTTATAAGTCTAGTGGTCACCACCAAATGCATTGGAAGTTATTAAGTAATAATGAAAATTGAAATTTTCCAGAAAAATGAGATTAAAAAGATTTGAATCATCCAAATCCAAGCCTCTCTAGGCACATGAACTGGCAACAGTTTTGTATAGTGTACAAGATACTGTTTCTTGATTTTAACATACAAATTGAGGTGTGATATTCAGATCAATCTACCTTGATTGCAAGTTTTCAACCGTCAAATATAGGGATGGTGTGAATGTAAATGAAGCACAATTGCTAGATTGAAAAACTACTCTTTGTGACTAGGAAGGGGAAAATAGCCTTGATTCTTGTTGCCCCTGATGGCCATCACTATCATTCGTCACCTCTCCAATTTGACAGGTTTGGATCACAGTTGTCTCTCGAGCTTTGTTTATCACTTACTGGTCTCTACCCCCCCCCCCCCAGTTCCTTTTCAATAATTGGTTGTACCATTTCTGTTCAACTAAACTCAATCCTCCCAAAAATGTGTCTGACCTAGTGGACAACTTTTTCTCTTGTTGCTTTGGTCCAATAAATCTCTATTCCTGGTTTCCTCAGAATTCAAGCATGTTGTGGCAGTTAGCACTGCTATGGTTGACAATTTAGTGCAAGCAAATAACACGTCTGCAGCGCTTTAGATTATTTGCTTAGCACCTATGCCAGGTGTAGGTGCACTGAAAATTAGAATCCTTCAACTGTCAAGGATGTCTTCATGTATCAAGATTCACCTTTTCCCCGAGTATTAATACATAGAATCTACAATGAGGTTTCATATGACTGTTCATGTTAGCCGACCCATTTAATTTTCAGACTAAGGCAATGTCTTGTTGTACTGATACAGGTAAGCCAGTTATCAGAAAAATATACGAGTATAAGCTGTACGAAAACAAAAAAAGTCCCATCACTCTTTTAGGAGCATCCTCAACTTACATAAGCTACGAAGTAGTGCAACCATACTTCAATATGCTAGAGAGACCAACGAGTACTAGAAGATACAGACAGCACCAGATTTCACCCTATGGCTTTGTGATTACTATGTTATCCTATCGGATGTTTCAAAATGACAGTTGGAATTCTGACTCAAAAATCATTCCAGAATGGATGACTGAGTTAGTCTGCGCTTTGCAGTCTGTTATGTTGAGGATCAAGGTCCTGTTTCAAGAACAGATTAGTATCAGCACTAAACTTTGCTCTACCACATCGGAATTTCAACACTCTGATGATGCCAATCTCCGTGATTACTTCAGAACGCATATCTTACCAACTTAGTTCCTATGGTAGTAAAACCAAACATGGCTAACATTACAATCAAGCCCTTATGAGCACAAGCCAAGTGCTCCTAGAGCTATCCCTGTAGTGTTGGCCATATAACTCTCCCACATTTTGATTGAATAAGCCAATAACTCTAACTCCTACATCTATACAACACAGATAATTTTCGAAACCCAAAATATGTCTATCATAACCGAAACACTACAATCACTTCTCCAATAAAAGATTCTTAATCAATAACAGCAACACAATAAGCAACCAACAACAAACTAACCCAAACATTTCATTAAATTTGTATAAATTCCAGAGTTATTTTCATACCTGGACAGCATTCTCAGTAGAACCAGCAGGAATCTGCCATGGGAAGTCGAAATTGGAAGACTTTGGGTTTGTTGAAACACAACTTGGATTAACTGATGGGCAAATTCTCACTTTTCTGCATCATCATACTTACAAGTATTAGTTCACACACTAAGACAATCATCAACTTCTACTTATATATAGCATTCTCAGCTTAAAACACGACAACAAGAACCTTAACAATGCTTAAGTTCTACGCAACTTTACCCCTAACTAGTCGAGACTAGACTGTATAAAAGAGACATGTTTCCACGTTTAAAAAAAAACACTACTCATCATAGAGAATTCAAGCAAACACAAGTGATGATTAGAGTAAATACCCGTTTTCGAGACCGATAAGTAAGTTCTTGGACTGAGAGAAAGGGGTGGTTGTAGAAGGAGCAGGTTTTTGTTGGGAAAAGAGTGGAGGAAGTGCCAAAGAAGGCAATGGAGAAGAGAGAGTGATGGAGAGAGAAAGGGACAAAGAGAAGAGATTGGTGAGAAGGGTTTGTGTGGAGTTTGGGTTGTGTGACTGTGAAGCTTGAGGAAGCTTGCTTGGAGAAGAAATGGTGATGTGAGATTTTATGAGTTTGTTTGGTGCAGAGTGAAGCTGAGAGATCAGACTGAGTGTCATCTTTGTCTAAGGTTTTTTGCTCATTGCTTGCTGCTCCTGCAACTTTGGACCAAACTAATCTGATCTGTTTTTTAACTGTTTGATGATGAGTGAATCTCGTTGGAGCAAATTATATTACGGATGCATCGCTATGGTATTGCAAATCCTCGCATACAGTTTTTTTTTTTTTTCATATTCAGAAAGGACGCTGCTAGAGGTCTAATGTTGAAGACAAAAACGTGTCTAATGTAAAAATGGAGTAATGTTTACGCTAGTAAATTAGCATGACAAAACTGAACCGAACCCAAAAACTGAACCGAACTAAACCCAAACCAAGTTGTAACTACATACAAACCTATAATGCCCTCCCAAACCCGAATCGAGCTCGACTCATAGCAGTAGGTGACGCCCAACAGTAACTCGACCTGATTAGTTCTTTGCAACGACTAAACATAATTATACAATCCAAAACGGAAGGAAATTGGTGTCAAACGTAAAAAAGAATCAACTTTGAAAATAACCTAAATGTCCTTCCACCAAAATCGAAAATATCAACCGGAAGAAGTTACCCATTGATAATCTAATGATGACCACATGATAAATGACCTGAAAGACGGAATTGAGCCAGAGTCCAGCCGATCCAACAATGGACCCGACTGAAGTAAAGGGTCTTGGACGAGACGACGACCACGCAGGCCACGCTGGTAGTACTAGACAGATACGAGAAACTTATCATGATCACACGATACAGCGTTCAGTACATCATCACTCACGGTTGTTTTTGGGCCTCAGCTGATGAGTTTTTCCGTCTGACAAGATCACAGAATCTGGTATGAACAAGAAAAATTCTCACCAAGCAAACACTAGCAAAGATATCAGAAGTGAAGCTAACAACTCTGGAAAATACATTACCCAATAGATTCCTGCAAGCATAAAACAATTTAATTAACGTCTCTTCAGAGTTGTTACACGATATCGGGTCAGTTCCATACTACCTCCAGTTGCTGTCTTCATAAGACATGCATAACCAATTCAATACAGACTTCTCACAGAATCTACAGCTGAAATTACTACAAGGACTAATGAATATAACATAATGGAAAGGACATCGATTCTGATATAGGCAAAAACTAATGGAGTAAGATACAACAAAAGATGATCCATATCTGCAGACTGGCACGCTTCCTACATAAAGCTCCAATTGTCATCTTGAAGACAACCGCTGGTGGAGATCATCAGCCAAAGTCTGCCTCAAGTTCTCGCCAAAATAATAAAATGACCTCTCACTTTCCAACACCCTTGGGGGAGGTCCACTCTCCTCAGGATCCTTCCAAAGTAGGGGCTCGGGCTCCCTTGCAATCTGACACAGATTATGCAACACACAACAAGCTACAATGGTTTGAGGAGCATGATGCACACCAACATTCAGATTCTGCAAAATTTTCCACCTCCCTTTCAGTAAACCTATGGCCTCAACAGCAGCTAACCTACCTTTCATCAGCGCAGCATCAAATGTATTTTGGGCAGGGGTGCCCCTACCATTACCAGAGAAAGGAGTCAGCAGGAATGACAGCAACGGGAAACACCAATCGCCAACAATGTAAGGCCTAACAATATGAGTTCTCACATTCACCACTTGATCCCAGACGACATCTCCAGACATGAGTTTATTGTAGAGGACACTATCCCTAAAGTGGGTAGCATCATCAACACCTCCTGGAGCTTTAACACAAACATCCCAGAAGACCTTCTTGTGGTCAGCCACAACCTGCAGCTGAATGGCAGGGTACCCGTATTGACATTGATAAGAGGAAGGATCGCTAACATCGGTAGGGAGACGACGAAGCTTGATTGGGGTCGAATCAATAGCACCACATAAATTGGGAAGGGCAGTCAGCTCCTCAAAAGCTTGAGTGGTCTCATGGAGGCGACGTCGTCCAGCAGGGATCTTAATGAATTCAGAGTAAAGCTTGGTGGAGAGTAGGCGAGTGACCATATTAGTGATCTTGGAGACGAGGTAAGGGTCAAGAGAGTGGCGCTTGGCAATTGTCTTGGCAGAATGCCCATGACAGAGGCGGGAGAGAACCATGGCCACGGCATAATCAGGGGGTAGGGAAAGGTTAGACTGGGCAATGTGAGGCTTGAGCTTATCAACCACAGTAGTAAATACAGGGTACGAAAGCCCATAAGATGAACGCCACTGGGCATCACGGACGGGAGGATCCATGGACCAGATGAGCTCAGTCGATAGGGCACGGAAGGCAGAGAGAGAGTGATCAGATGGAGAGGAGGAACGGGAGCGGGAACGAGGAGAAGAAGAGGAAGAACGAGAAGTTGAAGAAGATGATGGACGAGATGAAGCAACAAAGGAGAGAACGGAGGCGATGGTGAAGAATAGAAGAGGTGCAGCAGAGGAGGAGGATAGAAGAGAGGACGGAGAAGTAGTGGAGGATGTTGAAAATGAGGTGGAATCTGAGGAGAAGAGTGAGGAAGTGGGGTCCAAGTGGTTCTGCAAGTGCAGTAGGTTAGATAGCATCACTAGAAATGATTGATCCATCTCGTCTCTTCTCTCACTCCCCACCTCCACAAACAAAATGGGATTTATTATAGTGAAGCTAGAATATGAAGGTTAGCAACAGGCTAAGAGTACCCTATTCTTTTCCACCAGTAGGAAGAATAATATATAGTAGCAAAACCTCCAACCTGAAGGGATTCGGCGAAAGCAATAATCCCAGTGAGTGTAGTCTGCAAAGCCTGAATCTGCACAAGAATAAGAAACCTCAATCTTAGAATACAAAAAAATCTTCATTAACAAACTAATTATGCAGTTGCTTTAGCACAGCAAGTGGAACTAGAGATTAGTTTTTACACAAATTAACACACAAGTCCTATGAGACAACACAAGCCACACTGAACTGGAAAAAATTATAACAAAGTTTCAACCTCAAAATTTAACACCAATTAACCACAGAAAGCAACTGTGAAGGTTAATTTTCTCAAAGAAGTTACAACGAAACACAATCTACTTCGACATAGACAACAAACATGCATAAAATGAGAATTGTTAACAGACAAAACTCACAAAAGGACCGACCAAAAATTGTACTCATATCTCTCCATCTATTGTGAAAAGTGAGAAGGCATTCATGTAATTAACCAAAAAATTTAATAATTTCTACAATCGGTATGGTATATTTTCAGCTTAAGTACATTTCGGCTCTATCTTCCATATGAAAAAACTAAGCATCTTCCTTTTCTGCATACTCTGTGCTCCCTGCCAAGATCCACTCTTAAATAGTTGATACTAAGTATTAGACCAATTATAAGAAAGGCGAATATATAACAATATCAGTTGCACACATTGTACTCACTTTTTCTTAAAAGAGAATTGTGACGGTACAAATGGGGCAAGCACTTAGTTTCAAAAGGCGTGAAGCCCACAGGCGATAAGGGACAGAAGCGACGATTAGCGCAAGGTGTGCGACTCCTTGGAGCATGGCATACGGTTTTTGCAAAGAAAAAACAATCTGGTGTGTTTTGGAAAATGTGAAACAATACTGGAAATTATGCAAAGAACTACCGAGTTATAGCTAGGAATTAAAGCACAAAGAGTAGTTTAGAATAACAGAACTACAACTAGATAATTTTGCCTCACCACACCTATGCATATTGGCTGGCACCTCAAGAGCACTTTCTGAAACTAAGGGCAAGCAAAGTGGATACCCTTAACAATTCAAACTAGATGGCGGGAACATCTCTTGGTTGTCACTTGTATCAACTCATAATCGAGACAAGCAAAAAGATCCAATGTCGTCCAATCATAGTTAGATGGTCGATTTTCGTAATCCAGCTCTAGAAGCTCTATATTATAGAGACTTGAGCAGATCTCATTGGCGAAAATTAAAGAGAAGCCAAGGCTGCTCTACGACTAGACCTCCCAAAACCTCATTGGCGAAAATCCAACTAAATTGTTATAATTTCGGCATCAGACAAAGAATTTTGATAAATTATCCTCAATAAGGCAATAACTCAAGTAAGTAAATCCAACAAAAAAAATTGTCAACAATGAAATCTAGACTTAGTGGCACCAACATGATAACATGGACTCGAAAAAAAACTTGGAAAAATCATTACAAATCCAAAATCCCCAAAAACACGAGCAATTCTGCTACTCTATTACTGCAAATTCTGACTAAAACTAAACCCTAAAAAAAATTTGAATTAAGCCACACACATTTACCACACAAGAAGATATACAGTATAAAAAAAGCAATAGAAAAACAAAATCATATAATACCGTAAACCCTAATTAAGTGAATATGTACCAAAATCAAATTTCGATAAAATAAGTGGGAGCAGAAATAACGAAAATTGAGCTGAAACGTAATTAAGAAGAGAGAGAAAATACATACAGGAAGAAGGGGCGGTGGTTATGGTGTGGGAGAGTTAGAGAGAGAAGAATATCAAAAGCGGCGGCGGCGGCGGCGAAGGGGTAATTATTGGAGAGAGAAATAGAAAATGACCTAAATGTTTCACTCGGAAACGGGTGGTTCCGCCGTGGTTTGGCTGAGCTACCGGAGGGTATTATTTTAGGGTATTATAACAAGAACCAGCCCTCGCAGCGCTGGTTGAGAACCGGTATTGTTTTTTGTAATCGGTATCAGTATCTTTGTTTTGGTGGGAATGTTGCGGGGGTTGGAGTATGAGATTTTGAACTCGAAACACTCTTATGCCCTTTTTGATACAGTTTAGAATCATTCAGATAAGATTAGAGTCATTCAAATTAGATCAGATCAGAAATGTTCAAATTTCTATCAATGTATTTGGTCCGTAACCGATACTAATTCGTTGAAATTCAACCAAAATCTCAACACATTCAGATCAGATTAATCAGTTCAGAGTCATTCAAATCAGATAAGATTAGATCAGAATCATTCAAATCAGTTCAGAAAGATACAGTCCTATCAAACGGGGCTTTACAAATTAACTCGCTAACTTTAGGGTTAACTTTAATTCTCAACTAGTTTATGGTAATTATACTATGGTCTCGGGAGCGCTAGGATCATGGTGCTCCCAACCACAATAAAAGGGTGGGTGCATGAAATAAAAAATGAAAAAAACTTAAGTATTCTCTCTACTCCTCTAGTGTGAGAAATACCATCATGCTTGTACTTCCGAGATCATGTCATAAGCATCGCTACTTTTTTTATTTATTAATTTTTTGGGAAGAAGACCAAAAGTTGGTTTGGTAATTTTTTTTTTGACGGGAAGTGCTGCACTTAGCAGCTAAGTGAAGCTATTATATAAATCCTCGGAGATTACAGAGTCAATTTGCGGAGGATGGTCCTCATACCAAACCATACCATCCGCAGAGTTACAACTAAGGTGGGCTAATTCATGAGCTACTCTGTTACAGCCCCTACGCACATGGGAAAGCGAAAAAATTGTGAACCACCTCGACAACAATCTAATATTACAGCTAACTATACCAAAAGAGGACCTCTCGACTTTCCCATTACGTAGTTGAAGAATTAATTTTAGGCAGACTCCAAAACGATTCTATTCAATCCCAATTCTTTCGCTAGTTCAATGCCGTACCTTGCTGCCCGAGCTTCTCCTTCAGCCACGTCTCTGTCACCTGTCTCTCTCTTGATTGCACATGCAATGATAGCGCCTCTCCAATCTCTGATCACCACCCCATAGCCCCTGGTGCCCTCCTCGCCCATAGCTACATCCGTATTTACCTTATAAACACCCTCCTCTGGAGCTTTCCAAAATTGCTCTGAAATGTTTGTGTTGCGTGCGGTCTTCACAGATATGTTGGCTTCTTCGTACTCACAGCTAAGCCTGATAGCTCGCTCCACCACACCTTAAGGATCAGAGACTTTCTTCTCGTGGAGCCATTGGTTTCTCGCAAGCCAAACTCCCCATGCGACACAAAAAAGATCTCCTAACCACTTTCCTCTCTCAGGTCGTTGCATCATATCTTCCAGCCACCAGCGCAACTGACCGTCTCTGCATATGGGCTTCTCCAAACGTAGGGGGGAGAGCTTCCACACTAAGGCGGCATCCGCACATCTTAGCAACATATGCTCTACAGTTTCAGGTTCCTCTCCACATCTCGGGCACATCACATCTACATGAATTCCGCGATTTTTAAGGTTGGCCATGACAGGAATAACAAGGTTAATTGCCCTCCACACAAAATTTTTCACTTTCGGAGGAGCTTTCGATTTCTAGACACAATCCCAAAATTTGCAGTCACTACTCATGGAGCATTCTGCCTTGTCACCTTTTGCTTCACGGTGGAGGTGATAGGCACTCCTGACATTAAACTCACCATCTTTTGAATGAATCCACGACCATAAATCATCTTGGGGAAGCTTGACACCGGAATCTTTTGTATCTCAATAATTTCAGCCTCCGAGATCCATTGGCTTATATCACTTAAGTTCCATCGTTTGAGATCCCAATCAACAATATCACAGACTTTCTGATTTTCCATACCCTCAGGTGGTTTAGAGCTGGCAAAAGGTCGTGTCCGTGTCGTGTTCGTGTCCGTGTCAAAGATAAACGTGTTGTAAAATCCTAGACACTAACCCGACCGATTATTAAACGTGTCGATAACCCTTGACACTAACCCGACCCATTTATTAAACGTGTAACACGTTAACAACCCGCCTAACCCGCCTAAAAGAAAAGTTCACAAAAATTACATTCTTTTAAACAAAAATTGTAGAATTGAGGCTACTGTGTCTATGTAACTCATCATTAATAACAAAGACTAGTTTAAAAAAGAGTAATTTCCTCAATTAGATTATTTAAGTTTTGAATTAGGCTCTATACAGCTTGAAAAGTAAGGCTGTCATACAAATTGAGAAGACTAACATATCAAATACAATTAAACGGGTAAAATTCGTGTTTGTTTCGTGTCAAAAATTTCAACACTAACCCAACCCATTTAGGTAATTGTGTTAGACGTGTTAACCCGTTTAATTAAACGGGTTGAAAACTCTCAACACTAACCCGCTATTTTCGTGTGCGGTTCGTGTCGTGTTGTCGTGTCGTGTCAACTTTTGCCAGCTCTGTTGAGACGTGAGCTTGCATCCCGGGAGACCCGATATCCATGGATCACCCCAAAGTTTAGTGTTCACCCCATTCCCTATAACCCTTCTTACCCCTTTCCTAAGCAAGTCCCTAGATGACAGTAAGGATCTCCATGTGTAGCTACAAAACCCGCTAACTTTGGCTTCCCAAAAGGAGTTTCTGGGAAAGTACTTGCCCTTGAGAACACGGCCAGCAAGTGAGCCTTCATTAGTCACCAGGCGCCAGCATTGCTTGGCCAGCAACGCTTGATTAAAGGATGAAAGATCACGCAATCCCACACCTCCTCTGTTCTTTGAGTAGCAAAGCTTATCCCAAGCCACCCACGACATTTTCCTCTCTTCGTTTTTCTGTCCCCGCCAAAAATTCCGGCACATTCTCTCAATTTGGTGCAGATTATCTTCTGGAATTTTGAAGCATTGCATGGTATAGATCGGGATCGCTTGTGCAATAGATTTAATGAGTACTTCCCTTCCGGCTCTGCTCAAATGTTTTTCTTTCCAGCCCTTCAGCTTTTTCCAGACACGATCTTGAATTTCTCGAAAAACCTGTTTTTTAGATCTTCCAATATACATTGGCAGACCTAAATAACGTTCATGGTCATCAACAGCCTTAAAACCCAACTTCTCTTGAAGCATTTCCTGCAGCTCCGTGCTCACATTTCGGCTAAATGACACCTCTGATTTTTCCAGATTCAATTTTTGTCCAGAAGCTGCTTCATAGGCGAACAGAATATCAATGATTTCTTCCGCTTCTTCGGTTGCCGCTCTGACAAATAAAAGACTATCATCAGCAAAAAAAAGGTTCGAAATAGGTTGCACCTGACGCCCGATAATTTAATTAAAATGGCAATAATGGCAATAATTTAATTTATGTTTAACAATATTCGGAGCAATATTTTTTATTGTACTTTATAACTAAGATGTCAAGTTGGCATGAGTTGAGGACTTGAGGTAACTTTTTAACTTTTGTTGGGTGACGAAAGAAGGTGGACAACGCCGTGGGCTGCATGGGGTCAGGTTGTCTTTGTCGTAGTAGTGGGCTAGTGGTAGTGGCGGAAGGGAGGGTTTGGGGGCAAAATAACGTGGTGTCCTTAAACTTTGTATGATTGTGTATGCATGTATGATAAGTGTCCTTAAACTTTGAACCCTTACTTTCCCCTCTCCTTAACGCTGTTAATATTGGGTCCTTAAATGTTGACATGACACTAATGTTAAATGAATCAAATTTCCGTTAAGCACAATTAATTAAAGCAGTATTAAAAAATAAAAACGGAGGAATGGTTGGTCATTTGATGAAACTCGACCATTTTTTTTACGGCAAATGCACGTGGTGTCCCTGAGTTTTGACGTTATGCACATGCTGTCCCTGAGTTTTCTAATTCAATGCAAATGGTGTCCCCGCTTCACCAATAACCAGAGAGTAGTAGTTTCAAAGGCAGGGACACCATGTGCAAAATGTCAAAACTCAGGGACACCACGTACATTTGCCGGTTTTTTTATGACACACCCACAAGAGACTTCTAGTACTCCTACTCCTAAAAGAGACTAGATATAAATAGGGGGCCTAAGTTGTATTAAGATAGGCTGAAGCCACAACAAAAGAGACTGTTGTGTGAGGTTTCCCCATCTAAGTTCCCTAGAATGAGAGTGTGTATCGCACTTCGGCGTTCTTAGGCCAGTCATTGTCTAAGAGCTGTCAAGTTTGCCTTAAACTTGTACCACTCCGTCCCAAATTAAACTTCGCATGAAATTTGAAATCCCCTCACATAACACTATTTCATGGGAAGTTTAATTTGGGACGGAGTGGTATGTGTGAGACTCCTTTTATACTAGAGTTGTGTTGTGGAGTAGCCGAGTAGGCTTACCATGAACCACTCTAAAATGAGAAAGTCCTAATGTATATCCATATACATTTCTAGAGCAAGTCTTGTGTGAGACAGTCTCACACTAACTTATTGTGAGACCATCTTTCTTTATATAAATAGTGATCCCTTTTACATTTTTAGTAACCCATATACTTCTTTTAGTGATTTTTTTAATTTAATGTAGCATCCAAACGTCCCATATAAAATGAGTAAATATAACATCATAAATTATGCCAAATTTTATATTTTATGACCCTTTTAAATCACAACTTATGTGGTTAAACTGTAAACTAACATGATTACTAAAAGCAATATAACGGCCACAATGAATGTCAAACGATTCACTTTTTAAACAACTAAATCTTTCTCACAATATATCGTGAGACCGTCTCATATGAGACTATTCCACATTTCTAAATGTATAAGGCTAATTTTGTGTTCATATGTCCCACCAAATTCCATTTCTCTCTCCTCCCCATATATGTTTAGTAATGTATATGAGATATACAAATAGCCTTACTCCTCTAAAATCGTCCTCTTGCACTTATCCTCTAAGTTATGTGTTTCAGCTGGTTACAGTTAGTATAGTGCTGTGATATCGCATTCTATGCAAGTTCGTCATGGGCCAATGTCGGCCCCCTCGTGGAAGACTACCTCACAAGTTGGCGATGTTTCATCCTAAAACAAACTGACAATGGGAGAAGTAACCCCTCACCTTATAAACTAGTTTCCAATCTTTTATTTCTCCAACGTAGGATATTATTCCACATCTCACATGTGGGCCGTTGTCACTCTAACAATAAGCATGGAAATATCACCCAAGGGCATACAGTTCGTAGTAGTGGCCTTCTTACATGGCCCTTAGAATCACTAGCAAAGATGGTTATGGTTATTCAAACCAACTCAGGAAGGCCTTTGACAGATTCTCAGGCTGAAATTTCTCGAGTCGACCCTGGTTGATCTTCACTCTATAAATTTCAAGCTGGACTGGTTAGTCCTCTTTGTAGACAAAGCTTTGGCTTACCGAAAGAGTGAAGAACAAATGCGTGCCAAAACTGAACCTGAGAGTAAAAAACGTAAGCTCCTTGCAGAATTGCAGGACTTTGTATGAACATGATCGATCTTCCTCCCGAGTGGCTTACTTGTGAAGATTTCATTTTCAGGGGCTGTTTCTTAGACACGAAGACATACTGTGAAATTACACGGGCCTGGTCACACCTGTAAGGAGAAGAGAGATTCCACTTGATAAGTCCAAGGAGGTTCCATCATAAAACTAATTGGCAACAGGAAGAGTAACTCATTGGTTTATAATGTAGACAAATCTCTTCTCTTTTTCCAATATGGGACACTGGAGTATTTTGGGTGTCACTTAAACACCAATTGTTCTATGGTACCCCGGGGGTACCAATAGAATGGTACCCCCAGTCTTTTTTTAATAAGTCAGCCCAACAACTATAATCTAGGCCTTATAAATTTCAGCCCAAACAAAAACAAAAAACAGAAAAATCACATTCTCTTCTATCTTCCCCATCCCCAAATCCAACCACCGCACGAACCATCCTAGAACAAAAATCAACCATTCTATAACAAAAACTGATCTTCCTATGACAATTCCATTACAAAAACTAACATTCCAAAACAAAAAGCATTCATTCTATAACAAAAACTAATCATTTCAAAACAAAAGTTATACATTTTGGAACAAAACGTAACCATTTTGAAACAAAAAACAACCATTCTAGAACAAAATTAATCATTCCAAAACAAAATCCAACCATTCTAGGACAAAATGTAACCATTCTAGGACAAAATGTAACCATTATAGGACAAAAAGTAACCATTATATAACTAAAGCCAACCATTCTAGGACAAAAACTAATCATTCTAGAACAAAAATCATTCATTCCGATCCAGAACAAAAACTAATCATTCCAAAACAAAAGTTGTACATTCGAGAACAAAAAGTAATCATTTTGAAACAAATAACAATCATTCTAGAACAAAAAGCATCTATTCAAAACAAAATCCAACCATTCTAGGACAAAAAGTAACCATTATAGAACAAAAGCCAACCTTTTTAGGACAAAGAATAATCATTTTAGAACAAAAACCATTCATTTCAGAACAAAAACTAATCATTCCAAAACAAAAGCTATACATTCTAGAACAAAAAGTAACCATTCCAGAATAAAAGCTAACCATTGCAGAACAAAAGCCAATTATTCTAGGACAAAGAATAACCATTCTAATACAAAAAATAATCATTCCAAAACAAAAGTTATACATTCCAGAACAAAAAATAATCATTCTACGACAAAAACTGTAACAGCCCGATTCGTCATACGTCGCAACACAACCCAATAAGATGGCAAGTCACCTCTTAGGCCCGTAAATCCTCTCGTGGGCTCTAAAAGGTGAATGCCTTGTTTGTAGTATTATGGTAGGAATGTATTATAAACTGATCATATGAGCTTTAGTTTCCCAATGTGGGACAAACCAACTCCATAAACCACTTTCCAAATTCCGTAGTGTTACAAACTCCCCCACTTAGAGAACGCGGCGTCCCCGTCGCGCCTCGGCCATTCCATACCAACATCAACACAGGTCCAAGATCTCCCCCGCTAGACGGCTGACCTGGGCCTAACCCCAGCACTCAGCACGCGGTCGCAGGGTTGCTCTGATACCATCTGTAACAGCCCGATCCGTCATACGTCGCAACACAACCCAATAAGATGGGAAGTCACCTCTTAGGCCCATAAATCCTCTCGTGGGCTCTAAAAGGTGAAGGCCTTGTTTGTAGTATTATGGTAGGAATCTATTATAAACTGATCATATGAGTTTTAGTTTCCCAATGTGGGACAAACCAACTCCATAAACCACTTTCCAAATTCCGTAGTGTTACAAAAACTAACCATTCTAGAACAAAGAGTAACCATTATACGACAAAAACTAACCATTACAGGACAAAAGGTAATCATCTTAGGACAAAAACCAACCATAGTGAAACAAAAACTAACCATCCTAGGACAAAAATCAACCATCTCAGAACAAAACCTAACCATTCCGAAACAAAATCCATTCATCTCAGAACAAAACCTAACCATCCCGAAATAAAATCCGTTCATCTCAGAACAAAACCTAACCATCCCGAAACAAAAGTCGTTCATCGCGAAACAAAATGAATGGTTATGTAATGAATGATTTTTTTGTTCTAAAATGAATGGTAGTTGTTTTAAAATGAACGGTTATGTAATGAATGAGTTTTTGTTCTGAAATGAATGATATTTGATTTGGAATGAATTTTTTTTTTATAAAATGAATGGTTATTGTTTTAAAATGAATTATATTTGTTTTAAAATGAATTATTTTTGTCTTGAATTATTTAATGTGAAATATGTAGTTTCTTTTCTAAAATGAACGATATTTGTGTTAGAATGAATGGATTTTGTTTTAAAATGAATACTTTAAATCAACGGTCAAGATTAAATCAAATAAACAAAAAAAAACACCCCCTCCCTTCCTTTTTCTCTCTCCTCCCCTAACCCCTCTAACCCCACCCGACACCACCCCAGCCCCGCCGCGATCCGTCGCCGACCACCACCAACACCGGCCCCGACCCAGCCATTTTAACCGGCTCTCCCACGCGACCCTCTGTAACACCCCGTATTTTTGGGACTTTATTTAATTAGGGTGTTACGTTTATTAATCATTTTGAGGGAATTAATAAGAGTTATTTTGGGAGTTTGGTGAATTATGGACTATTTTAGTAATTGGGTAATTCTATTTTGGTAAGTTGTAAAATTAGATTATTGGACTTGGATCGTATTTATGGATCACTCATCTCACCCGACTAATTAATCCCGAACCCGAGTCTATCCTAAAACCCATTCACACAAATCAAAGGAGATAAACCCTAGCTTATACTATATATAGTCGACTCTCTCTCTCTCCCTCTCACAATCTTCTCGTAGCCTCCACCCGCAGAAGATTCCCAGCATCACTGTGTCAACTTCAAACACACATAATTATCTCATACGACCTACGATTAGAGCGTGGTTGGTGGCGTTAGAACCGTGTTTTCGATAAGAATCCAGGAACATGTAGATCATGCCAAGATTCCATCGGATGATACTTGTGGAGATGTTTTAGTCAAGCTGTGTCTATCTACCCGAGAATCTGTTCCGCCCCTTAGTAGTTTGAGGATTCCCGTCGACTCCTAAGGTATTTGTGGACGAGATTTTGTGGAGTTGTTCCTTACTCTATCATAGACAACATATCAAAATTTGGTAAGACCTAGATCTGTGGATGAAAAGTTATATTAGATTTCGTGGGTAAACCCTTATTCATGTTTATGGTTCAGTGCGAGATCGATTCCCGTAGATCCACTTGGAGTCTGTGGACGAAATCTGGAGACAATGTTCCTTAAGTTACCCTTTATGTTATACTCAATTTTGGTGATCATACGATGTCATAGGTAGAAGTTATCCATGTTTGAATACCACTGACTTCTTTTAGATTCGTAATATATTAGTTAATTTGTGAGATTATGGTTTATAGTTATACCTTGTGAATTAGAGGATCATTGATTGAAATTGTGTTTGTTTGGGCATCTAGATTGTGGATTCGAGGAGGTGTTGTTTATTGACTTGGTAGTCAATTGCGGCATAACAATTCTAAGTTTATTCCTGTTTATAGTTCGGTCAAAATTTAGGGTTGTTACAGTTGGTATCAGAGCCTTAGGTTCTGATTCGTCGAGTCTAAAAATGTTTTCAAAACTTGATTTAAAGAAATTTTCAAACTGGGAATGGGATGGGTGCATTCATACGCATGTTAATTGCTAAGTGTGATGTGTTAGTATGAGCCTAACAACCGATTGAGATGATTGTTTTGGGATCTCTAACCTTGATGATTTAACAGATAATTACTGACCCTTTTGGATTTACTTGGAATTTTGGAGTTGATGGGCTGATTGGGGACCCAGCAATTGAAGCAAAGACTGATTCGATAGCCATGAACCCAGGACTGTTTTTCATACCTATAGGATGGAGAGAGACAGTTGCAAACTTCGTTGACAGAGTGATAGCTAAACTTCGAGTAGCAAGGGAGACGTGCGATTGGGCGTTAAACGAAAAAGTGATAATGTTTGTGGTCATGATTAACCTGAAGAATGAGGCACGTTGGGATCACGTGCACAAATGCCTTGAGAGAATGACATATTTTGCTTGCCACCGTGGAGACTTGAAGTATCTGAGGACTGATTCAGGAGGAACTTTGACTGTACAAGAGTTGAACGCTATATTGAAATATGAGGATTTGCTTTACAGGAATATGGTGGATGATTTAGAGAAGCGACCTGAGTACTTGGTGGAAGCAACCATTCACCCTAACTACCATCACCCAAACCCCTATAAGATTTATAAGGATAAAGCTGAGGAAAGAAGGAGAAATGCTTGGCTACCCACCTTGCCAGCAAGAACATTAAGCCTAGACGTCGCTACTACATACCTTCCCCACCCGACTCACCCGTGTATGTTAGAGGATGAGGTTTCTAAAGGCGTACCGCGAGAAAGAGTGTACGTCCATTTATCTTGCGTAGGAATAACCGTGCACCTATAGAAGAGAGGTAGAGGATGAGAGTGATAGCCAGTTTGAACCCCAATCCTCTAATGAGAGAGCCATTCAGGAGGAAGGTGAAGGATTGAATGAAGTAGGAAGCCACGAGAGGAATGTTTGATGTCATAACCCAAAAGTATTGGGAGACTATTTGCTAGAATATTAGTATTATTGCATTTATTTTTTTTTCGTCAAATAATGTGTAATGTGAAAGTTAAAGACAAGTTATATGTTGCATGGGTCATAAGAGGGGACCATACCCCAATACTACTATATATGAAGTATGCATGATTAATAAAAGTCAATGTGATTTAAGTGCTATTTGAAATTCTATTACATGTGTTTGATGTTGTGATAGAAGTTGAAATTCGTATGTTTGCTTCTGATGTAGGCACGACTCGTGCTACAGTGAACACGGGTCGTGTTCCAAAAAAAAAAAAAAAAATCGAAAAGTTCTGAAAAGTTAAACTCGCGCGAGACGAGTAGCTGGATGCTGATTATCATGTATATATAATTCTAGAATGAATTTTATACATGATTTACTAATTTTGCTATTATGCAATTGATTATTGGATGATATATCTTCATTTATGATTATGAACGTATGAAATGATTTGGGAATTGATTAATGTGTTATAATTGATTTGAATGTTGATGCTTTATAGACAATGTTGTGAAACAACGATCCTGATTTGACTGCTATTCTGGCTCAATTGGTACAAAACCAGAATACAATGACCCAAGCTATGACTCAGATGGCCAATAATAGAGGGGAATGGTCATGTGAATAATAATAATGATGCAGGAAATGATGGAGAGATGCTGTTGGCAATGATGTCAGAGGCCGTACAGAAGAAAAAGCCTAACAATTTCATTGGAAAAGGAAAACCCAGTGTACTTTTGGATTGATTAAAGGATATGGAGAGGATCTTCTTAACAGTTGGCTGTCTCGACAACTGTAAGGTTAAGGTTGCTGTATTTTACCTTAAGAAAGTAGTCGGACGCTGGTGGATGAAGATTCAGAATGCATTTTCAAACCAGTACAGGAGAAACTGGGTGATGGAACTATGGTTGAGCTGTTGGAGTAGGTGTCCTCCGACAATAATGCGTTGACTAATTAAATCTAATTAGGAATAAATCTGGGATATATTTTATATACTAAGTCAGTTGATTAACGTAAATCGGTAACGGTTGGCTGGCTAGAATTTGACGTTATTGTCGTTTGACGGCGGTAATCAACTGATCCCTCTCGGTCACACCGGTAAAGATAGTTTCTCCAAAGGATATTATATTTGTACTTGATACAATATAATATAAACCTTAATGTTTCAGTTAAAGAGTTAACTGATTATATCAGATGGTGTTTTACGAGTTCAGAACTCAAGTCGTACAATATTACGATTATTTGTGTAAATTGTCGATATTGACAATTAGCTAATTAAATTACAAGGAGTTGTAATTTTAGCTAAAATGATGTAATTGGTAATTATTATATGGTGATATAATAATTAACTAACACTTAAGTAGTAAGTGTCAAATTATACCAAGTTGTAACATGAGATGTTAAGGGGTATGATTAGTAAGGGTAAAATGGTAATTTGGATTACCACTAGTATATATACTAGAGTTTGATGGTCAAACATGTAAGAGACATCACTTTTACACAAACACACATTGTTTTTAGAGAGAGAAAAAGAGAATTATTCCATTTTTTCTCTCTAAAAATCAGCCCACTTCCAACACCATTAAGATCAAGTTTTCTTCATTGCATGTCAATAAAAATTTGATCAAAACACTTCTCTTAACCTAGAATAACATAAGCTAAAGTGTTAGCTAATTTTATTTTGGTATTAAGGTTTTATTCACCTATTAACACTAGCTTGTTTTGGGTGAATTTTGGAGAACTTCTTTGGTGGATTAAGGGAGGAGGTTTCCTAACTTGGAAACTCAAGATTAAGGAGGAGGATCCCCATTTAATAGCAGCTCAAGAGCCTTCTTTGAAGGTGTGGTCAAACTTCCACCTTATTAAGGTATAAAAACTTGTTTTATACGCTTATTCATGCTTTAATCTTACATGCAACTAAATATCCTTAGCTAAACTTAATTAAGGGTAATTAAGTACTAATTAGAGGAGTCTAATTAGATGCTAAGTAACTTTCATGAGCATTATAGAGATTGGACAATTTTGTTTGATAGTGGTGAGTCCCACTCGTTTATTGCAGATAAAGTTGTGGATAGATGTGGACTTAGTAATAGTTCAGCGGTAGATTTTGAGTTTCAATGCCTAACGGATCTAATGTTATATGCAAGAGTCAGTTTAAAGATGTGCCTGTAGTGATTTGTGGTCATGAGTTTAAATCGGATTTAATTGCATTTCCCTTAACGAATTTTGATGTTATATTGGGAATGGATTGGATGGGTCGATATAAGGCAAGGATAGATTGTTGGATAGGGAAGATTTCTCTTTGAGGACAGAAGAATGCTCATGTTACCTATCGAGTACTTCCGAAAAGGCCAAGGATAAAACTGGTGTCTGCCATGAATTTGAGGAAACAAATAGCTAAGGGTGAGCCCTTATTCTTATGTTACGTACAAGATACCAGCGTGGAATATCCAGACATAGGAGATGTCGAGGTAGTGAGTGAGTATCCTGATGTCTTTCCTGAGGAGATTCCAGGGATGCCTCCGAAGAGAGAGGTGGAGTTCAAGATTGAGTTAGTACCAGGAACATGCCCTATTGCTAAGACGCCCTACCGAATGACACCGGTAGAAATGCAGGAGTTGAAGAAACAACTTGATGAGTTGGTGGAAAAGGGCTATGTGCGACCAAGTGTTTCACCTTGGGGAGCACCTGTTTTGTTTGTAAGGAAGAAAGATGGATCAATGAGATTGTGTATCGACTACAGAGAGCTGAATAATGTGACTATCAAAAACAGATACCCCTTACCTAGATTCGATGATTTATTCGACCAACTGAAGGGTGCAAGTGTGTTTTCAAAGATTGATTTGAGGTCTGGATACTATCAATTGAAAGTGGCTGACGAAGATGTACCAAAGACTGCATTTTCGACTCGATATGGGCACTATGAGTTCACAGTGATGCCCTTTGGGTTAACCAATGCTCCAGCAGTATTCATGGACCTCATGAATCGTACCTTCCGACCCTATTTGGATAAATTTGTAGTTGTGTTTATTGATGACATTTTGATTTACTCCAAGGATAAGGAGGAACATAAGGAACATTTGAGGATAGTTTTAGAGATTTTAAGAGAAAAACAACTCTATGGAAAATTCTCGAAGTGTGAGTTTTGGCTGGATAAGGTAGCATTTTTGGGACATGTGATATCTAAGGATGGAGTTGCAGTGGATCCAGCTAAGATCAAGACGGTCAACGACTGGCCGGCCCCTAAGAATGTGTCTGAAATTAGGAGCTTTTTGGGACTTGCAGGTTATTACAGGAGATTTGTGAAGGATTTCTCAAAGGTTGCTAAACCAATGACGACTTTGATGAAGAAAGCCACAAAGTATAAATGGGATGAGAATTGTGAGAAAGCCTTTCAGATTTTAAAGGAACGGTTAACTACGGCTCCAGTGTTAGCATTGCCTAACAAGAATATACCTTACGAGGTGTACACTGACGCTTCAAAGAATGGTTTGGGATGTGTCCTAATGCAAAACAGGAGAGTAATCGCCTATGCGTCTAGGCAACTCAAAAGTTATGAGGAAAACTACCCGACCCATGATTTGGAGCTAGCTGCTGTGATTTTTGCATTGAAATTGTGGAGACACTACCTGTTTGGAGTAACATTTAAGATTTTCTTTGATCACAAGAGTTTGAAGTACATATTCACTCAGAAGGAGTTAAATATGCGACAGAGGAGGTGGTTGGAGTTGATTAAGGACTACGACATGGAGATACAGTATCATGAAGGAAAAGCCAGTGTTGTAACTGATGCACTGAGCAGGAAGTCTCTACATACAGTGCAATTGGTTGTTCAAAGAGAAAAACTAAGGAATGAATTTGTCAACTTTGGAGTTCAGTTGACAGAACCAGGAGTAACACCCGGAACAACATCGATTGAGAATGACTTATTTGGAGAGATCAAAGGATCACAAGAGACTAACAAGGTGATAATGGACAAGATGGCAAAGGAGCCTGAATTGTTCAAAAGAGGTGAAGATGGGATAATACGATTCCAGGACAGGATTTGCATACCTGACAACAGAACGTTGAGAGACAAGATTTTGACAGAAGCTCATGCCAGCAAATATTCAGTACACCCAGGTGGAGATAAAATGTACCAAGATTTGAGAAAGGTGTTTTGGTGGTCAGGAATGAAAAAGGATGTGGCTGACTTTGTTTCTAGGTGTTTAGTTTGCCAAAAGGTTAAGAGTGAACACAAGAGACCTCAAGGTAAATTACAACCCTTACCAGTGCCGGAATGGAAATGGAGTTCCATATCCATAGATTTCATTGCTAGATTACCTAGGACGCCTAAAGGCAACAATATGATTTGGGTAATTGTTGATAGATTGACGAAATGCGCACATTTCATACCCATGAAGGACACATGGAAGAAGAAACAGTTGGCTGATGCCTACATACACAATGTGTTGAGATTACACGGTACTCCAAAGGAGATTGTGTCTGATCGCGATGCGCGTTTTGTTTCTCGATTTTGGAAGAAGTTGCAAGAAGCTTTAGGTACAAAACTTGTTATGAGTACTGCGTTCCACCCACCGGCAGATGGTCAAACGGAGCGTACGAACCAAGTATTGGAAGATATGTTGAGAGCTTGTGCCTTGCAGTACCAAGGAGGTTGGGAGGACAAGTTAGATTTAGTCGAGTTTTCCTACAACAACAATTACCAAGCCTCTATAAAGATGGCACCTTATGAGGCCCTGTATGGAAGGAAATGCAGAAGCCTAATTTGTTGGAATGATATAAGTGAGACAGTAGTCTTGGGTATAGACTACATTGAGGAAATGACAAAACAAGTGAAATTGATACATGAGAGACTTAAGGCTGCACAGGATTGACAAAAGAGTTATGCTGACAAAATTGCAGTCATATAGAGTTTGCTGAAGGTGATATGGTGTTGTTGAGAGTGTCACCTACTAAGGGTGTTATGAGGTTTGGAAGGAAAGGAAAACTAAGTTCCAAGTTTATTGGACCATACAAAGTGACTAGGCGCATTGGGAAAGTCGCTTATGAGTTAGATTTGCCTGCGAATCTTGATAAGGTTCACAACGTTTTTCATGTTTCTCAACTTAAACGTTATGTCAGTGATCCGTCACATATTCTGAACCCTAAGACCATCGAGTTGGATGAAACTATGACCTATGAAGAGACACCACTGAAAATTTTGGACACTAAAGTACGGAAAACTAGACGGTCTGAGACAAGTATGGTGAAAGTTTTGTGGTGTAACAATAATGTTGAGGAAGCTACTTGGGAAGTGGAATCGGTTATGCGTGAGAGGTACCCTCATTTGATTGCTTAAGGTACTTCGGTTCGGGACGAACCTTTGTTTTAAGGGGGATGAGAGCCTCGTGCGCTCTGTTTTAATTGCTTGCATGATGTGATTTATATTTTAATACATGTGATTTATGTGATTTTCATTTCCTCTTCCTGTGGTTGACTGCTTCAAACCACAGTTGCAGTGCTTTGACACTATTCTATCCTAATTCATACTCTTATTGTTATTTCGACGTGAGCATATTCTTATGTTCTTGTTCTATCATTTTGAATACCTTTGTTACCTTGTGATCGACGTTTCTGGAGAGGAGCTTGACTTTTTAAGGATGGGTTTAAAGATTCGGGACGAATCTTTGTTTTAAGGAGGGAAGACTGTAACACCCCGTATTTTTGGGACTTTATTTAATTAGGGTGTTACGTTTATTAATCATTTTGAGGGAATTAATAAGAGTTATTTTGGGAGTTTGGTGAATTATGGACTATTTTAGTAATTGGGTAATTCTATTTTGGTAAGTTGTAAAATTAGATTATTGGACTTGGATCGTATTTATGGATCACTCATCTCACCCGACTAATTAATCCCGAACCCGAGTCTATCCTAAAACCCATTCACACAAATCAAAGGAGATAAACCCTAGCTTATACTATATATAGTCGACTCTCTCTCTCTCTCCCTCTCACAATCTTCTCGTAGCCTCCACCCGCAGAAGATTCCCACCATCACTGTGTCAACTTCAAACACACATAATTATCTCATACGACCTCCGATTAGAGCGTGGTTGGTGGCGTTAGAACCGTGCTTTCGATACGAATCCAGGAACATGTAGATCATGCCAAGATTCCATCGGATGATACTTGTGGAGATGTTTTAGTCAAGCTGTGTCTATCTACCCGAGAATCTGTTCCGCCCCTTAGTAGTTTGAGGATTCCCGTCGACTCCTAAGGTATTTGTGGACGAGATTTTGTGGAGTTGTTCCTTACTCTATCATAGACAACATATCAAACTTTGGTAAGACCTAGATCTGTGGATGAAAAGTTATATTAGATTTCGTGGAAAAACCCTAATTCATGTTTATGGTTCAGTGCGAGATCGATTCCCGTAGATCCACTTGGAGTCTGTGGACGAATTTTGGAGACAATGTTCCTTAAGTTACCCTTTATGTCATACTCAATTTTGGTGATCATACGATGTCAGAGGTAGAAGTTATCCATGTTTGAATACCACTGACTTCTTTTAGATTCGTAATATATTAGTTAATTTGTGAGATTATGGTTTATAGTTATACCTTGTGAATTAGAGGATCATTGATTGAAATTGTGTTTGTTTGGGCATCTAGATTGTGGATTCGAGGAGGTGTTGTTTATTGACTTGGTAGTCAATTGCGGCATAACAATTCTAAGTTTATTTCCGTTTATAGTTCGGTCAAAATTTAGGGTTGTTACACCCTCCCCCCGCCACTCCACGACACCGCCGCCCCTTCCTTCTCCCCTATTATTTCCCTCCATTCTTTTCGATCTCCCTTTTTATCTCTTATTAGCGGCAATGATAGTGGGGCTTGGGGTCGGCGGCGTAGGGCGAGGGTCGGGGAGGGGGGGTTATGGGTGGTGGCGGTCGAGAATAGGGGTTGGGGAAGGGAGTGAAGGAGGAGAGAGAAAATGAGAAAAAGAGGAAGTGGAGGATGATGGGGGCGATGGCGCGGGCTGATGGGGTCCGCCGTAGCGGCGCCCACCGAATGGTAGTGGTGGCGTCGCGTGGGTGGTGGTCGGTGAAGGTGGCCGGCGGTGGTTAGGTAATTCGTGGTGGTGGTGGTGGGTGGGGGCGGTCGAGCTGGTTGTCGGGAGGAGGGAGTGGGGAAAAGGCGAAAATAATATCATACCCCCGGGATAAAACAATTATTAAAAAAATAATAAAAAAATCTCAACCCCCTCTTAATCCACGTTAAACGACCGGCAGTTATTATCCTGGGGGTATTACCCCCGGGGTATAATATTACCACGGGGGAAAATGGGAGGAGAGAGAATGTGTTTATGAGATTGGGCTTCAGTTTTTTTTTTAAGGTGATTGGGCTCAGATCAATATGGCCCATAATATTATTTAGTTGAGCTTTGGTTAAAAGATTGGACTGATTTCTAATATTATATTAATTAATAGGCAAAACATCTTGTGCAATTTTTTGCGTCCACGTCAACGATGATGTCATTGCTGATGTCATTGCCACGTCATCACCTGCCACATAATTAATTTGAAAAAATGAGGCTATAAAGGTTTGAACCCGCAACCTCAAAGTTATATTATAACACTTCAACCACTAAGGCAATTGATTTTGTTGATCTTTTTATTAACAAAATTATATATAAAGGACTTTAATCCGTGCAATTTTCGTCCAACAAAATATTCGAAGATATCTATAAATCTGAAAATGAAGAAATAAAATCGGAAACAATTGCTACAATTTCGCCTATGATGTGTAATAATATCTTCTAAATTGTTCATTACAAAAATAAATCACGCACTAAAATCTCCACAAAATATTGAATTTTCCTTAGTTAAATAAAAAATAAATTAAAAATAATTTCAAAGAATCATATAATATATAAAATAGTAAAGAGCGAAACAAATGGCAATGATCTTGGGCTGTGTTTTTAAGAATGCAAAATGAATAATACAAATTTGATTTAATTCCTTAAATAAATTCATCAGTACTCAAATTTGGAAAATATGACATAGAATCTTAGAAATAAAAATGATTTTGGCCCCAAAATAATTATTATGGATGGAATATGAAAGGAAAAAAAAAAATCTTTGATAGAGTTTCAGCCGTTTCACCAGCTTGATACCCCAAACCCATGCTAATATAAAAAGAGGGACAATAACCATAACATACATGTTTGTTCCTCACCTCCACCGCCAATCTGCCATGCATGTTTCTAATTCTTTAGCATTTGCTTTAACCTCACAATAACATGTGATTTGGGTCATCTGCATGTTCGGCTCAATGCGGAATCATGTTCGTCAGCTTAGAATACGAGTGAATGGGTGAAGTTCAATACATGTCACGAGTCATAAAAGATCAATACGGGTAAATGGGTGCAGGTCAATTAAATTGTATGCGGAATCATGTCAGACAAATTAGAATACGAGTCAACGGGTGGAGGTAAATACATGTCACGAGTCATAAAAAGTTAATAGGGTAAACGGGTGTAGGACGATTATTGTTGTATGTCCAACTTTAATTTATACGCATTATTTTTTTTTTAAACAATAATTTATACGCATTATTATTAGGTTATTACTGCTCGCTAAAGTAGAAATATAATAGAATTATTAAAAATAAGTATATAACAAAGTTATTGTGAAACAAAATCCTTTTATTCTAATAAAAAAGTTAATGTACATATCAATAAACAATCCTTACAAATTTGCATGGTAACAACTAAAATTAGCTTTTGATTTATTATATTAACTTTATATTCCATTGTTTTATTTATGTATTGAATTTTATTCATCTTTATTTTGTTTTATATGGGTCAAATTGTGTCAGCGGGTTGGCTAGCCTTTGACTCAAATATATGGTGGTTAAATTATGTTCGGTTAAATATAGGCCATGGCCTACGGGTGACTAAAAGCTGGTTCATTGCTCAGAAAAAACACATCCAATCAGATCTATTTACTCGGTCGACTTAGATTTAAAAGTTGTCTACATTGTTAATTTTAAATCGACATAAGATATCAAATTAAATATTACATACAACACTTATTAAAAGTTGTTTTATTTTTTTACTACAATTACTGTCTAAAATGTTATTGATTTAAAAAAGTTAAATACGAAGAAATAAGGCCGCCCGTGCAATTTTGCACGGGTAAAAAGCTAGTACTAATAGAACTGGGCTAAAAGGAATCTGTTTTGCACTGCTGCGTGGACCGGGCTTTGTAACTTAATCAATGGATTTTTCTCATTTTGGACCCGGGGTACCAAAAGGAAGGTACCCCGGGGGTACGTTAGAATTTACCCTTAAACACATACACATGAAGGATATGCAAAATTTTTGTTCTTAGGACGAGGATGGTGATCGAGGCTTCAGAAATCCAGTAATTATGTCTGAATTGCTTTCGATTAGTAACTTTGGATATTAATTACATTATCAGCCACTACAAAACAGTAACTTCTCGAGCACAGATTTTTGGCTACTTAGAAATTGTGTCGATAATATATGGAGAGAATTAAGTAATTAATGGTGGATGGAAGATCTAGTAGTGAGAGAAGATTTCATATTGACAATGGAAGACTCATCAGCACCAAGCTTCACAGCTTGTTTACCAGCTCTAATAAACCGTGACACTGCACCTGTTACATATTCATGAGCTTCCCTCACATTCATTTTATTCGTCATTTCGTCTCGAAAACTGTTCAAGAAATGATCACCATTCAGAACTGACGCTAATTGAACGATTTCGGTTTGGAATGACGATATTTGTCTCTTCTCGTTCACTTCGGTTTTCCTCAAAGGCGTCACGTCGGGCAAAACCTCTGTAGTACCATACAAAAACAGATTAAAATGTCATTACTCAATGACTCGTTTCTTGTAAAAGTACGATGGTCTGATCATAACTTATGGTGGAAAATAACACGGAATGTAGTAAATGATCATAATAAGGACGAACCTGGGCAATCAGTTCTTGGTTCGGTTAAATCGGAGACGACATCCTCAAAAGTGCCAGCCCAAGCATCTCTGTGGGTTAAGAAATTGGATTTGAGGTTGAACATTTTCTTTATGGTGGCTGGGATTGATGAGTGCTCAAATTCTGAGTCTGGTGTTGGTCCTTTTGGCTTGCTTACAACTGCTCATATCATAACAAGCAAAACATACATTACGAGTTTACGACAGAAATTTATACAAAATCAGGTGGACGGGTTTTAAGACTATTGCGTAAACTTAACTATACAAATTTGGTAAATTGACATAGGCCATGGAATTTGCATAGTATGTCAAATGTCAAACTATCATACCTAAATTCTTCACAAGGTCTTTGACATCCGTCAAGAGATTAGAATCAACAAGTTCTAAGTTACGAGTAGTCTTCTTGTGACAGATTTAACTTAACATTTGTAATACATAAAAAAATACTGAGAACCGCAAATAAACAATGATACCGAACGAGTCGTAAGTCCTCGGAGGTCGAGAATGACGGCATGCGTTGGACGGTTGTACAGAGTTAATACTTAATAGTTGGTTATTAGTGTTTGGCAGGAGGTAAAGAATATAATACTACTTTGTAAAACTAATAATCAGTGGTACATGGGATCTTAAACATATGCACTTAGTGACCACTTAACGAAAAGCATTGAGTTAAGCAAATTGTCGGTGGAAGTAGTCAAAAAGTTCCAAAAGGATAGAAAGAGTGCACTACCCACTAACGCAAGTAATCAATTGCAAGGCCATAAACACAAAAAGAGAATGCCAATCAATCCTCACTTTAGAATTGCATAATTAAAGGAATTGTTAGGGGTAAAGTGAGCCAAAACTTGGGTCATATACTCATATGTCATAATATATACTAGGGGCGAATCCAGAGGTTTTTTGAGTGTCCCACTATAATGTTGGGTCTAACATATATCAGGGTCGCAACTGATAACTAATGGTTAGTATACCATAGTAAGCATGATATGACAAGCGATAATGCAATAATGCAATGTGTTGAACCATTTTTTAAAGAACGTGTGTTGTTTCGATGTTTCTCCTTGAGTCTCTTTCAAGTCTTTATGTTTGATTTGACCTTTCTTTTTCGTGTATTAACAAATATTAAGGTAAGATGATTTAACCCGAGAAGCGTTAATGATGAAAAGAGATCGAGAGAAAGAATTACCAGTTCCTTTCTTGATCCAAGGAGAGACCATGATAGTAGGCACACGGACACCAAGCCTATCAAACTTGAAGAAGCTAGGGGGTGGACCAGTGTTACCATCAGGGCTAGGAACATTAACATAAGGAGTTTGGACATGATCATAAAACCCACCATGCTCATCATATGTAATCACCAAAAGTGTCTCATTCCATTGCGGACTCGCCCTTAATGTCTCGTAAACTTCCTTCACAAGCTTCTGCCCATTTGCTACATCGTGCGACGGATGGTCGTCATTTGCTGGCATCCCTTTCAAATCAAAGAATCTGCACATACATTAATTATTAGTAGTACTTAATTAATTAATACACATAGTTTAATATGTGACATACTAGCTACTCCCGTGTGTGTATATGCATACAAAAGGACAAAAACAATGGTCGGAATCAAGTACTACGTTTTCGGCACGGCACTATATATGCTCTTGTGTTTTCTTGTGCGTATAGCCGTGTACTTAAGCACTGTAGCTTAGGGGCACGGTAAGCAAAACTAATGCGTAATGGAATTGGAATTGGAATCGAAACCGTTATGCAACAAGAATCAAAACCACAACAAACGGTCCCACTTACCGTTTTGGGATTGGTAATTTGATACAATTGACAATCTTGACGCTAGACATTTTCTGAGAGGAGGTTCGAGTCGAGTAAAATCACATATTCTAGTAAAATCTCTGATTCTATGCCTCATAAAATTTAACATTGCTTCATTCTCGAGGCTAAGAGAGCCATTTCGACACTCGACAATTGGACGTGAGTGGACAGAAGGACAAATAATTACAAGAGAGCATATCATATAGTAATAGAAAAACATACCTAGGTTCAAGAACAGTTAAGTGAGGGAGTTTGCCATGTTGAGCATCAGTCTTAAACTTATCAAAGAGATGAAACTTGAAAACATACTTCAACTTCCTCAAATTCCTGTAAAACAAAGTACTAGGAACACTTTGGAAGTAAATCCCAAAGTCCAAACCATTCTCATGCACTGAATCAAATATTGTCTTTTGTGGGTAACCCAATGCCAACTGTTTCTTCACATGACTTACTGCTCCATGTGATGTCCCTGAGTATACAAACAATCTGTTGGGCTGCGTCGGGCCTGGCAGCCCTGAAAACCATCTGTCAAACACCGCAAACTCGCTCACCAATTCTGCAAACACGGGTACGCTTTCGGGCTTGAACCCTCTCATTACCGCGTCAGAAATGTTGGGTGATATGGACAAGGCTTGTTCGATGAACCCGTCCATTGTTGGGGTTTGTCCGGACCCGAACACTTGCTTCTCTACGTCTTCGAAGGAGTGGCCCGGGTCCGGATCGACGTACTGGGCGTCGTCGGTTACACAGACGTGTTTTGAACTCTGATCTTTGGTTGAGAGTGGGTTGCACTCTTTTCCTGTTACCCCGTCTATTTGTGGGTTTAGTTTCTTCATCCATCCTAGTAAGTGGTCAAATGACCTGTTTTCTAGGACTAGTACGACTATGGTTTTTATGGGTGTTTGTGTTTGGCTTATGCATGGTTTTGGAGGAAAGATGATGGATAACGAGAGTGCTAGGATGAATAATGTGTGAAATGCTCTCATTTTCTTTTTGGATGAAATGTTCTATTGTGAAACAATTTTGATATAATATGATACGATATGATATTTATAGAGGAATATAAACCGACATTATCATAAAAAAATTTGTACATGTACATCACTACATCATACATTCATACTGTATATGATGGAGCGGTGTAGGAGTTAAGACCTTTTTGGGGATTGATCTTGGCATTAGAAGTCGAAGAGTTTTGGGAGTATTAGCTGATTGTTTTGTTGCTAATTGGTAACTTTGGTAAAGTAGCAACTATCAACTGAGTGGAGTAGAGAATGAGAGGAGATAAAGAAGAATATATGAGAGAAATACATTATAAAAACATTCATGTGGGGTCCATGGTTGATGAGTGAACATAAGATCTCGAAATCTAAAATGAGAGAATGCTGTTGGAGTAAATGTAGGTCAAAAGATCTAATTTAACGGTTTTCACACTTGCGTATTTTACGGATTCTAGCAGTGTAAACTAGAAAGTACAGCGTCCCATATGCCTGTTCATATTCATCTGCTAGCTAATAGCGAAAATACTAACATACACCCGGGTGTACTACCCCCAGGATGATGTCATGCTGATGTCAGCTTCTCTTTTTGTTTATTTTTTTTTTTTGTTTTTTCTTTTAAGTTTTGGCTGCTAAATTACTTTCACATTAAAAAAAAAAACTGTTGACAACCTCCTAATTCTACGCCTAACAGATTTGGATGTTTACTTCTTTTTTTTTTTTTGATTTGTTAAACTATATTCTATTTTATTAAGTTTTTTTCTTTTATAGTTTTTCCATTACTTACATCAAACTCTAGTTTGAAATCTAATTGACATTATTCTTTCAACTAAACCTCCATAATATCTAACAAGTCGAGTCTTATGTCGGTCTCGGTCATATAGAACATCAACGTATTGAAAAAGGGCTGAAGTTGTAATACAAGTTCAAGTTTCGTATAGTTTGCGACCCTTGACTCTAAACTAAGGCTTACCCTGTATATTAAAAATCAACGAGTATCTATCAATTATTATTATTATTGAGAATTGATGTGCATTCAGTAAAACAATAAGTATGTGTACAAATGAGTGAGTTTTGGACAACTCTTAATAAACATATTAAAAATCAAATTGATACGTAGTATAGAATTTCAAACACGAAAAGTAATGAGCTTATAATCAAAATCACTGAGTATATATAAAATAATAATGAGTATTACACGGAAATTTAAAAAATAATGAGTTTAATGGGAAATTAACAAGAATTACAAAAAAATAACAAGCATGTGTAAAATTCGTGATTTTCTAATAACTCGTAGCCCTTGTCGCTAAATTTGAGCCTTGTCTGTTACTCTTTGACCTCCTTTTTCTTTTACAATCGTATGTCATTGCCGTTAGTTTGATTTCTTCGATTCCCTGCATACTCGTATCGAGTAGGTAGTGAAAATCAATAAATATATATATATGATTATAAATATTGACCATTTAGTAAAAATTGATGAGTATCTAACCAAAATAAATGAACATTTAACAAAAATCTAACGAATTTGTCGATCAAGATTATAAAACTTTTGACGAGTACATAACCAAGACGTATTGAGCTAGTAAAAAAAATTAATGGTTTGATTGGTGAAAATCACAACTAACCAAATAAAATGAAATTAGTTACACAACGTCAAATTCACCGAGCATTTGACCACAAGTGAAGCTAAAGAGCATATGCTTAAAATCGATGAGCATGTACTCAAAATGATTGAGCACTTCACATTAAACTAACGAGAATTCGGATTAAACAAACGAGCATTTACATCAATGATCAAACTAATGAGCACATATTACAAATTCAATGAGCATTAGTGTTAAACTAACGAGCATTGACATCAAATGAACGAGTATTATAACAAAAATAAGTTAATGAGTATTTACTAAAAACGTATGAGTATTCAACAAAATTTAACGAGCATTAGAATCTATTAGACGTTTGGGTAATAACAATGCATTTAAAACTAATGAGCATTTATTAAAAACGTAAGATTATTCTTCAAAATATAACGAGCATAATTAAAATTATTAGAAAGGTAATAAAAAAATGAAATTATTAAACCTAACAAGTATTTAGATCAGACAAATGAGTATTCATATCAAATTAACGAGCATATACACCAAAATCACGAGCAAATTTAATGAAATCAACATTACATCAAAAATACATGCACATTACATTGTAAACAGTTTATATTTCAAATTAACGAGCGGTAATCTGACGAGTATGCATATCAAAATAATACAAGCATTACCAATAACAATTCATTTAAACCTAACGAGTATTCGGATCAAACTAATGAGTATTCATATCAAATTAACGAGGATTAAAAACTATTAGACGTTAGGGTAATAACAATAGATTTAAACCTCATGAGTGGTATCAAAAAATATAATGAGCATTCACATTAAACCAACGAGCATTCCTATAAAACAAACGAGCATTGACATCAATGATCAAACTAACAAACACATTTAAATTCAATGAGCATTCATGTTAAATTACCGAGCATTTATGTTAAACTAACGAGTATTGGTATCAAACTAACGAGCATCCATGTTAAATCCGAAATTTTGTAGAACACTACAAAATTAGACATTAAAAGATAAACTCTATTGCTTAATAATGCTTATTAAAATTTGATACTTGTATGTATAATTTCAAGAATTAAAAACATACCAAAAAAGAATTTAAAAAAAAAAAAAATACAAACCGACCTTTGAATAGTTCAAAATTTGATGAAGATGAGCTTTTTTGTTGCTTAATCTTGCGTATTTGTTAATACAACTGCAAAACACAACTAAAATTTTGAATATTGCTATAAATAGTGATAAATTTGGTACCATACTAAGTGAAAATCATCATACCTTGATCAATGTTGGTGAATTGGAAGAACCCTGCATAAACCTTTTATGAATGTTTTCCGATCTAATTTGAATTGTTACGTACAATGAGGAAAGAGGCTAGATATATTATAGGGTAAAAATAAAAAAATAAAAAAAAATAAAAACAAAAAATATATATAACAGACGTGTAGTGTGAAATTCTGAATTCAGTTTTTTTTTTTTTTTTTTTTTATAATTTCCAAAACAGCTTTTATTTATTAATTTTGTTTTAATATTGCTGATGTCATCATCCGGGGGTGCTACCCCCGGGTATATGGTATAGCAACTGGGCTAATAGTAACGCCGGCCGTTTTAGTTCCAGTAGTTGATTGATTCTGTGGTGTTGCCAGAGTATGATGTAGCTAGTGAGCTGGACAGTGGACTGTACTAGGGTTTACGGCATTTCCGAATTGAATAAATTACTAGTTACGTTTTTTCTCGTGTATTGTATAATGGAAACTACGTTAGTTACACTATGATATGATTCTCTAAAGAATAATAATACTACTTCGTACAATGCCACGGCAAACGTATTTGAAAACCTCAGGGTGAGCTATCATCATTACTTGTTAGATGTTGTACATTGACACCAAAACCTTAAAAAAACTTATTTCACATCAACGGCAAGAGAAGGGGTCGTCGGAGTATATTTGTTTACAATTTTTACGAGCCAACGGATTACTCTTTTTATTGTCAATTGTTTTAACATAAAACGTCATTTAATTTGTACAATAATTATGATATAATTTCTTTAATCATGAGCCTGCCCAAATGCCTATCCTTTAATTGCGCAATGAAATGGGTAATTACTAATAAATTTGCATTAACTTTAGCAGCAAGATCATCTCCTAAATGCAAATGCACAATGATTACAGCACCGACTCTGGGATAGATCCAATCATGCAAGCAGCAAGCTAAGTATGCAACTCATAAAAAGCACAAGAGATTTGGTTTTGAACCAAATCGGAGTTGAGCCTACCTCTCATAGTAGTCGACAATACAGATCGAGATTCGAACCTGAAACTTAGTGTAACACCCCGTATTTTTGGGTAATTATTTAATAAGGGTGTTACATTTTATAATGTAATCGAGAGTTATTTTAAGGTTTTGTTGGAATTTGATTGAATTATGATGGAAGTTCTAATTATAGAATTACACAAAAAGGGACGATCCATTAGTTATTCGGTTTGGATTGGGTTTGTGGATCACGCATCTCACCCACCTAACTAAACCCAAACCCGAGTCTACCCACATACCCGTTTATGTAAAATAAAAGAAAAACCCTTGCTTCCCTTTCATAGCAATTCGGCCTCCCCTCTCTCTCTCTCCTTTTCGTAGCCTTCACCCGCAGGAAATTCTCAGCACCACTGTGTCAACTTCAAACACACACAACTCTCACATACGACCTTGTGGTTAGTGGCGTTAGAACCGTGCTTTAGATACGAATCCAACAATATATAGATCGTGTTAAGATGCCACCGGATGCTCCCTGTGGAGATGTTTTAGTGGAGCTGTGTCTATCTACACGAGATCTGTTTCGCCCCCTCGGTACTTTGATGATTCCCGTTGACTCCTAACATATTTTGGGACGAGATTTTGTGGAGATGTTCCTAAAGATATTTGTGACAACATATTAAAATTTGGTAAGATCTAGACTTCTGTATCAAAAGTTATATTGGTTTTCGTGAGTAAACCTTAATTGTTATTCGTGGTTCATTGTGAAGTTGATTCCCGTCGATCCGCTTGGAGTCTTTGGACGAAATTTTGAAGAGAGGTTTCTGACATACCCTTATACAACATACTAAAATTTGGTGGTCATCCAATATTCAAGGTAGAGGTTATTCACGTTTATTTGTTACTGTCTCCTTTTGGGTTCATGATGTATTAGTGTTAATTGTGAGATTTATGACTTGTGGTTTCCCTTTGTGAATTAGGGGATTATTGTTGAGGTTGTGATTGATTGGGTATGGTTGATTATGGGAAATATGATGTTAGACTAAAAAGGAGAAATGGATTGGCGTTTGAGGTAAGAACGTTGATCACAAACTCCCTCACTAGCTATTGACTTGTTGATAACTTTGTATAATCATCTTATGCCTTGCTTTGCTCATTCGTTTCACATCACATGCTATTTGTTCCAATTTCATCACTTGATTCATCTCACCTTCGCTTGTATTGTTCAATTGATTCTCTATTTTTCCTCGCATGTCTCGGCCTCTCGGCCGTTTTGGTTCTCTCGGCCTCTCGGCCGTTTTGCTTGCTCGGCCTTTCGGCCTTTGTCCCTCCTCGGCCTCTCGGCCACTTGACCGAGGATCCCACTCGGCCACTTGGTCGAGTGGTGTGATGATCTTTCTTTTATGTTGCTCCGTTTTCTAGCATGTCTCGTTTACTTACTGATTAATCGTATTGTTGAATAACTCATCCTCAAATAATATATATAAAATGGATGAAAGATAATAAAGTTAATCCACCTAAAGTCTCGGCGTATGTTCGGCTCGGCCGACCGCTGTTTTGATATACCTCTGATCAAGGTACTGTGGGTCGGGTTAGCTACCGACTTCCTTTTAGTCTTCCTCCTAGATGGGAGCTCGTCCTACCGGCCCGTCTAGCGAGGGGTGTGCACACTAGGGATTAGTAGGGCGATAACTACGACTCTAGCGCGAACGTAGTTCGATAAGTGGGGCTATGGGGTAGGACCCTGGCCAAAATAAAATGAATAATTCTGTTGCGTGAGCGGCGATGCTCCTTTGATTTTGTTATCTATTGTCATTGATATTCTTATGATATAACGTCAATTTAATTTGTTCTTGTTAGCTACGCGCCTCAAGGCGCGTAGTATCTTATCTTTTCTGTATGCTTATTTCTTCTTACTCAGCCTGTGCTGACGTTCTGTTTCTGGTTCGTCCCTACCAATTTCTGGGGCCTATGTCAATCTTCGATGGCATAGTTGACAGGTCTTGATGTTGTGGCTGCATGCTTACGAAGCTGGTTCATGGTTGGGGATTGATTTCAAAAGACACATTTCATTTTAGACTTTATTTCATTTTGGTAGTAATTTGAGAATTCGTTTGAGAACTGTAGGTTCGACATTTTAAGACTTCCGCTGTATTATTTTCATTGGTTTATTGTAATCCAATTTCTAACCTAGCAATTGACTCGATAGTCAATTGTGGCGTGACAATTCTAAATTATTTCTATTTATAGTTGGTCAAAATTTAGGGTTGTTACACTTAGTGGTTAGAGCTAGTAGATGTGATTATGCTACATTGCGACACCTCCAAAAAGAAAGCATCGTATATCCGTATAAGGACGAAACACGAACAATATTTTGCGTGCAATGAAGTGTAAAGCCATACAACTTAGGCAAACCTGAGCTCAGAAAATGTAAGGCGATCGAACAGAAAATTTAAACAATTCTCATGGCTTTCTTAACGAGACCTAACATTTGTGCAACTTTTCTGTAACAAGAACAAGCTCATGAGTCATGGCATGATTGACATCTTCGTCGAGTTCTATACTTCTGATGATTTAAAGAGCCCACACAACATACCAAATTGAAAAAACTACAAATGACATGATCCTCCATTTTATTTTGTATGTAAGGATGTAGATATTCTACCTTGTCTTCAATGGGAAGAATCACCATACTAAAGAAAGAGATGGCAGAGGTTTTGAATTTTGGATCTGTTAGAGATGAATTACTGTCGAAGAACAAAATGCTTTCGTAAAACATTGCTTTTTCGTTCATGTGTTGAATCCCATTGAAGGGGAAAAAAATAACCTTGTTCAAATGTAATATAATGGAATCATCCATGTTCAAGTGAATAATATGGAGTAGAAATCAAAGTGTGTTTACACACTTACACACGGTCTTGTGCACGATTAGCCGTTAAAATTTGTGATGTGTTACTAGGGTGTGGACCTATACAAGACAAGAGCGCTGATTTTTACATTCTTCAGTGTGAGAGCACACTTCTTTGTATCTCTCTCTTTCTGAAGAAGAAATGTAAAGATCAAAAAGAGCGTAAAAATTAGTTCAAAAAAACACACAACTAACCCGAATCTCTCCCCGCCTCATGAATGAAACAAAAATCAACCAATACCCACCTAGCCATTAAAGTCGCATCATATTTGCGACAGGTTAAATGAATTCAAGACCCTTGATTTCAACTGCATCATCCATTTCTCTTCAAATAAGCTAGCACACCCAATCCAGCAACTAGTGCAGCGCCAGCTGCGACACCACTATACGCAGCTGCCCATGCATCAGGTTGAGCATAGTCCAGACTCGTAGAAGCTGAAGCACGTCTACGACCACGTGAGCCTGAGTAATCTAGATGCAATCTTAGGCCCTGTTAGATGAATATGAACAACAAACAATATAAGAGACTGATCTCCAGCTGACCATATTGATAGCAAATAGCAAACAGAAGTAAAATCCCAGCAACAGAACCGATTCAAAACAATATTTTGAAAGAATATTTTCACCCGAATCATATTATATGATTTATAGACACCGTAACTCCGTAAGTCCAAACAGACAGGTTGCCAACCTCGCTATAACCCCAAAGAAGGGACACGTCCAAACAAGTAGGCATGAGTTCAGATCCAACGGCTTTTGGGAGCAAAAAGAATAGACATGAAAATATACTGAACAAGTCATCCATACACACCCAATCAACCCAAGATAGTGCAAACATGAATGACCAAAATCCAAAACAGAAGCTTTACATGAAACATGAACAGTAGGCTACACCAAGTGGCAGCGTTATTCACTATTACAGATGACTATTGTGATGCAGAAGCTGAAATTGTCTACTTCAAAGAAAAAAATTATCACAATCTAGTTCAGACATGGATCACCCTTTTGATTAACTAAGTTAGGGAGTAACAAAGTAAGCGTTTTCAAAAACTTTATTGCAAATTCCAGCTCTAGTTGCGAAAAAGCTGCAGGAGTAAACAGCTGCTCGTGCATCTAGAGTGGATGTAGAAATATTCACCTAAAGGTAATGACTCACTCTCTATATCACCAGTACTTTTGAAAAAAAGAATCATTACACTATCACCTAAAGTTGAGCCAGTATTGAGTTGCACAACGGAAAGCTTGGAGAGCTCTTTAAATTGTGTCCACTACAATACACTGTCAGCCCTTTTGACTATCAATTTTGCACAGCCTAAGCTCTCTTCATGTACTCCCTCCATTTCATTAGGTTGTTTGCATTGTGTTTGAATTTCTCTCACATATTCAAACACAATGCAAACAACCTAATGAAATGGGGGGAGTAATGTATATAACACAAGTACATAGGGCAGGTAGCACTCGACAAGTCGAGATCGAAAATCAGGTTATCCAACTTTATAAGTCAGAGAACTGAGACCTCTGGGTTCCACATCTTACTATTTTGTGATGTTCCACCACAAATCACTGTCTACCAGACTCTGTGCTGTGCATCTATACTTAGCGCAAGTCTCAATTTTAAAAGATCAATCACAAGAAACAATGTTATTGGTGGTGTAGCCATTCATTTGCGAGAAAATTCAATGCCACCACTGGAGATGCCTAAAATCTTATACACAAAGAGCTAAATCAAAATCATGACCACTACAAAGAGAGCTAAACCAAATAATCTATATTTCTATACCCCACGAAACAACCCTCTACATCTTTGATACCTAGTAGGATAGTGTTAGCTTTGGGATCTCTGGCTAAGGTGTCCTGCCCTCGTCACCCTTCCCAGCCCGCCCAGCCCAGTCCCATGTCATACCATATAATAACCTTGCTAGAGGTAATGTGTCAAGGCATGCTCTAGTAGTCTTGAATAGCATCCCGTAGACATCAAGAGATGCACGAGTTTTCAGCACATATAAGCTAGAACATCAACTCACACTGAATAGAAAGGAATAACACAAATACTTCTTAAATCTATAAAAGCAGAAACCAATACCTTCCACCCAGCTGATCTAGCATGATCCACAGCTGCAATCAGATCCCCATCAGTAGCCAGTACAACTCTGTCACCATCTTCATCTTCATACTGCAGCATGCAGCCAATGATAATCATATCATGTTCAAAGCATGAAATTAAGCATCACTGAACTTAGAATTGCGCGGAGTGGAAGATCTCACTTACCAAAATCTGTGGTAGATTATTGCGATCAATATCATCACTCACTCTCTGAAGTATACAAGTAATGAGATCTGTCAAACTTCTCGTATCTGAATCCAAAAGAAGAATCCCGTCACTGAGCTTTCAGAATACCAGACAAGCTTGCCCCTCAAACACAAAGGGAAGCAGATGACCTATGGAAGAGATTAACATAGAATTGCAGATGGAATCATTTTCCCAAGTACTCACCACATATAAAGCGGTGCATCCTGCCTCTCTTGTCTGAAATCTTGAAGGCAAAGGTGTTTGGCTGCAATGATGAAGTGGGGAAGGATCTCCCTGTCTCACCACTGTCAGATGCCAGTTTCTGAGATCCTTCACTGGAATTATATAGAAAAAGATATCACAACCATTTCCAATTCCTTCCAGATGCACACCATGCCAAAAAAAATGGATGTTACCTCCTTGTGTCATCATCGTCATCTGCAGGTCCCAACTGCATAGCAGAATCCCAAAATTTTTGCATCATATTTGCTGTAGCCTCTGTATTTACTCCACCCGTATTACCAACCTAGTTACCAAATAGTGAAGGAAGATATTAGGCACGATGCAACAACACTTCTGGTGACTGATCATCATAAGCTTCGAAAATCTGAAATCAGGCTTCCCAGAACCTTGAAATATGCACTCTCCTAAAATTAGTAAACAGAATAACTACCGAATACAGTAAGTTATAAGCTTAATTCACCTACATCACTAAAAAGAAAAGTACAGTAAAAGTAGTTATCTTTGTAAGAAGCAGTAGCTCAAGCCTATGCTCTAAAGTTGCCAAAAGAAAGACGCCCAAGCAACCTTGCATACAAACAGCCACCCCCAAGCCAAAGGATGTAGCAAAAGAATCTTAAAACCATCAGACCAGCCAGCCCATACATCCTTGAGCTGACAATGTACACACAGGGGCGGAGCTAGGGGGGCGCGGGGTGGCTGTCGCCCCCGCAAGCTCAAGATAAGTAATTGTTTTTACATTGAAATAGCATGTGAAATTGTGTCAAAGATAGTTGTTTGGTTGAAATGTAAATAATGAGACCTGGGTTCAAGCCTTAGGAAGGCCTTTTTGAATGTATTTTATTGGTTTTTGTAATTGTTATATAGATTGATTTGGCAATTTCGCCCCTGCAACCCTTCAGAAGACAATCTTCCCCCCCCCCCCAACCTTCAAATCCCAGCTCCGTCACTGTGTACACAAATCAGAGTTCTATTCCTTCATCACTAACAAACGAACAAAAAATAACAGCAATTAATATGTCCAAACATCATCAGCAGAACATTACTCTATCGTTGTTTGCTTTTGTTATTTAAAGAAAGAGGACCATATAGTAAATTAGTTTGTGAATCTACGAAGCAGTCCAAAGTGCAAGATCATTTAGTCTACGTATCATACAGAAAATGGCAAGCAGACTCACAGTGGCAACAGCTGCATGGGTGATGTGGATCACATCGACAACAGCAACAACACTCCCTTCTGCCTCGAAGCAACAAAAAGCCATGAGAAAAAGTAATAAACCACAATAAAAAAAATGAAAGCAATCCAAAATTAAAAACATACCTCTGTCCACAACTGGCAAATGCAAGAATTTCCCGTCATGCATGGTATGCAAAGCATCAACTATAGGTGTGTCAACAGTTGCACATTCTGGATTGGGTGTCATCACCTGCATTTTTAGCGCATAGAACAAAACATGGCGCTTTGACATTTAGAGATCCATGAATAAATTATGAAATTTCTTTAGGCTACCATGCATTCTGAACCAAAGTTGTAAGCAATTCATGAAGACTTTCACTGCTACCTTTTCGACAAGAGTCGTATCAGACTGAATGTTTTGCGCAATCACCCGCATCAATATATCCTTGGAACTGTCAAAATTACCAAGAGAAGTTTGAGACCTCTTAAACATTTGGAATTGTGTATGACAACAAAGAGCCACAGCACAGAGTCTCCAAAATGAAAACCAGTGCACAGTCTCATTAAACAGCACGGAAACATCAATATCAATGGGTATCATTACACCAGATACTTACGTTAATATTCCCTTTGGTTTATTTTCTACAGTCACAATAGCACAGCTCAACCGATTATCAAGCATCTTCTTTGCTGCTGATAAAACTGTGTCAGTTGGCGATATTGTTATGAGCCTGAGAAAGCACCCTTCAACTTTGTTAGATCAAAGTACCTTAGAAGGCGGAATATGCCCATTAAAACATCCATAAAACAAGAGCTATTACCTACTTTGAATGCTCAGAAAGAACTGTAGACAAAGAGGGCTTGAATATGCGGTCCCTCAATGCGTCAATGAAATTGTTAGGGCCTGTAAGCAACATAGAATTACCAAAATTCAGCAAAACGACCCGGACCTAATCTTCCAAACAAAGAATTTAGGAGAAAAAGAATTCCCATTAGGAAAGGATCCAAAAAAGAAGATAATGTTTTCAGCCCGAACACAATTTCATTAATCTACATCTCTGAACTAACCAGCAGCTGATGAACCCCAGTTTTTTTCAACTCCCTCAACAGCTGCCACTATAGCCTTGCCTTTCTCAGCAGCCCTCTCCATACGTGCAATAGCATCATATAAGCATTTTGCGATATCGAGCAAAGCTACAACCTCCCCATTTTCCACTACTGGTAGATGTCTGAACTTTCCTGCAAAGGCACACCTAGGATCAGATAACTCCTGATAAATCTTTAAATATAATCAGCGAAGTCAACAAACTAAGCTCTGGTGTTCTTTATACCTTGAACCATTTTCTGCAGTGCTTCCACAGCTAAGGTGTCTGATAAAACAAATACAGGATTTCTGGTCATCACTTTTGAGACAGGAGTCTCCTCAAGATTTAGCTCTTTAGCAATTACCCCTGTGGCAATATCCTTGATAGCAATAACAGTTAAAAATGTTAGAACATGGAAACTCAAGCAAATACAGCACGTAACAGGGCACCTATTTACAAATGCAATAATTTAATGCTGTGGGAACTGGGATAAGTAACTATGAACCTTATCTGTAAGGATTCCACAGAGTAATGCATTTGAGTCTGTTAATAATACAGCATCTACTCTACGAGCCGCCATTCGTCGACAAGCATCATAAACACTTGTAGTTTCAGGAATGGTAAGAGCCCTCGAAAGTCGCAATCGCTTCACTGTTCTCTCTCCAGTTAAACCCCTACATGCAGTAAATATTAACGAAGATGAAACCAAGGAGTCCACATTAAAGGATGTTCTTATGCATCTAGCACGCGCAATGTGAGATATTAAGTACAAGATATCATCGATGGCAGTAGTTTAGATGGGTCCATCGGTTCGAAGTCAAGACATATAGAAGCTCTTGTGAACAAGGGAGAATCACAAAGAAGATTAAAAATTGTTATTGTAGTTTTACTACTACTTTTTTCTTGCCATACAGACCACAGGAGTCAATTATGTATGTCTGACAGATTTCCATCAACACATGAGTTATTTAAACCTGTGCATGAAAATCCAATGATCCTGTCTATGATCAAGCATATTCACATATTGTATTCAATCATGTGAAATTGCAGCTGAAAGACAAAAAAAATGTCATCTAGACTTACTAACTCTGACGACAACATATACAAGCTAGAAAAGCTCAGATTGACACATAAGCAGGTTTTAAAACATTTACAATGATTAGATGAAATATTCTCCCCGTACTAAACAAGTACCAAACTGTTAAGAGACAACTTTCCTAATAGCCTTAGGAGAGACACTATTAATCCCCTCAAGCATGAAGGGGAATCGCTCTTGAAGACAATATTGAAAGACCTCCAGCAGCTTCTTTTAGAGAGCAGTCACATGTGCACTATATAACCTTGCACAATGCATGAAACACAGTTGGCAAAACGCTCGCAGGGAAATGGAGCTCGGCTATAAAAAAGCAATCAACTGATTTTCGTGGAATAAATAGTTCCGACTAATCACCCACTTCTCATTTACTTTTTAAAACTTTTGTTCATCAACTAGTTGTTGGCTCGTAAACGAACTCAAGCTGACTCTTCTTCATGTCTACTTGTCTAAAAGGGACATAGAGGTATGTGAACACTAACTAGAAATTCATGTTCCATCTATCCGCTTACATACATCTGTGAAAACATCATCGACAATACATTACCCAGCAATACAATGCCGCATCCCATGAAAACCTTAGTTTCGAACATTTATCCCAAGTGCGCGAATTTGGACACAGTTCATACTTAAACAAACATTAAACGCACACACTGCTTATCCAATACAAACAACAAAAATTACAAACAATGGCGAAAACATGAAATTCAAGCAACATAAAAATGACAAAAAAAAAATAGAACATACATGGATCGTTGTGAGGTGAGCGGCTTTCGAGCAGGTTCCGAGGGGCCTCCATTTTCTACACCTTTGTTCCTCGAATAAGACGATGACGACGAAATACTTCTCCTGTTGCTCGACATTTCCCCCCTCAGCCTGATTTTCTCTAAATCATACACAATCATAACAAAATCCTTTCAAAATTTGACCAAATTCAATAGCAATTTCAACTTACACCTACAAATTAAATTCTAACATTACATATTTACGAATTAAAATCAACAAATTGATACGAAAAAACGTCCAAAAAACAATCACAAAATTCAATCGCATTTCAATGATATAATTACAGATACATATTAAATGTCAACATTACGCAATTCACCAGTTACAGAATCCAAATAACGGACAAATTGATACAAAAAATAACAATTACAGGACAAAAATTCTACACATTTTCATAATTATCGTTATCATATAATACATTTTAAATACGAAATCAAGAAAATTTGAATACTGACCGAAAAGATACGGGGACGATAAAATTGCGAGTCAATCACAAAAGCGTGATGAAGAAGAAAGGTTGATCGGGAAAAGTAAACGATCGGCGGCCGGAAAATAATCGGGAGAATATTCCGACCGGCGAGTCGTTTTTTTTGGAGGGAGGAGAGGAAGATAAAATGGAAGGAGAGCCTAAGAAATGGGAGAAAAAAATACTTTTGTTTTTGGTATGAAATTATCCTTTTTAAAAGCATTCCTTTTTCAGAGGTGGTCGTGTGTTTTAAATCCTTTACGTATTGCTCCCACGCACGTCAAACTAACCCATTAGGGCCATTACCCACCCTGCCACGGATCTCTACTTTTGAGCTCATCAAATCGTTATGTGAGGTCATTTTGGTATACAGGTGAGTAGCTAACATTGTTGGGAGGTGGCATGAGTATTTGGGTTCGGGCTAACTTCTAAGTTTTAAACTTATTTATTGTTTCCGGTAGACCTAAATGAGTCATAATTTTAGTACTCGTTGTTAGATGTCGTATGATAAATTATTATGAATGGATTTCTTTCTCTTAAAAAAAAAAAACAAAAATACAAACTAAAAAACGGACATGAGATGATCCGCGTTCCGTGGTCCACGGGGGCTATGTTTGGTAAAACTAGCTGAAATAGTAGCTGAACGCTGAAATAGTAGCTGAATGCTGAAATAGTAGCTGAAAGCTGAAATAATAGCTGCAATAGTAGTTGAAAGTTTTTAGGTGATAATAAAAGGAGTGTTTTGGCAGAATTAGCTGATATGGGAGCTGGTATATACAAAATTACATAAAATGCATTATTTATTTATTTTTATCTCAATTTAATTTAGTAAATAAATGAGGGTAAATTAGGAATAAAACTATGATAAGCTAGCTTATTTTTAAATAAGTTACATGGAGTAACTTCTTAAATAAGGTAGCTTATTATTTAAGCTAGTGGTGTTACCAAACTAACTTATTTGGTCAAAGATCTTAAAAAACTAGTCAAATAAGCTACTTTGGCCAAATAAGCTAGCTTATTGTGCATACCAAACATAGCCGGAATTCAACTGCCTTTGCACTGAGCTTTACACAGTTCACGAAGTACCATGTCACGAGAATCGATTACTACTAAGAGCATTGTTAATGGCAAAACAAACCCGGTATAAGAAGTTGGTACTGCCAAAAAAGAAATAATAACAATTAAGAGAGAGAAGTAAAAGAGGTGAGAGAAGTTGAAACGTGGTGCAAATTAAAATATTACCAGGTCTTGGACCTCAATACCTGGTCCCACAATGCAATGTCAGAGAAGAAAACAGGAGGAGAGAGACGGTAATACCAGGAAAGAGAGAGCAATCTCAATATCAGGTTTTAACCCGATAACTAATAATAGCACTCTAACGAGTCATACATATTCATTCTCTCGTTCGTGTCATTTGTAAATGACCCAAAATATTCCGCCCATTCAATAATGTATTTAAAACCGGACCAACCCGATCGGTTCAATCACAAAATCGGTACAGCAGTCCTCCTTTACCATCGGGGACCTCGTTTCAGAAGTACAATACTCATCACTTGCCCGGTTTCCCTCTCCTCTTCTAAAACCCTTGATCATTACATTTCCTTAAACCCTACTCTCACATTTCCCTCACACACACACACACTCCCAAAAAAAGAATGGCTCTATGTGCGAGTGCAAAGCGCGCAATCAGGGGATTATGCCGCCAAAATGGTGGGTTTTCAATGACAAGAAGTGGGTCTCATTCAATTGTTGGCGATCTTCAGTCTCTTGGAATGTTTTCGAGATGTTATTCGTCCGAACCCGATAAAGCTGATCAAATGAGTCGTATTAAGGAGCTCCGAGAACGAACTAGTGCTCCCATTAAAGATGTTAAATCTGCTCTCGTCACTTGCAATTGGGACATTGGTAATAAAAAAATTCTCATCTTTAAAATTTTTCTTGATTAAATTTGTGATTAGATATGTTAATTGTAATGATTTGTGAATGATAAATAGTGGGTTTTGTTTGATTTTGCTAATAATTGTGTAAATTAGATTTTGTTTGGAGTTTGGAGTTGGGGAGAAGTTGGAAATGGTGGTTTTTTTGAACTGGGAATAATACTTAGTTTGCTTGCAGATGCGGCACAGAAGGAGTTGAGGAGGATTGGGGTTTATCTGGCTTCGAAAAAGTCGTCGCGAGCTGCTAGTGAAGGGTTGCTTGCTTTGGCTCAGAATGACACTAGAACTGCTGTTATTGAGTTGAATTGTGAGACCGATTTCGTTGCGAGGAATGAGATATTTCAATATGTGGTTAGTTAGGAGTTCTTTTCTAGATTTAGCTGCTGCCTCTTCTTATTCAGCATTTATATTGGTTGATTAATTTGACATGCTTAAAATAGCTTATGTGAATGATTGCTTAGGTTATGCTTCATTTCGTCTTCCAATTCGTCTAAGTTGTTGATTATCAGGAATTGGCCATGCCCTATATAGATAAATATCGCTTTCTGCTGTGTCATGTTAGAATCCTATAGCCATTTAGGGTCGGAGAGAGTAATTTTCGAGTATGTTGAGAATCAGTTGGTGCTGGTGTATGAATTCGGCCTTTGTATTAATTGTTGTGTGGCTGCTTTTTTATGTTCTAAATCGTGCCTTGGCTCTATTACCGCGTGTTCTGAGATATTACCTTGATACTGATGCTTCATCCCATTGTCATTCTGTTAGGCTTTATCTCTAGCAAAGCTGGCGTTGTCAAGTGAGGGTTCTTCACAGCAAGCTATTGAGGCCTTTCCTCTGTCGCTTGACTATTTGGAGGTCAGGAGTTCACTCATGATCATCTGGTTATCACTTTATATAGATTTGTCTTAAGAGTGGATGCCTCATAATTATAATTGCTGCAGCGTTTGAAGCTGAATCTTGCTCATCCAAAAATAAGTGGGGAGAAGAGTGTTCAAGAGGCAGTGGTTGAACTCGCAGCTATGATGGGGGAGAACGTCAAACTGAGGAGAGGTTTTGCAATGTCAAAGACTTCGCCTGGTGTCATTTCTACGTACCTTCATTCAACTCCTCAGCCAGGTTAGGTGATCTATCCAGACTTCTATTCACCCTCGCTACCCACTCCCCACCGTACCCATAAACCCAAAAAAAAAAAAAAAACATGTTGCGATGAAGTCGACTGTCACTGCGGAGTAATAGTACTCATGTTTCAAAAGCAGTCTTATTTTGCCAGCTAAACCTCTCAGACATCACATTAGTTAAAGCTTCGGCTCTTGTAACACTTTGATTGTTGCATCTTCATTCAGGATTGGGTCGCATTGCTGGGCTTCTATCTTTGCAGGTGGAGGACCCCAATGCTGACTTGACTGCCCTTCAGCGAGTTGGTACAGAATTAGCTATGCATGTCGTAGCTGCAAAGCCACAATTCCTCACAAAGGAACTGGTTTCCGCTGATACATTAGAGAATGAGCGTGAAATTCTCAAATCCCAGGTAAGCTTTGTGTGGGAAATGAATTTTTAGTTTTTAATGCTTTTTTGGATTTAAAGAACCACGCGTTATTTTTTGGGCTACTTACACCATTGTTATTTTCCATCTTTCAAGAGGTAATGTCGCTCAATGGCCCTTAACACTCTTATGGGTTGCCTACTTGCCTTTCATGTTTTAGACTTTGCTTGGAAGTTAACTTGTAACATGGTTATGATATACTTTCGTTTTATAGTTTTATATTTGTTTATTTGTGCTGAGTTCTACTGTTTGCATATGAAAAATTCTTTCAAGTTTTGCCCCATTTTGGTTCTATTTAGTTGTTTATGATATATTTCTTCTTATTACAGGCTGAAGCATCAGGAAAACCAAAGATGGCCGTAGAAAAAATGGTAGAAGGTCGTTTAAGAAAGTACTTCGAGGAAGTTGTTCTTATGGAGCAAAAGTACGTTCTTAATGATACACTAAATGTTAAGGTAAGTAAACATGTGGAATGACTTCGAGTTGTTTTTTTTTCCCTTCATAATGACTTTGCATTCATGTAGGCATAAATTGGTGTGATGGACACTTTCCCAGTTCATGGATTTTGATGAAAGTTATGAGATAATATTCTTAATCATTTTCATTGTGCGTAATTTGTCAGACTGTGTTGGATAACTTAAGCAAGGAAGTTGGTTCCCCTGTGAAGATTGAGAGTTTTGTCAGGCTGGAAGTTGGAGAAGAAAGGTACGATCTTGGCAGAGTGGCATAATATATCTTAATGTTGTCATTGCTGTTCGTAGATGTGTACTCTCCCCTCTTATTCAGATGCGAGGCCTGGGCAGTTTAAAGGTCTGTGGAGTCATGATTAACTGACCTTGCTTGCCTGTGCTTTCCGCTCTTTAATAAAATTATGTGTTGGTAAAATATTTTATTATACGGAAATTAACCAGCTTAAGGACTGCCAACTGGTGAATGGTAAACGGAAAAAGGACTATCATCTACCTTTCAGGACTGACTTGTGCTATTTAGTATTGGTTCTTTTAGTCTATAATACCTCATCTGACGTTATGATTCCTCATAATCAGATGTTCTTGATTAAGCAATCAACTGATTATATGTAATCACCTTGCCACTCCTTTTACGACCAAAACAAATCTCGATAAGCCCAAGGCTACAAATTGCCACAACAATCATAAAGGAAAACGCATACTACATGCTGAATCTTTATAGAAAAATGAGGGCTAGTCTCTTCTTTGCGCAATCTAGGCCATTTTCTTATGTCCATATATGTACACTGCAAATCCATTAAGTTATGAATGTCGAGTTCTTGTATGAGCATCTTGCTACAATAACAAAGCCTCGGTCACGAAATGGTTTTGGGCTGGTATGTAAGACTCACCTCCAACAAATTCTATAAATTTAAGACTGTTGGAGTAGTGTTCCTTTCTTAGGGTGGTGGAGGTCAGGAACCTTTGGTAGGATAAAAACAAACTAGCACTTTGTCCAGATACAGAGAAACAGAGGGCAAGAAGGGGAGGGATTCAAGACATTTTCTTCGGATACCAAAATGAAGAGTGTGAGAAAGGAGGAATATTTGCGCTAAGAGCAATTGAAACCTTTGACAATGAAATCATTAGAAACAGCTTTCCTTTTGCTCAGCGTATAGAAGCTGTTTTTATTAGTCTTTGGAATGGTTAGTGACCTGTAATATCTAACTGAAACACATCAGCCCAGCAATGATAAATTATCTGATCAACAATTCAACATGCTATGAAAATATTGCTAGGTAGCTTCATGAGCACACGATGTTCACACTTTCACATATATGAAAGTCATCAAGCTCTTGATATGGCATATGCCGCTGTGTGTCTTCATAACGGATTTTCCTCCCAAAAACTCCGGAAACATTTGGTTTATTCAATAGGGAGGTGATGCGTATCTTTATCACTTAAGATATGGGTATGAGTATTTGCAGCGGAAAATTAATATAACAACTTGTTTCCGTGTTTAATTGAAAGAAAAAGAAAATGATGAAGGATATGAATGGCGCCTTAATTAACCAACTAAAGACTCAAACTACAATTACAGAGCTTGATTCTAAGCTACTTGCTTGTATAAATTTCGCCTATTAACTGATTGTTCAACCACTAAGCAATCTTTAGCCTAATTGAATTAACGAAGAGTTTAGTCTCGCAAGACAACAAAATTAAGAGAACTCCTTTAAGCCTCTTTGGTATTTCTTATCAAATTTTGTATGTTGCAATTACATAGAAACCAGCTCCTTATACAGGCTTCTAAAAGATGTAACCACTACTTTTCAAGTAACAGTATTAAAGTGTGAAGTTATAAATACAGTAGACAATTTGGAAGTTCCAATCAACCCCTTTATTTCCCTAATAAAGTGAACATGAAACTCTTGACTTAACACTAAATATAAAGAGTGACATGCACTAAACCTTAACATTCAGATGAATTGACAGGCACCATAACTTTTTCGTTGCTGACAGTCAATGCTATGTCCTTGGAAAGATAAAGACGATATCTAACACCTCCTTTTTGAATGACAAGTTCAGAGCCCAAAACTATGACGTTAATGCTGAACCATCATTTCTTTAATTTTAACCCATGTTCAAGTAAACATACTTGGTGAGATGTCCAATGCAGCATGGTAACATAAGTTGGACATCTCTAGATGGTCCAAGTATGTTTAATTGAATTTGGGTTAAAATTGGAGAAATGATGGTGCGTCACATTATAGTTGGAGGCTGATAACTTGTTTGTCATAACTTTTGGGTTACTCATTAGATTGAAGTCATTCAAAGGGAGGTGTTAAATATTATTTTTGTCTTTCCAACGACATATTATGGGTTCTCTGAAGTTTCGACTTTCAATTCATCCGAATGTTAAGGTTTAGTGAATGTTATTGCATTTACTACTAGGTCAAGAGTTTCATGTTCATTTTATTAGGGGCAATTAAGGGGTTCATTGGAACTTCTACGTTGTTTTATGTTTTTTTATAAATTCAACTTTAATGTTGTTACTTAAGAAGAGTAGTGGTTACATCTTCTAGAAGCCTAATAAGGGGCTGGTTTTGATGTATTGCAACACACAATTTGACAAGATATACAAAAGTGTCTTAAAGGAGTTCCTTAATCTTAGTGTCTTGTGAGACTAAACATTTCGTTAACTCGATTAGGCTAAAGATTGCTTAGTTGGTTCAACAACCAGTTATTAGTTGAGATACATTCAAGCTGGTAGCTTAGGATCAAGCTTAGTTTGGATCTTTAGTGGGTTTTACTTAAGGTGCCATTCATATCCTTCATCTAGTTTCTTGTATCATTTAAACACAAAAACAAGTTCTTATTTAATTTTCCGCTGCAAATACTTATATTCATATATTAGGTGACTAAGATACGCATCTAGAGGGAAAATGGCATATATTAATGTAAGGAACAATTTCCTCTCAGCATATTTTGTGATAGTGCATTATAGAATGATTTCAGGGTTCAGAGTTAAAACACATTGAAATGTTAGCATGTAAGTTATTATGCCAACTAACACTACCTCAAAAAAACTCACAACTGTCATTATGGTTAAAAAGTTCTATTTTGCTTTGACAGATGAACTGCTGAAATGTTCAGCGTTCTTGTAATTTGTCTGCTACAGTTGCTCGTGCGCATGAACTGGTGTTCTGATGAATTTGTTGTGTGGATATCTGTAGCACCATCTTAAAAAGTCATAGATTTTCTGTCAACCTGCCCTTTTAATCTGTTCCTTTTCTTCCAAAAATCCTCTACAAAACCATGCTTTGGGAGTAGTATCTCTGTAGTGTAGGATTGCAATTCTTGCATAGTTTGATGCGTAATGTACTAGAAAATAGAGATACTTTATCTCCGTCATGACCAGTTTGAAATTGTTAATATTTGCATCTCTACAACACCACAACAGTACCTTGATGGTTCAAACTTCAAAGGTTCCTGCCTAAGGCCAGGTGTAGGGGGTCGCTTGTATATATCACATAAAGAGGTTGGTTCAGATAATCGAAATACAATCGGTCGAGAATTGTGGTCCGCTAATTGCTACTACTTCGCAATATGTGCATCTCTTTGTCCATGACAAATGAACTCTCATCTTTAGTTTGCTATGTCATCTCTGGTTAAGGTTTTGAAGATTTTAAACTCCAACACGAGTTCAGCCTGTAAATCTGGACTTGGAAACTAAGCTGTGAAGTTCATTATAGCCTCCTGGGAGGCTCTTTGCATAGACTAGAGGCATAGAGTATATATATACTATGCCATTCTAAACATCTTTCATTTACTGCACTTTGTTCGTATATTGTTGAGACGAATGTTGTAATAGGGCAGTAAGTGCCTCCTACAGCAGGCCACCAGAGTCTAAAATCAAAGAAGCCTGATGTACATATCTGGTAGGGTGAGGGGGCGATTGTTGGGTATGTTGTCTCTTGCCCTGCAAAAAATTGTTGCTACGAGGTTTCATGCAGGAAATCGTTGAGTATTCTGGTCAAGTTGACTGATTGATGGGTATCCTTGGTGTAGGAGGGAGAATGTTCAAAACTTAATGATGTGATTCACTTTTATGTGTAGTAAATTTAAAAGTTCATTTTTGCTTCATTTCGGAAAAATATATGTTGAATACCTTCACGTATTCTTATGGTGTTGTTTCTTATATTTTGCAGCGCAGAGGCCAATGAATCGGAAACAGTGGCACAGGCGGCATAGACTCGCTGATGAGTAAAAAGAATACGAGACATCTACTCGACAGCATAAATAATCTTGTGTATCATGGCCAGCTGATTTCATCTTTTCTTCTGAAATGTCAGATATACTTGTACTTTGGTAAATTTAAACGGAGCAGTAAAAGCTTAGTTAAATCCTGCTTCAGAGATTGGTTAAACTCTGTTTCTGTTCAATTGCGCTCATTTTTGTCAGCAAAAGTAGTACTTATACTCTTCACTGGATTAACGCGTTTTGAAAATGTCAGCTCTCATTCTCATGTTTGAGATATATGCAGAAAATCTTGCCATTTCCCTGCTTTAAGAACCCAATTCCAAAAACGCCAGTGGATATTGAGGGCCATATCGTACACACTGTAGTACGGACGCAGGATCTTCTGCTGAGCTAACCAGTTACTCTATACATGATTGCAGACCCTCCAACTTTTTCTTTAAGGTATGCAAATCGTAGCTACGCATGAAATTGGAGCTACTAGTCTAGTATTTTTGAGCTACATATGTTGGCTTTGGCTAGAAGTTTGTACCTGTACTTGTATAGATAAAGTATGATTCTATCTCTACCATGCAAGCAAGAATAAAGGTACGAAGAATCATGGGGTACAGTTTTGAAGGATCATGATTTATATATATGCTGAGAGAGAATTCTAGCTTCCAGTTTATCATCATCTTTCCATTTCTTTGGAATTTAGATATCTCAGATTCCGGCTTATGCCTGTAATTACAGTGGTACATTTAGTATACTTCTTCATCGTAGTTGCTACACCTCGGGGCCAGCAATGTTGGATTGGGGGCCTGTAGTGATAGGAGTGTTGTTATTCGTAATACTCTCGCCAGGGTTGCTGTTCCAGCTACCGGGTAGTGAGCGCCCTGTTGAGTTCGGGGGCTTCAAGACCAACCCCAAAGCTGTCATCATCCACACCCTCATCTTCTTCGTCGCTTTCACCATATTCGTTATGGCCTTTGGCATCCATATTTACATGGGTTGATAATCTTCTAGCTTTTTTTCTTTTTTTAAACTTAATTGTATAGTATTCCACGGCTTCATATTTCTAGCTTAAGATTAGGCCTACATTCTCATAGGGCATAGTTGAATTTACACTTAGTTTTCATTTCTAGTGAAGGTAGGGATTCGTTACTTTGTGGCTTGGAATATAATCGAATGCAACAAACTAATTCGTTAATTTTTTTTTTTTGGTTACAACTAATTCGTTAATTTGTTGTACGTCTAACGTCTTATATAACATGTGAGCAATCCGTTTCTACAGTATTCGATGCAAGTTTCATTATGAGTCAATCAGAAAAGCTCTATGTTTTACAACAATTTTTACAAGTTGTAGCTGTCTTGCAATTGTTCTAAACCAAGATAGCAGGATGTGGATGTCCATGCCTCCGGTCTGCAATGTGTGCCCAATGCCGAGCACCATTTTGGGTACCGTTGTTAGATTTCCCTATTTCTATGCATTTTTGTCAAGAAATAAAAAAGATGCTTATGAAAATGACAAACACAAATGTTTGAGGAGTGTAAGCGTCAATTCTCTCTACATGACCTGACGAGATGTCGAGTAATATTATCAAACACAATACAATTCAATCCCAGTTCCACGAAAACCGAAACCTCCTCCCATTCACGCTAACGTGATTTTAAGTAAATTCCTTGCAATCATTTTAAATCAAAAAAAAAAAAATATTAAATCAAGTTCCGTCAAAACTAAAATGACGGGAATAATCTTTCTCCGTGATCCCATATTCTATTTTCCCCTCTAGTTTACCGTAGGAAGAGCAACATACTCGTATATAGATACTCATCCAGATAGCACAAAAAGCAAAGGGCTGGCAAATAAATGGCCACCCAACCGTTTCAACTGCCGGTGGCGTCATCCACACTCTCTACTCAACTCTCCAACTTCCCTCACCGATCACACCTCACCTCAACCTCCTCTTCTCCTTTCTCCAATCACACCGACCTCATTTCTCTCTCCTCCACTCACAACCACCGCATTCGACGGCGCCGGCGACCTGTTCACCTTGTCCATGTCGGAATTGAAGACACTGAACCTCTCTTCGGCGGCGGCGACGGCAACAACGCCGCCGCAACGGCGACTGAGTTGGAGGAAGATGAAGAAGAAGAAGTAGAGCGGGAGCCCACTGCTGATGATCTTGAGTACATTAGCCAAATTAAAAATGTAATCATTTGTTTAATTTTGTTCGTCTTTTTAAGTAGCTTGTTGTTTACGATTGATTTTTAATGATCAGGATTATTAGTTTTTAATTCGGATGTTCGGGATTTGTTTGTGTAGGTGTTGCAGACGCTTAAGAAAAACCGGGACATGTTATATGGCGAGGTATGAACTATCAAGTTTTTGTTCTTGCTTTGTTGTGTTGCGGTTCACTTTCGAGTTCGATAGCTTGTATTCGAAGTTGTTGTTGTTGTTGTTGTTGTTGTTGTTGTTGTTGTTGTTGTTGTTGTTGTTGTTGTGATTTATTCCGTTTCCCTCCATCCGAAAAGTAGTGTATCGATTATTCTTTTGTTTTGGCGCTAAATAATTGTATGATTTTTTATGATGTGTATTGAATTTCCAAATTAGGATCAAAAAGTTGTTAGTACATTGTAGAGAAGTAAAATGTTCGAGATGAATTTGTCGGCTGGAACCAAATGAGTGTTCTGTTTAGTGGACTTCGAGAAGTGAAATATGTAGGTGAGTACCAGTTAGAGCACTCGAGAATTTAGTTTAGTCGTTGTGATCGGGGACCATGGGTAGTTAAACCATGAGTGAGTGTTCCGTGATGTTTTCTCAAGATGGTTAAGTGTTTAAGACTTAATTCACGTTGGAGTAGATTATCACACTAATATACCATCCCTCCCGAAGTATGTTTAGTCTCCATAGAGTCCACGTTGATTAGAAGACATACTGAACAAAACAAGATTAAAGATTGCTACACTAGGCCGAATGTATTAGGATGGCAACCTGAGCGAAGTGACTTCTAAAACCAAACCAATGATCCTTGAGTGAAAGACTGAAACTTGTTCCATCGTGATTTTTTCTTACTTTCTGGGCTTCATCTGCGCAAATGTTAGTTAAATTAGACGTCTGAAAGGGAAGATAACATCTTTGAAGTTGCTGTTTATAACTTCAGAATTGCAAGAACATTCTGTTGGATTATCTGCACAAAATGTTATATTGCAATTAAGACGCACATTTTCTTCTAGTTCCAAAGCCATTATTTAGATGAGTCTTTGATCGTTTCAATAAGAGACGGGAAGCTTAGAGAAGGATTCTTCGGTTTAAATTTCTGATATTAGCTTTTAGTGTCATTAGACATATTCTTTTATGTTTGATTTGATAAATGTTTTTTTCTTTTTTTCTTTTCATGGTGGTGATTTTCTCTTACCGTAAGCAACCTCTCCATGTTTTCAACGTAGGGGGTAAGGCGTACATCCTACCCCCCCCCCCCCACACACACACACACACCGCCTTATTGCGGGAGTCTTTGAGGCGCTGTGGTAATGTTGTTGTTGGTGGTGGGGGGATTACTGCTTGCTGTTTGATTCCTTATGTCATGGTTCTTTTACGGTTTTTGATTTTGCCCAAACTTGAGACGTTCCTCCAGCTATGGAACACAAGGTCTTCATTGGATATCTTCTGCAATGTCCTAGAAATTGTTGGTGTTCTGTTACCCTTCCTCCTGTTGTGTTATCCACAAGAATTGAAGTTTGGTTGCTGTGTCAATCTATGCTCAAAAAGAGTTATCGCGCTTTTGGATCTGTCTATAACCTTTGTCCTTAAATTTTAGGTTAAACTGACAATTTCAATTGAGGACCCCAGAGAACTAGAGAGACGAAGATTGCTTGGAATTGACGACTCTGATGGACCATCAAGAGAGGATTTGGTAGTTGCTTTAGAAGAAGTAAGTCTTTTTTTTTTCCTGTCAGGTGGTTCTGTATATTGAATTTCTTTCTTGCATAAAACCTGGTTTTGTTATAGGCTGCTTGTTTAACATTTCTGAACAAGATGTAGTTTGGGTCAAAAAGTTGTAATGCACCTCCAAATATGATTGGAGTGAGCATCGAAATAGATAAGGTGTATAAGGCACTGGGGTTAAAGATGTTAAAGATGTTGTAGCTATCAAGGTTTCTCTTTTCTCTCGTATTAAGATGCTCAAAGGCTGTTAGAGTTATGGTAATATTAGGACATTAGGAATATGTGTTGTATTAGGAAACATATGTGTTTGTTTTGGTATATCTCAGTTATGGTAGGAGTATTAGTCAACGTCTTAACGTCCAAGTCATCTCATTGTATAAATAGGGGTTCACCCTAAGTCACCCGAAATCAATTCACACACATCAATGAATTCAATTCACACTTAGTTTCGGAAAAGTTTGAAAATGAGGTAAAACTGGGTTGGGAGACTTATGGCCCATGAGATTGAGAGCTGTTCCATTACACTATCCACCTCGCCAGGACTCACCTTATCCTTAAGGTGGAAGTCTTGAAACTGGTGGTGAAGGACGCAAGCATTCCCTCAAGCAGCCTCCATATTAGGCATGTCCTGCTACCTGATGAGCACCTCCTGCTGCTCTTGACTATTTTGAATGCCTGTTGGACAGGCAGTACAGCTTGGTCAGCTTCAGGATTGGTTGACAACTTGAACTCGGAGGTGACCTCATACTCTCATAGAGTCATAGGTAGGGGCTGTAGGGGTGTAGAGGGTTGGTGATTTCAGTGTTGCCAAACATGTGGGTTAGTTGCGAGTTACGACACATGGAAGACCGGGTGAATATTGGAGTAAGGGGAAAGGTCGAGTCTATAGGTACCTAACTTGTGAGCCAAGGTATAAGGCTCTTAGAAACTAGCAGTGAACTGCTCAAAGGGGCACTTGGCCACATGATTGCTGGTGGCATGGTAAGACTTTCAAGTAAACTTGATCACCCACCTGAAATGTCTCTTCCCTCTTGAGGTCTGGCCAGTGTTTCTGTCTTTGTCGTGCCTTCAACAGATTTATACATAATTCATCCAAAAAGCCATCGTTTTCTTGCAGTTTTCTTCAGGGAGTCCACAGAAGTCTGCCCCTGTACTAGAGGTGGTGGACTCTCCCATACGATGCCTTTAAAGGGGTCACTAGGTGTCTGCCCCTGTACTAGAGGGGTCCATGCGGACGTGTTATATGCACTAACCACTTAGCCCAGCTCTTAGGGAGAACTGTGGATGAAACAGCTGGGTGTATACAGATCCGAGATCTTGGAATCGGAATAAGTTTGGCAGCGGATCACGAAATCCTGGTGATCGTCTCTATCTAATAAAGATATGCAAATCTTGAGTTAAATGTTCACAACCTCGGTTTGGCCTTGACATTGGGGTGGTAAAATGTAGAGTGGTGGAGTGGGGTATCATGTTGATGGAATAACTCTCCCCACAACAAATTGAGGAACACCTTTTACTGGTGGCACGATGGCATACAGCCGAACAACCTCTCAATCTCTCTGAACAGAACAGCTACCACTGTGAACTGGTGTTTCAGGCCTATGAAATGCACATACTTGTTCATATGATCCACAATCTGAGTATCACATCCGAGCCCTGAGATTAAGGTAACCTTTTGATGAAATCCATGGAGATTTGTCCTGTACTTGGAGTGGCACAGGAAGTGGCTGAAACAGGCCTGCGGGCTGGTATAAATGGCCTTTTGTTGCTGACAAGTTGCTCAATATCAAACATAGAACTCCATTGCTTTGTGCGTCCTGACCCAAAACCACTCTTGGGTTTGATGCCAGTCTTTAGTTCGCCAGCATGCCCATCGGCGGGAGAGTCATGACACACTCTGTGTAATGGTAGTGTGACATTGGAATTAGTGGTACCGCAAGTCGATTTTGGTACCAATTTTTTCTTCCCCGATTTCCCTATGGATAGTTACACATCAACAACAGGGATGGAAAAACATCTGCAGCTACTGTACAATAGCAACTGGCAAGGCTGCTAGAGACAACACTGTGAGAAGGGTTAAAGCTCTATGCATTTGGAAACGCTTAACCTAAGATGTCAGCAAAATTTGAAAGAGTGCAAAGTCTGTCAAGCATCCAAGATTAAGAATCTCGCTTATCCATACTTATTGCAGCCTTTGCTTCTGCCTGAGGATGTTTGTAGACATTTCAGCAGACTTTAGCACAAACTTTCCGAAAGGCAGAATAGCTCACTTTGTAGTTGTTGACAGGTTGAGTAAGAGTGCCCGTTTCATGGTTTTATCCACTCTTCCACTGCAGCGTGGGTGGGTCAGATTTTTCTAGATAATGTCTGTTAAACTCCATGACTTAAAAGGAGCGTTTTGGGTTAAGGATATCATACTCTTGAGTGATTTCTCGAAAGCTCTCTTTTGCCTACATGGAAGGTATTCAAACTGTCGTTTGCTTACCAACCCCAGAGGCCCAGACCATTAGTCAGTCTCAGGTAGAATCTTATATTGTTATAGATTAAGCGACGACCTTATGGGAACTATTAGACCTATAATGGACAGTTTGATTCTAATAAATGGCACGGTCCCAAAGTTTTTGTAACTTTTTTTAGATTCTAGGCGTTCTTTTGTTGAACCAGAAGATTTAATTAAAACTGAGGACTTCATATTTTTTGGATATAGATAAAGTGCGTGTGCTAAAAAAAGAAAGTCCACAATATGTATAAGGAGTTACTGGTGGACGGCGTGGACCTCCCGTTTTTGTGGTTGCTCTTATGTTAGAAATGCGATTTTGATGGCTATTGTATTCATTTACTCAGGTAAATATGGGGAAAATTCCAAGAGATCCTGTTGCCTTACGAATACTTGCAGAGGAGATGGCAACTTGGCCTAATTTGGAGGTACCTTTTTTAACCTTTTGACCTCTTAGCTTTTCATAATTAAATTTTTGGACATCCTAGCATTTCTTGAGTTCATGCTACTTTTTATTTTCTTGTGGTGGGACCCTTCCCCGGACCCTCGCTTAGGAGGGACGCCAATGTGCACCGGGCTGCCCTTTTATGGTGTCGATATATGGTCTTCAATATATACACTCATGCCTGACACTTTTAGTTCACGTACTTGGAGGCATACCCGAGCGGAACTTTTTTTGTGTTTCTCAAGTTCAAAACCTGGTTCTTCCCTCCTTGTCTCAGCAAAAATGATTCTTTTTCTGTGAAAACTCTACCGTGGTTGACAGCTATTGCTAAATGTAGATTTTAATCATGACCAAAGATGTGCACCAAGCTCGCACAACTGATCTCTTTAATGGTTTTATACTCTTAACTCATCCATTGCATCTTCACATAAAAGTAAAACCTTTGAGTTTTGGACAAATAAACTATAGTCATTTATTAGGTAAAGCTATGCCATCCATCGCATAATTCTTCATTGTCACTACTCCCTCCGTCTTCCTTTAAACACCCCATTGCGTTTTTGAGGATTAAGGTGACCAAAGATGTTCATCAAGCTACAACTGATCTCGTTGATGGTTTCATACTTTTTACTCATCCATTGCATCTTCACTTGCTACTAACACATGCATATAAAACTTTGAGTTTGGACATATAAACAAAGATCGTTCATTAGGTAAAGCTATGGCATCCATCGCATAAAGTTTAATTGTCACTAGTATTTGATACATATCCAAGTGTTGGACTCGGCCGAGTTTGGTGAAATTTCCATTATTTCAGCCTAAAATGAAGTGTCCAAGTGTCGTACCCCTTGTCCGAGCGTCCGATTCTTATTTAGTGATTAGCCCTCTAATTTTTGTTGTTTCACCACAGAAGTGGGTGTGTAGGATTAATTGGGAAATTTATGCGTTCTTTGTACGAGCAAGTTCATCATAAAATTTGACAATAATCAAAGATTTCAAGTAGGAACTATAAAGTTGGCAACCCATAAAGGAATATAAAAACTCAATTGATGGAAGGAGGAAGTACATGGTTCACACAAGGGTTGATTCATCGCTCCGCCTGAGTGTAGCTATGTAAATAGAGATCATATTATTTTTTGGTTTTAGGATGAGCGGAATGTAAGTAGAATGGCATATATTCATTTGTTTGGCTACTAAGTCTAGTGGTTGGAAGGATATGGGGGGCATGTACCCATTGTGGAGGATTGGAAAGTGAGGTTCTGAGAAATATTAATTTGTTATAGCAATGCGGGAGGAATGGAAAACGAGGATTTTGGTGGATTTTAGCTGGCAGATAGCGTCCCATTCATACTTTCACCACTCTGACTTTACTGATCACCTAGTGTTTGAGAACATTGAATTGATCTCCATCATCATGATATTAATGTGGCAGTTGAAGTATGGAAGTCTAATACATTTCAAAATCATGTTTGGGGGCCCTTGGAATCGGATTTGTATCTCCCGCTTCTCCCACCCTAATTCCCCCATTGTCACTGCCCCTACTAACACCGTCTCTTATAGTGCAACCATGCCTTCCTATCTACACCATCCTAGGCGATCCCCTATACAAACACACAAATCCAAGAAAAGAAGGGAAATACATGCGAGAGACAAAAGTAGTCAAATTAATAGGTTGTGACATAGGAGAATGAGGATGTGGTGCAGGGTTTAGTTTGGCGATAGTGTGTGGGATTGCGGTCTCATGGAAATATCGGTTTAGGTGGTGGAAGCAGTACAAGGGTCTTAGGGTTAAGACTCTTAGGAGGTTTGGGGTGGCGTCGGTTGGGTGGCGTAAGGGACAAGGTCGAGTTGGTCGTTGCCTGTGATTCAGGCGGTGTGGTCAAGCCGGAATTTAGTTGGAAAGGATGAGCGGAGGTTGGGCTGAGTGGTGGGTAAGGTAGAAAACATGGCGTGCATGCAGCTGTGGAGATGAGGAGGAAGGAGACGGGATTTGTGGGTTAGGAGTTTATATAACAGTGGTTATTAAAATTCTTTGGGTTTACAAACATCAGATTCCCGCCTGATTCCGTCATGGAATTCCAATTCTATGTTCCCTACCAGTGTCAAGAGAAAAAGTGCACAGGGGGTGATGGAGGTGTCGATGGTGCAAAGTGGTATGTTGGTGAGCCTGATTGGACTATCATGCTGTTAAATTACACTGGTATTGATCCTGAAGTGGCCGCAAAGAGAAATTTAATGCATGGGCTTAAGTAGTCCCGAAACAAATTAAAATTAAACTGCGTATACATAACAATATGGCGGCCAAATCTCTTTTCAGAGGAGTAGTTCTAATTCCTTAATCAATCTCAGAACTCTGTGGTTTTGGTCTCATAGCAGTATTCTGAAACTAATAGCAGCTTTTCAATTGCATTAAATGTTGAACTACTAGTTTGAAACCCGTGCGTTGCACGGTCACATAAACATTATTGTATGTTATATACTCATCTTCCATTACCGAAATCATTATGATTATAATTAAACAAAATTTTTTCTAAAAGGAAATAACTTAACCAAACAGAATTACCATTTTTCTAGAACTACCAAGTAATTATTTCATTTTTCAAAGTTCCCACATTATATACCTACATGCTTACATGAGATTAATTATCTAACTTATTAATCAACTCTATTCATAAAAATTATTTACTTTCATTAGCTACTCAAACCAACCTTTATCTTACGTGTAACTATATCACATGACGAAAGTATAAGGATGTAAAGACTATACAAAATCGAACACAAATTATGCGAGATATATACACTTAATTATTTCACATTATCAAACTTAAATAACAAATTGACAGATGTTGTAGCATAGTGATTAGGATAGAAGTACCGCATACAATAGGTTTCAGGTTTGAATTCGTTCTCTTTATTGTATACCGATGTCTAAGCACATTACCCCTGATGTTAGTAAGATTTTGTATGATTCGGCTTCTTCTTTCTAACATATTCATATTAGGTGAGTAAGATGTTGTAGCTACAATGATTCTTGTAAAATTTCATGAATCCAAATGAATTATATCTGTTTACAACTAATAAATTCAGTCCAAGTTTAAAATTTTTAAATGAAATCAAATAACTTTATATCATAACTTACTTAACCTAAGCAACCAAGACATATTAATTAATTATCATGAAGAATTATATAATTAAAGTATCCTCTGACCATCAAGCTAAGTTGTGCTAATGTTCAACTTGATTTTACCACTTTTCCAAATGAAGGTGAATAATGTAACTTATCAATTCCTGAAAAATATGATTAGTCGTAAATGCAAAAAAAAAATATTTATCTTAATTTGTAGGGTTTTTTCTTAGGTCTCTTATTTTGTTTTGTTAAATCAATGACTCAAAATAAAAATATTATACATTACTTATTTTAAAACTTGCAATTGCAATAATTCTTGCACATTATACATTATAAATTCTTTAGACGGAAAATTGTGTTTTGTTCCAATAACTTTGCATATAGGGCCATCTTTCTTACTTTGCATTAAAACGTAGTTCTAAGTTTGTGATAAATATCTTCATGACTGCTGGAATATTTATATTGCACCTTACAAATGTTTGATAATAAAGATCTTATATTCTTATTTTCAATATTAAGCTCGATCGAGCACCAATCTAGGCCTCCATAAAAAAATTTCTATTCAATGGATAGTTTATATTTATAAATCAAATATTATATTCTATAGGACTGTACATTAAAATTTTCAAAACTCTAGAATAAGTTCATTTGCGTCATGGGAGTTTTATCCATATCAAGATGCATTCAATATAATTTCAAAAAATGGTCTTTTTAAGAAGATTTCATAAAGGTGGTTAACCAAAAATTTTGGTTCATAGTAATAGTTCTAGATCAAAGAGATCTATACTGCTACACATATAGATTAATTTATTCCATTAAAGATATAAATACAAAACATTTCGCCTAAATTACATTTGGTTACGAAATTTACCAAAATGTAGAAAATGTCATATGTTTTTTCATGTATTAAAATGTAGATTTGACATATGGAATATTATCTTACCATAACTTATAGAAAAAAAGTATTAGATTGATTCATCATTTCAAATTTACTATAAACATGCATATGGTAAACTACATTTCTATAAGTAATAAATAAATTATTTGCATGATTACTATAAACTCAGATATGGTATAACAATAATTCCATAACATAAATTAATTCTTTATTCACCAGAAGCTCTAAGAAAATTCGAAAGGCTCTAAACCTCTTCAATGTCCACGAAAAAAGTTTCGTTTATAATTAAAGCCTGTGCGCACGGTTACATTAAATATATTATATATATACGCACCATCCATTATCGAAATTATCATGCTATAGCTAAACAAAGTTTAATTTAAGGACATAACTATTGTATATTGTGGATTGTATATTTCATTTTCAATATGAATGCTAGTTGTATCACTCTGTCAATGTATATACTATATTTATATTTTGAATATTATATAATTTAGGACTATGCATAAACTTTTTTAAAACTCTAGGAGAATTCCATTTGCGTTGTGGGATTTTTTCTTCATTTCCAAACGCATTCAATAAAAAAATAGTTGAATGGCTAAGAAGATCACATTAAGGTGGATGACCTAATAATTTTGGCTCATAATAATAGTTTTAGTGCAAAGAGATCTACTCATATAGATTAATTTCTTCCATCAACGCATAACTCACCTAATTAAATTCAGTTATTTTCTAATTAAGTTAAATCAATAACTTCATCAGATATCAGATCAAATAACTTCTTATTTAATCAAATATTTTCATCAGATCATACATAACGTAATAACCAAGACATAATCAATTTTCATGCAAATAACCTCAACCTTCGTAGGGCTTTTAACCTATTTAATAGATTAACCTATAATGATTAGAATTGAGAAATTCATTTGAATAAGTTAAACACGTACCCATTTATAGTAGGGTGACTTATAGTTATTAGTATTAGTATCTCAAATCTAAAGGTTATCATTTGTTGCCTATATGTACCAAAATGTAGAAATTGTCATATTAGTTTTGACTTATGGAATATTATCTTACCATAACATATAAAATGATTTCATGATTATAAAAATGTCATATCTTCGTAGTTACCATAAATCTTATTTCCATGATTACCATCCCTTATGTATGATATACTACATTTCCATAAGTAAAATATATGAAATTTATACATGATTACCATAAAATCGCATATGGTATAACAACAATTGCATAACATAAATTAATTCCTTATTAGCCAGAAGCTCTAAGAAAATTCGAAGGGCTCTAGACCTCTTCAATGCCCACGGAAAAAGCTTCGTTTATAAATATATAAGATTTGTGTGATCTAACAGGTTGAACTTGAAACATACAAGACAAAGAAGGCAAAGAAAAAATCGCTCTATGCAAAAGCCACTGATACTGGTGTTGATCCTGAAGTGGCCGCAAAGAGGCTCAGTGTCGATTGGGATTCAGCTGCTGAAATTGAGGATGCTGAAATCTCTGACGACAGTGAAGTGCCTTCAGCAGTGGTAAGTGTCAATATCCTCTACTGCTACTGCAAAAGTAGTTTATGTTTTGCCCTAACTAGCTCGTCTTCAGCTCAAAGAATGGGTGGTTTACTGGTTTGTAGGTCAGCTGAGCTCCCTGCATATTCTGTGTCTGTGCTAAATGCTAATCAATTATACGCTGCTGGCTAACCTTTACGAGCTTTTTTTTTTTTGTTGTCTTTTGAATTCGACAATTAAAACCCGGTACTTGGGCATATAGTTTCTCTATGATTTGGTTTTCCTCGGTTCATAAACCAGTGTCTCTGCTAACTGGAGATCTTAATAATCGGCCCTTTCCATTTTCAGGGTTATGGAGCTCTGTACCTGGTAACAGCATTTCCGGTCATCATTGGGATTTCCGTAGTTTTGATTTTGTTCTACAACTCCCTGCAATAGAGAAACGACTATCTTTTTTTTACATGGTGTAGAGAACTCAATATTATGAAGTTAATAATAGTACATAAAATTTACTGTCTATGTAAATTTTATCCCAATGTTTGGCCTTCATTGTACGAAATACCACCAAAATACCATATAAATTTGGGAGAGAGAGAACAAACCTAGCACTTAAAGGACAACCTGCATCGCGTGCATGTAGTATTAGGTCTCTCCGGTGCCCTAGAAGAATCATGCCATCGGGCCATAACATTGTCAATCCACTTCAGTCCGTAGCCCTCACATTGTCAATCCACGATTCCGTATCTTATCTACCCCTGTTTTCTTCGATTCTTCCTATTAATCCATTTTCTTACCGATCATTTCTTGTTTCGTCACTTCATGACCCAACAAAAAATCTTTTCAATTTAGAGGGTATAACTAGATCTAGTGACACTCTTCCATTTTGCAAATATAAAGACCGGAGATGCCATACTAGTATATAATAATACATTATGTTTTTTTTTTTTTTGAAATCAATAATACATTATGTTTAATCCTATGACGATATCCTAGATAGTTTCGACAAAATATATTTTGTTAGCATTTCTCACATAAAATTGATCCAAACTAAATGTTAAAGAATGAAAAGTACGTTTCGAAACAAAAACCGAGCGAATTTCGATTCGGAATCAGATAGAAGAAATCGATTTGTTAAAGTACAACGGGAAACCCCACGAGAAACGTCCAAAACCGACAAAATAAACATGACAAGCTTGCACGTGTCTCGGAAAGCACCCCTTCCACCCCCCCTCGTCATCTCCCAATGCACTCCATTTCTGTATTTAACCCCAAATAAACTTCCTAATTACTCAACTAATCAACCCAACAAAAAAATACCCTCTCAACTTCACTTGAAACACTACAAAACCCAGATTTAATTTGGTAAAATATTATAAGTTAATTAATTGGTCAAAAAATGGCGGATTGGGGGCCGGTGGTGATAGCGGTGGTGCTGTTCGTGCTGCTGCAACCAGGTCTACTTTTCCAAATACCCGGACACGGTAGAGTGGTGGAGTTCGGGAGCATGCGTACAAGTGGGGCTTCCATCCTTGTTCACACCATCATCTACTTTGGTCTTGTTACTATCTTGCTTATTGCTGTTGGTGTTCATATCTATGCTGGTTAATTTAATTCATTTCGAGGCGGTTTTTCGAGTCGGGTCAGTTTTTAACAGGTCTAACGATGTCCTCCTCCTATGTTGATCCAACGTAGTAGACTAGTAGTAGTAGTATCATTTTAGTATGTGAAATGTTGTATTAGTGTAAAGTTTGGACCTTTATGAATTGGAATTTGTTCAAGTTGTATTAAAGGGGTTATTGTTCTTGGATCTGGAATCTGGGTATTGCTTGCTTTTTTATTTATTCTAGTGTGTTCTCTTTGATTCGTTTAATCACTTTCATGTTATCTAGTAGTAGTACTTTTTTTTTTGTGACATGATTGATTTATTAGTACTTCATTGTATTTTGTAGTGGGATCACTTTGTATGTTTGTATGCGTCTCCTTTTCGTTTGCCTACTTTGATTAGTTGCTGGAGCTAACCGTCCCCACACACGATACGACTTGAATCTGGTACGGACACGGGAAATTTGTTTTAGACATGAGCCTAGTCGAGGGGAGGGTAGTGATTGTTATACTCACGGGAGTTTGGTTTGGGGAAATGTGACTCATAATGAGGAGTGTAAACATCAATATGTGAGTCTGTGTGTGACCCATAGTTGGTTTAGCTGCAAGTAGTGGAGTTAAGTGCCAAATTGGTCCCCGAACTTTGCAAATGGGGTGAAATTAGGGACCCAAAATTTTTGTTGTAAAAATTGGGGACTATGATAACATCTGTTAACTTTGGCGTTAGATGCAATGATTTGGGCATGTGGCACATGAGAGCTCTAAACTTCCCTGCAAAAATTAACCCCATGTATTTCTCTCTCCTCTCTCCCCCTTCCTCCACCATTGAATACAATCAGTTTATCACCATTCACCGCCACCACCCACCACCACGGTTCTGCAACTCTCAAATCATATGCCCTAAAAAAGGGACCAAGAATATTTCCAGTAAATTCTTCAAGAAGATTCATACAAAAAAACCCAATGTTTTTCGATTTTGCCCCAAATTGAAAATTTAAAAGGAGATAATAAGATGATGCTACATGATGAGGTAATCGCATAGTCGGAGGGTGGAGAAGTCGCCGACTCTCTTCACAGTCTTCCTTTTTTCATTTTTTTGGGTTTCTTAATTTCATTTTTTTGGGGCTGAATCTTTGTAATTTTCATTTTGTATGACACTAGAGAGATTTTTTGTGGGTTTTTGAGTTTGGATAGAGGGTTTTTTTTTTTTTTGGAATTTGATTCTCTAATGTTCTAAACCTCTTATTCTTTGATTGTCGCTTGATTTTCTGTATTGCATGATTATGAGGATGAGGTTATGGGGAATCTTGTGAATTGAAGAAATGATTGAATTAATTTGGTATTATGCAAGTGAAATTTACTAGTAGCAATATTACCTTGTTTAATTTGCTCAGTCCCTGCATTGACTGAAAATGTTTTAGGAAAAAAAGGACAGTTTATGTGAAAAGGGAAGCAAAGGAAAAGGCACCATGAGAATTCCATACAATCGCACAAGAGTGTATTCTGGAGCTTTCGTGTACTTGAATTGGCCAAACAAAACGCATAAGAGTGCAAGATGTGCTCCAAAACCTTCAACAACATCTCAATTGTGCGTCTCACACATCTTTGTAAATGAGCTTGAGTATGCAGGATGCATGTAGTACTGTGGGTCTGAACTCTGTAGTCATTGCAGTGGTAACCAGGTCTTTGATCCATGGGAATCAACCATGAATTACGAGTATTCGATAGGCTGAGTGCTAGTATCCAAGCGCCTTGGCAGCCTCAGTAGCAACTTTTAATCAGGTTGTAGCAGTGAGTGGTGATACATTCAATGGTGGAGGAAAGGGGAGAGAGGAGAGAGAAAGACAAGGGGCTAATTTTTGCAGGGAAGTTCAGACCCTACATGTGCCACATCATCGCATCTAACGCCAAAGTTAACGGATGTTAACAGAGTCCCCAATATTTACAACAAAAATTTTGGGTCCCTAATTTCACCCCATTTGTAAAGTTCGGGGACCAATTTGGCACTTAACTCCAAGTAGTGTGTGCCCATCAAGTACCCTTTTTACCTTGTTAGAGGCAAGAACTTTTGAGGGACAATCGACAAACTCCCTTTTACCTCGTTATAGGCGAGACGGGAGCATTTGAGGCACTCGGATTATGGTGTTGCTGTAGCAGTGACGAATGGCTTTGATTTTTTTGATTGGTTAGGGGTAGTTAATCAGGTTTTACCTTCCCACATAAGTTACTGTGAGAAACTACTCAAAGGATGGGGTATAAAATCTCAGTATAGATGCTACATTGTTAATAAGAGGTGGTATTGGGGTGTTTGGACTATTGAGGATTTGAGATTAGGCTGAGATTACTGGTTTTGCGATTGCGATTGAGCTGAGATGCCCTGCATTCCTCCCAAGTCTTACCAAGTGGTTAGATATTGGTGATGATTGGTCCTGTTCAAGTGAATAATGGTTGTTATTTTTGCTCACTTTGCGGAAGCATTACCGCGGGTGATGGCTGTGGATGGTTGTTCTTGTTTCTGTTTACTATGAACATATTTGAGAGGGTAGATTTAAGGCTTCGTGTGGCAAGATTTAAGAACGTGAAAGAAAATGATTAAGAACATAAAAGATTGTAGAGATTACATAGGAGTAATAATTCATCTTTACTGTGAAGATAATGTCCAGGCAATGGACCTGTCGCAGGAGCGTTACAGGAAGAATGGTAAATGGGAATTATCGACCGATGCTGGTCTAATGAAAAAGGTCTAGATCGGGACTAATCATTCTGACTAAATGTCTGTAACATACAAAATACCCTGTTCTAGATAAAATCACAGGGGGGTTAGAATTAGGAAAACCCAGCTGACAGGCAATTGATCCGAGTCTCTTGCTTGCTATTAAGCTGTCTTCTATGTTAAGTCTTAAGACAGAAAAGAGGTTACAGCTGCTATGGAGAAGGGATTCTATACAATGCTTCCGAACAGGAAGAGATAGGGAGGGAGGATGTGCAGCAATCTACTTGACTGTCAATTCTGTTTTTGTGCGTGTCTCGTCCACTGCTGTCAAGTGTTTCCTGTATCATGGAAAATTCGGCAGCATGCTCTGATTGTCGCTAATGGCGACATTCTGATTACTAGTTTTCCGCCAAATGTATTTACGATTGCATTGACAGCTTTAGAGGCATTTCACTCTCGTGAGAGACTGTCGAATGTGTAGATCCTCCATGGTGTTTGTCGTGCTCGTTTAACATTGCAGCTTCTCCATGTTGAACCTGTATTGTACTCGGAGTTTCAGCTGCTGTCGCGTAGGTGGTACCACTTTCCAACCTCTCCGTCCCCCTTGCTAAGGCACCCCCATTGTCGTTATTGTGTACGCTATCCGTGGGCAAGGCGTCCGTTCCCCAACAAACCATCCTAAAACCAAAGGTGCGCGAAGTGATCCTATAGAGAACAAGTAGGATCCAAAAGAACCATGGTAGACAGACTAGACCGATGCCAACAAGGGGATACCACGCCGTGGTTGGCGTTATAGGCTGTGTCATGTACAACACCAAGAACGTGCCTCCCGAGAGGAGGCATATGAAAAGAAACACGACGATGACCCATACATAGCAGCTCCCGACTGGTTTATCGGCCGGCATTGGGTGTTTTTGTTGCTCCTTTGGAAGATTTTGTGATGATAAACAAGGCCAGGTCTCATTACTGTCAACATGAGGATGTTCTCTTCTGATTTACGGTCAAATTTATCATTTTCTTCATCATCGATACATGCTTGATATCGTGCTCCAAAAATGTGGTCCTAAAGTTACAAATTGCTAACAATGTGATCGAAAATATGAACTTTTTATGTGTCACAAATTGCTAATAATGCAAGATTATTGAAGAACTAGAAAGTGCATACCAATATATTTGCTCAAAGATGAAGCAAGGGTAACAATATCTTGTTTCATAAACTTTTTTTTTTCTTTTTTCTTCTGTATAGGTGAAAGATTGTTGGTGTCTAGAGACTAGAGTGGACGAGAGAATGAGGGAGAGAGAGAGAGAAGCGGGATTGTTGTTGTTTTTAGCTTTTATTTGAATGGAGGAGGATCTAAATTTACAGGTTCCAAAATGCTATTTGTAGGTCTTGTTTTGGTTATAAAATTTGATTTTTCAATGATTAGTATTGGCTTGGATGCTTTATTATTGTTAACTCCCTAAAGAGAGAGGGGGGAAACTTGAGGAACTTTAAGTTAGGGGCCGTTCAGTATCACTGCCGTTTTCAGTTTTTGGTTTTTTTTTGTGTAAAAATTTTAAATAAGTTGCAAAAATAAATTTTAATTGTATGTTGCTATAATAGACATACTGAAAATGAAAACTAACAACTAAAAACTGAAAACCACTTTTTCTGGTTTCAAAGACGGGACTTTGGTTTAAAAAAAAAAAAACAGAAATGATACCTAACAGGCCCTTAGATCTTAACGATTATATAATAGCAAAAAAGTAAATCTCACATCGTGCTACGCCACGTTGAGTCAAAACCTCGTAAAGTCGACTCAATTATTGCGTTAAACATTTGTGATTTTTGTTTGGAACATGATTTTTCGATGCACATGTATGAAGTATATACACCCTAAGGGTAGTTTAGTAATCTAGGAAAGTTTGTTAAGTCGGTTACACCGAATTGGTGAGCTGGCAACAGGTTGTTAGAAGCCAACCTCACCTATATAAACTGATTGTACCAACATATTTCTGATTGACTGAAAATGAAGATTAATCTTCTTGATCACACTTCCCCTGTCTTCCTAATTCACCTTCTTATCATGGTACCAGGCCTTCTTTCGGTCCAATTTCCGCAATAATTCCCAAATTTCATCTTTTTTTTCGCGAAATTTTCGGTGAATTTCGCAAATTCCGAGTCTGAATTGAACAAATTCAGCTCAAATCTTAGATTTTTAGCCAAATTTTACCTAAATTTGTAGCACAAATTGCTACATTTGGTTTCGATCACAAATTTTTCGAAATTGTGATCAAATTACAGTTTTTTTGTTTCTTCGATCCTTCTATTCGAAGATTCCGGTTCATTCGTCATCTAATTGCGAGATTAGAAGCTTGTTTTACAAGTTTTCTGAAGCAATTTCTGGTTTGACAGTGGTTTTCTGAGGTTCTTGGTGATTTGTCGTGTTGTCTGGGTTTAATCAGCAAGTATCTGGTCGAATTACTGGTTAATTGAGAAATTTGGAGGTTTTCTGGTTCATTGAAGAGTTTCTTGGAACCTTTTCCGGCGAAATCTGACAGTTCAGGGTTTTTTTTTTCTGGTGACATTTGGTTTTTCTGCTGAAAATACACAGTTGCTGGTTTATTCTGCAGAGAAAATGGGAGATTCTGGTTATCAGGTTGCCTCTGGTTTTCAGACATCTTCTGGAAATTACTACACTGATCCTTACTACGTATCCTCAGGTGTTCAACTCCATGTTGCAGCAATTGCAGACCTATCAGCAGCAGTCTCAGGGAGCTGTTTCTCAGCCATCTACTTCAGCATCTGCAAACAATCTGGACTCTCTGACCAACTTTGCAGGTATTGCTCACAGGCTTGCCCCTGCAACACCTTACTTGGATTCTGTTTCCTGGATAATAGACACAGGAGCAACTGAGCATATGTGTCCATACTATGATCACTTTGTTGGTATTAGGAAGTTGAATAAACCCCTCATAGTAGGTCTGCCAGATGTTCAAACAAAATAAGTCTATTACATTGGTTCCATAGAGTTTACTCCAGATATATTGCTGCAGAATGTCCTATATATTCCAGACTTCAAGCACAGTTTACTGTCTATTAGCCAACTAGCAGCAGCAAATGGAATTGTCTGCATTTTTTACAGCAATAAGTGTCTATTTCAGGACCCTTCCACTAAGAGGCTTATTGCAGTTGGAGAAAGACAGTCAGGCTTATACAAGATCAAAGGGACATCTTGTTCTTCTTTACTTTCTGCATCTAAGAGCAATAAGACTGTAAGTAATGCTCTTCCAATAATGGTCAATGCTGCTGCTAGCAAAGTTGATTTACCTCTGTTGCATACCAGGTTAGGACATTCTTCATTGTCTAAACTGCATCATGTATCACAAATTAGCAGTACAGCAATAAAAAATCTCTTTTGTGAATCCTGTGTACTTGCCAAGCAGCATAAGCTGCCTTTTCCTAGAAGTCAGTCTATGGCAGCTTCCAATTTTGGCTTGATTCATATTGATTTGTGGGGTCCATACCATACACCAACTATGTCTGGGGCTATATATTTCTTGACTATACTGGATGACAGAAGTAGGGCAGTTTGGACTCATTTATTAAACAATAAAACTCAAGTTTATTCCACAGTGGAGGCTTTCCTAGCTTATGCTACAAATCAGTTTGGGATCACCATTAAACACATCAGATCCGATAATGGTACTGAGATAGTTCATCAATTTTGCAAAAGATTGTTTGCTGCAAAGGGTATTGTCCATGAAAAGTCTATTCCAGGGGCTCACCAGCAAAATGGCAGAGTTGAGAGGAAACATAGACATTTGCTTGAGACTGCTCGAGCCATTAAGATTCATGCTGGCTTTCCTACAAGATTTTGGGGTGAGTGTATTCTAGCAGCAACTTACCTGATAAATCTGATGCCTACTGAGTTATTACAATGGAAAACTCCTCATGAAATTCTGTTTGGGAAGGTGCCTCAATATGATCACTTGAGAACAGTTGGCTGCTCCTGCTATGCATTAACCAATGTTACTCACAGAGACAAGTTTGCTCCTAAATCTCAGAGATGCGTTTTGTTGGGATATCCTAATGCCCAAAAAGGATATAGACTCTTCAACCTGGAAACAAATAAGGTTATTGTTAGCAGGGAGGTCATCTTTCAAGAGACAGTGTTTCCTTTCAGAGAAGGTGTCAAAACACCATCCATTATATTGACACCTGTAATGCCTTCTGGAACCACAGCCATACCAGCCCATCCATTCACTCATATAAATGACCCACCATCTCCACAAAATTCTATTCCTGACACACCTTCAGTCACACACACTCCTGAACTCTCACAAATTCCAAATTCCATTGAATCAGAAAATTCTGACAGCAGAAACAATGTTTCTGATGCTGCTTCTACCAGTGAATCAGCCACCACCTTGATTCCACTCAGGAAATCTTCTAGACCTACCAAAATCCCATCTAAACTCAATGATTTTGTTTTTCCCACTCTTCCCACAAGAGCTCCAGATTCAGATAGTAATTCATCTTCAGAGTCTGAAGTTTTTCAGGCATCTTCTTACTCTACTGATTACATGGCATCTATGATCACAATGATGCAAGAGGATGAACCCACTCGATATTCTAAAGCTGCCAAGGATGACAGGTGGATTGATGCCATGAACAAAGAATTAGCAGCTCTAGAACAGAATCAAACCTGGTTTCTCACTGACTTGCCTGATGGTGTCAAACCCATTGGCTGTAAATGGGTTTATAAAATCAAGCATAGAGAAGATGGGAGTATTGAAAGGTTCAAAGCTAGATTGGTAGCCAAGGGATATAACCAGGTCTATGGGAAAGATTATAAGCAAACTTTCTCTCCAGTTGCAAAGTTTGCCACTGTAAGGGTTATACTAGCATTGGCTGCAGCTAAACAATGGCCCTTACATCAATTAGATGTCAATAATGCCTTCCTACATGGTTTTTTGGATGAGGAAGTTTACATGGTACCACCACAAGGATACCATGTGGCCAAAAAAGGACAGGTCTGCAAGCTGCAAAAGAGTCTCTATGGGTTGAAGCAGGCTAGCAGACAGTGGAATAAGGAGCTGTCTACTTTTCTTACAGCTGAACTTGGGTATACTCAGTCGAAAAATGATTACTCTCTGTTTACTAAGCTGAATGGCAGCTTATTAACAGTAGTTCTGGTCTATGTAGATGATCTTTGATCACTGGTTCTGATGCTGATAACATCAAACAGCTGAAGTTAGATCTGGACAGCAAGTTTACAATCAAGGACTTGGGTCTGCTCAGATATTTTCTTGGCTTGGAAATATCTAGGAACTCTTCAGGCATACTATTAAACCAGAGAAAATATATTGCAGACTTGGTTAAGGAATCAGGGCTTACTATTGCAAACCCTGCAATTTTCCATTTCCTGCAAATGTCAAGCTCTCCCATGATCAAGGAGACTTACACTCAGATCCTGAACAATATAGAAGAATTGTGGGCAAGTTGCTGTACCTGAATCTGACTAGGCCAGACATATCCTACAGTGTACAGCAACTTAGCCAGTTTCTGAGCTCTCCCAGGGTTCCTCACTTTCAAGCAGCCCTTCATATTGTGAAATATCTTCAGGGCACTTCTGAAATGGCTCTCTTCTATCCTTCTTCTTCTGACCTATCCATTGCAGCATATACTGATGCAGATTGGGGAAACTGTACTTACAGTGGTAAGTCTTTGACTGGTTACTGCATATTCTTGGGCAAATCTCTTGTGTCTTGGAAGACAAAGAAGCAAAATACTGTCAGCAAAAGCTCTGTTGAGAGCGAATATCGAGCCATGTCAGTTACAACCAGTGAAATTGAATGGTTAAATGCTCTCCTGCATGATCTGCAAGTCTCTCCTACTCTGCCTATTGCTCTTTACTGTGATAATAGAGCTGCTCAGCAAATAGCAGCCAATCCGGTCTTCCATGAGAGGACTAAGCATCTCAAGGTAGATTGTCATTATGTCATAGATAAATTGCTTGATGGGTTTCTGGAAACCAGACATGTATCTACTGGATTACAAATTGCAGATGTCTTGACTAAAGGCCTAGGAGAGCATCAGCACAGGTTCTTTGTTGGCAAGCTTGGATTAGTTTGTCAGCCCCTAAATCCAGCTTGAGGGGGGAGTATGAAGTATATACACCCTAAGGGTAGTTTAGTAATCTAGGAAAGTTTGTTAAGTCGGTTACAACCGAATTGGTGAGGTGGCAACAGGTTGTTAGAAGCCAACCTCACCTATATAAACTAATTGTACCAACATATTTCTGATTGACTGAAAATGAAGATTAATCTTCTTGATCACACTTCCCCTGTCTTCCTAATTCACCTTCTTATCAACATGTATGCTATTTTCCTTCTAACGCCACATTATTAAAACCACGTCTTCTTTACTATATGGGGAGCTACAAATAATCCAATCTAGAACTCAAAACATTAAACCTCCGTTTTACCGAAAATGTATGTAACACCTTAATTAAACAGTTACATAACGTTTCAGATTCATAAAGTCCGATGTCACAATTGATATACTCTCTCCAAACTTATCAAGAAAGTGATTTGATTACTCTATATCTATACGTGTCAAAAATATGAAAACACACTCTTTCAAAAAGTTCATCCACTATAAGTAGAACGATATAAGTTTAACAATTTTGGCCAAATAATCGTCTGCTAAATTGATCGTCAAACCGTCGCCATAAATCGAGAATGACTTATTGTATACTCTTAAGGCGCGATATCAATATCTACCAGCGATATTTGTTAAATCATCCACAAGTTAAATTAAACAACATGGAATTCAGGTTAACGAAAGAAATAAAATAAAGTAATTACATTGGATCCTAATCCAATGGAATTTTTTTTCGAAATAGGACTCAAAAAATAAATTTTAAAAGAAAGGCGTCGAATTTGAACTTATTCAACCTTATGGGGTGCACGTCACCCCATTGGGACAAAACCGCCAGTGTATATGGCGGCTTTAAGTGTGTCAAACAGTACCAATATGGCTCGAGAGAAAATTCATTGACCACCTAAAACCATCATAGAGAGTTAGGGACGGGCAGTTTCACTTCAAGTCCGAAAAACTTGAAAATGAAATTTTCATCTAACAAAAAAGGAAAACTCACTCACTCACTCACTAGTCACTCGCACCCTTAAACACAAAAGACGACTCGAGCACAAGCTCAACACACCACTACACTTTCCCTCAAAAAAAAAAAAACACACCACTACACCACCACACTCCCTATAACCTGACCTCTTCTTCTCTCTCATCTCACTTTCTCTCACTTCCACAACAATGGCGACCCTATCTCGCCTAACCCAAAGAGCCCTCCCCCGCCTCACCGTCAAATCCTCCCTCCTCTCTCTCCGCTCCCTCTCCTCCACCGCCGCCGCCGTGCAACACGATCACAACCACCCACCCGCACCGCCGCCGAAGAGAGAGATTGAGGAATCACCAGATCGGGTCAAATGGGACTACCGCGGTCAGCGTATGTCCATCCCTTTAGGTCAGTGGAACCCTAAGATCGCCGTCGATGCTTACGTGGCACCTAATGTTGTTCTCGCCGGTCAGGTCACTGTCTGGGATGGTGCCTCCGTTTGGAACGGCGCCGTTTTGAGGGGTGATCTTAATAAGATTAGTGTTGGGTTTTCTTCTAATATTCAGGAGAAGTGTGTTCTTCACGCCGCTTGGTCTTCCCCCACAGGTTTGTTTCTTTTTAATTTAATCGTATTTGTTGATCATATTTGGGGGTTTTTTGTTGGGTTTTGTGTAATTTTGATTTGTTTATATGTTGGGTTTGATTAGATTGAGAAATAATGTGGAAATGTGGGAGCTTTATACAGAAATGTTCGACATATGATGAAATGTCAATGTAATTTTTGGGTGGAGGGAATGTGGGTGCTTGATTAGTTGATTGTGTGTATATGATTGTTTTGTATGATTTTTTTGGGAGAATAAGGTGAATGAAATGTTGTTGAGTAAGGGAAGAAAGGCGATGAAATCGACATAATATTTCGAAGCTATGGGGTAGTGATTCCGAGTTCCTTGGATATGGTACAAGATTGGGTGGGTGAACTTGTCAATGAAATGTTTGTGAAGGTGCCTAGCTAAAGGTTACCCGTTAACGGGATACTTTGAAGGGAGGGGGAATTGAGGATAAAGGTAATTTGGAAAATGTGATTGGCTTGGGTATTCCTGGATTAGTTGGCACATTTTGACACAAAAGCATTTGCCTCGTTTCCTTTGATGATTGCTTTGAAGTGCACTCTTCACGGAGTTGTTGATTTATCATTGGATTTGGAGTGGATTGTTTTTTTTATTTGTGGTCGGAGAAACTCGGGTTAAAATTTTTGTTTAGGATGGTTTTGAATAGGAGTGTCTTAGTTTGGTCATTATATAGGCAGTTGCTGCAGGTGCCTGGGTTATTTGTTGTTGATTCAACAACGATAACAACATTATCCTAGTGCCTCAAAGGTTTCCGCCGTAAGGTGGGGTAAGGGGGATGGGGGTCAGATGTATGGAACTATGCAAGCCTTACCAATTACCCCTATGGTGAAAACATAGAGAGGCTGCTTATTGATGACCCATAAAGAAAATTGCTTCATGAATCGCACTGACTAACTTCTACTTAACAACACAAGATAAGAATCGCACACCATTTTGTGAGCTATTTTGCTTTATTCTGTTATATCCCAAAGTCAAAGAATTTCGTTCTCGCTTAGATGGGATAAAAGTTTCTTAATCTGTCAATGTATATGTCAGTATGTTGTTCAGCCTTGTGTGGTTGATGAAATCGGAATTGTTTGCAATGACAGAAATTGTTAAGGCACCTACATTACGCAGGCAATTCTTTTCCTAGAGGCTGTTGATTTTTTCGGTATCTTTCTCATTAGTTACCAGGGCTCTTTCTCTCTATCTATATTGTTGCATTTCCTTTGAAAGTGCCCTTGGGACAGTTGGATTATTGCCTTAAAAGGCTGTAATTTTGAACTACTTATCCTTGCCAACAGTCGGATGCATGGTGATTTTGGTCTTTAGTTCTATGAATAGCATGGAATCACCTAGCTTAATGTCACATCCATAATTATCTATTAGATGATGGGCTCATAGATTCATCACAGATTCTGAGCTCCTGTTTGAACTTTGAAGTACTCTGCTCAACATTGATATTATAGCTGAAATTTTTGCACATTGAGTGGTGGCCTCCAAACAATAGCTTTCTGCTGCTGTGGGCATTTCGAAAGCTATCTGGCTTATAATGGCCTTAGTTTGGAAAAGGCGCAAGGCTCAGTGAGGCGCTGGGGTTTTTGAGGCCCACTTTGTTTTTGAGGCTCAATGTGGTCAATTACTGTGGCTCACCCGAGTGGATCCAACTTCCAAGGCCGCCTATTATGGACTAAATTTGTTTTTCCTCTTGATAGTTGTTATTTTACTGAAGGGGGGCCTTGGTGCACCGGTAAAGGTGTTGCTGTGTGATTGATAGTTCACGGGTTCAAGCCCTGGGAGCAGCCTCTTGTCCAAAAAGTGACAAGGGAAGGCTTGCCCTCTATACACCCTTGTGGTGGGACCCTTCCCCGGACCCTTGCTTTGCGGGGACACTAATGTGCGACTGGGCTGCCCTTCTATAGTTGTTATTTTACCCTTCTCTTTACCCCTTTATTTCTAGCTTTTAGTACTCTGAATGGTTGCCCACTTTACAATCCAAAAAGGGGTGATGTTGCATAAATTAATCTTTCTGAAGTTTAGAAATTCGTATGAAACACAGTGCATGTCACTTTTGTGAGACACCTACCTTCCCTCGTGCCTTGTTACCATGGGCCTTCATCTCCTCGGTGTGCCCTACACACTTAAAGCTAAGAGGTTGGCCAAGTTTATGGATATAACTAAATCATCTTGTCGTGAAGGCTTCTGTTTTTATTGTAGTGATTAAACTTGTATTAGTGTCTCTAGTGCGGTCTTGAAAACATCACATTTATAGTTTCTTTCTGTCTCCTATTTCAAGGCCTCTGACTCTTTGGGTAGGTATTTCCAGCCTAGGCAAATTTGAAAGATAATTATTGCAGGCTAGCTTTGCGCTGAGTGACGGGATAATAGATCAGTATTTTTCAGTGATGCATCTTTTTTATTTAGGGGTCAGGGGAGTACTAGGGAAGATAGGTACTTAGGAAAAAGAGCTGTTTTGGATTTGTAGCATTGAGTGTTTGATTATGAGGGGCAATGTGAAGGGCCTGACAAGATTACAGGTTAGGAAATTGTGTTTGGCTATGTTCTGCGTGTCTGTATTATTATAGTCAAACTTATTCTGTGCGGCATTTCTCAGCAAAATTACTCTTGCTCACTAAGGGGGGTTTGGCTGTTGAATTATTGAGTAATGTTTGGCGCATGGCCGACTTAATCTTAGAGTTTAAAAATAAAATTCTGTTTGATGTAATATTAATCAGGCACTAAGATTTGGAGCATATGTGCTAGAAATTTGCCCTACCATTACTGTGAAAATTTGTTTATGCTATCACTCTGTTGTGTGGTTTTGATGGCTTGCTGCTTATGCTTAATTATGTTATGGCACTGCTTATCATTGGATGTCTACGTGTTACCCTATTACGGGTAAAACCAGTGGAGAAGTGAGTCTGAGAGATGGACCGTCGATTTTGTAGTATCCCGTCTAGAGAAGTGCTTGCTGTTGTCTTTATATTTTATTTGACCAATTTGAAAGTTTACCTTATGCGAAGTCATAGCAAAATAGAAAAGGAAAGGACTGTTGGCACTCCACTTTAGTCTTCCTGCACTCCCACTATATCAATTTCTTTGAGATAAAATATTGTTAGTGAGAGTGTTGGAAGACTCTGGTGGAGTGCCAATAGTTTCTCTCAATAGAAAATTGGCTGCTAGTTATACTAGTCTCCAGTCTCCGGGGTAGAAAAGTGGGCACTGTTCTGCGCTGCAGTTCAATCTGATGATACTCCTTTTGTATCTATTATAACTTATAAGATCATAGTGTTAGCAAAATGAGTTAGCATATGTAGATTTTCATATGTTAGGTTATCAATGATCATTGACCTGTGAAGTCATGAGGTTCATTCTTTTTATTAAGTCCCTTTTCCTAGGAAAACTATGTTTTCATATAGGGGCAAGGGTTGCATATATCCAAACCCCCCTTACCCCGGCTTATGGCGGGAGCCTTTGAGGGACTGCGGTAATGTTGTTGTTATTGTAGAGTAGTAGAGATACTATGGACTGAAGGTGGGACTGTGCCAACCATATCTGTATTATGTTTTTTTTTCTTTTCTTAGTGTAGTATTTGACTATTTGTTGGACCGATGATCCTTCAGCTTACTTTGGGCCTTTGTGGCCTTAGTTGATAAAGTCCTACTTTCTCTAGAGGCTGTACGATTTCTGTTTTAAGTCTTCAAACTTTTTACCCATCCTTAAGGAGGAAAAACTGTTTGGAGATCATCTTTTTTTTTTCTTTTGGTTTAAAGTGAGTGAAATGCATAGTTTCAAATTGTTGTGCCAGGTAATGCGCAGCATTCAAGAGTTCCATTTTAGTTCGGGGTGACATTTCTGAGAATCTTACAAATTTGTAGCAAAATATTATTTCATAAGATAGGTATTTGTTGTATTGTTTTATCTCCACTTCCGAAAAGATACATTTGTTCTTTTGGCGTTGATTATGATGGCCTGAAAAAATGACACTTATAACTCTTTGTGCTTACAAGAGAAACACTGTGTACACCGTTCGTCCAATCCCTCTACCCCGCTTGGTGTGGGTGTCTCTTTTAGGGCTCAAGGGGTAGTGTTCCTCAAATGGTTTTCTATTAAGGTTTACTAAGTTCGACTAGTTCCAACAGCTAAGTCCATCTCACTCCCCTGGTTCATTGCAATAAGCACCATCATCATGAATATGTAGAACCGCCATTGACCCGTGTGCAATCTAAATTGCTGTCCCTTGAACCATATGTGGCCCTATCTTCCCCAACCCCATGACCATCTCTTTAAATAACCCTGGAGGTTTATATAGACACCAGTTCTTTTCCCCAAACATCATACACCGCTATCTAAATTCGTGCGTGAGTCCCTTTTCTTTATCAACCCAAGATCAATACACACTCTTTCCCCCTTTAAGTAATCAGCAGCAGTTGAGGTGAACAAGACCCATGACCTTCATGTACTCCCTAGCTTTGCCCTAACAATAGGTTATCAGAATCCAAATCCTTGAACATCACTCGTGAGAGGGAGGAAAACTCATTGGATCTGGCACAAAGGTGGGGCTGTCATGGTGGTAAAGTTTTGGAGCTTTATTTTAGTTGAGGTTTGATTGAGTGATGAAGTCCTGGAGGTTTGTATTGGTGAGATGAGTAGTCAGAAATGGTGAAGATGCTTTCGATTATCATATTGGGAACTTTGAGGAGTGAGATGGTGAAGAACTCTCAAAGTTCATGGAGGTTGATTAAGTTTAAGGAATTGAAGTCTGCAGACTGTTGGAGGCTTCTTATCATTTTACCACTGGGTCCACTGGTTTTTGAGTTTCAGTAACTTTAAGAATCCTTTCTGTGTGAGTAAGCCACTGAATTACCGTTTTTGTGGTTCTACATCATTCCTCTATATGCTTGGGAAACCTCTTTTTTTTTCAAGTGAAATTATGGCTAAAGATCATTGGTTGGACAATCAGTTGTTGTTACCGCTGTTTTTGTCTACATCTTTTCCAATTTCTCCCACATGGAGGGCTTATATGAGGATTCATGCTAAATCCTTTTGGGAAAAGGCTTTGTTAAAATTACACTCGAGTACTTTCACTTTAGGCGTTGCCCGTCAAATATGCTTATTTCCTATATACATATGAGTTCCCAGTAGAAATTATTCTATATATAGCCTGTAAGATATACTCCGTATGTATTGGGTAGGACAAATAGGTCATTAATTATCTGAGCAAAGGGTTTGAGTTGTCCAGTGTGATATACTAGCTACTTAGGCATTGCCTTGCACATTTGAGCCTTCTGAAGTCTGAATGTTGATTGCAGCTTAGTATTTTGTTAGAGTCTGTTAGATTTAGTTTGTCCTGTTACATGATTGGGGGTCAGTGTTATCGTGGCTTTGTTGTTTGACATCGTTGCGGGTGCAATAGTTAACCCGACAGCCAAACTTTTTGATGCTGGAGCTATTGGAACGTAACAGAGCTTCTGAGATCGCTTTTGATGCAATTATTATAATAAATATGCTTGACAGGCTAATAGTTTCTATGTTGTCCCTAATACCTTTATTGTGTTCAGGTCTACCGGCTGAGACGTCTGTGGATAGATTTGTCACTGTTGGTGCTTATTCTCTCTTAAGGTCTTGCACAATAGAACCAGAATGCATTGTAGGCCAGCACTCTATTCTGATGGAAGGTTCTTTAATGGAGACTCATTCTATCCTCGAAGCTGGTTCTGTGGTTCCTCCAGGAAGAAGAATTCCTACTGGCGAGCTCTGGGCTGGTAACCCTGCCAGATTCGTAAGAACCTTGACTCACGAAGAGACTCTAGAGATCCCTAAGCTCGCTGTTGCAATCAACGACCTGAGCAAAGTCCACTTCTTTGAGTTCCTGCCTTACTCCACCGTATATTTGGAAGTCGAGAAGCTGAAGAAGAAGTTGGGCATCAATATCTAATTGTTTTTGGTTTAGGAGATTTTCATGTTTCCATGTATCAATCAATTGTCCTTTCTGAAATAAGCAGCATCATGACTCGGATCAAATGTTACTGGAGTTCCTTCTCTTCTGTATTCTCTGATGATATCTGTACGAAGTGTGCAAGTCTTAGTTCTGTCGAAACATATCATGCAGATGAATCATGGATCCTTCCATGTTGTAATTTGTAGCGTTTTTGCATCATGTTACTGTAATTTTTTGCACGACAGTGCAAATTAGCGGGATGAATATCGCAATTTGCCATATTAAGTTAATGGACAACAATTGTAGTCGATGAGTCCGATTTTGTGTTCGTCTGATTAGCAAAACGATCCATTCGAATTTGTGATCTTTGTATTTAGGCAATCTAGGCATCTAGTATGTCACAGTAAATGCACATATACGCAACCTATTGTGCAAAAATTTGGTATACATGCCAAATCAGCGGAATCATCTCAGCCTCTCTTCATCATGTGTCACATACGGAGTACTAGTATATGACTAGCTCTCTTCATTGTGCACACCCTCCATTTAGTTCGTTTTCCACAATATGCGAGTATATTTGGTATACGTAAACAAACAAATGAAATCACTGATAGTATTAAGATGAAACTTTATTTTCCTTTTCCAGCAGAAATGCAGACGTCATTATTTTATAATTTTACATCCACTGACCCACAGACAAGGATTTGATCTAATAATTTAATATGTGTTGTTGAAATAGACAACAATACACATTTGAGTTGTGGGAAGTATCACACATTGAAGATACAAAGATGTGATGATTAGTTTATAAGTTGATGGATTATTTCTCCGAAAGATAAAAACACACCTTTTTTTTTTTTTGCAGAAGGAAAAGAAAGGACCTACAAAGCAAGGGATTTAGTGGCCAACTTATGAGCTACACCATTAAACCTTCTAGGAATAAAAATAACTGACAAACAATGAAATAAACTAGAAATACTATGAATCCTATTTATAAGAGTTAAGCACCAAAATGGTGTCTCATGTTTACCAAAAATTTTCGATTGGAGTCTCTGAGTTTGTTTTGTATTGTTAAGGGTCTCAAGCAACGGACGTTAGGCTTTTTTGCATGCTTCTATAATTGTCCCTGTCAACTGTACAACTGTACAAACCTGCACAAATACAACCCATTTCTCTCTCCTCTTTCCTCCTTGAATCCATTCCTCTACAACTGCAGCTAGCACAACCCGCAACCCCAACATTCGCCACCTCCCAAATCCTCCCACAAACCCATTTCTTTTTAATCCTACCACCTCCCAAATCCACCACAAAACCCCCAATATCTACTTTCTTTCTCCTCACTGTAAATCAAAATGATTTGATCAAATCAAAAGTAAGAGACCATAAATTTGATTCGACGATTATGGAACAAGAACCAACTCACCAAGTATTTTTTTTGTTGCACACCGACATCAAGAATACCGAATACCCATGCCTTGATCGACTTCTAATGTCGCAGCCAACCCGAAAAGTCTGTTCTTGATCCATTTCTTCTAGCTAAGTTTGCAATTTTTACCCCATTTTTGTATTTCTAATTCATGCAAATGAGTTTCCTTAGGTTTTCTGGGTTTTTAATTTCGGAAGATGGGGTCTCTGGGTCTTCTAATTAGCAAAAAAATTGGATGTTTCTTGAATAATAATGAAAATAGGTTTTTTTTGGATTTTAATTTCGAAAATTGGGGGAATGGGATTTCGAAATTTGAAGAATGGGTATTTCTAGGTTAGTTTTGGGAATTATACAGGGTTTTTTTTTTTTGGTTGAATTGGTGATCAAGGGTTTTCTGGGTTTTGACATGTTCTTGAAAAGTTGAAGGGAAGATGATGCTGGAATTGGGAATTTTCTGGTAAAAGGAGGTGGGTTTTGTTTTATTTCTGAATTTTGTGGTTTGAGATTTTTGTTGAATTGTGGTGGATATGGCCTATGGGTGGTGCTGCTGCCATTGTTGAAGCTTTGATTCCTGTGAGTTGTGGCGAAGTGGTGCAGGTGAAATGAAATTAATGGAGATTGATGATTTGATGGGAGACAGAGGAGAGAGAAAAGAAAATGGTGAAAAGTGCCACTTCCCCACAATACTAACGGCGTCAATTCTCCAGACCCTTAACAATACAAAACAAACTCAGAGACCCCAATCAAAAATTTTTGGTAAACATGAGACACCATGTTGGTGCTTAACTCTATTTATAATGGTGCGAATATCCTTCCTTGTGTGGTTGGAGCTCCCAAGCTGATGGACAAACACCTTGCAGTCTGTATGGATCTCCACATGTCTTATCGCTCTTGACACGGCCCACTGCAAAGCTTCCAAAATAGCCTTCCCCTCAGTCTGCATGGGAGAGTTAGCTAAGACTTGAGAACTTCGTTCCTGTAATATCTCACCTGTCGATTCTACAGCAAGTCAGCAACCAACAAACCACACCTTTTGTGAAACGGTCTTCTATAATTGGGCTGATATTGACCGCAATGACTCTAATATACAGTTGCAATATACCAGTATATCTTCTCAAAAAAGATACGTGTACGTGGTATGCCGTGCCTTTACCGTTTGAACCTGAAGCTTTTAGAATCCGAAAAAGAGAACCTTATTTCAGGATATTCTTCATACAGCCATAAACTAATCATTATCTACCAATCGCTAGACCTACTTGATTTAGTGTATTATGTTGAAAGTATGATCGACAAATTGGCAAATACTTATCTAATGATGAGTTGGTGAGAGTTCTAATTAGTAAAATGGTGCATTTGCGTTGTATTGTTAATTAATTATGTGTACGTGACTCCACTAATTATATATTTAGCTTATCCGCATTTGTTGGCTGACAACCTCAATTAGCTACATTGACCCGGCTAAAGGTCTAACGTTGAATGTTTATATACTCCGTATGGTTGTCGGATGTAATTAACTCATGTAAGGTGTAACATGTTCAATCTTCGTACCAATGGAGATCCTCTGTCCCATTATTTGTCCCACTCCCTGTACCAAGCCAATGAGATGATAGAAAAATCAAATAATCAAATTAAATCTTTAATTTATTTAGATAAATATTGTATTTTCCTATCATCCTATTGGTTTGGTACAGGGAGTGGGACAAATAGTGGGACAGAAGATCTCTACTGATCTTCGTACCACTTTAATAGATGGATATACGGAGTACAAATATACAAATACACTAACAAATCGATTGAACTAACCTTTAGTTTGTTATAATTCTAATAATTCTTTTGACGTTTGATTTTAGGGCTAATCTTGTAAGCGCCCATTGACTTTGAAGTGGAGCATTTTATTGGAAGTGAGCAGCTCGTGCGCGGAACATACAGTCCATAGTTGAAAACGTCCTTAAAAGAAGTTGGGTGAAGTGCTTGTCAAACATGAGTTAACTAACGGTCTCAATCGTACTTGGACTTTAATAAGACTGAATGATTAGCCTACAAGTTAGAATATGAACAAGGCCAGGTAGTTAACAATAATGTAGTCAGTAGTCTATTTTATGCTCAAAACATAAATAATATACGTTTCATATACCTTACAATCTTACATGTTGCGTGTTTTAGGGTTTTGACACAATACTTGGACACTTCATTTTATGCTCAAAACATAAATAATATACGTCTTAAATTAGACAGATGCTAGTCGCTACACACATTTCGTCTATCATCTTCGGTTGATTAAGAGCCTAAAAATTCAAAAAAGTGCGTGCATCAAGAAACAGCCAAAAAATAGGATAGTCTTACGGAGTTACAGTACGTTATTTTGAGTCCGTCTCACATAAGACTTTTACTCAATTGAAGTGGACAGATATATACTAAAACATGTTTGGTAAGTTAATTATATGATTAATTATTTTGAATCAGAAGTTAGGAAGGTTCTTATGCAGTGATATAATGTAAATCTTTAGTTCCAGCATCATCTAGTACGTGTGTATTTGTTGGTCGTGTAACACCCAATTAATAATTAAATAGATTTTTTTATTTGAATCTAAATAATTGTTAATGAATGCAAAGCTAGATTGCTAGAACATAGATGAAGACATTCCAACCACTCTCTTCTCCCACTACTAACCCTACTCTTCTTTGCCCTATTTATTAGTTTCTAAGAACTCTTTTAATGAAGACCTTCCCCTTATCATTCGCCATCTTTTCGAGCAAAATGAAACCTCGCAGAGAATGAGAATCGAACCCGTAAAACACCGGTAAACGAAGCCGGAGCTCCACCAAATTAACCATGGAGTACTTGGTAAGTCAAATGATAGTGTAGATATTGGAATGGCTCAATCAAATTAAAGAGTCCTAGTAATTAATTGGTCGAAACTAAGTCCTTTTAACTTGATTGAGCCGTGCCAATATATTCACGCCTTCACTCTCCTACGCACATCATTTCTTTAATTTTCCCTTATTTTATTTTATGATTATTGTTTACATTTATCTTGTTATCTTGTTACTTTGATTGAATGATAAGGTATGTATGTACTAGACTTTTATATGTGCCTCCTGACATACACATTCGAGAAAATCTATATTAGAAATATATAAAAAGACCTATAGCAATTCGCCTCGACCTTTCTATAAGCTCTACCAAACAATTTAGTTGGTGAATCAGATGCACTAAGAGCATGATGGTCCTTGTCACAATATAGGATTAAAGACCAGGCTTAAACTGATTAAGACTCAAAATGCTTTTGCATTTTTTAATTTTCTTAGGCATCACCCCTTAATTGAAAGGTAGGACTGTAGGAGCACCATACTACTAAAACCTAGGAAGAATTAGAGCACAACTAATTTTGACTATAATTAGTTTTAGAGCATTGCACGTTATATGCTAAATTTTTTCAACCAGTAAATACCAAAATAGTGCAACCATTTTTGTATTAAAATCATTAACGGCACTTGTGATGTGTGATGACGCATGTTAAAAACTTATTTCATTCCTTTCTCGTGGAAGTGACTAAAATTGTTAAAACAAAGAAGGGTTGCTATGAGATAAAGTCTAAGACTCTTTTATTAAAATAATAGAGATAGAGATGTGGGTGGAATTCTATTCGCAATAGAAATCCCACGTACTTAGCTACATAATGTCGTACTTCTCGTATAAATCCATGCAAATTAAACGAGGAGTCGTAGCTACATAATGTCGAGAATAGAGATGATCAGAGAGAGGCAGAATAGTATGACAACAACAACAACAACAAGAAGCGGTCGTCGTGCAAGTTTTACGGTGCCAATCTTATCAACGGACGAAAGATTGAAACTTCTGTAAGTACTAATTAACTTCTTAATTCGTCAAAGTTTCTGCCAAGATTGGGTACGTCTAAATCATTTTGTTTGGTTCGATTTGCAGTTTCCGTAAACTTGGAAAGATTCATCAAAGTATATGGAGTAGTTTCGTTTGTCCCTCGGATGAACACGAACACGAACACGAGCACCATCACGAGCACGACATATCAGCGAGGCTATGTGAGGATATCATGATTAATATATTTAGTAGACTCCCTGTGGAAGATGTGTACGCATGTAAACTAGCATGCGAACCATGGTATGACATAATCTCCTCCCTTAATTTCATTGAAAACCATCTTAAGGCGTCTAATGATAAAGCTACTATCGGGGTAATTGGAATTGGAACAGTTGGTTCTTCTGACGCGTTTGAATATAATACTCCTTATGATAAACTTCGGTCATTAGCGATACTCATCATAGATCACCAAACCAACACTACTAAGTTTGAGGGAGTAGTGGGAAGAGGATTTAGTCATGGCTTTGAACTTAGTGCATCTTGCGATGGATTGGTTCTTATCCAACATATCGATTCTGCACGATCCGTGTTATACAACCCGACGACCAAGGAGTATTGTAACTTGATACTACCCTTTATAGGTTATGGTTTAGGTTTCTTCTTGGACAAGTGTTCGGGGAAATTTCCCGATGTCAGGTGGAGGACGGTCGGCTGCTACGGCTCTGGGCTGCGTCACTTGAGGTGGGCCTGCACACGAAAACAAAAGTCCCTAACCCGGAGGTTTTTACCCGGGTGAGGACCCTCCGACGCTCAAGTCAGAAGGGTGCTACACGAGGGTAGGCTCTCCTCGTAATCGAGGTGCCAAAATCTGTAATAAGAATATTTGTAAGAGTTTTAGAGAATGTTACTGCTTTTGTGTGGTTTTTACGTCTTGGAAATGGAGCTTGTCGAATGATTGGAATGCCTTGAATGATGTAAGGGAGGGGGTATTTATAACCCCTCCTGAAGTAGGGTTGTTGATGTAATAAGAATCCCTGCCAAGTGTAGGGCTATCCTTCCTCTCTTGGGGAAGGGGTAACCCCTTATCGACGGTCCATATCTTTCCTTACTTTAAAGGACAACTTTACCCTTTACTTATTCTTTCTTGTTGGGCTTCCGCCTATTTATCGTTATGGGCTTTCGCATTTCCGGCCCAAGGGTATTTTTGGCCCCAACATAAGCCTCTCATGGGTATCCTGGCTCAGCCTCGGCCCTAACTTCGAGCCAGGGGACCCATGACACTGGCGGGGCTTCCCTTTCGGCTTTTGAATGGGGGTACGATTCTTGCTTGCTTCCATTCCTCACTGCCACCCTTTAGCATTCGGGTTCGCCCGTCACTGCTAAAGCATCCTCCTTGCTGATCGCTTTGTTTAGAGGTCCATCGCCTTCGGATATCGTTGTGAAACAACTAGTTGGCCCTTATCCGAAGGTGCATGGACCTGACGCTGTGGCCTTTGTCGCCTCTGGATCGGTGAGAGGAGCTAGTTTTATCCGAACAACGCTGAAAGCAACTAGTTGACCCTTGTTCGGATATTACTGGCTCCGACCTTTCACGGGTTCGAATCTCGGTCGAGGGAGGCGGCTTTCGAACACTTTGTTGAAAACTAGTTGTGGCCCTTGTTTGAATGCCGGCTTCCGATGGCCGGGCCCTGGCTAGTCTTCTGCCGAAATCGGTGCTGTAAGGCCCTGCTAAAGGGCTGCCGCGCCGATTCCGACCCATACTGCCCAGGGTTGGCGAATTCGACCCTGACTCGTATTGGTAGGAGCTGTCGACACGACCCTGTCTTGTACTGACAGGGGGCTGTCGATTCGACCCTGTCCTGGCCTGTCAGGGGGCTATCGATTTGACCCTGACCTGGACTGGTAGGGGGCTGTCGACTCGACCCTGACCTGGACTGGTGGGGGGCTGTCGACTTGACCGTTACTTTCTTTAATGAGCAGTTCCTTCTTTTTCGAGGAGGTGGGTGTAGTGGGTTAAAGGCAGTTGCCTTTTCCACTTCCCCAAGTACACGTGTATGGCATGCAGTGGCTAGTACTCTTTCATCATCATTGCCATATTTTTTGGAAACTGAATGAAGTTATCCAACTTCCCTTTCCCGTTTTGTTTTTTGAATTCTCACCCATTGTAAATGACCCCACTACCCCTCAACTGCTCCAATCTTTCCTCTTCCTTCACCCCTCTTCTATAAATACCCCTCTCCATCCGTACGTTCAACACTTATTTTCACACAGCTCTTTCCAAATTTTTAACACTTATTTTTCACACAACTCTTTCCAAACCTTTTTCTCCCCTCTTGAAAGTTTCTCAACCATTCTCCAAGGCCTTTTATCGCCGATCATCCCACCGTCCTTATCACTTTTCCGGTGAGTTTGCCTTTTTCCTTGCGATCTTCTTGTATTCTTACGTGTTTTGATCTTCTTTTCTTGATTAATCCTTGTAGTTCCCTTGGCTTTTCTTTGTCCGTGGTTGTTATTTCCTCTTTTGGTTTATTGTTTTTCTTTTCAAGCGTTGTTGTGTTTTCTTCCCACTTTAAACATGGTTAAACACCGCTACCATCGTCATCATTACGACACTCTCTCCGAGACTTGTCCTTGGTCAGACCCCAAGTGGGTCCCTTCCCAAAGGCCTCTACTTGCTTCGGCCTGGGTTTCTAGACCCGGGAGTTGGTACGGCGAGCCTATCCCTCTCGGGATTCCTCGCTCTTTTACCCACTCCGGGGTCTTTTCCCCCGAGCCTGACGATTCCTCGGATGGGGATCCTGTGTCACTTCCTTTTAACGTTACGGTAGCCTCTCATAGGAATCCTAACAACTTCTCCGAGATATGTGAGTCATCTCGGGGGCCCTATGTGTACAAACTTCCCCCTAACACTCCTTTTACTCCCGCGCAGGCTGTTGGGTATAGCCTTGCCTCCTTCCCCGCATCTGGTATGGTGATGGTTCATATCAACTCCATCCCGCTGGGCTCTTCGGTGGAGGTCTCAAAGAAGGTCAAATCATGCGGGGCCAAGGACCTGGACGACTTTGGGCGCCAAAGGGGCTTTGACAACAGGTTCCCACTGAAAGTCCCTTCTCGGGACCTGCCTATCTCCGACCCTCCTGCAGGGTCGATGGCCGTCAATCTCTACTCCATCCTCTTCGGTTATAGGGCCCCTCACCACAAGATTTTCACCGACATCCTCAATTATTACCAGGTTTCACCAGCACAAATCTTCCCCTCCTCTTTTTGTGACATCACCGCCTATATTATGGCGTCGGAATTGATAGGACTCCCCATGTCCGTGAACATATTCCGTTCTCTGCATCTCGCCCAAAACATAGTATCTACCGATGGGGCCGTCACCATCTGCCTTCGGCAACGTCGAAACAAAAAGGGGATTACTTCCCACTGGAGGGTCGTAACCGGCAAACCCGATTCTCTGACCAAGTGGAAACAGCTGTTTGTGCTGTTGGAGCCAGAAGGGCCCTTGCGCCGGCTAGGAGGCCCTACTGCCATTCATCCTCTTAAGGACCTCAAGGAGTTGATTGAGGTCCCCGAACTGGCAGACTGGGAGGCTGCTTGTAGGGACTACTTCGCTGAGGACCTCATCGAGTATGAGGACGGTGCCTCGGCCTGGCGCAACCGCTTTTGGATTCCCGATAAGGCCGATATTCTGAACGAGGACTACCTATGTGCTGCGGGCCTGAGCACCGTCACGCCTCGTAGTAGGCTCTTCTTGTTCTTCTTTTTAGTCTTTTTCCTTTTGAACTTTCAGGTAACCATTACGTGTCATTTTTCTTTAACCTTTCATCTTCTTTTACGCAGGTGTTGCTCGTGGACGATTGCAGCCTCGGAGAGGACTCACCTTGCCCTCTGGGATGTCGTTTGCTAATTTTTTGGCTGGTCAAGAAGGTCTGACGGACCTACTAGACCGGGCCCTCAATGTTACTGGTTCTGTTCCTCAGGCCCCTCGAGGCGACCCTGGTGCCGGGCCTAGTGTTGCTCCTGTCACAACTACTACTACTACCACCGCTGCTGACTCTCCTGCACAGGGCTCTAGCCATGCTGCTGAAACCGAGGAGGATCAGCCCATTCGGCCTAGGCCAAGGACCAGGCGTCAAAGGGCCATCCGGTATCAAGGCTCCCCAGTCAATTCAACCGAGCTTCAGGTGCTGAACGAGGAAGAATTTCATCATCAAGTTGACTCTTCGGTGGATCTGGCCCACCAATACATTACCACCCCTCCTGAGCAACAAATTGACCAGACTGAAGGGAGCCTGGACCTCAACCATCAGACCAATTTTGAGGAATTTTCCAACAGCATGCTGAAGGACCACCAGACCCAGGTAACACCTTTTCCATTCACGTGTTCTTTTTAGAATTCGGTTTTGGGTTTTCCAGTTTTTCTTACCTTCGTTTCTCGCTGTTTTCAGGGGGAGGAGGAGGGTCCTGTCGAGTCTGAGCAGGACAAAGGGGCTGAGAGTCGCAAGAGGAGCCTCGAAGACGACGGGGTGATCCCCTTTCCTCACCTCCACCAGAAAAGGCAGAAACAAGCGCAGGAGACTCCCTCTGGCGCCACTCATGGCGATGATTGCCTGGTTCTTGAGCAGCTTCTGGCTAGGACCCAAGTGACTCCGGGAGGCCCCTCAGGTATGGGTGCGGATAAAGGGGGCTCTTTATTTCCCCGACTAGATAGGGATTTTAACCCTCTTTTTATGTCGGATCTAATAGGTGGCAATATCAACCCTCTTCTGGCCCCTCACTCAGTCCTCCACTCTGAGGGGGTCGAAAAGGCAGCCATGGCTTTCCGCCTGCTTCGCCCCATCGCTGAGCACCTGAAGAGGGACGATGTTCAGGCCATGAGGAGCGTTGCCGTACCTTTGGCCCTGACCAAGCTAGCCGAGGTATTATTTTGACTCCATTTTTTTTTCTTTCTTATTTCGGCTTGTTTGGTTTCTTACCTGCTCTTTTTCCTCTTTGACAGCTGAACACAGCGGTCTATCTGGCCCTTTCCTCCTCAGCCTCCAACGACCACTTTTCCCAGGTGGCTTTTGACATGGGGGACCAGGCCCGCTCTGACTACGAGACTGCTCGGAAGGCGGCTGAGGAAGTGACCCAACTGAAAAAGGACCTAGAAAATGCGGCCAAGAGGCTAGAAGACGGGGCTCGTCAGTACGATGAAGCTGAGGCTCGTGCTGCTTCTTTCAGGGAAAACTTGGATGCCATGCTAGGGGAAAATTGCACCCTGAAGGATCAGATTGCCTCCCTCAACACACAGCTAGCCACCAAGGAGAAGGAGCTGCTCGGAAAAGATGCTGAAATACGCGAAGGGATCCAGACTGCCCTTGAAGTTGAGCAGGCTCGTCGAGAGGCTGTGGCGAGGACCGATGCAGAAATCCTCCAGTTGAAGATCATTCGTGACAATTTGAAGAAGAAGGTTGAGGACCTTAGGACCAGGATCAGATGGTATCAGGACTTTGTGAGCAGGATCCTAACTGATCGTCTTGGTTGGGTCCATAAGGCCACCACAGCTGTCTCCACTTACACCAAGTCCCTCAACTTCCGCTTTCTGGTGGACCTCAAGTGCGCTGCTGAACAAGCCAAAGGGGCTGCTGCCACCAAAGACTTGGCCAGGCTCGCCTTCAACAAGCTTCCACCAGGAGCCTCGGTTGGGCAATTCATGGAGCAGATAGCCAACGAGGAGACTGACTTCACCAAGGCCAATGAGGAGACGGCCAGGGCAGACTATGAGAGTAGGGGCTACGGGGATCCCAGGGAGAGGGCAGCCCATATGATGGATGAGCTGTACTCCCCACCAGACCCTTCAGCCTTTGCCCTTCCTGAGGAGCCTGATGAAGTCTTCTCCGATCCAGCTCAGCCTCAGCAGACCGCACCTGATCACATTTCATCGAGCACCCCTGCCTCTTAGCTTATTAATCCTTTAGACTGATTTGCGGGCCTATGTGCCCCTTTATGTATTTGACATGGTTTCGTTCGGTTTTACTTTGCTTCGTGTTTGTTTGAACTTTTAACACTGCTTGTGGTTTGTATTTGACAATGGTGTTTTATCCTTGGGATTTTCTTTCGTATTTTTATCGATCATTTTGCTTCCCTTTACTCTGCTTTTCCTAGGGTCTTTCCAGGGGCATTCAGCTCCCTGTTCGAGTTTTTTGGCTTATTTTTCCCCTGCGTATTTTTGAAACTTAGTTTTTATTCCCTTCTTTGACGCTTTTCGATCCTTACCAAGTAGGATTCTAGCCCACTCCTTTAAATGGGCCCTGATCCTTTGTTCCTTACCTACTCCACGAATTACACGACATATACACAATAGAGTTTTTTCCGCAAATCCACTATATTTCATTGAAAATTTTAGGATACATGAGGATTTCCATAGAGCCTCTTCACAAAGAGTCTCCTTTGTCCCCTTGACCATACATACAGGGTCCAGGGTTACTATCTGAGATGTCTCCACTATGAGGCATCCTTTCATTACTCCGAGGCTTCCTAAAGATTCGGGTCTCTACTTAGAATTTTCACAAAGAGGATTACATGTAGTATTTCTTAAGGTTCAGTATATTCCAAGGGTGCTTCAGCATCGTTCCATCCAAATCTGATAACCGGAAGGTCCCTGGAGTGATCTGGTCCACCACCAGGTAGGGCCCTTCCCACCTGGGGTTCAGCTTCTTGAAACCTTTTGGTTTGGCAGCACCTGTTGGCTTCATCAACACCAAATCTCCCACTTCAATCTTCCGTGGCTTCACCCCCTTATCATAGTCTCTCTTCATGACCTGCTTCTGCCTCTGCATTTTCAGTAATGCATTTCCTCGAGTCTCAGGCAACAGATCTAGCATGGCCCTTAGCTCCCTATCATTCTTATCTGGCTCATAGAGTGAGATCCTGTCAGACTTTATTGCCACCTCGAAGGGGAGGACAGCATCTGACCCATATACCAGATGAAAAGGAGTCTCTCCTATAGCTCCCTTGACGGTGGTCCTTAGCCCCCACAGGACTCCTGGAAGCCTCTCGACCCAGAATCCCTTCTTGACACCCAACAGCATGGTTTTCAGGCCCTTCACGATGGTCTTATTTGCTGCCTCCACCTGCCCATTGGACTGTGGGTAATAAGCCGCTGAGTGTCCTACTTTGATGCCATAAGGTGCACAGTAGTCTTGCAAGCCGCTGCTGTCGAACTGGGACCCATTATCGAAGATGAGAGCTTGGGGGATGCCGAACCTTGTGATGATATTCTTCCACACGAACTTGATGACTTGCTCCGTGGTGATGGACGACAGAGGCTCTGCTTCTATCCACTTGGTAAAATAATCCACCGCCACGATGAGGTGCTCCTGCCGGGTCTTAGCTGTAGGCAACGGTCCCACCAGATCAATTCCCCACCTTGCAAAAGGGAGGGGTGTGACGACTGGAATTAAGGGGACTGCTGGCCTTTTGAGCAAGGGCCCGAACCTCTGGCAAGCATCGCATTCCCTTACCAACTTCTCCGCATCTGCCCTCATGGTGGGCCAGAAAAGACCTCTGGTCCCTGCTGTTTGGGCTAGGGTTCTGCCACCTGCGTGGGCAGCGCAGGCTCCTTGATGCAAATCCCTTAGAATGCGCCTACCCTGTTCAGGGGTCACACACCTTAGCCATGGCTGCTCGTGGCCCTTCTTATATAGTTTCCCATTGAACATGGTAAACCATTCGGATCTTTTCATCACCTTCTTTGCTTCCTTTGGTTCTTGTGGGAGTTTCTCCTCTGTTAGGTAATCAATAAGGGGCTGCATCCACCCGTCGGACCTGTCTAGAGTCATTATCATTAAAGCATCGATCGATCTTTTATGTAGAATCTCCCACTGTACTACCCTAGGATCCTCCCCACCAGAAGAGCTAGCTAGCTTGGCTAAGGCATCGGCTTGCTGATTTTCGGACCTGGGGATGTGCTCAATGTTGAAGCTTGGGATCTTGGCCAAAATCTTTTGGACCTGCTCCTTGTACTCCACCATACTAGGTTCCTTCGCCTCATAGGTCCCTTTGAGCTGGTTAACCACCAAAGCTGAATCCGAGTATGCTACTACCTTGATAGCTCCGAGATCCACGCACATATTGAGTCCAGCAATCAGAGCCTCATACTCGGCCTCGTTGTTAGTAGCATCGAATCGGAATTTCAAGGCATATTCTGTCTTCTTCCCATCAGGGGCAACCAGAATCATTCCAGCCCCGCTCCCGGCTGAAGATGACGAACCGTCCACATGTAGGGACCACACTTCTTCTTTGGTTTCCACTTCAGCCCCGAAACTAGCCTCAACAAAGAAATCTGCAAGGGCCTGCCCTTTTACACTCTTGCGAGGGGCAAACTCTATCCCGTGACTCCTCAACTCACATGCCCACTTGGGTAGTCTTCCTTGTCCGTCCATATTCATCAAAATTTTCTCCAAAGGATAGTTGGTATACACCGTGATCTTGTGTGATTGGAAATAGGGTCTGAGCCGTCTACTAGCTATCAGCAAAGCAAACACCAATTTCTCCAAGGGAGGGTACCGTACCTCAGCCCCGGTGAGAGCTCTGCTGACATAGTAGACGGGCCTCTGCTTCTTCTCCCTTTCAGTGACCAACACAGCACTCACGGCATCCGTATTCGCCGCCAAATACAAGTATAGAGGCTCGCCTTCATGGGGTACTGAAATCTTTGGGATCCCATGCAGGTAAGCCTTCAATTCCTTGAAGGCGGCCTCCGCTTTTGGGTCCCATTCAAAATCTTTCTTTTTCTTCAGGGCCGCAAAGAAAGGCAGACACTTGTCAGCGGACCTGGCAATAAACCTTCCTAAGGAGGCTACACACCCCGTGAGCTTCTGGACCTCCTTGATGTTCTTTGGAGACTCCATGTCGAGGATGGCTTGTATCTTCTCGGGATTGGCATCAATTCCCCTTTCACTCACTATAAACCCTAAACACTTTCCGGATTGGACCCCATACACACACTTTTTCGGGTTCAATTTCATGTTGTATTTCCTTAGGGTTTCGAAGGTCTCTCTTAGGTCCTTGACATGGTCCTCCATCTTCTTGCTCTTGACAATAAGGTCATCTACATAGGCTTCCATATTTCTCCCAATTTGGGCTTCGAACAACTTATTCACCGTTCTTTGAAACGTAGCCCCTGCGTTCTTTAGGCTGAAGGGCATGACCCGGTACATATATACCCCTAAAGGAGTAATAAATGCCGTTTTGGGTCGGTCCTCCTCCGCCAAAGGGACCTGGTGATAGCCTGCGTATGCGTCCATGAAGCTAAGGAGCCCATGGCCTGATGTAGAGTCGACCAACTTGTCAATCTTGGGCAGGGGCTGGCTGTCTTTTGGACAGGCCCTGTTGAGGTTGGTGAAGTCTACACACATTCTCCAACTTCCATTAGGCTTCTTGACCAATACCACATTCGACAACCATATCGGATACATGCATTTTTCGATGTAGCCCGCCTTGAGGAGCTTATCCACTTCTGCCTTGATTGCCTCGGCCCTTTCATTCCCAAAGTGCCTCTGTTTCTGATGGACCGGCTTCATTTGAGGGTCTGCGTTTAGCTGGTGGGTAATGACCGAATGGTCAAGCCCCGGCATTTCCTTCACCGCAAATGCAAAGACGTCCTTATATTCCCGGAGAAGCTCCACGAGGCCCTGCTTGACTGGACCCTCCAGGTTGGCTCCAACTCTAACTGTTCGATCCTCATTTCCTTCCACCAACTGTACTTCCTCTGTAGCTTCATGAGGCTGAAGGGGCTTTCCAAACCATCCCTTGCATCTATTGTTTCAAAACAATAGGTAAGGAGTGGGTTGCCCCTGGTGCCTTCATTTGAGTCCTCTTTCTTTCTCTTCTTGGGGTATGGGACATCCGAATCAACTGGTACCTCCGAAGGGTTCATCATAGGGGGCTTCAAGCTGATATTGTAACAGGCCCTCGCCGCCTTTTGATCCGCCTTTAAAATCCCCACTTTGCCGTTATCAGCAGCATATAACAACATCAATCCGTACGTAAATACCAGACCCATTATTGAATTTAGCGCCGGCCTCCCTAAGATAATGTTATAGGGGCATGGGAAGTCAATAATGGCGAATCTGACAAAGCTTTTTCTCACTGTATCTCCTTCTCCAAATTGCACAGGTAGGGTTATGGACCCCACGGGCCATACTGAAGTGCCTCCAAAGGCTACTAAAGGAGCTGTCATCTTGACCAGATCCTGCTCTTTGTAGTTCAGCTTATATAAACAATCTAGGGTCATTACATCCACTGAGACCCCGGTGTCAACCAGCACTCTTTGCACAATGGGGTTGGCGACTCTGATGGAGATGACCACAGGGTCATCATGTGGACCATGTATCCCTGTGACATCTTCAGGTCCCAATCGGAAATGAGGCATCCGGAACTGAGGTCCCATGCCTCGACCAATCGAGTTGATCATATTCCGGGCATTCATATTCCGGGCCCTATTGCTTTCCCCTCCTGCTGCAAAGCCCCCTGCCAGGGTCATGATTACTTCTTGATTATTGGCGTTGGCGGGAGCCTGGTACCTGTTATTACCTCTTCGGTTGGCCAAGAGCCTGTCTCTTTGACCCCGAATGGTTTTCAGGTACCTGTCTACCCGACCCCCATCAGCCAAGTTATCCAGGGTTCTTATCAGGTCCGAGCAGTCGTTCACCAAATGCCCCTTTTCACGATGAAATTCACAATACTTGCTCATATCTGTCTTCTGGTTCTGTGGCATCGGCCCCGGGTCTTTGAGCAGCTCCGAGTTCTTGAGGGCCATGAACATATTCCTTGGGGATATCTTGAACCGGTATGGCTCGTCGGTCGTCTGGGTCGGAAAGAGCTTAGGTGGATCATATCGGGGACGGTGCTTTTCTCTCCTCCCTTCGCCTTGATCCTGCGTCTTTCCCCGGCCCTGATCTTGATCCCTCTTTTCCGGTTTGTTGATCAGCATCGCATTGACGTGAGCCGAAACCATTTGATACGCTTTCTCAAGCGTCGATGGTTCCTTCTTCGCCAACTCATACTTACAATCTCCTCCGCCGAGGCCATTAATCAGGGCGGCTACCCCTAGAGCATCAGTCAAATGGGTCACTTGAGTGGCTGTGGCCTTGAATCTTTGCATGTAATCTTCCAACGACTCCTTGTCTCCTTGCTTAATGGTGCTCAGGTGAATAGGGGTCTTCTTCCTTGACTTGCTTGATACAAAATGACCCTTAAACTTCTCCTTTAAGGCTCCATACGACTCTATAGTCTTAGGTGGGATGCCATCGAACCATCTCATCGCCACCTCCGTCAGGGTCGAGGGGAACAGCAAACACCAAGTGGCTTCGTCCCTCGTCTGACAAGACATGTGGTTTTCGAAAGAGGAGATGTGAGCAGCTGGGTCTCCTGTGCCGTCGTATTCAGCCATCTTTGGTTTCTTAACTCCTTTCTTTACACGGGCCTCGACGATCCAATCGACAAAAGGGGATTCATTCAGGGTCACCAGCCTCCTGGCCAATGGTACCTGAGTATGTCGGGTCCCCTGGTGCCAATTGCTATGGGCCGTGGTCTCTGCGTGTGAGGACCCTTGCTCACTACCTTCCTCCTCCTCTGACTCAGGTGGGTCTTCGAGATTTTCCTGCTCCGCCCCTGCCCTGGGTCTCTTCCGCGATGTCTTGACTAAGGGGGTGACCCTTCGTTCCAAGAAAGGCGGGTATGGGCAGGTCCCTTTGGATTGGGTTTCAAGGTGCCAATAGGCCGATGCTGGGTGTGGTGCCCTGGGGTGCTGATCAAGGTCTGTGCCTCATCATACTTCCTCATTGTCTTTCTTTCGTTGATAATGTGTCGTGCATCCTGCTTCGACATGGTGGGTCTTTTGGCCAGCTTCTTTGCCGCCTCCAGGGCCCTGATCGCCAACCGATGGGCCTTTCTCTGCGCCTTATGCTGCTCATAAGCCTCTCGCCTCCTTAGCCTCCTCTTCTTCTGTGAAGGGGTCTCACTAGCCTCCTTAGTGGGCCCTTTCACAGGCACTCCCTCCTTAGATCCCTTGGTAGGGTCTCCAACATGCTCTTCGGCTTCCGGCCCTCCTTGGGTCGCCGCGGGCTCGCCTGATGTGTGGGAGGGTCGAAGGGCTTTCAGCATCTCTTCTTTCATCATCGCCATCTGCTTTGCCAGCTTTTCTTCGCATTCTTTCTGAATTTGCACACGCATCTGTTCGCACCTCTTCGCCACCAACTCCTCGCTTCGCTTTTCCACCTCCGCCTCTAGCTCCTGCTGGTAGTAGTCATCCGACTCATCATAGGATGACTCGTCAAGGGACACCTGCTCAGGCTCCTTCTCCGGCTCTTCACGCGGAGGCTTCGAAGTTCCCGCCTTTTCCTTCAGTTTCTGAGTCGTCGCTCCCTTCTTTCCGACCACCATCTCAGCGATGGTTTCCTCCGTCCCCACCACCGTGGTTTGAGTGGGGGCGGGTACCACCTTCTCCGTTTCCGTCGTCTTCGTTTTGCTTTCGTTCGGTTTTCGCGTAGCCACCATCGCTTCGCTTCACCAGAGCTTTAACAAGACCGAGTCGTCCCCACAGACGGCGCCACTTGTTCGGGGAAATTTCCCGATGTCAGGTGGAGGACGGTCGGCTGCTACGGCTCTGGGCTGCGTCACTTGAGGTGGGCCTGCACACGAAAACAAAAGTCCCTAACCCGGGGGTTTTTACCCGGGTGAGGACCCTCCGACGCTCAAGTCAGAAGGGTGCTACACGAGGGTAGGCTCTCCTCGTAATCGAGGTGCCAAAATCTGTAATAAGAATATTTGTAAGAGTTTTAGAGAATGTTACTGCTTTTGTGTGGTTTTTACGTCTTGGAAATGGAGCTTGTCGAATGATTGGAATGCCTTGAATGATGTAAGGGAGGGGGTATTTATAACCCCTCCTGAAGTAGGGTTGTTGATGTAATAAGAATCCCTGCCAAGTGTAGGGCTATCCTTCCTCTCTTGGGGAAGGGGTAACCCCTTATCGACGGTCCATATCTTTCCTTACTTTAAAGGACAACTTTACCCTTTACTTATTCTTTCTTGTTGGGCTTCCGCCTATTTATCGTTATGGGCTTTCGCATTTCCGGCCCAAGGGTATTTTTGGCCCCAACAACAAGTCTAATCATGATAATATTGAGTACAAGATTCTTATGTATTCTCGTTGGGGCAGAGGAACTACGTATGGTCTGGTTGGTTTGAGGACTAAGGTATGGACAAGGTTAAGGACCTCTGAATTTTATCCTATACATGGAAGTGTTAGTGTAGGTAGTACTTTATTTTGGGTGGTCTCTCGTACCAAGGGTGAAGATGTAGAACCGATGTTATTATGTTCCAAGTGCATAATGGTGTTCGAGTTGGACACTGAAAGGTTGTATGTAATCCCTCATCCGGGTGACGAGTGTGTTCCTCATTATTACGATGACCATCGCAAAATCAAGATTTGGAAGATGGAAGATCGCCTCGCATTTACAAAGTTGTTTCCACAAACTTATAATGAGATCAAGATATGGGTTTTGCAAGATCTTGTGAATCGATCTTGGGTAAAAGTTTATGACATAGACCTAACATTCGTAGTTTTTGAGTTGGATGAATACCTATTAGAGGTGATACATATCCAAGGCTGTGAGGTATTGCTTAGATGGTCCGATCATAAATTGTATACTTATAATTTGCGCTCGAAAATTGTACGGGAGACCGGGACATTGAACTCTTTGTGGATCTCCAGCAAAGATGTATTTCGTTTTGAAGTTTGTTTGACCTATGTAAAGAGTTTGATTTCACCTAAAGATGTCTTAGGACTTTAGCGTGTCAAGGTTTGAGTTGTTCGATATCACATGTATGTCAATCTGTGTAGGCCGTCGTAGGGGTTGCGCAAGAGAAGCCTTTGTAAGGGGTCCCAAAGCATTTGGGCCTAATTGTGTATTATAAAGCATCTAAATTTTGATGAGAACTAGAGCCGATCATTTGCGAGCTCAGGTTGCACCTGTCCTTGTAAAATTATCCAGCTAGTTCGTTTAAGCGCAGGGGTTGCCCCAATATATACTCGGTTTATGTCATCATCTCCGTGCCACATCTGCCACCGTATACCAGCCGCAGTGTGTCCTTTCCTGATATGACGCAATTTGATCATTCTGATTTCGCTTCCTGACATATCCTATGAAGTTTGTATGATCACAAATTTCTAGGAACAACACTTAAATAGATTTTTAAAATGAAAAATCATTTTAAGTGTGCTGCCTACTCCTCTGCTCCCAAAAGCGTGGTACTGATTAAATTTATCTCCGGTTTGAAAATAAGACAGTACATTAGTACACATCATTGTTCCAACAACAGCTTGCAAAACACCAGTACCAAATTTTTAAACATACCTCAAAAAAAAAAAAAAAAAACAAAAAAAAAAAAAAAACAAACAACTATAGCACGCCACTGTAATCTTCCAACACTCCCATGAATTCCTTTGAGCTATGATATTGTCAATGGGAGTGTGGAAGTCACAGATGGAGTGCTAACAGTCGCTGTCGAAAACCTTTGCCAAAAGATTGACGTAACTCGGAAGGTTACCACAGCACCTGACAGTATATGACCCGTTAACATACTCTACACACACGAAACGTTGCATACTCCTCTCTTCATTTATTTGCTTCACATGTAGACCACTTTGCAGACATTTCCAAAGGAGTAAAACATTGATCTTAAGGCCTAGAAGAAGGCTCATTGCAAGAGAGTAGAACATATATAGAGCTGTAGACATGCAAGGTTGTGCGTTCCGAACCTCGGTTTTGTTCTGCATCTGACAGGGGTACCAAAGGGGGGCCGCGACCAATTTCTGCACCACAAAACATTCCAGCCAGTGGAATGCAAGGGAAGTTGTCCAAGATAGGTGAGCTATCCACATTTAATTGACCAAAAAATGTTTCACCACGACCACAGCAAGAGAAAACAAAACCTCCTATGACTTCCCTATGCCTCATTGTCGTGAAGTTTTCCGAAACAGTGCTACTCTGGCGCAATGCGAATCTGGGATCTGGCACATAAAAGCGAAAAGAATCCCCAGTCTTGATATCTAAACCACCCACGTACAAATACTGCTCATCTCCTCTGTGGACCCAAATATTTTACAAAATCATATCAAGAACTTGAATAGGCAGCAAAAGCAGCTAAATACTTTAAAGTTATGAAACTTAATCGAGTGCAGAGGTCTGTGGAATATGCATACGGACACAACATATCAACATTGAATAGAAGAGGGGAGCTATAAAACAGCTTCAAACACAGCTTTTACTTGGATCGAATACATTTACGGCTCTTATTGTTAATGGCATGTTCAGATTGAAGAAGAAAAAAGGCCAACCAATGGTCAAAAGTGGAAAATCCTTGCAGTTAAAAGCAACTCTAATTAAGAGGAATACATTTTACCACCAAACAAATGGAAGAACAAGATTAACATTATCAATAATAATACACAAGCAAAATAGCAAGGGAATTTAAAGAGCCTCATAACTTACTCGTGAACAGGATGATAGGACAAAGATGTCACAGCTTTCACTTTTTCTGAGCCGATGGAACATTTTCTTCTCTTTGTTACGCCAATGTACACGTCATAATTAAGAATAGGATCTCCCATCTGCCAACATTTAAAGAAAGTTGTTCAAATGTTAAAACTCGGACCAATGAGTCATGGGGAACCGGCGAAGAAGAGCCTGACATGTAGAGATAGATTGTGAGCACAGTCAAGGTGGAAGGATCTAGTCATACTTCACTACTAGTATTCAATGTGGAACTAACTATATCAATAAAATGGAAAGTGACTGGTCCTTACAGCACATAAGCTTCGAATGAATGCAGTTTTCAAATTTCTTATTCACCGCCAAATCATTTGCAAATGTTAGGGAGTTGGAAGTTTATGAACTCTACTTATCTGGTAATACATCAATTGATAAGAATTACAAAGAGAGGTGCAGGAACAACATTACACCAAAGCCCCAAAGGCTTCCGCCTCTGGCGAAGTAAGAGGAGTCCGATGTACAAAACCCTTACTCTTATGTTCCAAACATAGAGAGGATGCTTACCGAGTTACCGTCGAGGCAATGACCCATAATGAAGATTACCCATGACAAGAAAAAGGATTACAGATCTTGTATATTCTTACAAATGAATAGAATAACTATTTCATGGCTTGAGACTGCAAAGAAATAAAAAATGAATGTCTAGCTATCTACACCCTCACGAATTTCATAGGAATTTGATTTTGGGAAAAAGAACTAATTTTATTGCACAAAACCAAAAGGCTTCTTATGCAACAACACAACTCATCAGATTATATTTTATTTTTACTGGTTTCTTGGGGTTGTTCGTAGTTTCATACTAGAAGACCCTAAATCTTTTTAGGAACAAGGTCTTGTTGTTGTAGGACTACGGTGGGATGGAAGGGTGCGAAAACGGAAAAGAGCTTTCTGCTAAGCATAAGACAAAACAATACCTCCATGTCCAAAGCAATAATGTCATCTAGTATTTGTTGACCATCAAGAGTCTCATTTTCTCCTTCCCGTATAGCAGTCAACCATGTAGTAAATTCGGGGCTCCTCTTTTTCGCAGAAACAACTCTATATGTTGGACCAACAGCGGTCACTCCAGCTCCAACTGCAAAGTGAAAATCAATTTTCCTTGCACCTGCTCATCATGTTTGATACGTACAACGTTAATTCTCTAGGTCCAAAAGACAGATTCCATTATTAAGAAAGATGGGGGGCAAGGAAACTAAAATGAAAACAAAATACTACAAAAATGAAAACCTGTCGTTTTATACTCCAAAAGTTCAGATATACTCATTTTCCCCATCGTATCCACAACACCCACAGAAAGAGCGAGGAGATAAACACCACGAAGGCGAGCATATATCAACTCCAGAGAGAGCTCCTAGGCTTTGGTAGTGTAACAGCTGAGGGAAAAATACTAACTCAAAAAAAAAAGTTTAGACTTTATTCTTGGGGTTGGTTTAAGTTTAAGGACACCTCAATGTATGTGATTTGACGAATTATGTTGCTTTATTTTTGCTATTAGGTAATTTATTTATTTATGATAGAGTTTCCACATTCGAAACATCAAACGTTAAAGAATATACATTTTGCAGTGAGATGATTAGTTCTAAGCTGATAAGCTTTAACGAAAAAGACCTTGTTTCTAGGTTGTGTTAGGTCAAAGTGTTAAACTGAAGTTTTAACCTTTTACAAGGTTGTGCCCGTGGTTGTTTTTTTACCTTTTCCTTTTGGACAATTTATCTTCTTATGATTCTTATCAAAAAAAATATATATATCTTCTTATGATTAGGGTTTCTACACATCCCAAACATTGCATGTTAAAGAATGTAAAATGTTCAGTGTGGATGGTTAGTGTAGCTGCACTTTGGACAAGGTGGTCCTCATTATCTACATTGATGTTGCTTCAAATAATTTTTACCCCCTCTTGTGTTTAGTTCTACCAGTTATCCATCCAAATTCACTTATGCATGATTCATTCTTCTTTTTTAATCCCTCAAATGTCCATTGGTGGTTCTTGTCATACAATTCTTGGTAACTCAAATGAGCAAGGTTGCATAGTCTATCATGAAGTCTCCAATTTTGCTCTCTTATATATTCGCTCATCCTAAGATCCTTAATTCCTTCGTAGCCATTGAGTAGAGTGAAGATCATAATAATTCTATAAAATTCGTTAGTTTGGTAAAGTTGTGATGATTGGAAAGGTAAGGAAGACAAGTAATGATACCATTTTTTGGATTAGGTTTGAAAGGCTTCATTTTGTGGTTAACTAATTGTAAAAGGGTTGGAATGAAACATGGCACAATACATTCATAGCTTTCTTACGATTCGAAAAAAGGATTTGGGTGGAATGGAAGATGTGATCCAACACTTCCTCTACTATCCTTCCAAATCTCAAAAAGTTATGTTATCCAAACACAGGATAGGAGAGTGTCTCAGTTCCTTCCACTTCCCTGCCTTTCCTTTCTACCCAATTTCTTCTCACCAAGAACGGAGACTTGTGATACAAGATGGACCAAGTTGTTGAGTATTTTCAGTTTTGGTTTGTTTTTCGATGAAGTACACGGACTCCTGCACTGAGTGGAACAATGGCACAACAGAGCCTAGATGATCCTCTCCAAATGAAAACGATTACCATAATTAACCTTAATCAAAGGCAGATTCCAAATTCAGACAAGTGAGAAAACTACGCAATAGGTACATCCTAATCCGTAAGAAATTTATCTACTGTCAAGGATGTCAAGGATGACATATAATTGACTCATATTATTTTTCGCGGAGCAAGGAGTCCAGATTATTGTTTCTGTATTACCTAGCCATAAACAGTTTTCAGGAGGTAGAGCACGTCACAGGATTTCAAACAAAAGGAACAAAGTATACCCAGGAGGGAAAGAAAACACCTTTGAACAAAGCCTACATGTATCCTGGTTATGTGGGATGTTGCATAGTGGCAAATAAAATTCTAAATACAAAAGGGAAATAAACATACCATTTAGTGTATTTTTGTCTTTTGCAAATACAAGAGCAACAGCACCACAGGACTGCCTCGTTTCACTTTGATATGCAAAATTAAAATGTGGATTATCCACGCCTGTCCACCTGAAACGGCAACGTTCACTTCCAGCAATAATAGTCCGCTCAGGCAAAGCATAATCTGTACAATCAGAAGTTAGCAACCAAAAGAAGGGCAAGAAGTGGCTCTGATGAAGAAGATAAATACAAGTACATCCTATGAAACAATACACAGACACCTAATCATTGGTTCAAAAATTCAAGAGAAATCGCTTCGACGCATAAATCAATATCAGCATCCGCTTGAAATGGGAGATGGTGGTAATTGTTACCAAAGTATTGTGCCAAAAACAGAGAGGGGTAATGTACCCCACCTCCCCAACATCCCCAAATTGATAGCTGCCCACCCCCCCCCCCCTCCCCCCTGCTCCTACCTCTACCACCCTGGTGATAATTACTCCCATTCCAGGACAAGCCCTTAAACTCCTCAATCCTCATACATCCTTTCCAAGGTCTCACACAAAATAACACATTCTAAATGGCTGTCCTTACATCATGAACAATAATTTCAGTATCATTTGCATAATGGACATCCTAAGCTTGATTAAAATCCTATACATACGTTTTTCTCTCCAATGACTAATTTCTTAAACATTTTTCTTTTCTCCAATGGCCTTACATACTCTCTTCAACTATATTCGGCGGGAAGAGTGGAGGCTAAGAAACTTCATGTCATTGTTTCTTCAAGTTCCACAAAGAGGAAGATTAATAGGTTCTACGCTCAACATAATGCAATTGGAGGGCAGCTCTGCCAAAGGGAAAGGGTAAGATGTACTCATGTCTAGTACGGAGTAGTCTAAATTGGGTGATAATTAGATATCAAAAAGTGCAACATGTACCTTTTCCATGGACCCAGTTTCTAAAGACCACAACTAAAACTCTATGAAGCATTTATACATCCAATTTCATTATTCCAAACATATCATCAAAAGCGAGTACATTTTGTTTTAAGGTTCAACGGAAGCCATTTTGAACCCTGTTCTTGAGTACAACCCCATCCCCCCCCCCCAACGAGACTTTATTAACAGTAAACAGTATTCCCAAAGTAATATAGGGTCTATTAACAACAAGTCTTAACGAAGCATTAATAGGGTGTCAAATAAGAGATCGTGAGAAAAATACAGAACCCAAAGACGTTACTATGCAACACATACATAAAGGATTATAAAGCCAACCAAAGCAGTGACTCCAAATAGTATATAGCGAACAACAACTCAGGTGGTCATATATGATTTCAGGATTGTGAGTTGAGAAAGAAACTCACCCAACTTTTCCATAACAGGCCTCACATCAGCTTGTGAATCCTGCAACATTGTAAACGTGAGAATTCTGTGGACGCGAGCTCCAACATAGCTAAGCAAACAAACCTAATGGTTTCACTCACCCCAAACATAAAAATCGTTTCAGGGGCTGTGCAACCAGATAGAGATGCAGAGTAGTTGTTGATGTCCATCACGAACTTGTCAATGCTATGACCCTGAGATTGCTAACATTGTTAATCATGGTATCTAAAATTCTAAATGAAGAGTACTCAACCTTGTTAATCATGGTATCTAAAATTCTAAATGAAGAGTACTCAACCTACAGATACAGCGAAACAAATACCTCTACTGGGTATAATAGCGGGATAGCATCAACTTTGAGTCCAGGCACATATCCAACTGTCAATGAAATTCCCTTATGGTCAGCAGGATAAACCATATCATCATCAGCATCCTCACCATAGTATTGAAACTGTACCTGAGTGGATCAAAACAAAATAAACATAAAGCCCAACCCAAATCATAAGTGATAATTAACGTAGGACAACTTCCACAAATCTTAAATTTAGACTATGACGGTCTTGTTCCTTTAGTTTGCTTACGTAAATTTTCGTTGTGTCAATAACAACATTTGAGCAAAATACATTGGATTTGGATGTACCCAGCTATTTAACGACCGAATTCTGAAATTAAAGGATTAGGCAAACAAATGTAGTACATATATACTATATCTCTCCAATGACCAGCCATCGTGATTTTCAACATGGGGTAGAGTGTTCAGGCTACTAGTATAGCAAAGGGAGGTCACTCTTACATACGTCCATGCATGAAACTGATCTTAACAAATTGTTTTGAAAGACAGGAAAGGAGGCAAGAAAAGGGGAGGGGGCGTGGTGAATCAAGAAAACAAAACGAGGTCACTCCGGCCACATCAATTTTTGTATCCAAACAACCAATTCAGGGATCCCTCGCTTTCCCATTCCCTTCCATGTCTTTTCCTTATTACAAACGTACCAACTCTCTTGCTCTGCCCCTCCACTCCCTTTCTTTTCCTCCGATTCCCTCGCCTTCTTCCTCTCCAACTTTTACTTTTTTATTAGATATTAGAGAACATTGTACCAATGAACATTGATCAACGGAGTAACTAATCTTAAAAAACTCGCAATAGAGCAATCCCTAATCAACACCCTTAGCTCACAACAATGCAGCCTTACTCTCCGATTTCCCTATCCAAACAAACTACGAGGGTTACAGCTTCCACATTCCTAACCTTCAAATATAACAAATGATACTCGTATTTCCCACTACAATTTAGCAATAATAACAACAATAATATCAAAACAAATGCTAGTGAGTACATCTCATATCCGAAAAATGACAATTACACTGACCTCGCTAAACTTATCAGTCAGTGCATCTCTCCCAATAATACCTCCAGCTATAAAAGTGATTAACGGTGTTGTCGAACCTAAGCTCCGAGTAATCTGAAGAAAAACACAAACACATTTAATTAACCATGTTAATCAAAATTATCAAAAAAAAAACCCTGCAAAGCCAAAAAATACAAAAGGAGAGGCAAACGCACAAGTTGATGAGCTTCATCCAAATTAAAAGTGGGAGAAATGCATAGGATCGCGAAATGCGGTCTAATCGGTTCCGACATAATCTTCTCCAACACCTCCTTCATTGCTTCCTGTTATCAATATATCAAAATCAACGCAATAACTCATAAATAAAACTTTAAATTTAGATTAGTAATTTCCCACGCATTTACGCATTTTCTAAAACGAATCACCAGAAATACGTAAATGCGTGGGAGATGAAATCTCCCACGCATTTACGCATTTTTCGACAAAAGTGCGTAAATGCGTGGGAAATTTGGGGATAGGGAGAAGAGGGGAGGGGAGTGAGGGGAGTACAGGAAGGGAGAGGTTGCGGGAGATAGCGGAGGCGATGAGGGGACGATAGAGGACACGACTGCAAACGTCATTCCAGGTGCGGCTGACGCAAGCGGCGGAAGCGAAGGATTGAGCGGGTAATTTGGCGATGATGTTCTGAAGGAGGTCGTTGCCGAGGAGAGATATCCCGCGAGCCACGGAGGATGGGCTCGCCGGCGGGTTATCCATTAGTGAGGATGGGGTGTCAGGGTGGTAGCGGTGGTGGCGGCGGCGGCGGTGAAATAAAGGGCCAGGTTCTGTTGTATTTGTATATCGGCGAATTTGGGTATAGAATCTACTTTGTTCTTAATAGATCTTTTTCTTGGAATTGTCAGCTTTGTCTCACTGCTTATTAAGCCATTGGTAGTTTGGTACACTTTGATGTTCAAAGTTTCTTGTTGTACAGTTTTGTGTTGCGTTTTCTGAATTCATTTGTACACAACGTCTCAAATCAATATCTCATCTCATGGTGCTAAACTGTTTAGATCTGCCGATATGTTCTTCCATGGTTTTTGACAAATTAACAGGTGTTCACGGTTATTATTCTTTGTGGTGCATAAGAGCACTACTACTACGGAAATGATACATGGGTGTTAATGATTGTGCGATTGCGAAGTAACAATTTTTTATTAAAAAAAAAAAATACCAGATCTGTAGTCGAATTATAGCCGGAAAAGTTAAAAGAATGTGTATCTATCAAAGGGTTTAATTTTTCGCTAGGTAATTCCAAAAAAAAAAAAGGAAATAGAATAATTCATACTTTTTAATTAAACTTCAGTTTGAAATTATATTAAGTTGGTCGGAGTACGTTGGAAGATTAAGTTACTATATTGCCCCATTGCATAATAAAAAAAGTCACAAGCATGGACAAGATGTTGATGATTTTCTGCATTTTTCAAGCAAAGACAACCCTTTATGCAAGATTTAGCGATGTTGTGAGTGCACATCGCAATATTATTTCGCCGTTCACTGAAAAATATGTAAGTTTGCTTCATTTAAAGAAAACATGTGCTCGCTATATTTGAGTGGTAACCTATGCTTCTAAAGAGCCTCCATCAATTTTCTTTTCCCGTATTTTATTAGTCGAGATACTAGCATGTGTTATATACGGAGTATATATGTCAACACAGTGGATTGTATGTGCAGCTGACATCAATTCAAAAGAACATGACAATTAACTAATGAACAATGATACATTAAAGCTTATTACAAGTTTCTTGACACCCTGGCCTTATTACATTAAAATCACTCGAAAATAATAAAATTAAAAATGTTTTTTTTTTATGGGAAAATTTAAAATATTACGTCCTTGATTTCGTCCACTCTAAAATTCAAATCAAACGTAAAAGGTTCTTACATGTCTCCCTCCTCACAAAATAAAGCTACTTAACAATTACTCTGTTTCTTGGTTGATGAATGAAGCAATCATCCTTCTCATCTCAACAGCCTTTTCACAATCAGGATCAAAGATATGAAAAACATGATCTTTCCCTTCTGAGACAAAATACTCCTTTTTACCTGTCCACCCGTTTTTGGACACACCATCATAATAATAACTTCCTCTTTCCCTCAATATATCCTCCTCAGCAACCAACACAATCATTCTCTCACACACCATCTTCTCAATTCTCGGTGCTCCATCTGTAAACGGGTTAATAAGCGGGTCATCACACCCTTTCTCAGACGGGCACACATACATCCACCACCTGTCAACCATTTCCTTCCTCGGATCACCCTCCTCGGATCCCATCGGATCCTTACCCCAAAAATACGGGTGTATTAGTACCATCCCCTCGATACTGACCCGTTCAGTATCAAAACACGACACGCCAGCACGACACGAGATGTAATGAGCAAGTGTGGACCCTGCACTATCACCAGCTAAGAAGAGTCTTTTGTAATCAACCCCTTCATTAAGCCACTCCTCTGGCCCATCTCCCTCAGCATGGGCCGCGACCCATTCGGCCGCGGCCCATGCGTCTTCGTAAGCAGCAGGGAGAGGGTGCTCTGGTGCCAACCTGTAGTCTACTGAGACGACAATGACGTTTGCTGACGCCACTAGCTTGTTGCAGAAGTTATGGTACAAGGGAAAACCAGGAGCTGCGATCACAAACGCTCCGCCGTGGAAATAGATGACAATTGGCAGCTTCTGGTTGGCTGTTGAGGTCGTGGTTGGGGTGTAAATTCTTGCTGAAAGTCCTGGTTTGATGAGGATGTCTTTGGACGTAACCGCGGTTTGAGAATCGAACCCGGGTGGGACTCTTTCGGATCCTGCTAGTCTCTCTATGGTTCCATCAGCGTGTTGGAGAAGATATGGGGACATATCATAGGACATATCTGGGTTTGTTGTAGTTGACTCCATTGGAAGAAGAAGTGAGAGAAAAAGAGTAGCAAAAAATGAAGCTTGAAAAAGAAGATTAGAGTGAATATGGGTTGGTGGGATGGTCTATGAGAGTATGACTTTTGATGCTTTATAAAGGTGGAATTGTGTGTGTTTATAGGTCAGCCATTCACATTGCGCAACAACCCTACATCCTTGATTTTGTAATTTCTATATGACCTGGTAGTCCTGGTTGCATTGTTTGTTTAATAATCTTGGCGGTAATGTTGGGACGAAATGTAACATCAGATTGTAGTAACGATCATCGATCGATATGGTTAAAATGTCACCTAAAACTGTGAGTAAAAAAATAATGTTACGTTTCGGTATTGATTTCTTGTTGTTAATGTTTGTAATAGGCTAATTAACAACAAGAAAGCATATTAATAATCTGTATTACTCCCAACAGACGTTGAACATCAGAACATGCATGACAGCATGAGAGGCTAAGAGCGGACACTAGTATCCTCTCTAACTACTACTAATAACTAATTAGTTGAGTCAACTCTCAGCACAGGGACAAAATTAACAAAGTTTGTTAATTAATTTCACTAATAATGCAACTAACAAGATTTTCGGTGTGTGCGTGTGGATGAAAGTGTCCTTTTACCCTCTAGTGATAGGTACTGGCGGAGTATCGCTACGCACTTTGCTGCATCAAACCCCGCCAGTATTATTCGAGGAATAAAAGAGAGTTAGAATTGATGACAAAAATGATCGATGAGTATTGAGGTTAGTATCACAATTCTCGTAATATTGTGGTCGATTTTAATTGGTGCTATCAATAATAAATGGCCCGTCTATGTAATCTGCTCTCGTCATGACGTATCAGTGTACTACTCTAGTACATTTCAACAAATAATATTATGAGCATCATGGTCAAGTGACCAGTAGTGTTGGTTTAATATAGTTGCTCTGCGATTGGTAATTAAGCATGCATGTGGTAGTATTTGTGCTCCTACTCCAACAACCCAAGTTTACAAAAACAATGACTTTGTTTACAAAAATACTAGGAGTCTAAATGTAGACATAGTGTGCGGTAAATTAGATTCGAGTTACAGTAAATTTTATTGTATAATTTAGGAATTAATTTGAGATTAGGAAAGTGAGATAATTAAGGATGATTGATTTGGAAAGAAATCAATTTCGAAATTCCTTCTACTGATAGTTACGTTGTATACTCGATTTTACTACCGTTTCCATAAATTAACTGTAAATCATGAAAATTTACTGTAATCAATCAATCAATCAATCAATACATATTAATAAATGAGGCTTTTTTCGAGAGCCTACGTTCAAAGTTAATTTTCGCGGAGCCACCAGAAAATTCTATTTAATTTTCTTGCAACGTGAGAGAGCCATGTTTTTAGGAGATTAGCTGGGGGAGGTTTTATGGTATATTTTCCTAATTCTAATTTATCATAATTCTAATTCTAATTTAATTTCCTTGCAACGTGAGAGAGCCATGTTTTTAGGACATTAGCTGGAGGAAGTTTTATGGTATATTTTCCTAATTCTAATTTATCATCATAATTCTAATTCTAATCGAAGTTAGACAATCTGCTAGCTATAAATAGATGAAGTCTCAAATCAACATACACAATCATAATGCCTGGTCATATATACTTAGGTGGCTTCTATAAGCTGTTAAAGTATTAATTGGCAAGTTTAAACATTGTCCGTGTTTTATTCCAACATGGTTCTTTGTTTTATTAGAATTTTAGGTGCAAATTCTAATTAATTTTTATGTACTAATCTCAAGAATTCTAATATTATTGCTACTAATGACTTTTGTACTAATTTCAAATTCTAATATTATTATTGCTACCTACCGTACTATTGAGTATTGAGTATTGAGTATTGAGTAGTAGTACGTTGACAAGGTAATTAAGGAACAAATTATTCTCCTGCTCTAACACTGATGTTGATTCCTTTAGCCAGAATTCCGAAGTGCCTACAATTTCGACCAAAGTTAATCTTGGTACGTGTCTTAGCTTCTTGATGTAACGATGTGGGACAAATAAGTTTCTTATATTGCGAAACAATACTCTAATCTTGCTTCATGTCCAATGTGGGACAATACTCCCTCCAATAATCTTGACAAAAAAAAAGAAAAAAAAAGTGGTAGAAAATTGTCCCACATCGTTAAACAATGACCAAGTGGAGCAACGTGAGAGAGTCTCACTTTTGAAAAATTGTACAAGCTCAGTAGATGTTCAAATTAGAAAGTTGTAGAAGATTAGGATATGTTATAATTGGAGATTTGCATAAGATAATTAGTAGATGTTTGAACGTGAAGATTATGTAGAAGTTAGCTTAGCAAAAGTTATACCAAAATTCTACTCCAGTTTACAATAGAGTTTTACAAAAATTTAAAGCAAAGTTTTACTAATACAAGTTAAACGTGTAGGATAATGGGAACTAATAACCTATCTGTAAATATCGACACATGCATGCCAAACAAAGTTTACAATCCTAAACAAAGTTCACACTCCTAATTAATCACTGCATGCCAAAATCTTAAAGTGGAGTCAAAACCACCGATACGCGAGATATATAAAGCACATTAAAGAATAACACTATTGACAGATTTCCTAGCTAAAATTTAAAATTATATTAGAAGTAGTACTGTACTTCTTCGCGTACAAGGTATTAGATTGATCAATTCTAATCCTGCTAATGATTTTATTTATGTCACGGGATATCCCTATAATTATATTGGGACACAACATTAGAGAGAAAAAAGAGGTCGAGGAGAGTGGTAAGATTTTCACCCGGGATAATAATTCAACTCTAAGTAGGACATTATCGAGAGAAAGCTAATATCTAATGCTACACATGTACGTCAGTGTAATACGTACATAAGTAGTAGTAGTACGTACATATGTAGTTGTAGTAGGAGCAGAAGTTGTATTAGTAGGAGCAGGAGTATGTAGTACGAGTAGGAGTATAGGAGTACATTAGGACTATTAGTACTAAGAGTTGTTGTAGAGGAGTACGAGTACGTAGTATGAGTAGGAGTACAATAGGGGTAGTATTCGTAGTAATAGGAGTGTTAGGGTATATATTATATTGTAAATTACAAACTATATTTTACAATTGCAATTTAAAAAGCTTATGTTATTTGATATATGAACGCGATCAGTACGAAATTAATAGTTAATTCTCCATAGTAAGTAGTTGTAACAATGTACGCGAACTAAGTACAAAATTGAAATTGCAACCAACTTCCCATGTATATTATACTTCTTTCTATTCATGTGCATCCATCTACAAATGAATGTTTTGGTTTGCAATGTGTAAAGAATAATGTTGATTAACCATATATTCTACTCAAAAATTCATTATTTATTCTAATCCTGCGATAAGACAGTTAATTATCTTTTTTTTTTTTACTGGAGTTTCATAATCTATTTTGATTTTGAGCCTCCGTTGTTTACATTTTATAAAGAGTTCATGAGTAGATACTTACAGCTTTTCAAAAAAAAAGAAAAAAATCGTGAATTGTGGTTTAATTTTATTATGGAGAATAATATAAGTATACGCAAATTAAGTTCATCGTAAATGACTCTAATGAGACTCTATTGTTTATGCTAATCTCATTGAAAATGGCTAATCAAGTATTTAGACAATAAAAAAAAAAGTATTTAGACAATAGTAGATCTTTTTTACTCTCTATATTAATGTGGTTCAACCTTAAGTGCATAGTTTATCATTAAACTAACATCATGTCATTCAAATAAACCTGCATTGGAATCGGATACGAAAATCGGCTAATCCAAAAGGTAGACAATAATAGTTGACAATTTTCACTCCCTTAAAGTCAAACTAAACCATGCGAATTTTTTATCTTATATTTCTTAACTTAAAAGTTTTAGATCCTTGAGCTCAGTTTTGAGCTAAATTAGTTTGAGTGTTTCATTAATAGTACAATTTCAATATAATTAAGTTCATATTATTTTAAAATTCATTTACAATCAACTCGATAATAAGAATCGTAATTATATATCAAGAAAATCAGCAAGTAAAGAAATATGTATGCTCTACTAAAATACAAGTAATAATCCTAAAATTCAAATTACCAAGATATTCAAATAAATTTATTTGTCAGTTACGTTTAAATTATGAGAATAATATAAGCTTATATAAGTAGACCTTGAATGAGTTTACCAAGAGTCCATATTGTTTACTAATCGCATTGAATATAGGCTATCAATAAGTTATAAAAGTAAACCATTTTCACAATCTTTAAAAAGTTAAAACCTATATAAGTTAGCACTAAATTAACATCACATCATTTCATAAATTCCTGAGCAAATATGGGGGGATATATAAATTGGACAATGAAACTTCAATCAAACGCACATGTCTCATTACGCTATTAACCAAATGAGCATACTTAACATATTTGATTTACATGTAGACCTTGCGACTAAACTAATATATTAAAACATAATTTTTACTATCAAATATGTACTAAGAAATCTAAATTCAACAAGAAAGAGTAACATAAATCATTATAAGGGTGGCATTGATATTAGATTATTAATTGTTTCAAAGACTCTTTAACTTTTACAAGTTTTAGTATACCAATATATTTTTTTAAATGACAATTCAGATCAAATATTAACAAAGTAATTTAAGCTTAAACAAAATTTTAAATTTGAGGTTAGATCAAGAGTCCGTGCAACGCACGGGCATTTATGGTGTAGATTGGCAAGGTTTTAACGTAAATATGTGAAGTAAGCATATTGATCAAATAATAACAATATAATATAAGGTTAAAACAATATTTTAAATTTGAGTTTAATACAAGAGTCCGTGCAACGCACGGGCATTCAACTAGTATATATATATAAACGGAGCTTTTTTCGTGGTCATTCAACGCGTCTAGAGCATTTCTAATTTTCTTAGAGCTTTAGAATCTTTAAAATTTTTGACTTTAAGTAAAGAAAATATAAGAATCTTACGTTTAGGAAAATGTTAAAAGTGTATCTTATAAAATGATCCAAAATCAAATAAAATTGTCTAGGTTATGGAAAGCCAATTAATAACGTGACCTTGGATTTTTTTGTACTTATTGTTTTTTTGGAATGATTATATAGAATCTTACATTTTCCAGTGGTAGTTTTAGCAAGATAATACTTTCGAATTTTTTTAGAGCTTTACAATCTTGACATTTTCAAAATTAGGTAAAGATAATATATGTATCAACATAATTGAGTACTGAAATCTGTTTAAATTTAGGCAAATTATAAAAAAAGGTACAAAATTGATGGTATATTATGGGAAGAGGAGAATATAAACGAAACTTTTTTCGTGGTCATTCAACGCGTCTAGAGACTTTCGAATTTTTTTACAGCTTTAGAATCTTGACATTTTCAAATTTAGGTAAAGATAATATATGTATCAACATCATTGAGTACTGAAATCTATTTAAGTTTAGGCAAATTATAAAAAGGTACACAATTGATGGTATATTATGGGAAGAGAAGATTACGTTAGGTAGATATTACTACATGGAATGGCTAATTATGTTAACCTTGCATGGCCAATTGGTCATACTTACTTAAAGTACAACTATTGACCTTGAAAGAAGTCAATAGTTGACAATCTTGAAATATAATCTTCATAATTTTGGTAAATTTGTCATATATTATGTCATATTCAATATAATTTAAAATCATATTCATTATAGGTGTTAGAACGTACTCCTACATATCCATCATGGGTCTACATGGCTACATATCCGGTTATCCGTCTTTTTCCTTTGTTTATATTTTATTTTGTGACCGTGTCGAAGAGGTAGGTCTTCCTTAGTTATGCATGTACTACATAATTAGTTTGCTAATTTAGTGTTGTTTTGTTTATGCGATATAGGTTCGGTGAGATTCGCAAACCATTGTATGTCACCCTAATTATCGATAAATCATATTGTTTGAAGGATAAAATTATCTTAAACTATTTTATGTTTGGATAATAAGTAAATATGTTCGACTAGAAGTCTACAAGTTAGGCAATGAAGACTCTTCAATGGTTTTTTAAATGTATACAGAGATCATCACACTTCATCCGCTTCTTAGATGTTTGAAGTGGAATGGAGGGAGTATAATAGTATATGTTAGAAATATAAGTTGAAATGACTTGAAAATTTTAAAATAAATATTTGTTGATACATTTGTTTTTTTTTTTGTTGTAAATGTAGCTACCTTGAGTCATGCATTTTTATTCTATGTGTAAGTAAAAATTACTGTCAATTCAACCGTGCAACGCACGGGCCTTAATCTAGTTGCATATTATTTACTATGTACCATCTTGATTTTACTACACTTGATATTTATTGAGTAAGGTGTAGACAATTTTTCATGTGTCTATACGTAGACTCATAGGATCACCCGTTTGTTTAACATGCATATGATAATTAGTTAATTACTTCTCGTCTGCTAGATGCTAGCCTTTTTTATTTAATGGAAAATTGATAGTGTGTCACACTCTTACCAAACTATATCAGAAAGTTTACCATATACTCTCGGCCATGACGGCACTGACGCTATACCCTAGAGGACCATTCAAACATAGGGTTGACAAACCTGACTTCACTCGTAAACTTGAAAACCCAATTCTATAAGATCCGGAATTCCGATCAAGGACCGAACTCGACACGACTCAGCCATAAAATGACCCGAGATCCCGAAGAAACCCGAAAATGTCCAACACAAACCCAAGCTGACCCATTCCTTAATGACTCATTACCAACAATGACCATACTTTGTTTGATGACCTAACAACATTTAATTAAGCTTAATAATAATGATCTAACTTGAACAAATTTATTATGGATTTTAACGATTCTAACTTATGGACCAAATAACTTCACTTAGTTATGGCAAAAACCAAAAATAATGACCAAATATTGAAATGACGTGCATAAATAAACATTAGTAACTAAACTAGGTTATGGCCAGACTCAAAACTGACCCAACCAGTCATAAAAAATTTCACTACATATATATATAACTCGACTCGAAAACAACACCAACTAAAACCGACCGATCGAGCCAAAAGTTCAGGTTAGCGTGACAAGACCCAAGCCCCGGTGACCTAAATTCGTCTTGTCCTGACTCGGCCCGAAACCAATCCGACCCACCAATTAGTAGCTCTAGTTGTCCGTGCATGGTGAGCCCCTTGGACACTATTAGCGCACCTTTGTACAGTTGTTAGTTGTACATGTACCAATGTAACCCCGAATTCAAGAAAGAGACACTCCGTAGAGTGACTTTATTTTTCCCAAATCATGCTAAAACTAGGATGAAGGCCCGTGCATTGCACGAGTCTCTTAATAATGATATCTATTGTTAGCCGACACCAAAGCATTTTGGAAATAAGGCTTAGTTGTAGTAGTTGTTATTGTAGATGTAATAAATCTGAATTATACTCATATATTTTTGTCGGATGAAAATCAATACAATATAGAATGACTTTGTTAAGCGTGAAAAATTCTAGTGTACCCATCCATGAACAATCCACTTTGCTAAGTCCTGATATTTTCAATATTGTACCATGCAATGTGGATAATTATGGCGTCTTTCTAACATTCGAAGTCATATTACTTACAATTCAAACTATTTAAAATCTATTAGACTATTATAACATATTAGTTTGTATTAAGACATATCGGTAAGAAGTTAAGCATAAGTTGCAAATTTCGAAAGAAAAAGCCCAATTTTTAGATAAACAATATTCAATTGATATGGAAAGGTTACCGTACGTGTACATAATCACCATATCACCTATATAACTCGTCAATTTGTGTGGTTGTTCTCTCTTCCATTTTTAGATTATAATTTATTTATTTTGGTACGAAGCACCTATGAAGCTCAACGCTTTTGAGATTACAAATCATTTTTATGGCACGAAACAACCTATGAAGCTTAACTCATGATATTACAACATTTTTATGAGGAGATTGAGCATCCTAGTTTCGTAAACCAATTATCTTATCTATGTTTTTCTACATGAATTAATGATGAGAGTTTGATAACAAATTCTAAACATTAAACATGAAAAAGGTGAACGTAAGAATGTTGATATGGTGGAAGGAAACTAAATGCGTAGCTATACATATTTTATTGTGTATGATCAAAGCGATGTACATATCCATCTTCAATTTGCTTCATATAAGGTTTCTTTATTTGTGAAAATATAATTGGTTTACATTTAGTAAATGAGTGATAATAATGAAGATTTTAGTATATTAAGAGGGGTGTTAAAATTGGTTTTTGTGTTTGGATGGACATCAAATACTTTTAATATTAAAAAATTATCAAAACTCTCTAAAAAATCTCCGGTCGATGTGAGAGCTACAAAAAAAGCCTCCTTTAATAGTATAGAAGGATATGTTTTATGGAATGGGTTCCGGGAAATTAATTAAAGTTCAATAAAACGGTATAGTATTGTACGTGAGTATCAACTTATTAGTAATTTCGCATAGCGGTTTTACTTTACTAGTCATGGTTGTTCTATGAAAAATACGAAAAATACTAATAAAAATCAGCACATCAAATGGCGGTTTTATTACCAGCAGAAATATCATCCTCATGCGAAGTAGCGATTCAAATCTTTAAGGGCCTGTTTGGTTCACGATTTTTTGGGCCCAGTAACGGATTGGAATCACTTGAATCCATTACTTGATGTTTGGTTGGGCCTTTTCTATTTCCAATCCGTTACCAAACCCAATCTGAATCCCCCCGATTCAAACCCACCCCCAACCCAAGGATTCAGCTGAATCCCTCAGAACACTTCGACTCTTTTCTTCCTTTTTCACTCTCTCTCTCCTCTCTCTCTCTCCTCCCTTCCTCTCTCACCTCCCACACCCCAACCCCAACCCCACTACATCCAACACCACCTCGCACCACCATCGTCGATGCACGCCTCACCACCACTGCCGGCGGACACCACCGGTCGACCGCCATCACTCCGGCGACCCTATCGGCGACATCGCCTGAGTGTTCGCGGCCCTATTTTTCCCTTCTCTCCCTATTTTCTATCCTTCTCTTCTCCCCTCTCTTCCTATTCCACTCTTAAAGCCGCCGCCCTCCCTCTCCACGGCCGCCCTCCCTCACCCTAATTCGAAATTTAATTGAAACAAAAAATGAAAAATCAAACCTAAATTTCTAGATCTACGGGTTATTGAGTAGAAATTAGACAAACTAATTACATAGTGATCTTAATTTTTCAGTTATGGTTAGAATGGTGGTGATAAAAATCAAAATGGTCGTAGTTTGTGGTGGTCAACGGTGGCGGCAAAGGGGGAAGAGGAAATTAGAGGTGAGGGTGGTTAATTAAGAAGAACTTTACTATTTTGCCCTTATCATGGAATCATCATTCATATATTTGAACCAAACAACATTTAAAAAGAATGATTCTTGAATCATTTCCTTAATCCAATCTCTTTTTATTCCCTTCCATTCCCAAATGTGAACCAAAGGCCCCCTAATTTTTTTTTTTCTGTTTTATAAAATGTTAATGTTTAATACTCTATAGAACCGTCACACAAAATGCCAGTTCTAATCCGAAATCGAAATGTCGGAACACGGGAACGATGGGTCGATGGTAAAGATCAGAACATCTTATATTGGTGTAAAGAACAGAAACCAGAAACCAGAGAAGACAGTGACAGCACAAGCAAAAGAAACTGGTGTAACAACAAGGTGGTTGGAGGTCAACCTCAGCAGCAACAAACAAAACAGATTATCTTCCCAAAGAAGTCATATGATTCAAGTTTATAAGGGGAAGGTCAAAGAACCTCGGGATCAGTTCTCAGAGGTCGTTAGGACAAATATGGCTGGTGACATTGTTTATCCAATGTGGAAAATGATGATCAAGAAAGAATCTTTGTAATATAAATAGATGCCTTGTACACATTGTTTCATCAACTCAATACAATCAGAAATTCACAACCAACTTACAATGTCTATGATTTACTGCATTACAATTTCCTTCTCATCCTTCATAGCTCAAATTCTTCATGGTATCAGAGCCATGAAGGATTAAGAGGAGGATCATCACTAAATTAAGTAGCATTAGAATCATATCACTACAACAAAAACACATACAAAACACATAACCTATCTCCTTGAATCAGTTATGTCTGAAAATCAAGGTGACAACAACACAAGCTACAAAAAGATGGATCCAAGTGATCCACTCTATATACATCCATCAGATTCTCTAAACCCTCTAACAATTGAGCCAAAGCTAGCTGGTCTGGCCAATTATTATGAGTGGAAAAGAGAAATGGAGATTGCACTAGCTACAAAAAGAAAGCTAGGCATCTTGACAGGCGTGATAAAGAGGTCTTCAACAGATCCTGTTCAAGCTGAGGCATATGACACTTGCAACTGCTTGCTTGTCAGCTGGTTACGCCACAACCTTGAAGGACCTATCAAAGCTTCTGTCAGATACACTACCTCTGCAAAAGACATATGGGATAATCTGAAGAGGACTTATGGCATCTGCAATGGAGCTAGACAGTATCAGCTGGAATTGGAAGTTCAGCAAGCAACTCAAGGCAGCAAGACTATTTCTGAGTATCATACTCACCTGGTTACCCTGTGGCAGACGTTGAAGGTCATGGAAGATTGGCCACCTCTCACTGAAAATTCTATTGAAATCAACAACTACTTTGAAGCCTTGGTCAAGTACAAAGAGAGGAAGAAGTTGTATAGGTTTCTGAATGGTCTGGATCCATATTATGGACCTCTGAGAAGTCAGATGCTGATGAGAAATCCACTGCCAACAGTAGATGAGGCTGTGTCCATCCTGCAGCAAGAAGAAATATAAAGGCAGGTGCTGGGAGGAGCTGGCAATATGGAGGTGGATCAGGTTGCATTTTACAGCAATCAAAACAACAACAACAGCAGGTATGACAGTTCAGTTAGGAAAGAATGTGTCATCTGCAAGAAGAAAGGCCACACTAAAGAAGAGTGTTGGTGGAACAAGGATATCCCAAACAATCCTGGACCTCCACCAAGAAAAGACAACCAAAGATCCTCCAACAACAACAAGTGGCAGAACAGCAATAAGGGGAAGAAAATTTGGAATTCTAACAAGTCTGGAAACAAGTTTGCAAACAATGCAGCTCAAGGGGAAGGATCTGAGAAAAGCAACAACATCATTCCTCTGTCTCAAGATCAGTTTCTTGCCCTGCTGAACAAACATCAATCCAACAATGGGCCTTACACTGAGGAGGAGCTGGAAGCTCACTTTGCAGGTAACATTTGTTGCAGCAATGCCTATTTAAATTCTATGCAAAATGAATGGATAATAGATTCTGGAGCAAGTGATCACTTGATTTCAGATCTAAAACAGCTAGAAAATGCCCATGAACTTGTTAAGAAACCAAGAATTAATTTGCCAAATGGTGAAATCTCCCATGTTACACATACTGGAAATCATATGCTGAAAATTGGAATGATGTTGAGCAATGTTCTGTTTGTGCCAAGCTTCAAAAACAATCTGTTATCTGTGCAAAAGTTGATAAAATCAGAAGGGTGCTTTGTAACTTTTTACAAGAGAATGTGTGTGATACAGGACTGCTTGACTCTGAAGATTAGAGGGATTGGAAGAGAGCACAAGGGAATCTATTACTTAGTTAATAAGCCTGTGTCTCCAGTAGTTAGAAGTCATGCTAATGCAACTGTAGTTCAAGAAAGGACTGATCCTGACAGCAGGACAGACCCATTGTCATATGAATCCTTGCTTGCAAAATGCACCTGATAGCTTAGAATCAGATTTCTGTAAAGCTACTTGTGATGGGTGTAATGATCAGATTATGATTAATGATAAGCAAGATGTTTTTGCTAAGTGGCATTTCAGATTGGGTCATGCTTCCAAAGAAAAGCTTAAGGCCATCTCTTATTTGACTGATGTTGTTAAGAAAGATAAAGGAAATGTGTGCTTAACTTGCCCTATGGCTAAACTCACCAAGCAACCATATCCTCTGAGGGAATTCACAGCTAGTAAACCACTGGAAATGATTCACATTGATGTTTGGGGACCCTATAGGAAAGAAACCAGGCTAAAACACAGATCATTTCTTACTATTGTTGATGATTTCTCAAGAGCCACTTGGATTTATTTGATGAAAAACAAGAGTGAAGTAGGATGCCTCATACCAAAGTTCTTGAACTTGGTAGAAAACCAATTCAACACTTCTGTTAGAATCATCATATCAGATAATGCTCAGGAAATAGTTGAGGGAGAGTGTGGAAAATCCATAAACCAAAAAGGCATTGTGCATCAAAGAAGCTGCCCAGATACACCACAGCAGAATGGCACTGTTGAGAGAAAACACAGACACTTGATGGAAGTTAGTCGAGCAATAAGGTTTCAGTCAGGTCTACCTTTAAGTTTTTGGGGAGATTGTATACAAACAGCTGCTCACATTATCAATCGACTTCCTTCATCTGTGTTCGACAACAAAACACCATACTTTCAGTTATTTCAGAAAGATCCAGAGTATGAAAGATTGAAGGTATTTGGTTGCCTAGCAATGGTCTACAATCCAAGTAAAAGCAAAGACAAGTTTGATCCGAGAGGCATTCCATGTGTTTTTATAGGGTATCCTTCACATCAGAAAGGCTACAAGCTGTTTGATCTGAAAAACAAAAAGTGCATAATTTCCAGAGAGGTCAAATTTTATGAGCATATTCTACCTTACAAAAGCTGGAATGTGGAATTCAGACACAGTGGTAAACCATTTCCCCCTCAAAACATCACCTCCACTGATGAACTTCAACCTGAGCCTATTGATGAACCTGAACCAAACAATGAGCCTGTGCAGGTAGAAGAAGAAGGAAATGCTCCTCAAAATAGCAGACCTATGAGAAACAGGAGAGCACCAGCCTAGACCAAAGACTTTGAGGTTGTCAATTCAGTTTTGGCACCTCAACAAGTCTCAAATCTGGTTAATGCTGACACATCCTCAAAATTTGCCAATTTTGTCAAGAAAATCACCTTGGAACCAGATCCAACACAATTCAGTGAAGCTGTCAAGGATCCTAAGTGGATTCAAGCCATGAATACAGAGTTGCAAGCCTTGAAAGACAATGACACTTGGGAGTTAACCTCACTACCACTTGGCAGAAAAGCTATAGGTTGCAAGTGGATTTACAAAACAAAATATCACTCTGATGGCTCACTAGATAAGTATAAGGCAAGGTTAGTGATCCAAGGTTTTCGACAAAGACAAGGGATAGATTATGATGAAACTTTTGCTCCTGTGGCAAAAATGACCACTGTCAGGGCTGTTCTTGCTGTTGCAGCTGTCAAAAACTGGTTCACTAACCAACTCGATGTTTCAAATGCTTTTCTCCATGGAGATTTGGAGGAAGATGTGTATATGGAACTACCTCAGGGCTACACCTCATCAGGTCAGGTTCAAGCTAGTCGAAAGGAGGAGAAAACAGAGAATAGAGTGTGTAAACTCAAAAGTCATTGTATGGGCTTAAACAAGCGCCAAGACAATGGTTCCACAAGCTTTCCTCTGCACTAATGAGGTGTGGTTACCACAAATCTTCATCTGATCACTCACTCTTCAAAAAGCAAACTGATACAAGTAATACAACAGTGCTGGTTTACGTTGATGACATGATCATCTCAGGTGACAGTCAGGAAGAGATAACCAAACTCAAAGAGCATCTCAGTGAAGAATTCCACATCAAGGATCTTGGAGAATTGAGATACTTCTTAGGCCTAGAGATTGACAGGACACAAGAAGGGATCTTTTTTTCACAAAGAAAGTATGTACAAGATCTACTGAAAGAATTTGGGATGGAAAATGCTAAACCTCTCAAATTACCACTCAACGCTCACAACAAACTTGCACCTGACAAAGGAACTCCTCTTCCTAAGCCTGATATCTACAGAAGATTGGTTGGAAAGCTGATATATCTAACAATAACAAGACCTGACATCTCCTTTACTGTGCAGCTGTTAAGTCAATTTGTACAAAGTCCTACATCTGATCATATGCAAGCAGGAAGAAGGCTGCTCAGATACATCAAACAAGCACCAGGGCAGGGAATTTTGTTAGCTAGCAAATCAGCAGCCAAGTTAACTGCTTACTGCGATTCAGATTGGGCATCTTGTCCTTTCAGCAGGAGATCAACCACAGGTTATTGTATATTACTTGGGAATTCACCAGTCTCATGGAAAGCAAAGAAACAAACTGTTGTGGCAAGGTCATCTGCAGAAGCTGAGTACAGGGCTATGGCACTCACCACTTGTGAAATCACTTGGTTATCATCACTTCTAAAAGAACTAGGGCTAAGACATCTAGGTTCAACTGAATTGAAGTGTGATAATCAAGCAGCAATCTCCATAGCTGCAAATCTAGTACATCATGAAAGAACCAAGCACATAGAGATTGATTGCCACTTCATCAGGGAAAAGATAGCTCAAGGTCAAATGCATACCACCTATGTTAGGTCCCAGGATCAGCTAGCAGATGTGTTCACCAAGGCTTTAACAACACAACACCATAACAGACTTCTAAGCAAGCTGGGAGTTACATCAAGACTCCACTCCCAACTTGAGGAGGAGTGTAAAGAACAGAAACCAGAAAGCAGAGAAGACAGTGACAGCACAAGCAAAAGAAACTGGTGTAGCAACAAGGTGGTTGGAGGTCAACCTCAGCAGCAACAAACAAAACAGATTATCTTCCCACAGAAGTCATATGATTCAAGTTTATAAGGGGAAGGTCAAAGAACCTCAGGATCAGTTCTCAGAGGTTGTTAGGACAAATATGGCTGGTGACATTGTTTATCCAATGTGGAAAATGATGATCAAGAAAGAATCTTTGTAATATAAATAGATGCCTTGTACACATTGTTTCATCAACTCAATACAATCAGAAATTCACAACCAACTTACAATGTCTATGATTTACTGCATTACAATTTCCTTCTCATCCTTCATAGCTCAAATTCTTCAATTGGCTAGCTAGTTAGTGGTGATCGTTTTATTGACTTATCGTGGTTGTTTAGGGGTTGCTACGACGACGTGGCAGGGGTGATACGACGAGCATATATCTAATAATGATAAGCACATTATATCATCGAAAAGAGACAAGGATGAGAGTTTTTATTTTTTTATTTTTTGGTTACTGAAGGGTAGAGTGAGAATGTCGATCAGATTAGATATTGGAGAATCAGTTACTTGCAACGGACCAAATACATATTTCGATCATAGATTAAGAAATTTTTTTGTTACCAAGCATGCATGTAGGGTTTTTTGCCAAACACCACCTTTTAAGTTTCCAATTTTGACAAACACCACCTTTTAAGTTCAAAAATCTCAAACACCACCTTTTAAGACCTTTTCCTTTGACAAACACCACCAAAAAAAAATCCAACCCATTTTCTCTTAACTTCGGCATTGACCCACTCTCCGGTTCTTTTCCGTTGCTTTCTTCTCTTCTCTTAAGGTCGAAACTTCCTTCCCAAAGAATCTATCATATCAAGAATCTTTCTGATCTCTCTTATCACTTCTAATGGAGGTTTAGATTCGACAATTGTAAGCAACATGCATCATAATCATCGTCAAATAAAGGTACGAACAACACCATTTTACCCCTTTCCCACTCTTCAATCCATTTCACCTTCATTTCATCAACTTCACCTAACAATAGCACAACTATGTACTCTTCAATTCTCTTCTTCTTATCAATCAGAGAATGGATCACATCTTTTTGTTATCCAATCATGTCCCAACACACGCAAAAACCCAATTCAAAATCGTTAAAACTCTATCTAGTCAAACGAAGAGAGAGCATATACGAGTAAGGATGATAGAATGAATCAAGAATCCGAGCAATGGCTGAGTAGAGAGAGGGACGAAGAAGAGTGAAACAATGAACGGGAAGGGGGAATACCGAACTCAAAAGAGGAATAAGAAAAGATAGGGTGAGTCAACGCCGGAGTCAAGAGAAAATTTGGCCGGAATTTTTTTTGGTGGTGTTTGTCAAAGGAAAGGTCTTAAAAGGTGGCGTTTGGGATTTTTAAACTTAAAAGGTGGTGTTTGTCAAAATCGAAAACTTAAAAGGTGGTGTTTAGCAAAAAAACCCATGCATGTATATGTATGTATAGTCAGTTGGTCACGACATTCGTGAATAAACTTCCATGGTAAAAGTGTATTGATCGTTATTTTCTAGGTTCGCATGCATGTAGACGTAAACAAAACAAGACGTGCCTACGATTATGCCAAAAGCGGCAATTGGTAAAAGATACTCGATCCCTCTGTTCGCCTTTAAACTGCGTAGCTAGGGTCAACGGACACACATTCTAAGATGGGTGTACACGCTATTTGAATTTGGCTAATCTAAGTTTTAAAAAAATACATGGCGGGTTAGATCAATATTTTATATTATCTAACCCGTCATGCAAATTTCTGAGAACTTTAATTAGCCGATTAAATTGTACGTCTCCCTTAATAAACGTGCTCATCGTTTGCCCTACGCAATTTAAATTCGAATGGAGGGAGTACAATATATATCGATAAAATGCATCAACAATTTCTGAAATCGGCCGCGCGGAACAACAAAGATAAAGTAAAACTTCATTTCAAAAAAAAGATAAAGTAAAACTTTAATTTCATGCACCGTACTATGTTAAAATTTCTGTTTCTTTCTTTTGAAAAGGTAATGATTGTTTGTTATTTGAATAAAGATTTACTAATATACTGCGTAGTAATAAGCTGTATACGTACATGTATACATCTTTTTGTGTCGTATGTATGTGGTGGGATAATATTTACGAGTGAGTGTGAAGCATACACAAGTTCATCAAGGAGGAACATAGATCTGCATTTGTTTCAAAATATGCTCGAAATTTTCTGTGGACCTCTCAACTGGGTGTGTATGCACTCCTTCATAAGTTGTCACCACCACCTCTTCATCTTTTGATAGTCTTTGCACTTGTTTCTTCACATTACAACCCACATATGTGCATCGATAATAGCTTCTGCAAACATAAAGATGTGATCAATACTCAATAACAGTACCTAGCTAGTACACTACTTTTGAGTCCAAGTGTCCAACTTATAAACTAGTGAACTACCCCTCAGTTTATGGAAGATCAAATGATATTATGATGCTATCTGATGTTATTAATTTTATCTCATCGATTATGATGCATAGTTGTATATATACATTAATAATGTGTTATATATACAAACTTGCATGCATATATTTGAATGCTAGTAGTACGATGTTCTTTGCAGAAGTCGAGATGATATATACTAATGTTAGGGTAAGACCGAGATTCAAACTTCAAATGAAGAGAGGCAAGGTGAGTCTGGTACTACGGGCAACGACTATGAATTTTCCCAAAAAAAAAAGTTCAAAGAATTAACATGTTAAGTTTTGCATTTTAAAAAAGGTACTCTAGCTATAAGTGTATAATTAAGTGGCCTGGCCTAGATTCCTTTATACGGAATACGGAGTACATGAGCTAGCAAAACATGTACAATAATTTATAATTATAAGTTGGAAACTATTTTTGGAAGGATTATAAGGCTTCTATCTGTTGATTATGATCAGCAAAACCTGTTCAATTTGGTGACTAGTGAGGATATTGGACATCTTTGTCGAACAAGTAGTATTCAAAGTGTTAGCTTGTACAGCCAGACTTTATCTTATGAAAACCAATCACATTTCTTCAATTATCATACGATTAATTTTCGACTTAGTCGGAAAAAGCTGGTATATTTCCATCTTCAATTCTTTCACCAAATTACCAATAATCTTAATTAAAACATCATCATAGTATATTAGATTATTAATTATTCTTAGTATGTTACAACAGAATTATATACTTTGGTGTATTTACTAAACTTTCTGGCCATTCTTTGAGCATATGCATTAAACTTTTAAACAAATAATAAAAGAAAATGGGCCTGAAATGTTTATTTAGATCGATTTCTCTGATAAAGGATCAAAACATAAAATGCAGTTTAATTAAATCTGTTTTTGAGCTCAAAGAAATACAGCTTGAATGAAAAAAAAAAAAAGAGATCATTTGAACCTAAGGCCTATTATTGTACATCTATTATATTATCGAACTTAATAATCAATTATGTATTTGCATTTTGACTAGACTTGTTATCCGCTTATTATTATAAGTTCTGTCTTTTAGTTAACAAACATGTATCTTAATTAAAAAAATGAGATCCAAATACCCATTTCTAATTAATTTTGACTTATCAAACATGATGAAAGTAAGCAACGTACAAAAGTGCGTGAATGATGGTTGGTATGCGATTATCGAATGTGAAATAAAGCGAATGGTGCAAACTAAAAAAAATGGATTGAAATGAATAAAATGCGCGACATGAGAACTTACCTAGGAAACTTGTTGTTCTTAACAGCCTTTTGACCGTATTTTCTCCAACGATAACCATCATCAAGTATATCAACCTGGCTCCTAGTATGAAATGCATACCTATGCTTCCTTAGTTTCTTATCTTTCTTACCCTCTTTGATTATTCCATCACTCGAAGATCCGACCTCCGGAGTCGCTACTTGACTCGCTTCCTCGTGTCGAAAATCACCCACGCCTAGAACGCCATCTGTATAATCGTTAGCGTAGTACGAAGGCATCATAAGAGAGCCGTGAGGGATTGCTGACATATTTGCGGAGAAAAATGGAGATGAAATGTTCATGTTCTCCATTATTATTAGATGAGAGAAAATTCGAGAGAAGAGAAAGATATGCTTTTTACAAGCATGTATATATAGTAGAAGCATAGTAAGTAGGAAAAAGTTTTGGTCATTTATGCACTAGTCACGAAAGGTGGAAAATGTATAAGTTTGTAAAAGTAAGGCGGCTAGCAAAGTTTAATTTCCAAATAAACATGGAATATTAGAAAAGTCAAGGCTAAATGTCACCACAAACGTTTATAAGTAACTACTAATTATAGAAATTATTGCTAAGATGACATAGTTTTTTTGACGGGAAGATGACATGTTAATGTAGAAAACATTAATAAGTAAACATTTAAATGTGCTTAAAACCTAGTACTCTTCCTTGATTGTACTACTTTTACGTTTTTGCAAAAATTTCACCTATTCTTTGCCTCCTTAACGTGGCACTAGCTTTTGCAACTTACACCTTTTTATGCCTTTAATTTCAGGTTGCATTTAAATTAACACGTCTCATGGCGAAAAGCTCTCTCTAGCTTAGCACGTATGACATACATTATTCACCAAAAACAACCATGAAATCTCAGGCTTTGGCGGATTTTGCATGTGGCAGATGTTAGTCCATAGTTTCGACTAGCACAGTGGCTTGGACATTGTTTAGAGACGGGGCACCAAACGTTTGGGGTCTAGACATTAACCTGAAATCACCATAAGGGGACATGATACCCTAAGGTGGGAGTTCCGAACAACAAAATGACAAATGATGGAAGTTGGATATAAGGCCTCAATATTTAGGTTGCAACCGCGATTGCTTTGAAATTGAAATCAGGCACATCGAGGTAAATCGTGATTCTCTACTTATTGTTAACCAAACGAATGGTTCATTCCTATGCAACCAAAGACACTAGGATGCAGTCTTGAGAAATCTAGAAGTTTAGCCTCTTAGTTCAGCGAGTTCCAGTGTCCCATGGTTAGAATATTCGGGTCGATGCCTTGCTTGGCAGCTCTTAGATCCAGCTTTTTTGACGCTTCTGTTAGCTCTGTTTCCATAGATCACGTTTTAAAGCCATTAATTGACAAAGATGATTGTGCTCTTCGGCTCATTGCCCAGGTCACAACTCCCAATGGCTAGAGCGCGTCCTATGTCCTTGATTGGTTGAAAGATGGCGTGTTATCTTAAGGAAGAAAAGAGTCTAGCTAGCTAGGGCGTTTCGCATGAAGGCATTCAGTTACACTCTTATAGATAATGTACTATTCAGGCAATCATTAGTTGGACCCTTGTTGCGCTACTTGGAGGAACCAAACTCCACCACTGACGGAGTTGCATTCAGACAATTTGTTATGGTAATCACTCTACGGGATGCAACCTTTCTTTTTTTTTTGGGAAAATGTAAGAAATTTCTATTAATCAAAAGATGATTTACAGAGTATACTAAACTGGGAAAAATTAAACCCAGTCCAGCAGCAGAACAAAAATCTAATGCCACTAAGCAGCAGCATTATCCCAAAACCACCCCAATACAAAGCTGTCAACTAATTTACAAAATCCTCTTATCCTGCAATTCAACCAGGCCCTGTCCTTCACACTAATTTTCTGGAGTTTTGTTTTCAATCTGATCTTCACGTACTTCTCTTTCAACCAGCTCTAAGACTATTAATGGCCTACTGATTGCCCCTTCCACTCTGCATTTGTTTCTCATCAACCAAATGTAGTATGTCAGGCTGCAAATAGTAGACCCTGCTACTTGGTTTCTCAATTTTGAACCCATCTTCTTTTTGCAGCACCATATCAAGGTATTACTTTCAGGGAACTTTAGATCATATCATGCTCTAACTAACTTCAGACATCTTTTGCTGTATTCACAGCTAAACAGTAGATGTTCATGTGTTTCTCTGAAGTTTAGATACAACAGGCAGTCATCATCATCACATACATCAATACTCTTCAGTTTATCTCTCAAATGTAGTCTGCTTTGCTCAGCCAGCCAGCTGATGAAAGCAGCTTTTGGCACTATGTGTCTTGACCAGATAAACCTATCCCATACCACTTAAGGATACTTTTCAGTCAGCCATGAGAAACCTTCTGAAACAGTGTATTCTTTGCAGGTTCCAATCCACTTGTAATTCATATAACCACTTTGCAGCTTCACTCTTGTAGAGCACACATTTTTCCAGCTCCAGCTTGAATCTAAAGGAGGATTATAATCCTCCCAATTATACCCTTCAAATAGTAACTGCTTATCCATTTAACCCAAAGAGTGCCTGCCTTCATATGTATCCAATGTACCATTTTACCAATACAGGCTATACTCCAGGTGAAAATATCTCTGATTCCAAGACCTCTACTCTCTTGTGGCTTACAGATTTGCTTCCATGCAATGAGAGGACTCCTGACCATGTTTTCTCCCCCATCCCATAAAAAATTTCTACAAATTGCTGAAATTTTCCTCAGGACCATTTTGGGGAGCAAGAAAACTCTCGACCAGTAATCATGCAAGTGACTAAGCACTTGATATATGACTCATATGTCCTTTTTTTCATGCGATTCTTGCCCTCTCGTCTCCTACTTTTAATAATTTAATAGTTGTTTTCCCGCTCTTTTCATGTATATCTTTATCTTGGCTCAATTTAATGCCATTTTACAAATTCTAGTGCATTTTCTATTTTGTACGAGAATCGGGTTTTGCGGTGTGGTTTTGGCTTTTGTAGGGGCACCTACGGAGCATGTTGGAGCGGAACCCGAGGCATTGGAGAGTTAAAGAGCGGAGATAGGTCTTAGAGCGGGACCCTAGGCATGGGAATCGAGAGTAAGGGATGATGATATAAGTTTGGAAGCAAAGAGAAGGCAAACACATGAGTTGAATACTCTTCGCGAAAGGGGGTAACTTAAAACAGTCATATCTCAAGTTCTAGAGCAGATATTGAGATAATTCAAGTTGGAGATGAAATTTTATCTCGTTAGCTTTCCAATGATATATTAATTATAAGCCTAATTTGACCAAGAAATGAGTTAGATTTGGCCTTCCAAAGTCAAGTGCGCGCACGCCAGTTTTGGCCGCTCGGCCGTACGCTCGCCGAGCGGAACCATCAGAGAGCATCCGGCCGAGTGCACATCCACTCAGCCGAGCGGATGGCTCCACTCGACGAGCGGATATATCCACTCGGCGAGCGACTGGCCGAGTGGAAGCCCGGATTTCAATTTGTTGAACATTTTCATAACACTTCTCAAGTTTGATTATTAATACAGTTCAAGTCTTATTTCATTCTTCTCCTCCTTTTGTCACTTTTATTTGGGTAACAAATATCTCTCCCTTTTACTTATTGTCATTTATCTTGTTTTAAATATTGTTAATTCTTGTTTATTAGTTAATTAATTAGATTAGTGTTCCAAGTTTGAATCTTTATTCATTTCTCATGTTTAATATCATGTTTATGGTTCTATTAATTGTGATTAGTGTTACTTTAGCCATGTGTGAGTAGTTTCTATAGCTAGGGTGAGGTTAATGGGTTAAATTTATGAACTTTATGTTTGGGGGAGTTGTCTAATGGTTATTATTTGCAAAACATGCTACTTTATCACCTTGTCTAATGTTTTAACGATTGGTAAACATAGATGACGATCTATTTTACTTATTATTGCGTTTTAATCAACATGGGAGACTTGAGATTGAAATTGGCTAATTAGACTAAGAATTATGGATTAATTGCATGAGAGTGAATTAATTAGTAATTGGGCCTTGGTTAATGGCTTGAGAGAGAATTAACCCCTTCCCTTTGGCCTTGATAACTTGTTATTGTGCATGTTTAGGCTCAATTCAACCCCCTAAACTAAAGACCTAAACTTTACACTCGTGAATCTCTCTAACCCCTAGCGCCCGTCATTATTTATACAAACTTGCGTTTTCATTAAATTAGTTACTAGTTTGTTTGTTTGAACTGTTAGCTAGTAGAAGATAGTTAATAGTTTAGACTAAATCATTAATTCTTGATTTGATTGGACTAAAATTAGGACATTATCAATAGACAATTACCCTCCGTCCTCGTGGATTCGACCCTATCTATACTAGGATGATTAGACTCGCTTAGGTAGTTTTAGGCGTGTCAGCACTGCTTTCACTAGAGTCAATCTCCAAGCATATGAGAGTTTTCTGGCACCAATAGCTCTGATTCTCTTCACTATCTTCTCAGTGAGGTAGTTGCAATCCATGACTGACAATCTACCTGCAGTGATTGGCACACCCAGGTATTTAAATGGAAGATCACCTCTATTATAGCCAGAAAAATCCAATATTTCTTTGACTATATTCATTCCAACCCCAGCAAAGTAAATTTCAGATTTAGAAGGACTTGAACACAACCCTGTAGCTTCAGAGAAGGTTGTAAAACCTCTCAGCAGCAGGGAGACCGACCTGAAATCACCCATGCAAAAGAGCATGCAGCAAATCATCAGCAAAGTAGAGATGATTCAATTTCATCTTATGACACATTGGGTGTAACTTGAAGCCTTTTGTATCTGCAACAACCTTGAGTATTCTGCTTAAATATTCCATACAAAGTGTAAATAGAAGAGGAGATAATGGGTCACCCTGTCTAAGCCCTCTTTTCCCTTTAAAAAAAAAACAAAACTTGCTCCATTTAAAGATAAAGAGTTGCAGGGAGTCTCGATGAAACCTTTCTAACTATAAGGAAGTAATATATTTCCTAATAAATATTACCTTGTCAATATTGCTATGCAACCTCTATATTTTAGGTTAGTCAATATATTGTATTCCTCTATTTAGGTACATGTATATCTCGTAATATTTGTAATGTCGGCTACCATAAGATTAATCTTAATTGTACTCTTGTATTTATACTCACTTTTGTACATCAATACAACCAAGTGTTTCCCTCAATCTCATACTCTTACATGGTATCAGAGCATAGATCTTATGCTCGGCCTAAACTCCGAAAAGTTTCAACTCAAAAACCCTCGGCCACCCTCCAAAAACACTCGGCCACCCTCCACAACCATGGCCACCCTCTACTCAGGCCAACCCTCGAAAACTCCAAACTCCACTAAAATCATGGCCCTTGGCCAAACCTACAAATCTCCAAAGGTTCTTTCAATCTTGATAAACAAAAACTCATTCTTCACGTAGAGATCCAAACCCTCATTGGCTCTTCACCAGCTATCCTCCCTCATCCGTCAAAGCAACTATTTTACTTTTTTTACCTCTTAAAAATCAAGCAGTACACTTTTTACTCATAAACTCATATGCTCGAAAATCGCTCATAACTCACTAACCAAAACTCCAAAATCAATCTCCACCGTGAGATTGATCACCCTAATGTCCGTAACAACTCCACCAAATTTCGTACGAATTGGACCACGTTTGACCATCCAATCATCGACTCGATCATAACCCTGCACTCAAAACCGGGAATACTTAATCCCTTACTTTGTTACAATGCTCATCGAGGCATTGTTACGTACTCTCACTCTCTTTGAAACTCGAAAACTGCTTCCAGTGCAACCTAAATCGAAACACACTCCAACCACCTTTAACCTAAACCCAAGTATATATCAAAAAAAAAAAGCACTCATCTTTCAAAACTCTACGATCTCACGACCCAAGTTTCAATAACGATGGCATCCACTTCTACTTCTCAAGGTTGGTCTTACTGTAATACCCCAGATTTCAGAGGACACTTATAAGAGATAAGGGCTCATATGAAGTGTTTAAAAGGATTGATAGTGCTACTCATACCAACAAAGTCGACTATCCTTTTAGGAGACTCATGTGATAAGAACTCCACAGTTAATCGTGCTTGACTGGGAGCAATTTCAGGATTGGTGATCTCTTGGGAATTCTCAGGGTGCGCATGAGTGAGGTCAAAATGCGCCGAAAAGGACCCGTGTTGGTCTGTGAGTTCAGCCCAGAGCCTAGCAAGCTGCCATAGGTGACTACTTCCGACTCAGCCGATGAGTCGGAGTGTTACACTTCCTCTTCAATCGTCCATCTTGCGGGGGCGTATAAAGAAATAATAATTTTCTAGTAAATAATATCTCGTGAATATTGTGTTATCTATATTTTAGGTTAGTAAATATATTGTATTCCTCTATTTTAGGTACATGTATATCTCGTAATCTTTGTAACGTCGGCTACCCTATGATTAACCTTAATTGTACTCTTGTATTTATATTCACTTTTGTACATCAATACAATCAAGTTTTTCCCTCAATCTCATACTCTTACACTAACAAGGCCCTCTGAATGGGCTACTATTGGCCTACCATACATGAGGGCCAATACTATATGAAACTTTTACGAAAATGTGACCGGTGCCATTGTCGTGGCCCTATACCCGACCAACCCCCGGAGCTGCTATATCCGTCGTCTACTCCCTGCGCATTTATGAAGTAGAGAATGGACATTACGGAGTATACAACAACCGGTGTACATGAATATCTACTTGTCATGATAGATGATTTCTCTAAGTGGATAGAGGCTGAGGTCTATATGTCTGCATCAAAAAAAAAAAAAAAGTTTAGCAGGTTCTGAATACCTTCTCAAATAATCTTAGACAAAGACCACAATTCGATATATAGAGCGAAGTTTCGGACATTTTGTAAGTAGTGCATATAATTTTGTGACACCACGTGAATTTGTAGTACAACAATAGTGCAACCCGGAGAAGACGGCTGGTAACAGTAGTAAGGTGCTCTTTGATATGACTGCATTCTTTTGATTTTGATTTAAATAAATTTGATTTGATTGATTTTGTTTTAATGTGATCTAATCTCAAGTGCATCTAGACAAATATATAACTAGTAGTCTAAATACATTGATTGCACGTTGGATAAATCTAATTTAATTTAAATGAAACAAATTTGATTTGATCTTAATTGATTTAAATTCACTTTTTTGTTTTGAAAGTTGAATCAAACTGAGCACAACTAATCAAGTACTGGATAACCTTTTTTCCATTATTATTTTTTTTTGGAAGGAAAAAAGAAAAACATCGCCTATTAATTCTCTTGAAATTCCAAAATTACCCTTCCCTTTTATACACAAGATTCTACCAAGGGACAAATCCCATAATTATAAGGGATATTATCCAAGGTACCCTTGAGGTTTCCGACTTTATCTGCGGTACCCCTGAGGTTTCCGAAATTCCCATGGTACCCCCGAGGTTTGCGTTTTGCCAAAATATGTAACAGAAACTTAACACCGTTAACAAATAGTAATATTTAGAGATTAGTTACCCAATTAACTATTTAATCTAATACAATTTTAAAAGGAAAAAAAAACAAAAGAAAAAGTGAAAATACACTCCCAAAATACCCTGACTTTTTCTCTTTCTTCCCTCTACCCCACCAGCGCTTACCACCGCCACCACCTGCTACCCACCACCGCCAATCCGACCTCCAAATCCACCACGATGACCGGCTTCCTCTTGCGCCACAAACACCCATCATCACTCCAAACGCCTCCCTCCCCTTTGCCACCATTTCTTCATTCTTCATCTCTCCAAGGATGAACCTAGATTTTCGATCTTCGCTTGCAGGCGCCATACATGGTAGGTTTTTATCTATTATGTAGGGTGTTCGTGAGGGAGAGCGACATGGTGGCTACATGGTGAGGTCGCGGGAGGAGAAAGTGAGAAAAACGAGGAGAGAGAAAGAAATAAAGGACAAAATAGAGAATATGAGGAGGAGGTTGGGTGTCGTGGTGGTGGGGGCGTTCAATCCGGCGGCAGGAGGTAGTTTCAGTGGTGATGGGGGTTTAGGGGATGGCCGTGGTGGTGGTTGGGTGGTGGTTCAGGTGAGAATGGGAAAGAGAAGAGGAAGGAAAGGGAGGGACGATGAGTAGAAAGAAGGGTGTCGTGGTGGCGGGGACACTGAAACCGGCGGCCAAGAGGTCATTCTGGTGGTGGGGGATGGCAATGGTGGTGGCTAGGTGGTGGCTAGGTGGTGCCGTGGTGGGCTTGGTGGTTCCGATGGGAGGTGGAAGGGGAGAGGGAGGAGAGAGATAAGTGGGGGGTTTTGAGAGTTTAGGTTTGAGTTTTTAATTTTTCTTTTTATTTTGTTATTGAAGTATATAGTTATTGTATTATTTAATTGCTAAATGTTATTATTAACTAACGCCGTTACGTTTCTGTTATACTTTTTGGCAAAACGCAAACCTCGGGGGTACCGTGGGAATTTCGGAAACCTTAGGGGTACCTCAGATAAAGTCGGAAACCTTAGGGGTACCTCAGATAAACCTTAGGGGTACCTCAGATAAACCTCAGGGGTACCCTGGATAATATCCCTAATAATAAACAAACCCCACTCTCCCCTTCCTTCCCCCTCTCTCCCTTCCCGCACACGCGCACACACACACTACTCAACAAGTCTCAAACTCTTCCCTCTTTGCTGTGTTGGGTTCATTAGAATGGAGACTCACCAACAACAACAACAAGAAGATCCCACCTTGTTGGATACTCAACATCCTTTCAAATCCTCCTCTTTTCCCGCCGATTCCGACCACCCTTCTCCCCAACTCGACCTCTACACCATCCCTACTCACTCATGTACTTCTAACCCTAACTTTCTCTCTCTCTCTTTTCCCCCAATTCACTCTTTCTTCCTTCTTCTTCACTCAACTTTACGCTTTGATTTTTAATTGCAGGTTGGTTTTCATGGGATTCGATTCACGAGACCGAGAGAGTGGAGCTCAAGGAATTCTTCGACAACTCCTCGTTCACGCGTTCCGCCAAAATTTACAAGGAGTATCGCGATTTTATAATCTCAAAATATAGGGAAGATTCTTCGAGAAGACTCACTTTTACTGAGGTCCGTAAATCTCTTGTGGGTGATGTTTGTGTTTTGAGGAAAGTGTTTAATTTCTTGGATAAATGGGGTTTGATCAATTTCGGTGCTCCTCCGCCGCCACCTCCGCTGCCGGAGGTGGCGGGTGATGGTGGGGTTAGGGTTAGGGTTGAGGAAGGGGCCCCGTTCGGGGTCCGGGTTATTGCGGCGCCTGGCTCGTTGAAGTCGTTGGTGGCGCCTGTGTTGGGTGTGGGTGGCCGTGTTGTTGGTGGTAAAGGAGGTGATGGGTTTAAGGCGGCCCGGATGTTGGCGTCGTATTCGGATGTGTTTCCGGAGGTTGGTGGGGTCGGAGGTGAGAAAGGAAAGGTAGAGGAGGTGGTGGTTTGTGGGAGTTGTAAAGAGAAGTGTGATTCTAAGTATTATCAATGTACAAAGGTAATGCTCCTAATGCTGCTGCTATTGTTAATGTAGTAGTTTATCTTGTAATGTGTTGTTTACGGGTTTTTCGTTGCCAGTTGATTTCTTGGACCCTGACATTAGAATGTAGTATTATATCTTGTTATGTGTTGTTTTCGGTTTTTTGTTAGTTGATTTCTTGGAGCTTGACATTAGAGTGGTTTTTTAGGTATGATTTAGTGATACGGTTGATTAATTGAGATGTATTATTGCAATGAGCAGTTTGTATGAGCTAGTGAGGATATAAGGCTTTCTAGACGAATGAGTATCGTCTCTTGTACTTTCTTCTAATTGTTAACTAGAGTTGTTTGATAACTGAAGTTTAGGGTTAGGGAGAACTTCGGAAGTCAGCTGTATCCAATGGAAGGTGTGTAATACAGATTTGTCAAGAACGTGCAACTATGCTAAGAGTTGCAGTGATCAGGTTGTATGAGTGAGGAAATAAGGGTTTCTAGACTCGTAGTGAGTATGGGCTTATTTAACGTTCTGCTAATTGTTAATTAATTCGATAGCTGAAGAGTGAAGTTTTGGTGGTGAGAATTTTCTAATTCAGCTATGTGAAGTAGATTTGGTTGAATAGGGGTATTTGTGTTCCTGTCGTAATTTATTATGTTGATAAATTCTCTCATAATTATGGATGTAAGTTTCTAATATACAAAGGTATGCTCCTACTGCTATTATCAATATAGTAGTATATCTTTTAACTTGTTGTTTTCGGGTTTTCATTGCCTGTTGATTTCTTGGACCTTGATATTAGAAAGGTTTTTCGGGTATGATCTAGTGATATGGTAAATTAAATGAAATTTATTATTGCAAAGAGCGATTTGTATGAGTTGGTGAGGATATTCGAGTAAGGTTCTCTTTTATTGTTAAATAGAGTAGTTTGATAGCTGAAGTTTAGGTAGTGAGGATTTCGGAAGTCAGCTATAACCAAAGGAAAGCATGTGAAACATAATTGGTCAAAAAGGTGCGACTATGCATATGTTGAACTATAATTGTAATGAGCAGGTTGTATGAGTGAGGATATAAGGATTTCTAGTCTCATAGAGAGTACGAGCTTTTTTTAGCTACTGCTAATTGTTAATTAATTCGATTGCTGAAGACGGAAGTTTTAGGTAGTGAGAATTTTCAAGTTCAGTTATGTGAAATAGATTTGGTTGAAAAGGTGCAAGTATGCTCCTGTCCTAATTTGTTATGTTGGTAATACTCGAGATCATACTTATGGATGTAACTCTTGAATACTAAGGTGACAGCTTGATGAACAGTAATCCCATATCCCCGTGTTCTTGAATAGTTCATTAATTTTGTTCGGGTTGCGGCCTTAATACCAATCTTCGTAGTTAATCATTTGTAGGAAATTTAACTGGTTACTATATTCTTAAGCTAATTCTATCACCTTTGTTTTCTTATTTTGAGAGCGCCACTCTATTCTTTGTCTATATGTTTTTTTTTGGTTGAAGTGTAAGTTCTATTAGAAAGCTCAAATGAGCACCGGAAATACATTAATCTTGAAGACATCCTCATGACCCACAACACCATTTCCACACCAAAAAAAAAACCGTCCCAAAAAAAAACGTCGGAAAAAAAAAAACTACAAAAGATTGGACACACAGTAGCATATACCTGATCAAGCCACTCTAAGTCCTGCTTAGGCAACTTTTTTCCTATTCTTCCCTTCACCCTGCATTTAAAATCCTCCTGGATTTTCTTTACATTAATCCCAGGTCTAGTTACACACAGCGTTACCCTGCACGTGTTCCGAGACCACCAGGTCTTGTAAATCAATGCCAAGGTAATAGTCATAATAATCATTCTGGTGAATTGAATTCCATTTCTCTTACGGGTGCACTAGTTTTTAGCATTACCATATGGAATGCTTGACTGGCACCACTTGTTAATGAGGTACATTGAAAGACAAGTGCCTATGTGTCTCCGGCTCATGTCCACAGATTAAATAAATATCATACTCAACATCCCCATTTAACAAGCTTGCTCTTAACCAGTAGCTTCTCTTGAACAGTCCTCTCTTTTGATACAATGGTGTTCTATACATGTTGCTCTTTATGTATGACCAAGTTCACTTTCAAGGAAATTAGGTTCAAGATATTTGTCCGTATGCATTTCTATTTCATGGCCCGTTTAGAGGGAATTATTGTTCTTGAATGAACTGCTATCTAATAGATTTATGATCCAATAAAAACTTGTTTTATTATTTTTCTCGTGCTCTCATCAATCTATTTTGCGATGCTTAGGGATAGATTCGTCCTCGCCCCAACTGTTTATTACAAATTTGATTCTTTCAAGTTTTTTAGTTTTCTTAATCAAGATGCCTTTTTGAGGAAATTTTATAAGAATGCATTTGCTGGCAGGAAAACTACATATTATGCTTGAAATGCTTCGAGAAAGGGGCATTAGGGGAAAACAAGGTGCCGGAGGATTTCAAGATTAACGACGGCGTAAAAAGTAGTCGTAATCAAGGATCCTCGTGGACTGAGGCTGAAACTCTTCAACTTCTGCAGTCAGTCCTGGGGCATGGAGATGACTGGGAGCTTGTTGCTCAAAATGTGAAATCCAAGACGAAACATGAATGCATATCACGGCTCATTGAGTTGCCATTTGGGGAGCTCATTCTGGGTTCGCGTGAGAAGATTGCATCCAAAACTAGTGTTGATGAAGGTGATGCTGGAATAGTTCAGAATGCTTCACTTTCTGCAGGTTCAAATCCAAATGCTTCAATTTCGGCTAGTTCAAATCAGAATGCTTCAATATCTACTGGTCCAAATCGGATTGCTTTGGTGTCTGCTCTTCCTACTCAGAATGCTTCAATCTCTGCTGGTGCAAATCAGAATGCTTCAGTTTATGCTGGCCCAAATAAGGTTGTTTCAAGTGCTAGTGCTCCAGGACAGGTTTCTTCAAGTCTTGGTGCTCGAGAACAGAAATTCCTTGATGGTGCCAGTCAAGAGAAGGAGCCTTCTCGTGGTACTGGGCAGGAGCATGTGATGTCAGCTGATGCTAATGGGCAGCAGAAAGCTTCAAGTGATGCTGGGTCAGCAAATAAGAGATCTATTCAAGAGATGAAATCCTCAAGTGAATCCTTGATGGAGAACAATAATCATCAGCAGATTTTAGACAATCAACAGAAGCAGAATCTGGACAATAATCACGAAGAGAACACTGCAAAGGAAAGTGGTGACGATATTGAACACCTGGAACCACCTTTAAAGAAAAGCCGTATCGACAACAATTCAGATCCTAGCAGGTCCTTAATGGAACAGGTTTTGCCCCTACTGAGCTGACATCTCTATTTTTCTTGGTGTACTCTTGTTGGATATACCATATTGTTACCGTGCTATTATACTGATGCCACTGTACAGACTTTCCTTCAAGCAGCGGGAAGGGGGGGGGGGGGTAGGGTATGTGATACAGAAGCAGATTCACTAATTAAATCACAGTGATACAAGATGTCACGCAAAAGACAAAGTCGGAATAAGTTCACATGGTGCGGTTTCAAACTAGAAACTCATTTCACTGTGGTAGGATCTTGTATATTATAGGTTTATAGGGCCGGGGATTAGCCAGCCTCCTATTCTAACAAAATTGGCAGAGAAGAGGCTGGTATGAGTTTATTTTTGTACATCAAATCAGATCAGAAAAGACCACGGTGACTCTTTTATCTTCTTTTCTATGCGGCACTTTACTTTCCTTTGGGCCAGGATGAAGATTGTTCAAATACATTTATAAGTGCCGCTAGCCCGCTATAATTATTGGATTATGGGAAGTAAAGAGTAGACCTATGATGGGAAAGTGTACATTTCTTGCATATATAAATTATACATATGAGACGATTGACATTTAATTAGTTGTAGTGTCAAAGGTTTATTAATGGTTAGATTCATAATAACTGCCACGGGATAGCACCAATTTTGATGAAGCGAAGAGCAACAGCTTGAAAGGTATAATTAGGTACATTTAAGTTTGTGGTGGTAGATTTTATAGGTTGGAATTTGAGAATTGAGATAACGTCAACTGTCGTCAAGTCGTCAACTGATTGTGGTCGTCACTTTATGTTGTGTCATTTGTGGTAACATTATACTGTCATTGTTTGTTAGGTATCTCTGATCTCTACCATGGTTGGCCCGCAAATAACAGCAGCTGCCGCAAATGCTGCTGTCACAGTCCTCTCTGATGGCAACCCTTTAGTGCGAGACATTTTCTTTGTAGACGACCATAGTTCTACCGATGAGCAGAGATCTGGCAATCTAGACGTGGAAATGGAAAGGTTAGTGCTTCCTAATTACTACTTTCGTGAATTTATTGTAAATTTAGTCGATTACTTAAATATCTCACCTTTCAGGGCTTTAAATTCTGAAGATTCAGAAATGAAGGATGCCTGTCACTCTTCAGGTACCTTTTTATTACATTGTGTGCAATAATCGATCAGTTTTTTTTTTTTAAATAGGAGCAGCTAATGATATCCAGGGGAGGGGGGGGGGCATTGATCAAAATTTGTGAACAACCACAATATTTGTGTTCCATGTTACTAGACTAAGGTGTTGTTTGGATACACTCGGGAAGTCGGAATTCCCATGGGCTTGCAAATCCTAGGAATTAAGAAAGTATGGGAATTGGGGAAATTTGTTTGGATGAACAAGGGAATTCAATTACCATGGGAATTTCTACTTACCTAGCCCCCCCAAGGTAATTAAATTCCTACACTTTGGAGGAATTGGAAATGCCCGGGAATTTCCAATTCCTACACTTTATGGTAACCAAACAACTCAAGATGATTCAATTCCCAGGAAAATAAAATTCCTACAGATTTGGAGGGTATCCAAACGACACCTAAGATATAGAAATTTTATATGAGCGCACGCCCAACATTGTTCATTTTATGTAAAATCTTCTTTTTTGGGTGTAAATGAAGTGTCCAAGCGTCAAAATGCTGATTTTTTTTTTTTGTTACAAAAGTGCTGATTTTGTTTAGGATAGGTCAGTAACAGAATCTTTAGTGCCTCTGATTGCTGGTTCATATTTTCGCCTTTATCTTTGAAATGGTTATATATATTTTTTTACTTTGCAGAGGTTGACAAGATATTTTCAGTTAGAGAGTCCATTCCTTTAGCTCTACAAACTAGAGCTGCTGTTGGTACAGCGCTCGGAGCAGCAGCTGCTCATGCCAGATTGCTGGCTGACCAGGAAGAAAAGGAAATTGAAAACCTGGTTGCCTTTGTTATTGAAACCCAGGTAAAATATCCATCATTACTCATCTACAAATTTGAGCTCTGACATTGTGATAACCTGATTCATGGCTAAATCTTTCGCTCTGTATATGTAACCTAAGCTTTTTCTATTTCTGTGTTTTCGAATTGCGGTGTTTATTAATGGTGAGCAGTTGAAGAAACTGGAATGCAAAGTTAGACTCTTTGGGGATCTCGAACATTTGATGCAAAAGGAACATGCAGCATTAGAAGAATCAAAAGACTCCATAATCGCTCAGCGAATGGAGATTCTCCAGAGAATTGTTGGTGAAGGACTACCCCGATTGAGGGGTTATAGTTCATTGAGACTGATGTCTCCTAGTGTATAGTACTCTGTTCGACATAAGTTGCGGAGGTCAGCGTCGGTGCCTACAATTTTCAGGTGAGCCAAAGGGACCTGGAGGTCCCTTGATGACGCACATCTTTGTAATACTATTTGAGGTGCGAATTGTGTACCTCAATGGTGTACCAATCGAAGTAGTTCTAGATCATAACCTGAGAAATAAGACATCTAGTTTTGAGATTCAAGTGTATGGGAGACCTCAAGAACATTTACATGTATTATAATCGGTATAGTCTTTTTCTCATCAGATGCTGATAGTCATCGATCGTGTGTTGATAATTTTGATTTTCACATTACCAATTATTTGGTAATTGGCCCATCATAAACTTGTTTAATCCTCTCATTCCTCTAGGATCCTGTATTTAGTGTAAAGATCTGTATTCTTTGTTTATACCCAGCAGGCTTCAAGTTCAACTTCAGTTTCTTTTACAGTGTCAGCAAATCACAATGTCGTTTCAACCGAAGTTTTTGGTTGATGTTGAATAACTTGAATTGCTGCCATGTCCGTGTAATCAATGGCTTTCTTTTGCTCTTCTTTCGAGCTGATTGAGTGCCAATCAGAAAAGATACCTGTTTTTCTACCATGGGCTGGAAATGCTGTACGAGATCCGCAACTATTCTGATTATGGGAATTCTGAAGGCATCTTTGCTATCAATAATGGAGCCCGAATCTTTACAAGGTTCGATTTAAACATGATGCCACAACACAAACAATAATAGTTGCAAGACTTGTAACACAAGCCTCCATACCAGCTTTGTCTGGTGTACTCCTGCTGTCATTTTCGCACTCAACCCTCCATACTGCATATACCATCATACTATCATAGTGTATCCTGTCGCTTGACACGGTGTGATGCGTGCCCTTGAGTTTCTGACTTAAAACATATTCTTCTGAGCACTCACTCTTGTTGAACAACAGTTATAACGAGCTGAGCATTTAAGTATCAAACCTAACACTTTTTCCTTAGTCCTGCATATCCTGTACTCCTATCTGCCCTTGATTTCACAATATAAGAATCGGCAGTACACGCTGTTGCTGCAGCCACTATACAACCATAGTTCCGACGCAAAGACACAGCAGTTTATCTGTCAATGGCTCAATACCCTCCAACAGAAGCACGGTACACCTTCCTGTGGCATAACTTTCAACTGATACATTAATGAAGTTGAATAAGCATCTTCCTGGTACTAACTGTGCCATCCGCATAGACAAATTTAACAAAATGCTGAAATTTCGAGTGCAAGACGAGCCATTCCACTATACAGAATGTCACTCGCAAGGTTTTCAGTCTCATCCAATTTCGTACATCCGATAGAAGAGGAGCTTTGCCTTGGATATATGGTCCTATAATCCCCTTCATCTTGGATCTCTGCCAAGTCAAGATCAGAATCAGAAAATCTTGCACCCATGAACACTTTAAAATGCAATCAGTATACAACCAACTTGTTTCTTACCAACTTACATAAGAGTAATCCCTCTTAACATAAGCATGGTTTTCATAATGATGGAGACTTGGATCAGTTCGGAAGTGAATGGCTCACAAAGGAATTACATGCCTACTGCCAACCTGAAAAGGACTTGAACAGTAAGTGTTCATCATCATCAATTTATCATCATACCAACAGGCATCAGTGTCCCCGTTCCTTCAAAGAAGCTCCCGCTCCAAGCAAAATAAAGGCGGGTTTGGATGTACGCAGCCTTCCCCCTATAAAAGAATTGCTGCAAAGAAACTTTCAATCTATGCTGCATCATTTTGGATTTTTCGGCCAGGCACGAAATCGAAATTTATTACAAAACTATTTTTCTAAGGAAGTGTAACAAGCTTTTTAAGTTTTTTGGACCTCATGTTGACATTGGAAAGATATACAAAATCAGCATTATGTGTGTGTTTACCTGTAAAATTGGTGGCATTCTCACTACCATCATTGTCATTTGTCAAACCAACTCTGCATCGTAACCAAAAGGCAAACCATGTGAGTATATCAGTATATTTTTTAAAACAATGGCAGGTTTTTTTTAGGAAAAACAAATCCAATTTTATGCAAAAGATTCCCAGCAAAGACAGCATAAAGCCAACAAATCCCATACTTATAATTCTATATACCAAAAAAGTATCAAAACAGATCAAATTCCAACAACATATCAGACAGATTTCTAATCAAAAGCATGATTAGAAAATTCCTTAGAGAATACCCAATTATTAAACTACCACACCATAACAAAAGATTAACAAATGGGCATTACGCCTTTACATATTAGCCAACTCGATAAGATTCATGACGATACATGTAATGTAACAACCCGAAATCATTTTGGAATTAGGATTTCGTGATTTAGCATCGTCTAAAAACAGACAAACAAATAAGACAAAGCAAGATCAGTGTATACTTAGAGAGTAATAAGCTCACCTGAGGAATTCTTGTTTACTGATGACCTTATCATCTTAATGACCACTTCAAATCTCCACAACTTTACTCAACAAAAAAAAAAAATCAAAAGCTCTGGTGTGAAAATCAGGGCACATTATCTGGCTGTGTAAGATAAGATGTCACAACTGAGGTCAATGACTTAAATTGTTTATTAATACAAATTGTTAAATACAGTATGATGATTATATTAAACAATTCATCAAATCATTTTTAGAAAAACTTGAGTACTACCTTAGTATTAACAAATTTAGGACAATCTGATGATCCCCATGAAGCTGTAAAGGGCCACACATTTAACCCAAGAAAGAATATGAGAGAAATTAATGCAACCCTTTTTTTAATTTTTTTGATTTTTTTCCCCCCTAAATTGATTCTTAAGCATAGCTAGATTTAGAAACATTCCCCATCAATCCCCCTATTTCCATAAATTCTCAACAATACTTACATAAAATAGAAAAAAATATAAACATAGGGAAAAATCTAAAATCTAAATCATCCCCAAAAGAGAACAAATCACAAATAATAATAGCAAAAAAAAAAAAAAAAACCAAACAACTAGCTTAGTAGTAATTAGTCTTCATTGCTCTCTAGAATTATCATTAGAATGAGATGGTTGTAGGTGATGATGCAAATTTAAATCTTCAACACTTTGTTGTTGTTGTTGTTGCTGCTGCTGCTGTTGTTGTTGTTCATGAGCTTGATGTTGGTGCTGATGCTGTTGTTGTTGTTGCTGCTGTTGCTGATAAATCTGACCAATTACACCATGGCCGTCTTGAGAAAGGCCGAGTTGTAACCCAGGAATCTGAGCACCTCTAGCCAAAATTGGGGTAAAACTAAGAAGACCCATATTACCAGTAGGCAATCCAACACCCTGTAACTGAAAATTAGTAACATAACCCGGGTTTTGACCCACTAAGTTCGCGGCCGAAACAGCACCAGCACCAGGACCACCAGCAGTAGAACAATTATTATTACCAGTATCAAACCCCAATTGTGCACCGGAATTATTACTATTATTACCAGTAACAGCAGCATACCCAGTATTAATTCCGGGCCAAATCGATGTACCCACCGGAGATCTTAGACTAGTATCCCCAACCCCAAACGCGGCCCAGCTGGCCCGGGTGACAGACTCAACCCCGGCCCTCATGTCGCTCATCTTGGGGTGCAACCCGAGCGACATGGACCCGGGTTGTTGTTGTTGTTGGGAACAAGAACCGGAACCGGAAGCGGTAAGGAAAGAGGCAGGGATTGTCCCAGTACCAGTTGAGGCAATAATAGCTGGTTCAGCTTGTTGGAGAAGCCACTGAATAGTTTCACCATCAGTTTTGTGGCCTAACTCTCGGGTTAATTGGAAAACTCTAGCTGCACAAAGAGCTGGCATTCGTATTCTTCTACTGCGGCCATCAACTTTTGTGTGTCTGTCTTTGTTTGACGTTCGCTTCGGTGCCAACTGCTGCTGTAGCTTCTTGTTTAAGTCTTCTTTGCATGATGAAGAGGTGGTGGTTGTTGTTGCGGGGGTGGTGGTTGCTACGGCGGAGTTGTTGGTAAGTAGCTGTTGCTGTTTTTCCTCTGTGTTTCTGTTGTCATCCATGTGAGCTGGTGTGTGTGTGAAAAAGAGAGAGAGGAGAGAGAATTTAGGGTGTGGGAGTGTTATTGGTTTTTGTTGGTTTTTGGGGTGTTTTTTTGGGCAAAGGATAGGAAGAGCGGAGAAGGACCCTTCTAGAGGAAGGGTTGTGAGAATTGACAGTAGCTAATTACGAGTATTAGTGGAGTTTATTTTATTTTTTTTGCTTTATTTTTTGGTGGTTTCTTGGTTTACTATTTTATATTTTAATAAATGCAAATTTATTATTAGGCTATGTTTGGTAAAACTAGCTGAAATAGTAGCTGAACGCTGAAATAGTAGCTGAACGCTGAAATAGTAGCTGAAAGCTGAATTAATAGCTGCAATATTAGATGAAAGTTTTTAGCTGATAGTAATAGGAGTGTTTGGCAAAATTAGCTGATACAGGAGCTGATATATATAAAATTACATAAAAATGTATTAAATATTTTAATGTCATTTTATTTTAGTAAATAAATGAGGGTAAATTAGGAATAAAATTATGATAAGCTAGCTTATTTTTTAATATGCTACGCAGGGTAACATCTTAAATAAGCTAGCTTATTATTTAAACTAGTGGTGTCACCAAACACACTTATTTGGTCAAAGAGCTTAAAAATCTAGTCAAATAAGCTACTTTAAGCTAGCTTATTTGGCATACCAAACATAGCCTTAGTATAGTAATAGTGTTAAGGTACAAAAATTAGTACTTAATGTTGTTAGTTGGGAGTCAATTGATCAGAATGATATTTTCACTACTGTTTAAGATTAGCCAGCAAGATATTATGGATAACTTATGGGGTTCATTATCCTAAATTTCAGTTTTGATATGCAATTAAACTTTTTAGTTATTTATTCTGGTGGTAAGGTGGAAGTCGAAAGTTCGAGACCAACAATGTGATTAAACGAACATATTACTCCCTCCATTTCATTAAGTTGTTTGCATTTCGTTTGAATTTGTGAGATGAATTCAAACGAAATGCAAACAACCTCATGAAATGGAGGGAGTATGGCCATGTGCGATTCAACTTATTCAACAGTGTTTTCAAATCAAATCAAATCAGACCAGCTTTATTCAAATCAAATCAAATCAAATCAGAATTATCTAAATAACAATCAATGAATGTAGTCTATTTTTAGTTATTACTTCGTCTAGTTGCAGTTAATTTATCAGTTAATTCAGTTCAGATCAAATCAAATCAGTTCAAATCAAATCAAATCAGATCAGAAAAATGCAGTCCAATCGCACAGGGCCTATGTAGAGAAAGTAAGTGGCAAGTTATGTTTGGTAAAACTAGCTTAAATACTAGCTGACCTAAAACCGAAATAATAGCTAAGATAGTAGCTGGAAGTTTTCGGCTGGTATAAATAGGAGTGTTTGGCAAAATTAGCTGATATAGTAGCGGATGTATATAAAATTACATAAAAGTGCACTATTTATTTTTAATCTTACCTAAATTTAATAAGTTTGGAGCAACTTATTATTTAAACTAGTGGTGTTACCAAACCAACTTGTTTGGTCAAAAAACTTAACGAACTAGTCAATTAAGCTACCTTATTGTGCATATGAAACATAGCCGTAGTCCCTATCCGTAGGAATCTTCCGTCGCTCTCACTAAATTGATTTCTTTAATTTTGAAACAAGATATTGCAAGTGTGAATGTTAGGGGCTGGACAAGTGATTTTCTAATCCACTCTAAACTGAATCAAGGCTTAAAAATTCATCACTTGTTAAAAACAGATAACCTATTGCCATCCTTGTCCAAGACTATACTCAGTTGAAACAAGAACACACAAATCAAAGGATTCAAAACCTAGTCGAAATTCAGATGGTCCAGTTTTAGACTACTTTGTACTTTGGATCACAATACTAACCGCTATATCGGCTAATATTGAAAGTATAAAACTTGTATACGCTCTTACTGTGACTCTGGACTTTTGATTGAGTTGATTTATTAACAACAAACAAAATGACTTGTTTGGCCATAAAGTCGTTTGATAAGACAACTTCTTGTAAAATATACCTTCGCATAATTTATGTCTCTTGACGAACAAGGTAGTTGTACAATCTCATTGCGTTTTCTTAATCTCATGACAATGTAGTTCATTTTGTCATTAAAAGAGGATCGCCAAATCCGTCATCAAAACTGTTATCAAAATTCAAAGAACTTTCTCATTTCATCCCTTCTCTCTCTTTTTTTTTTTTTTCAAGTCTTCTCATTTCATCTTTGATCATGTTAAAGCATTAAGTCATTGTATGGGCCCTATAAACCATCAATCCATATTTTCGGTTGAGTTTAACGTGGTATCAGAATCTCAATTTGGTATTGGGTTCAGAGAGCACTCGCGTGATAGGAAGAAATGTTAGAGTATAAAAGGATAAAAATTTGGTTACATGTATAAAATTATTGTTGGGCCCAAACTGTCGGTATCGACTTGATATCAGAGCCTCAATCCGGTCTTGGGTTCAAAGAGCACTCACATGAAAGGAAATGTAAAGTATAAAGTTATCATATGGGTCCAAAGTCCAAACCAATGATATAGACTTTTAGTTGAATTATTTACTTAACACTGTCAAATTCCGATTGGGTTAAAGTCGAATATAATCTGTCAAATTGTCACCTTATGCCCGGCTTGTAAACTGCTCAAGCACTCTACTGATCTACTCCCTCAAAGGGGGTAAGAAGTGAAGTAACACGAATTTGCTTGAAGAGTGTTGCGAAAGATAGGCAGATTTTACTACAAGCAAAACTAAGAAGAGAGAAAAGATGCCCGAAAATTCCATGATTACAGCAGCAATGATTGGTTGTCCAATAAAGACCCAACTGTCAATAGGAGAGGCACACAGGGCATACCTTATCATTAATTATTCTGTTTGGTGGCGTTCCACTTATGGACCATCCTCCTCCACTCTTCTCAAACAAAAGGCAATTCTTCCTCTCTTCTTTTTACTTCCTTCCCATTCAATGTCACATCACACATTGTGTACATTTCAGAATCCTATTTGTAGGCTTTTCCCTCCATTCTCGTGTATCTTTGCCTTGACTTTATTGCTAGTACCTATTGACTATTGAATGTATTGTCAAAAGAAAAAAAACCATGTGGAAATGAATGGAACATGCGTATTTGTTGCATACTTCAATATCGTAATTTAAACTACCATAACTAATAAGGATGTTGGTGACCGTCTAACAGTGCTATCACAATAGTATTACCCCCAACCAGGAGGTCAGGGATTTTTTTTACTTGATATAATACGTTGGACATGACTAATTAAGATATGGTTGGATATTGAAGATTAAAGTTAGCCTAACAGTTAAGAAATCAATCTATTTAAACTGCTGCTTTTGTACCAAAAAAAAAATAAAATTGGTTGGATATTGGTATGTTTCTTACTCTCAAAACACATACATGTTCATTGTTCATCTATCATCCTTCGAACAAAACCATCTATCACTCTTCTTCCTTCATTGTATGGGCTCAAATCACAGATTTTTTTTATTGACTTGGTTCTTTAACTTGGCATTAGAGTCTCGGTCGAGAGGTTTGAAGTTTTAATCATTATAAGCCACTACACAAGTAAAAGTCAAGCACAAGTCGTGGTATGTGGATCGGTATATATTCCACGTTTCATGCCCAAAGGACATTCACGAGATTGGGAGGGGATATGTAAAGTAAATGCAAAATCATCGGTCTAAATTTTTTTGGTTGAGTTGGTTTCTTAACATGTAAATGATTGGGAAATTAATCATTGGAAATGCCACTTACCAATAAGCAATATAATTAATGTTCATAATTCAAGTAATGCAAACTTGGATTTAATTACCCTAACCCTTCAATTTTAGACTAGTCAAGTAAGTGTGCCGCTTCGCTTCGAGGATCAAGAGGGATTTTAACTCTGTCAATCTACCATGACCATGATTCTTGCGTGGACTTTTTTACCAGAACAAAAAATCTGTAACTTTTGAACTTAGCATATAGATTTCGTTTCCGGAATTCCAACGTAAAAGGCAAAATGATTAAATTGCACTAAGACCAAAAGTAACATAAAAACTTGATTATTTATACTCATAATAGTGAATACATTTAATCATTTCTCATCATATGATAACAAAGCATGTAACTTATGGACATTTGGAGGTGCCTTGCTTGTTCTTCCAATCGTTATAACATGGACATTCTTCTTTGTTCCCGGCTGTTCCTGAAGGTACACACAAACATTTTTCGCAACACAAGTTACAGAAATAGATGCAGTCCTCATGTCCTGAGGCCTTTTCACACCTCCTATCACATTCAGCCGGACACTCTGTATAAACCAATTAGAACAATATGAGCTATTATGCATAGTAATCTCGAGGTAACAATATAGAAGTATTGAAATTAAATATTTTTTGTGAAATATTATATACCTTCTTTACTAACGGACCCTTCTCCACCAGCCTGAAGATATAAAAGGAGAAATCAATTGATTGGATAATCAAGATAAAGAAGTAGCATCATCAACGACCATGAAATATTGAAATGTGAGGACATCAACGTGATTAGATTGCAACTAAAGTAAATACAAAAAATCAATCCATGGATTAAGAATAAGTACTTACATATGAAGCAATAAATAGAGACATAACCATTAGAGAAATCATGCATATTGGTACATAACGAGCCATTGTATCTTTCTTCTCCAAAAGCAAAATAATGATAATTAAGCGGTTTTAAATAGATTGATATTGTTTTGATAAGCTTCGTTAATTATGAAAATCTATTGGAGCTTTCCTCCATTTTATACCAGTTGAGTGAAGTATTTCTAATTAATGTTTTGAGTAAAAATCTAAATTAATGCAATTGATACATTTCCCCTATACGCAAATTTCATTGTGGACGACAATTAAGTTGGGTGAGAACATGTGACTAAATATCTTGACCAAATTTAGGGAAGATATAATGATGAAATTTGGAATTGACCGAATTAATATGTACATTCCCTTGGCATTTTCACCATTTTTATTGCTTGTGATTCATTTCATCTTACTTTGGATAGTCAATGACGTATCCTCTTATTCAAGTGGGTCAAATATTTATATTGGGAACTTTGAACAATTATAGAACCATCAATTTAATCATACGGTTTAGTAATAAGCATGGTTTTTGTTAATAATAATAAGTTACTCAAATTACTAATTTGCATCCAACATGCCAACTTTGTGTGGCACCATGAATCATTATTGAATCTACAAATTAAATGTGCGAGTTAATTTAAAATGCGTTATGCATGAATAGCTAAGTTAAATTGGACAATTCTGTATGATTGGTAATTTAGAGAATTATTGGGTATTGATCAAATCTCTTAATCGACAAATTAAAATCAAAAGCCTTTCTTTTTAAGTTGCGATAATCAAAGTTTTTTTTTCTTTTTCTCGATTAAAGTTATTACTATTCATGTGTTTGTACAAAATAAATAAATGAGAATAAAAGAAAACAAAAACGGAAAATGCGATGACTTTAACGTAAAAGTTAATGGAATATTAGTGAGATCAAAAACAAAAATACTCGGGTTTTTACCGATAAATAAAAAAGAAACAAACCCTTAAACCCTGAACCGAGGAACGAAACAAATGGTATTCAGATAAGGCGAGACTTATACAAATCGGAACAAATTATTAGAGTTAATGAGAGTGCCTAGACTTGGCAAACGGGTCTATTTGCGTCGGGTCGTTTTCCGGTCATATATTTGTTCGGGTCTATTTTGATTCGGGTCGAGTTTAGTTCGGGTGTACCAATTACGGGTCAAACTCCGGCCGGGTTGGATTCGGGTCGGGTAAAATCCAAACCGAGTCATTTCAAAATGTTCAAAATTAATCGTATTAATGTCAAATCTATTTAAAGTTTGTCTCATATAATCTGAAATTGAAAATTTATTGGATATTGCTAATTCAAGTCACTTTTGTTCAACCGATTTAATTAAATGTTTGATTATTCGGGTCTGACTTATTTTAATTCGGGTCTGTTCGGTTCCGGTCAATTTTGGATTTCGGGTCGGGTCAAAATGTATTCGGGTTAATTTCGGATATGAGTCAAGTCATTTCAGGCTGAATTCAAATTATAACTTCGGGTCAAATACATATGTTCCGGTCAAGTAATTCGGATCACATGTTTGGGTGTGAGTCAGTTTTGCCAGGTGTAACTAAACCTGGCACAAGGGTCAATCGGGTCGGGTCACTTTTCGGGTCATGCATTTCGGGTCTATTTCGGTTCGGGTCGGGTTCGATTTGGGTCGGGTCTAATTCGGGTGTATGAATTACCGGTCAAATTCGGGTCGGGTCGGATTCGGGTCAATTCATTCTAAAATGTTCAAATTTAACATATTAATATCAAATTTATTAAAATTTTATGGGTTTTTTGCCAAACCACACCTATTAAAAATAAAATTTGGTCGGACCACACCTAATAAAATCAATTTGGTCCAACAACACCTAATAAAATATTTTTCTTGGTTGGACTACACCTTATAACAGCTGCCGCCCCTACGGCCCTACCACCACCCAATGCCGCCCCTACCACCACCTATTTCCGCCCACTATCACCACAACTGATTCCCCCAATACGATTTTTGGTTGCAGAAATTCGTTTTTTTCTCCTCCAAAATGGATATGTGCCCCTCTCTTCGAATCTTTCATCCCCTTTCTCCTTCATCTCCATTCTTTCCCAACTTTCCCGAAAAAATTCAAGAAAATCACTAACTGGACAAAAGATTATAATCATCAATCAATAGTTGATGACCCTAAAAAAAAAAAATCAATAGTTGATTGATAATACACTATTATGCACGGAACTTGGATTGTTGAAGAAAAAAGAATCCACATTGAAGAGGTGTTTGACTGTTTGGGAATGCTTAATTATGTATGGCAAAATGGCGGTATGTCTTTCATGTTCTTGTGACCCCAATACTTAATTGTTTTTGTAAGCCAAAACTTGAGTACTGAATGAATTGCAACATTTTATCCCACAATTCTTGCTTTTCCAAGTGCAAATAGTTGAAAAAAATTAAAAGCATGTGTACACAAGTATATAGACGTATGGCACTACTTTCAATATTATTATCGAATTTGGGGGGGATTTCGGAGCAGAGAATCAAATTTCGGGACAAACTCAGTTGAGGTGGTAGTGCGTGGGCGGCAATAGGTGGTGGTAGGGGCGGCATTGGGTGGTGGTATGGGGCCTACGGGCGGCAATTGGCATAAGGTGTAGTCCAACAAAGAAAAATATTTGATTAGGTGTTGTTGGACCAAATTGATTTTATTAGGTGTGGTCCGACCAAATTTTATTTTTAATTGGTGTGGTTTGACAAAAAACCCAAATTTTATTTCATATTATCTTAGTATGCGTTTGGCCTAGTTTTTCAAAGTGTTTTTACTCCCAAAAATTATAAACTTGGCCAAACATAGAGTTTTTTAGAAGTTGTAAACTATTTAATAAAAGCACTTTTCTAAATATTGACCCTCAAAAGCAGAAGCACCAAATTGGTGTTTCTGTTTCTATTTCTCTAAAAATACTCCTTTTGTGAGATATTTTTAATTTGAAAAAAATATAAAAAAGATTCCAATAACAAATGAAGTGCTTTTGTAGTATGTAGAACCAAACACTCGTTACTTTTTCAAAAAACAGTTTTTAAAGAAACTGATTATGAAAAATAGAAACAGATTTCGAAAAATTTGGCCAAACAGGCTCTTAATTTGAAATTTTATTGCTGATTTGAGTGTTTCAAGATAAGATATAGCTATCCAAGTCTCTTTTTCACAATCGATTCATTTAAATGTTTGATTATTCGGGTCTGAGTCATTTCACTTCGGGTTTGTTTCGGGTCGGATCAATATTGGGTTAACAGTATTCGGGTCAATTTCGGGTTTGGGTCGGGTCATTGCGGGTTTCGGATTGAATTCAGATTACAAATTCGGGTCAAATTCGGATATTCGGGTCAAGTCGTTCAGATCGAATGTTTCGATGTGGGCAGTTGTGCCAGGTCTACTTGTGGATTGTCAATAATCGGTGCCTTTCGAAAATTAGTTTCGGAAGAGCATCAAGCCATCAACTGCGGTCACCTAGTCTCCGTTAGACTCTCTTGAAGAGTCTTGAGTTGAGTCTCTACAGTCTACATTTTTGTATTCCACTCAATTACCTTTGGAGGGAAATTTCCCGCTCTCTCTCTATCTCTCTCGCACCCCTCTTTTCCCCTTTTCGCCACTTCCACTTGAACGAACGCCACCACATTCTATACGTAACAATGTCAACTAGACGGCGTTGCATGGTCTACTCCTCTTCTTCCGACGACGACGAACAACAACCACCGCAACAACAACCGCAACACCACCAACTTGAACACGACGACATCAACGACGTCGTTTTCGAAGACGCAATGATTGAACAAGAGGAAGAGGAAGAGGAGGAGTTTGAAGAAACGGATGTAGAAATTGAAATCCAGTCGGAAAACCCAATCCATAGCATTTCCGCCGTAACCCTAAATTCCACCACCACCTCAACCACCGCCGCCGCCGCCGTGGAAATTCTCGACGACGACTTCGTTGACGTGGCGGACAACCTTTCCCCTCCATCTCCTCCACAACCGCCACCGCCACCAGTGCCGCCGGTTAATTCAATTGGGAATACGGCGTTTGTGGCCTCGGATTGTCCGGTGAACGACCAATTGAGGAGAATGGGGGTTTGTTTGAAGAGAGAGTGGCTGAGTTCTTGTCAATTAGGGCTTCAGAATTCGGTCCCCGGTTTCGGAAATTTCGACATTGAGACGAAAGCTAAGCTTTGTTTTGGGCAGTTTTTGTTAGCGGATATGAATTTTGTTGGTGTTGGTGTTTTGCCGGAGAATGTTTGTGGTTTGCATCAAGTTGATCTTGCTGGTCCCTTTGTTTTGCAGGTTTGGGGTTTTAAACTTCTTTGGTGAATTTAATTCAATTTCTTGGTTAACTCTATTGCATTTGTTGATTTTGCTGTGATTCGTGTGGCTTGATTAGATTGATTTTTCGTGCTTTCAAGGCGGTTTAGTTGTTTTGCGAGAGTTTGGTATCGAATTGTGTTTTTATGAAAGATTTTTTGTGTTAGTGTTACATGCTGATGAAAAGCTAGGAACTTGCTTTCATGGGTGTTGCAAAAGATTGAAGCTTGTTTTGTTTGAGGGGTCGTCTGTTGTTTATGAAGGTCTGTTTTCGAATTGAGTACAATGATGAGAGAAATTGTAGCAGTGCTAACCATAGAATGAAGCTTGGATCTTTGTAGCACGCTGAATAAGATAGACACTTCTTTCAATATAGTTTCCGTGTTACCAAGGCGAAATCTAGATCTTTAGCTTTTGGATGCAGACAAATCAAGTGAGTTCAGTATTAGGTTATAGTGTTATACTATGTCAATCAAAACAACAAAATTGTAACATAAACGAACTTGATTACATCGTTGTGGTGTAAGGGTAAGTTAACTCTCTGACGCACTTGTACCCCGAAGTAACTCTGCATCCACCACTGTTGTGTGCCTGTCTGTGGTCGTATGTTCTGAATTGGGAATTATGATGAATGAAACATGGATGAGAATTATGTTAGTGCCAATTAAAACACCAAGCTTTGTTTCTCCATGGTCTCTTTCTAATTTTATTTCTGTTTTATGTTAATTTATGCATTTGAAATGTGGAATTCATTTTCATTCCAGGTAGTTTCATTGTTTTGTGACAATATGGTCTTGTTAGTACTCCAAAGAAGGATATGACTTAGAAGTATGGTAGTCTACTAATGAAAAATAGGTTCTTGTTGCTTATTCCAGTATCATGAGACAAACAAGATTGCAAATTATGTTGTTAAAGTGCACTGCTTGTTATACAACATCGTGTTCTTGAATTTATCATACAACACATTATGGCAATGATATTTTAGTTTGATTATGTATATGTATTATTGTGTCAAGATTGCTTATGATGCTGAAACAAATTATGGCAACAGTGTTTTTAGTTTGATGATATGTATGGTAGATGAGGTCTTAGTTTTTTTTTGAAGGTAAATGAGGTCTTAGTTTTGCGTAGGCCTTCTTATATTGTTTAGAGTGGACGAAGAAGGTGACTTGTTTTCTTTTTGCTGATAATAGTTGTCTAATTTTGTTTCTTTACATTATTTGAATGAATTGAATCTACACGTTTTGTCTTCATAGTTCTGGTCACTCTGAAACTTATAGTGACAAACTGTTCTATGTTATTCAATCTTATGATATCCGTTCAACTTTGAAGCATCTCTTTTTATTTTTTCTTTTTTTGGCCTTCCTTTCGAGTGATTTTAAATGGTAATTTTTCGTTCCTGTATGTAGTGCTCAATTAACTTTTTCTCCTCGCTTCTGGTATTTGGCTTTTCTTCAGGTTGATGAGGTGGTTAATATTGGTTGTCCTCTAAAAGAGCGATACAAGAATGCAGCTCCTGGGCTTAAGAGATGCCTCAAGCTTTCCATGACAGATGGTGTTCAACGTGTATTTGGGATGGAGTATCGGCCAATAAAAAGTCTTGCTCCCCTATCACCTGCCGGATTTAAGGTTTGCTTCTGCAGCAATATCATCTTTAGTTATTTAAATTTGGTTGTCATAATACTTCAGCTACTGTTGTCCAGTTGTGGTCACTAATTAGTGGTCCTGCTAAGTTGCCTCATAAACTGTAATTGAATTTTGTTGTCCAATAGAGTTAGTAGCTATGGTAGCTACTGTCAACTGCAGTGATTGTTTTTTGTGAAGTTGATTATTGATGCTGCTTTGTCACTACTATGGACGAATGTGCTTAACTTAGTTAGCTGAGATATGTGTGTCTTTGCTTGGAGCTCCAATGGATATCTAAGTGTAAGATTTGGCATTCAGCACCCCATAACTTAGTCTATCAGTAGATTATCCAGTTGCATACCCCTGATTGAAAATCTTACCAAAAAGTTTTCCTTGCTATCATTCTTATTCGCTTGATAACATACATCAAGTGCGGATGATGCCCACTAATTTGTTATGGCAAAGCTCATCTGACTTGCTGCACTGGCTGTGTTATGTGATTATTGTCATGGTTGCTTTTGGGATTTTGTTCAGTTGGTTTCTACCATATAAAAATGTTGCTTAGAGCAATTTGAGAAAATAACGTTTGCTGGATACTGGGTATGCGTTAGTCACTGGAACTCTCTTATACTGTTTGAAATTATATTCTAACGCCATGCGTTATGTTTGTAGGTTTTCATCCGTAATGTCAATGTCAGGCGTGGGCTTCTCATGTTAGTTCCTGAAGTACTGGAAGTTCTAGGTGGGTCTGTCGAAGAGCTGGAAGCAGCTAGGCAAAGACTTGTTCAAGAAGTAAATAAGCCACCAAGGGGGAAAAGGTAAGAGCAAATAGTATTGATGTTCACCAGATGAAGTAGCTTTTTCGGTTACATTTGCATTTGGAGATCTTTCCAAACATTATGCAGTTTTGTTACTTGTAATTTGGTCCACTGGAATCAGTGGAATGGCATCATGGTGTTTTTAGCAGTTTGAAAAAGACTCTTGCTGAATTAAATTGTACGTAGTATACCAACTGTTTTCAAATGTGGACCTATCTTTAGTTATTCGAAATTAGAATACTAGTTCAGCTTATCCTGGCAGGTTGCGCAACTTCCTTTCATCAAATTAAGACTCGTTCTAACACATTTCGGATGCCAGATTGGAGTATTGGTTCTATCTATCGTGCTCTTAAAAACTGATATAGTTCTTGAACAGACAAGTAGATTAATTATGTAGTATACCAGAAGACTCTAATAACCAATTTTATTTTATTTTGTGCTGTATGTTTTAGTATTATAGCACTATTGTCTACTACTTGGTTCCACGGCCACCTCAGTGCTTTAGGTTAGTTTTAAGCTTTTAATGTATTTATTCGTACTAAAAGTATTACTTTTCGCCTGTTTGCAACTTGCTAACAAAAGCTGGGTTTTCTTTGAGATAATTTTGTTTAGATTGTATTTGTGCATAAAGAGTCCACTAACTTTGCTATCAATGTATGACGCAGAACAAGGAACGGAACTGTCCCCCCCTTATCTAGCAGAGCGACACATGCTGCTTGGCCTCAACATGGTGACACTGATCATAGTGTACCAAACAATGGTGGCAATCCTGTTCCAAGAAACACTACTAATTCTGTAGTTCATGGTTCTTCTCGGTTGCGTGAAAATATCCAGGGTGAGTCATAGCATCTTGTTTCTAACTTTTCTGCTTTAAAACTTTGATTTATTTGTCATTATATTTTCATGTTTTTCCACCCTTGACTGAATTATGTGTAAGACAGTTTTATGACGTTGCTTCGTCACCAGTGTAATTTATAATCTGGGAACCTAGCAGGCTAGCAACTTTTTTTTATTTTTATTTTTATAATCACGCACCGTACTTAAAGGACTGGGCATTGCTACCTATTAACTCTGCTGAACTTCTTAACACGTAGTGTTCTCTTTGGTGTGAGTTCAATTGTAAGATAAATGATTTTGCTAAGTGTATAGTAAGAGAGATTAGAGCTCAATTCTAAGTTAATTGGTTCTGCAAAGTGGATACTATCTATGATGTGCTAGTGCTTTCTTTTGTGTGAGTTGTGCTAGGACTAGGATATCTGTACCAGAGTAACAGTAGCAGATAATCTTGTGTGTCATATAGTTAGGTAATGGTAGTTACCTTGCCAGACAATGATGCTTGTGGTCGTCCATTACAATTTAACAAGTTAAGGATACTGCTTTACCATTTATAATATATAAATTCTTGTTAAATCCCTTTTGAATTATGAATTTTGTATTTGTGTCAGTGAAGGAAGAAGGCTAAGGAGGCTTAGTTATGGAAATCCCCACTATGTTGTAATGGGCTTTCTTGTAGTAGACGTAAGGTGGGAAACAGGCAGTTAAAGCCTTAGAGGGATCATTAGTGGAGGAGTGTAAGGACCGTTGTTCAACTTCAACCCATGGAAATACAATTGCTTACTTGGAGTTATTCGAGTCGTCCCCCTACTTATCACTTCTCTAAAATGTTTCATTTTATGAACTCCCATTACTTTGCAGTTGTGATCATCGCAAACATTAAATGCCTTGTTTTCATGAGAAAGGCAGCTTTTTCATTCTCTCAGTGTGATGCTTCTTTCTTCATCATGCTATTTTGGTTGAAGTTTGTCTGATGCTTTATATATTTTTTACCTGTAAATTTTTTGTATGTCTGTGGAATTGTTTGAGTTAGGCACAGGGGATAATATCTCCCTTATAGTTGAAAGTGGATTATGTAGGCATGCCTTCGGATTCTCAGTATTCACCCTACCACAGCATTACCCTAGTGCCTGAAAGGCTTTACCCTTATGTTAAAACCATCGACTCTCAATATTTGTACTATTCATTTATTTTCTTCTTCCAAGGTTTTTGGTGTCAATTTATGATTTTATGTTCAGCTGTAGTCTCAAACATGTATGTTCTTGTTCACCTATGCTCATCCTTCCAGGGGCAGCTGCTGATAGAGAAACTACAGATCTTCCTGGAATGAGGGGAACTAATCAGCAATCTATTAGCAGAGAATCTGGTGGCGGTTCCATTAGAAGCGGATCTGATCAGTATTCTATAAATGTTGAAGCCGCTCTGCCTCCACGGTCTATTAGTACAGAAGCGGTTCAGCGTCCTACAATTAGAGAAACTACAGATCGTCCTGGAATGAGGGGAACTAATCAGCAATCTATTAGCAGAGAATCTGGTGGAGGTTCCATTAGAAGCGGATCTGATCAGTATTCTATAAATGTTGATGCCGCTTTGCCTCCACGGTCTATTAGTACAGAAGCGGTTCAGCGTCCTACAATTAGAGAAACTACAGATCTTCCTGGAACGAGGGGAACTAATCAGCAATCTATTAGCAGAGAATCTGGTCGCGGTTCCATTAGAAGTGGATCTGATCAGTATTCTATAAATTTTGAACCCGCTCCGCCTCCACAGTCTAGTGGTACAGAAGTGGTTCAGCGTCCCACAATTAGAGAAAGTCCTTCCCTTTCTAGTGTTGTAGAAGCTCATGAAGTCAGTAGGGAAGCTACTGATCCCCCACCCAGAAGAGAAAGTATTGTGCGCAATTCCTTTTCTACTACTGTCATTAAGGATGAGGATGTTACCGCTGATCATGTAGAACACCCGTTCCTACTGACTGGAGAGAAGGAATTCCCTTTCACTTATATGGCAAGTCTGTTAACCAAATGGGAAACAGTCAAGGATGTAGAGCCTTCTGTCCAGGGAAAGGTCAAGGTATATGCAATTGAATTGTCATCTCCATTTCCTTTAGTTTTCTCTTTGCTAATAGTCATTGCGCAGCTGGATGTATTTTCTGAAAATCTGTATGACTTCTGCAGTGCTTTATGACTTCTGTCAAAAGATTTCAGTACAGGCATCAATCTGCATTTGAGCTTTGGGGTTTTATTGATGATGGAAGCCTCATGTCCGAGGTCTTTATTCACCACAATGTGAGCTTGTGTTTGCCTGCTTTTATAATATCTACCGGAATCTAACAACTGGTGTCGATTTATTGGCTCCCCATTAATCATCTTCTGTGCTCATCTTAGAAATCTTTTATATGTATTTTAGGTTGTCCAGAGTAAGGTAGGCTATTCTCCTCAAGAAGTCACAGCTGCGCTTACTTCACCTGACTCTGAAATAGTCGAGGCCATGAAGGACACTATGAAACAGTTCCAGATCTTCTTATTGTCTTTTGAGGCAAGTTTTAAGTAACTATAGCCCTTTCGTTTTTTGTTTGCATTGTAGTTTATGGTTTGTTCCTCTGTTCGTTTGTGTGTGTGTGTGTGTGTGTGTGTGTGTGGGTGGGTGTATGGAGCTACAGCCTTATCTTTAGTTTGGTTGTGTTCAAAACTTCAAATGAACTTTGCCAAGTGTTTCTAATTGCTACAACTTTATCGTAGTTGTTTTTGACAAGATCAGCCGATAATTGCTTAGTTTTTCTAGGTGTCTGAACTTTCAAATGCTACATTATGGAGTTATCTGTTTACGCATCTATTGATTAATGATTCATGCCTTGCCTTATTCAGGGCACAATGGTTGTGGAGGTTAATAATACTTCCAGCATCCCAGTTGTTCTTGAGATGACCGAAGGTTGTCTTGACTTCAGTCCATGGCAACTACTGCACAGAATAAAACCCCCCACTTCCAGTGTCTTACACGAAATTGACGATTCAGAAATTATCAGCTTGTCGCCATAAGGCATGTGGACTCGACGATGAATCTTCTGGTGCTGGTGCTGAACTATTTTCAGCATTAATCTTATACCAGACTGAAGATAAAAATTGTATTTCAAGCTGGAACGCGATAAAGATTCATGAGACGTCAGTGATAATAGAAAGTTGATTTTCTGCTTGGATTGGACGAAAGATTAATAAGACATGCCATACTTTTCTGAGGGCGTCGTGGGTTGGAAAATTAAACTTTTCCAAGATTTGAGGTTTTCTAATGAGGAATGAAAAGAACCACAAATTATATGGTACCCCCGGGGTACCATGAGCATGGTACCCCCCGTCCAATTTTTGGAGTGGGTTTTAAGTTCGGCCCACTTTAATTTGTTAAATTCAGCCCAAAACCAAAAGCTCAAAGCAAAATTAGCAAAAACAACCCGTGGCTTCTTCTTCCCCACTTGCCCATTTTGATACATTTCTCTCTCCTCCCCCATACCCATATCAGATATCATTTTCTCTTTCTCACCCCTCTCTCATGTCCCCTTCCCCCTCTCACGTACCCTGCCACCCACCAAGCACCGCCGTCCGCCGACGTACTACACCTAAACTCAGCGGCGCCGTATGTGACACCACCCGACGACAAGGACAGTTGGCGACCCTTTACGACTTCATAGCTTGCCATCTATTGGTTGTTTGCTCCTCTCTTTTTTCGCTCAAGTTGAGGGCGGCAATGGCAGTCACCGGTGGAAGGTGGAAGGTGATGCATTAGGCGATGTAGTTTTGGATAAATGTATGATTTCGTAGATGTTGATTGTAGTATTGTGTAGCTGAAGCTTCCGATCTGGAAAGTTGATGTGTTTTTTTTTTTCTTTTTTGAGGTCAAGTTGATGCGTTTTGTGTAGCTTCTGTTGAAAGTTTTTGGATTTTATTTTTATCATTATTACTCCCTCCATTTTTTTTGGTTCTTTACGTTTGATTTGAATTCCTCTCACAAATTCAAACCAAACGTAAAGAACCAAAAAAAGTGGAGGGAGTATAAGAATTGGTGATGGATTAATAATGTCATCACTATCGTTGGATTTCTGGTTCAAGTCAAGTAGAAGTAATGTTGCGTCAACTTGAAAATTTCAGATGTTATTAGAGACCGGAGATGGTGTGATAATAGACGAGATTTTGAAGGAATAATAATAATAATAATAATAATAATAATTAGCCAAGGTAATGGTCAAATTCGGTATAGTAATGACTAATGAGTAATGACAAATTTCGTTAAAGTAATGATCACGTTTCCTTATAGTAATGACCATGTTTGTACATGGTAATGACCAAATTATATAAGGGTAATGATCATAATCGTGTATAGTAATTACTAAGTTATATAAGGGTAATGACCGTATTTATGTATCGTAATGACCAAATTCTATAGGGGTAATGGCCGTATTTGTGTATAGTAATGACCAAATTCTATAGGGGTAATGACCGTGTTTGTGTATAGTAATGGCCAAATTCTATAGGAGTAATGACCGTTTTTTTCATTAGTAATGACCAAGTTCTATAGGGGTAATGATCATGTTTGTGTATAGTAATGGCCAAATTCTATAGGGGTGATGACCATTTTTGTCTATAGTAATGACCAAATTCTATAGGGGTAATGATCGTGTTTATCTATATTAATGACCAAGTTGTATAAGTGTAATGACCGTGTTTGTGTAAAGTAATGACCAAGTTCTATAAGGGTAATGACCGTGTTTGTGTAAAGTAATGACCAAGTTCTATAAGGGTAATGACCGTGTTTGTCTATAGTAATGACCAAGTTATATAAGGTTAATGACCATGTTTGTGTATAGTAATGACCAAGTTGTGTAAGAGTAATGACCATGTTTTATAAAGTAATGACCATAACTATACATACTAATGACCTAATTATATAAGGTAATGACCACGTTGACATATACTAATGATGAATTTTTATAATCTAAATTTGATTTTCAAGTTAATAATCAAGTATTTTTATAAACTAAATTTGATTTTTTTTTTTTATAAATATTCTCCTTTTCTCCCTCCACTATTTCTTTCCTCCCATTTATGCCACTCCTCATGTTCTGCCGCCTTCAAGGAGTGCTCGCCGGAGCCTCATATGCATTCGCCGCCGCTCTAGTGAAATTTTTGAGGAGAGAGAAATTTAAATAAAATGAGAGAATGAAGTGGAAGGAGGAAATTAGGTGTCGTGGGGGTGAGGGAATGAGGTCGCCGGAGGGAAGCGGCTCCGGTGGTGGGTCGGGGGGGGGGGTGTGTGGCGGTGGTTGGTGATGGCGGCGGTGGACTGGTGGTGGCTGGTGGGTTGTGGTGGTGGTCGTGCATTGGAGGGAGGTGGGGAAGGAGAGGAGATAACATATGCGTATGGGTTGGATTATTATTAGTTTGGGCTCTAAAAATCTCTTTGGGCTGTAAAATGGAATTGAGCCATTGAATATTTTTCTGGATTTCAGTTTAAAGTGGCATGGGGGTACCATGCTCATGGTACCCCGGGGGTACCATATACTTATTGGAAAAGAACACTTGTACTATCTGAAGGCATCATAGCTTTTTCTGGTGACTTATCTTGCATCTGACACTCATCGAGTCTATTATGGAACATGGTGGCATGTGTCTAGGAATTCCGGTGGAGGTAATTCGATGATTTCTGAGGAGATGGTGGCCTGCTTGACAGACCCTGCTGGATCATCTTACTGGTCTAAAGTCTATGTGCCGGAGATCTTTTTGACCCTGTATTAATATATTTCAAGTTCGTGTTCTCGACAACGCCAAAATTCTCTTTTGGTAAGATTTGCTATTTGTTTCTAAATAATCTTATTATCAACTATTTGTCTGCTATCACAAAAATTCACTCGATGTTGTGATCGTGCATATATTTGTTAACTTCATTCTTTTCCTGATGACTGACAGTTCCCTTGATCCCATTAAACAGGCAAGTAATACTGCTGGCAAAAGAAACTTTTTATGCCCTAAAAAGATTACCCTACTTTTTGAGCAAGAACTTATTGAATTGAAGGTGGGTACACGATACTCTTCGCTCCAGTGAAATCTAGCAGCTTTTTGGTTGGTGCTTCTGTTGCTGGTGTACCTGGGCTGGTTATCAGCAGCATGCGGTTGCACCATTCCAACAACTCCGGCATAAGTACTTTCCAGAGAAATGTAACTTTCATCCAAGAAGGAACCGTCAAGTATCTATCGCCACGGCAAGCACTATTCACAATGGCCTTTGCGCATACCTCCACAGGCTGTACTGGAGCCGCACTCACTATTACCTGTCAACCATGTCAAAACAAGAGGAAGGATACCAGGACGTGTAAGTATACTAGAAAAACTCTCTCCCTCAGATTACTTCCGGAAATGCATATTTCCCACACATTAGCTTATATTACTGATTTCTAGAGATGATTTTACTATGCAGACCCTTATTATTTAACTATATAAACCACTTGTTCTTTCCAGCGTAATGAATAATCTTATTGGACCTTATCCTGAGATATCTGATATGACTAATTACTATTTTGAGAATTGAGTTACTCCGTATAATCTATGAACTCTACTTTGCTTTGCTTTGTACAAAGTTTGACGCAAGTCAATCTTTGCCCGTTAATAGTCCTATATGCATGCCTTGAAACACTGATAGGTCGTGGTGCAGAAGCTGAGTGGTGTTGGCTCAAGGAGTGAGGAACATTTAGGTGCTTTTTTTTATTAATGGAGGAGTCTGGTGTTTGTAGGGTGAAGATTAATTTGGATGGAGGTTTGAAAGGGGGGTTCGGAATGGTATTAGGGGATATCTTGAGGGACCATGTCCGTAGGTGGGTAGGCGTGTGCTATGGACTTTAATAGCCATATGAGACCATGTCCGTAGGAGACTGTGTTGCTTGGTTTTCAGGTTGCTTAATAGAAGAGTTACAAGGGGTTATTTAAGTCGTTATAGTAATAGGACCAACCTTGCTTTCAGAGAATTTGTTTGGTTTTTCGTATTAGAGGACGTAATAGGCCGGCTCATGGCTTTGGCTCATGTCTCTTCCTGGGGTTTAGGTCTTAGATAGTGGTAGTTGGACACTCCTGATTGTATTTTAGATTCTTTTTCTTTGGTTTCGTCTGTTCAAATTTTGGTGGATTTGAGGCTTCAATAAAAAGAAGAAAAACGTAATAATATTTTGGGTATCAAACAACAGAAATCGTAACTAAAATTTTCTTTTGAACATGTCTTATCTGAGAGCTGAACTGCAGTATGCAGTCTTGGACTCTGCTGTTGTCAGGTTCCGAGTTTAGGGTGTTATACACAAGTCATCGAGTCGAAATCTTCCCTATGTTTAAACACATCCTATAGTGCTGTAAGTTTGGCTGGTAAATTGACTTGAGTGCACTAACTTTCGGGTAAGTCTGTAGTTATGAACTGTAAATAGTATATCAGTAAGGAAGCGAAAGCTGACTTACATCTCTCATTTCCTCATCAAACACCATATTGCCTTCCTTGGAGAGAAACCTGCCTTTGGTCAGTTCGGATTCCGTCACCCCTGGAGTCACTATTGTGATCCCAATGCCCCCTCCAAGCTCGGTTCTCAGTGTCTCATAGAAGCTGATCAGTGCTGCCTTGCTAGCCTGTATGATCCGCCAGTGTTAGCAAACTTGTTATTCAAGGAACTATCAAGGTGCTATGAAGTATGAAGTATAAATTACAATGTTGTTTACTCCCTAAACAGTATTACAGTATAGACTGCCAGTCGTGGCATAGGTAACCAAGCTCCAGACGATGCAGTGACGATTATCTTGCCTCCGCTACTTCTGAGATGTGGAATTGCATGGTGCGTAGCGTAAATCGGACCCCAAAAGTTAGTATCCTGCAAAGATTGACAAATCATGGACTCACACGAATCAAAAGATCACGTGAAATCCAAAATTGTCTGATTTTGAGTCAATTGATTCTCAGCTGACAGACATTTTTCTTTCTTAGAAGTGCATGTTGCTAAAAAATGAAGGTTCTGAACAAGACTTACCATTACTTGTGTTGCTTCGGTTATATCGGGGAATTCTTCAATTAGGTTTTTGGTAGAAATTCCAGCATTGTTCACCAAATGATCCACTTCAGAAGTTCATGCATGAGAAGGATAATGAGCATGTCAAACTGTCAGTAACTTTAATTTCAATGAAGTACGCAAGTTTTTACTGTTATGTTGGAAACATTGAAAAGGCTGCTTATGAATGACCCATTATTTTCAGTGATATACACACGCATATACTAGTATTTTTTATCTCCATAGTATGTCTATCATGAAACTTACATCTACCAAAATGATTCACCGTTTCGTCGACGAATCGCCTGCAATCCTCTGCTTTACTAACATCTGCAGGGATGATAGTAACACCAGGGGCACCAAGATAACCCGCTATTTCAGCTACTCGTTGGAGACGGTTCCGTCTTCTGGCCACAAGGGCTAAACGAGCTCCCCTCTTTGCATACTCATACGCAACATGCTACAAAATACAAAAAACAAACACTTAATATACATATAGCAATCGAAACAAAGCAAGTCTCCTATGAGACGGTCTCATATATCTGTAAGTCTAAACAAACCTCGCCAATGCCAGAGGACGCGCCAGTGATGAGGACAACTTTCCCGGCAACATCTTCGGCGAAGACGAAATTAAAGAAAGAAAGGAAGAGCCTGTAGAGGTGTAGAGGAGGGAGAAAGAACAGGATTGTTAACAAAGTAATGGGAGGAGAAGCGATGTTCAGCAGATTGTTAATCAAATCCATCGTTTTGTTTTCATTTTTTTGGAAATGGCATCGTCGTGTAGCAGTGTGAGTATAGTATAGTACGTCTAACGGTTAGAGGTGGGAGGTGGCAGGCAGCAGGGAAGGCCAAGTATGTGTCACTTGTGCTCTGGGATGTGCAGAGGTTGTCACGTATTGTTGTTCAACATGAGGGATTTTTTTTTTTGTTGAAAAACTATCTACCTTTAGTAAATGAATGCGGTATTGTTGTTGTATATTTAGTAATAACTAGTTTAGTAGTTTATCCTTCATGTATCCACTCCTACAATAGAGCAAAACGTAGACATTAGAATGATGAGCCAAACACTACTTATATATGAAGAGTCTGTTTAAATCAATGCTTATACCATGTTCACAGGAACCGTTGATGACAAAAATATCTTCGTTTAGGCGATGAAATGGAGCTGGCGATGTAAGGAGTCCTATCAATACGATGGGCCATAAAGAAGAGGAAGAAAAGGCCATTTAGTCATTATGCAGAATTGGGCCGATGGCAAATGACAAACATACAATTTGAAGCAAGTAATGGTCGTCGAACTCGGAGGCAGTTGGAGCACTAAAAGAGATGTGATAAACCGCCCATAAATGTCTCATCCCATGACTGAAAAAGAACATAGGAGTTCAAGTAACCGGCGGAGAGATTATCCTATTTAAGTGCAGAATAAAACAACATTAGGTATCATCATCAACATAGTCTTAGTTTTTTGTCTATCCTAGTGTAGATCGGGAAGTCTAGCCCCGTATCGCGAACAGTTCATGTTCTAGAGTAGCTTTTTCTTTTTCCATGGTGAAGATAGAAGGGATGGAGGTAATTGTTCCATATCTTCCTTGAATCTTCATTAGCAAGCCTGACATTTCTTTCAATTAAAGTTACATTTCAAGTTTGCACAAATCCTCTCTTTGTTCACAAGTCTTTAATTTTCAGTACGCTTACTATATGACATTTAGTTCTTTGAGGTTAAATATAATTGAAGTGCTCTTAGATAGGATACTTCATATAAGTGCCCTTAAGTTTTAGCGTACAACAGAAACATAAGAAGTATGGTGGTCCTGCTCACAATAAAAGAGTGAAGAACATATTTAAAAATAACTTTTCACTTTTTAATTCATGATCCTACTTCTCTATTGTGATAAGGACCGTCATACTTTCTTGTTCTCCCGTGAGCATGGTATAACTTGCGTGTCTAAGTTACTAAATGATGCCCAGACGCTTTTAGCCAATCTATTGGTATTTTGTCATGGAAATTAATTTCCAAGAGAGTACCTATTTGAAACTAGGAATTAATTAAAGTGTTCGTTTGGATAATTAACACCCAATTCCATTAATTTTATCTTTTATTTTTTTAGTTTAAGCGAAATTAAAACGCTTGGTGGTTGTAGGGGGTGATGGGTGTGTCCCTTTTTGTTCTTTATGATTTGGACACACTTATATCAATGCTTGTTCTTTGCATGTTGGTTCGCACGAGAAATGCCTTCTGGATTTGATGTTGTTCTACTTGATCATTTGCTTTCCAAAAGGCCGCGTACAATAAGTGAATAAGTCTATCCCTCCGAAGTGTTTTGTAACAACCCTAAATTTTCGACAAAATGAAACAAGAAAATAAAGGACTGTTATGCCGCCGTTGACCACCAAGTCAACGGCAAGGCTTATTAAATTAAACTTCTGAAAGAAAACATCGATGTCAGCGGAAGACTTGTAGTCAAGATTACAATTACGAAATCAAACCAAATAAAATAGATTACAATCGTTCATAAAAATTCAATGTTTGACGAATTATTATAAAAAAAAATCTCCATGCCATGCAATCGACATCTAAGCAGACAAGCAATCACCTTCAAGACCTGTCAACTACGCCATCGAGAATGACGTAGGCCCCAAAATAGGGTAGGGAACAAACCCAAACAAGAAGAACGTCAGCACTGGCTGAGTAAGAAAAGAGAGCAATAAAAGAAAATAAGATACGCGCCTTAAAATGGCGCGTAGCTAAAAATAACTGAACAAACTACGCGAAAAGAAGCAAGAGCGCTGGACACGACTCGTGCACTACTCGTGCACGACTCGTGTACAGGTCAGAGGCGGAAACTCAACGATCACTTTCTTTGCATAATTATTGATTGGTTTATTATTCGAGGGCCTCCGAGAGGTCCCTAATCGAGCCAAGGGTCCTACCCCAAGACTACCACATCTAGAGTAAACAAGTAACATAATCCTAATGACCCGAGTGTGCACACCCCTCGCTAGGGGGACGGTAGGACGTACAAGTCCCTAGGAGGAAGCCTATTAGGGGGTTCGGTAGCTGATCTCCAACCCTTTCAACACAAGCCTCTCGTCAGAGGTTAAACATAGTAAAATCAACGACACAAAGGCCGCTCACTAGATGGGTTTCACAAGTTGTTTTAACTTTTACTTTCAATAGTTAAGGTACATTATTTGTGCTTGCGCTTTTCAATTTATAGATGGCCGTAGCCGGAAACAACAACATTCGAAACAACAATGAGTAATGGCATAGCCATTTACAAGATATACATGAGTATGAAATCCAAAAATGAAAGGCATGAGATATAAGGAATACGATCATGGATGAAACGAATGATTAGGTTTATAAGAACAATGGTATAAACAAGCTCAAGTCTTAGAAGGTCAACGTTCTTACCTTCAACACTAACAAATGCTAGTAAAGTATCAAAAGTCCACGAAAGGTACTTCCTCAAAACCACCACCTAAACAATCGTCAATGAATGGAATTACTACAAATTACAAGATAGTTATCCTCAAATGACCTTATCACACATATAAATCACACACCACACTCCCAACAACAACCAACATGATAATCCCAACAAAACATGCTCATAATGTAACCAAATCAACTCCAATTCACGCCAAACTCGCACAACAACTTCACAATCATACTAACAACGATTTCCATCACTTAAACATCCAAAATATCAACAATAACACCCGAAACACCCAAAAATCAGCCTTGGACAGAATGTAATTTAATTACTCAATTCATCACCAAACGTTCCCAAATTAAAAACGTAGTCTACCCAACTCATAACAAACATCCCCTCCAAATTTCATGCGAATCCACCCACAAAATCATCATCAAACAAGTTTAAACCTCAATTATAAAAGCCCTAATTAAACATTCAACAACTCATGCATCAAACTCATTATAACTTGAATTACAATCATACAAACAACAATACTACCCATAAAATCATGTTTTAATCCTCAATTATATTAAACATGAACTCAAAAGCCCTAATTGAAGAAACATGAAAAAGGGTAAAATACTTACAACTCTTGATGTAAAATCAAGAGGGAGAGTGAAGGCTAGACGGGCGGCGGCTATGGCGGTGGTGCACGGCGGTTGTGAGGGTGGCGCACGGTGGTGGTGGCCTCTCCTTCTCTCTTCTCTCTTCCTCCTTCTTTCTCCTCTTCTCTCTTTCTTTCCTCCTGCTGCTACGTACGTACGTTTGAGGGTGGGATTGGTTTTTTTTTCTTTTGTATATGAAAGGTGGGGAAAAATAAGTAAGGGTATTTTGGTAATTTCGCCCATTAACTACCCGATTAGGGAAAGTGACTCCAAAAAGGTAAGTATGCCTAAAACTCAAAATAGAAACTACACTTTAAAATGATTCATGAAACTGTAACACCCTAATTTAAATATAAATCCCAAAATTTACGGGGTGTTACATGTTTGGGTTTCTCTCGAGTACTCAAAGGGGCGCGCTTGGTTGTTCTTATTGATAGGCTTGATGACATTACGTGTTGAGTTCAATTACTTGTGTTGCCGCTGCGTACACTTACGACTTTTTCTCTGCAGAGTTGTCAGGAGCGTAGGTCACCTAATATGCAATATTTGTAGGAGAAGAATATTGTTCGTGCCATTCGCACTTTGGGCGAGCCGATGGGTGAGTGGCAGCGTGGGTAGGATACTCTGGCTGATGATTCTCCTCATTTGTTGGATTTTGATGAGGAGGCCCTGGAGGTGGGTGAAAGTAATATCTTATAGTGTAAGCATAAGATCTCTAATGATCATTATACTGCGGCGGTGCGTGTTCTTTCTTCCTCTGGCATTGCTCCCGGCCTATACCAATGCTTTCTTGGGGGATTTGACCGCTAAACACCTCGTTGCGTCAGGATTATTTTTGCATGTCCTACCTGTTGGTCCAATCCTTCTCCGATCAATCCTACCTGGCTTGGATCAGCCTCACATTGAAGCTTCTATCGCTGTTGTTCGTGATAGGATTACCGAGAGGGCAGAACAATTCCCAATCAAGTACATAGACACAGTTCCACTTAATCGTCTCTATTGGGAGCATCCAATAGAACCTGGGCATGATATAGGTATTTTAAATACACCATCAACCATATATTCATAAGAGGTAGTATATGAAAGTTATGTGTTTTTGAGGGTGACATAGTTGTTTTGGGGATTCCTGCGAGTGGAGACTATGAAGGAGAGAGGTAAGGCAGAGAGAAAGAGGATAGGTTTTATTTTCCTCACAAGGCTTTGCACTCAGCTCAGGTTACCAAAGAGCCCCTTAATTTTCCAATTTAGTAAGGGCAATAGTAACTTAGAAATTATTAGTCCCAATTAGGGCATTATGACTTATTTTCAAAAACCCAATCACTATTAATCAAATCCCAATATATATAGTAAATATAATTTCTCAAAATGATTTATAAAATGTAACACCCAATCATAATAATTACCCAAAAATGGGTGGTGTTACACGTTGTTTTGAGTTGTAGCTTACTTTCTCCTTCTCCACTTTGGGGGAGCTGGAGCTGGCGGTTGTTGCCTAACATAAGCAGATCCAGTACTTATCCAAGATGTAGGATATCGGTGCGCTCTCTGCAGGCTGCATCTCACATTTTTGTTAGGATGGTTTTACCAAAGCTAAAGGTGTGCGGCCCTAGATGGTATCTCGGCTGCCCACCAATTTCTTGTAAATCATTACTTATTCTTTATAAATAACAATACTACAAGTATTAACTTTTATGATTAGTTAATTATACAATTAGTTAATTCGTAGATAATAATACTACATTATTGATTAAACTTTTATTAAATGATCTAATACATATTAGACATGATAATCACAACTATATCAAATGATGATAAGTTCACTTTTCATGGTCTTAGTTATCTATCTATACTTATACTTTAATTGCCTAATATCATAGTTTGCATGGCGAGATTTTAGAGCATTCGCCTAGGTGTCAAAATGAAAATTCCACCTCACTTGCTTACGTGTCGTGCTCATATTCACTACCCAATCAATTCTTCAAAATTTATCACCATTGTCATTTCATCTTCCTATCTACTAATGAGTTTTAAATTTCAAGTTTGAATGAGAGGTTAGTTGAAAAGTTTTTAATTATTAAGAGCATTAAACAATGTGACTTTTGGTTCTTGATTTGCCAAATTTGCGGTTACAATATGATTAAAGAGAGTATATATATCTTTGATTTTGGTGAAAAATATATACATTTACATATATTACTCTGAGTTTTTGAAATGACATAGAGATAGAATGAATTTCTATCAATATTTCAAGAGGTATTAGATACCTATTAGTTTTATCCCTCATAGTAATGCTATCCAAGTTTGTGTTATTCATCTAGAATTTATTTATGTTTCTATATTGGTATTCCATTTAGTAGTTAGATTCTACTGCATTTTTTTTTTGGCTACGTATTGTACCAGGGTTATTGTAACGAAAGTTAATATGTTTGTTCATATATAATTTTAGAAAACTATTCACAATATAGTGTGATCTTCATCTTTATGGTTTACATTTTCCAAAAGTGCAAAACGTACTACCCCATACAACAACCAAGACAAAGATCACTTGACAACCCAATTCTTTATGTAAACATTTTTATTGGTGTTATTTTTGTTCTTTATAATTTTAGTACTAAATGAAGTGTCTTACATATACCTCATTATTATTTTATCTTACAAGAACTCAAAAGGACAAGACATTTAAATGAAAATATTGGTCATGAACATATACCCTTAAATCTTTATGTCAAGATCACATTAATATAATATTAGAATTAACGTTATTGTCACAACGTTCACAATCTTCTTCTCCCTTACCTTTTCTTTTAGTCTAAGGTAAATATTATTGTTATACTTTCGTGTTTCAAGGTGTTATTGACTTATGAAATAATAAAATTAAAAATAGATAGAATTTTAACAATTCCGAATTTATCACATAATAATTTCTTAAATTAATGTTTTATCAAAAAAGTTTTAGTTATTACGTTAATTGGATCATTTAAGGATCCATTAATTTGGACAAGGTGAGCAACGGCTGGGTCGGAGTTTGCGCAGGGCCTGCATCGACGACTTAAGTTTTATTTGCGTCATTTATGAATAAAGTCAAATTATTTTCGGTATCGTTGAATCGGGTTGTCAATTCCAATTTCGCTCCCCAAGTTCGGAGCATAAGACAAGAAAAAGGAACTCAAATGCATATATAGAAAAAATATTTGTAACACTCAGAACAATTATGTCAAAATAAGTTTGCTTGCGAAAAGTCTGATAAATAAAAATGGTGTGTCATCATGCATATTTTTTTGTTTTATATTAAGGAAAAAGAGGTAAAGAACAGATGTTAAAACATTCCCGTGATTTTCACGGGAACAAATGCTAGTTATCTATTTACTAGTTTGCATGCCCGTGCCACGTCCGGCTATGTTTTTATATTGCTTATACTCGTTTTATAAAAAAAAAAATGTTGGCTTATCTTTGTTCTATTAAATTACCATAATGATTATTTTCCATAAATTAGTTAATACAATACTACTCTATAATAATTTATTATTACCATATTCTAACCGATAATTGTATTTAATGCTATTTTTATGTTCTATCCAATTAATGTATGACAAGAGTCGTCCTAGGAAAGACTTAGATTATATAGTATTAGATTATATTAGATTTATACATAGATAATCCCAACTATCGTTAATATACATATTAGACACGATAATCACAACTATCGTACCAAAGTTTAATGCTAATCATATGGAGGCCAAACAACCAAATTGGTAAAAAAAATGAGACTTCACACCAAATCAGTCAAAAAATCTACTTTTTTTCGAAGATTTGTCTCCCAAATTTTATATTTATTTTAAATTTCAATTATTAATAGCTTTATAAATGCAAAAAGAAAAAATAAAAATTTAAAAATGACGTTCATTAGTTATTGTATAAATTTCTTGGTAGCTTGAAAAACAACGCAATAATGTTTAGATAAACACATTGATCTGATTTATGTCGTTTATTTGTACTCATAGAGTGCTCAAGTTTCAGCTTAAAAAGTTGGAGGTCATAAACTTGTTAAACGTTTATTATTTGTAATTTCTTGTCGTGGCATAAGATTTTGCTATTTTGACCTAGTGAATTGGTTAGCATTTCTAAGTTACGGAGTATATTGGAGTAAATTTCAAAACGATAATCACTTGACTGAGAAATATTGTACCATATATATGTGGAGCAAACAAGACAAATATTTAAGGGCCTGTTTGGTATCGTTTTTTGTTTTCAGTTTTTTTTTTTTTTTTTTTTTTTTTTTTTTTTTTTTGGAAAACCAAAGTCCTGTTTTTGAAAACCAGAAAAAGTGGTTTTCAGTTTCCAGTTGTCAGTTTTCATTTTCTGTATGACTATTATAGACCCAAACAATTTAAAGTTAATTTTGTAACTTATTTCACTAAAATGTTTTACGCAAAAAAAAACTAAAAATTGAAAACGGCAGTGATACCGAATGAGCTCTTAGAATTGGTTTTATTTAAAGGATAATGTATGTATGATTAGATTAGATTTGATTAGACATTCTCAATTTACATTTCCACCAAAAAATCTCACTGATTTATAACCAAAATTTTCCAAGCAAAAAGTAGAAGGAAATTGATAAGTTGGGGAAAGGATCTCTATTATAATTGTAATTGTGTAGGAGAATATCCATTCATAGTAACAAATCACTACATCCTTAGCTGTAGGATTTTTTTTTTTATTTCTATTATATTTTAAGAAATTAGATTTGTCTAACCTTCTTGCAAATTGTAGCTATAAAATGGTTTATGCTCTACATGATGTTCCATCAAATATTTAGAGTGGTTTAATTCTCAAAATATTGCTTTAACACCGTTTTGTTATTATCTCTATCTAAAACCAAAAAGTAAGTCTTTGTTATTTCAATTCGATAGAGTAAATAAGTTTATTATTTTTTTTTGCAAGCAAATTTTAGTGGCATTTTATTCATCCATTAGGGAATAAAAGCAAGGGCTTACAAAAAAATTAGATCCACTAATCTCATGGAGATGAGAAATCTAGCGTGTCCTCATTAACAACTCCCCTAAGATAACTATATATCCTAATAAAATAAGTTTATTATTTTGAGGTTAGGTCAATTTGTTATTGAATTTTTGTGATTAAGGATAATACTAGTATAGTTTGACTTTTTATGGTTTGTTTGCTTTGTTTTGCAAATGGGTTCCTATGATTTTCTCCTTTCTCGAACCTTTGTGAATACGTTACACATATTTCACTTGTCTATAACTACACTTTTTTTTTTTTGTGTATTTGCGTTCTTATTCTTTTTTTCGAGTTTAAATAGACTCTTGTTAAACGTGGTTTTACTACTTTTTTGAACTTGTTTAATTTACACCTTGCATGTAACTATTGGGACACAGTTGACAAATCCTGCTACCCAACCCCAAATCATTTTTGGAAATGAGGCTTGAATGTTATTGTTGTTGTTGTATCATGTGATAGTATGATAATCATAATCTCATAAAATGTCAGCTATTAAAAAAAAAACTTCTAATGACATACTTATGTTTTGTTTTTACTTTCTCGAATTCTTTATACATGATTATGGAATTTTTCTCTTGTTCTAGGGGCATTACCGATTATCGACCCTTTCAATATGGCGAAACTAAGTCTAATCATTATCCTCATCGTCGCTGCTTGTATACTTTGTTCAGGTGGGTGATTTATAATTTTGAGACAGTTTTGTGGTCATTATTAATAAACTTAATATTTAGAAGTACTTTAGTAGATTTCTCTTACAAAATTACGTAAAACAAATACAAATTTTACATAAAATTTATTTGACTAAATAAAAATGAAGAAAAATAGGTGTCATATTTTTGTAACATTTTGTGTAATAGGGATTGAGTGTTTATGGTGTTCGACTTCATGTCACATAATCGCAAATTATTACATATGCCAGCTCCCTAACTCATTATTATTAGATTGATTATTTCGTAGTATATACTAGTACATAATTAACAACAATTAAATTTAATATAACAACTAATATATTGTGTAATTTTGACACAGCTGATAATATGTCCACAAGTAGTCCTGCACCTAAGCCAGATTTTCTCAAACTCAAGTGCTGCTTTGACAATCACATAGGAAAATGTGTTCCAGGCGACAAGACTGAAGAAGACTGTAACCAATTATGTCTCCAAAACTCGTGTTCTAAAGGAGGTCGATGCAAAGTCTTTCCTCACGAACCCCCCAACCATTTTTGTCACTGTTATTGTTGATATCTCATTTAGCGTAGTCATTACATTTAGCCGCAAGTATTTTTGTTACTTCAATAAGTTGTAATGTAAAAATTATTTAATTGATTGAAATGTGCACTACTTGTCTATTCAAATTATATTGTCGAGAGCCAAAAATCGGTATTATTTTTGTGCGTTCAATAACTTAGAAATGATTTATTTATTTTTAATCTATCAATGACGTTGTTGGTTCTACCACTCCTCGAATCATAATTTATTACTCCGTAATTTATGAGTTTTATTAAATAGCAGCTTATACATCATAAAAGGACAATGCTAGAGGTCTATAGTGTAGACACTTGAAAATTTTTACTACTCACACAAATAATTTTACTGTAAGTTTTTTCACCACAAATTAATTTTACTACTCCAATCTCAATTTTACTACTCATAACTTAATTTTACATTGTAGACAAATTAACCGTGTCTACACTGTAGACCTTTAGCAAAATGCTAAAAGTTTTAGATTGGGGTGTGCACAGTCAGAATGCACAAGTCGAACAACATATTACATTTCGCAGCTTGGGATGAATTCGAACAAAAACAATCAAGGGACTTACATCTTATTAGAAATTAGAAAATCTAGTTTTACGCGGTTTTGACTCCAGTAGACTGGATTGACGATGGCTGCACGACGTCCTTCAGCCCAGGGAGATCCGCAAGCTTCTTGCTCAAGGCTTCAGCGGGCGAGACTCCCGGCTTAGTGAGATAAAACAGACGGAAAAGCAACTCCAGTAGCTCTGGCCAGAATGCTTGCCACCAGTACGAGGACCGATACCATGCCGGCTCAGTCACATACCTTTGGTTGCGACATGCGCTATTTATGACAGCCTTTGCACATCTTTCTGCTGTATCCATTGGAAGTAGACTTACTTGGACCTGTAATGATTTATATGTCTTGGTTAACATACTGAATATGTCTATGAGTCTATCCAATACGTACAAGCATATACAGAAGGTTATATAAGACGGTGAGGCCACTACACATGACAAGTGGCCTCACCGTCTTATATAACGATCAACGACATGCTCAAGCAGCCTAGTAAGTAGTAATAATAAGCCAACGAGAGATAGGCTACTGTGTGCACGTTTATCAAACGAGATATGAGCATATACTAGTGTCATGTTTACGCTTGTGCATGTACGCCTTGTGAGTGTTTAATTTCTTGACAGGCTAGCTAAAAATTAAATTAATTGATAAAACTTGCAAGAAATTAAAACCATGCATAAATGAGGCTTACATCTCTCAAAATTGGATCGACGTTCATAAGACCTTCCCGTGCAAGATGTTTGCCTTTGGTCATTTCAGAATCGAAAAACCCCGGAGTAGCAAGAGTAATGTGAATATCTGATCCAACTTCTACCCTTAAGGTCTCATACAAAGCTGTCATTGCTGCTTTACTTGCCTACAAAGTTGTAATTAAAGCAACAAATAAGTTGTACGTTTTAATTTGCGTTAAGAAAATCTTATGATACAAATGTATTGTCGCAAAAAAGTTTCATGGGTTATATATATTACCATACATTATAAATACTCATTCGCGGTGTTGGTAGCCAGTATGCACAGGAAGACATGGCAATGATCTTCCCTCTGGTCTTCCGGAGGTGAGGAATTGCGTATCGGGTTATATAAACGGAGCCCCAAAAATTAATATCCTGCCAAGAGCACATACAAACAAAACTCATAGTGAATTTGTGTTATATTTTCGTTATTCATATCTAATTTTGTCGGGAGGAGGTGGTGCAAATCTGTAATGAGATAAGTGTATATACTCCGTATATAATATATGAACATATCCACAATTGAACAGATTGAATGTGCAACCTGAAAGACGGGAGGACACAACAGTCTGCTCAAATGGAGAATGAATGTAGAAGTTAAACTCGAAAAACATGCACGAAGAACAAAAAAAAAAATAAAAATAAATAAATAATACGAAACAGTAGATTGTGTTGATCCAAATGAATTCAGGTTACAGCAACTCTGCATTGGAGCTCAGAAGAAGTAAGATACCATGACTGATCTTGGGATAGTGATATCGTCATAATCTTCCACCATGCTGATCGATGTAATTCCGGCATTACTAACTAGATGGTCCACTACAATCAAATAAGCCAGCATTCATCAATAGATGAGGATAAATAGTTTCTTTCTCACTACACATTATATGATCAACTCGTATGCAAGGAAGATGAATACTAATAACGTCATCCTTGGTACATAAGTAGATCAAGCCTTCTAGGCAGAGTCGTGACATTGTGGAAACGTACCATTTTCAACTAGATCAATAAGACAATAAGCCTTGTAGTCAGAGCTTGTAACATTGTACGAAATGTCATCATATCCATTTTTAACTAGATCAAGCTTTGTAGATAAAGAATATATGTAACATTGTATGAAACGTCATACCCATTCTCAATTAGATCAATTAGCTTTGTAGGCAGAGCATCATGCAGCATTGAACGAGGTCATACCCATTCTTAACTAGATCAAGCCTTCAAGGCAGACCATGTAACATTGTAAAACGTTAAATCTTTATAAACAACCTGTTATCTGTTGCAAAGCTTTTGGGTATAGTAAGGCAAACATACTCTATATTACCATAGCCTGTATATTAACATCGTGAAGATTTACAATATCTGAGCACAACTTACACTATGCATAAGGTGCCAAATGCAATGAGCAACATGTAGACACATAAAGTTGTCTAATGTCACACATTAATTTTACGATACACCATCAAAATTTTACGTACCTCAATACTACTAATAATTTTCAATGCAAATTAATTTTACTTTTTCATTTATATAGAGGGGGATCGTGCGTGGTTTTGGACGCCCTAGAAGTGGCGGTGGAGGTGGCCGGTCTCGGTGGCCGTGGTTGGAAATGAGATGAAGAATACAATTGTTTAGTTAAGTTATTGCGAATGACATTACACGTTAAATGAAAATGGTACAATTAATTACTCCTACCGAGTAGGACACTCTATAGAAAGACTCATTTCCTTTTACCGCTAACTCTATTTTACTACGAAAAGAGTGTTAGACACATTAATTGTGTCTAAATTTGTTTGGTTTCAATTTGACTTGTAACATTCCCTAGTATACATGCTTCCTCCCAACATTTATACGTCTTTTTACCAAATTTGAGTAAATGTTTTTTTATTTGACGTTTGGTTGTATCAATACCACTCCCCCTCTTTCCACAAATTTCCATAATTTTTTCCATGAAATCTCTCTATTTCCCAAGTCTGAGAGGGTATATTTAGGAGAGATAAAAGACACCCCTCTTCTTTTCATAAACAAATACATTGCACATAATTACTTTTTGTTAGCCTTTTAGCTTTATTTTTTTCTGCCTAAATTTCATGGTAAGCTATTCATTGACAAAAGACTTAAAAATCCTTCATTAAATTGTTTTAAATAGATGCCCCATCACCTAAAACGACATGTAAATGTTGATAGAGGGAGTAGTGTAGTGTAATGTAGTGGAGAGTTTTCTACTAAAATGGTGCCTGAAATCTCATTTTTTTTTCATTCGTAATTGGGGTCTAGGACTTTTTCGTGATATTGGGGTCTCTTCTTTACGCCTCGGGTCTGAACTTTGTTCTTTGATTAAATATTTGATTTTGTGTTTCGAGTATTTCTTTTGATTCATGATTTTTTGATTTCGCTTTGTTTATCGGATTTTGGACATTTTGTAATTCAAAACCCTAATTTTTTAGTTCGAATTCCGAACTCCTTATTTTATAATCAAATCCTCTATTTCCTCTGAGTTTCTTGATCCCTTCTCCTCAAAATTCCGATTTGGGTTGAGTTCCCCAAATTGTGGTTTTTTTTTATTTTTTTTTTATTTTTGGTGATTTCGATTAACTAATTGCTTTGATGAGTTTGTTTGCTGATCAAAACCTTATTATTCTTAGTTTCTACTCAAGCCAAGTCCATTTTTTTTTTTTTTTTTATAAATTCTAGGCTAACTTTTTATGTTCAACTTCCGAATTACATATATGTTCAATTTTTCCAGTTTTCCAGTTTTCTGGGCTTGTTTTTCCTTTAGTTCTTCAAGTTTGTAGTTTCGATGGAATTCCCCAATTTTTGTTTTTGATTTTTTTTTTATATTTTGGTTGATTTAGAATCGAATTTTTCGATTTGTTTAGCAGCGTAGAAAAATCAAAGAGTATAAACAAAAAATAAAGAGGAAGAATAAGAATAACAAATTTAAGATCCAAACACTTAAGTATCTTAAGCATTTAATTGACGGAAAGGGACACAGACCAGTAAAAAAAAAAAAAAACAAAAACAAAAAAACAAATCCTAATTTTGCAAAAAAATGGAAAGTCCAATCACTCTTTTAGTAGAAAACTCGTGTAGTTGTTCTTCAACAAAAAAACAAAATAGTAAAAAAAAAAAAAAGATAGTTTTAAAGTTAAGTTGATAATAGAGCTTACATCGTCCAAAGTGAGATATGGCTGTATCAACGATTTTTTTGCAATCATCAATCTTGGAGACATCTGCGGTAACTGCAATAGCGCTTGGTGAGCCAAACTGATGACATAAACCCCCCACTTCATGCAGACTTTGTTCTCGCCTTGCGGCCAACACTAGGAATGCTCCTCTCCTAGCATACTCGTATGCTAGTTGCTTCATCCATGTTAATAAAGACAACTGTTAATTCATCTTGTTTTTAGCGGAACTTTTATTCATCTCTACTCCTAAAGTTTCACTTGTAGAATATGACGTCAACATGTCATGCCAAAAAATAGACTTTATTTTCTCATCGTGAATGTTATTTTGGGAATGTTCGACAAAAGATGGTTATATAAGACAATGTTAGACCAAAAAAGTTTATATAAGGGAATGTTTGACAACTACGACCTTTTATAAGGGAGTGTTTGACCAAAAAAGTTACATAAAGGAGTGTTTGACAAGTTCGATCTTTTATAAGTGAGTGTTTGACAAAATATCCTTAAATTTATTCGATCATCTATGACATTATGTCTTTTAATTTTATTAAAACTCACATACTCTCTCCTCCTTTTATCCAGTGCTTATTCCATGCTCCCGGGAGCACTATGAGCATGGTGGTCCTCCTCACAATAGATGAGTGGGGACCATATATTAAAAAATGAAAAATCATTTTAAGTATGGTCCCCACTTCTTTATTGTGAGGAGGACCACCATGCTCCTTGTACTTCCGCGAGCATAGTATAATTTGCGCCTTTTATCTAATATTCACCACTCCAACTTATCATTACAACTGTCTCGTGGGGGTTTGAATTGGGATGGAGGGAGTATTTAGAAAAACAAAAGTCGATAATCCAATAAATTCTTTTGAAAATAAATGGATGAAATGGAAGGAGCGGTAAAGAAAAACAAACCTCGCCGATACCAGAAGAAGCACCGGTGATGATGACAACTTTGCCGGCAACGTTTTCGCTTAAAAGGGAGTGTAAAATGGAAAGTAAAAACTTGAGAAGCTGAAAGGGAGGTAAGAAAAGGCAGAGTGTGACGAAGGTGCATGGCGGAACTGCTATGTTCAGCACTTTGTTCAACATAATATCCATTTTTCTTTCTTAATTATCGATCGCCAGAATTAAAAACTAAAGATTGATGATGATCAACTCAGTCATTTTTGTACCCTTATCATTTCGTGTCACGGCTAGTTGCAGCATGTTGGACACGTGGTTATTCCCAAGCTCTACTACTTGACTACTTGTCATTCACGTGATTAATAAGTTGCTCGTCTGACGGACGCGAATTTAGAGCGTGACAATTTTCGAGTTGTTCGGTCACTAGCTACTCCTCTTAGATGTTGTAAAAGTATAGTCTTTGTTTGGAGTTTGACTATCCGTCCAAATTTTTGGTTGAATTGGTTATTTAACATGGTATTAAGATTTTGATGCTGATTACCTCAAAAAAAAAAGATTTTGATGCTGAAGTCTCAATATCAAATCCTTGTAACCCCCCTCTTTAATCAAGTGCACAGTCAAGCACAAAGTCGTCGTCTGTGGTTAGTCCACGTTTCATGCCCAAATTGTAACACCCCGACTCATCGACTGAGCCGGAAGTAGTCACCTATGGCAGCTCACCAGGCTGTGGGCTGACCTCACAGACCAACACGGGTCCTTTCGGCGCATTTTGACCTCACTTATACGCGCCCTGGGAACTTCCCAGGAGGTCACCCATCCTGAAATTGCTCCCAGTCAAGCACGCTTAACTGTGGAGTTCTTATCAGATGAGATTCCTAAAAGAAAAGTCGACTTTGTTAGTATGAGTAGCACTATCAATCCTTTTAAGCACATCATATGAGCCTTTAATCTCTTAGAAACTTCCTCTGAAATTTGGGGTATTACACAAATGGCGTGCATGTGAGGGGGCGTGTTAAAGTATAAAGTCATTGTTTGAGACCTAACAATCAGTCTAAACTTTTGGTTAAATTGCTTTTTCAACCGATGTAGACGTTTTTGCATTCTGAAGCTATATGTATTGGTTGGCTTTGGTCATACTTGAGAGTTAAGACCTATCAAATGGGTCAGACAAACGGGTTCCAAGTTTGGTAACTACGAGTCCGATCGTATACTGCCAATACGAGTTTGGTCAAGTACGGTTCAACTATGTACGTGTTAATATGGATTCAGGTCGGGTTATGTAGTCCGCCTATGGTACCACTAGGGTACCATTCTCTTCATACCTCACGACCATTTAAACATCTGTTTTCAAGGGAAATTTGGAGGGGAGAGTTCTGTAATTTTTTCGTCTAAGCAAAAGTTCCCTAATTCTCTTGCCCATAAGAAAAAAATTCTACTTGCATTAGAACCGATTTAGGGTTTTTTGGGGAAAAGAAAGAGGAAAAAGATTTAGAGGTCAAATCAAAAGAGGGGAGATTAAGGTCGGGTCACGCCAAAGACTGGTCAAAATCGCTGGAAGAAAGCACTCACAGAGATATCGTAAATTTTGTCTCGCAAAGCTGGTTTTATAAAGCGCAGTCACGCTTCCCTATAAGAAAGGGGAAACCCACTATTCAGAATTGGAAAAGAAAAAATAAAAAAAAAATTCTAGTTTTCAAGAATAAGGTCAAAACTAGAAACGATGCAGAAAAGACTCTTCCGTAAAAGTAATCAAGGTTGCAACGGACTAAGTCCGTTTTGTCCGTTTAGTCCGTTCACCACTACTCCCCCTTCTTGTACCTGTCGTCAGTGGGAGACGTCATTTCTAGTAGAATGTATATGCTCTTACAAAGTTACAAACTGTAACCGGAGTACAAAACCGATCATTCTAGATTCACTCTAAAGTTTACAAACCTTTTTATTCATACACACTTGCATTGACTATTCAGCTGGGTTAACTAGTTGGAATTTTTTTTCATTTTACAACTTTCGTCTGTCAAGCTGTTTTAACATCAGCCGATTCGATTCCAGAGGGATAAAGCATCGCCCTTGCCCCAGGGAAATTTAGCATCTGTTTCCCAATTGTCCCCTGGAGAGTATCGTCGGTGCTAGTGAGGAAGAGGAAACGGTATGTCCATTCGAGCACCTCCGGGCAGAATATCTTTAGGAAGTATGTCATTCGAAACCAAGCTGGCACGGTCACATATCTCTCGCCCCGGCATACACTATTCACAATCGACTTTGCTGTTCCTTCGACTGTTCCAACTGGCATTACATTGACTTGCACCTGTTACACCAAGATAAGTCTTTCAAATGAAGAATCCGCATTCTGATGGGATAACAAATGGATCCCAAAGATCACAACCCTCAATAGATCGAAGAATGCAAGCCAATACAAATACACGGATACTGAATCGGCAAATCATATACATTTTAGTCCTCGGGAAATGAAAGAAAGAAATGGTAGCTTAGCCAAGATATATAACCCCTAGACGAAACAAAAGAGATCCTCATCAACGACCTAGGAATTGTACGAATCATAATGCAGTGGAAACTTTAGCTCTGAATAGACATTTGCAATAATTAAGAAAGTAACCAGGGTGCATTCATCATCTTTAAACCAAGAGAAAATACTTACATCTCTCAGTTCTTGATCCACCTTCATACCACTCTCTGTCAGAACTTTGCCTTTAGTGAACTCGGACTCTATAACACCTGGTGTCACGATGGTTATCTTGATGTCGGAACCTAGCTACACTCGAAGTGTCTCAAAAAAGGCTAACATTGCGGCCTTGCTTGCCTGCACATCCAGCCTTTAAGTTACAAACAATGTAGTATCATTGACATAAAACAGATGCAAGTAAACAACAAAAATCAAAGGGACTGTGAAACTATGCACAATGACATTAAGCAAAATTCGTATGAATCTTTTGAGGCGTAAATGTACATTGTAAATACTCTCCCTTGCTGCGGGCAACCATGATGCTGCAGACGACATGACAATAATCTTCCCTCCTGTATTCCTCAAGTGTGGGATCGCAAATTGGGTTGTATAAACAGAGCCCCAGAAGTTGATATCCTAGAGAAAACGTGACAATCAGTAACAAAGGCAAATAAGGGAATTGCAGCCAAAATAGACAGCAACAAAGAGTGGTTAAAACTTAAAGGTTGAGCAGATAGAACATTTTTAGTCCAATGAATTAGGCATAGAACTACAACTGAGCATATTGATTATGTGAAATGGAATTACCATCACAGGTCTGAACTTCGTAATATCGTCAGTGTACTCGAATTGATTTATCCCAACAACTCCGGCATTATTCACCAGATGGTCCACTGCACCGAAATTCAATGAACAAATTTTAATGCAAAACATAAAGTTTTAGTGTAAAACAGGAAAGGAAGATAAAAGAACAGGGACACAGAAAAATGATCATTACATCTTCCATAATGCGAGATGGCAGAGTGAACGATACGCTGACAGTCTTCGACTTTAGCAACATCAGCGCCAACCACAATTGCATCGGGTGCACCCAATTCAAGGCACAAGTCAGCAACCTCACGAAGGCTTCTCTCTCTTCTAGCTGTTAAAACCAAGCACGCTCCTCGTTGCGCATACTCATAAGCTAAATGCTGCATTCAACAATCATCTTGTAAATGTGATGAAAACAGGAAACTTACCATGCATGCATATGGACGAATTTTTTTCCCTTGTATACATATTTTTATAATCCATGGGTAATTTTTGCTTAAAAACATTGTCAAGCGCTAGCTTTGAGATTTATACGGTACGGCGTATGTTCTAATTACTGAGTTACTAGAAATAAAGCTAAGGAAGAATTGAGACATGTATGTAAATACGTAACACTACTCCTTCTGTCGTTTTCATTTGTTAAGGTTTGATTTGAATATGTGAAGATCGAATTGAAACCATAAGCTAACAAACAAAAAGAACAGTGCGTGTGAGTAAGTAATAACAATCTGACGCGCATTCAAGAAGTAAGGAAATACTCCCTCCATTTTTATTAGGTTCTTTGCACTGCATTTGGTTTGAATTATTCCTCTCACATATTCAAACCAAATGCAAAGAACCTAATAAAATGGAGGGAGCTAGTAATAATTAACCTCGCCAATTCCAGAAGAAGCACCGGTGATAAGAACGACTTTTCCGGCCACGTCTTCGCTGAAGACGGCTGAAAAGAGGGACATGCAGAACTTGAGAAGCTGAAAGGGAGGCCAGAGCAAACACAGCGCCACGAACGTGAAAGGAGGAGCTGCCAAGTTCAGAAACGTGTTTAACAAATCCATCTTATACAATATATGACTTCAATTTCTCAGTCTAGATGATAAATTGGAGATGGTTTACTGCAGGAAAAGCTTAAGGAAGAAGAGAAGATGATGAATATTAATTATAAGTTTGTTCATGCATGCATGAATTTGGTGGGTGTGAATTTGATCGACCAAGGAAGCGGTGAAGGGTAATGTTGTGGTGGACTTGTGGCGTTATTGCATGCACTTCGAAAGACACGTGCTCCGGTTACTTCATACAAATTAATGGCTTTTTTTTTAAGTACTGAAAGTATTTATTAGTACTAGATTACCGTGGCGGGCAACGACTGCCATAAAACGGTTGATTTAGTTCTTACAAATCCATTTTAAATAAAGTTTTAGTTTGGTATGGATGATGACAATTTTGTAACTAAATTTGACCTTAGCAAAAAAAAAAAAAAAAAAAAAAAACCGAAATCATAATTGTTGAACCATGTAGTGGACATGAGTTTTGATGATGACAAGATGATATGATTTCTATGTTGATTGTTCTCTTGTTATGAGCTAACACCTTGTTTAGATTTTGGTAAGCTAACGTTTCAGGAAGATTGGATTGATGTACGAGTATACGGCTATACCAATGGAGCTACAAGGTGTGAGCCATTGAAGACTAGATTAGAAGGTTTACTCTTTCTTATAGTCTTTATGTAAGATGAGTATTTGTGTGTGATTGATGTGTATGGACGTGCTAAATGGTGCAAGAGACAGATTGACAATCTGTCTCATGTATTGTGCAAAACTGTTTTTACAGAAAATAATACTAGGTATTGTACTCTGTATTGCTGAGTCCATTGATTTCGAAATTGGTTTAAAGAAAATGTGATTATATTTTACAAAGGATTTTTAATGGTACCAGATATCTCAAAGATTTATTTTAATTGATTCACATATTTTGGAAAATATTATTTCTTAAACAAGAAATATATTTTTATATGTGATAATTATGTTTTAGAAAATTTGGAAAAAATTTTATTTGAAATATTATCTTTTAATTATCCTAAATATTTTGATGAGATATTTTGGTGTCTTGTTTCGGATTTAATCATCTTTTAAGTTGATTTTATTTTGAATTGATTCGAATATATTTGATAGGATTTCAATTTAGGTAGAATTCTATATTCTATCCTTAATTGATTTTATCCTATGGTTTTAAATGTAATAAACTTTATCTTCTAATTGTTTCCTAAATAACGTTTTCCACACAAAGAGTTTTGAGCTTTAATTCCAAAGAAAACGTCCAGAGAGAACTAAACAGCATACTGTACCCTCCACTGGTATTACACACACTTCTCATCATAGGTCGAAATTGTTACCTCCATTTGCTTGCCTAAGAAGCATTATTCCGAGGTGATTACTTTGTACTTTTCTCTTCTCATCATAGAGGTATGTATTTGGGGTATGGGGTTGTACTCGAGTTCTCCTATTGTCTTGGGTTGAGAGAGTAGGAAAGAGTTTCATACTTGAAACTAGTACAACTAGAGTTAGTTGTAGGGTTCCTCTACTTGTCTTGGGTTGAGCTAGTAGGGAAGAAAATTCTAGTGGATTTTGTGGACGTAGACCTTGGGTTGAGGTCGAACCACGTAAATCTTGTGTGTGCTCTTTTCTTTGTTTCGTGCCTTACTTTATAGTACAGATCTGTGCACTGTACCATCACAAACTACAATCTCTTGTTTGTGGTACAGTACACTAGTATGTCTCTTCTGCTGCTTTATACACACATTATTCGAGTAAAATGAAAAAGTTCCAACTAAAGTCTATACTCAACTCAATTCACCCCCCCTCTTGAGTATATCTCGCGACACGACTCTTCAAAAACTGACCCTATCCATGGTTGTTATACTCCACTTAAACTTCCGGTGTTCACTATTAAGAAATTTTCATAGACCATGATTATTGGAGACCAAAATTTTGTTGGTCTTCCAGTTCTCACTCCTTCAAAATCTAGTAGAAAACCATAAAAATGTGAACCATTTATTGAAGACCATAACTTCCAAGTTATCTTCAAACTTTGATGGGTTGGTGGTGATCGTCCCAACCCGAAACGTAGAAAATAAGGGTCTGTTTGGTATCGTTTTCAGTTTTCAATTTTCAGTTTTTTTTTTCTTAAAACCAAAGTCCCGTTTTTGAAAACCAAAAAAAGTGGTTTTCAGTTTTTAGTTTCAGTATGAGTATTATAGAAAGATACAATTAAAATTTGTTTTTGCAACTTATTTAACTAGATTTTTTACACACAAAAAAACCAAAAACTAAAAACAACAGTGATACCGAACGGGCCCTAAATTAGCTAAATTTATGTCATGTTTTTCCTGAAAGAGAGTAAGCTTATGATGACTCAGCCTCAGCTCAAATCAATCTTCCAATGCAAAGATCGAAAATAAGGGAGAAAGTCTTGGAGAATTTGGTTTTAATGGACTCGCACGAGCAATAATCTACCTTTATGTTGGTGTAAAAGTCATGTCCGTACAATATTTTTGTTTTGTAGAAGATTTGGTCCTTTTATTCATCCATAAAAGGGAAGAAAAAAGAACAAAAGATACAAAAATAGACACCTCTAGAATTCAAGCTAACTAGGATACTAGCTATTCATATTATCTATGACCTCCTCTAGGTTATAATTAATTGTGGCACCAAAAATAAAGTCTTGTACTAACAGTGAACTTCAACCGCCTGATCAACCATTCACAAGAATGCTCCTGCTCATAGAAAATTCTGCAATTCCTCTCTTCCCAATTAAGGTAGACAGCAGCATTTAGACTGCAAATAGCCCAGTTATGCTTCCAATGCTTCCTGTTTGCTCTTCTCCTATACCAACTGATAATGTCCTTCATATTTCTGCACCCCTGGTTCATTCCAATCCAATCCTCCACAGCTTTCTTTCCAAATTTTAGCTGAGTATTCATATTAGAAAAAGAGGTGTCTATGAGTTTCAGTTGCTTTTTTGCACAAACAACATTTGTTAACCATAGTCATTACTCTTTTGACCATATTATCAATTGTGGCCAATTTCCTCTGTAGTGCCAAATCAGCTATAAAGCTGTACCTGGGCAGATTTACTCCTTTCCATACAATCCTATGCCAAGCAACTTCAGAGTATTTTGTTCTAAAAGGCTCATAAGCAATTCCAGCCTTAAACTTACCATTCCTGCTCCACTTAGACATCACATTATCCAGTATGTCCACATTGCCAAGATTGAAAATCAGTTCATTCTTCAACTTAATGAACCTTGTCTAGTTTACAATTGAGCAGCCCCCGATTTTGTAGGATTATTTACCAAAGCGGTTATTTTGGTAAAACTATTTACCAAAATGACCAATTCTAAAACTAATTCCCAAAATGACTATTTTCTCTCTAATTTTCTTTTTATGGTCCATTTTTCTATTAATAAAAAAATAGAAATATTAAATAGAAACTCAAGCATTTTTATTTCACTAATTAATTACTCAAGTTTTTTTTTGGAGAAAAATTCATTGATATCCAGCTGAACCACCACATCACCCTTCCTTCCTCTGCCCCCACACGGCTACTCACCCAGCCGAACCACCACATCCCTGTAACAACCCTAAATTTTTGACCAACTATAAATAGAAATAATTTAGAATTGTCACGCCACAATTGACTATCGAGTCAATTGCTAGGCTAGAAATTCAATTACAATGAACCAATAAAAATAATACAGCGGAAGTCTTAAAATGTCGAACCTACAGTTCTCAAACAAACTCTCAAATTACAACCAAAATGAAATAGAGTCTAAAATGAAATGAGTCTTTTGAAATCAATCCCCAACCATGAACCAGCTTCGTAAGCATGCAGCCACAACATCAAGACCTGTCAACTATGCCATCGAAGATTGACATAGGCCCCAGAAAATGGTAGGGACGAACCAGAAACAGAACGTCAGCACAGGCTGAGTAAGAAGAAATAAGCATACAGAAAAGATAAGATACGCGCCTTGAGGCGCGTAGCTAACAAGAACGAATTGATGTTATATCATAAGAATATCAATGACAATAGATAACATAATCGAAGGAGCATCGCCGCTCACACAACAGAATTATTCAGTTTATTTTGGCCAGGGTCCTACCCCATAGCCCCACTTATCGAACTGCGTTCGAGTTAGAGTCGTAGTAAAAGCCCCTAGTAATCCCTAGTGTGCACACCCCTCGCTAGACGGGCCGGTAGGACGAGCTCCCATCTAGGAGGAAGACTAATAGGAAGTCAGTAGCTAATCCGACCTACAGTACCTTGATCAGAGGTATATTAACAGCGGTCGGCCGAGCCGAACATACGCTGAGACTCTAGGTGGATTAATATATTATCTTTCATCCATTTTATATATATTATTAAAACATCTCCACAGGGAGCATCCGGTGGCATCTTGTCTCGTTTATGATCGTTATGAAATAATTGTCAAATAATTCATCCTCAAATAATATATATAAAATGGATGAAAGATAATATATTAATCCACCTAGAGTCTCAGCGTATGTTCGGCTCGGCCGACCGCTGTTAATATACCTCTGATCAAGGTACTGTAGGTCGGATTAGCTACCGACTTCCTATTAGTCTTCCTCCTAGATGGGAGCTCGTCCTACCGGCCCGTCTAGCGAGGGGTGTGCACACTAGGGATTATTAGGGGCTTTTACTACGACTCTAACTCGAACGCAGTTCGATAAGTGGGGCTATGGGGTAGGACCCTGGCCAAAATAAAGTGAATAATTCTGTTGTGTGAGCGGCGATGCTCCTTCGATTATGTTATCTATTGTCATTGATATTCTTATGATATAACATCAATTCGTTCTTGTTAGCTACGCGCCTCAAGGTGCGTATCTTATCTTTTCTGTATGCTTAATTCTTCTTACTCAGCCTGTGCTGACGTTCTGTTTCTGGTTCGTCCCTACCATTTTCTGGGGCCTATGTCAATCTTCGATGGCATAGTTGACATGTCTTGATGTTGTGGCTGCATGCTTACGAAGCTGGTTCATGGTTGGGGATTTCAAAAAACTCATTTCATTTTAGACTCTATTTCATTTTGGTTGTAATTTGAGAGTTTGTTTGAGAACTGTAGGTTCGACATTTTAAGACTTCCGCTGTATTATTTTTATTGGTTCATTGTAATTGAATTTCTAGCCTAGCAATTGACTCGATAGTCAATTGTGGCGTGACAATTCTAAATTATTTCTATTTATAGTTGGTCAAAAATTTAGGGTTGTTACAATCTCCAATCCAAACGTCGCCTTCCGACCCCTGTGACCAACACTCAATGCAGGTGTACGGTTTTTGTTAGGGCATAGGAGGAGAGGAAGTTGATGGAATGAACGAGATGGGGCCATGGGGGGCTGGTCGCGCGCCCGATGGTGGCAGAGGGGATGGCCGGACGACCTCGATGTCTGGTCCTGTCGGGCTGGTCGTGGTTGTTGGCGGGGGAGGCGCGGGGGTGGGGGTTGGGGACGAAGGAGGGAGGGGGTTGTTTGGGTTGAATTTCAGTTTATTTTTTTAATCAATAAAAAGAAAATGAGAAGAAAATGTTTATTAGTTATGTTATTATTTACTCATTTTGGGAATTTCTTTTTAATATTCTTATTTTTTATTAATAAAAAGAAAATGGATCAAAAAAAGAAAAATTAGAGAGGAAATAGTCATTATGGGAATTAGTTTTATGATATGGTCGTTTTGGTAAATAGTTTTACCAAAATAGTCGTTTTGGTAAATAACCCGATTTTGTAAGCATTGACCCATTTTTCCCATAGTCCTTCCTTCTTAGTTTGCAACCTCCATAACCATTTGCTTATCATGGCCTTATTACAGGAAAAAAACTTCTAAATATTCATACCACCCTTAGACCTAGGGGAGCAGACACTCATGCAGATCTTATAAATGTTTCTCTGATTAGTGCCAATATTCCAAACAAAATCCTTACAAATTTTTGATTGAGGAAACCCTACATTTTTCATGAGAAAAATTGAATCTTATATATATATGGCAAGGTTGGATGTTCACTCGAAATTGAGAATGATGTTGGATCGAACAGTCAACTGATGTCTCATCGTAGTTTTTGGTAGTAATGGGGTAGGGGTACGAGTGGTAGCACAAAAAAAAAGACATAAGGCATGAGAGATGGCATACAGAGATCAATAGGACACTAACACCAATATTGATAATTTGATAACCAAACAATAACTTTGATAAAAGTTTACTTTTTTCTACCTACAGTTTTAAAGATTATTACTATCTGTTATATCATAGAAGTTCAAAAAGCCATGTTTTAATGACAATCAAAGGTTACTAATATTGAGTTTAGTTGTAAAATTTTCGTAAGAAATTCAACTTGTGCGAAACAAAGAATCAAACATGGAGTATGAGCTTATTTTTGTTTTTTTGTTTTTGTCTTTTATATTAGATAATAGAGTTGAAAAATCTTAGTCGAGTAGAATCTCTGAATGGAGAAATAAAATTTAAGGGTAGCAATTGATTCTGCATTTTATAATTTGGAATCGAGTGCCATGAGTTTTCCAAAGAAATTAGGGCCGCTTCCAGTTATTTCAGCAAAATTTTCTTATATCGCGTCAAACTTATATAACAAACCTTGAATTAGCAACTTGTAATTGATGTTTTTTTTTTTGTTTGTTTAAATCTAAGTATGTAGAAAATTGTTACTGGTGCGTAATTTGTGAGCGTTGAACATATATACAAATAGTTTTCTTGTTTAAAAAGTAAATCCAACCATTTAGAAGAAAATACGTATTACCTTGTCCAGCAGTGATAATTGGATATCTAAATAAGTATTTGAAACTTAAAATTTTCTAATTTTTTGTAACCCGGCCCACACATAACCCATTATATGCTAGTAGAAAGTTCCCTACTTGATCTATTCCACTCTTAAACATTCACTTGGTTTATCGTGATAAGTATTAAATTAATCATAACATTTTTTTTCTTCATAAACATGAGCGTCTTTATATTATGCTCATTGTGTGTTTAAGATTAACATTGCGGTTTACTATCAAGAAAACGTAAAAAAGAACCTAAGTTGCATGTGCCTCAACGTTCAATTAATGTAAAGATTGCAATAAATATATTTCCCAGTTACCTTGCATTGAGTATTCATTAAGATTAACTTCACCCTAACTATCAAGAAATACATCAAAGTGTTGGTTTATCTTCAAACTTTAGTGATAATTTCATAGATAATATTTCTCCATCATTTTCTCTAAAATTAACAAAATGTTTATGACAACAGCAACAACAACAACAACAATAATCACGGCAACAATCCCAGCAGCAGCAACAACAACAACAACGCAGAGAACAAGAAAATTGAACCTTAACCTTTTTTCACCACAACCGACGTTCAAAAAAGTAGAAAAATCTTCCAGTGAGTACGAGTTGTCCTGAATTTGACAAAATAACGAAGTTTGTGTCAATTCTAGGTTTGACCAGTAAAAAGAGTCTTAATAACCTTTCTCTATCTACATATATAAAGGAAATTTCATGGTACAACCAACATTGTTCTAGACCTTACACTTAGGTATTGGTTCGACACGAATAGTGATAATTACAAAAAAAAAATCAGTTCAACCAATTTTTACTTTTTTTCTTCTTACAATTTTCCAATTATTTTTTTTTTTTTTGCGGAAAGAATGTAAGAATTTTCATAAAACAATGAAAGAGTATAGTACAGATCAAGTTAGTACAGAAAGAATTTCTGACCAGCTGAGAGTAGAACACCATCTACTCCCCAAAAAAAAAACCCTGTTCTAAACCAGATTCCTCTTACTCAGCCAGTTCTTATCCTTACTGTTAATATTCTCAATTTGTTTTTTGATCCTGGAAATGACCTGCTTCACAATCTGTTTCACCACAAGCTTCGGAATTTCCAAGCAGCCATCAATCTAATATATATATGTAATCTTGAACCCGCTCAATTCCCACACGGACACTTGGCCATCTATGATTGGTTAATACAAAATATAATATAATAGGTCAAAATAAATAAATATAAAAGGTTCATTATAGAAAGTGTCATATAATAAAATATTAATATGATATTATGGTTCATAGTATATGGTAATATTACTCTAATAAAATAACATTATTACTTGATTTATGGAAAATAGTTACGGAGTATGTAATATAGTAATTATTACTGATTTATGACAATTCGATCAAATATCCCACAGGTGTTTCAAAATGGGACATTGGCTTTTGAAATGTGACTTTTCCTATAATTACATTACAAATATCTCACGGGTGTTCGAAATTTTAGGTTTTCAAAGGTGATTTTCCATGTAAACACTACGAATATCCTACAGGTGTCCGAAATGATGAGATTTAAGATTTTGAAATGTAACTTTCCATCTAAATACATTACAAATATACCACGGGTGTATGTTCGAAACCAGATTTTAGATTTTGAAATGCGACTTTCCATCTAATTACGTTAAAAATATTCCAAGGGTGTTAGAAACATGATTTTAGGTTTTTCAAGGTGACTTTCCATCTAATTACATTACAAATATCTCGCGGGTGTTCGAAACATGACTTTAGGTTTTTAAAGGGGACTTTTCATCTAATTAGATTACAAATATACCAAGGGTGTTTGAAATGAGATTTTAGGTTAGATAAAAATTTCGTTTATATAAGTTTAACATTTAAACATAAATAGCCCGGGCGTTGCACGGGCCATCAAACTAGTTCTACACTTATTCCTGATCCTCCAGATATTGTAAACCAAACAGCATATGATCGAGCCTGCTACTTGATTTCTAATCTTTGACCCCAATTTCTTCTTACACCACCAAACCAAGATCTCCTTATCAGGGAAATCTATTTGACACCTCAGTCTCAGCATATCCAAGAATTTCTTACTGTAAACACACCTAAACAGTAAATGCTCATGAGTTTCAGTTTCAGCCTGACACAGAAAGCAAATATCATTCATACATACTCCAATTTTCAGGAGTTTATCCTTCAATTGCAGCTTGCTGTGCGTGGGCATCTAATTGATGAATGCAGTTTTTGGGATATTATATCTTGACCAGATGAATTTTCCCTAAATGACTTTAGGATAATCAGGGCTGAGCCACTTGAAACCCTCCGCCACTCTGTATTCTGCATCTTTGCCCATCCATTTCCCATTGCTAAAAGCATTCAACAATCTATTCTTGGTCGAACAAATCGTTTTCCAACTCCAACTAGCATCATCATGTGGGTTATAACTTCCCCAATCACTAACCTTCAAATTATATTCATTCACCCACTTAACCCAAAGAGAATCAGCTTTAGCAAAAATCCAATAGACATACTTCCCAATGCAAGCCAAATTCTAGGTGAAGATGTCTCTAATGCCTAGCTGTCTCTAATGTCTCTAAATCAGCTTTAGCAATTTCACTTTCTGGGTTCTGGTTTGAGTTGGAGGAGCTCCCTGAGCCTTAAAATTTGTTCAAGAGCCGAATAAACTGACTCTAAGAGAGTGTGATCGACCCTAACTGTTCTTCACTTTCATTATTGTTCACCATGGCATTACCAGCTGATTTTCCTTTCCGAGAATTTCTCTTCCCTTTGTGGTAGTTATTGTTGTAACCTTCCTTGTTTCCCTAGTTGTTGTGGAAGTCCTTCCCTTTTAATTTCCTTGATTCTTCCTCACATTATCTGAAGGAAACCCTAGAACAAAACCAGCATTCCTCATACTAATGCCCTGGCTTCTAGCATTTAGGGCACACCTTGGGTTTTTCTTGTTGGACATAAAAGGCAGTGCTCCCACTATCTATGTCCATCTTGGTCACACCACTCAACACCTGGCCGGTTTTGGATTTCCTCTTGTTGAAGTGTTGAAATTACCTCATGAATTGCTGGGAGTGTTTTCATCATATATAATTAAGAAAGTTTCTTCTCATTGTTACATAGTGATGGTTCAAGCCATTGAGAAATTGAAATAGCTTTCTCTCATCTCTACCTCTGTTGATAGCATCAATAAAAGCATTAATTTCTTCAGTTACCTCAGTAATTGTTGGTAAGTCTTCCATGTTTTCTGTTATCATAATAATGCTCTTATTTCCCTGAGTGAGTTGTCTGATCTCTTGTTCAATTTGGAACCTCTTGACACCATTGCTCACTTCATATGTTCTTCCCAAGTAGTCCCATATATGTTTTGCTGAGGTTACAAACCTCACAGCAGCCTTAACTTCTGATTTCAGGTTGTTCAGCAGCCAACTCATCACAATCAAATCATTGCATATATCCCACATCTCTACCTAAGGATCCTTTTTTTGACCCTACCTGTAACAAAACCTAACTTCCTCCTAGTAGCTATGCTCAGTTCCATTTCTCGTTTCCACTCATAGTAGTGGCTCATACCCTCGGGCTCAATGGAGAGAAGGTTACTGATTTCAGTTGGGTGTGTAATAGCCCGATCCATCATACGTCGCAACACAACCCAATAAGATGGGTAGTTACCTCTTAGACCCGTAAATCCTCTCGTGGGCTCTAAAAGGTGAATGCCATGTTGGTAGTATGATGGTAGGAATCTATTATAAACTGATCATATGAGCCTTAGTTTCCCAATGTGGGACAAACCATCTTCGTAAACCACTTTCCAAATTCCGTAGTGTTACAGGGTGTGTGTAGAGTGGATATCTCATATCCGACCGCCTTTTTGTTTTGATTAATTTGATGCTTGGGTTTCTTATGAGCTTCCTTTCATATTGAAGCAAAATCGGTGATAATTTTTTGGTATGGTGATTGGTTTTGTCTAGATATTGTTTGATTAAATACGAAAATTAAAGATTTTGAAGTGTGAAAAAGTCAATCAATCTTCTTTGGTCTTTGCTCTAAGACCATGAAACCTTTGAGAAACTGATCCATGAAGACTACTAGAAGATGAAGATTAGTTTGATAATTGTAAGAGAAAATAATGGAGTTTTGATTTTTGATTATATTTCATGTATGTTATAATGTACCAGTGGTTATACTATGGTCCCCGGACCACCAAACACATGGTTCGAGACAGGTGTCATAGGGCTATTGGCTGGGCGACAAAAATATTTAAAAAATTCAAACCCATTTCTCTCCATCTCCTGAGTTTGGGCACATATCCGGACCATCGCCTCCTCGTTCCCACTCCCGACACGATGACCCTTCCTCCGCAACACCACCATCGACCACCGCAACCACCACCATAACGGCACCCAACACCGCCATCGTATCCGTTATGGATTTATATGCAAATTTCATGGATTTTATGATTATAATACATGGATCTCACCCTTTTGATTCATGGATATTTTCATAATAATTCATGGATCTTACATCCGAAAAACACAAAAACAAAAGCTTCTAATCGAGATCCATACACCAATTTCCTTTCAAAAATGAAAACCTTCCACTACTCTTTCCAAAATTTCAAATAAAAAAATACCACCAAAACCCATGGATTTGAACTTTAAAAATTAAGATCCATGATACAAATTAGTAAGATCCATAACTTAATTATATAATGTCCATATAGGGAAGTAATAAAATTCATGCCTGAAGTGTGGGTGGTCGCCGGCGAGGATTATCCGATAGTCGGAGATGAAGGCGGTAAAGTGAGGTATGAGGACAGAGGGTTTAGAGGAGGAGTGAGAAATGGAAGTGACGGGATAAGATGAGGGAGGGGCTTTGTTTATGTTTTTTGTTATTTTTTGCTTCAAAATTACTGTTATACCCCCGGGACCACGGTGTTGTCTGTGGTCCCTGGACCACAGTATAATTTGCCACAATGTACAACAATCTTACAATATATATCAAACTCAGTTTCACATTCATATACTTTGATAATGACAGTTTCATGTTGATATTTCCTACCATTTAGCTAAACCTTAATCTTGAAACTTTCCATAAGCTTCTTTTATCATATACGGTGTATTTGGCATTTCTTGTTTTTCCACAACTTACTTGTCAAGCTTCACGAGTTTTTCTTCGGCCGCGGTTCTTTGAGAACGACATTGCTTAGCTTGTTTCTTTGTCGTGTGTCCTTGCTTTCTGATCCTAGCCGTTTGATATTATGAATAGCCACATATATGACATCCAAGGGTTATATCTATTACTTTTAATAATTGCGTGCATGAAAAGCTGACATGGACAACTATTAAAATGAAGCTGACACATGTACAAAAACTAACATTTGATTGGTTACAAATATTTCAGTATATTCCAATGATATATTAGCGGATTTCAGTGAAATAAAATATTTATTAAATGATATCTTTTGTAACCAAAAGTAAATAATATGAAATCTTCAATGAACAAAAATAAAATGATGTGCTAAATATATATTTTATAACCAAAAATTAAATGATACACCTAAGGCCTTATTTGATAGGACTTGCATCTTTTTGATATGATCTGATATGATATGATTGCTTCTAATCTAATCTGTTCTAATTTGAATGACTCTAAACTGATCTGACCTGATATGAATTTGTTGAAAATTTGATTGAATTTCAACGGATTAGTATCAATAATGGACCAAATTCATTGAACGTTATTTAAGCAATTGATCAAATCAAATCTGATTTGAATGACTCTGAGCTGAGCAGAATACTACTTTTATTAAGTCCTATCAAACATGGTCTAACTCCCTCAATAAAAGTATATAGTCGTTCTCACATTTTGAGACGACGATTTGACCATTTATTCAACGGAAAAAGTATTTGCCAAAAACATATGAAACTTATATTGTTAGATTTGTAGCGAAAAATCCTATCAAATGAATATGTTATTAAAAATTTTCCCGAATATATTTAAAAATACAAGGCAGTCAAACAACTTTCTCGAACAAAAAGAACGACTAATATTCTTTTATGGAGGGATTATGATATCTTTTTTTTTGTTAATAGGTGGTGTGATCTTGCACACATAAAATTGCCTTTTAAATCTGTCGTGATAGAGTCAAGCCACTTTCTCAAAAGCTTTTTTCTTTCTTTCTTGAAAAATGTATCAGAATTCGTTACATTAGAAATATAAATCAGTATAGCTTTTTCTTATTCATTTTTACGGCTTATGTTTCATTATAGTTAAGTAATCTTTGTTTCAAACTTAAAGTTGATCAAGCAAAATTGAACCCGAATTTGAAAACCATTTAGAAAATGTGACGGGGGTTGAAGTGCATATTAAAGAAGTCAGGTAAGAAATCTGCGAAAATTAAGAGTTGGCTAAAACATTCGTTTGGGGACAACTGGGTGTCGAATAACATGTTGTCGAGTCATAGGGGTGTTAGCTAAGGAAGTGGGTGAAGTGGGGCTGTCAATTAAGAAAGTTCGTTACATGGGTGAGAGTTGTTACATTGAGGTATGTGTATATACGAGCTAACAACGGATTGTGGGAATGCGTAAGAAAATTGATCGGGGAAGGAGTGAACTAAAAACATCATAAGGGTTGTCGAATACAATAGTCAACGGGTGTGAAGAGGTGGAGTAGGAGATCAAATAAGTAGGTAAGAGGTTAGGGATGTGAATTGGGGTTTTTATTTATATTCTACTTAATTTTTAAAAAACATAAGATCACAAACAAGTAAACCTATCAAACGTGTCGGATCAGGTTAAATATTATTGGCCAGTTCGCTACAGTTCGGATCAAATACAAGTTCGGGTCGCGTTTGGACTTTTAGTTTTCTAATGAAACTTCTCTTCCAAAAATATTTTCTATTGAATCAACCATAAGATTTAAATTTGTTCTAATTTAGTTTTAAATACAAGTCATGAGTCAATTCGGATTTGGGCAACAAATGCGGGTAACAAACGGATCTGAGTCAAAAAAATGGTTCATGGCCCAGAAAAAACTGTGTTGGAATAGGTTTTGGCAGGTCTACAAAAAATACACAAACCTAATACTCCCCATGTCTTTCTTTAAACACCTCATATGCAAAACGCAACTTAATTGAGTAGGGTATACACACTAATCCATATCAAAGTTCCAAAAGTTGCATAGAAATGTTGCTAAAATTTTTATCTAACTCGCTATAAAATTTTTCTAAACCATTGATAACCTGATTTATTGTGTACATACACCCTCCCTACCATATGGGTATTCGATCTGTGTACGAGTGTTTTAAAAAAGACGGAGGGTGCATTATTTTTTGTGTAGTTTTAAATTCTTATCGATGTTATTATTGTTGGGACAGAGGCGCCCTGTCCAACAACGAACGGTTTGAGTGTGATGGGCGTGACTAGATGTGACAACAATCGTGATATGAATAATAACACAAACAATAGAACGTAAAGAAATAACACCAGATTTAGGTGGTTCACTAGCGATAGGCTAGCTACGTCCACCAAACAGAGGAGAATCAATCACTATATGAGAATAACACCAATACAAAGGTGTGAGTTCAATCTGAAAAGAACTCACCAAATACGAACGAGATCTAAGAGCCAAACGTTCTTGCGATCAACCAAGAACCCGAACAAACGCCCTTGAATCTACCCAATTGACAAAGAAGGCACACCTTGAGAAAACCCGCAACTATGACTCTAGGTACTCACAATTACAAGAGAATCACTCAATTGTGTCTTAGGGAGGCTATGGGAAGACTAGTGTGTTTATATAGTCTTGTACATACAAAATAAACCTAAAAGGCCGAAAAACGAACAAGGAAAACGAAAGACGCGTGAAGCAGAAAATTAGCCGACAAAAGCCCAATGGGCCGCGGCCCGCGCCAGCCACACCGCGGCCCGCGCCACCTCCCTTGGCGGGCCGCCACATTTCTCTGCTTCCCCGAATCACCAAAACAGCCACGCTCCGCGGCTACGCCCCCGCGGACCGCGAAATATCTCTGTTTCTCCTTCTTTCCGATTCTCGCCTTACACCCGTATATCGTAGCTACACATGCCCCGAGCTCCCCCCTCGGTCACCCACTACGACATACCCAAATGAGTAAGACATTCAAGACATTTTCCCAACAATCTCCACCTTGACTTGAACACTCTTACACCCAAAACCAAATGCAAATACAAACGTACCAAGTGCACCAAACGTGGCCAAACGTAACTCCATCACCAACTTGACCAATGTAGTATCTACCCAAACGTACCGTAAGATACCAAATGCATTGCAATGCCGTTGCACCACAACACCAAATAGCAGAACACCGGCCACCATCATCAAACCCAGTTAAATGGAATACCAAACGCCCAAAACACCAAACGGTATAACCAAATGTGCACAAGCTACCAAATACCAACATGTTTCTCCTCCCAAACGGCCGATTGTACCGAAGCACCCAATAGTCTAATTAAAGACACAAATGGCCAAACAAATGCAAATTGTCCCTCTTGAATAAACGAACGTGTCGCGAACACCAAATTGCTTATACCAACCCAAACACTCAAGACCGAACCAAACCGTCCCGAAGAGCCAAATTACCCCACTGAGTGAGAGGTACAAACGTTAGACTAAATCTAACCAAATTGCTCAACGGAACACAAAACAAATTCAAAGACAAATGACTCCTAAAGGAATCCAAACGACCTCTTTCGAAGTCCAAATGCAAAAGACTCGCTAGAGTCCCAAATTGCCCCTTTCGTGGCACAAACGAGCTCCACCTAGAGCTCCAACCAACGGCTCCGCCCGAAGCCCAAACACGCCCCACCTTGGGCGCCAACCGCCTCACTGAGACGCAGAATCAAATGTCGGATCCTCCTTTGGTTGACCTTGAGAGTCGACCCGCTTAAGAGATAGCTCCACCTCACTGTCAACACTCTCATCCTCAACCTTAAGACTATCCAACTTCAAATTATCAAATGTCGCCGTTGCATCACCCAAATGACTAAGTTGTGCATGCCCCCAACTTCGTCGACAAAGAACCAAACGGTGAATCACAAGACGAACCAGCAGTCAGCGTAGTGCCTTGAAGGACATACATAGGTCCTTCCTTGACACCTTTCCAAATTACAGATGAGCCCTCACAAACGCACAAAACAGCTCCATCACTCTGGAAACTATAGCCCTCTTCGACTAACTTTCCTAGTGACACAAGATTTCTCTTCAGTTTCGCAATATGTCTAACTCCATGAAGAACCCGAATCACACCATCAGCAGCCCTAACGCGAACGGAACCAATTCCAATAATCTCACATATTGCACCATTACCCATGGCAACGGTACCTCCAGTAGACTCCTCATAAGAATCAAACCACTCCAAATTAGGACACATATGATATGGACACCCGGTGTCCTATATCCACCTATCAACAGCATGTGAAACAACAGCAACAACAAGTGCAATGTCTTCTTTCGAGTCATATCCCCCATCATGTGCAATAGCGGCCTGAGGAGCAGCATCCCTAGCTCTATCCTTGATAAGCTTAGGACACTTATCCTTCCAATGCCTGGACTCCTTACAGTAGTTACAGATGTCCTTGCCACGCGAACCCTTAGATCTAGTTTTCTTAGACCCATGAGATTCCGCTACATAACTACTCCCATAACCACCTGCAAGTTCGCCAGAAGTTTTCTGACGCAATCCCTAGTGTGAAGCGCTGACCTCGCCTCATCTAGAGACACAGTAGTTCTACCCACCACAAAATTCTCAACAAAATTTTCATACGAATGAGGTAGAAACACCAACAAATTTAAGGCAACATCCTCATTATCTATCTTAACATCTATATTATTCAAAGTAAGCAAAATAGAATTAAGTCGGTCCAGATGTTCCTTGAGAGGCGTACCTTCTTGCATGCGAAGACCGAACAAACGTCAACAACTTATTAGTTAGAGACTTCTTCATATAAAGACTCTCCAACAGATTCCAAAGGCCCTTGGCAGTTTCAAAATCAGCAACTTCCACGATCACATCATCGGATAGACACAACATAATCAACGAATGAGTCTTCTCCTCCAAAAGCACCTCCGCTGCAGTTTTCTCACCCGATTTCTCTTCATCTTTCTTGGATATTACTGACCAAACACCTTGCTGTCGAAGCAAAGCTTTCATCTTCAACTGCCATAGCCCAAAGCTATTCTCTCCAGTGAACTTGTCAACATTCAATACGCTCACGCCAGACATCTTTCCACCAGAAACAAAATCACAACAAACCCAAATTCAAATAACACGCCTAATTCAAACGCGGAAGCTTTTGCTGATCTAACCCGCTCTGATGCCAATTGTTGGGACAGAGGCGCCCAGTCCAACAACGAACGGTTTGAGTGTGATGGGCGTGAATAGATGTGACAACAATCGTGATATAAATAATAACACAAACAATAGAACGTAAAGAAATAAATAACACCAGATTTAGGTGGTTCACTAGCGATGTGCTAGCTACGTCCACCAAACAGAGGAGAATCAATCACTATATGAGAATAGCACCAATACAAAGGTGTGAGTTCAATCTAAAAAGAAGTCCAAATACGAACGAGATCTAAGAGCCAAACGTTCTTGCGATCAACCAAGAACCCGAACAAACGCCCTTGAATCTACCCAATTGACAAAGAAGGCACACCTTGAGAAAACCCGCAACTATGACTCTAGGTACTCACAATTACAAGAGAATCACTCAATTGTGTCTTAGGGAGGCTGTGGGAAGACTAGTGTGTTTATATAGTCTTGTACATACAAAATAAACCTAAAAGGCCGAAAAACGAACAAGGAAAACGAAAGACGCGTGAAGCAGAAAATTAGCCGACAAAAGCCCAGTGGGCCGCGGCCCGCGCCACCTCCCTTGGCGGGCCGCCACATTTCTCTGCTTCCCTGAATCACCAAAACAGCCGCGCTCCACGGCTACGCCCCCGCGGACCGCGAAATATCTCTGTTTCTCCTTCTTTCCGATTCTCGCCTTACACCCGTATATCGTAGCTACACATGCCCCGAGCTCCCCCCTCGGTCACCCACTACGACATACCCAAATGAGTAAGACATTCAAGGCATTTTCCCAACAATTATTATCTCAATAAAGTTTAAATTTATATCTGTAAATAGTTAGGTTTAAATTTGGAAAGGTCAAATTTTTTAGTATTTCAAAAGTAACTGACATAGTAGTATTTTTAAGTAATCATTGTGCATTTGTACAGGTAAAAAACCTAGTAAAAATATGTTTGTCCAATGTTAGGACCTCCGGGAATTTAACTAGAATAATTAAAGTTAATCGATTATATGAAGTGGAAGTTCAAATTTTTTCTTGATAAGGTGCTTAAATTACCGAATTACCACTCGCCTAGCTAGACAGTACTTTTATTGCTTGTTTATTACAATTCTTTACGTTCTATTGATTTCTCTCACATATTCACATAAAATGTACGAAATTCCGATTTTACTTAACAGAGGAGAGTGAGTCAGATTACACATCCATTCCAATAATTAATTACAATCACTCAACAGTAGTTGAATTTTATATCTGCATCTTTGCTAAAAAGTTAACAAAAACAAAATCAACCTCATGACATGATTTTCCCATTTTTGGCACTTTAAACCATAACAATCTACAAAAATAAGGGCTTGCAAAATTAATCAGACCCTTTAATTTTTTTTTTTTTTTTTTTTTTTGAGGTCGAAACGGGATAGGACTATTCATTAATATCAAGGTCCGCGAGGGTTGTAACGCCCTCCGGGAAATTGTTTACAAGGAGAAACTCTTGGCCACTCAGGGGACCAAGTCTAGCTACGAAGTGAGCTACTGTATTACCCGCCCGTTTAACATGAGAAATGACAAATTCGTGAAAGCTACTACCAAGGTCACTGATGTCCTCAAGGATAAGATCATCCACACCGAGTCCCGTCTTCTTAGTAATCAAGGCCTGCGTTAGTACTTGTGCATCACATTCAAGAACCACATTCCGAAGCCCCATACGAACCGATGTCTGTAGTCCAAATCTCCCCGCAACAATCTCGGCCTGATGAGGCCTCCAATTTCGTTTCAGCCTCACTGCAGCCATGCCAACAACCTTGCCCAGGTCATTTCTAACAACTGCACCCATACCTACGGTGCCGTCTTCGAAAACAGCAGCATCAGTATTGACCTTAAACATGCCACAAGGGGGAGGGGACCAGGTACAAGGAGACCTCGGGTGGCAGGGGACACGTTGGGGAGATACAAACTCAGCATATTGTTTCTGCTCGTGAACCAGCCGGATAAAGCCTTGGACAACAGAAGCACTGTCGGGCATAAGATTGTTAAACACTCTCTCATTTCTGCAAGTCCAGGCAGCCCAGGCGGTAGCAAGAAAGTCGCAGACAGTCACACAATCCATGGATTCGAGCACCTGTGATTTGCACTATCACAAATTCCCAAAATTAATCTATATATATACTCCCTCCATGCCAAAATATATGACGTTTTCAAGTTACGAGACAAATTTTGACTTTTAATTTCATGAAAAAATATCTTATCAAAAATTATAAAAATTATACCATTGGATTCGTTATGAAATATAGTTTCACATGATCATAATTTCATAATTTTTACCCTTATATTTTGAGAGATATCGAAGTTCAAAGAAGTGTCTCGTAACTCGAAAACGTCATATAATTTGAAATGGAGGGAGTATCTACTAAACCAGAAGCCGCTGACATCAGCATGTGCCACATGGCTGCATGACATGAAAGATTTTCCCGCTCAAATGCTCAACCGTCCCCAGCTAATGGAGGGAGTTTAAGCCTTGGGATTTTACTTTTCTGTTTTTTTAATCCATTCCAACCACCGTCTCAAAACTCAAGTTCCCATGATCTCAAATCCTGCAAGATATAAATTAATTTTTTTACCTTCCACTTTCCAAGGTGCCTCATTGATATACAAACCAACTGGAGTACACTAAATAAATCAAATTTTAAAATTTAAAGAATGTCACTAAAATCTTCCAAGTCAAATGTGACTCTTTGGTAGCCCAACGAAATATTATTTAAACTGGTTGCATTCATATTTACAGTACTCCAAATTATCAATGAAAATCCTAATCAAATAGTACTCCATTTTTTTTTTTTTTGAAACGGGAAATTGTAGGTTATTAAGTCTGGCTTTGAGATGCAATTTCATTGTTGAACTAACTCCGAATAAGAAGATTTATTCAGATATGGAGAAAGCCGATCCGAGTTTCAATGACGCCAGCGAGGACCTTAGCATTGAGATGGTTTTGAAGGATTCGATTATGAAGGTAAAAACATTCAGATTTCTAAAATTTACGTGATACAATGTAATAACGATCATCTCTCATAATTTTTCTTGGTATTATTATTGAGGCGACAATGAAGAAGTCATTGATTGGGATTTTCAGTTCCATTGTTCCAAAATAGTTGAAGGCAAATTACCGCATCTACGCATGTTATCGTGTCTCTAAGTTTTTACTCTGTATGACTTTTTTTTTTTTTTTTACAAAGGAGCAGCTAATGCTGCGGGGGGTGGGGGTATGAGGATTTGAACCCGGGACAACCCCCAAGCAGGTTGAGTTCCTATCCACTAGGGCAACCTTGATCCTCTACTCCGTATGACTTTTATGGTTCGCTCTATTGATGAACTTACCAATTAAAGCCGTTGTGTGTATGAATCGGTCTCATACAGAGGTGACATCAGCATGTGCGAGTCTGATTTCGGCTGTTGGTGATGAAGAGGATGTTGCAGTATAGTCATCATTCATCAACAAACAAGAAGAAATAAAACATCAGTGAAAATATTCTTAATAGAGGATTATGGAGTATTCCGGAAAATTTCGGGTTAAGAAATGTTGTGTGTTTAGGAATACGTAATATATTAGAATATGTGTTTAGGAATATGTTACGAGATAGGTTTCGTAAGGGTCAAGTCTTTGTAATAGTATAAATAGGGGTCTACCGCAAAGTCATTGTAAGCAAGTTATTATTACGATTATATTGAGTTTATGAGATTCCCAAATACGTACATCATAATTCTATTAATTCTTTCACTCATTGCTGATAAATATTCATTTCCGTAGAAGATTTATTCACATTGATTATTTTGGTTTGCAGAATTGGAAAAAAGAACCAACCAGAATTTTATTTCTTTCACTCAGTGCTGAAAATATTATGTCCGCAAAAATTACACTTGAAACAACAATAACGTCAACTTTCACTTTTTCTCCATATATCCGACAATCAACAATGAGTTACAGTGACAAGTGATGATTTTAACGAAATCCAAGAAAACAATTGGTCTGAGTTGTGGCGGATTGATGGTTCCCATCGATGGAGTAGGTGGCTTCGGGTGAATGCTCTGCTAAGAATTATTGGAACAAAGACTCGAAGAGTAAAGTTGGCTGCAGGCAAATTGTTGGGCTCATCGCTCAACATCACATTAGAGCATCGAGTAGTACATGTACATGGTCTTATTTTGCTCCCTTATTTTGTTTAGGAGCGAGATTCACAATTTATTAGTATTCTTTATTTGCCTACGTAATGTAATGTGCCAAATGTGGTCTATTGATAATTTGATTATGCCAAAAAATCAAGTTTCACAACTAATTGATCTTTTTTTTTACTCCTTAATTCCTTATAAACCGAACAAATGCGATGAGGATTAAAATATATATACTCCGTATAAAAGAGAATATGAGATAGGTTTTTGAAAATTAACAAAAGTAAGAAATTAAAAAGATGTCCAAAAATAGATTGAGTGTTTGGGTGGGACGTTTAAATAAGATCATAATCTTAAAGTCATCTTGAGGAAAAACTAAACTTTCCTTTTCCAAGGATCCTTAATTTCTTACTCTTTTAAATAGAAATGATTTAGTCCCATTAAAAAAGTTTAACTTTACCTTTGAGTTTTAGTTTCTTCACAAAGTCTCATAAAAGACGGTCTCTCGATAATTTATTGAGGGACCATTGTAACTCTTTTTACATTGATTGTAACCATGATAATACTTTTAGTGATCGTATTAAATTACTATATCAAAAAAATTGTCTATGATTTTGGAGGATCAAATCATATAAAATTAGTTAGATAAAGTAGCACCTTTGCTAATCTGGGATTAGGTGTCTAAAGTCTTTAACTCAAAATGATTACCAAAAGTAGTATGGTTTTTTGTTTTTTTTTTTTTGACACAATTGGTCTCTCAATAAATTATTGAAAGACGGTCTCCCACAAGACCTACTGTAATTTCTTTGACTTATCAAAACAAATATGTTTTTGTTTCATAAAAAAAAAAAAACTTAGGGCCCGTTCGGTATCACTATCATTTTCAGTTTTTGGTTTTTTCTTGTGTAAAAAATTTTGCAAAGATAAATTTTAATCGTATGTTGCTATAATAGACATACTGAAAATGAAAACTGGCAACTGAAAACTAAAAACCACTAATTCTGGTTTTCAAAAATGGGACTTGGTTAAAAAAAAAAAAAAAAAACAGAAAACTGAAAATTGAAACGATACCAAACAGGCCCTTAGTTTTTTCATTTAGCAAACCGTTGTTATAACCGTGCAACGCACGGGTCTTAAACTAGTTAATTAAACTAAAACCACTCCCTGGTAATCAGCTGCTTCAAGCCTGATCTGCTTATTCACCATCGCAATAAAACTCTCTGCCCTTTTATTCAACTCATCAGTTAAAATCTCATCATCATTATTACTATTTACTAACAACACCTCTTCAAACTCATCATCCTCTTCTAAATCTTCTACTTCACACTTCTCTTCCTCAACTTCCCTCTCTTCACTTTCTTGCTCTTCCTCCACAACTTGTTCCTCTACTACTTCAACTTCAGCAGCTTCTAGCTCACGCTGACCCTTGCTCATGTCCTTAATGTCTCGGACAACGTCGATTTTTCGCTCTGGCGAAGGCGAAGAAGAGCATAATGCATAAACCTTGGATTCCTTGAGAAGGAAGATAATTATAAGGTTGCCAAGAATGAAGAGAGACTTAACATTGAAGAAAAAACACAAAATATTTGGGATTAACACAAAGAAGAAACTCTTGGTAGAAGAATATAATGTAGGAAACCAAAATGGACTAGTGCAAAATATACCACAAGTTAATCCAACTAAAGGGTAAAACATTAGGGAATTTATAAATTGTTGTTGCTTGTATTTCTTCAAAGCTTGAATCTTTTCAAAATTTATTGACTCCATATTATTTGAGATTTTTGTTGGGTTTTTCTTTTACTGAATTAAACACTGGAAAATGAAGCAAGTATGGTTTAATTTATACCATATGATATGATATAAAGGGAAGATATTGAATAATAATAAAAATGGTGGTATACAACTATATGTCACGTTAAGTTATGTGGATATACAGTATACTTTATTAAAATTGAGCTTTGGGAGTGTATAATGTATTGGGTAAGGTGACTTTTTGGAAAGCAGAAAGGGCAGAGAATGGTCCATCACTCTCCATTGTTTAAGCTTTTGGAGGTCTTTTTGTGACATGAAACTTTCTATTGACTGGCTATTCTTTCCACCATTTGTGCTGCTTGTTTTACATTTGGTGTATTTTTTTGTAGTAATTGATGCGTATTGAGATATTCAATTGTTAATCCATCGAGACATTTAGTGTACTAGTGTTTAGTGATGCGATGAGATGCTCAAACTTGTTTGTTCTGGTGGCCGAAGTATAAGTTATTATATTATCGGATGCATGAATTAGTATAGATTGAGATATCATTGGATTGCTAATGCTTTACCATATACAGTTACTTAAATGGAAACACTACTTATATTACACGTACTCTACACGTTTCTTGTTTTAGTTCTCACATCTCAATTTCATCATGTCCTCAATGGACATACTTTAAATTGTAATGGTTAGTAACAATTAACAATCCAAAGAGATGAATTTATCTAAAGATCAACTATTGCCATTATAATAGAATATGGTGAAGCTAAGTGCCGATAATCTTTCATTTGAGTAAGGAAAAAAAAAAAGCAGAGAGGGATTGGATTCCCTTTGCCCTTTTTCTCAATTCTCATCTTGCGTTCTCAATGCTTTTACTACCACTTCAGTCATACAATCACACCTACGTGGACTACACCATGCGCAAGAGAATCAATATGAACCTTCCCCTTTTTTCGTAGATAAAAGCCCTTGAATTTATATCCGGCAAACATCTAAAGAAGCTTTATTGAAGAGTTATTGCTACGTAGCATCACATTGTTCCGCTTGTACGCGTACGGCTAGGTCTATCCTCTACGATCCTTTAATTTTTAAGGAATGCCGCAATAATGCCTACGATTAAACAGATTCCTGATGTTCTTTTTTGCGTTCTAGCTAAAAGATACGGAGTAATAGATTAAGAAATTAGAGTAAATGAGAGTAAACATATGGAGGACTGGAGGAGAATCCCTGTTTAATATATATATATATATTCATGAATAATCGAATAAATTGATAAATTAAGCTAGTTTTACATCGGCGGTGGGCGGCGGCAGCCTTCTTTCTCTCTCTCCTTCTCTTCTTCTCTTCTCCTCTTCTTCTCTTCTCTTTCACGTAACTCTCTCTCTTTTTTTTTTTCTTCTTCTCTGCGTCTACTGTAGGCGTGTGAAGGGTTGGAGAGGGTTTTGTTTTTTTTTTATTTTTTTTTATTTGATAGGTAGTATAAGTTTAGTAAGGGTATTTTGATAATTTTGCCAAACAGTTGCCAAAACGGGAAAGTGTTTCCAAATGTTAAGGTATACTCTAAATTCCCAAAATAAGGTTTCATATACTTAAGAATAGACTCTCCCAATACTTTATACCATTAAAGTAACCCAAAAATGTGGGGTGTTACAATCTTCCCCCCTTAAAACAAAGATTCGTCCCGAATCTTTAAACCCATCTTTCAAAAGGCACACTCTTAACTAGTAACATTGATCACAGGTAAGATAGAATGGAGAGATAAGAACATGCTTGAGATAAGAACATGCTCGAGATGTCACTACAAAAGTAATTGAACGAGAAGTAAATTGAGTTGGGAATATTGTACTCGAGGTACAAAGAATCGATCAACATATGAGTCAAAGCACACATCGAACAATTTAATACATAGATCACATCAGCAGGCAATAAGGAACAAGTATGAACAAAGCGCGCGAGGCTCTCATCCCCCTTAAAATAAAGGTTTGTCCCGAACCGAATATACCTTAATTGAACAGATGAGGGTATTTCTCACGCATAACCGACTCGACTTCCCAAGTTGCCTCCTCAACGTTGTTATTGCACCATAGAACTTTCACCATTTGAGTCTCAGCTCGTCGAGTTTTGCGCACCTTGGTGTCCAAAATTTTCAATGGTGCTTCTTCGTAAGTCATTGTTTCATCTAACTCAATGGTCTCAGGGTTGAGTACATGTGTTGGATCACTAACGTATCGTCTGACCTGGGATACATGAAACACGTTGTGAACCTTTTCGAGATTTGCTGGCAAATCCAACTCATAAGCAACCTCGCCTATTCGCTTGGTCACTCTGTAAGGTCCAATGAACTTAGGGCTCAGTTTTCCTTTCTTCCCAAATCTCATTACACCTCTGACAGGTGACACTCGTAGTAGTACCATGTCTCCTTCATTAAACTCAATTTGACTGCGACTCTTATCTGAATAACTCTTTTGTCTGTCCTGCGCAGCCTTAAGTCTTTCCTGAATCAGTTTGACCTGGTCAGTCATTTCCAGGATGTAATCTAGACCCAAAACCATTGTTTCACTGATATCATTCCAACAGATAGGGCTCCTGCACTTCCTACCATAAAGAGCTTCATATGGAGCCATCTTGATAGAAGCTTGGTAGCTGTTGTTGTAAGAGAACTCTATCAAATCCAGTTTGTCCTCCCAACTTCCTTGGTACTGTAAAGCGCAGGCTCTTAGCATATCTTCCAAAGTCTGATTTGTCCTCTCTGTTTGGCCATCAGTTGCAGGGTGGAAGGCAGTACTCATTAAGAGTCTTGTTCCCAAGGCTTCTTGATATTTCTTCCAGAAACGAGAGACAAAACGAGCGTCGCGGTCAGAGACAATCTCCTTTGGTGTACCATGAAGCCTTAACACGTGATGAATATAGGCGTCGGCTAGCTGTTTCTTCTTCCACGTGTCCTTCATTGGTATAAAATGCGCACACTTTGTCAATCTGTCCACTATTACCCAAATCATGTTGTTGCCCTTAGGCGTCCTAGGTAATCCGGCAATGAAATCCATGGATATGGAACTCCATTTCCACTCTGGTACTGGTAAGGGTTATAGTTTACCTTGAGGTCTCTTGTGTTCACTTTTAACCTTTTGGCAAACCAAACACCTAGCCACGAAATCAGCCACATCCTTCTTCATTCCTGACCACCAGAACACCTTCCTCAAATCCTGATACATCTTGTCTCCACCTGGATGCACCGAGTATTTGCTCGCATGGGCCTCAGTTAGGATTTTATCCCTCAATGTAGTGTTATTAGGTAAGCAGACTCCATCCTCACTTCTTTTGAACAACTCAGGTTCCTTTGTTACTTTACCCATCAGTAGCTCGTCACACTCCTGTAAACCTTTGATCTCCTCGAATATACCGTTCTCAATCGCGGTTGTCCCCGAGGTCATCCCTGATTCTGTCAATTGCACTCCGAAATTAAGGAACTCATCTCGTAATTTCTGCCTTTGAACAACTAATTGACTGAATGTAGTGACTTTTTGCTCAATGCGACAGCTACAACATTCGCTTTCCCTTCATGATACTGTATCTCCATATCATAGTCTTTGATCAACTCTAACCACCTTCTCTGGCGCATATTCAACTCCTTCTGAGTGAAAATGTACTTTAAACTCTTGTGGTCAGAGAAAATCTTGAATGTGACCCCAAACAGATAGTGCCTCCACAGTTTCAGTGCAAAAATCACGGCTGCTAGCTCCATATCATGGGTCGGATAATTCTCCTCATAACTTTTGAGCTGCCTAGACGCATATGCAATCACTCTCCTGTTCTGCATAAGGACACATCCTAAACCATTCTTCGAAGCATCAGTGTACACCTCGTAAGGTACATTCTCATCAGGTAATGCTAACACTGGCGTCGTGGTTAACAGTTCTTTAAGAGTCTGAAAGGCTTTCTCACAAGTCTCATCCCACTTATACTTCGTAGTTTTCTTCATCAAAGTTGTCATTGGTTTAGCAATCTTGGAGAAATCCTTCACAAACCTCCTGTAGTATCCAGCTAATCCCAAAAAGCTTCTAATTTCTGTTACATTCTTTGGGGTCGGCCAATCCTTAACTGCGGTCTACTGCAACTCCGTCTTTGGATATCACATGCCCCAAAAAGGCTACCTTATTCAACCAGAATTCACACTTCGAGAATTTACCATATAATTGCTTCTCTCTCAGAATTTCCAACACAATCCTCAAGTGGTTCTTATGTTCCTCTTCAGTTTTGGAGTAAATTAAGATATCATCGATAAATACTACTACAAATTTATCCAAGTAGGGTCTGAAAGTGCGATTCATGAGATCCATGAACACTGCAGGCGCGTTGGTCAACCCAAATGGCATAACCGTGAATCGTAGTGTCCGTATCTAGTTGAAAACGCAGTCTTTGGCACATCTTCTTCAGCTACCTTCAACTGATAGTACCCAGACCTTAAGTCAATCTTTGAGAACACACTTGCACCCCTCAGTTGATCAAACAGGTCATCAATCCTAGGTAAGGGATACCTGTTTTTGATGGTGACATTATTCAACTCTCGATAATCGATACATAGCCTCATTGATCCATCCTTCTTTCTCACAAATAAGACCGGTGCTCCCCAAGGTGAGACACTTGGTCTAACATATCCTTTCTCCACCAATTCATCTAACTGCTTCTTAAGCTCTTGCATTTCTACCGGTGCCATTCGGTAAGGTGACTTAGCAATCGGTCCCTTTCCAGGGACTAACTCAATCTTAAACTCTACCTCTCTCATGGGTGGCATCCCCGGTATTTCTTCAGGAAAAACATCAGGGTAATCACATACAACAGAGACATCACTCAACTCCGGGTATTCTACTCTAGTGTCTCGTACATGACATAAGAATAGAGGTTCTCCCTTGGTTATCTGTTTCTTCAGGTTCATAGCTGATACAAACTTTATTCTTGGTCTCTTGAGTAGTACACGATAAGTCACATGGGTGTTTTTCTGTCCCTGAAGTGATATCTTTCCTATCCAACAATCTATTCTTGCTTTATACTTACCCATCCAATCCATTCCCAAAATCACATCAAAATGGGTTAGGGGAAAAACTATCAAGTCAGATTTGAACTCATGTCCACAAATCACTACAGGTACATCTTTAAACTGACTCTCACATACAATACTAGACCCATCAGGCAAAGAAAACTCAAAATTTACTGCAGAACTATCCTTAAGCCCACATTTCTCAACAATCTTATCAGCAATAAACGAATGGGACGCACCACTATCAAATAGAACATTTGCAATTACTGAGTTAACATGAAATTTACCCGATATGACGTCGGTATTTTCATTCTCCTCCGGTTTCATGGCATATAGTTGTCCTGTGGCTTTCTTAGCCGGGGCGGCTACACTGGCCGATCATGCCTGCTTAGCTGGCGCCGCGTAGGTTGTCCCCCTAGTTGGTGCCGGATTCTTGTAGGTGTTGTTTGAACCTGCATAGCCACTTTGAGCCTTGAAATTCTGGAATCGATTGGGTGCTACAGAGTTACTCCCAGATGTCACAGATGGCTTTCCATTTAACTTGGAGTAGCACACATTAGCCTTATGCCCAAGTTTTCCACAATTGTAACATGTGACCTTATCACCATTGCACAACTTCCCAAGGTGCCTAATTCCACACTTGAAACAAGGTTTCTCGTACTCAGAGTCCTGGCTACGAGCTCGGTTGTGGGAAACATTCTTGTAGTTAGATTTCCCAACCCCAGCAGATTTAGCTTTTCCTTTGAAATCCCCAAAATTCCCTCTCTTATTGGGTATGTTCATTAGATCAAAGGGGGTCTCTTTCCTCTTTCCCCCGAGTTCAGCACTCATTGTCTCCATATTCTGTTCTGCTGTTGTAGCCCTCTCATAAACATCTTTGACGGTATGGAATCGCTCAGAGGCAAACCATCCCTTAATGCTCCAAAGCAGCTTCTTGCGAAAGCAGGCGGCTCTAGCAGCCTCAGTTGGCGTCACACTCTCAGCAAACCTATTCAAATCCTCAAACTTATCATGAAAAAAATTCCTTAACAGACATGCCTTCAGTTTGCTGAAATGCTTCAAATTCAGCTGCCTTCTGTTCCTTCAAGTGATCTGGAAAGAATTCTTTTTCCAAGAGATACTTGAAAACTTTCCAGTCCCTAAACCTCTGGATGACAGACCCATCAGCTTTCTCCTCCAACACTGGCTTATAGAACTCTTCATGAATTTTCATCCACCATCTCCCAACTACCTCCTTAAGGTAAAATGCAGCAACTTTTACCTTCAGATTATCTGGGACACCAACAGCAGCAAAAATCCTCTCCATATCCTCTATCTAATCAAGCAGGATACTTGGTTCTCCTTTCCCAGTAAAGTTCTCAGGCCGTTTCTTCTGTACGGCATCTGACATCTTGGCCAACAACAAATCATCATCTCTACCTCCATTACCGGCAGTAGCCCCACTGCCGTTAGTTGCAGTATTGTTGTTGTTGGCATTATTAGTATTATTTTGGGCCATATGTTGCATAGCCTCAACCATCACCTGTTGTTGCTGTGCCATTTGTGCTAAAATGGCTGTCAAGTCGGGAACGTTGTTTCGCACCATGCTATAAGTAACAACGGTTGTATCAGATGTAACCCACTTCACTCTCATATTCATATAGATGTTAATAAGCATAAATAGATATAATTCAATCAAAACATTAATAACAGATCGCGTAATCAACGAATCGTAATAATAATTCAATGCAGAATTAGTAATATAATCAATAACCGACTATTCGTCTCGCACGAGTTTAACTTTCTAGAGATTTTTTTTTTTTTTTTGAATACCTGACTCGTGTTACTGTAGCACGGGACGTGCCGGGTTCAGAACCTCAGACGCACGAATTTTCGAGAATAGCAACAACAACCAAGCCATATAAGATCAAATAGCATTTAATTCGCAACAATCTCGTGTTATAATTGAAATAACATAATAGTATTGGGGTATTGTCCCCAATTTAGAGTACATAAACAATGAAAAGCTCGTCGAAAATATAACAAAACATTAAATGGTAAAGTTCAACAACAAAACACAATCGAAGTCTAGAATAACTGGGCCTTATGCCTTTATTCGTAAGTCTTTATATTATCCTTCTAAGCATCAATACTAGGGTCATAATCCCCATCGTTAGGAACTTCTCCTCCATCGTCTTGTTCTGAGTCGCTCGAGTTCTCATCCGAACTGATGTCAACTATCTCTTTAGCAGGAGGCTCAACAATAATATTCTCTTCATCTTCACTTGTGGGGGTACTAGGCTCCTCCTCTGTTTCCTCAGGCACATCCTCTCCTGTTTCCTCAGGCACATCCTCTCCTATTTCCTCAGGCACATCCTCTCCTATAGGTGAGGGTGGAGGGTCAGGTGAAGGGTTTGATTCCTCAATCTTAACTTTTTTCTGACTTAGCTGGCTAGGTCCCTCATGCTCTTGGGATTGAACTCTCTTTCCATTCATCAAATTGGTTCCATGAGGCTCCGGAACAGGGTTACTGATATGTGGGTTCATGGGCACAGGGGGTATGTAGACTGGAGGATTATCAGGTGCGAGAACTGGGCTAAGGGATACCTCATACTCCCACTCTAAGATCGCCTCCAATCGATTGAGGGTAATCGGTCTACCTGATCTATCCCTCAAGTATTCAGGACTTCCTGAGAGACATGCATAGTAGGCATTCCTTTCAAGTCTAGCTCGAACTTCCTCCCAACGGGGTTGTGCCTTCAGATTAATCAATGTCACAAACACTTGGACCTCATTTCTAACCACCCATGGGAATCTTTCAGCAGCCTCAACAAATTTGGCCCTCATCCTGCCGACAAAATTCTCTACAGACTCTCCAATTCTCATTCGATCCTGGAAAGTTTCAGAAGAAAAAGCTATGTGATCCGTTATTGACCAAGGACCATCCATTGAACTCACTCCAGATGGACCGAACTCCCAAACGTAAACATGTGAACCTGCCATTCTGTCAGTATTCCAAAGAGATCAACTAGGTGCGTTAGTATCCCAAACTATTTGTATACTCCAAATAAAACATAGGTTAATCTTTGTCAATATGAACCTCCTCTCTAGTAACACGTAGCAGTTAGCACGTAGCATGCGAATGAATGCACCCATCCCATTCCCAGTTTAAATGATTTTTGAAAACAAGTTTGAAAACTCTAATAGACTCGACGAATCATAACCTAGCGCTCTGATACCAACTGTAACAACCCTAAATTTTTCCAACTATAAATAGAAATAATTTAGAATTGTCACGCCACAATTGACTATCGAGTCAATTGCTAGGCTAGAAATTCAATTACAATACCAATAGAAAACAATGCAGCGGAAGTTTTAAAATGTCGAACCTACAGTTCTCAAAACAAATTCTCAAATTACAACCAAAATGAAATAAAATCTGAAATGAAATATTTCTTTCGAAACAAATCCCCAATCATGAATCAGCTTCGTAAGCATGCAGCCACAACATCAAGACCTGTCAACTATGCCATCGAAGATTGACATAGGCCCCAGAACACGGTAGGGACGAACCAGAAAACAGAATGTCAGCACAGGCTGAGTAAGAAGAAATAAGCATAAAGAAAAGATAAGATACGCGCCTTGAGGCGCGTAGCTAACAAGAACGAATTGACGTTATAGCATACGAATATCAAAGGCAATAGATAACATAATCAAAGGAGTATCGCCGCTCATACAATAGAATTATTTATTTTATTTTGGCCAAGGTCCTACCCCATAGCCCCACTTATCGAACTATGTTCGAGCTAGAGTCGTAGTTATCGCCCTAATAATCCCTAGTGTGCACACCCCTCGCTAGACAGCCGGTAGGACGAGTTTCCATCTAGGAGGAAGATTAAAAGGAAGTCGGTAGCTAACCCGACCCACAGTACCTTGATCAGAGGTATATCAAAACGACGATCGGCCGAGCCGAATATACGTCGAGACTCTAGGTGGATTCAATTATTTTCAATTCTTTCATCCATTTTATATATATTATTTGAGGATGAGTTATTCAACAATACGATTTATCAGAAAGTAAACGAGACATGCTAGCAACAAAAGAAACATAAACGAGAACCAACACACCACTCGACCAAGAGGCCGAGTGGAGTCCTCGGCCAAGAAGCCGAGGGGCCGAGAAAGAGCAAAGGCCGAGAGGCCGAGGGAGGCAAACGGCCGAGAGGCCGAGAGGGCAGACGGCCGAGAGACCGAGAGAAACCAAAAGGCCGAGAGGCCGTGTCATGCGAGAAAGTTAGAGATTCAAGTGATCAAAACTAGCGAAGGTAAGTCGAATTCAATTATGAAATTGGAACAAATAGCATGTGATATAAAACGATTGTGTGTAGCAAGGCACAAGATGATTAAACAAGGTTTATCAACAAGACAATAGCTAGTGAGAGTTTGTATCAACGTTCTTACCTTACTAGCGAATTCTCAAGATCAACCCAAGACTTAAAATGGAACTTCCTCGAACACACAACCTAAAACCATACAACAATACACTAATTACTAACCAACACCCTTGTAGTGCATTCAAAGCAATCTAAACTTAGATTTCATCGATCAAATGATCTCCAAACGACACCAATTTCGCACAACAACCCCTTAAGCATACTAACAACATGAATCCATCATTAAAACATCCTAATAACAACTTAAACCATCGAATAGGGTAATTTTCAGAAATGGGCAGAATATAGAATCATCATTATAACACCATAAAACTTCATCAAACCATAATCCATGTTTACCCGTCTCATAACAAGTATCCCCTTCAAATTTCATATGAATCTACCCATAAAATCACTCATAAAATTCATATAAACCCTAATTTCAAAACCCTAATTTGAAAATCAATCAATCATGCATCAAAACCACAATTTAGCATGATCATAATCCAATAGAACAATTTCTAACAATCTAACCTAAATCATAGTACAATTGATAAAAATCTAGAAATGCCCTAATTAGAAATGATGATCAAAGGTGAAGAAACTCACTACTCTTGATTATAAAATCAAGAGAGGGGACGGTAGGGCGGCGGTGGTGACCGGTGGTGGGCGGCGGCCGATCGGCGGTGGGCGGCGGCAGCCTTCTTTCTCTCTCTCCTTCTCTTCTTCTCTTCTCCTCTTCTTCTCTTCTCTTTCACGTAACTCTCTCTCTCTTTTTTTTTTCTTCTTCTCTGCGTCTACTGCAGGCGTGTGAAGGGTTGGAGAGGGTTTTGTTTTTTTTTTTATTTTTATTTGATAGGTAGTATAAGTTTAGTAAGGATATTTTGGTAATTTTGCCAAACAGTTGCCAAAACGGGAAAGTGTCTCCAAATGTTAAGGTATACTCTAAATTCCCAAAATAAGGTTTCATATACTTAAGAATAGACTCTCCCAATACTTTATACCATTTAAAGTAACCCAAAAATGTGGGGTGTTACACTCGCTTACATTGGATTAGATGATGTAGCGGAACTCACACCTTATTTTGATGAAAATGAAACCCTGGTTTTCCCCTGGGGGATGTAATTGTAGCTAGTAGTACGTACGTAGTTCTATTATTTTCGTCGTGTACCCAAAGAAAAAAGTGGAATTACTCATACTTTAGGTAGTTAAAGTTGTATTCCGTATTTGTCAAACCTTGGTTACCCAAAATTAAAAAAAAAAATTAAAAAAAAAACTTTTTAGTTTTATGCGAGCAGTCATTAGCTCGTGGGCTAGGCCAGCTACGGATCTTTTTTTTTTTTTTTGTGCTAGTGTAACTAATCACTTTAATTTGTCAATCATCCATTAAAGTTAAATGTATGTCCTATTTTCTTTGGAGATTAAGCACACACTTTAATTTTTACACCGCTATCACCGGTACGACATTTTCGAGCTCTCTAGATTAGTAATTTAGAACCAAATTAATAATAGTAGAATACACTGCACCTGGCCTCTAGGTTATGGCTATTGTTTGTAGTCCGTTTCCACCGGTCTCTACCCTTTACGGCTCTACTGCCACTGACATATCCATCTAGGTAGTTGCATGGAATTGTCGTCACAACTCCGACTGATGTCTCCAAAAAGGACTTTGCTAACCTTTTTATTTCGGCAAATTCCCATGGTGCCCCCGAACTATGTCAGAATGCTCGTGGTGCCCCTATGTTTGAAACTTGTACACTGTGGTGACCCCGAACTTTACCCCAACCAGCACATGGTGCCCTTCCCACCCTTGACCGTTAACTCCGTTAGTCCTTTGACCATTAAGTGATGACATGACAGTGATTAGTAGTTGGCGGGAAAATTAATTAAGGATTAACTATTATTAATTAAAAAAAATTAAAAAAATAATTTAAAAATAATTTTCTTTTTCTCAGAAACTCGAAAAATTTTCATAAAAAAATTCAAATTTACAAAAATTAGTGCACATGGTGCCCCTGAACTTTACCCCCAAGTGCACATGGTGCCCCCTAACTTTACCTCCTAGTGCACATGGTGCCCTTCTGACTCTTGTGTAACGGCTAGTTTGAGAAATACCCGTTGTGAACTTCACTATTGTGTGTATTTAAACAACATTATACCTCCAATGAGCTTATAAAACAATCACTCTTCTCAAAACACTCATAACCTTCCTCAAACACATATTGAAATTAAATAAACGGAAAATTCACGTGGTGTCCCTGAGGTTTACCATTTTGCGCGTGGTGTCCCTATGTTTAAAACTTGTACATTGTGGTGTCCCTAAGATTTGCAAAATGCGGTACATGGTGTCCCTCAAGCTAACGGTGTTAACTTTTTCCGTTAAGTGATGACGTGGCGGCCATTTATAAATTTAATTTGATATTAATTCAATTTTGTAATTTCTGAAAATATCAAAAAAATTAAAAAATTCATTAAAAAAAAAGTTTCAAAATCAATTTTAATAATTATTGGGAAAAAAAATCGCAAAAAAAATCAAGTTATATAATTTTAAAAGCAATTCTAGTGAAAAATTTTCGAAAATTCTCTAATATCTGTAAATTTCAGTGCACATGGTTTTCCTCTGAACTATACACACTAATGTACATGGTGTCCCTGAACTATACACACTAGTGTACATGGTGTCCCTCAGGTTTGCATTACAATGCACATGGTGATCCTATGTTTTTGTTTTTTTATTGCAACCGCTAGTTACAAAAGTGAAATGGCCTTGAAGGATTTGAAGGTGTATCGGAGGATCTAATGTGAGTGTTAATCCATGAATTTGATTTGATTTAATAATAATGTTTGCTTTGGAAAGAAGGAGAGAAGTATTATGGGAGAATTGGTATCTATTTTTACATATATATGCAGGTACAACGGCTACTTTTGTAACTAGCCGTTGCAATAAAAAAAATAGAAACAGGGGGTCACCATGTGCACTGTAATGCAAACCTGAGGGACACCATGTACACTAGTGTGTATAGTTCGGGGACACCATGTGCACCGAATTTTATAGATATTAGACAATTTTCGGAAAAATATGACTCAAATTACGTTTAAAATTATATAAATTGATCTTTTTTGCGAAACTTTTTTTCCAATAATTATTACAACTGATTTTGGAACTTTTTTTTTTTAGTTTTTTTTTTATTTTTTTAAATATTTTTAGAAATTACAAAAATTAATTTTCAATTTTTTTCTTTTTTCCAAAAATCACAAAAATGAATTAAACCCAAGTTAAATTTATAAATGGTCGCCACGTCATCGCTTAACGGAAAAAAGTTAACACCCTTAGCTTGAGGGGCACCACGTACCGCGTTTTGTAAATCTCAGGGACACCACAATGTACAAGTTTCAAACATAGGGACACCACGCGCAAACTGGTAAATCTCGGGGACACCGCGTTAATTTTCCGTTAAATAAATTACATGAATTCCAGTTCATGTTATAAGAAGGGCACCACGTGCAGTGGGAAGTAAAGTTAGGGGGCACCATGTGCACTTAGGGTAAAGTTCAGGGGCACCATGGGCGCTAATATTTGTAAATTTGAATTTTTTTGTAATTTTTCGAGTTTCTGAGAAAAAGAAAATTTAAAATTTTTTTAAAATTTTTTTTTAAAATTTTTTTTATTTAAATTATAGTTAATCATTAATTAACTTTCCCGCCAACCACTAATCACTGCCATGTCATCACTTAACGGTCAAAGGACTAACGGAGTTAACGGTCAAGGTTAGGAAGTGTACCATGTGCTGACTGGGGTAAAGTTCGGGGGCATCACAGTGTACAAGTTTCAAACATAGGGGCACCACGAGCATTCTGACATAGTTTGGGGGCACCACGGGAATTTGTCGTTTTTATTTCAAACACAAATGTCGTCAAACTAAAAATAAAATTGTGCATTTCAAATATTTCGAAGTTTATAGTTCATACCGCCTAACAATGTGCTCTCCTGATGGGCTGAAATTGTATTACTACCACAAGTCTTCTAGGCTTTTAGGCTTTTAGGGCATGTACGAATGGCTAAAGTGTAGTACTCCACACCACATTACCGATCTACTAAGTATTAAAAATGAACCAGATTAGCGTATCCGGTTCCGAGTATAAAAGCCCTTTTGATGTACACGGTTTCACGTTTTTTTATCAGTATCATAATATTTTTAAGTTCAAATACCCACAGTTGTGTCTCCACAAACGAATTGGACATAAAAGACATATAAGATCCATTACACGTTGAGGAGAATTATAGAGGGAGACAATATGTTGGTTAATTTAATTAGACATTATCCTGACTAAAGATTTGGTACCTTACCTCGGAGCTAAGTACCCGTGCATCTTGCCCTCTTCAACAACCATTGGGACATTTTTAAATCATCGATCTTAAACTAAGCAAGTGATCAGTGTGCGTGGACTACTCATGAAACATGATGCTCAAGGAATCTCATATTCATATAGATCCCTAGCTTGAGTTTTTTATGGAGATTTACACTTGCTAATTTCTTTTCGTTTTCGTTTACCCTAGGCAATTACGATGTACTATATCACATTGCTTTATTGTTTTAGCAAAAAATGATTTAATGTGTGAAACCGTAACCGTTTATCTCCGGTACAATTTTATCGAGGGCACTATTGGGCCGTTCATAAAGACTACTCTTTGTTATTCATATATACCCTTAATTTCGTACTATATGAAAGCGCTTATGTCTTACCCTACGCATATTATTTTAATATTTTTAAATTGATGGTTCCTTCTACAATTCAAAGTTCTCAATAACATGAAAATATATGACCCACTTGAAGAAGAAGATCCGTCATTTATCCAACTTAAGATGAAATGAATCAGAGTTAATATGGTGGAAATGCTAGGGAATGTACTTATTAATCTGGCCAATTCCAAAGTTCATTATTACTTCTTTAAATATGGTCAAATTTATTTAGTCATATTTTCACGCACCCAACTTAATTAGTCATGCGTCACTGATTGAAACTTGCGTATCGGATAAATGTACCAATTGCATTAATTTAGATTTTCACTGAACTGGTATAAAAGGCAGAAAGTCTCCAATAGATTTTCATAAGTGTCGAAGCTTAGCCAAAGAATATTGATCATATTTGAAACTGTTTAATTATTGTCTATCTTCTACGAAGAAAAAGATACAATGGCTCGCTATGTAGCAGTATGCATGGTTTTTCTAATGGTTATGTCACTTTTCATCGCTTCATATGTAAGCACTTTTTCTTAACCCACGCGTTTTTTTTTTGAAATTTTGTTACACGCACCTATGTCCTCACATTTCATGGACATTGGTGTTTTAGAGAGGGTTTTTCATTCCCTTAAAACTGTTTTAATTAGTTTTATTTTGCTTTAGATGTTACTTCTTCATCTTAACTGTCCAATCAACTGATTTCTCCTTTAATGATTTCAGGCTGGTGGAGAAGGATCCGTTAGTAAAGAAGGTACATAATAGTTCACGAAGTATTTATACAATTTCAGTATTCCATATTGTTACTTGGACATTATTAAACCATGTGTATTAGCTAATGTTTTTCTAAATGGGTTATACAGAGTGTCCAAGTGAATGCGATAGGCGGTGTGCAAATGCGTGGAGACATGAGGATTGCATATACTTCTGTAATCTGTGTTGCGAAACATGTTTGTGTGTGCCTTCGGGAACAGCCGGAAACAAAGAAGAATGTCCGTGTTATAACGATTGGAAGAATAAGAAAGGCACCTCCAAATGTCCATAGGTTACCTGTATGCTTTGGTTATCATGTAAGGGGAGGTGATGAAATGTAATCACATATCATAACTACAAATCATGCTTTGTGTTAATAAAAATGGAACAAAAGTGCAACTTATATATTTTGCCATCGACGTTAAAGTTCCGAAAACAAAATCTATATACTTCTTTATTAAGTTCTAAGGTTAATAGATTTTCTTTTCCCTTAAGGTTTAAAGTTCACACAAATCACGTTCATGGTATATTGACGGAGTTATGAACCCTATTGATTCCCAAATTAAAGCATCGATTTCTCATATTGTGACTGTATCTCGTCGTCATATTTGAGTTTCGATGGATTTCAGTTGTTGTTTACACGAACAGTATCTACTATCGAGTCCCCTCCGTCTTAAAAAAAAAAAAAAAAAATGAACATTGTCTCTATAAGCACAATTTTCAAACCACTTTAATTTAGGTTTGTCTAGACGCAATTTTGTTCTCCTTAGCTATATGATTACGGGATCACCAGTACTTCCGATACTACACATAATGTTATTTTCCCACTACGAAAGTGAAATCAAACGAAAGCCGAAAGGTAAAGAAAGTACGGAGTAATAAGAAGCAGGTTCACATCTTAACATACAGAACTACCGTGTTGTACAAGCGAAATAAAAAAGGCCTTAAGCCCATCTATAAAGGAGAAAGCTTCTCAGAGACTCAAAGGCTAAACAAGGCCCAAACTTCACTTTCCTGACCGAAAGCAAGGGAAAGCGATCGTTGCAATCATCAACAACAACTGCTAGACACGTAAAAGCAAGATCCTAACAAGTTCCCTGAATAACCCAAATGCAAGTGCTTCTTCACTTTATCTTTCCTTTTCCAGTAGGGGATTTCTGATCTCGAACAACCGCGAACTTCCTGATCTTCTCCCTTACGAACTTCTCATATATAAAGGCCGCACCCCTGAACTGCGGTAACACTAGCCACGATACCAACAACAGCTTTAATGTGTACCAAATCGGCATCCTGCATCGATAATTTTACATTATATGTCAATTCTTCTTGATAAGGGAACGTTTATTATCCTATCAGTCTAATTGAAATTCAGAGGAAATGACAATGTGCCTGGAGGGTGATACCAAAATCAGTATCATAACTCGTGCATACTAAAGTTATCTCAATTCGTTACATTAACTTAAGTCGTAATCATAGAGTGATGAAAGCTCAATTGCAAACTGCGAAATAGAACAAATATAATGTGGATTTTTCTAACATGTGTCGGACACATGATAAATAAATTCTATTCAAATGATGACTTCCTCAATAAATCAATAATCTCAAATTTTTTTTTTTCATGTGAGAATCTAATTTAATTAATGAAGAAAATGCACTATCATGTGGACACATGTTTGAAAAACCGATAAAATAATGAGAAATGTCAATCAGAAACATACCACTCCAAGATAGGCTGGAGTACAATCTCAGTGAGAGTGAGGAAGGAGTACAAAATCCAATAAGCCAACCACTGTTGATCGTCTTCTTTTGATGGGCTTTCTATAGCTAACACGGATGCGTACCTACATATTCAATTTACAACCCAATATAAACAACACTATCCAGCAAAGAAACGAAACATAAAGAACCTAATTAAGAAACAAAGGAGCGCATAATACATTGCGTTGTAAAGGAGAAAGAAATCGAAAAGAGGCAAACATTGAAACTTGAGTGTCATGTAACTTACAATGGATAGAGTAGCATCATTATTGGCCTGTAACAGAGAAATTACAGAAACAATAAGAATCATGAAATCCAAAATAACAAGTATAACAATATGTACTCACTCCGACACTCCGTACTTTTGGATTGTTAACGTTTCTAAATAGACGAAAATCATATAACTATGAAATAAGTAAACACTTCAAAAATGAGAAACTTAGAACTTACCCAGCGGCAGAGTGTACATGAGTAAGCAAGGTCAAAAGTTTACCCATGTCCTTCAATATTAATGAACTTGGTAAAATTTAACGAGTTGGTAAAAGTAAAGTTTGAGTGAGAGCAAATAGAATGTCAAAGAAACGGGTAATTATTAAGAGTGGCAAGCTATAAGATGGGAGTTTTGGGAGACATTTGCGAGAAGACAACGGTTATATATGCAGAGTTATAAAGGCAGGGTCACGTGGCAGAAGAGGATCTGATTCTGCCAATAACGTGTCCGATGTGCCATGCCACCGTCCCACTCAGTGCTATGTCGGTCATTAAATAGACCCTTCTTAGTACTAATTTTGTCTTGTAACGGCCGAAATACCCTGAGGTCGGTATCGACCGTCTCAAGTCGCTAGACTATCTTGATTGACATAGTGTTATCCCCATTAAATCAAGTGTGCATTACTATGGTTTGTTTGATATGGTTTTCTATTTTTAAATTTTTTATTTTTTCGAAAACCAAGGTCTCGTTTTTGAAACCAGAAAAAGTGGTTTTTAATTGTCAGTTTTCATTTTCCATATGACTACTATAGTACCAAAAAATTTAAATTTAATTTTGTAACTTATTTAATTAAATTTTTTAGGCAAAAAAAAAAACCAAAAACTGAACACGGCAGCGAAACTGAACGGGCACTAAGCTTTTGTCATAGAATGTCACGATGGTTGGTTAACCATTACTCCCTCCATTCATTTCATTGCTTCTCGCTTTCCTTTTAGGCTAATTCACTACTAATCTTAGTTTTAGTAACTTTTGAGCCAATGAAATACCAACTAAACGTTAGATGCCCCTTTTCCAGTTGATTTTAATACTTTTTAATCCATTTCTAAAACTTTGTGCAAAAGGCAACAAGAATCTTGGAAATGAATGAAGGTAGTACAATATAGAACTAGTTCGTATACCCGGCCGTGCCTGTGCTACCTATTGATATTGTTTAAACTCGTTTCATAAAAATGTTTGTTATGTTGTCATAATATTAATAAGAACGATATTTTACATTATTTTTTATTTATATGATATTATTATTTATTTATACTAACTTATCATATTTTTATATTCTTGCACTTTACGTCACCCGTTTCATTATTTGATTTTCATTTCATATTTCGTCGCCCGTTTACTATTTCATTATCATGCACCTGTTATACTTTTTAATTTTTATTCCACTATCCCGCCACTCGTTATATCACATTATATTTCAATTTATTTACATAAATTAGTTTTACCATAAATGGCTAACTTATCACCATAAATTTTAAATTAGGTAATAATTGTCATATTATATACTAGTAGTTCGGTTTTTCTAACGTGTGCCCTAAGGATACATGATAAGCACTCAAAACTTTCTTTATTTAATTGAGATTCTGCTCAAATAATACTCCCTCCGTCCTCTAATGATTGTTAAATTTTTCTTAATCGTTTGTCCTAATAAAATGCTTATATTCTCTTCTAAACATTACTTATATCGCTTTCATATTTTTTTGGCATATTTCATTCACTTTTATCAGTAAAAAATTAATAACTTAGGTATTACACAAATATGTAAATTTTTTAAAAAATTTCTGTTTTCGATTTTAATAATCATTAGAGGATGGAGGGAGTAAATGAAATGTCATATTTTGTTTACCCAAGTGGGAATCTCACTCAAATGAGGAAAGGAATAAGTTCTTATCATAATCCGTATAATAGGAAAGATTTGTTTTTAAGTTTAAATGGATAGTGCTAAATTAGATTACAAAAAACGGTAAACGGGTTTGACCGCACCGATAATGAGAAGTGAGAGTCCACTTTACAAGTCAAATTAGGTTCCATCTCGCCGCACTTTAATCTCACTTGTGCTGACCCTGGAAATGTTTTGAAGAGGTCACCCATGCGGCCATGCAGAGGCTATCTACTCCCTAGGAAGTCGATACTTTGTTTCGTATGAATAGTAGTGTCAATTACTTCATACACAAGTAAGTACAGTGCGGATCACCCGTCCCAATTTCGTGTCCCACTCCGTGTACCCCTCCAATCACGTGTTACCGTTTCAAAAATTTCTCAAAAGAATATAATCTTTAAAAGATAAAATAATGAAATGGTGGCACGTGATTGGAGGGGTACACGGAGTGGGACGGGTGATCCGCACTGAAGTATGAACTCCTTATATCTCTTAAACCTCAATCCTCTTATGGCTCGTTTGGCAAGTGGGATAAGATATGAGGGATAAGAAGGTGGGATTAGGGAGGGATAAGAGATTTTTAATCTCATCCCTAGTTTGGTAACATGAGGGGATTAGAGGTTGGGGATGAGAAAAGATGTATTAGTTAATTGTTATAAGACAATTTTACCCCATAATAATAAAAACATTATTTCTCACTTAATAGTGGCATATGTGTCATTTTAATTGAATTTTATCCTACTCCCTAATACCTAGCCCTGCCCCCAATAGAGATCTTCTGTCCCACTATTTGTCCCACTCCCTGTACCAAGCCAATAGAATGATAGGAAAACAGAATATTTATCTATATAAATTAAAGATTTAATAAAATTATTTGATTTTTCTATCATCCTATTGGCTTGGTACATGGAGTGGGACAAATAGTGGGACAGAAGATCTATACCCTGCCCCCCTAGGTATTATTTTGTTGGGATAAGTTATCCCATACCACTCCGTCCCAAATTAAACTTCCCATGGATTTTGAAATCCCCTCACATAACACTATTTGATGGGAAGTTTAATTTGGGACGGAGTGGTATTCTCTATCTCACTACCTAATCCCCCATGCCAAACATGGGAATATAGACTATTATGATTATTTATATTATCGCATAAAGCAAACAACCCCTTAAATCTTGGCTGTTACACATACCTAATACTTTTAACCGAAACTTTCCCCATTGGCAATTGTACGAGGATTTTGTTTGGACTTAACAAAAACAATCGGTCTTTGAATTTGGCAATTTGCGCGAAAGTTCATCTCAAACAAAAGTTTAGCCTACAAGTTTAGTAGTATAGGTCCGACCAATTGATTTTAGGGTTAATTCACGTGGTACCCTTGTGTTTTGCCGATTTGCATGTGGTACTCAATGTTTTGTAAAATTGTACAAAATACCCTCGATATTTTACTGTTTGCACACAGTACCCTAAACTTAACACTCCCATTAACACCGTCAACTTTTTAAAAAAAAAAAAGAGAGTTAATTCACGTGGTACCCTCGTGTTTTACCAATTTGCATCTGGTACGCATTGTTTAACAAATTTGTACCAATTACCGTCAAGAAATGACCTTGATTTTCTCCTTAATCACCATATTCAATCTTCCCAACCACCGTCATCAACATCTTCTTCCTTTTCCACCACCACCATCATTTCCACCCATAATAAACACCATAACCACCATTTTTTCCTTCTCCATTGAAACCAACTTTTAGACGGCGTTAACGGAATTTTAAAGGTAAGGGTATCATGTATAAACAGTCATATCTTCAGAAGATTTGGTACAAACTTGTAACACTGGTTACCACGTGCAAATCGGTATAACACGAGGGTACCACGTGAATTACCCTATTTCTTAAAAACAAAAGTTAACGGTGTTAACGAGAGGGTTAAGTTTTGGGTACCGTGTGCAAAAAGTCAAATCTCGAAGGTATTTTGTATAAATTTGCAAAACATAGAGTACCACGTGCAAATCAGTAAAACACGAGGGTACCACGTGAATTAACCCTTGATTTTAACTACATGAAAATCCGAGTCAAGTCGTACACCTCGCAATAATTGATTGTATAATATAAAGGCTTAATCTAGGGACTTGCTATATGTCGCCCTAAAAAATGCTAATCATCGCCCTGTATTCGTATAATTACTCGTATTTCTATTTAGACCCTTACTAATCCTTACTTAGTTTGCTAATTAATTTTTCCCTCCCTAATTATCAATCCTCCCTGTTTTTCCCTCCTTTTTTCCTCCTTTTACCATCAATGTTTCTACCATCAATGCTACTTCTTTCTGAATTGCAAACAAATTAAAACAAATTGCAAACAAATTGATAACAAATTAAAGCAAATTCCCGAAGTCCCCTCCAAAATCCCGAACTCCAAATTCCCGAACCCAACTCCAAATTCCCGAACTCCATCATCCCCAACTCCATCATCTCGACCATCCCCCGAGCTATGAAGTGACGTGTTGGAGAAGATTTGAAGAATGCAAAAATGAGTTCAAATGAGAATGTAAGTTATTTTGGAATTCTTGTAATTCAATGTATTTCATCATTCATTGTATTATCTTTGAGTAAATTTTGATGATTTACACCATTTATTTGAGCTGAGAAGACGTTTACATCATCATTGCATTATTTAGAGTAAATTTCGTTCACTTACGGCATGAAAATTGAGCCCAGAAATGTCCTTGGCCGTGTAGAAAACACGGCCCGCACCATGGTCGAGCCGTGTGAAAAACACGGCCCGACCATGGTCGAGCCGTCTTTTTCACACGGCTCTACCATGGTGCGAGCCGTGTTTTCTACACGGTCGTGCATGGTAGTGGCCCACAAACATTGAGCCTCGTGTCCAAAAGCTGGCAGTAATATTCGTTATCGAATACGTCATGTGGATGAATAATGTTGTTTCTGAATGAATAAAGAGTCTTTTACAATGAATAAATTAATGATTGGGTGTAAATGAGAGTCTGAATCAATGATTTAAATTTTCAATGACCATGTAAAGCAAAATATGTTATTTCTGTCCTTGTTTTCTATTGACCTCGTCAATGACACTCTGAATGAATATAAGTGTATAAAATGAATAATTCAACTTTTTTTCACTAAATTTAACTGTTGAATTTAAATTAGATTTACAATATATTGATTTGATGTATATGTAACGTAGGTGAATACTCGAGATTACGGTGGAGACAAAGTGAATTATAATCATTTGATCGTGACGGATCAAAAATTCCCGTCTTTCGACGAAGCCTTCGTTTGGGCGAATGAAATTGCAAAGAGCAAGGGTTTTTTCTTGGTAAAATCTTCATATAAAAGAAACAAGAACAAATACAAGCCTAATTTATGGTGACAGTACCTACATTGCGAGAACGGCCCTAGAAAACGGAGTGGAGAGGCATCGGTTGATAATCCGAGAAACACTACGACTCATAAGTTAGGTTGTACTTTTGCCCTTAAAGTTGTAGAGACGGAGGACTCGAGTTGGCAATTATGTCTTATGGGCGACGAAAGGGGTCTTCATAACCATGCTTTGGAGGCGTACCCAGAGGGTCATCGACAGAGAGTTAAATTCACCGATCAGGATAAAGCAACGATTCGGATATTGGACGCCGCAAACGTTCGGGTGATGCATATGAAACAGATAATCAATGACTCGAAAGAGAGTGGTTGCCACAACTCGAAACAGTTTCACAATGAGAAGCAGAAGATTAGACGTGAAGCTATGGGAGATATGGACGTCATCCAATATCTATTCCATCTCGCCGAAAAACACAAGTACATTACCTTTTCTAAGAGCGACGTCGAAACCGGCGAGATGACGCATTGCTTCATGGCACATCCCACGCATGTTCTAATGTTGCAAGTGTACTATGAAGTGATATTAATCGATGCTACGTATAACACTAACAAGTACAAATTTCCTCTGGTTGAGATTGTTGGTTTAACCCCCGTGAACTCGAATTTCACGATAGCGTATTATATGATGCGCGACGAAACATCTGAATCATACTCATGGGTGTTGGAGCAGTTGAAGAATTTGTTGTCTGAATCAAGGGTGCCAACGTGTATCTGCACCGACAAGGAAGCGTCACTCATTAAGCCTATTTCGACTATATTTCCTGATTCGAGACATTTGTTGTGTAGGTGGCATGTCGATAACAATGTTAGGGCAAAGGCGAAGTTGATATTTGGCACCGAGGCATTAGCGAACGCAATCGTGAACGGCTCTTGGAAGAAGGTTGTGGAGGCTCCGACAGTGGCTAGGCTTGAATCAGCATTACAGAACCTAATGTCAACATGGGCTAGGGGTGGCCCGTTTCGGGATTATATAATTGAGGAGTGGATTCCACATCTCGAGAAGTTTGCGTTTGCACATACGAACGAAGTACGGCATTACAGGAACAGTTGTACGAGCCGTGTGGAAAGTGCTCATGCGGCTTTGAAGATATGGTTATCGACATGTACGGGGTCTGTCGATTCTGTCTTTCGGAAAATCCACAGTCACCATCGCGCCCAAATTGGACAGATTAAGAGGTTGCTTGAAGATTCTCGTAACAAGGTTCGCTCAACTGGGCTTGGTCCTCCTTTTAGGTTATTGTGTTGTCATATATCTCTATATTCCATTAGTTTGTTGGAAGAGGAGAAGAAGCGGTACGAGAGCCTCGGGTCGACTGTTGTGGATAACTGCGGTTGTGTATTGCCTCGTACTCACAGCCTTCCGTGTGCTTGTATGATTCACAATGCAATCCAGGAGGGGTACGAGTTCTACCCGTACCATGTATCTCAATTTTGGTCAAGGCTTGTCTTTGAGGAAGGTTCGATAAACGATCATCCTCGTGACGCCCGGACAGCAGAGTTAGATGAGTTTGAGATGTTGGTGAACCAGGGCCGCAACGCACAACCTGCCACGGTACGAGCCCTGAACATTAAAATTAATAGTTTACTCCATCTCGAAGAGGAAGGTATGAAGGAGCCGCAAAGGAAAGAGAATCCAAGGGGTAGGCCTCGTAAAAAGAGCACGAGGGCAGACCCGTCTTGGTTTGAGCATGTTGGTCGTATGCCGGACCGCAATTCCGGTTCTAAGCGAAGCAAAAGTCGGAGCAGTAGGCACTCTCAACCGAGGACAAGCAATACAGGTGAAAAAAATCTGTACTTTAATATATTTAAATTGAATTATTTGACAATAAGTTTGTGTTGAGTTTTATAAATGAATTTACGAAAATGAATTTTATTGAGTTTAATAAATGAATTTATTTAAAATAATTTTATTGAGTTTATAAATGAATTTGGGATGAATTTAGGTAAATTAATTTTGTAGAATTTTATAAATTAACTTAGGTCATTTGGTAATTTGTTTTTGAAAAGATTTATAAATAAAATTAGGTATTTTGTTTTGAAGATATTTTTATAATTTAAGGTAAATAAAATTAATTTTAGAACTTGCGAAATATAATTCGATAATTAATTATCGTAAATTGCTAATTAAATTGTATTGTCGTACTTGTATGTAGTTCCCGTTGTTCCCGGAGCACCTTTGATGAGAAATTATTGCATTGACGTCGATGTCTTCCCATACAAGCGTCAACTCCCACCGGGGATATTTGATTATCTCATCGGGTGGTTCAATCCTACTGGAGATGGGCATTGCGGTTTCCGGTGTATATCTCACGCCCTTCGTGGAGAGGATGATCATTTTGTTCAAATGCGTGTATCCCTCATAGACGAAATTGGGAAACCTATTTATAATGAGATTTACGGTGGTGCAGAAAGTAGAGGTCGTGCAACAAATCGCATTCGTTGGGAAAACAATGGACCGTGCGGAAGGGAAAACTGGATGAGTTGTCCAAATGATGGATACGGTTTCTCTTCGATGCACAACTGGACAGTTGTGGTGTATTACTCTCGTTACCAAGATGACGTGTTGGTTGAGCAATCGGGCTACACCATTTTACCGATGCGTACTCCTATTGGCACGTCTGAACCTGCCAGAATATTAGTTTTGTTGAACACGGGTAACCATTGGGTTCGGTTGTTTCCTAAAGAAACATTCCCAATGCCCCGTGTTGAACCTCAGTGGTCCTATATGTGTGACCGTGAGCTTATCTCGCGATGGGCAAATCTATATGGAGCACATCACGCCTTGTGGGAGTCAATCATTAGTTCTTCTTAGTTACGTGATAAATCTCAATGTAATAGGGGTTGATTTTGGTGAAAGGTCCTTTCTAGTTGTTCATAATTATGAGATAAAGTCAATGTAATAGGGGTTGATTTTGGTGATGAACTATATGAAAGGTCATTTTTGGTGTACAAGAAACCAGTGAGTTGTTGCAAGTTGAGTGAATCGGTTATTCTAAGCCTCGTCGAATACGTGCTACTCCACTGAGACTGCTGTTGATTCTCATACTCCTCGGATAATTATGAGATATGCTTTCAGTAGAGAGATTTCATCGACCAAATAAAGCGGAAAACATGCATTGGAAAATTAGAGGAAAATAGTACATGAGTTCCGCTACTAAGTCTGATGACTACTAAGTCTGACTACTAAGTCTGATGAGTAACTACTACCATTGTCTTAGCACTGCCTACCATTATCTTACAAATAAAAGCCAGTAGCGATTGTTGCGAGTACCCATAAACTTGTTCTTAAGTTACAAAGCATGACCACCAAGTTCATGCCCACAATTATATTGTATTTTGTTACAATCACAAATGAGATAGATTTCAACCAAGTGAAGCTGTCGGACGACCTCTTTTGTTGCGCCTCTTCTCCATCGCCGCAGTCTCAGCCAGGTGGAGGAGTTTGTCCGCTGCCTCATTGTACTCGTCGAGGCACAGAAGTGACATGAACACTGGCCGACAGTATTTGAAGTACCATGAAACCTTCATTCATAGATTGGATTAGTGATTAAAAGACGTGGATCATAATTTGTTTGGCATTGCACTTTTCAGGGGAACTATAACTTCTAAGAGGAGTCGTACCTCAGCAGTACTAGGAACTCCTCGGTCCCACAAGTAAATGCCAAGTAGCATAATTATTCCGCAGCTGGCTCTGTAACAGAAAACAAACATAGGTTCAAAATGTAGCAAATGTACCGATCGATAACTGTCTGAAACACCCCCTACCGTTCATGGCATAGTGGTTCAACATTGAATGATAAAAGTACAAGATGAAAGTACAAGATATCATGGAACACAACGCGTGTACATGAATGTATAGTTACGAGATTTATAGTGTAATAGCCGGTTCCTTAATCACTTTGATTAGCTTAATCACTCTCCTAATCTCCAATTAGAGATCTCGGTTGTGGAATTAGATGATACCGTTAAGTTTATTGAGGAGCTATTACTTAAGGAATGTCCGGTTACATTCTCAATCCATTGTCGTTTCGATAGCTTTCTTAATCGTGAAGAAACGTTTTCTTAGTCACTAAGTAAGCTCTTAACGTAAACCCGGAACAAAATTGTGATTGTTCCATTGTATCATTTGAGGAGCTTTCCTTGGTATATATGAAGTCAAATGACACAAGTTATAGGTTCATTCTCAACTTACACAATCTCAATCTACACAATTTTAGAAGTTTGTGTGTAGTGTCGGGATTAGAAACCGATCTTATTTCATAAGCACGAGGTGCCGGGAGTACCTAATCATTCTAGATGATCATACCTCATGTTGATATCTAATTGGACCCAAAAACTTGCACCTTACTCAGCCAAATTTTGTGTCATATGGAGATGACACCCAGCTGCCTGCTTGCCGCTAGAATGACCTGCTGCAGGTCCATCTTCAACATCAATTTTCGCATTCTTCTCTCACTGAAAAATGGCGAAACAAAAGCCTAAGCTCAACTACTCTTTTCTATCTAAAATTTCACAGAAGACAGTAAGCCCAAATTTGTTCATCATGATCGCCTTATTGGCTCTGCAAGTTAAGGTGTCTTTCTGAATGCGATTCTGGACCAGTTTGTGTATATTGGTCATATCTCCTTCATTTGGTAAGATCAATCCTTGATTCTTGTTTCTATTTACTCTTAAGATATACTGGAACAAACTCCAATTGGTTAATTGCATTTTCATTATGATTTACTTGCCCAAATCATATTCTAAAGTAAACCCTTGTTTCGTTGTTCTTCCTGTGAGTATCATGAACATAGGGTCTTCGTAATTTGATCATAAAAGCCTCATTTGTTCATGTATTCAATCGAAACAAAACCCTAAATTGAACTTCATTTCAAGATCTTGATGTTAGGCTTTTGTAATGCTTGAAAACATGTCGTTATGATCATCTTATAGTCCCTACAAGTTGGATGCGCATATGGTACTCTGTTTTGGAGCAGCTGTGGTATTTGGGCTATAAATTCTTGATTAGTTAATGAAAGTTGACGTTTGATGTGTTGAAATACTTCTAAGAGGAAGGGCTATGATTTACAGTTGGTTTTGTGTCTAAAGAATAAGGAACTATTTTCCAAATGAGCATCTAAACAGCCGTCATGTGTTCTGAATCATGAAGATGGTGCAGCCTATTGTTGTATTGGATTTGGACAAGTTATACTTGGTTTCTTTGGGAGATTTTTGGTGAGTTGAATACTGATGTATAGTGATTTGATGTCCCATGATTATATGGTTCGTTGGAGGTTGATTCATGGAGGTTTTGGATGCTTGGTTCGCGGTATGGAGCCGTTCGGGATAGCTAAGAGCGTAAGTTCATACTTACCATGTCCTACACTTGTTGTGAGCAATATTAATAAGTTTATTGCTAATATTTGATGTTATGATTATGAATGAATGATAATTGATGAGTTTAATCATGTCTTGGTGTATGAGAACACGGTATAGTAATAATGTATCTTTTGGTGACTAGTGCATGCGTAAGTTCATACTTACCTTGTTCCATCAACGTGTATGATTGATATGAGTGATGGGATGTCTTATATGACCCTTGTTAGTACTTTTGAGTGGCATATGACGAGTCGAGTCATGTTTTATGTGAATAGTACCCTTTGAGGGTGATTAGAACATGGTTATGCACACGGTGTGCATGATTATATGATAATACTAGTAAATGATGGTGTTTGAAATGTGAACGTGGGCTGTGTCCGCATGATCTATTCGATTGCGTGAGTACACATGGTGTGTTCTTGTGTTTGTACGTTGTTAAATGAGTGAACTCTATGATAGGATGAGTTCTCAACTTGACATGTGTGGAAACGTGATTCATGTGAATTGTAGTTCATATACATGAGTATAGTCGTATATGTGAAAGTGTTTGTAAGAGGTGATTGACGAACTAATCACCCAATGTAAATGTATTGTGGCTGGTGATTGACGGACTAATCACCTGTTGTTTGATGTCTTATTAATTGATGATTGACGCACTAATCATCTATCGTATGTATAAGTTATATGGCAATTTGGTTAAGGAGCCTTAGTGGTTTGATGGGGGAGTACCATGAGGTGATGAACGTATGACAGAAAGTCGTAACCTCGAATTTGGGTTACGTGATTGAAATGACCCGGATGGGCAATATTGATTGTCGCCTTAGGAGAGATTACCTCGAATTTGGGTAAGGACCTCCAAGGGGTGTGCACACTAATGACTGTTAAGGCATGCATAAATGAGGGGAAGACGTTCTCCAACAAGCGAGTGAGCCCGCAATGCGATCTTTGCCGCCCTCGCGTCGTTCCCTTACCTATTGCCAACAAAACTATAAATTGTATGTTGCAAGTTATGTATTGTATTGAGCTATCGTCTGAGCATGATTGTGCTATGTGAAACGTATAGTCTAGTTCTGAAATAGAACTATGAATGATATGTTATGTGATTCAATGAATTACGTGTTTGAATTCGAGTTGTGCTTAGAGGTGGAATATGATATTCCTGCTCATACATGTAGCCTTAATTGAATGTGTTAGTATTATAATCCAGCATGATTTGATGTATGATCTAGTGTGCTTGTCGAAGGGGTTCATCCTTGACAAGTAGGTCATGTATGAAACCGGATATGACATGAGCTTGCCTGTTATGGTGATCTTTGTTATCTGTAAGCCGTGCTATGTCGTACGAGCTAGTCCTTACAATGTCTTGTTGTGTTTATTGGCGTGTATGGTTGTATTGCCAAGGTCTGTTATGTGTATTGCTAGCATGACATGTTATTCTATAAATGGTTAGCGAATGAATAATGGGTTTGGTTGATTACCCAATCGTTGTCGGTCTCAGGACCTTTATATGTCGGACAAATGAGGGCAGGTGTACCTCGGTAGTCCTATATGTGTGTCGTAAGTACGATGAACTTACCAGCTTTTGCTGAGTTACCCCTGTCCATTCAATTCATTGGAATGGGCAGTGTCGTGTTTTGTTAAATGTGCAGGTGTACGTGTATAGGCTCACATACTAGTGGAGAGGACGAATCACCAAGTCTAGTAGAAGTCAGGTCGTATTAGACTATGGTATTAGTATGTCAAAGGTTATAACTTGTAAACAAACTGGAAGTTTTTGATATACTTGTATAATATAATAATCGTTCGTAACCGAGTTATTAGTGTTTTATGTTTTGGAGAGCCTTGTATCTTCCTTTGGGGGAGATACGGCGGTAAAGGTCCGATTTAGGCTAATGATGCTTCCGCTAATAATACTGTTAATTAAGTCTTAAAACTAGCTTAGAAAATCAGGCTGTTACATATAGGTTCACCAACTTACTAAACAGAATACAGCTGGCTAGTAAACATGAAAGCATTCTTAACCTAATTCACTAACACCGGAATAATCAATCTTCTCAACAAATTAAACCCAAACACTTCCCAGTCTCCAAAAACTTAACCCATAAGACATACTTATATTAGCAAGCACCTCCATAGTCACATACGCAGCATGAAACACAACGCCATGACCCAAGCTAATTCCTATATTTATCTAAACAAAACCAAGTCATATGAATAAAAGTAAAAATGAGCCCATGATGTCTTACGTGTCATCTTGTATCGGAATACGAGTCAAATCTGTAGCCCAACTCCGAACCATTTCCCCGTGTCCATGTTGAAGAGAATTGAGCAGTCCGACGAACAACGCAACCTAAGTGAGAATGTAAAATTAACCAATTAGTGTGTACGGGAATGTGCGTATGTAACAAAAAGATACGACCAAGTTAGTTAAGTTGCTCACCATTTCGCCTCTAATATGGCTATGGAAGTGACTGTCCATTGCATATATGGAGTCCAGCAGACAAATCTTTCTTTCACCAGCGTCAAAAACGTAGCAAAACCAGTGGTTTTCGAACACAATAGGGAAGAAGAACTGCAGAAGTCGACAACATAAGTGACACGACAAAATCAGTTCAAAACTGTATTTGAATGCCAGTATTTGAGCTAAGGTTAACTTTGAGGGCCAATAATCTTACCACTTGGCAAACGTTGAGGTCAAGGTGACAAGCAGACGCCCGAAGCTTTCTAAATGAATCTACAAATGTTACATGAGTAGCGCTGAAGACCTTCTTGTCATCTACATCATACACAAATGCAGAAGCCTACAAAATAATGTCATGAGCGTTATAAAAAGTCGATTACATATAAAAAGTACGAGCGTTATTAAATTAATTGAACCGTAAATTGTAGTACGGGTTTAGAGTGCCAACCATGTGGTCCGGACTAAACATGAACCGCTGTCCACCCCATTTTCTGTTGTGCAGCTTCGTCACGGTCCTAACCAAATCGGAGCGAACACGGAGTCTTGGGTAGAAGTTGTCTCGCACGTCGTGAACATACATAAACATTCCCTCAACAACAACGGCGTCAAATTTGGGGTCCTTGTCCTTAGCCTCAGCAGTAACTCCCCGGGTCCTAGGAACGTCAAAATTGGTGGATTAAATTTGTTTAAACAAAAAAATAACGACACAAGGCTCATACGAAAACACACAATTAAGCAAGTAAGGGTATAGAAAACTTACCCCGCTCTAGGATGCACTCTAGGATGGGGTTTGTAGGTTGTTATAAACTGAATCAAATCTTCAACCCTTTTCTTAGGTTTCCAGGGAAGGAAATTCCCGGCCGGTGTTCTGATTATCGGATCACTGGTGTAGCTAGAAATCCGCTGCAAGGTGTCATTGTGCTTTGGTTGAACAGTTTGGTGTGGTGCTGTGTATGAATGCTCTCCGGCGTCACTCATAATCCTCTGAGACAACTTTGTAATGTCTTCGAGGTCATCCCAACCCAACTCCTGTGACGCCAACATCTCATTAACATTAACATTCATGTTAATCACGGGCTCAGGCTGATCATCCTCATCCTCACCCTGATCATCCATGTTGTCGGCCTGCGCGTCAGCATCTTCATATACCAGCCCATCATCTGATGAGTCAACCTGCATAACCTCACCATCTGCATTCGCCATATCTTGTGCCTCTCTCTCGGCCTTCTCCATCTCGTCGGCCAACCTTTCAGCCTCTTCTTCTAATCTCCGGCTTTCTTCAGCTTTCTTCTCGGCTAGGATCTTAGCAATTGACTGGTTGTCTATCTCAAGCGATCTCCTTGCAGACTCAAGAGCAGCAGCCTTCTCTCTCTCAGCTGCCTCCTTGTCTGCTTTCTCCTTGTCTGCTTTCTCCTTCTCCTTTTTCTCCTTCTCTGCTTTCTCTTTCTCAGCTTTGGCCTTCTCCTCGGCTTTAAGCCTCGCCCTCACAGCCACAATTTCAGCTGCTCTTTTCGCCACTCTCTCTTGATTTGAAGTTTTGGTTACACCATTGTTACCCGTAATGAGGATATCGTCATTGACACCATCTGTGTCCTCACCCTCACCCTCACTGTGTAGGTCAGAAAGATGAGCCCTTGCACGAGCTTGCCTGACAGTGTTCATCGTGGAACATTCACCAACATATACTTTTTTACTTGATTGCCTTTGAAATCCACTAGCCGTTATGCCAACGACAACAGGCCTAGAGTCTGCACAGTACTCAGGGTCCTTCCTCTTCCCCTTCCCCTTTGGAGGCCTCGAACATTTTGGAGCATTGGCAGAAGCATTGACATTGGCATTGGCATTGGCATTGGCATTGACATTGGCAAGAGGGTGAGTCATTGCTCTCGGTGCATTCCGTCCAATTTCAACAGCCCCAATTCTTCGCTTACGGGGGAGTTTTCCTTTTGGACTGTCACTGATGGTGGCATCTCTTGCACTCGTCTGTGATAACATGACTGGCATATGAGTATCACCGTAACGCCTGTGCAGCTGCTCCGAAGGGTGACCAGTTCCGTACCAAATGTTGTGAACAAACTGGTTCATAACAAAAGCGTATGAGTCAATTGACATTGCGATATCAATTTAGCATATTATGTGAAAATTACCAACAATATAAATCCGAGTAATCATGAATGGAATAGAACATACCCTCATCTCTCCAAACTCTCCATTTCCTTTGTAATCTGATACCATGCTGCTGTAAATAGAGGCTTCATTCCACGCAAGAATTCGAGGCTGTCGATACCAGTCCACTCGGTTTGGTAACGGCTTATTGTCCAGGTATAGTATCTGAAGCAAATACAAATGTGCACTTATTTTAGAAATCCGTGTGACGTTAACGTAAAGGACAACAGTTTACGTATCAATTTTAACACCCCCTCAACTGAACAACTACAAATCAGTTTGCATAACATAACTTACCAAGAAAATTAGAGCACATCCACCAGCACCTCTGACACCGACCTTCTTCTTAGCCCCTGGCTTTGGCTTCCTCGTCTTCTGCTCATGGAAGCGACGACCGGCTTCAATAAGCCAATCATAGACAAACTGTGACCAAGCAAAGTCTTTGAAGTTTTCTAAATCCAGCTATGGCAGCAGCGAGAAGGGCAGGAGATATTCTCTGCGCTTGGGTAGGACACAAAACAGTGCCGAGTACATAATGCAGGAAGACTAGACGAAATTCATCGTCACCGAGATTTCCTTTAATCAGGGCACGGGACAGAACAGCCGGCAAAATTCCTTGATTGAATTCGTACTTGATGTTGAATCTATCATACATTATATGCTCGTCTAGGGATAGCAGCTGATCAACACTTGTCGGGACGACACGACCATCCCTTGGCAAACCCAGGATAGTGGCAACATGATTCGGCCTTACACGCAACTCTGTACCATCGTCAAAGACCAAAGCATTCTGATCAGGATCAAACTTCTTGTACAACCACATGCAGAATCGACGGTCTATGGTTCCTAACACATTCAAATCCAAGAATACTCCTAGTCCCATGTCCCGTATAAGAGCATGGCGTTGTGGTGGAAGCTCTAGCATACACTTGTTCAACATGTTAAGCCTTGTGTTGACCAGGTTGATGTCTTCATCCAACTGTTCCTCTACATTTTCATCAGGAGGAGGCTGTACCACAGGCTCTTGCTGCAAAATTTCATCAGGATCATTGTCTTCCTCTTCCTCGTACTCGGATTCTTCAAACTCTTCAGATACAGGAGGATCCTCTTCCTGAAATAGTGGTTCATTTGCAAGAACTGTCCGGCGTGGACGTCGTGATTGCGGAGGTTTCCTCGCTACACGCTTCACGGGCATTATGAGCTTTCTGACAAAAAAAGTAGTAAAATTACCAAATGGTGTAGAAAAATAACTAAAATTACCAAATTTCAAGCTTGGCTCACAAATACAAATACTCCTCAGCTTTCAAACAAACTCATATTGAGACGATTTCTTAACATTGAAAACAATATCAACCAAATGCAAGATCATCAATCTATGTTATGAATTATAGGTTCACCGACTAATTCCCATTGTACTACTACACTATTTCATTCATCAAAATTACTCATCCATATCGTTCAAACATCGATAAAAACATAAAAAAACTCAAATTTTTTGTACTACTACACTATTTCATTCATCATAATTACTCATCCATATCGTTCAAACATCGATAAAAACATAAAAAAACTCAAATTTTTTGTACTACTACACTATTTCATTCATCATAATTACTCATCCATATCGTTCAAACATCGATAAAAACATAAAAAAAACTCAAATTTTTTGTACTACTACACTATTTCATTCATCAAAATCGATAAAAACATAAAATAAACTCAAATTTTTTGTACTACTACACTATTTCATTCATCAAAATTACTCGTCCATATCGTTCAAACATCGATAATAACAAATAAGCTCAATTTTTTTTTAAAAATAAACAAATAAAAACTGGAAAAGGGGACATATATGGGTACATACACAACAAAATAATAAAATGTACAACATAAATCAACCTAACTTTGTTTAGTTCTTTTTCCTTTCTTGATCACACATGCAAAACGAAATCTATGTTTTTTTGTACCATATAAATCAAACTTAATCTATGTTCTTGTTTTTTTTCCTTTCTTTATCACACATGCAATACGAAATCTATGTTTTTTTCTACAAAATAAATCAAGCTAAATTTATTTTCAAACTTCATCACTCTTTCATTAATCAAAATGACTGAAATCAACTATATTTGAGCTAAAAAATGAAATAACACCCTCCATCTAATTACATGAACAACATCACCATTCAACAAAACCCACAAAGAAGATTTTATAAACCCTAGGAAGCAAAAATCATTGAACCCTAACTAGTTTAGGCGCATGCAACACATTTTTATTCAACAACTTCATAACAAACATCATTATAATTAACTTAATTTGTTTGGAATGACTAAAAATAAAAACAACAGTTCGAAATCAAGAGGAATCGGGTTGATTTAAACTCACCTTCTCGATGAAACAAGTAATCCTTCGAGGAGATAACGACCTTCGATCTGTTTCGCCGGCGGCTTATGCTGTCCAACGGCGAGATTCCGGGAAGTTTTTACAGATTTTAAAGAAAATTATTATGGTTAAGGTGGGTAAGTTTTGGAGAGAGAGAAAGACGTTGGGAGATATGTAAGACAATTAAGAGAGAGAATTATGGAAAGAAATTTAAGTGACGGAGAGAGAGGGTGAGAGAGATTATGATTTCGTCAATCGAGGGGATTATGGTTGTGGAAGTGAAGTGATCTCCATGTGTGAGACATTGAGTTAGGGTAGGGGACTCGATGGGACGTTACAGTAAAGGTAGAGTGTAGAGGAGGCATAATCAATTAATATTTGAATATTTCCCACCAAATTTCAAAACACGTACCCGTGATAAGAGAGATATCGAAATTGGAAAATGGTCTTCTCAATGAATATTTTGATATACAGATGAAACACTTTTTTAAATTGACATGTAAATCAATATACACTATGTGGAATGATAATGTAATGCTAATTGAATGAATATGGGTAATTTTTGTGGCCTTTTGTATCCTTAGAATGATAATGTAATGCTAATTGAATGAATATCGGATTCATTGTCTATAATCTTTGCCTACCTTGTATATAGTATATCGGATTTCACGGTATAGGAGTACAGGTATATCGGAATCAACGCTTACCTTTTCCTATATATCTTACATATATTATATTGTATTTAACGGTTTTGGAGTACACGTATATACTATATCGGATTAAATGGTTCAAAAGTACTCGTATATCGGATTCAACGGTTTAAAAGTACTCGTATATCGGATTCAACGCTTAACTTTAGTTTAAATATATATAATTTAAAATTACCGATTGTATATATGACGTTATAGTTTCAACTGAAGTAATATCATGCCTTGAATTGCATACAAAACGGATTCAAATTGTGAAAATAATAAGAAATAAACATATAAGAGTTAAAATGAGTTGCGTCATTATGATAATCAATGTTTAAGAGGAGTACAAAATGTGATTTATAATTTCATGAATGACAAGATGACAAAATTTATTAGCAAAAATAAATATGAAATAAATCAATGTGTACACCTTATGTGTAACAATGTGCGTATTCAAGATAAGTAAATGTAGCCGTACGACATTCAATAGCATTCATTATACTTGAAAGTTAAAACGAGTTCAGTCATTATGATAATATAGATCGACACATACTTAACGAAGAGGGCTTATTTGATATGTGTAATTGAAGAATGGTTCTCCAACGACTACCCGAAATTTAACACATGAATAATGAACAGTGTCGTAAAGTCGTAAATATAGTACGAGTAAAACACATATCGTTATATTTACAAACAATATATGAAAATTATATGGCCTAAAAAAGTATATTACCTTTTCGTAAGCTCGATTGGTTAGACGTATGTAATTTAATCCAATATCACTAATTTCCCAAGTTGGAGCATCCAAACATATAGCAACTTGAATGGATGCTAATGGACGAAAATTTACAAACGTAAAACTTTTGAAGTGTCTGTTTAATTTGATACATAATTGTATGTTACACTTACTATAAGAAGTACAATCTACTGCACTGATTTCATATTTTTGTTAGTTTCGTTCATACTTTTCACAATTGAAATAGGAGGTGTGTTACCTGTTTTCTCCGTTTTCGTTGATTTATAGGTGAAAAGTGTGAAAGTGTGGTTGTGGGCTCATTCTTGGAAAATAGAAATCACTTGGTCGGTTAGTAAATATTTGATATATTTTTATTCCATTCCATTTTTCAAGAATGAGCCCACAACCACACTTTCACACTTTTCACCAATAAATCAACCATATTTTTACTATTGCAATCGTCAAAAGTAAGAACAAAAGTAAGATAAATATTAAATCAATATAGTATATTCTACCCCCTATAGTAAGTGTAACATACAATTAAGTATTAAATTAAACAAACACTTCAAAAGTGTTACCTTTGTAAATTATCGTCCACGAGCATCCATTTAAAATCAATTATGTTTGGCTGCTCAACTTCAGAAATAAGTGATATTGGGTAATAATTTCCACGGCAGAGAGAGATCAGATAGAGAGGGATAGGGGAAATGAGACAGAAAGCACACGACAGGTAGTAATGTGATAAACCAAGGTTTTATATTAATAGGGAGTTAGAAAAATTATTTCTCTTGTGAGAAGGTATCTAGTAAATTGGGTTATGAATTGGGACAAGTAATTCACAAATAAAAGGGGGGGATGCACAATTAAGTAAAGGGATTATGGGTGATTATACAACTAATGACTTACTTCTTAAACCAAATTCACTGTTGATGTCATAATTTAACAATAAATATACATTAAATTATGGTAATAAATTAGATTGGAATTTAACTAAACATAACAATCATCCTTATTAACGTATGACCCATTAATCCTAATTGGTAATATATGGTCATACGGGGATACGTTAATCATAATAATTTTAACAATATAATATAATTTGAAGAGTGACATACATATTTGTACAATGTATAAACATGTGACGTTAATATATATCATGAACAGAATAGATCATCCAATATATATCATGAACGGAATGCTCAGCCAATATATATATCTTATCATTTTGCTTAACAAAGGCATCGGTTAAACCCAAATGAATTAGAATACATATGTGGAGATAATAGTTTTGGGTACCTTGTATATATAAAGTATATAACGGTTTACAAATAAAATCAAATAGGAATGAACGCATAGTTGGGTGTCGGGTCAGAATAGGTGGGTTCATTACTTAGTGAAAATCATTCATGCTATATACGATACTAGACGGAAATCATATTGTTTATTTTAAATAACGTGATTTATAATTTAATTTAGTTTTATTCATTATAACTATTTTATGACCTAAATTGCTCCTAATTAACTGTCATCGGTTATGAACAAAGCTCATGAATTAACTAATGACTTTGATGACGTTGGGAGATGTACAAACTAATCGGTTAATCAAAAGTTCGATAACATTTAAGTAATGTTACGACTTACGTACTTGCAATGTCAATCAATTATATATGCAATGTCAATCAATATTATGAAAGCTAAATGAAAACACTACCATGTTATATAGTGGCCAATTAAAGCTTCAGTCATTTATTCATTCATCACAAAATGTCCTCCACGAAAAAGTCGTTCTCCGGGAACACTTGTGGCTCATCATCATCATTCTCAACTGATATCAAATGCTATCACGGTTTGTTTGCTAAACCTGAAACCGTGAAAAAGGCCAACGAGAATTTGGGGAGGATATTCTATGGCTGTCCGAAGTTCAAAGTAAGTTTAATTTACATTGTTTATTAACAAATGAAAGTATATGGATTCTTGTTTTGGCAATAATTTTGGGAAACACTTTTTGGTTGTTGTTTTAGAAGGATAATTGTGATTTTTTCGTCTGGGAGGATGAATATTTAAACGAGATAAGCTCTTCCAACAATATTCCAGCTAATGAGGTGAAAAGAGTAGAGGATTTACTAGTACAAGTCAAACATTTGGAGGAACGCATCTCAAAGTCTAAAATGAAAGCAAAGAAGAAGGATGAAATCATTATTTCTCTAACAAAAGAAAACCAGATCTTGAGGACTCAAGTGGCGAAGCATTCAAAAGGTGAATCGTACGCCAGGGTTGCATTGATGATTTCCTTGGTCATAATTTGCATTATCTACCTGCAGAAGAATTAGTCATCTGAATGAATGAATTTGTAATAGACTTTTTAGTTCTGTATTCGAGTTCTTTAAACGTTATCTTTGTATTGATTGACAATGCATGTCATTTCAGTAATGTTAATCAAAAGTCGTTACACTAAATGACAGTTTGTGTTTTGAAATGATCCTTCTACGGTTTTCATTGTCAATGAAAAAGAGGTTACTAAATGACCAACGTATATGAGTACACGTTTTGAACGTTAATCGTCAACCTCAAATGTTCGACTTGTACATCAACGATACTAACTAAGGCCCAACCACACAAGCAACACTCTCAACTCTTTATCCTTACACCCTAAATAAAAAAAAGTTCAATTATAAACAAATTCTTTTCCCATCAAACTCATACAGATAGTAACTGACCACCAAAGCAATACAACTTTTGATCTTGCCGAAATTCTACCCAAATTCCTTCCAGGTAATGTTCATGTCGATGTCAATGTTTATACCCTATATTCAACCATGTTTATATTACTCATCTTTGTTACTAATGTTAATGTCCATGCTCCGAATTCATATGTAGATGGAGAATGTAGACATGAGTGCTATGTCGGATGTCTTAGTGGAAAGAAGTATTGAAGAAAATTTGTTGACTAAAGTTCTAAAATCTCGTAACCAATCCTTGCTTAGATCTCACCAACTTTCATGCATTGCTCGTTCTCGGTTCAACGGTGTCGAAGGAATTTATTATCATCCAGATTTTCCATTTGCTCATCCTTTTAAAATGGGTTCGGTTTCAAGGTTTCGTAAAGAAGCTTATTGTTTCATGTTTTACTTGGTGGACTTGTACACCATTGTTGTTAGCTTTCACCTTCAACATTTGCATAAGACATTGGGTAGGTGCTTGGAATTACCACATGAGTATCGTTATATAAGAAAGTTCTTCGAATTGTTTGGTAGCATTGAGGAATGGCAAGCTAAATGCGCGGGTGTAATGAATGGTAACGCGGATCGTACTTATGGGTTGATGTTGTTGAGAAGACGGTTCCATGATGTTGCGCATGGTAGTGTTGCAAGGGTATTCGAATGGTTGAACTTTTTTAGTTCATTTGATTTGTATTATGAGTTCACCAGAAACTCTACTTACGCTCAAATGTATTCTAATCTCAAGTCAGTCGTTTTTGCTCATAATGGGTATATAGTGAGCAAGTACGTTGACATTATCAATGGCGGTCGTATGACACCAGATTCGTACCCTACCTATTATCGAGATCAAGTGGACCACGCAGATGACCTGTTCACCGAGAGAGTTCGTATCCGTAGGAGACGTGGTTCTTCCCAGGAGCCTGACTCGGATTGGGAAGATGAAGAGTATTGTACGTCGAACATGTCCTCCGGTGATTCAGACAGCAATGGATTTGATGAACATGCAGTTTGGTCACCTGGATCAACAGATTCTGTTGGTTTGCTTGGTTCGAGTGGTGGTGAGAGTGACTAGAGATGTGTAATATTATTATATTTTGTAACTGCGTATTGTGAATCAAAATACTTTGTTCGGAATGACATTATGTGTAATAAGTTGGAATCAAAAATATTGATCGCAATAAAAAAAACATTCATCTCAATCAAAATGTGTGTAATAATATGGAATCATACTACAATCATCAGAATGAAATTGATGAATTCGTTGGAGTAGTTAAGGATCATACATATGGTTTTCCGATTCACAAACAAAACCCAATAATCCCGGACTTTGAAATAACAAAGTAACAATAAGATGAACCGACAAATGGTGAAAATACAACACTTATTGTACGATTTTCTACACGGCCTTGCTCATCGGTACTTTTTGACATGAATAATCGAGAGTTCACGCAATTGCTCCATGCTAATCCAAGAGACGGACACACCTGACGGCTCGAAGTACTTAATTCCTTCTCATTTCCTACCCTTATATGGTTTTTCTTGTAAACAACATCAGCAACATGGTTGGTCGTAACCACGACTAAATTATATCTTGCAGCAATTCTTCTAAGCATGGCAGATAACTTGAAAAACAAACATGATCGTTTCAACATTTCACCACCATTATGTTTGAATTCCGATGCAAATGGTGATGCAATTGAATCAACAACTATTACCTTTATGGGGAATAATGCTCTAGCTCGAACCCTAACCAACTCTTCCATATCGACAATGTTGAGTAGTTCCGCAGATGTTGTTAGGGACTTTGCAAATATGAAATCGAGGGGATTATGGCCATCGCATTGTAGCCTTACGCGTGGAGAGCCTTTCACCGAAGTAAATCCGCAAGCCATCTCATGTAGACGCTTGCTTGGGAAATATCCCTCCGTATACAAATACATGGAACTTCCTTCTAGGCCTCCCACATGAGTCGGTAATTGAGCCGCAACCATAAGTTGCAAACACATTTGTGTCTTCCCGACACCACTTTCACCGACTAATTCAGTTATCATCCCACACGGTACTCCACTACCAAAACAATCGTCTAATATTTGACAATTGAACGTGCATTTAGAGGTCACTTTTGGTGTTCCGTCTTCTAAACATAGGGTCGAGGGGGTAGGTATGAAATTTATGTGAGGATCTAAATTTGCATTCTCCATTTTTCTAGAAAAAGGGTTGTGTCCAAGTGTTAGGAATGTTGTGAATTATATATCATTTAATAGATTTCAAAGGTTGTGTGTGTTAGGTACAACACATTTATGATAAGTAACTAAACAACAATCCTTGTTTGTTAAAATATGCAACTGAATCAAAATTTTGAATTCATAATGAACAAATTGTGCAAGTGAATCAGGATATAAAACCGACATGTCAAAATGTGCAAGTGCAAGTAAACATAAACAAACCACTTCACACCTTACATAACAGCTCCGCACATCACACCGACAACAAAATAAAGGGTTTCTTACATACTCCGAGAATTCAAATAAATATAAACATACGTCCACATAATTAAAGTTCAAATTAAACAATACTTAATGTAATGGAAACAAACTTTCTAACTCAAAGACGGTGGGTGATTCTCATGGTCATGCATGGCCTCATACTTCATTTCCTCAATTAGCATGTCTAGTGTAATAGTCGTCCTCTTCATCTTCTTTGGGATGTTTTGTTCTTCAACATCGATCGCATCAATCTCTTCTTCGAGAGTCCAAACCTTCTCCATGCTCTCGTAAATCATTAATAAGGATGAAGTCCGATATCCACTTAAATCAATTCTCACCTACAACAAAACATATTTTCTCTCAAACATTTACGATTATCACTTAACAATGTGTACGTTTAATAAATTACATACAAAAACAATGACAACGGAAATTCTAACCTTTGTTGACCCATTTAGTTCACGTAGCTTGTGCAAGAAACACTCCAACTCAACCCTTAATGCATCACTTTGATGGAGTATGGACGGGAGTATGGATGTCCAACTACGGCCACGTTCAAATTGTCTAGTGATCACAGAATTTCCACCATCCAGGAACAAAGAGTATAGTAGCGGAGTTTTTCCGGTACATAGCATACAATCCAAGAGTTTGTCGGGTTGTACACCTAAACTGCCTTTCAAAACACGTAGAAGTTGAAGATACTCTTGTTCATACACTAACATGTGGTGAACTTTAACTTTCCAGGCGATGGAGGCGTCGATGTCATCTAAAAACGTAGTAACAAAAACGAATTACAACATAAATCGACATCAAAATTTATTCCAATGCACATAAAATAATTAATGTATATTCTACGCTTACCACGGTTCGTCTTCGACTCGTCGTCGTCATCGAAAATTATGCTATTCCTAAAGACCATAATTTTTTTTTTTTTTACTTTGAGTTTTAATATCAATATTGATTGTACCAGCTCATACAATCCCTTTATACACTAACACTAACCATCACCTAACTTAACTAGCAATTAATTTTCGAAGGGTAGGTGATTTTATTCATTTTATCGACAAGTAAAAAAACTTTAGAAGCATTTTCATCGATGTCCTCATTTTGTCAAACATGCATGTCGCCCTTTTGATTTACATTTCCGCTTTTTCATTCAGATTGCAAAAATTTATCTATAATTGAAATTCAGTTTACATTTGGAAATTGTTTTCATTTACCTTTCGAGTTATTGATTCAGATTGCAAATAATTTACAATATACTTGGAAGTAATATTAGTTATGTGTTATCGATCATCAGCGTCTCCGATCTAACCGCATCGGAAAATAAATATGTTTATCATATCAACCGCCGTAAAACATACCTAAAACAATAAATTATATTATTCCTCATAATTTAGCTAATATTTACCATATTATATAATTTCCAACGATTATCCAATTAATAAGTGACAAAAAGTGCTCAATGGATGTATAACCTTTGCCTACCTTGTACATATACAATATTGGATTTAACGGTTTAGGAGTACACGTATATCGGAATCAACGATTACCTTTTCCTATATATCTTAGATATACTATATTGTATTTAACGGTTTAGAAGTACACGTATATCGGATTCATTGTCTATAACCTTTGCCTATCTTATACTAGTATATACTATATCGGATTAAATGGTTTAAAAGTACTCGTATATCGGATTCAACGCTTAACTTTGCATATCTTATATATACAATATCGGATTTAAACGGTTTACAGGTACTGATATATTCTTTGCTTTACATAATGTGATTTATAACTTTTTTTTTTTCGTTATAACTATTTTATGAGCTAAATTGCTAATAATCAACCGTGATCGGTTATGAAGAGAGCTCATGAATTAACTTATCGCTTTGCTCACATTCGGATGTACACGGTAAATCAAAAGTTTCAAATTCGAGTGCTTTGTACCTTATTTTTGTGTAATGTCAATGAAACTTCAATGTCAATAAAAATGTTAATATATTAATTAATTTCTTAGGTAGGTAATTTTATTATAATTTAGGACAAGAGGTAGAACTTTTGAGCCAATTTCATCGATGTGTTCATTTTTTCAAACATGCATGTCGTCGTTTTGAATTAACTTTCAAATTTTTGATTCAGATTGCCAAAATATTTTAGTATCTTTACAAAGAATATGAAAATCATATCAACCGCCGTAAAAAACATACATAAATTTGCGAACATTGTATTGCGAAAAATGTCTCCTTTGTATTCCACTAATGTATTGTGTACTCAATAAAAACAACCATGTCAATGAATATTCTAAAGTCTGAACTAAATATGTTATCTAAATGAAAATTTTAAAACTACACCTGAATGTATACATCACCATCTCAATGAAAATTTCGATCTTTCGAAATAAAAGTATAAACGAACAAACAAACACATCTCTTCTCAATATTTTCATTTGGGCCGACATAAACAATCTTCCAATTGGGCCGCCGAAGTGCATTGGGCCTGAAACAGAACAAAGCATAATCGACTCCTTGTTTGGCCCAACTCGCTTGTACGCAACGTACAAAGGCCGCACATCTTCATCGATTATCCTCATATACTCATCAAATTTGGCCGATCTTTCAGAAGCCGATGCCTCAAGCAATGCACTCAGTCTTCGAATAATCTCCCTCGCTTGCTACAAGTTAAATTACTCAAACAAATAAGCTACAATTCAAAAACAAACTATAATCGAATACAATGGGCTATATATATAAGAGTTTGACATTGATTAGTAGCTTACCGAGTTAGAGTCATCAAATTTATCTTTCCCTTTAGGCATCGACGAGGAGGATCTTGCCGCCGGGTTCACAATAACCGGGTGAGAGACATTAAGGTACCAACGAACGTAGCCGTCTCCCGCGGAATGCATAGGCTCTGCCGCCTTTGAAATAGCATCTAACGACATCATATGACACTCTAGCCTACCCCACAACTCATCAAACAACTCCGGATAACTCACCTCGTACCCTACCCCAGACGCTGGACGGTAAGCACTACTAGGGGGTGTGGGGGATTTGGGTATAACCTGTACATACCCAAATTGCCTAAGGTTTCGAGTTGGGTCATAACACTCACCAACATCCCCAAAGCGAATAACTCCACTGAATAACGAACGTGGCACCCTTTTGCCAGGCCCCTTACCGTATGGAAGCCACATAACCTCAGTGGGTTTCAAATTATCCAAAACAAACCTGTAGTGCCTTAGGCGTTCACCGCTTTGAAGGGCAGGTACACCCCGAGTGTCCCACAGGAGCGAGCGTGGCTCATCGTCCCCGACCGACCGAACCTCGCATCTAGTGGGTCGTAAAGTAGGGAAGTACTCGTAAACCCACGCTTGCAATAGTGTAAGACAACCTGATATGCCCTTCGCATTAGCTCGCGATGCTATACCAAGCTGCCTGTACAAATATGCAAGCGTCCCAGCACCCCACGCATACTTCTTAACTTGCTCATAGTCCTTCAGGAAAAAGTTCACGGCAGCCCGCACACGGTCTCCGCTTTTATCAACAAACAATGTTGAACCGAGCAGATAAAGCAAGTACCCCTGCACCTCAACCTCGGGATCACGACCCTTCCTCAACATAGCCATCATATACTCCACGAGAACACCCCCAGACTTGTACCAAGGAGCCTTCTTCCGGCTGTCTTTATCGACAGGCTCTTTCAACTCATCAGGCATCCTACCAAGAAGGTCACACATGTCAGCCTTGTACTGATCTGACGATGCACTGCCCCTAAGTACATCACCCTCAACAGGAATGCGAAGGATATAGTAAACATCGTGCAAGAGTATGCTCATCTCTCCAAAAGGCATGTGGAAGGTGTTGGTGTCAGGCTGCCATCGCTCAACAAAAGCTGATATCAAAGGAATGTCCAAATGGCGTATCATGCAACTTTGCAAGTGAGAAAAACCACAAGCAGACACCTTCTCCTTTGCAACCTTATGGAAAAACTCATACTGACGAAGCAACTCTAGATGTCTCTCACGGGTGTAGCAAAGAATAACACCGCGGTCTTTGCAAGTCTCATTCCAAATATGATGAGCAACATGACCCCCAAAGCTAGGGATCACATTCACTTGCATTGGACCTCCGGCGGCACTTTCACGTAGCACCCATGACATATCTCTATCCTTCCTTTTTCTCTTCCTAGGTAATGCTAAAGAGTCTGATGATTCTTCACCTCTAGTAAAACGACCACGAGCTCCCCGTGCAAGGTTAACACGAGAAGACGCAGTCGAAGAACCTCCTTCACCAACTGTACTTCTAATTCTGTCACTATCAGACTCATCCTCACTCTCACTTGACTCACTATATTCCTCCAACGACGTATCATCTTCCTCCTCAGCTGCACGCCTACTAAACTTATGACCACCTAAATCCTTGGTCAAATCATGACCACGAGCATTCCCGCGACCATTACCTCGACCGTTACCTCGACCATTTGCTCTACCATTTCCTCGACCATTCCCTCGACCATTCCCTCGACCACCACCACGACCACCACCTCCCCCACCAAGACAAATATAAACATCGCCTACCATCTACAACAATTCAAACAGATTCACTAAACAAAACACCAATTTCCAGTTTCCTAATCCTAAATAACTACATCTACCAATACCATCTACAACAATTCAAATTCGACAATACACAAATCAACAATTTTCGATTTTTCAAATCAAAACACACACTCCAACAATTCATGATTTTCGCCACAATTATTAGCATCTAAATATTTCTATATACCAAATCAAAACTCACAATCCAACACCAACTCACAATCAAAACTCAATTCAATTATCATTACAATTATAACTAATAATTGAAATCCTTGCCATATTATTAATTAAATTCAAAACATACCTTTTGTGGGTGAGCTGCAGAGATGTGGATTTCGAATTGAAATTTATCGAACCAATTGCAAAAAAAACCCGACCTACCAGATATGAGGGCCAAAATTTGGGGATTTTTGGGGAAAATCGTGTTTGGCAAAATTTGGGGAAAATTGTGTTTGGCAAAATTTGGGGAATATTGCGTTTGGCAAAATTTGGGGAAAATCGTGTTTGGCAAAATTTGGGGAAAATCGTGTTTGGCAAAATTTGGGGATTTTCGGGTTTGGCAAAATTTGGGGGTTTTTGGGGAAAATAAGTTCACACCCGACCAACAATATGCATCGAAAACGAAAAGGAGTAGTGGAGAAATGAGGTTCGAGAAGGAAAAATGGTGGTGGAGTTGGGTAGCAGGAGTGAGGGAGTAATGAGGGAGAGAGAGATGTGAGTTGGGGTAGCAGGAGTGAGGGAGTAATGAGGGAGAAGAATACGTAGAAAAATACTGGGGAGGGTGTAGAATAATTAGTGAAACTGATTAGGGAGACTAATTAAAATACGGGGCGACTAATCTAGGGCGACATAAAGCAATCGGGTTAATCTAACCCCAAAATAGCTTTAATGTTGTGGGAGCAACCTTTTTGGGGCGACAAAAGATGAGCAATTGATTTATTCGTTATGCTTCCTAAGAAAAGATTGATGTTGTTGGAATTCGAGGTTATGGTATTCTTTGCCTTAATGGCAAGTCACATGCCATCTCGGATTTTCATGCGCTGAATGTCGGTGCCCCGTGCAGTCATTACTTCTCTAACCCTTCAATGTTGTTTTTGAAAAAAAAAAAACGGGCATTAGTGATCACCAATTCACCACTGATTCATTGTTGCCTTGTTGGTAATGTTAGATCCCTTAGATGTTTGTAGGGGTAGAAGTTTTTTCTTACTTTCACAGAGGTTAATACTTGTTGTCTTAGTCTCTGTTTGATAGAAGTTAATAAAAGTAGTTCTCACACCAGTTTAGACTCATTCAAATTATATAAGATCATATCAAAGTCATTCAAATCAAATCAAATCAAATCAGACCACATCGGAATTGCTCAAATAACGATCAATGAATTTGTTCTATTCTTGATACTAATTTGTTGAATTTCAATCAATTTTTCTACTAATTCACCTCAGACAATATCAGTTTAAAATAATCAAATCAGATCAGATCAGATCATGAGCTATCAGGTCAGATCGGAGAGATGCAACTCTATCAAACAGAGTCTTAGACTCATATGCGATTCAACTTATTAAACAGTCTTTTCAAATTAGATCAAATTTATTCAAAACAAACCAAATCATATCAGTTTCATTCACATCGGATCAGAATTATCCAAATAATAATCAATGAATCTAGTCTACTTCTAGTTAGTAATTCGTCTACATGCAGTTAATTTATCAATATATTCAGTTTAGCTCAAATCAAATCAAGTTTATTCAAATCAAATCAAATTAGATCAGTTCTATTCAGATTAAATCAAATCATATCAGAAAAATACAATCCAATCGTACATGGCCTTAGTGATTACGGAGTATAATTTTTTGTAAGAATTTTTTCCCCTAATTGTTCATGTAATTAACAGTACAGACTTATGAAAACTGGTTTGTTATCCTATCCCACATTGGAAACTAAGACTCCTATTATCAATTTATATATTCCTACCATCATATTGCAAAAAAAAAAAAGCATTTACCTTTTATGCCCCTATGAGGATTATGGGCCTAATGGTGACTTCTCATGTTATCGGGGTATGTTGCGACATATGTTGTTTCGAGATGTTAAAGATGTTATCAGAGCAACCCTACGACTGGTGCTTGGTGATGGGGCAAGGCCCACACCAACCGTCTAGCGGCCGAGATTTTCGACATGTGACTATTGGTATGGTTTGGTTTAGGCGCAACGGGGACATTGCGTTCTTTAAGAGGGGAGTTAGTAACAGTACATAATTATGGAAATTGGTTTGTCCTACATTGGGAAACTAAGGGCTCTATGATCTGTTTATACTAGATTTTTACCATCATACTACCAACAAGGCATTCACCTTTTAAAGTCCGCGAGGGGATATATGGGTTTAAAACGTAACTTACCATCTTATTGGGTTGTGTTGCGACTTATGGTGGGTAATGGGTTGGACTGTTACAGTTCAAGTTCTCAAGTAACTATTCATGTTGGCCACTCTTTAACCCAGACAAGCTCCATATCTCCCATTTTCACATTAGTATTCAATTCTCATATCTTTCCACCATTTCATGTCATTATCCTTAAATTATTGACGACACTTTATCCTCCCGTTTGTTAATATCCACGCACATTATTTTCACATCGTTACAATTTCTATCGATTTTATTTCTTGGAGATTAAGCCTAGGGGAGATTAGCCTAACGTAGTTCTCTTATATATAGGGATCACATACCCTTATTTGAACCGAGTGTTGACACATTGGGCGAATACAGTGGAACGTTGCGACAACGCACGGACATCATAGCACATACTACTTACACTCATAAACCATAGCTCATACTCAAATACTTCATAAACCAAACACATAAATCATACTAGGAATAATGCGAGGTTACTGAGATCAAAGCTAGATCGGTGCGCTTAGTGGCATACAAAGGTCGAAACTGTAGTTTGGGCTTGTTAGCAAACAAAATCGAGTATCGGACCGGCTGGGTGTGACTTACAATGTATTTGGTTCTTCTTAGAATCCAATCAATATCATGAAATCAGTTTGCAAAGAGTCTATCATTTATGTACTGGTCATCGTGCTGCAAACACTCCATTTTTTTGACCAATGGTTTCTCCTAAACCTATTGTCTTTTCATTGCAACCCACTTTTAAAGCTACAAGCTCTTCTTCTAATCTTCAACCAATTGATCACTCCTCTCTAAATTGAGTTAGAAAATTCACAAGTAAAGAAGAGTGTGACTTGTGAGTGAGTTTCAGATTCCTTACAATAAAAGCAACATATGTTTATTATAGTCAATCTTCTCCTAAGGAGATTGTCAACAGTTGGGAATTTTTCTGAGATGCTATGAAAGCATGCTTAGGCAAGTTGACAGGGTTCCAAATTGCTTTATATCCTTTCATTCTTCATTCTCAATGTTTTCCTAGAGAACTCAAGCTTTTGTTACACTATATTTGTCACTATTTTTCATTGTTTTGATAACTTTTATTTGCATCACCCGTAAAATGTTAAGATTTCGTTCCTGACAACAATGATGCTTTTTAGAGTCACTGAGAATTTATGATTAGCTGGAATTTTGCCAAACATTGTCTTTGCTGTAAATGTGTTCCTTAATCCATATAGTCCAGATTTTCTTTCTTTGAACTTCAAGCTTCCACAACCATTTTGCAATAAGATCTTTGTTCAAGCTAGTACTCCCTCTATTTCAATAGGATGTTAGACTATTCCATTTTGGGGTGTTCAAATGGAATGTTGGTATTTCTTATATGGGGGGTTTTGTGTTTGTGAAAATACTATATTGCCCTTACTTTAAATCTTCTATCCCACCTTTTATTGGTTTTGCGGGGATTTTCTTTTTTCTCATTCCTCTCCCTCTACTTTTTTGTCTAAAAGCAAAGTCCAACATCTCATTAGAACGGAGGGAGTATTATCTTAATATTGAACCCTCCTTTAGACCTGGGACCACAAGTACTACTCCTGCTCTTGAGAAAGAGTTTCCAGTGACCATCTTGCACATTTCAGAGGTAATTTTTACACAGAAAGTTGATTTGCTTGATTATACCTTTCGTAATTAACAGTGCTCCACACCTAAAAGTTCTCTATCTCAAACAGTATAGAGTTTTTGAATCAGATCTTTCCAGCATATAACAATGTTGCAGGCCAGTTTTGAAGATTCATTGTAATTTTTCTCATTAGTTGGTTGAACATGTGAAGCTTGGTTGATAGAGTTCAAAGGGATCCCTAACTATCTAAATTGAAAACTCCCTCATGAGACCTAAAGGATCCGCTCCTTTATGTTTGAATGAATGCCAACAAAGTTGAGTTTTAATTTAATTGAATTAGCATGAAGACCAAAGTTATTCGCAAACTCATTAAGAGTGGTATGACAGTCTCCGAATAAGGGGACATCACCCCTAGTAAATTGTTTTAGGTTATCTGCAAAAACTAGGTGTGTCAAACCAATCAATCCTGCCACATTTTTTATGTATGGTAAAGTTCTTATTTCCTGGCATAACCCTAAGTCTTCTTGACAACATTTCCATGCTTTGAACAAGAAGTTAAGGAGAGATGAGGTAGTCTCAGTGCCTTACCACATTCCCCTTTGAAGAAGCCTTTGTTAGCACATTATTTTTTATTAGAATACCAGGGGCCAGATATACACGTCGTGATCTATTAAATGAAAATTTTGTGGAAAGAATCAAATGTTGCTTGTTTGTTTCTCTTCTACATTACCAGCAGATATAGAAGTTACATCAGCAGGCTGCTGCACTTACTCGATTACTTAATTTCCACTACAACAAATGTGTACTTGGGCCACGAATTATGCCACGAAATTACAAAAATCGTGGCATAATTGAAGCTGGCCACGGGAAAAAAAGTTCCTAACAATTAGTGAAAAGAATTATCCCACGACTCTTAAGAAATTCGTGGCAAATAGGCACTTGGGCCACGAAAGTGAGAAATTCGTGGCAAATTAGTACTTGGGCCACGAAGATACATTCGTGGCAAGGAAAACTAAAGCAAGGCGGGAAGGTAAAATTCAGATCTAATTTTAATTGAATAGGAGTATTATTTAGGGCGGGTTTCTAGAGGAAATTAGGGTAAAAGAAAAGGTAATTCACACACTGAACAGTTTCTCGTTTCTTCCTCTCAATCACTATTCTCTCAAATTGACGAACCACGATGACTGCCGACTCGGATCCTATCTCTTCGCTACCGTCATTTCGGCTTTCAGACCATTAGAGAATCAGGTCGGGTAGATCAGAGTCGGATGCGCGACGTCTCAGTACGGCGACGCCGGGAGGAAAGGAGCGGTGCCGATAAGCGACCGCAACCTAAGATTTGTGTTGGTAAATTCTTTCACTTGATTCATCTTCTTCGCATTGTTCATTTTATTTTCTTGATCAATTTAATTGTTTCTTTATAAATCATGAGTGTTATTACTCTATGTGAAATTGATTTGGTGATAATTATATGTGAATTTGATGTTAATGTGTTATGTTGGTCTCTTTTCTTTGTGTTTGTTTAGAATTTGATTAGAAAGTTCGATAATCAGAATGTGAGAAATGTGATATTCGCCTCTCGGCATGTAGCTATGATTGTACTTGTTGTGTACTCGTCTGGTATGATTCAATCAATAGAATGGCTTTGTGTATGATTTCACCCACATTTTTTCATCGATAAACCGCGAATCAGGCAGGATTATGATATCATGTCGAATTATTAGAAGTAAACGTAACATTAGTGATGTTATTTGTTTATTTCCGTGTCTTTGAATTTTTGCCTATGTTCATTGGATACTCTATTGCAGATGCTGTTGTATGGTCGGCTGTATTGGCGTGTGAGTAGAGATGATTTCAGTTAAGAAAGTGTGTTATAATCTTTATCCAATACATCTTTTGAGTCGGCTTTTTATTACATGTTCAAGTAATTTTTCTGAATTTTCATAGGATGAAATTGATTAGTTTTGGAATTGTGTCTATGAATATGATTTGGGGCTTTGGATTAACTTTCGAAATTGGTTAGATGATGAGATAAGTGTGTTCATATGATGTGTACTCGGTGCGGTATTCGAACACATTTCTAGCAAACAGCATCTACAATTAAAACATGGAACAACAATTTTTGTTTCAGATTTCTTGTTTTTTTTTTTTTTTTTTTTTTTTGAAGAATAATGTTTCTGTGCGAAATGACTTTTACGATTAGCAATTGTCATCTAATGATGTCCTAATTGGTACCATTAGAAAGCTATCTTCATCAACTTCACTTTGAACACAAATTTCACCCAACTCCATTATCTTTAGAAGGAAATATAAGCTCTCAAAGTTAAGACCTGTAATATGCGGATTCTGATGAACTGTTGTTGTTAGTTCGGTTTCAATTTTAAACTTCATGAAATCTACAACTCTTTTGCCATTAATTCAAAATCCATTTAGCTTAATTCCTTAGGCTTCAGAAATGGTATGGCACATACGAAACGAACTCCTTTTGAACCTTCTAAGGGGCTCTTGAATCTGAATGTGCAAACTTGGGTCTCTGAAGTTTTTGTACCTGCATCAGTCTTTACTTGTTTGTACCTTCTCCAACCGAACTCTAGTGATGAAAGTGGTTTACTAAATTATTAAGACCATTATATGATGCTAACAAAATGTCGTTCTAAATGCATTAGAGAATCTGTTTTAATTGAGACTATTAGTGATAGCATTATTTTCTGAAAATCAGTGACATTTCAAGAACATTCATGCAACTTTGAAGCTTCATATATTTTGAGATAAAAGAGTGATAGCTATGCTTTATATAATGATGAAAAGCTCATTATTCAATCTTTCTTATGACCCCTTTAGTGACTCCATCGAATCTGTATGCAAGATTTTAAAGAGGCTCAAAGTCGGTGCTGCAGAATATGTGACGTGCAGATCAATGAACTGACCTGATGTTACTCAGAGGTGTGTATCTCTTAAACTGTGATGAATTTTGGATAGATTCTTTTTTCAGATTGAAGCTAAGATCTGTAGCTTTAGATTGATATATCATGGGCTGCATGAATCATCTTGAGCTGAGAGTTATGATGACTGTAAGAAAGAAGTTGTGCACATGAGAAATGCAGATTTTTGTACAAAGTCAAAAATGCAGATTTTTATACAAGTCAAAAATGCAGATTTGGGGCGTGTTGTCTTGTTAAGCTTTTTATAGTGGTGGTCATTGTTATCTGTTAGTAATATAGCTCTTTTTTATGCAGATAACTTTGTTTTGACGTGAGTACTTTTGTGAAGCAAGAAAGGTAGGAGCGGTGGTTGTGACGTGATCTTACAAGGCGGAACCGAAGCCATTTTGAAGTAGTTTTTTATATGTGAAAGGAGAAGACCCGAAAATCAGTAGTTTTGGATTTTGATGTTTAAGTTTAGTGTTTCACTACATGACTCGACAATGCGATTGGAATATCTAAGACTTTTGTATCGAAAATATTATGCATCTTATATATAACAATTTGTTAAGAATTTTGTGTTCTTATTGTTCGCCTTTGTGATTTTATTATCTTGATTGATACAAATAAATGGAGCTAGTTATTGGTGTTTGACACGGCTGATCGTAAGGAATGCCTACGGGAGTACAACTTCTGCCACGACATTGCCACTTAGGTAGGATATTGATGGCCACGGAAATAAATGTCTCGGCCTCGAATGTTATCATGTGGCTACTTGAAATGTCGGCCACGGGAGTATGTTCTTGCCACGAATATTAACGTGGCCAACATTCGTGGCAAGAAATCTAATTTTGGCCACGTTTTTGGTTTTCCCGTGGCCAATTCTTTGTCACGGCTACTTGGGCCACGAAAGGAATTCCCGTGGCCAAATGCCTTAGCCACGGGAATTCAATACTTGCGCCACGAATTTATCCGTGGCGCAAGTGCTCATTTGTTGTAGTGTTCATATTGGCATTTGCAGGTTTGCATCAACTGTTGTATCTACATTTGCAAGCTGCTGCATTGGTTGATACACTCTCTTAGTTCTTGGTTGAACTTGTTTCCTTACATTTTACATGTATGTTCTAGGAGTCCAAGTTTTTTACAATATAGTCAAAAGTATGGAACTCACTCAAAGTCAACCTTTTGCAAGATTTCTCCATGAAAAGTAGTGCTCATGGAATGTGTATTAGCAAATTCTGTGAAACTTCCACTTTCACCAAGACTCTAGCAAAAGCTCGCCTCTCTTGGTAAGTTGTTTGTCGTCAGCATACATTATTGGTTTCTTAATGTTACTTGCTAGCTTGCTAAGGACGGAGCTAGACCATAGAAATGGATCCAAGACGGGAAAGAGAACGTAAATAATGTACTCCCTCTTTCCCAACTCAAACGCCCCATCCCCAAAATACGCTTATTTGAGAAAGATGTACACACTAATCGGTTTATCAAAGTTTCAAAAATGTTATATAGCGAATTAGATTAGTGTTTTCTCTAGCTTGCCATGCATTTTTTCCATAACTTTGATTAACTGACTAGAGTATACACCGTACACCCTTAGCTTTCCAATATGAGATTGTTTTTTACATGGGCGTTTGAGGTAGAACGGAGGGAGTAATTCGTTCAAATGTATCAAAACGTACATAGATGATGAATAAATAACTATAATCAACGTCATCCCCACCAAAATCCTCCAATGAAACTTAAACATTTAAATAGTTAGGAAAACATAAATCATATTTGTATTGCATAAAAAAAATAGGTTTCATGTGGAAAAAAAATGTACAGACCTAGGACAGTATATATAGAACACATATGTTGTCCTTGGTCCATATATGTGAAACATATGTTCAGTCCTATGTTGTTACATATTTCACATGTTTAATACTATGACCGTACATGTAAAACATATTATTGACCAAGGACCTTACATGTGTTTTACATAGAACCATCTTGGTTCTTACATGTGTTATACATTAAAAGACCTAATTCTATACATATTTTTCACATTAACATACACCTTTTCCTAAAATTATTTTTTGATAATGTAACAATATTTCTTATGTAATGGAATGTAATTTTTTATTTTACACATTGTTCATAGATTTGCCTTGGATGTCCATTGTGCAATTTTTTTGTTCTTAACATTTTTAATTAAGTTTAATGAGAGCAAGAATGTAAAAGATTGAGAGAGTGAAATAATGTGAGAGAGACAACGGCAAGGTTGAAAAAATAATAGTAAAATGGGGCAACATGTAGTATATAAATATGAGACGACGTTTAACATCCCCTTAAAATTAGGTTCGCAATACAATAAATTAATAATTTCATGGAGATATTTTTTTTAAGTCAAAGATTACCCAACTTTTATGACATTTTGCGAAAAACTGCCTAGTCTTATATTTTTTGCGAAACAACCGTCAAAGCACTAGCCTCTTCCCCTCCGTTCTCAACACTTGCAACTTTGTCATTGTTTAACCCTTGATCAGATGCCTCTACACGTGCACCCTTCACTTCACCACTACTTGAGTCCTCTCGTGTCTTTGTCTTCTTTCTGACCCTTTTTCCACTATCACCACCCTGCATGGCATCCTTCTTTTTCTTATTTTCATAACGTTTGATGTTGAGGCGGTGATGGTGGTCGCAAACGGTTTTCCCTGGAAGTGCTTTTTTAGAACACCGCCAATTTGGCGTCCGCGTTCTCCTACACCTGTCATCAGCCGGAGGGACATCCATTTTTTTTTGAGTAGGTACCCGTTTTGGATAGAATAGATGTCTTTCGTTGGAAGAGGAGGGACAAACCTTGTCACTCCGAGTTTGATTTATAGGTACTTTCGGAGTTGACGTTGTCACTAGTAATGACAACTGACGACTCTCACACTAATTGTTGGTGGGACTGTTTTTGAGAGGGGATGCTTAGTGAGTTTTTGCAGAAAACAATAGCACCCTTTTATATGATGTTGAACTGGCTAAAGTTGTTAGGGAAATAATTAGATACACTTCAGAGGTCTGCATTTGAAAGTTTTTGTTGTGAACCACAATAAATCAGTTTGATTTATTTCTCTTATTGTATAGATCATGTCTGATTTCTTGCCTATTAAATTCTTATTGCTTATGTACTCCCTCCACTGACGTAATAGTACAGATGAATTTGAATAATATTGAAAATCATGAACCAATCACCTTGATATATGTCCGTTAATGAAAATTACACGTGATTCATTTCTTAAAGTATGATGAGGCCAGGGGGGCTGTTGGGATTCTAACCAAGTTCTTTAGTATTGCCACTAATATAATTAACATATTTAATATGTTTCACTAGTTCCAACATATGTAGCATCGATACAGATTCGAACACGGACACAGACACTGATACGGATACGTGACACACAATTTGAAAATTGGCGGACACGGACACGACAAAAAACAAAACAAACTAGTACTTTGAATACAAATGTTTTCAATTACGCGTATTGTGCGCGGATAGGTAGAGGTGGGGCTGGGGTGGCCGGGTGCATGTGGGGTTGTAGCGGTGGGGCCGCTACTAGATGTCGGTCGGAGGAGCTCTACTGAGGCAGCGCCGGTAGTAGAAGGAAGAGTCGGTCGGAGAAGGAAAATGAAAAGCAGACAGAGATAGAGAAGTAAGACACGTAGTCGATTTACCCGCTCGTGTAATTAGAATAGGAAAGAAAAAATAATGTCAGGTGGTCTATGATTGGTCGGTGTCTGGTTCGTGTTTAATAAAAAAAACCGTGTCTGTTTTCTAAAATTAAATAAAAAAACTAGACATGATTGTTGGGCGTATCAAACACGTGTCGTGCCATGTCCGTTTCCGACACTGTGTCAGATACGGACACTTCACTGGACAGGCGTTTCCGTGCTTCCTCGGTTACAAGTTTCAAGCACCTGGCAAAGATAAAATGTTTTTATTATATTTTCAAGACATGGTTAGATACTTATATATAGATTGTAATTCAACATGAAAAGAAATCGCAAGAACACACTAGAACTACGTGCAAATGCTTATACTGTCACCCAGGATTTGGAAAAGGGCCAAAAACCAAATGGTGGAAAAAGTTGGATGCATTTGTGAAATTGGCGGGAAAAAAAACCTCAAGCAACAAATTGGTTTAAAAGAAATAAAAGAAGAACCAACACCAAATACCCCAGAATTATAACATGTTCTCCGACCCTTTACACCATATATTTAATCAATCACGCATTTTTTTCTCAGTTTCTATAATTAAAATACATGAAGATGAGGGGAAAAGAAAGATGACATATAAGAGTTGGATTAGTCTGTGCTCTCCTAGAAATGAGGCTGGCATTGATATAAAAGAGGTCCTGGCCTGAAATAAAACTATGCTCTCAAACTAGATTTGGAGACTGGAGAATAATCAGCAAAGCATATGGTGCAAGTGGATTAGAGCTTATGTGCTGAAAGGACAAAGCCATTGGCAAATTCAAGTGAAGCCTGCTGATTCTGAAAGTTGGAAAGGCATCCTCAGAGTCAGAGATGAAATTATGCTAATGACAGGTGATCGGGAAAAGGCTGCTAGTATGGTGAAGGATTGGAGTAAAGCTGGCAAATTCAGCACTGCAAAAGCATACGACAGTCTCAGGATCAAGTTCACAAAAGTTGAATGGCACAAAGCTGTGTGGGATGGAGTGTTTATGCCTAAGCACAGCTTCATTTCAGCTTTCGCTGTGCAGAATTGCTTGGCCACAGTGGATAAGAAAAAGGAAAGAGGACTGCAGCTTGTTAACAGGTGCGTTATGTGTGAAAAAGCAGAGGAAAGCCACAAGCATCTGTTTTTTTCATGTGAAGTATCTAAGGAAGTGTGGCATGACATTCTGCAATGGCTAGGTATCGGGTAAAGGACATGAGACCTCAAAAGAGAGCTTATTTGGTTCAATAAGAAGAAGAGAAGAAGACATTGGACAACAAAGTGAGCAAAAGCAAGCTTAAATGCAACGGTTTACAACATTTGGATGGAGATAAACCTTAGAATTTTTCAGGAAAAGCAGCATAGTAGAGAACGGATAGTAAATCAGATAAAAATGTAAGTTTGTGTAAGACTTTATGCTTGGAAGAGTAGTGATGCCTATGAGGAGATGCTAGATAGTCTATTGATGTAAGCATCTAAGTGGGTATTATTTTTGTAAGGATCTTTATTCCCATATTTGGATGAATAAAACACAACTTTCTTACAAACAAAAATACATGAAGATGAAAAATAAATAAATTTAGACTCAATACACACAAAAAATACCCAAAAAATTATACTTACGCACATGTAGCCCTTACCTTGACCATTTGTTTGCATTTGTCCGTTAATTTAGTATATTTCTTTAATTGTCCTCTAATTTTCAGACTTGGAATGGTGAAATTGCAAGATTTAAGGTCTAAGGCTCTCAAAACATAACTAAACATACAAATTTTACTATTTTGTGCTTGGGGAGGTTGTGGAGGCTTCGAGTGGGCAATCTAGCCACGATAATTAACTATAATAAAATACATATATGCTTTCAGGTTGAACCGAATCATCACAAATGATTCTATCTTGTAAGATCTCACTCCTTACTAGCCTTACGAGCTACTCTGGAACAACCCGACCTACAAGATGTTACAATCCAACCCAATATGTTGGGAAGTCACTCTTTAACCCATATAACATCTCTTGGGCTTAAAAGATGAATGGGTTGGTGGCCAGTAGGACGGTAGAATCTATTATAAACGACAATTTACTCAATTGTGTAATCCACCAACTTAACTTTCAATTGTGCCAATTTTCCCCTTTACTTTTCACTCATGTGCAATTCAACCATTTCTACTAATTCTTAGTCAAATATTTTATCACAATTGAAATAGAAAATTTCATAATTAATACAAATAATTTCCATTTTAAAATACACGCATAAGTATCAAATAAAATTTGTTATACATCTATAAGATCATGAAATATCATCTTAAAAATCATTGAAAAGCAGAGAGGGCGTAAAGGCGTGAAAAAAGTTGAGTTTTTGTTCAGTTGTTTTTATACATATTTTACGATTTCTTATATGATATTATCATTTTTGAAACAAAAATAATGTAAAAATAATTTTTCTAAGGTTCTTATCTAATATTTTAGATATTACTTTGAATTTATCAAATAAAAATATTTTTTATGTATTTAATTAACACAAATTTGATTTTATGGAAGAATTGATTGAGAATAAGAAAAAATGGTCAAATGGCACATAAGTGGAAAGGAAAGGGGCAAATTGTTACCATTGAAATTTAAGGTGGTAAATTGCACAATTGAGTAAAGTTTTCGGGTCAAACTGCTACTTTCGCCTATACCATAACATCCTCAATTTTTTCAGTGTGGGACAAATCGATTTGTCATAAACCTAGGGTGTTACAAACTCCCCCAATAAAAAAACGCAGCGTCCCCGTTGCATCGAAACCACACCATACTAATCGTCACAAGCCGAAGATCCACCCGCAAGACGACTAGTCTGGGCCTTGCCCCGATCACCTTGCACGCGGCCATAACGTTGCTTTGATAACATCTGTAACAGCCCTACCCACGCAAGACGTTTCAACACAACCCAATAAATTGGGAGGTCACTGTTAGGCCCATATATCCTCTCTTAGGCTAAAAAGTTGAAAGTCTTGTTGATAGTAGGATGGTAGAGATCTCTTATTAACACATCATTAGAGTCTTAATTTTTTTAATGTGGGATTAACCGATTTCTATAATCGTGGGTGTTAATACATACTACTTCCATTTAGCGAACCTAAGGCCACCTCCCTTCGTTAGCTTGTGGCCGACCGCATTCGACTCCTTATAACAAACTAGTATGAGGAAACATGTCACAAATATTGATGTTTACTTAAGGGTACCATAATGATGTTTACACTTACATGTCAAACATCTTTTGTGAAGAATATGTACATCTTTGACAATATCACTAGTAGAAAAAGACTCATACATGTCGCCATATACATATCACTTCTTATACAAGTGATGTTTAATGTACACCTTAAACATCGGCTATGATGTACAAATGATATGTAATGTAAAGAGAGGAATTGGCGGGCAAGTGAAGAGTACTTTAAACATCAGTTATATTAGCAACCGACATATAAAGTGTACTTTACACATCACTTTCAATAAACCGATGCTTAAAATCCTACTTTATACTTCAGTTCAAACGGAACCGACATTTAACAATCTGACGGTTGAAGTAAAACCCTAAGCACACGACGGTTAATACTAACCCTAAGATTGTTTTTAGAGGATTGGGTAGTTCCTCCTCAGTTTTTCTCATTCAACGCCTCTTTGCCCACTCCCAATTAGAAAACAAATAAATGAAAAAAACTAAAACTAAACATGGATCAAACACTCCTGATTCTAATCATTTTCATTCCAACCATCTTCATCAATATAATTCATCTTCATCCACCTTTGGTTTACCACTCCCTCTGATCTCTTTCTCTCTCTGCTGGGTCTTCTTGGTATGCATGCACTAACTTTACTTTTTTTTTTTCTTATCTAGTATACTAACTAAATTTCTCATATTGTTACATTCTATTAGATTTAGGGATAACTTTAATCAACTAGTTTGTGAGATTGTTTTCAACTATTCTGGGTATGAATTGATGATTTTTGTTGTAGTTTTAATCTTGTTGCGTGGGTCGTTCATTCTATGTTTTGGGTGCTTTTTCAGAAAATTTAAGTTTCTTGGGTAATAACTAATTAATGTTTGTGAAATTCCAGATCTATATGTATGTGAGAAATGAGGTTGCAATTCCAGATCCTGTACAACCGACTGCCAAGCATGCAAACTAATGAACCATCTCTACAGTAGAGAATTTCCTTATTATCCACTTATCACCATGACCAAATTTCCGGGTGAGTATCAATTTCAAGTTTGTGTGGCTCTTATTTGATTTCAATTTGGGTAATTGAAGTGATGGTTTTAATAAGTTTTGGTATATACTTGTTCCTAATTAATATTAAGTGGAAGAATTAGATGAGTATGTAGTCTCATCGATTTATGTTCACAGTCGTTTGACTTAGTGGATGTTATCCAATCCTTTTGTTCAATTAAAATTCCCTTTTACAAGTTTGGGCTAATTATATTCTTTAAGCCTGTTAGCTCAGTGGTTGAGCGTTGTGCAAATGCACAAAGGAGGTAGGTTCGAATCCTACACAGGTTATTGAACGAAACTATAATTTATAAATAATCGAGATCGAGGCGACATTAGGTATCATTTGTGTGAACAAGTGACACTTGAAGTATAACATAAACATCATTTCCTGTTTACGTCTTACGTTTAAAAGTTACACTTTAAATATCACTTATTCTCACAAGTGATGTCTAAAATATGACATTAAACATCATTTGTTACCACAACCGATGTCTAAAATACATTTTACACGTCACCATAAAACCGATGTTTAAAGTTTATGACTTTACGTGCCACGCTTAGTGGAGTCGCCTTACAAGTGATGTTTAAAACGTTTTAGAACCGGTATTTAAAGTGTTTTTTGTACTAGTGAAGATATCCTTGTCTCTCAAGCTCTAATTAGAGGTTATGGAAGGAAAAACCTATCTCCTAGATGCCTAATGAAGGTAGACATTCAAAAAGCATTCGATTCGATGAACTGGAAATTTGTAGAAAACATGTTGTATGGTGTTAACTTCCCCCCATCTTCATCCAGTGGATAATGACCTGTATTTCCACAACATGGTACACCTTAAAGATCAATGGGATCAACCAGGTTTTTTTCCAAGGTAGATGTGGCATCAGACAAGGGGATCCACTCTCACCCTACATATTTGTTCACTGCATGGAAGTATTCTCGAGGTATATGAGGGTTATACACAAGCAAGCTTTATTCTCCTTCCATCCTAAGTGCTCAAGAATAAAGCTAACCCAAATAATATTTGTTGATGATCTAATGATCTACACTAGAGAAGACATTTCTTCTGTAAAGGCTGTTATAGATTGCTCGAATTATTTTGCAAAGATTTCAAGACGGACGCATTTTGATCTCACTCATACGCACCCTGACAAATTTCCCATGAGGTCACCCATCTTGAAATTTCTCTCAACCGAGCACGCTTAACTGTGGTGTTTTTATCAGATGAGATTCCAAAAAGGAAACTCGACTTTGTTAGTATGAGTAGCACTTTCACTGCTTTCAAGCCCTCATATGAGCCCTTAATCTCTTCGAAACTTCCTCTAAAATCAGGGGTATTGTTCGGGGTATTTTTCCGATGTCAGGTGGAAGACTGTCGGCTGCTACGGCTCTGGGCTACGTCGCTCTTGGCGGGCCTGCACACAAAGACAAAAGTCCCAAACCCGGGGGTTTTTACCCGGGTGAGGACCCTCCGACGCTCAAGTCAGAAGGGTGCTACACAGGGGTAGGCTCTCCTCGTAATCGAGGTGCCAAATTATGTAAGAAAAGTATTTAAAGGGTTTTAGAGAATGTTACTGATTTTGTGAGATTTAATATCTTGGAAATGGTGTTGTAAAATGATTGGAATACCTTGAATGATGTAAGGGAGGGGGTATTTATAACCCCTCCTGAATAGGGTTGCTGATGTAATAAGAATTCCTGCCAAGTGTAAGGCTATCCTTCCTCCCTTGGGGAAGGGGTAACCCATTATCAATGGTTCAGATCTTTCCTTATTCAAAAGGATAGTTTTACCCTTCACTTATTCTTCCTGTTGGGCTTTTATCTATTTCTCGTAATGGGCTTTTTCATTTCCGGCCCACGAGTATTTTTGGCCCCAACAGGTATTACACTCACCCCTTCTTTGTAACAACCCTAAATTTTGACTGAATTATAAACGGAAACAAATTTAGAATTGTCACGCCGCAATTGACTACCAAGTCAATTGCAAGGATAGATATTCAATTACAACAGTAATTAGAAACGTAACAGTGGAAGTCTTAAACAATGTCGAACTATTGTTCTCAAAACTAATCTCAAAGTACATAACCAAATGAAAATAAATGTCTAATGATAGTTATAAAATCCCCAGCATGCACTTGACTCCTCTAGCAAGCATCCACATCAACAAGAGCTGTCAAACTATGCCATCAAAGAATGACATAGGCCCCAGAACATGGTAGGGAACAAACCAGAAGAAAGAACGTCAGCATACAGGCCGAGTAAGAATCACAAAACACGAGGAATCAAGAAACATGTGCTCGTCGCACGGCTTAGCATCATCAAACAAATATCATAATAATAAAAGAGTGCGATAATCGTCATATCGCAACAAGAGCCAAAAGTCTTGTTAAATCATTACGTCAACGGCTGGGCTCCTACCCCACAGCCACCACAATCTCGAACCAACGCGAGCTAGAGTACTAGAAAACAGATCCTAACGTCTTGAAGTGTGCACACCCCTCACTAGAGGGCCAGGTAGGATGCGAAGCCTCTAGGAGGTAAGCCGATTAGGAAGTCGGTAGCTACTCCGACCTAAACAACCTTGATCAAATGTTAGAGGTGACCGATCCGGGCCGCGTCACCTTACTCTAGGTGGTAAACATCATCAACAATATCATTATCATAATCATTAGTGTACACAATCATACGCGCGTAAACAATATATATTATACAATCGTTAACATAATATCAATCACACAAATCACAACAAAACACAAGAGCAACAACAACACGGCACACACTCGGCCGAGTGGCCGAGCGGCCGAGTGGCCGAGCGGCCGAGAAACCGAGCCGGCCGAGAGGGCCGAACCGGCGGGAAAACAAGGTGGCCGAAGGGCCGGTTCTTTGAGCCGAATGGCGGAAACGCTGCATGGTTATTTCAAATAATAATGATACGAAAACAGTAGGGCAATGATAGGTATAGTGAAACAATGATCAATGGAAATAGGGTTAGTAACAAGGTGAGATAATCTTTAGAGTTTAGACATTGTGGTTGGGATCGCAACCAACGTTCTTACCCTTCTAGTAAAATCACAAGCTCAATCACAAGTTTAGAACGGTATCTCCTTGAACACACAACCTAAAACCATTAACAACACTCAATTACTAATCAATACTTTCAACAACACAAAAGACATCAATAGAACATCCAAATTAAACGATCTCCAAACTTCACCAAATTCGCACAACACTTTCCAAATCATACCAATAACGTAACCCTATCATCAAATCATCAAAACACTCATAATAACACTCAATTTAAGGTAAAATCAGATCTAGACAGAATATATTTTTCACCTTTGAAACATCTTAGAACAACTCCAAATCATAATAACATGCTCAACAAGTCATATAATCAACCCCTCCAATTACTACACAATTCCAATCATAAAATCATCATCAATTCATCATAAACCCAATCATAAGAATCCTAACTCAAAACCTTAATAATTTCATACATCAAATCATCAACAATTATTACTACAAACCTAAACATAATTAATCACCATCAAATTCATTATTCAATTAACATGAACGTATTAAAAAGCCCTATTCTGAAATCAATAGAACTAGGAATAGAAACATACTATTCTCAACGCTAAAATCGAGAGAAAGGGCAAGAGGGGCGGCGGTGTGCGGGCGGCGGCGAAGGGCGGCGAGTTCGGCGGCGGGTTCGGCGGTCGGGAGGCCGCGCGCGCTCTTTCTCCTCTTCTCTTCTCTTTCTCGGCTCCTCTTCTCTCTTCTCCTCTCTTTTCTCTTTCTCTTGGGCGACGGGTAGTATGAGGAAAAGGGTTGGGGTTTGTTTTATATTTATAGTTTATGATGTGGGCTTTAAAAGACGGGTTTTGAAAAGACGGTTTACGGTAAATTAGTAATTGGACTACCCAATTAGGAGGTTGGCCAAATTAGGAAAGTAAACTCTAATTTCCCAAAATAGAATTAAACACTCACAAAATGATTATTCTCCATAAACTTCCATAAATAAACATCTCAAAAATACGGGGTGTTACATTCTTAACACCGCAACGTCCTCGTTGCGCCTGACAGCCAATCATAGTCTAACTCCAGGATCTTTAACTCGCTAGGTTGTTTTCCCGGCACTCCTGACCACATGATCAACACGCGATCGAAGGGTTGCTCTGATACCATTTTGTAACATCGGCTCATCGCCTGAGTCGAAAGTAGTCACATATGGCAGCTTGTCGTGCTATGTGCTGACACCACAGACCAATACGAGTCCTTCCGGCGCATTTTGACCTCACTCATGCGCACTTGGGGAAATTTCCAATGAGGTCACCCATTTGAAATTGCTCTCAGACGAGCACGCTTAACTATAGAGTTCTTATCAGATGAGATTTCTAAAAGGAAAGTTGACTTTGTTGGTATGAGTAGCACTTTCATTGCTTTTAAGCACCTCATATGATCTCTTAATCTCTTCGAAACTTTCTCTGAAATTTGGTGTATTACACTATGCCAATCCCTCCAAGACTGAAATCTAGTGTGGTTGATTAAATAGTTCAATCAAGGATCAGATTCTTCAGAATACATGTTTTTCTTAAGGAATGTTTCCTTCATATCCTTGGGGATTCCATTGACTACCAGCGACTCCTTGCTGATATGTACCCATCTCTCCTCGGCAAAATTAGGACAAGTATTCAACACTCAGCAAACCTGTTATCTTATGCTGGTAAAGTTGAACTGATAAACTCAGTGATATTTGGCATTGAAAATTATTGGTGCACAAGTTTTCTCCTGCCCAAACATATAATCCAACAAATAGAGAAAAGGTGCAAAGACTTTATGTGGAATATTGCTGATGGAAAAAGGAAAATGACCTTTAAGAGTTGGATAACTCTTCTGCCCCAAGGGAAGAAGGCAGATTTGGCATAAAAGAAGTCCTGGCTTGGAATAAGGCTCTCCTAGGGGTGTAAATGATCAGAGCTAGCTCACCAAGCCCTCGGAATCGGATCGGTCAAAGCTCGGCTCGAGTTCGGTCAAACCGAGCTCGAACTCGATCTCGATCTGAGCTCTGGCGAATACGAGCCGATCCCGAGCTTTTTAAAGCTCAGATCGGATCGGCTCGTTTGAGCTCGTTTTTATGAGTTTAATTAATTTTTAATATTTTACTATTTCATTTATATTAAGATACATGTAATTATACTAATTTTTTGAAGATAGTATAAAAATTAGGGAAATTATTATACTACGTCGATCACGAGTCGATCCGAAGCCGAGCCCGAGCCGAGCTTTATATTTCCCGAGCTGATTTCGAGCTCAAATTCTTTAAGCTCGCCGAGCTTCGAGCCGATCCCGAGCTCGATCCTAAACATCCGAGCCGATCCCGAGCCTACCTGAGCTCGGGCTCAGATCGGCTCGGTTACACCCCTAGGCTCTCCTATCAAATTGGTTATGGAAAATTAGAGTTGGACAGGCTGGTTTATGGCTTGATTGGATTAATGCCTACTCACTTAATGGCTCTAATATCTTGGATGTTGGCAGGAAAAGTAATGATGTTGAAAGTTGGAAAAGCATCCTCTCAGTGGGAGATGAGATCATTCAAAAGCAGGGAGACAACGTAAATGTTGATAAGCTGCTCTTATCATGGGTTATTAGAGCTGGTAAATTCAAGCTGTGGCAGGCATATGACTACTTCAGGAAGCCTCATAGCCTGATGCAGGGATACAGAGTAATTTGCAATCTAGTAAATTTTTCCTAGGCACAGCTTTATCATGAACATAGCTGCACAGATAAAGCTCCCTACCATTGACAATATTTTTAGAAGAGGTCTGATCATAGTATATCGATGCCGTTTGTGCAAAAAGGCTGTTAAAAACCACTCACATCTTTTTTTCAGCTGTGATGTCTCTAAGGAAATATGGCAGGCAATCCTAGCCTGGATTGGCATTTGAAAAAATGGTTGGGGTTTGAAAAGAGAACTAACATGGGGATCAAAGCAAAAGCAAAGAAAAATCTGGAAGTATCGATGGTATTGTTGTGGGCTTGCTGCTACAACATACGGAGTACATAATATGGTATGAGAAGAACACCTGTTGGATGTGAGTTCTTCGAAGGACAGTTGCTCGGCTCGCCTCGCGGAGTACCTGCACAGAAGGGAGCCCGGTTTTCACCAGGCGTCGCCCCTCCGACGCTCAAGTAAGTCAAGGGGCTCGAGAAGGGGTGGCAAATAAGACAAAGAGAGCCTTTTGCACAAATCAAGAGAATAATCAGAGAATAGAATGTCAGAATTTTGGGTATGTGTCTAAGAACCTGATTTTGATGGGTCATAAAGGGGGTATTTATAGTGATAGAGGGGGACCTAGGAATAATCCTAGGTTTTCCCACTCCATCTTGACCCTTTATTCCCCTTCCATCCAAGGGCTGTCCTTAAAGGAGGCTTTTTGCATGACATGGGCCTTTACTAAGGTTTACTTTACTAAGGGCTATGGCCCAACCACAAAGTGGTACCAACAAAGCCCCTCGGATCTTGGTCGCGTCCCTCGCTGTTAGCAAGGGCGGACTCATCGGGGGCGACCAGGGTACGACCCTTGGCCGCCCTTTATCAAGGTGTACTTTGTGGACCTTGGTAAAGCCATGTCATGCAGTCGTGCCCCTTCGAGGCGTTGTTTTCTTCTCTGATATTGCGTCCCTTTGCGAGGGGGTGACGACTCGAACGGATTACTTGTTCGAAAATTTCACCCTTTTCGAGTCCTCGATCCCTCGCCTGGGAGAGCTCGAAAATTTCTCCCTTTCCGAGGGAGTGATGACTCGAACGAAGAACTTGTTCGAAAATTTCACCCCTTTTCGAGTCCTCGATCCCTCGCCTGGGAGAGCTCGAAAATTTCACTCTTTCCGAGGGAGTGATGACTCGAACGAAGAACTTGTTCGAAAATTTCACCCCTTTTCGAGTCCTCGATCCCTCGCCTGGTAGAGCTCGAAAATTTCACCCTTTCCGAGGGGAAGGGCCGTTCGCAACATTTCGAGCCCCTGGCTCGGTGTTCGTAATCTTTATTTCCCGAAATTATTGTTTGCAATTAAATTTTGAATTTAACGAAATTCATCAAAATTTAAATGTTGCAATTATTATTCTCGGGAGTTGGCAGAAATTTGAACAGTTTTCCATGCCAACCGTCCCTAGATTCCCGCAAAAGCAACCTCGGGAACACGCGAAAACTTTTCGTCTCCTGTGCCATAATGATGACTGACGGCGGTTGGGAAGTTGTGTAAAAACATGCGCTTTTACCAATTTGCCCCTGACTTTACTCCCCTATAAATAGTGGAGTTTCACTCAAATCATTTTCACTTTCAATCACTTTCATTTCCAAAGTTTTTCTTCGTAAATCAATCCAACTCCGAGCCATCCTCCGAGCCACTTGCGAGTAGATTTCCGGGTCGAAGATCTTTCTTTCCGGCGAGTTCTTTCGATTTCACTTACTCCGATCTAAGTTCCGGTAAGTCCATCCTCTTCTATTTGGTTTTCTTGCCATTCCTTGCGTTTTTCCGATTTGTTCCCATTGTTGCCGTTGTCGTTTTACTTGTCCGGTGACGGTTTCGGGTTGTCGGTCCCGCTCCGGCGGCAAAAAGATGCCAGCCGAGCGCTCTGGGATTGGGAACCCAGATAACACCCGACAAATCCGCTCGGTTTCGAGGTCGGCGATAGAGAAGCGGTCCACCCTTCGCGCCGACTCGCTTCTCTCGCATCGATCCTTCGATTTTCTCGACTTTTGTCGACCCGTCGAGTGTTGGGTGTTGCAGATCCGTCATCGGAGATAGTGAGGGGTAACGGCTCGCACAAAGCGAGTCCATAACTACCTTCTCTCTTTTTCTCAGATGGCGCGAACCAAGCAAACTGCTCGGGTTTACTCGGGGGGTATGAACGACCTGAGGATGGCCCGAAGTGCCTATATGCCTAACTCGGTTGTTTACCCCTCGCAGGAGCCACCCGAAGATATGCCTCCTCGACAAGCTGTCCGAGTCACAAACAACACCTTTACTAGGGCAGTCATTGATCCGGTCTGGCGTGCATCCCAGACGCCTGAGGTCGTTCGGGCTTTCTGCAAGGCCCATCACATCGAGCACCCGTTCGTACTGGTCGTGCCAGACGAGGGGTCAGTCTGCTCTGATCCGCCCAGGAACCGCCTCGCGGTGTACGCGCAGGCCTTCGCTTACGGGTTTCGAGTGCCCCTCAACCCGTTCTTGGAAGAGTTATACACCCACTACAACGTCTGCCCCTCGGAGCTCACCGTCAATGCACACATCACCCTTTCGGGTTTTGTCATGACCTGTCGGTGCGCTCGGATTCCGATATCCCTTAACCTTTTCCGTTCTCTCCACAACATCTCCAACGACCAATAGGGATTCAAGAATTTTGCCGTTCGCGGCGCAACCAACACTTACAGCATTGTAACCCATCCTCCGAAGCCTCGGAAAGGGACGGAGTGGAAGAATAGGTTCTATTGGCTTACCACTGCTGACGGTACGCCTCTCGGCAATAAGATCCGAGTGCCCCTTCGCTCTTCGGGCTCTAAGAAGATAAACAACTCTATCCCTCGGCTTAACCGAGCGGAGGAAAACGCTCCTTTGTATTTCCAACAGAAGTTGGAGCCGCAGCCCGAGGACCTCACGTGGGTGCCGACCGAGGGCATGTTGAACGAGTACCAGTGGCTGGCTCACTCGGGTTTGATTCTTCTTGCTAGCGAGGAGGCAGAGTGTATGTGTCGTGTTGTTGGTCTTGCTTATTACTTTGCTGTTTTTCTCCTATTTACTGACCAAGTCTCTTCTGCAGTGCGTCTCAGCGACAAAGTGTCGAGTGAACTCCATTATTGGCATAAAAGCATGCCGAACCTTAATCGCTTGATGGCTCAAAGAGCGCGAAGGCAGAGCTCTCGGAGCCAGCGAGAAGCGGCTCGAGAACCAGCTGTTCAGCCTCCTCCTCCTGACGAGCAGCTCCGATCGACTGGGAGTCGCTCACTGGTGAGCGAGCGACTCAGTCGCCTCGTCCTCCGCCTTCTGGCTCGGCACCTCCTCGCACTCCCCAAGGGACGCCTTCTCGTACTTCTTCAGAGCCGCCTCTATGAGCGACTCCGGTCAGCATGCATGCACCGACTGGCGTCGGTTCGGAGACCTTTCCGAGGCAGAGGACTTCGGGTATCTCCATTCGAGAGCCGACTTCGACTACTTTCGAGGCGGTTTCTCTCTCGTCTTCTGAGGGCGAGGAGGATGAGGTAACTTCTCTTTCTTTTGGTATTCCAAACACATCTTAATAACACGTCTAACCAACGTGCTTCTTTCAGGCTCGGCGTCGAGAGAAAAGGCCGCTCGACCAGGGTGAGACGTCGGCTGCGAAGCGACTGGATGTCGGTGCTTCGCCTGCTCAAACATGTATGACCCTAGAAGAACTTGAACAGTTATTTATAACGCCTGATGAGGATCTATCTAATTCTGGATTTCTTGATGATGCAGTGGCTCAGCTCGAGGCGTTGACAGCGCCTCTTCTTCCTGATCTGTCGAGGGTTGCCGCGGCGGTGCACGACACGGCTCGGGATCTTCCTTTCTGCCCTGACTGGGCTCGGCGGGCAGTCTCGCAGATGATGCAGGTATCTCCTAACCTCGCTCGGCTTGTTCTTTTTTCTTTTACCTGTTTCGTTTTCTAACTTCTTTTCTTAGGCGACCATCTTCGTTTGCCAAGGTGAGCTGCACCTCGCCCAGCAAACCGAGTGTAACACCCCACATTTTTGGGTTACTTTAAATGGTATTAAGTTTTGGGGAGAGTGTATTTTAAGTCTATAAAGTCTCATTTTGGGAATTTAGAGCATACTTTCACTTTTGGAGACATTTTCCCGTTTTGGCAGCTGTTTGGCAAAATTACCAAAATACCCTTACTATATTTATTCTACCTATTAAATAAATAAAAAACAAAACAAAACCCTCCAAAGCCCTCACACGCACAACGCAGAGAAAGAAGAGAAAAAAAAAAGAAAGAGAGAAGAAGAAGAAGAAGGAGCCGCGCGAAAAGAGAAGGAGAGAGAGAGGGAGAAAAGCCGCCGGAACCACCACCGTCGACCGCCGCCCCTGCCGCCGGTCACCACCGCCACCCTACATCCTTTCTCTTGATTCTATAATCAAGAGTAGTAAGTCTTAAACCCTCTTGATCATTATTTCTAATTAGGGCATCTCTAGATTTTATCAATTGTAGTGTAATTTGGGTTTAGGTTGTTAGAAATTGTCCTATTGATGTATGATCATGCTAGATTATGGTTTTGAATGCATGATTGGTTGATGATTGAAATTAGAGTTTTGAGATTAGGGTTTATATGAGTTTATGGGTGATTTTATGTATGAATTCATGTGGAATTTGAAAGGGAAAACTTATTATGAATTGGGTAAACGTTGGTTTTGATTTAGTGAAGTTTTAAGGTGATCTAATAGTGATTATATATTCTGCCCAATTCTGAAAATTGGCTTAAATGAGTGTTTAATTTATTATTATGATGATTTAATGATGGATTCGTGAAGTTAATATGCTTAGGGAGTTGTTGTGCGAAATTGGTGTCAATTGGAGTTCATTTGATTGATGAAATCTAAGTTTAAGTTGCCTTAGATGCACTAGAAGGATGTTGGTTAGTAATTGGAGTGTTGTTGTATGATTTTAGGTTGTGTATTCGAGGAAGTTCCATTTTAAGGCTTGATTTGATCTTGAGAATTCGCAAGTAAGGTAAGAATGTTGATCACAAACACTCTCCCTTGCTATTGAATCATTGATAAGTTTTGTGTGATCATCTATTGCCTTGTTTCACTCAATTGATCACATTGCATGATACTTGTTCTTAATTCCATCATTGAATCCATACTATCGATGTTTGATTTGTTCAATTGCTTCACAAATCCTTTGCATGCGATCGGCCTCTCGGCCGTTCTACTTTTCGGCCTCTCGGCCTTGCTTTCCTCGGTCACTCGGCCTCTCGGCCAAGTGGTTAATTGTTCGTACTCTTATTGCTTTGTATGCTAGCGTGATTCGTTTACGATTGTAATAATTTGTATCATCGAATAATTCATCCTCAAATAACATACATAAAACGGATGAAGATAATGTAATAATCCACCTAGAGTCTCAGCGTATGTTCGGCTCGGCCGACCGCTGTTATATACCTCTGATCAAGGTACTGTGGGTCGGATTAGCTACCGACTTCCTATTAGTCTTCCTCCTAGATGGAAACTCGTCCTACCGGCTGTCTAGCGAGGGGTGTGCACACTAGGGATTAATAGGGGCGTTTACTACGGCTCTAGCTCGAACGAAGTTCGATAAGTGGGGCTATGGGGTAGGACCCTGGCCAAAATAAAATGTATAACTCTAATGTATGAGCGGCGATGCTCCTTAAATCATGATATTCTCATTGTTATTCTTGTGATATAACTTCATTTCGTTCTTGTTAGCTACGCGCCTCAAGGCGCGTATCTTGTCTTTTATATATGCTTATTAATTCTTACTCAGCCTGTGCTGACGTTCTGTTTCCGGTTCGTCCCTACCATTTTCTGGGGCCTATGTCAATCTTTGATGGCATAGTTGACAGGTCTTGATGTGTGGCTGCGTGCTAGTGAAGTTGATGCATAACTGAGGATTTATTTCAAGAGACATATTTCAATAAAGACTTTATTTCATTTCAGTTGTAATTTGATATTTCGTTTGAGAACTGTAGGTTCGTCATTTTAAGACTTCCGCTGTATCATTTCTTTTGGTCTATTGCAATCGAATTTCTAGCCTAGCAATTGACTCGCTAGTCAATTGTGGCGTGACAATTCTAAATATTTGCTATTTATAGTTGGTCAAAATTTAGGGTTGTTACACCGAGGGAGGGTCTTGGAAGGAGAAGTGTCTCGCAACCGAGGCAAAGCTGAAAGAGGCCGAAACGGCGAGGGGGGAGCTCGAACAGGCGCTGGCCGAGGCGAAGAACAATGTCGCTGACTGCCATGAGCAGAACGAGAAGGCCGTTGCTGCGATGTCTGCGGCGGATGCAAAGGCGACCTCGCTCGCTGCCGAGCTTGAAAGGGCGAAGGCCGATGCGGATCAACTAAGTCTTAAGCTGGTCAACGCATCTAGCCATGCGTCTCTCTGGGCGAGGCGAGCTTGTTCGGCTGTCTCGACGTTCCTGTCGTCGAAGGGCTATCAATATTTCAGCAATCTGGACAAAGCTGTTGCGAAGCAGGATGGGATCGAGCTGGGTCTGAAGCTAGGTTGGCTGGCATTGGTGAGGCTAGTCCAAGGCCGGGATGACTTCGAACTGGACCAGAAGGAGTTCGAAAATGCTTATCGCTCCGAGCTCGACAAACATAATGAGGCCGAAGCCGATGCGTCTGCCGAGGAAGGTGAGCTCAATGATGATGACATCGTGGCACTCGAAGCAGCTGCAGCGGCTGAGGAGGCGAATGCGAAGAAGGAGCTGTTTGAGCTGCCCGAGGCCTTCGACTTCACCACACCTGCCGAGGGACCTGCCACCAACACCAACACTTAGTAATTTTAATTTCAATTGGGCTGTTTAGCCTTGTACTCATACAATTTCAGTCTTGTTTATTTGTTGCCCTCTCGAGGGTTTTCAACGATCTCGCTCGGAGCCGCCCATTTGCACGGGTGTTTAATTCCGAGCGCTTTATTTTAATTACTGCGACTTTTTCATACAACTCTTGTGTATTGTTTTAATGTCCATTTTAGTCATCCATGGGTGGTCTCGCCCTCGAGGCGAATGCCTCTTCGGGGTTAAGGACTCGCTGCCTTAACGGCGAAGGCATTCGACTCCTCTCATGGATGACGCGTTTTCCGGCTAAGTTGCCTTGTTCGTGTGTCCCGCTTCTGCGCGAGAAGCGAGCGCATGGACTCGGTTGAAGCCTATTGGTGTTCGGCCTTCGAGGGGAGGCCTCGCACAAGCCTCCTTACCCGAGTTGAAGTTTAAGGTGCTACGGGATCTCATCCTTCGTAGCCGAATATGTTCTCAGCTGAACTTTTATTCGACGCGAGCCCTAGTTGGGAAAGCGTGTCGCTACCAAGGTGGGGCAACTCCAACCCGCTCCGGGCTGTTGTTATGTCGAACAACGCCTTCGACCTTGGTAGGGCAATTTATAGACTCTTGTCTTCGGCAAAAGTGCCTCAAGCGACTTCTCGTATGGGTAGTTGTACTCGGCTCGCCTCTTCCGAGGGGCTACAATGCGCACATTTCAAGTGTACTCCCATACGAGCGATTGCGCTCTTGTCTCGCATTTTAATGCGTTTCGATGGTGTTCCCTTTCGGGGGATTGCACTCGGATTTCCTTGTGCTCCGTCGAAGCGATCGGCTCGCTCCGGCCGTTGAGTTGTCGATCTCTTGTCGACTCGGTAAGCAGGGGTTAGGGGTTTTTGACACTTAGTTTTTGAGTAACACTGTGGCGCTCGGCCTTTCATTGATTGATACTAAAACAAATACGGCACTTGGCCCTCGGCCTGCTGATAAATAAAAATACATGAAAATGCTTCGCAACACGCGAGCTTTGACTTGGGATAACAAAACTAAACTAAGGATAGTATTTTTTGAGGTTGTAGAGGTTCCAGGGCCTCTTCACCATCTCCCCTTCCAAGGTGCTCAGTCGGAAAGTACCCTCTTTCAGCTGTTCGACCACTAGGTATGGGCCTTCCCACTTATCCTTCAACGTCCCTCCAGGGATCTTCTTGCCTGTAGCCTTTGCATTTCGAAGGACCATGTCCCCCACTTCTACCTTCCTTGGGCGGACTATTCGATTGAATGCTTTGGCCATCTGTTGCTTCTGCCTTTCGGCTCTCAGGTGCGCATTCCCTCGGCACTCGGGGAGAAGGTGAAGCGTTGCTCGCAGCTCGATTTCGTTCTCCTCGGGCTCGTAGGTACTTATGCGAACAGACTTGGCCTCGCACTCGATCGGTAATACAACATCCGAGCCATACACTAGCTGGAAGGGGGTCTCGCCAGTAGCTCGCTTCGTTGTGGTGCGAAGCGCCCACAGGACCCCTGGTAACTCCCTAACCCACTTTCCTTTCTTCCCTTCAACCATGGTTCGCAGCCCATGCAAGATTATCTTGTTCGAGGACTCAGCCTGTCCGTTCGCCTGTGGGTATGCGACCGAGGTGTAGCAAGTTTGGATGCTGTACTCTGCACAATAGTCTTTGAAATTATTACTGTCGAACTGGGTTCCATTATCAAATGTGAACATCCGAGGCACCCCGAACTTGGTGATAATGTTCCTCCAGACAAAGTTGATCACATCCCGGTCGGTGATCCTCTCCAGTGGCTCGGCCTCGACCCACTTGTGATGTAGTCGACGGCCACAATGATAAACTTCTTCCGAGAGAAGCTCTTTGGGAAGGGTCCGAGGATGTCCAATCCCCATCTTGCGAACGGTAGTGGTGTCGAAATGGGTTTGAGCTGGGTGGGAGACCTCTTGCTGATCGGCCCGAACCGTTGGCATTTGTGGCAATGCTTGATAAGTTCGGTCGCATCAGTCTGCATGGTCGGCCAGAAGAATCCGGCTCGCAACCTCACCGAAGTGGATTTCCTTCAAGAGGTACTTCCCCTCGACTGGATCGACACATTTAAGGTATGGGTGGACATACCCTTTCTTATACAGTTCCCCGCCGACCAGGGTGAACCATTCGGCTCTTTTCTCTACTTTCTTTGCCTCCTTCGCATCGCTCGGAAGCTCTCCGTCCTTCAGATAGGCCAGCAGCGGTTTCATCCATTCGGGACTTCGATCGAGGACCAGCACAGTAGCGGTTCGATCAATGCTTCTAAACGGCAACAGCTCCCACTTGACGACCCTTGGTCGGTCGCTGAGCGAGGAACTGGCCAGTCGAGCCAAGGCGTCCGCCTGCTGGTTCTCCGACCGAGGGATTTGCTCGATTTCAAAGTGAGCGAGCTTCTTGATGAGGCCTCGGACCTTATCTCTGTACTCGGCCATGTGGTCCTTCGCCTCGAATTTGTCATTGATCTGGTTCACCACTATAGCCGGGACGGAGAATGCCTTCACATTGGTGGCCCCCGCCGCTTGGCACTTTTGAATTCCTGCGACCAGGGCTTCGTATTCAGCATCATTGTTGGTTGCCTCGAAGCCAAAGCAGAGTGCGTATTCCATCCTCTCCCCACCGGGGAGTATGACGATCATACCGGCTCCACTTCCAGCTGAATTCGACGAGCCGTCCACATACAACGTCCATTGCTCCTTCAACGGTCCGTCCGGCTCATTGAAGGCGGCCTCGACTACAAAGTGGGACAATGCCTGCCCTGCGAGGCGGCGTCTCGGCTCGTATTCAATGCCATGGCTTTTCAGCTCGCATGCCCATCGAGGCGACCTTCCATTTCAATCAAGGTGGTTCAATATCTTCTCCAAGCGATAATTTGTTCGGACAATAACTTTGTGACTTTGAAAATAGGGTCGGAGGCGGCGGCTCGCAATGAGCAAGGCCAGAGCGAGCTTCTCGAGCGGAGGGTATCGCAGCTCGGCCCCTGCGAGGGCATGACTCACATAGTACACAGGGCTCTGGACCTTCTCGCGTTTCACCACCAGGACGGCTCCGACTGCATGTTCGTTCGCCGACAAATATAAGTACAAATCCTCCTTCTCTCGAGGCACAGATATCTTTGGAATGTTGACGAGGTACTGTTTCAGCTCCTGGAACGACTTCTCGGCCTGCTCATCCCACTCGAAATTCTTCTTCTTTTTGAGAGCGGCGAAGAACGGGAGGCATCGGTCGGCCGACTTCGCAATGAAGCGTCCGAAGGCTGCTACGCACCCCGTTAACCGTTGCACATCCTTAACGTTCTTTGGAGAAGGCATATCCATGATAGCTTTAATTTTCTCTGGGTTCGCATCAATGCCTCTTTGGCTCACGAGGAACCCGAGACACTTCCCTGTCGTCACCCCGAAGGCACACTTCTTCGGGTTCAGCTTCATCCCATACTTCCTCAATGTCTCAAAGGTCTCTCTCAGATCCTTGTGGTGATCGCCGGTTCGGACGCTCTTGACAATCAGATCATCAACATAGGCTTCCATGTTCCTCCCAATCTGCTCTTTGAACAATTGGTTTACGAGCCTCTGGAACGTGGCTCCGGCGTTCTTCAGCCCGAATGGCATCACTCGGTACATATACACCCCGAGCGGTGTGATAAAAGCAGTCTTGGCTCGGTCTTCCTCGGCCATCGGAACCTGATGGTATCCCGCATAAGCATCCATAAAGCTTAAGAACTCGTGCCCCGAGGTGGAATCCACCAACTGATCCATTCGTGGCAACGGCTGACCCGCCTTCGGGCAGGCCTTGTTCAGGTTTGTGAAGTCGACGCACTTTCTCCACGACCCGTTCGGCTTCTTTACCAACACCACGTTGGAAAGCCAAACTGGGTATGTGCATTTCTCGATATATCGAGCCCCGAGCAGCCGGTCGACCTCCTTCTTAATCGCATTTGCCCGCTCCGAGCCTAAATGCCTTTGCTTCTGGTGGACGGGCTTCTTCGATGGATCAGCGTTCAACTTGTGGGTAATGACCGAGGGGTCGAGCCCCAGCATCTCCTCCACAGCGAACGCGAACACATCCTTGAACTCTCTTAGCAGGGACACGAGAGGGGCCTTAACCTCTGGTTCAAGGGCCTTGCCCACTCGAACCGTTCGGTCGGCTCTGTCCTCTTCCAGTGCCACGTCCTCAATCTCCTCGAAGGGTTGGGTGGGTCCTTCAAGGCCATGCCTCGCATCCATAGTCTCGACACAAAAACTTTCAGCCACGGCCTTCGCCGGGCTCTCTTCCTTCTTTCTCTTCTTCGTGGGGGGTTCGCTCTCCTCGAGCGCTTCGCTAGGGTTTACCATGGGAGGCCTGAGTCCAGCGTGATAGCACTCGCGAGCAACCTTTTGGTCAGCTCGGACAATAGCGGCTCGGCCATCATCTGTGACGTACAACATCAACAGACCCAATGGAAAAACAAGCCCTGCGATATCATTTAGTAGGGGTCGCCCCACCACAATGTTGTAAGCACATGGTATGTCAATGATGACAAACTCGACGTGGGCTCGCCTCATGTCGGCTCCTTGGCCAATAGCTCCTGGGAGGCGGATTGTCCCCATCGGGTAGATGGTTTGCCCTTCGAAGGCAACTATTGGCTCGCGAAGTGGTGTGATATCCTTCGCCGTATACTTCAACTTCCGGAGACATTCAAAAGTCATGATGTCTACCGACGAGCCCGTGTCCACCAAGGACCTCCTCACTTGCTTGTTGGCCACCTGCATGGTGATCACCACCGGATCATCATGAGGTGTCCGAACGTTCTTAACATCTGATTGCTGAATTGTCATGGTTGGGATTTTGATTTCGGGAAGCATCGTTGCGACCGAGTTGACGAAGAGCCTCCAATTGGTCTTTCGACCACGTCGGCTCTGTCCTCCGCTAGCGAGGCCTCCCGAGATCGTATTAATAACGCCTGGGCTCCGAGCCCTGGCTCCATTTCCAGCTTGGCCGCCACCGCGAGCGCCTCTTTGATTGTTCTGCTTGTATCGATCCCTTTGGCCCCTCAGGCGCTTCAGGTATCGATTAAGCATTCCATTATCAGCCAGTCTGTCGAGCGCCTCCTCGAGGTCTTTGCAGCTCGCTGTAGCATGGCCATTCTCCATATGGTACTCACAAAATGCTCCCATATTCCTCCGATCGTCCTGTGTCATGGGTCGAGGAGGCCTTAACTGGTCCGACTCCTTGATCGCCATGAACACAGTCCTGAGCGAAGTGTTGAACCGGTACGGCTTCTTGTTGTGCATTGGGGGTCCGAGTCGATCCTGGGGTCGGACCCGAGAGGCTGAGGGCTCGCCATATCCAGATCGGTTCACGAGGGCAACATTGATGTGAGCGGCCGCTCGCTTGTAAGCTTGCTCGAGCGTGTTGGCCTCTCGCTTCACCAAGTCATACTTGCATTTACCCTCGGCCATGCCGTGCACCAGTGCACCTACCACCCATCTCGTCAGTTAGGTTGGCAATGTGTGTGGCAGTCGAGCGGAATCTCTGGATATAGTCATCGAGGGACTCCTTGTCCCCTTGTTTCACCGCTGTCAAGTGGATCGGCGTCTTCTTCCTCGTCTTACTGGTCACAAAGTGCCCAGTAAACTTCTTCTTCAACCCTGACCACGAACGGATGCTACCCGCTGGCAACTTATCGAACCACCGTTGAGCAATACCGGTTAGCGTGGTTGGGAACAGCCGGCAAATGGTCGCCTCATCCTCGGTCATATAACCAATATTGTGCATGTACGAAGAGATATGGTCGAACGGGTCCTCGACCCCGTTGTATTCTGTCATCTTGGGCTTCTTCACCCCAGGCACCCTCTCGGCCTCAAGTATCCACCTCGCAAAAGGGGAATCAGCAGTGAACGTTCTCTTGGTTCGATGCGACCGGTGTGAATGGTGCCTCGAACTGGCCTCGCTTTCCGAAGCAGACTCCGATTCATCGCTCGAACTGTCCGAGTCGATTTCTCGGGTCGCGCTTCTGGAAGGTTTAGGCGCATGAGATTTCTTGCGAGGAGAGTGCGACCTCCTTGCACTTCCTCGGGGTCGTTCTTCGAGGGTCTTGGTTCGCCCTCGAGCGGGCTCCTCCTCGACCAAGACTCCCTTTCCCTTGTCTTTCTCACCGACCTCCTGGTGCTTTCTTCGCGAGGCCTGGGTCGCCTCTACTTCCTCTCTCCTTCGCTTTAGAGTGTTAATGGTATCTCTCAACTCGGTTTGGGGGTGATGCTTGTCATTGATTGCTTTGATCTTCTGAACGGCCGCCGCCGTTCGCTGAGAGGGGGTCTTCCGAGGGCCTCTCTTATGCTTGCTCGAAGCGGGCACCGCTTCGGCAGCAGGAGTCACAGCATGAGCGGTCATTCGCTTCTCCAATTCGGCCATCCGCTCGCTCATCTGGCTCTGCCTCTCGGCCTGCTCCTTCAGCTTGGCTCGGGCCTCCAATAGCTCCTTCATCATGGCTATCTCCTGAGGGCGCGCCCTACTTTCCATTACTTCTTCCTCGTACTCCTCATCATATACCTCCACATTCTCTTCGGGTTGCGGCTGTGCTCCTCCTCGGGGCGCTGACCGCTCATCCTCGAGCGCCCTTGACGTGCCCTCTCCGGGGGCGCCAGGACGCGAGGGATTAGGGTCAGCGGGTCCCAGGATGGGAGTCTCGCTCGCAACGGCCCCTCTCGATCGTGCGGGTCGGCCTCTCGGTGCCATCTCTTCTCGGTTTACTTCCGGCTCGGGTACTCTCGAACGATTCGACCTGCGAACTGTCCCCACAGACGGCGCCACTTGTTGGATGTGAGTTCTTCGAAGGACAGTTGCTCGGCTCGCCTCGCGGAGTACTTGCACAGAAGGGAGGCCGGTTTTCACCAGGCGTCGCCCCTCCGACGCTCAAGTCAGTCAAGGGGCTCGAGAAGGGGTGGCAAATAAGACAAAGAGAGCCTTTTGCACAAATCAAGAAAATAATCAGAGAATAGAATGTCAGAATTTTGGGTATGTGTCTAAGAACCTGATTTTGATGGGTCATAAAGGGGGTATTTATAGTGATAGAGGGGGACCTAGGAATAATCCTAGGTTTTCCTACTCCATCTTGACCCTTTATTCCCCTTCCATCCAAGGGTTGTCCTTAAAGGAGGCTTTTTGCATGACATGGGCCTTTACTAAGGTTTACTTTACTAAGGGCTATGGCCCAACCACAAAGTGGTACCAACAACACCAGTCTCTTTGGTAGTACGGAACACCCTATAGACTCGCTCATAAATCAAGTCAAATATGTAACTAGTATTAGAGTTTTAGCTTGGACAACTCAAAAACTACATGAAGATATAATTGATAGTCTTAATAGTGTCTAGTATCCTTGTATAGGAGGTTTTTCCTTTAAGGGCTCTTCTTTTTGTAAGCTTGTCTTTGTTTTTTCCCTATATGCATGAATAAAGGCTTCTTTCTTACAAAAAAAAAAAAAAAAAGATGATGTTTACACTCATGTTGGTGAGAGGAGTATGGTCTCAACATTGAGAGTGTAAATATCAATTTGTGGAGTGTAAAAATCAATACACTATTTTTTAAGAGAGGAAAATTTATACGTAATAATTCGCCGTACAACATTTGAAGTACCGAGATTATCAAAATACAAGGGTAACATCAAATAAAACTCAAACCTCCAAAAATTGCAATCATTATGTAAGATAATCTCGTGATCAGAATACCTTCTATATTAATGATGCTTCTTGATACAGTTTGACCCAATGGGACCTATTGATCTCTTGTATTTTATCAAAGGATGAGTAGATCCGTCAGTCAGTGGAAGAGAATTCGCCATCCATCTCAAAGGTATGGCAAAGTCTTAAAAGTCGAATATTCCACGTAGATCTCACATATCTCAACATAAACCGCCTCTATATATGTTGGTAGATTTAGGGGCTAGGATTTTCAGAGAGAGTGATATACAATTAATTTGTCCTCCCATCTCCTACTTTTGATGATTTTATCATTGTTTTTGCGCTCTTTTTCATATATGTGTTTGTCTTGGCTAAATTCGATATCATTTTGCAAATTGTAGTGCATTTCCTATTTTGTACAAGTCTCGGGTTCTGCGGTTTGCTTTTGGCTTTTGTAGGGTTACCTACGGAGCATGTTGGAGCGGAACCCGAGTCATGGGAGAGCCAAAGAGTGGAAATGGAGCTTGGAGTGGGAGCCTAGGCACGGAATCGAGAGTAAGGCACGAGGATATAAGCTTGGAAGTAGAAAGAGGGTCAAACACATGAGTTAGAGACTCTTCGCACTGTTGAAAGTTCTTTGGCCTATGTAGCTATTGGCCGGTGAAACAACGACATTGCGTTCTTTAAGTATCGGAGTTATAAACACCCCAATGTTTATTGCAAGTGGTTTGTCCCACACTAGAAAATTAATGGCTTATGATATGTTTATAATAGATTCCGCCTACTATATCATCAACAAGACCTACACACAAGGAGGATTTATGAAGTTTAAGAGGTGTATTCCTATCTTATCGGGTTCTATTGCGACGTATAATGGATCAGGCTATTATGATCTCAGTAGCGCCAGGTTAATTCGAGTAGCTAGCCTCCACTGCCAATCGCTTCAACCCGAGCCAGAAGCAACAACAATACGCTCTAAAGAAGAGCATAGAGCCACATCAAAAGCAAGCTGAGCTGACTCAGAAATGCGGGGTGCGCAAGGCAAAATAAAGCTTAGCAATTGTGTCCATGAGCTCAATGTTTTTAGCCACCCATCACAGATTGCATAACCAAAGAACTGCTAAACCCAAAATCGACACTGACATGCCCACCTAAAAGCTTGACCCAAAGAAGAGGTTCAGCAATATTAGGGGGAAGACATCAACAAACCGACTCCTCTGTCTTGACAACACTGAGGTGAAGACTTAAACGAGGACTCTCTGACTGAATTAACACCAAAATCTGACTCACAACCAAGGTAACACCGACAATAGTGTCATCATCCAAATACCAAGCTGCAAACACACGTCAAAAGTGTCTCTAGTCCTTATATGCTAATTGTGAAACACCGGAGGAAAAACTAACGGACCAAGGGGGTCACCCTCCTGCACCCCCTTACACAACAAAAGAGTGTGCTCTCCATGATATAACCGAGCAGTTTTAGAACCCAACGAGCGAGAGCAGGGCAGCTAAGACGAATCAGTCCTCCTAAAGCATAGTGGGACAATCTTAATCTTAAAGGCATTTTGAAAGTCTACCAATAACATGGTAAGACTCACCTCATCTCGTCGGCCTTTAACCAAGCAGTTAACAGCATGCAATACCGCACCACCACCCCTATATACCACCAGCACCAAACACAATGTTAGCGAAATAATCACCCAAGCATGGACCCAACAAAGAGGCACCAAACTTGGAAACCGAACGCTGTCACAATACACCATACCCACCATAGGGCGAATACCACCGCCCAGTTCAAGAAGCGGGGTGTTTAGGGCACTAGCAACACAGGGACCCAACACGGTAAGACACTTCCATTTAAAGAATAGGTTAACCACCCGTGTGACCGAGGCAAGCAACTCGTCAGTAACCGCCAAAGTGGCACTACTCAAACAATCCATAAGATGCTTGAGCACGCGAACTGTCGCGCTCACAAGACTTACCACACGAAAGCTACAATCGAATTGAAAAACAACTACAATAGGAGCGTCAAAGTGAGACTGATAAGTAGGTAAGTAAGGAAAAGACGGTTCAGGTGCAACCGGACTTTTTGCCGACAAATACTCCAATGTATCACCAATGTAAGGGGCAATGCCATAATAAGAAGAAAACGAACCGTCGCGGTATAATTACCATTAGAGACCTTACGCCTACACTGCGAGACATTAAACTAAATAATCTCCACAACCTCCTCACTAACATTCGACAAAGGAGGAGAATCCTTGGCCAAAGTATCCTGAACAAGATGTCACTCACCCCCAAGCTCATCCCAAGAGCGAGCAGTATGGACATTACATTCCTCCCAAACGCCGCCTAGTAGCAGATCTACGCTCACGACAACTGCATAGTGAAAAAGTCCTAAGTATAAACAGCTGCAACACACACAACTGAAACCAACAAGAAATGTCATCTATTAACCTTGTCAAGCGCCCCTTTGAGCACCCGTGGGAAACTCAAACGAGACTTTGGAGGGATAGACTTAATCGTACGCAACGTACTGTTTAAAAAGCAGACGATCAAGAATAGCCATATCAAAACTCGAAGGCATATTCCTCGCAGCAACCCCCACTGAAGGGGCCGGCCAGCGAAGAACATGCAGATACAAAACTATATTCTCAAATTTGTAATCACATTCTTAATATTTCTTGTGGCTCAAAGGCCGAGTAAAAAATCTTTACATGCTAGTGATCAACTCAAAATATCATTAAGGTTAATTAGGTTAATCTGATACCCTTGGCTTAAGGAAAAATCGCACAAACGACTAAATTCACAATACCATAATGATATCAACAATAAACAAAAGTATGTAACGTCCCCTCTCGAGAACTCCTCAATTTAATTTGCCTCCAAGTAATCCGTACCACCCTTAAGAACACTAGTACATAAATAATAGACATATTGCAACACTTCAAAATCGTAGCATTATGCTAAATCCATTGCATTAGACCTTAATGCAACCATTTTATGCCCTTTGCTAGGTACGAATCGAGAAGGTGTTAGACACTCAAATTGCCCCGTGGTAAGACGCCATTTACTAATTGAACCAAGATAAATATAAAGTTATAATTAACTACGATTTTCATATACAAAGTAGCATGCAAGTAAGTACGAACAACAATATTATGACCCTTCCGACAAATTCGCTTTTGACAAAACTCATGCATTAACCTGCTAATATAAAAACCAACCGATTCATGGAACATGCACGCACGTAGCATACGTGTAATACCCCACAATTTCTGTGATTTTATTCAATTAGGGTGTTACGTACGTTTATTAATTATTTTGGGAGAATTGATTATAAATTTTGTGGGTTACTCCGTATACCTTAAGAAATTGGGGATTTGATCTACTAAGGCCCTGTTTGATAGGACTTATTTGCAGTAGTATTCAAATCAGTTCAGAATCTCAGATTAGATCAGATCAGTTCAGAATCATTTAGATCAGATCAATTCAGAATCATTCAGATCAGATCAGATCAGATCAGAGTCAATCAAATCAGATCAGATCAGATCAGAAATGTTCAAATTTTTATCAATGTATTTGGTCCATAACTGATACTAATTCGTTGAAATTCAATCAAAATTTCAACAAATTTAGATCAGATCAGATCAGTTCAGAGTCATTCAGATCAGATCAGTTCAGATCAGATCAGTCCAGATCAAAATCATTCAGTTCAGATCAGAATCATTCAGATCAGATCAAAATCATTCAGATCAGTTCAGAAAGATACAGTCCTATCAAACTGGGCCTAAGAGTTGTTTACTATTTGGACAATGTTATTTCTACACCTTCTATAAAGAGTTAGGCCCTGTTTGATAGGACTTATTCGCAGTAGTATTTAGATCAGTTCAGAATCATTCATATCAGATCAGATCAGTTCAGATCAGATCAGTTCAGAATCATTCAGATCAGATCAGATCAGTTCAGAATTATTCAGATCAGATCAAATCAGATCAGAAATGTTCAAATTTTTATCACTGTATTTGGTCCATAACTGATACTAATTCGTTGAAATTCAATCAAAATTTCAACACATTCAGATCAGTTCAGAATCATTCAGATCAGAATCATTCTTATCAGATCAGAATCATTCAGATCATATCAGATCAATTCAGAAAGATGCAGTCCTATCAAACGGGGTCTTAATGGACTTGGATCAGGTTTGGATCACTACCCACACTCAGTAGTAAAACCAAACCTGGATCCTTTTCTCTTTTCATTATACGTACATAAAAATAAACACAAACTCTTCCCCTCTCTTTCCCCACATAACACGGACACAGAAGGAAAAAAAAGGGAGAAACCTCTATCTTTTCTCCCTCTCCCTCGGCACTCTCACTCTCACCACCTGTAACAACCCTAAATTTTGACCGAACTATAAACGGAAATAAACTTAGAATTGTTATGCCGCAATTGACTACCAAGTCAATTGCAAGGCTAATTATTCAATTACAACATTAACTAGAAACGTAACAGCGGAAGTCTTAAACAATGTCGATCTAAAGTTCTTAAAACCAATCTCAAATTACATAATAACTATAATAAATGTCTAATGACAATTATAAAATCCCCAGCATGCACTTGACTCCTCTAGCAAGCATCCACATCAACAAGACCTGTCAAACTATGCCATCAAAGAATGACATAGGCCCCAGAACATGGTAGGGAACGAACCAGAATAAAGAACGTCAGCATACAGGCTGAGTAAGAACCACAAAACAATTCAGGAAACAAAAGATACGCGCCAAGCGCACGATCAACATCAACAACAACAACAACAATCAATCATCACAATCTAACAAAAGTGCGATAATCGCCTTATCGCAACAAGAGCCGAAAGTCTTGTTATTTCATTACGTCAACGGCCGGGCTCCTACCCCACAGCCACCACAATCTCGAACCAACGCGAGCTAGAGTACTAGAAAACAGATCCTAACGTCTTGAAGTGTGCACACCCCTCACTAGAGGGCCAGGTAGGATGCGAAGCCTCTAGGAGGTAAGCCGATTAGGAAGTCGGTAGCTACTCCGACCTAAACAACCTTGATCAGAGGTTAGAGGTGACCGATCCGGGCCGCGTCACCTTACTCTAGGTGGTAAACATCATCAACAATATCATTATCATAAATATTAGTGTACACAATCATACGCGCGTAAACAATACGTAATATACAACCATCAACATAACATAAATTATATGAGTCACAACAAAACAACAAAACAACAACAACACGACACACTCGGCCGAGAGGCCGAGTAGCCGAGAGAACCGAGAGGGCCGAAGGGCCGAACCGGCGGAAATCAAGAGGCCGAAGGGCCGGTTCTTTGAGCCGTTTGGCGGGAAGTGCTGCATGGTTAATTCAAAAGGTATTGATATGGAAACGGTAGAACAATGATAGGTGAAACATGAAGCGATAATCAATAGAGAACAAGGTTAGTATCAAGAGAGATAGTCTTTAGAGTTTAGATATTGTGGTTGGGATTGTAACCAACGTTCTTACCTTTCAACGCTAATTCTTAAACCAAACTCTTCAAACCAAGTCAAAGAACAACATTTCCTCGAATCCACAATCTAGATGCCCAAACAAACACAATCTCAATCAATGATCCTCTAATTCACAAGGTATAACTATAACCATAATCTCACAAATTAACTAATATATCACGAATCTAAAAGAAGTCAGTGGTATTCAAAAATGGATAACTTCTACCTCTGACATCTTATGATCACCAAAATTGATTATGATATAAAGGATAATGTTAGGAACATTGCCTCCAAATTTCGTCCACAGACTCCAAGTGGATCTACGGGAATCGATCTCGCACTGAACCATAAACATGAATTAGGGTTTACCCACGAAATCTAATATAACTTTTTATCTAGAGATCTAGGTCTTACCAATTTTTGATATGTTGTCAATGATAGAGTAAGGAACAACTCCACAAAATCTCGTCCATAAATACTTTAGGATTCGACGGGAATCCTCAAACTACCGAGGGGCGGAACAGATTCTCGGGTGGATAGACAGAGCTCCACTAAAACATCTCCACAAGTATCATCCGATGGATACTTGGCAAAATCTACATGTTCCTGGATTCGTATCGAAAGCACGGTTCTAACGCCACCAACCATGCTCTAATCAGAGGTCGTATGAGAGAATTATGTGTGTTTGAAGTTGACACAGTAATGCTGGGAATCTTCTGCGGGTGGAGGCTACGAGAAGATTGTGAGAGGGAGAGAGAGGGCCGACTATATATATAGTATAAGCTAGCGTTTATCTCCTTTGATTTGTGTGAATGGGTTTGAGGGAGACTCGGGTTCGGGCTTAATTAATCGATTGAGATGAGTGATCCATAAATTCGATCCAAGTCCAATAACCCAATTATACAACTTTCCAAAATAGAATTACTCAATTAGTAACATAATCTATAATTCACCAAATTCCCCAAAATAACTTTTATTAATTTTCCTCAAAATGATAAATAAACTTAACACCCTAATTAAATAAAGTCCCAAAAATACGGGGTGTTATACCACCGCCCGCCGCCGCCGTCCGTCGCCAAAAGCCGCTGCCTCTCTCCCCTTTTTCTCCTCACTCGATTTATTGTTGTAGGTTGTCCCTTCTCTTTTGTATCTTTTGTAGTATGCCCTAAGAATCATTATTTAAATAGTACGGATTTGTTTGTTGGATCTATTGATTAAATATGCTTTGATGATGACTTTTATATATGAGGAATCATGATTTTTTTGGTTTAATTTGATGAGTGTTGGAAACTAGGGCATGATTAAGGTTTATGATGAATTGTGATGGTTTGATAGTATGTTCTATTATTGATGGGGTATTGATTGTTAATCAATTTGGAGATTATGAACATGTTTTATGAAGGGTTTAATTAAGGTTTCAATTCTAATGGTTTAGGTTTTGATGCGTAAATCATGTCAATATGATGATTAAATCATGGGAAATTTGTATTCATACATTGGTATAATTGTTGTGCAAGTTTGGTGTAATTTGGGAATCGTTCAGTTATCATTTGGGCATGTTTGAGTTGGAATTTATCAAGATGATGTTGGGAAGTCTTGTTGAAAAGCAAGGTGTGTCACTATAGTGATTTCCCTTTGGTTTGTGTGTGTCATTTAGATTGTGGGTTCAATGAAGTGACGTTTGTACATTTTGAGAAATTTAACTAAGGAGAAACCTTCCCAATTGAAGGTAAGATTGTTGACCTCTCCATCTTGGATTATCCAACTACTTCATTTGATTCATATCCATTAGAATATTGATCTCTCCTATATTATGTCATGAGTCATTGCTCATTATTGTTATCCATTATCCACGATTCATTATTCGTTATTCATGATTCGTCATTCAGATCAGACTCTCTAAATTGATTATCTATTGATTATCCATTGATTATCAATATTGATTCACAAATTCTACTGTGACGCGGTCTCATCCGCGGTCTCATACAATGAGACCTCTCACACATCTCAAATGTAACTATCACTTTTCAAAACCAAACTATTTTAATAATAACCAATTTACTGGTCTCATGCGATGAGACGGTCTCACCGTAGAATTACTTATATTGATTAGCTATGTTAATCGTCTGTTGATTATCTTGTTTCGGCTTCGGCCCTTTATAGATTGAAAGTTTTTATGCGCGAATAATATACTTAAACCGGATTCAAGATGTGTATGTATATAATGATAAACCACCTAGAGCGATTTCAACCTCTGATCAAGGTATTTGTCTAGGCCGGAGATCAGCTACCGGTCTCGTAATTGACTTCCTCCTAGGGACAGTGCGTCCTATCGTCCCCCTAGCGAGGGGTGTGCACACTTGGGTCTTTAGGGTTGTATCTCTCTCGACACTTTATTAGTGGATCGGCTTAGAGTAGGACCCTTGCGCTAATAAATAACGAAAAGGTAGAAAGTAACAAAGATAATAGTGGAGTTGAACTCTCCGTATGCGCTCTACACGACTCGTGCCCCTGATATAGGACGAGTCGTGTTTGTCGTTTTCCTTGCATTCGAAGCCCTCTGACCTGAGCACGACTCGTGTCAAGCTCTCTTTGTGACCTTCGCTTGCTTTTGCGCTGCTAATTCTATTCTTGTTAGCTACGCACCTTTAAGGCGCGTATCTTAATTTCTGTTGTACTATTTGATTTCTTACAGAGCCAGTGCTGCATCTTTGTTTTGGGTTGTGTCCCTACCCTATTTCGGGGCTCGTGTCATTCTTTTAATGGCACAGTTGACAGGTTAGATGATTGAAGTGGACTGTTTGGCTGGAACGCCATTGCATCGTGGGAACTATTTAATAAAGCGTCAAATATTATTTTGGAACGTTTATAAACATTGTTATTTGCTTTAGATTTTGATTTTGTAAGGTTAACAACAAGTCTTCCTCTGTCTATTTCGTTGCTCGAGTTATTTTATTTAGTTGTAATCAGGGATATAACTAGCCTTGTAATTGACTTGGTTGTCAATTGCGACATAACAATCCTAAATAAATCTTTTTATTATTAGTAAAAAAATTAGGGTTGTTACAATGCGTAAAATAAATCATGGTATAATTCTTAGGTGAATTAGGCAGAAATGACGTAGGATAACATGCATGAACAAAATCGAAAAAGATGCCCAAGTGATAATGACAACTTTGACAACCATCTGCTCATGCAAATTGGTCGTTCCCTGTCGCTTGAACCTCACCCGAAACACTCTCCCGGCTTTTCCCCTTGCCCCTTCCCCGGTCCTTCTTCCCATTCCTTTCATCTGGCCTCTTCGGGAAGCCCATCCCACCTTCCCCTTGCTCACCCTCACCGATCGTTTCCCCAATGCCTTTACCACCTCCTCCTCCTCTCCCCATTCACCACTTGGCAACTTGTGCTAATTAACTGAAGCAGAATATACTTAGCGACACGGAGTTCACATAAGGGAGTTTCCCCAATGCACGGCCTGATGATCTTTACCAGAGGAGACATACCCTCAATTAAACTTGCAACAAAATGTCTTGAGAAGTTTGCTGAGAAGTTTGGCCTTCGTGCAAATCTTATGAAGACAAAGGTATATTTTTGAGGGGTTGCTGATTAACTGAAGCAGAATATACTTAGCGACACGGAGTTCACATAGGTGAGTTTCCCCTTTCGCTACCTTGGAGAGTTGAAATACCTCTAAACACTGCAAAACGCATGTCTAAAATGTATGCCTTCTCATCAGTAAAATAAAGCAAAGATGCGCCACTAGACTTCGAGCTCCTTAGCTTTCGTATGCTGGAAGGGTCGACACTTGTAAATTCTGTCATCTTTGGTATTGAGAGTTTTTGGAGTGCCTGTATGATCTTGCCAAAAGGGGTAGTGAAGAATATCAATATATAAGGTTTGTAAGGACTTTGTATGGGAATTGAACCGGGATGTAGGAAAATGTCTTTTTAAAGTTGTAGAAGTTGTTGTACATGGAGGATTGAACATAAAATAAGTGCTAGCTTAGAATAAAGCCTTGATTACTAAATGGATTTGGATCCTACTCCAGGGCAACTCGGATGGGATATGGTATAACTGTATTACAATGTACCACATCAAGGGTCACTCTCATGAGACTTCGGGCTTTGTTAATGAAGCTATAACCCTTGTTCATTCATGGGCAATCAGAAGTAAGTTAAAAGTTGGACTTGCCTATGACATTTTTTTGGGAAAATTTCCAGAGAATTCAAGGACCTACCATCATTTAGGCTAGGGCTAATGATCCCAAGCACTCTTTCATTGCTAACTTGCATTCGCTATTCAGAAGGTATTACCAATAGTTGATAGCATTTGTAAAAGAGTCTTTCACAATGATCAGCACACAATTATTAGACGTAGTTTCTACTAATCGATTCAACAATTGAACAATTAGTCCTTTAATTGAGAATCTACCAATACGGATCAATCTAGGGATAAATAGTGGCCAACTAATCGACAATAAATCAATCATTAATAACAATAAGAACGAGAGAATTAAACACTACTCAAACGAGAAAAGAATAAGAATCAAACTCACAATTGTCAGCAAACAATAGTTTCGATAAATCGATCCGAGAAAGGTCTTTAGCCTTGCATAATTCTGCAAAATACTTTAAAAGTCTTGAATATTGAATAATTATAACTACCGATATTTTAAAGTATTTGTTGGGAAAATGGCTTGAACGACTCATACCATTTGGGTATGTCTTAGTGGGTGACCGAGGGGGGAGCTCGGGGCACTATGAGTTACGGTGTACGGGTGTAGTCTTGGGCAAAAGAAGACATTTGAAGGATGCGCGACAAAAGATCGAGGGCGGAGCGCGCGTGGGAAAGCCGCGCTCCGCGGCAACATCTTTCGGGAAAAGCAGGGACGAAGCAGAACCGCAGGCACGGTCCGCCTTGGGTCCGCGGCCAGGCAGGCGCGGTCCGCGTCCTACGCGTCTTTTGGCGTTTTTTGTCGGCTGTTTTCTGGGCTTCGCGTATTTGTTTCCTTATTGCGATTTCTTCGGCCTATTAGGTTAATTATTATGTGTTAGACTATATATACACCTTAGTCTACACATAGCCTCCCTAAGACACATTTGAGTGATTCCTATTGTAATTGTGAGTACCTAGAGTCATAGTTGCGGGTTTTCTCAAGGTGTGGCTTCTTTGTCAATTGGGTAGATTCAAGGGCGTTTGTTCGGGTTCTTGGTTGATCGCAAGAACGTTTGGCTCTTAGATCTCGTTCGTATTTGGTGAGATCTTTTCAGATTGAACTCACACCTTTGTATTCGGTGTTACTCTCTATAGTGATTGTTTCTCCTCTGTTTGGTGGACGTAGCTAGCTAGCACATCGCTAGTGAACCACATAAATCTGGTGTTGTTTCTTTACGTTCTATTGTTTGTGTTATTATTCATATCATGATTGTTGTCACATCTATTCACGTCCATCACACTCAAACCGTTCGTTGTTGGAATGGGCGCCTCTGTTCCAACAGTATTTATACTAAAAGATTACAAGACGGGATTCGGAAACCCGCCATTAACCGGCGCAGCATCGAGACGACTCGCCCAACCCGGGACTAGTTCTCCGGCATCTAGACGACTCATCTTAAGTCATTGGTATGAGTCGTCTGATGTTAAGATGACTTTTCCCAAACTATAGTGACGAGTATTCAGCTCCTATGCTTCTCTTGACTTGATTTCCACTCTTTTGGATCTTCAACGTCTCTGGGATAATTGTAATCCGTGCCATTTCTTCACGACAATTGCAAAACATGGTAAAACTTGATTATTATTCAAGAAAGGCTCAAAAACATAAAAGATAGAATAATGCCAAATGTGATCCAAAATCATAAAAATCGATCTACAAACACGACAAACCCCACTCTAAAGTGGGTTGTATCAGCTACAAATAATACAGTTAGTAATTCACCATCCATTCAGGCATCCAACTGCTATTTCACTATTGAGCTAATATTTATGCATTCAACTATGTTATTTTGTTTTACTACCAAACATAGCATTAGTTGTCCTGGCTTTGTCCCGGCATATAACCATATATGTAATAAACTAATAATAACAAATAATTAGATGCTTGCATGAGTGTGCAACAATATGAATAATAGGCCTACATAATACATACTTGCATGACCATATAGGAGTACAACATACAGTACATGCTAGGTAATAGACTACTAGTATCCATGTTGAAATTTGTATGTGCATGAAACAACCAAAAAAAGAAATATAAAAAAAAACCTCGAAAACGTATGCACAAAATTTCTACATTTACGAGTAAGCTAGTGGCACAAGGAAGCCTATATTTCCCTCCCACCAATGATAGTGGTTGAGCTACAAAATAACATTTGTCTTAACATTATCAAACAACCACGTACACCGAGAGATTAGGGGGACAAAACAATGACTAATCATTTTTTTTTCTCTTTGTCTTTGCTGCTTACAAGACGTCTTAAACATTTAATCTAATATATACAATTTTCTTTCTATTACTTTGACATAATTTTTTCGGTCCTTTTTAACTTAGCTTAACCAATAGTAGTTGCACCCACTTAAAAATTTGAATCTTATTGTCATATCAACAAGCCAAATAACTAAAAACATTTCATACAAACCAAAAAGAATCCCACCACATACAATTTCATTTAACTTGAATCATTCTTATAGGCGGAATTTCCTCTTCTAAACAAAAATTTTAGACTCAGAAAATAAAATATGACTGTTTCTTGTAGGAGCTTCAACCTTGTAAAACCACATTTTTGTCATCCTAGGAACAAGAACAACAATATACATGAAGTTGTAAAGAAAACGCACATCAATGTGTATGGTTTGAGTCGGTCAGAGAATAACCCGAGATCGTTTGGGTTGAACAGCAAAAACCGGCCTAATACCGATGTCGTTGATGGCGGAAAGAAGGTTAATGGGATTGGCAGTGTCGTTGGGGAGGCACCATACGTGGGTCTGAAGAAAAGCCAAGTGATTAATGATGATGAGGAGGAGGATTCTGTACAATCTTGTATGTTGGGAAAGTTCGTTGAGGAACGTTTTGTGTATAGACAAACGTTCATCATCAGATCTTATGAAATCGGTCCTGATAAAACTGCTACAATGGAAACCCTCATGAATTTATTACAGGTTAATTCAGACTTTCTCTTAATTAGTAGATCATGAATCATGAATATGTTGTTACCAATGGTCTTTTTACATGAATTCTTTTGGTTACGTTATTAGTGAAATAGTGCTCAATTTCAATACCACTCGTTGTTCGTGTACAATTTATAGAGCCACACAATAGTACTAAAACTGATTTGGAAATGCATGTGAACGTAAATGGCATTATTAATTATGTCCCTATTTCCTTTCGATGATATGTTTAGGAATGAGGTTTATACGTAATCTAATACTATATATTAAAACCTGAAACCAAATATTTCCCAGGACGACACTTGACATACATTAATTAGATAGAACTTTAAAATAGCATTAAATACAATTATCGGTTAGGATATGGTAATAAATTATCATACATTAATTTGATAGAACATAAAAATAGTATTAAATACAATTATCGGTTAGGATATGGTAATAATTATTATAGAGTAGTATCGTATTAGCTAATTTATGGAAAATAATCATTATGCATGGTAATTTATTAGAACAAATATAATACAACATTTTTTTTTATAAAACGAGTATAAACAATATAAATTTATAGCCTGGGCGTGGCACGAGCATGCAAACTAGTTTTATCTAAATATATGGCATTCCTTAATCCGACCTTGAAAAAGTTAGTAAAGAACGGTCGTTTTACATAAAACTATTCTCTATAATAGCCATACACTAATACTAATGGCAAGAATGACAATCTTAGAGATAAACTTGCCAAACCAACCCATGAAAACCGGTTCAACAACCAATTTTTATTATTATTGAACCAATATATGCCAAACCAACAACTTCATTCTTCCAGACCAACTTCATCATATGCATGCCGGAATGCATCCCAGTATACTCCAGGCCAGTATGCAAATAATCAACCATATTACTGTATTTTTTTCAATTCATAAATTTCCCAATCAAATTTGTCTATCAAAATTAGAGTTGTCGTTGTTAAATCAAGAACATACAATCAGTCTCCCACCAAATTCTAATTTTGGAGATACAAAATTTCATGACGGAAAGAAAAAAAATCATTTCGCGAATTCACTATAGCCACGACTAAGAGGTACCTGCCAATAAACCATAAGATACACTCAGCAAGATGACCTCTAAGTTTCTTAATTATCATACATTAGTCTTGATGATTCTGATGAACAACGAATCTAAGGAAAAAAGGGGTTTTGGTTAAAAAAAAATTTAGGGGAAAAAGGGGTTTTGGTTTGGTGGTATACTTTAAAATCAGACCAAATGATTTCTCCGTTTCTTTTGGGTTTAAATTCATTCATTTTCCTAAAATTTGGTCATTTTGGATAATATTATTGTTGTATGGTTATTATGGGGAATAGTTTCAATTGAATGGCTACTTTGGCAAAAGGCCCGTTTTTCTTTATGTTTTATGTGACACTAGCCATTAGATGGTACTCAATTTCGATACCACCCTTTCATGTTATTTGTGTATACTGTAACTAGAACTGGCAATCGGGTGGGTCGGGTCGGTTTCGGGCGGGTCATATCGGGTTCGGGTCTTAGCGGGTCGAGATGAACTTTCGGGTCGGGTCGGTTTTGACTCAGGTCGCTTTCGGTTCGAGTCATGTCGGGTAAATTTTGTGTTGGGTCGGGTCGGTTTTGGGTCGGGTCATAATCGGGTTTGATTACTGATGATTATCAATCCGCGTCATTTCAAGTTTTGGTAATATTTTTTTTGTTTTTTGGCATAATTTGGGGACTGTATTTAGTTAGTAAGTTAAAACCATCAATAGGTGTACTAAATTGTTCTAATTTGGATCATTATTAAGCTTAATTATTATCGGGTCATTAAACGGGTCGGGTCATTGTCGGATAACGGGTCATTTCGGGTCGGGTCATTGTCGGGTTGGACATTATCGGGTTGTATCGGGTCATGGGTCGTGATCGAGTCGGGTTCGGGTGATCACAATTTCGGGTCCTATCGGGTCGGGTCGGGTCTCTCGGGTCGGGTCAAGGTTGTCAGCTCTAACTGTAACACAGTAGCTTAACTATAATTCACTTGAACAGTATGTTAAGTTTGCATGTCTGATTGCGATGCAGGAAACGGCTTTAAACCACGTAACAAGTTCCGGACTAGCAGGAAATGGTTTTGGTGCTACGCATGAGATGAGCCTTAGGAAACTCATTTGGGTTGTGACCCGGGTACACATTCAAGTAAACAAATACAGTTCATGGTATGCAGTGTTACACTTTGTATAATAATGGTAGATATTAGATGTGTTAATGTGTGTTCATCAATTTTTAGGTGAAATAATTAAAGATGTATCTAACAACGTTGATTGAACGTTGTGTAATTGTTTTTGACAGGGGAGACGTTGTTGAGATCGATACATGGGTTGATGCAGAGGGAAAGAATGGTATGCGGAGAGATTGGATAATTCGAGACTATAGTACTCAACAAATCATCACTAGAGCAACAAGGTTAGTTTAAATATTATTAGAGGGTGAGTAGCACCGACATCACACATTTTGAGTACTTGGACGTCTCTGACGACACTGTCTCATTTCCTTTTTAATACTATGTGAATCAATATGAAGTTGTCTCATTTTCCTTTTTAATACTATGTGAATCAAAATGTACGTTAGCCCGCTTATAGGTGTAATTAGTTGTTGATATTAGAATGTGGTCATAATTTTATCAATCCCGAATTTCAAATTCTAAGTACATACACTCGTGTTTGCAGTACATGGGTGACAATGAACAGAGAAACTAGGAGGATATCGAAAATTCCTTATGAAGTGAGGCAGGAGGTCGAACCATTTTACCTACCCCGACACGCACTTGAAGATGGAGAATATGATACTGAGAAGATCAATAAATTGACAGATGAAACAGCTGATGTTATTCGAACTGGTTTAGCAGTAAGTTGCATATATAAATAAATACAAGTTCGTCTACCTTTATTAATGTGACAACCATATGTCCATATCCTTGATGTTGCCGCCGCTTTTTCTTTTGCTAACGTTGGTTTGAATTTTTCTCATATTCAAAGCACATGTTAACAAATGAAAAGAACTAAGGAAGCATTTTGAACTAAGCAATTGGCCTGGGAGCTTGGGCCATTCTGTCTCTGTTCTCATGATTTCTATGTTATACATGAATGCAGCCTAGATGGAATGACATGGATGCTAACCAACATGTCAACAATGTCAAATACATTGGCTGGATTTTGGAGGTATGCTTTAATATCGATCTTCTAATGCAAGTTCTAAATGTACTAAAAATGTTAACTGTAATACATATCAGGAGGAGGACAGTCTGAAAGAAGAGTTTCTCGTTATTATGTATGTAACGTGTACATGTTAAACATTATGCAGAGCGTACCATTGAATGTGTTGCAAGATTACGACATGACGAGCATGACGCTAGAATATCGACGGGAGTGTAGGCAAGCCAACGTACTTGAATCACTAACAAGTATTCAGAAGTGTCCTATGTCAATCAAGTGTAAGGCGACAACAGCAGCAACTGAAAATAATGTAGCTTCAGCAAGAAGCTCAAGTGATGAAAATGAGATTGAGAGCACCCATCTTCTCCGAATGGAAGATGTTAGGGCAGAGATTGTTCGTGCTCGAACCAAATGGAACCCCAAGATCAAGCTAGACAAACACTAATTATTCACCCCAATATTATTATGGAAATTATTCTTCTTCTTTATATTTATCATTTTTTTTTTCGGCCATTGTGTAAATAAGGCTACATGCCGTTTTATATACGATGACGTATACCATGTGTCTATGTTGGCGCAAATTCTACACGTTACCAATTCTTGTTAAGATACAATACTACATATATATCGTGATTTCCATTATTTTGCTCCAATAAGCCTTTGATAGCCTCTCTTTAAAAAAACACTTTCTTTATTTTGTGTTCGGTACTTCCAATTTTATGAAACTGATCTTTAATATGAAGGAGAGAAATGTAACTTTTTTAATAGTCCGTATGATAGAGAGGAGCGAAAGGTTGCGGTGATAGAGAGTGAGAGATATTAAAGAGAGAAAATGACCAAATATAAGGGAATGGTATCAAAATGGTGGTAATTTTGAAGGAGTTGAAGGGAATATGAAAACAAAAAAAATAGGGCGAATTGGTGGGAAACCGTGAAATTTAAGATGAAATACAAAAGTTGATGAGAGTTTAAGGAAAACATATTTATGGACGGATCTAGATCCTCTGTAGTTACTTTTCTTGGAGTTTGCTGGAGTTTACTTGAAATGGAAACATCACTCTCCTATGTAGTGTTTTTTTTTTTTCTTTAAAAAAAAAAAGACATTCATACTTTATACTAGAAATTATCTCGTGTTTCGCACGATCAGTTTGTATATTTAGGCTAAAAATTTATATGTAAATTAAATGTCCCTACCACACTTTTGCAATCCAAATTTATCAATAATAATAATAACAAACATTTTCACCTACATTTTAATCAGTCAGCACCATCTCATCACTACTTATCAGTTCATTTTTGTTAAAACCGTTCACCACATTCCGAAGCTGTGACACCCTAGCTTTAAACCTCCAATCATTCTTCTCACTTGTGAGGCTATCTAGAAGAACGTATTTCTGACTTGTAGACCTAACAACACGCTTGTGAAATTGATAATCTAAAGATAAGTACTATGCAATTATAATATGTAATTAAGCAAACACTACATGATGGTTGTACCTATTTCTCGACATTTGCAAGAACTTTAGATGCAAGAATTGAAAGATACAAAAACGGGATTGGGTGGAATGAGTTTCCTTCCAAATTACGGAGTGCTTTTTATAGTATAAAAATTAGCTTAATGTTCATTCACTAATTCCCTGAGTAATTGGTTTTTGCATGAATCATGAGAATTAAGAGATGGATGAAAAAATTGACATCATACTGGAGATATTTAGCCTCTCTATTTACCTTAAACCTCTCCTTTGACTAACTAGTACTAAAAAAACTAAGATTCATGCATCACAAAAGCCTCATGAATTCGCATAATTAAACCAAAATGGTCTCTCTTGACCACTATTTCTGCATAACTCACACAACTCCTTTGACTTTTAGTTTTCATTTTATTTTCAAGAAAAATGCACTAATTTACATGTGCGACTACATGCATAATACAATGTGAATTGTATGGCTTAAAACTTGAATTATATAATGTCCCTACTTTTAGCCAATCAAAGTTTGACAAATGTCACTACCACACATTTGCTACCCAAAATTATAAAATTATATAGAGATATAGGATTCCAATTCAAGTAAACTCAAGGGAACCCCAAGAAAAATAAAATAACTCCAGAGGATTCGGATCTGTGAAAACATAAACGGGCCTGGTCGGACCCGGTAGGAGGAGAGAGAATCCACATCATAAACCCAATGAGGTTACATCCTAAAACCAATTGGCAATAGCAATGAAGATCCTCTGTCCCACTTTGTGTGCCACTCCCTGTACCCCTCCAATAAGATTTCAGGAAATCATTAAATATAAAAACTGAAATGAATTTCTTAAGGTTATAATATGGATTTCCTGAAATCTGATTGGAGGGGTACATGGAGTGGCACACAAAGTGGGACAGAGGGTCCTCATTGTGGCGATAGGAGGAGTAACTTCTTGATTTATAAAAAGTAGACAATTTTTTTCCTCATTTCCAATGTGGGACACTCACATGTGGGTAAATGGGCACTTCCAACAGGATCCTTTCTGAACATGTAAAATTTTGGGAAATATAAAAAGGGAAATTGGAAAAGAGAAATTTATATTATCATTTCTCTCCCTCCATTCTCCACTTGAGGGTCTCCCTTTGAAAGAGCTCGATAGCTGGAGTACCAGGTTGAAAAATTTGTCCGACTGAATTTTGTTTAGGTATCGATCTTCTCTCTTCTTTCTTCTCAATTTAATCGCTCTTCCTTATTTCGCTGATACTTATTTCATGTTATTTTTTATATATAGTTTCTGCTCAACTATTTGTTTGGAAGTTAAATTATACTAGATGTTTAACATTAAATTAAGTATATATGCTGATCATATTATCGCTCAGTGTATTTTACCAATGCTCAATTACTCTCAGTATTAGTGATTTTATATTAGAAATGGGTTTTTTGGGACAAAATTCACATTTTTTTTATGTTAGTGAAAGTCTGATCGGTAATTTTGTGCAATTTAATGTTGCTTGAATTTGTCTTGAACATTAGGGTTCTTGTTTGTTGGTTAATTTTGCGCTATGCTGTTTGGCCGAGGCTTTGTTGTATTAGTGTTGGTTTGTAACTTCGATGTTCTTGAATTAAGAGTGCAATTTGTTGCAATTCACTTGGTTAGTAATCGTAAACCCGGGTTTGGCCGAGCCTTTGTTGTACGAGTGTTGGTTTGTGATTTCAATGTTCTTGAATTAAGTGTGGACTTTGCTGCAACTCGCTTGGTTAGTAATGGTAAACCTGGTTTGGTCGAGGCTTTGTTGTACTAGTGTTGGATTGGGATTTCACTGATCTTGAATCAATGGTGGACTTTGTTGCAGCTTACCGTTAACCAAACGCATTTTTGCACTTCTTTGTAATTGTCGCGGAAAGTTCATGGTCCTTGCTGTTTGAGAGTTTAAAAAGACCCACCTAGAACGGGAGGGGGAAGGGGTGATCCGTTCATCTAGGAGCTATTAAGATATGAACCCTTGATCATCAGTTCCTGCTAGCATTTTTGTCTTTGATTAGGAACCCTAATACTTTCTTTGTACCCTTTCAAGCTTAAATTTTACCTCATTACAATGACACATATAGTAACTCTCTTGATTCGTTTGGTTGCGTGTACTTGACTACACCCTCCGTCTTTCTTTAAACACCCCATACCAAAATACCCTCGTGTTGAGGAGGGCTTACTCACTAATCGGTGAATCAAAGTTCCAAAAAAATTACATAACGAGTTAGATAAGAATCTTAGCAAAAATTCCATTCATTTATTTTGGGTCATACTTTTCCATTTCCAATGGAGCCAAAGACTAATTATTCTTTGGTTTTTGGGATATAATGGAATAAAACAAAATGGCTCATGAAACTAACTGTGCTTCTTATCTTGTGAAGTATCAGTCAGTTAGTGCGATTCTCGAAGCAATTTTCATTTTGGGTCATCCGTGCGCAACCTCTCTGTGTTTCAATAGGGGTAAGGCTTGCGTGCATCCGACCCCCCCTTACCCCCCCTTATGGCGGGAGCCTTTAAGGCACTGGGGTTAAAGATGTTGTATTTATTTTGGATCATAGATTAACCGATTAGCTTGTACACCCTCCCAAATAAGAGCGTGTTTACCTGTGGGGTGTTCAAAGAAAGACGGAGGGAGTATTTAATAAGGAGTTTATGCAGTGCTAAAGCAAGGGGCCCTTTGATCTCTAAACTAGCCGCTAGCTTCTCAGAATGTTGTGTGACAGACCTGACAGTTCTTGTTGTAAGCCTGATACTGATGTTCCTAGAATCGCAATATGGGGGTTTAGGTCTTTACGATCTCCTACTTCTTATCTCTGAAACCGAAATGCCATTGCCGAGCCCAATTAGGTTTTTGGAGATCTGGTGGAACTTTGGGCTGTGAGGTGAGGTTAACAAAATTGGACCAATGTATTTGAAGGTATAATGAGTGCAGTCACGATGTCCAGGTCTACCCTGAGCTTTTACTTGCCTTTTCCACTGTCAGATATAGGTAGGGAATTAGATTGAAGACCAGAGAGTAAAATTAAGTCTGCAAGAGCTATAACGTCCTGCGTAATAATGAGCTTTCTAATTCTATAAGCAATTAGACCACCACGTGAGCTACTGCATTCCCCACCCTTCTGACATAAGCTAAAAAGTTGTAGAGACATTCTACTTCTAGTTGTGCTTATTGACTCTTTTCTGCTCTAAGCTGTTTGTTATATTGGAATTCATTGATGAAAACTTTTTCTCGTCATTTTGTACCAGTTGTGGTGATGGAGAACAATGGTGTAGGTGAAATCCCTGAGGATGCAAATGAACGTAATGTTCTTATCCAGTACCCTGTTACAATTTCAAATTTGAATGTGTTTATGTTGCCTAATACGTAAGTTATTATATAGTTTAAATTTAGTTGCTTTCTGTTTTATATTTGATTAGATTGCCCGGGACCTCAGTCTGAAACAGCTGGAAAAGATGATTCATGCCAAGGTTGCCCAAATCAACAACTTTGTGCTTCCGCACCAAAAGGGCCTGATCCGGGTACGTAGTATATATGTTTGAAAAAAATGACGAATATTGAGTTCTAGTTTTACTTTAGTCAGAAGCTCCAACTCTTCTTTTACTGATGACTTGTCATGCGCATTTCCTCATAAGAAGACAATAAGAGACAATTTTATTCAAAACTCATCAGTTCTGAATTTGTGTTCTTTCAATGGATAGAAGTAAATCTTTGTGATTACTGATTGGGTTATGCTGAACAAAGGTCCATAATGAAGTAAGATGTGGGAATAAAGGGCAGCCCGGTGCACATTGGCGTCCCCGCTAAGCGAGGGTCCGGGGAAGGGTCCCACCACAAGATGTGGGAATATGCAAAAAAAAAAAAAAAGGTTTAAAGGATTTTTCGTCCAAATGCACTTTTTAAAACATTTTTGTGAGACCGCATCTTTTAAGTTGATTTTTGCAAGACCGCACCTTGAAGTCATTTTAGTTGTTTAAACCGCACCTTTTTTGCATTTTCCATCAACTTTGCGCGAATTAAAATGCCTTAAAAGGTGCGGCCTTACAATTAAAATGTCTTAAAAGGTGTGGTCTTACGATTGTCTTACAAGGTGTGGCCTTGCAATTTAAAATGTCGATTTTGGCCTATAAACGAAGAAAAGGTGGTGCTTTGCAGCGGAAAATAAATTAAAAAGGTGTTGTGTTGCAAAAAACAACTAAAACAGGTGCTGTTTGGCAAAAAAAAAGGAGGGGAGCGGGGTTAATAGGACAGATCTCTTGCTGATGATTTGGCCCTGCGCTGATTCAAAAGCTTCTTCAAAGGTCGCGTTTTACAAAGATTCTTGTTTAAATGGCATTTTCTTTTACATCTTGTTTGCGTAGCAGTTTATAGGGAAAAGGAGAGGAGGAAATGGGGAAAAGGGGAAAGGTAGGGGAAGGCAAGGGAGACATCCAATGATTGCTTGTTTAGATAACAATTTCATAGGGTAGAGAAAGGGGACAGAAGCAAATTGGAAGGAGGCATTATCCTTTTCTTTTGAATAAGCCAAATGCTAACAAAGTTGGAAAGATTTGAGAAGAATATTTATTGATGGCTCATGTACTAGTGTGGAAGACAGGCGGGTGATCAATGTCCCAAACTAGTTCATTACTAGCCTTTTTTTTTTCTTTTTTTGTTTGGCTCTACCGGGGGGGCAAGCCTTTTGAAAGGATACAAATTATATTGGTAGAAGGGTGCCTACAAATTTGACAATGGGAAATTGTTGCATACCAGGCTATGTGCGTATTTAAGTAGTATAGACAAAGTATCTATTCAATTTCTTTATATGCCTTGATATGTGTTCTTGTAATACTTGAGCCTCGCCTGCAAAATTCTATTTTCAAAGGAGCCATAGACTTGGTAGGTTTCGGAATATAATGAAAAATAGCAAAAGGCTCCATCAGGAAATAACTTCTCTGTTTTCAACATAGAGAGTAAGTATCTGTACTACGTACATCCGACCCCCCCCCCCCCACTCTCTTACCTCGCTTTAGACGAGAGCCTTGAACGCACCGGGGTAATGTTTTTGTTCCATGAGCCTTGCCATTGACAATGCAAGGGTATATGAAAATTTTTAGGAAGTAAGTCGGGAACATGTACCTGATTTAACTTTCATGTAGATTTAGTAAACTCATAGGTTTGTTTGGTCTCTATTTGCTTTTTGAATGGCAGTTGGACATTTGCACGTAGATGTCATGTGAGATCATATTTGTTTCAAAGTTGATGAATAGAAACGAAGTATCTGAGATTCGAGTCACGCCACTTGAACTTGCTATCCAATGTCAATTTGCATTAATATCCTCTGTTTTGTCTATGGTCAGGGGATAAGGCTCTTTGCCTTGTAAATCTTCTGTAGATATGAATTTGTGCCTATTGAAAGTATTTTGGTAAAAGGGAACAAACTAAGGTGTATCTGAGACGATAATTGCTATTAAATCAGCCTATGTCCAAAACTACCTGTGCAAAAAGCCCTGATGTATTCTTTTTATCAAAAAAAAAAAAAAAAAAAAAAAACACCCCTAGCAGCTTCATCACACTTCAGTGTTGAAATTATGTTGTGATGATCATAGTCTCTGCAAAAATGTATTTGTTACCACATTTTGCTCCTTTCTCATGCTTAACTTGCTGCCTATTGCAGACTTACTTCCAATTGCGGAAAGAATGGCTACTGTGAAGCACAAAATACTGGTTTTGTCTGGTAAGGGAGGGGTTGGTAAAAGCACATTTTCTGCTCAACTGTCGTATGCCTTAGCAGCCATGGATTATCAGGTGGGTTTACTTGACATAGACATTTGTGGGCCAAGTATCCCAAAAATGTTAGGCTTAGAAGGACAAGACATCCATCAGAGCAACCTTGGCTGGTCTCCTGTGTATGTTGAGTCAAACCTTGGCGTAATGTCCATTGGTTTCATGCTTCCTGACCCAGATGAAGCGGTTATTTGGCGTGGCCCCCGCAAAGACGGACTCATCAAGCAGTTTCTCAAAGAAGTAAATTGGGGGGAAATCGATTTTCTTGTGGTTGATGCTCCACCCGGCACCTCAGACGAGCACATTTCAATTGTGAGATGCCTACAGGAGACTGGCATTGACGGTGCAGTTATAGTCACAACTCCACAACAAGTCTCGTTAATAGATGTACGCAAAGAAGTGAACTTCTGCAAAAAGGTTGGTATAAAAGTCCTAGGGGTAGTTGAGAATATGAGTGGCTTATGCCAACCATTGGATGATGTCAGGTTCTTAAAGCCAACAGCATCTGGTGAATGCATAGATGTCACAGAATGGGCTTTGGATTATATCCGAGAGAAAGCACCAGAGTTGCTGAATTTGGTAACCTACAGTGAAGTCTTTGATTGCAGTGGTGGTGGTGCCTTAAAGATGTGTCAGGAGATGGGGATACCTTTTCTCGGGAAAGTGCCACTAGATCCTCAACTTTGCAAGGCAGCAGAAGAAGGTAGATCCTGCTTTGACGATCTGAAATGCGCAGTGAGTGCTCCTGCGCTTAAGACTATCATAGAGAAATTATTCCCTAAAAGAGTACAAGAAAATGGTATCTAGGTATGTAATTTGTTGTTTGCCTTTTTTCCTCTAGTTTTGTATATACTTTTGGTAACTCAATCTCTGAATACTACTAGGCAATGTAAGCTTTAAAGCTAAAGGATTTTGAAGTTGAGCACAACTTAGGATCAGAATTTTTCTTTGATGCAAAAGCTGCACAGCTTAATTCCGGTTAAGACTTCATAAACGTAACTGAGCACCTTTGGTATTGTACTCCATCAAGCATTCTAGTGAACTTCCATACACGTATCATAGTGTCCCAATATCATCTAGAAAAGAAACTTGCTACATATGCCTGAGACCTGAGAAACCTCTAATAGATTGGGCTTGATTAAGGCTTTGCTAATCCGCCTTTACCTTATTGTGCGTTTAGTTTCAATATACCTATTGGTGTCGTGAATAAGAATGCAGCCATATTTGAGATGGGGAGAGAAGTTACTATAACAAAGCTCCCTTTGAACCTTGGAATCTCATTTGTGAACCTAAGCAATATGATGTCTGAGAATTGTTAATGGTAAGCTTTGGAATGTTACAATGTTGGGTAAGTATACATGGTGGATAATTAGTAAAGCATATCATCTGTGGATCAGATGGATTGATCATTTGAATAAAAAAGGGTCTTTATTGGTAAGTATACCAATGCAAATTGTAGTTTGGCATGGTAGAATATTCATGATCAGTAATAAACTTGAAGCCAGATACTTGAACTTTCTGCTGCTGGGATAGGACTCAGAAGAGCGTTGAGGCACTGGGGTACGGTTGTTGTTGTAGTGTTGGAGCTGTGTGTCTTAGTGGAACTTTTCTTGAGGTTGTGAGTGGTTAAATGTTCCTTGTTCATATCAATAAGATATTTCCTTCCCACCAAAGAAATATTGGTTGACCTTTAATACACATTATATAACATGGCTAGTCTGCTCAGATAGTTCCAGTAGTTGCCCTTCTCTAACATAAATGCCTCTTTCTAGATGATGGTTAAGCTGTGTTTAACTGATGCGCAGCGTGATTGGATCCCTGCAATCACTGGGAATTTTGCAGTCATTAGGGGCCTTGCCAGAGATAAGGGTTTTGCTGCAGGATAGATTATATTTGTAATATGGAGTTCACCTGTGACTCCCTCTGTCGAAAACTGCTGATAGTAACATATGTTGAAATTGCATAACCCAGTACGGTGAACTGGTGATGATTATTCCGGGATAAGTTACAAGTTTCCTGAGCCACTTCTGACACGGCTGTAAAGGTCATATCCCGAATGCTGATACATTGTATTGCGTCATTATGAACTGCATCTGCTGCTAAAGGATGTGCTTTTACTCAAATGGGAGTTTTGTAAATACTGATTCAGGTGGCTTATCTTCATTCCGGTAGTATTACCCAATCTTGCATAGGCCATGCATGATTTGATTGTTTTTCTACTGAATATGCATCAGCTCTCGATGCCTTGCTCTCTTCTTCCTGAATCCGAAAATTGTCACCTGCACAGACTTCAGCCATTGAGACATGAAGCTGTCCTCCGCGACTGAGAGTGAGCAGCTGTTTCTCACATACGCAGAGAGAACTTTGCATCATTTCTTCCCTCCATCACTGCGCCACCCTCTATAGCTCCACTTCCTACTGTCGTACAAATCCAGAATGTCCATTAAACTAGAGATTTTTTGTCTGAATGTCCTATTGGAGTTACAATCAGATCTTTGAAATTAGACACTACCTTGCCTGTTGGAAAATCCTGGAGAACTATGATGATTTTCTTTGAACTTGAAATCAGATATTCAAAACTAGTTTATCAAAATTTCAGACTATTATACAATGAAATTGAGTTGCATCATTTTGGTCGTTACTCCTAGTTGCATCATTTTGAATTTTGGTTGATATATTGTAATTTCTGGCATAATTAGGTGTGGATTTATATTCCCGTTAAGACAAATAAGCCCGTGATTGACTATCACGCACCAATGAAGTTTCAATCGTTTTCAGAATTAACTCTTATGGTTAATTTCCTAGCGTAAACCAACCGTAGTCTTTATATTTTAATTGTTTGCGTGATTTACAGAGTATCATATATTCATGTGTATTAGAAGGTCTGGCTCTCCTATAGTCCTATAAGAATAATAAGATTGTGGGATTACATCTACCCAAAGGTCACAAAAACAGCAAGGAAATAAAATAAAAGGGAAAAAAATTGGTGATGACAAAAACAGAAATCAGAAAGATCAGAGAAAGGCACAATATACAAACAGCAGACACATGCATGGTCATATTCAATTCAGTAAGAAGAATGGTAGGCAGAAGCTCCACCATTTCTACCTGCTCATTATTGCAAATTGCAACAGCAGCCAACAGAGCTCAGCACTCTGTTCTTATTTGGGTCCAAATATTTTTACCCTCACTTACTGCAACTTTAAGAATGGAGACAATGAAGTAATTCCACAGCATTCATTTATCATACATGGCTTTCTGAACCTCCCCCTCTCTTTTTTAGTCCCCACCATTCACAACTTTATTTGCACAACAATTTCAATGGGAAGCTTTAATGATCCTACATTTCATTTCGATCTTTAGGGAAAGGTGTGGTAGCTCACTTGTACGACGTTCGTTCCACTAAGCTCTTCGTAGTTACGAATTTTTCCTGTGAGTTAGGATCCCGTAATAAATCCTTCCTTTGAATATATAGATGCATGTGCACTCACATTGTCAATAACTTGTATACCGGAAAAGAAGAACATCTCGATCTTTAGAAGGTGTGGTAACTCGTTTATACTGTCTACTGCTGAGTTATAGATCCCGTAATAATCCACATCTCGACTACGAGAGGATTGAGCCCTACTAAACCAGTAACTTATATATGGAAAAAGAAGAAACATCTTGATTTATCTCCTCCTCCCATACCAAAGCTGCATTCATAAACCCAAGGTGTGCAGTTGCAAAACCATGCTACTTTGGGACCAGATAGTGAGATTAGCTCATCTCCATCCCCCACTTGCTCACCACTTTGGGACCCTACCCCCTTTTGCCCTCTTCAAGTACACCCAAAATTTAATGATCAAGATTCCATAAGATGTGTACAGTGTACTCTAATGCTAATTAAATAGGAGTTGAATTCAATCAAAAACAAAATCTCATGCCATGCATATGCTTAGGTTTTTGTTTAGGAGTGCTAGTTTATTAATGGCCCCTTATTTTTCTGATTAAGATGTTTCTCATTTCAAGGCTAGCTTTAACTTTTGATCCCAACAGAACTTTCACAAAATTTCAAAAAGCATGTTACTACTTTTTTCCTATTTATAGATCAGTAGCTGACTCAAAAGACCCTTGTAAACTTAGAAAAACCGAGCCTAACAGTTGAAAACTCGGCATAAACCTAATAAAATCCCCATAAGGTCGATATCTATCAAACGCGAGTCCCTCAGCTTGTACAGTTGGGAGTTGTATATATCGTATCTATCTAAACTCTTCGTTTCCTATAAAATATTAGTCTTAACAAGATAGGGGAGAGTATTATAACTTTGTAAGTACTCCTAATTTAAACCACTACATGAGTGCATGATGGCAGTTTATTGTACTTTGTTAATACATAATCAGGATTCAAACAAAAGGTCAATTAAAGGGCCTCATCAAAATTCTCATACTACAACTTCTCTGCAAGATTTTATAGGAGTAAACTGCTAAAAGGTACCACTTATAACCAAAGAGCACATGTAGAGAGACAAAAAGGGGAGCAAAATGTGAATTTACACAATCAACCCCCCATTTTTTTATAATTTCTTTCTCATATATCAAAACTTACTATACTACTACTAAAAAACCCACCAATGTTTTTGGTCCCACAAATGTCTTACAAGTAAAAATTTACATGATTGAGCAAGCATTAGGGTTCTCATCACTGAAAATCTGAGGAGGGTATGCATGCATTTCCATGGCATACCTTGGAGGATAGTATTGAAACTCATTCCTCCTCAACTCCACCACCTTTTCGCCCCCCTCCTCGGCCGCTCCTCCGCCTCCATCACCGGCCGCTTTCCCCTCTTCGCCTTCGCCACCGCCTTCCTTCTTCTCTCCTTTCCCATCTTCTCCTTTCTCCTCAGCCTTCTTCCCTTCCTCACCACCCTCCCCTTTCTTTTCCTCCTTTCCATCTTTGCCCTTGTCATCCTCCTTTTTCTCTGGTGGAGGGTCTTGCTTTACTATGGTAGCATGCTTCCCAGTGCGCTTGTATACATACTCCACTAGCTTCGTAGCCTCAAATGTGCCCTTCACTGTCACTTGTGAGCTCTTTAGATCTGGCACTGCCTCTTCCACCTCTGAATTCAAAGTAAAATACTATAAACATTTAATAAAATCGTAATCTTAAACGACTAGCGATTTAAAACAAAAGTAGCTATAGCTGTAACGGTCCTACCTATAAAACCGAAGCATAAATTTGTCACTCTAATATAATCGAATAGAGAAATGATTAACCAATTATATTGAACAAGAATGTTACATTGTATATTCATATACATCATTGGATATTCATATAGAGTCACCTGAATCGGCAGGCTTACACATTAACACATACATTTGATGTATTAATAACGGATACAAACGCAAACGTAAACTATCAACATGAACAAAAGGAATGTATTTTTAATAGAGGATTATGGAGTATTCCGGAGAATTCCGGGTTAAGGAATATGATGTGTTTAGGAATACGATATAAAGTAGAATATGTGTTTAGGAATATGTTACGAGATAGGTTTCGTAAGGGTTAAGTCTTGTAATAGTATAAATAGGGGTCTACCCCAAGGTTATTGTAAGCAAGTTATTATTACGAGTTATATCGATGTTAAGAGTGTTCCCAAATTGTGTGTGTTATAATTCTAACATGGTATCAGAGCCCATGGTTGAAGACCTGGGACTCAAGAAGACGAACTGGGCCCGATGCAGATGGACCAAGTTTACGCAGCCGAAGAGAGCTAGAAGAGCCCCAGTTGCTACCGAAGAGAGCTAGAAGAGCCCCAGTTTGCGATGCTACCGAAGAGAGCTAGAAGAGCCCCGGTGAGCTTGTGAAGGTCCAGTCTGCGCAGATGGGCAAAGATATGAGGGAGCCGAAGAGAGCTAGAAAAGCCCCGGCTAGCCCTTAAAGCCTAGTCTGCTAGTATAAGGGAACTCACATGTAAGGGGGAGTGTTGAAGTGAATACCACATGTGAGTGTCTCACATTGGAAAAAGAGGAGAGAGTTGATATGTATATAAACCAAGGAGTTACTCCACCTATAGCCAATTGGTTTTAGGTTGGAACCTTCTTGGGTTTATGGCGTGGACTCTCTCTCCTCCTACCGGGTGCGGCCCAGACCCGATGACCCTTACGAAACCTATCTCGTAACATATTCCTAAACACATATTCTACTTTATATCGTATTCCTAAACACATCATATTCCTTAACCCGAAATTCTCCGGAATACTCCATAATCCTCTATTAATTTTACTGATAAAGGTTGAAGAATAAGCAGAGGCTATGATTTTGGTGGGCGGAACAAATTATGAAATCATTACTAGATTGGGTAGCGGGAAAAGTTCATATAAAATTACTTCATTTGGCATATATCGAGTCCAACAAAAACAATGAATGTAACAGAAAACATGGAATACCAATTAGGTAAAAATGAAGTGAAAGAAAAGACGTTTACCTTTCATTTTTTCAATACGTCTTTTGATCTCCAAAGAACAAGCCTCGCAATGCATGTGAACCTTGAGCACCACTGTTATGACTTTCGGCTGCGTAACGCACACAACATACCTTCACTTAATTAATTACCCAAACTAAACTAAAACAAACCTATTATTACTAACAATACAAATTCAAATACTCTTTCCGATCCCTTAAATCGTTAACATTTTGATCAAGTTCTTTTCGCATATTCAAAAACAGACGTTTTATTAACAATCCAAAAGGACGGGAAGATCATAGTGAGTATCGCAACGGGAAATGATTGAATATTCAGAAACGGTACTATAATTTAAACAAATGAAAAGGGAAAAGAGAAAATTTAAAGTAAAACCTCTTCTTTTTTTTCTTCCGGTTTAGGTGGCTCTTTTTCCTCAGGTTTCTTAGCCTCTTCGGCGGGAGGTTTAGGGGGAAGTGCAGAGAGTAACTCAACTTGACGATGTGTCTTTTTTTGTACTCGGTCTAACACCTTCAACGGATCTGCTTTCTCTCCTTTTATCACCACCTTATGCGTCTTACAATCCGTCGTCACATCTTCCACACCTAAACATATACAAGTACCCGAAAACCATAAATAAAAAAAACGAATCGAAACGACAAAGTGCTGAATCGATACAAACAACGGCCATAATGGATTATTAATTTACCATCAAAGCCTTTGAGACATCTCCTGACTTTACGAGCGCATCCTTCACAATGCATGAAAACTCTCAGGACAATCTCCGGCGGCGGTGGCGGTGGCGGTGGTTGTTCTTCTTTTGAATCTTTATTTTCCTTCTTACCATCACTACCATCTTCTGATTTCTTTTCTTCTCCCTTTGGTTTCTCCTCCGCCGCGGCGGCCGGTTTCGCTTCTTTTTCTTTCTTTTCTCCGGCCTCTGCTTTCTTCTCTTCCTCTGGCTTCTTCTCCTCTGCTTTCTTCTCTCCTTCTGGTTTCTTCTCCTACACACAAACACACCCAAAAACAAATCAAAAAAAAAAAAGTGGGGAAATCATCAAAATGAAAAAAAAAATATGAGGAAATGAAAAATGGAACATACCTCACCCATTGGGTTTTCTAAGTTCAAGTAAATATTTTGTTTTTTTGGGTTTGTGCTGAGTTTCAAAGAGAATGATGAAAATGCTAAAGTTTATTTTTAAAAGAAATATTTATTATTATGATTATGGCATTAAGTTTCTCTCTCTAGAGTTTCTCTCTCATATCTAAGAGTAAATAATAAAATTTGAAGTGTTTTTGGGTAGTAACAGACTTGGAGTGAGTGAGTGAGTGAGATAGGCAGATCTGCGGCCACTCATGGTCATCATCATCGGCCTTCAAATGACGTGGCTTTATATAGGAGAGCACGTGCATCGCAGGTTTTGGGTCCACCTCCTCACACATGACATGGTCACTCACTCACACGTATTATACGAGACTACGTACGTTACTCTCTCCCTCGAGTACATGTACGTACTTTCTCCGTTCTCATAAATTGCTCCGTTTTTGGACTGTTATTTATTTTTAAATAATCGACAGATTTTGTTCACCGCTTCATGTTCAATTTCATGAAACTATAAATTGTTAGGTTGACTCTTATCATAGTTAATTTTACACGTAAAACCGGTGGCATCGGCCCTATTGGAATTCGAGCCTAGGTGATGTCCCGAGCTAAGCTTGCTTGAGTTGTGTTAGCTATGAGTGAGGAGTTGTTGAAGGAGGGGCTCCACAGTGTCCTAAATATTGTATAGCGCGGCCATTCGGCCAAACTGGACATGGGCCTCCTCCTATTGAGCAACCTAGCTGGGTTTAGGCCCAACCCTTGAGAGGAGAAAAAGGGGAAGGTAAGAAGATCCCTCCCTCCCAAGGGTGTGGAATTTGAACGTATAACCTGAAGGTTATCATGCTAACTTCCCAATCACTTGACCAATAAGTTTGGTTTTACCTTAATTACTCTATTTTTAATAAACAAATTTCCTTTAATCTTATGCGATAAATGTGGAGAGCCCATTTTAACACATCACCAAGGACGATCATTTCTACACCTAAAAGTATATATTGAAAAAGTATGAGTCATTTAAAAATAATCACTCCGTCCCAAATTAAACTTCCCATGCAATAGTATAATGTGAGAGGATTTCGAATTATATGGGAAGTTTAATTTGGGACGGAGTGGTAATGGGTATGGTAATATTTCGACTTTGCCAATATATGGAGTATATATTGGTTACTTTAATCCGTATATAAATGTTAGCACATTACCCCTACTAAACATTAGCGATTCAAAAGAACGGCTAGGGCAAATCTATAATAGTTAAATTTGTATTATTATTTTGAATAGTTATTCAATATTAATCAAATGTTAAAAAACAAAATAAACCGATGGAGCAGTAGTATGAATGTATGATAAAAGTAGACCAAGCAAATTGGACAAACATTATGCTCTCCGTCCCTCTTATAGTGACTAGTGAGCTATTCATAATTTGGTTAGACCTACTTGAAGTTTAGGTATATATAGTTGTATGCCTTTTAACCGATGATTGTACCAAAAAGAAAGAAATTTTTCCAAATGATGATCATGAAAATGAGATCCCCGTCAAAATTATTCGGTTAATTATGCAAGAATTTCGACTCCAATCAAATCCGATGTAGACCTCAACCTTGGAATTAATATTAAATCATAGCAAATCATATTCGAGTAGTATCATAATCCTAATTTGGCCATGGGTTTGTAAAGGGATGAAAAAGTAGTTCATGCCTTTTAAGCGTTAACGATTATGCATTTCGAAAATGTAAATTCACCACCGTGGTTATAATCTCAGACCGGTCTTTGAATAAATTCCTTGTATTTGACATTTACTCTTCTGCCTTTGATTAAGTTACTACTCCGAACAAAGTTTGAACATTTCCACAATCCAGGAAGACCAAAGTATTTATTCGCCCCATTCCAAGGTATATAGTATCAATGCAAGTTCTTTGAAAAGTCGATCAAAGTCTTATGTGTGTTGCTAACGTTAAAAGTAATGTAACTTTCTTGCTGAAAACAAGAAGTAAATTCACCTAATCTAAGTCTGTGTTTTTTTTTCTTTTAATATACTCACTCCATTATACTAGTATTTGGCCGACATGTAAACTTAAATGCCCATTGGAATAACATAACAATGGGTACCCTGATCAGGGCGAAATGTTTATTGAACACCGTGAACGGTAACTTATCGTACTAATTTTGCATTTCTTGCTTATTTCCCGTATAATCCATTTTATTAACAGTAATCATTTTTATAAGCCGTACACACCCCCACTTTCTTAAGCTTAAGAAATATGTTAGTGGCTATGCAGTCATTGTTTAACACTTATTTATTTAGCTAATATATCTTCTTTTATTTCTTTTTTGTATTGTTTGTCTTTTACTCCTGTCAGAGTTCATCAAATACTAGTAACCATTTTATAAAACGTTCTATTTTCTCCTAGAACTTGCATCACATTAGTCATTAGAGTACTCCATATATGCTATGTACTATTTCTTTTTTTACAATTGTAACAGGTTCATTCTCTTCCTCAATTTGCACAAACATTGTATGTAGGAGACTGGGAGTTTCTGTTCTAGAGTAACATTTTTGTTTTTTATTTATCTCGATTGAAAATTATTGATCTCTTGTGCATTGTTTCTATGAGACTAACTGTTCAAAGTTATTCTAACTTTTGTTTGGGAGAAACTTAAACTCATTTTTCAAAATTAACATTTTCGACTCATAAAAAGTAATTAACACGAATATGAAGGTCATAATGATCACCGATTGCAAGATATATATATTACGATCCAAAACAATTAGAATTATTAAAGAGTTAGTTGGTTGAGACGGTATGAATAATGGCTATTAGAAGGCTTGGATTGGAATTGGGTTTAGTATACCCAACATGTTAACTTCAACTAAAAGTTTGGTCGTCTCACGTAATAGATCCATCTCGTTTTAGAATTTGTAAAGCCTACTAAAATGTATGCAAATATGCAATGATCAAAATGATTAATCATCATGCAAGTGGGTAGGGAGAGGGAGACCAAGAAATACACACAATTTCAATGGAAGAGACATGGCTACTAGTTCTATGTTATCTTGATCATCATGAGCTAAAATGAAGTGACCTTGATCTGACTTAAGCCATCCATTACGGGTACGTAGGTTTATCACAACTTCAGCAAAGAAATATTAATCAGTGCTTCTTTCTATTTATAATCATATCTTCTTAACCTATGAACTATGCATGTACTCTTCCCTCTTTTAGCTAGATCTATCAAAGTTGGCACACTTGTTAAATCTTAGGGAGACATACCTTAGAAAGATAAGATTTTGGCTTATATTCTTGCTTGGTTTTCTTTAGGTTTGTTTTCTACCATGAAATCATGATGAAAACAATTACTTTTTAAAACAAAATTATTGATGGCTTACGTTGCTTAGCTTCTTGTGAGAATTATAGCCTATCGTTTGATTTTTAAGCATGTCTACTACTAGCTAGCTAGAGATTAGATACTAATGGTGTTTGACATCTTGTAATTATACGCTAAAAGAAGCTTAAATTTTGGCTTTAATATTTGATTAGACTTGTATCTACTTAAAACTAAGCGTTAGACAAGCACTTGTTAAAATGCATAATCGACTAGAACTCACATAGAAAGATGGTCCTTTTTTTTTATAATTGGATGGAAGATGCCTCTTCCATTTCCACGAATTGTTAGTGTTTCAATTTCTTTTTAAAAAGACGAATTTCATTAACTATAAATAACTTAAAAATATAAAATTACAAGAATTACATAAATTTAATGTAAATACAAATCTGGCCATTAACATGAATGAATGGTGAAAATATGGTTTTAATGGATTGAGATCCCCTGGAATTGAAAAATAACTCTACATGGTAAAGTTTACTCAAAATGGAAAATTAACTCTACTATGTGAATTTATTCCTTGGTTTCAAAACTACATTTACATTTATATTTTCCATTTATAGTAAACTCTACCAACTCCAGGGGATCTGAATCCGGTTTTAATTAGTTGCAAATTAAAAAGTACAACTAGGCTAATTACAAGTTATGAATAGAATTTGGTATAATTTTTGGAATTAATGGAGAGAATGTTCTTTTCAGTTTTGATTAGATAATTTTGTGTTTGAATTTGTAAGCATAACTCAAATTAAATATTAACAAATAAATAAAAAAAAGAAAGTATATTGAAGAAAACAAATGTATAAGAGTATGATCTTAATTATGCTCGATCTTCCCAAACGTAAACGATAAAAAATAAATATGATTTGTAACAAGTAAAAATAGGTGAATAGTTCCCCTAAAAAATTTAAAAGGGAAATATCAATTACAAAATTATTATTTTCAATAGATAGATTGAACAGGTTCTCAAAGACATAAATGACGCACTTTTAATCTATAGATAGGAGTAGCTAACGCGAGATATAAATATTTGTACCCAAGCATTATGTCACGAATTACACTCTTCTTATTTATTAAAGGTTCTCAATTTCACTATTTTTTATCATTGTGGTTTCACTGCAATTTAGTTGTCGGTATATTTGTTTCTTATTTATTCTATTTATCGGAAATTTTAATTAACTTTGTATCATTAGGTTATTTGGTATTTTGGTGTGTTAATCATACTTAGTGTAACTGTACATTAGTTAGATAGATTGACGCAAGTAATCGACATAGTCGAGTCTTCTTTTCTAAAGATTGCATTTGATGCGAAAATCTCTTCACTAAGATTCTATAGTTAAACGACGATAAATATAAAATGATACACAAAAAAGTTAAATCTTCACAAAGAGCAAACTTCTGTTGGAGTTACTTTCATTATTGCTTGATTCTTCTGGATTTGTTATCTACAATTCTATACTCACAAAGTCACAAAGTCACAATATAGAAGGCACCATAAAAAAAAAACCCTTCACTACTCGTACAATTCACAGAATGCTACTACTATTTACTGAATATGAAAAGAAACAGGAATGAGTAGCTGACATAGGAGATTAGGAGAAGTAGGACTATAAATTCATAACACATGGTTGGAAAATCATTGTACATGTGAATTATGTGCATATTCCCTCAGTTTATATAGATTGTTAATGTTACTGTTTATTTAAATTCTTCATGTATACTCAAAAAAAGAAACACTAATTATTCGTACGAATAGAGATATATTCATACTTCAGAGTAATAAAACCTCTCTTGATTACGTAAAATAATGGTGCTCAAATCTGTAACTATAGTACGAGAGCAACTAGATACGTGATGGCCCAATCCCTACTCCATCATGGATGGACTTGGATATAGTGGAAAGAAATGGTCGCAAAATAATTGACTCGGACATTGGAGAGTAGGGCAAATGATGCGATGACCTCTATCTTGCTCTTGTTATTCAATACATACGGAGTATGTAGGATCGTAAGACTGACTTTATCAGTAAGATTTGCTTCCGACTCACAATTTTAACACATCATCTTTCCACTCAATTTTCTCAGACTCGATATTCTTAAGACTCACTTAAACAAATAACTTTAACCTTCAGACCCACTTCAGACTCGATAAATAAATCTACAATACTCACTTATTCATTTTTATAATAACTATATTACACTAAAGAATACAAAAATCCAACCTTAAGACTCTGCCTTTGAGTCTTGGATTTCCCAGACTTGAGCTAAGACGTCTGAAGTTTCAGACGGCAATATCAACAACAAAAATTAAAAGATGGCAAGTCTTAGGGATCATGGCCCACTTAAGACTCACCCAAGACAACCGATAATCATAGTCTAAACAACTATGTCGTCTTAAGCAATGATCTGAATTGCGACACTATTATTATATTATAACTCGAGCACGTACAAAACCTTTAGCCAAGTCCTTAAGTCTAATACCAACTCTAAACGACTCTTTAGTATTTCTGTATTTGCATTTGCATTTGCGTTTGCGTTAAGTGAGTCCACGACGTAGACAGCGGCCTAGTGAAGTATAAGGTCATAACAAAGCATTACCAAGAATGGTGGCCGTAAGCCCGTAACAATGAAAGTAAATAAAGTGGATGGTGTCCCTTCCATTCTCTGTGTCAGGCCTCAATCAAAACGCAACCCTCCAAATTTGTCCTTAGAAAAGCTCATCATGAACTCATATTACTGCCATCCGATTATCATGATTATAGAAGAGCCGTTATTGTATGGAACTCCATTCACTCTTGCCTTATCTAGTTATCTTCAATCAGAGGGTAACTGTACATTTACCCATGATTACCATTTCTTTTCTCTACGGAAATCGTGAATTAGTTTCACACGTAAGAGATACAAGGTTTAAAACTATTGTATGGGTTTAATCATTAATTTAGACTTCATTCTGGTTGAGTTTGTTCTCTAGATCACAAGATAATATAGATACAATGATTTGGGTTATATGTCGTCAAAACATTTTGAATCTAATTAACACATTGTTCTGCTTGATGTCTTATGTGCATGTTTCGTACTAAACATACAATACAACGAAGATAATACCATACGAGAGCAATGTAAGATGGGGTTTAATTAGAGCCAGCGTCGGAGGACAAGAGCAAAACAGGCGATTGCCAAGGCCCATGACGGGCGAGAGCCTAATTTCAGTACTCATTTAATAAATATTGCAGTCATAAATTATGAGTAGTCATGTAAACTTTCTGGACTAGCACAATGATTTCCAGTGTCGACTGTGTCGTGGACACTTGATCTATGTGGCTTACTGGCTTGTATCATATTGCTTCATATGTTCACATTAATTTAACGTTTTGACTTACACACTGTTTCAAGGCATCCACCCATAATCCACACTTGATCTCTTAACATTTTTCATTATTGTGTGATTCAAGCATTTAGATTTCACATAGTTTTCAATTATTCATACGACGGAAATAGGAATGCGAGAAGAAGCTTCGTTTTATGTTCTAGACTTCAAGTCCCTCTCTTGGCACTATCAACAATATGCTTTGATATCCCTCACATAAAAATAAACAATATGCTTTGATAGGGAAATTTAATGCTTGATTATTTTTCCGAACAAACAAATTACAGTATCAAACACTGCACTAGGAGCTGTGTGCACAGTACTTTTGTCTGTTTTTAGAGAACAGAGAGTTTGATGATAGATCTAATTTACTGAATTTTCTCTACCTTCTGTTTTTGTCAAGATTGTAGAGCCAAGTGGTGGTGGAATCTGAAATTTCGCCGAAGTTTATCTATATATAAGTTGGAACGGGCCAAATATCACAATTTAATCATTTTGAATAGAAGAGGTTACTTCTCGGGAGTGGCTCGTTGCTATCTTTAGTTCCGTCGATCGGTCGATGTTTGGTGGCCCTCATCCTCGGAAAAACCCAATACGTGATGATCAATCTTTTTCGGACGGAAGTATATTGTCATTACCGATCAATCAGTCATCACGATTCGGAAGTTAATTCACAATGCATAATTGCATACTACTACTTGTATGAGTTAGATACATAAGCTCTAAATTCATCAAGCCATCTCACTACAATTTCACAATGAAAATTCACAAGATATGGCAATATTTTCCATTTGGGCAGTCAATTCATCCGATATTGTCCGGTAAAAGCATAACATTAATGCGAAGGCTACTATGGTTAGCGATGTATGTAAGATGTGAAATGCCCCACCTTGAACAATATGGTCAAGTAACATGCTCCAATTTGCGAAACCCCTCCAAATATCTTGTCACAAGCCTTTTCAACATAGCCTCTCGGGCCCTCCTCATATATGTGCGATATGTACGGCTAGGGTCGAATTTAAGGGGATGTCGACTTTTGAGAGCATAAACACTATCTTGAATTCGTTTAAAATATCTAAATATTGCCTAAACGTTACATAAAAGCTATCTCGATTTATAGGCCTAATTCCATGCATGTGTATAACATGTCTCCGATCAAACAGTTACAAGGACGACTAACAGAAAGAACGAATGATTGCAATGCAGATGTAGCATGGATTTTAATTGTTAGGTAATCAGTGCAGTCATTGATGAGTATACTTCTACTACTACTCTCGAAGATGGCTCTACAGACTCCCACTCCCCACCAAAGGACTAGTACTCAATGGTGACAGGCGAAACCGAAATAGTATCATCAAAAGACAACACTGAAGGGGTTCGTGACACCAAACAATTACTAGGTTATGACCAAAGGCCATTTCTATACTTCTGAGTTCTGACTGAAGCACACTACAACAACATCTTTAACCCCAATGCCTTAAAGGCTCCTGCCATAAGGCGGGGTAAGGGGGGGTCGGATGCACGCAAGCCTTACCCCTATTGAAACATAGAGAGGCTGCGCACGGATGACCAAAAATGAAAATTACTTCGAGAATCGCACTGACTAACTGCTACTTCACAAAATAAGAAGCACAGACAGTTTCATGAGCCATTTTGCTTTATTCTATTATATCCCAAAAACCAAAGAATAATTAGTCTTTGGCTCCATCAGAAATGGAAACAGACTGAAGCACACTAAAAAGGAAAAATTTCGGTGGAAACTTCAACGAGACAGATGATCCGCAATGTGTATATATGATCTATATATGTGCCTTGTTCTTGTAACAGCAATGTCAAAATTGATGAAGCTCAGTGTATTACCTTAACAAGAAGACTTAGCCGGAATTGCTGAACAAGGACCAACTGGCTATACTAGTCACCCTCAATATATAGTGGACTATATCTAACTGGTGAGAATATATGTGATACTGCAAACATATAGGACTATAGGACTAATTCATCCTCTGTGCAGCTTCTTTAGCAAGTAGCCTCTCCCTTGCCATGGTTTTTGCTTGCGACTTGGAGCCCATGACACCACCTCCCCACTTTTTCCTGTATTCTTCATACTTGAAATTGAAGTTTGCCTGAAATAAAAGCATATATGATAAATTAACAAGACTGAATACAGACACAGAGTTTCACCAGCGTAAAGTAATCTGCGATTCAGCTCACCTTGATGGCCTCAAGGATTCTACTGAACTCCATCTTGTCCTCGTTTTTGACAGTGGTCAAACACAAGGCAGAGGCAGTTTTATTGTGAACTATCTGTCGGAATGAAGAGAAGAAGATGTGTTAGTGATTGAGCACGATGTTCATTGAGGCCTCGAATAGAGCAAAGGAAAATGGACACAGTACCGCTCCCAAACGAGCTTTCCCTTTCACAATGCAGTATGGAATGTCCATCTTCCTGCAAAGCGCTGGAAGCCAAACAACCAGCTCAATAGGGTCAACATCATGTGCAATAACCACCAACTGCGCTTTCTTCTGTAAAAGGAAATGTGAAGCAAAGTATTTTAACATAAAATTCAATCCAGGAGTTAACTGGGGCGAATAGAAGAATAATACTGCATCTTCAAACCAACCTGCTCGATAAGGTAAGTGATATGATTGAGACCATATTTCACAACAATCGGCTTCTTGCTAGAATCAGGGCTCTTTCCATCAGCCTCGAGCTGAGCCTTTTTCAGGAGGCGCTCCTTCTTTGCCACTGTGTCCTCAGGCCGATACTTAAGAAGCATCTTGAACAGATTACTAGCTGAAAAAGGTATCACACTATCACCAAATTAGCACCAGAAAATCTCAAAGTCTGTTAAGATCCGAATGATATAACATGGTTATGAGAACACATCGACGTTTATTGGGTTAGCCTCATTCAAGAAAACTTCTCACAGCTAACAAAATCACTACAAAAGACTACAAAGATACTAAGCCTGTACGTTAAAATGACTAGCCAAAACTTTGGAAATATGACCGAGATGTAAAAACTGACCAACTCAACGCAAAAGGCTCGCAAGGATAGGGAGCCCTTCGAACATTATACTCAACGACAAAAAAGACCCTCAACAGATTCTCTCCCTACAATTTTACTTGTACTCACGACATCAGGAATGGGTTGATGTCAATTGGTATCATACAGCAAGCCAATAATTACATTAGAACTTAGAAGAATGCAAGATGCAAACTGAAAGCCAGAAGCAGGTTAGATGCTCCATTAATATAAAATTCTAACAACGCTAAGCTGCATATATTCATGTATTAACATGGTGATGATCAACTGCACATTTTTAGAACCAGGTAGCCTATAAACATAGAGCTCAAAGAAAAAAAAATCTTTACGAAGAATCTGAAACAAGAAATATAAAAGAAGTTATAATTTATAAAGCATGATTGAATGAGCTGGTGGACTTGGGGACTGATCAACACTGCCCGTGATAGCCAATAGTACGCAGCACTCCATGACGGATACACCAGCAGATCTATAATCAGATGCATAACAAAAATTTAAACTACTTGGCTACACTTCATTTTGCTTAAAGTCTTCTAGGTCAAGCCTTTATCACATGCTATTTTTTTGAGCAAGGAGTACATACAATTTAGAGGGCACGGTTCATGAAATGGAAGTTAATAGCTCCAAAATAAGAAGGATTACATATCTCAAATAAGGACCTGATACAGCTTGTATCAGCACTCTAGAGCGCAATTCCCATCATGTACATGTAGAGATGATCAGCCTCAGAAAGCTAATGAATGCAGTAGTATTATTGATGAATCCAACTTAACACGCGGTGCTAGGTTTAATGTTATGCTGAATTGCTGGCCAAGACAGCCTTATTTGAATATGAAACTTTCAGCACAAAACTACAACACCTGATGAGCAGAGAGAAGAGAAAGGGGAGACAAAAATTGCACCTCAAGACAGTGAGAAGGTAGGCACAAATGGAATCATAAAACATTCTCAGCGCACGTGAACAACACTTAAAACATCAACGCAACTATCCATGTACCACAAAGTATAAACACTGCTAAAATTAGGGCAAAGCTGAGAACTTATGACGAGGTATGTGAGATTTCTTCCTCCAGCTGATGTAGTAGTGATAACATCAGAGTTACGTTTGTAAGACGATTCATAGAGGGGAGTACAGTAATACATGTGACCATTTACCACATCAGAAAGTCCATGAACCAAGAAAGTATGTCGTAAGCACGCACCTAGGTTCTTGTCGAGAGTCTTGGTGAATTGGTGCACTGCTGGTGGCACCTTCAAGCGCTGCTTGAGAATCCTCTTCTTCCTTTGAAGTTGGACAACCTTGGGCCACTTCACAAACCTAGTCATATCCTTCTTTGGAGGCAAAGCTCCTCCGATACCAAACTGCTTTGGCCGTTTCTCATGCAGAGGGTTCACCACCTTATCCTAATAACAAAACAGCAGAACCATATAATACCTCTAGCACACAATGACAACCAATTCGTAAGCTCTAACAAAATGAAGAACATACCATCTTCTTCTTGGCTGACACCGCAGCATCCTTTACACCACGCTTTAGAGCCTACAGGCAAACCCAAAGATCGATATTATCAAAAACATATAGTAATCAAAATTTTCACCACAAAACAGAAATGTCTAATACTAAATACAGTTCTCGGCCAAATAAATGGAAACTCCTTTGCCTCAACTTATCAACATCTCTATTCAATAGATACACTGATAAACAACACACTATCTAGCAAAACCCAAAACACAAACAATCTCCACTGTGCTCTACATACTTTTTTCGTTTTTGGTACATAGAGGCAACTAATGCTGCTAGGGCCATAGGGATCTGAAGATTCAAACCCGGGACAACCCCAGGCACGTTAATTTCCTAACCACTAGACCAACCTTGATCCTCTCTACATAATCCGTATAACAAGTATATTCATCCTCTATCAGAATCAACAATGGGCAATTATCCACTGGTACAATTTAAAATCAAATACACCTAGGGCAACAATAAGTTAGCAACACCAAGTTCCTCTGCCTCATAAGAACATTTTGATCAAATACTTATAGTAGAAGACATTGATTGGAACCAGCCCACATGAATAACCTTCCAACACACTCCAATTTATTATAAAAATCATGCATTTTTTCCCTGCTAGGACAATGTGGGCAGATGATCTACAGAACAAAACCCACATTTTTTTCTGGGCACTCTTACGATAATTCTGTCTTGAATATACGGTCAATTTGTCATCATTGACAACCCAAAAAACAAAAACAAAAAAGGTTGCGTAATATTTACTGATAGAGGTTCAGGATGCACAATGAAGCAGAGCAAGTAAAGAAATGAGTTTTCTTAAAAACAAAAATAATTGTAACGGATAAATAACAACATGCTTTGGCAGTATGATAGAGGAGGGGAGAGAATGGACTCACCATTTATTTCCCGCGACGTTGATTGCTGATCCTTCGGCCTGCTGCTGATAAACCCTAGCACAAGAAATTGAAAATCAAGTGTCAAGCTTATATAGCCGCCTGAGATTAAGGTTTGTATTTCATTTTGTGACTCGTTTGGTGTATGGGAAACTGGAAAGCAGCGTGGATCACATGTCCCACTCTCGTATTACATTCCGGGGGCGTTTGGTTCACATTTTGGAATGGAACGGATTGAAATCAAGAATGAAAACGGATTGAAATCAAGTTTCATTCTTTTTAAACATTGTTTGGTTAAATATATGAATGGAATGATTCCATAATTAGGGGCAAAATGGTAAATTTTTCTTTAAATAAAAATAACCACCATCACCTCAACTATTCTCTCTCCTCCCTCGACCGCCGCCGTTGACCACCTTGCCGCCGCCGTTGACCACACCAACCACGACCATCCTAATCACTAACACCACCATTCTAACCATAATTAAATAATTAACATCACTATGTAATTAATTTATACTATTTCTACTCAATAAATCGTAGATCTAGAGATTTAAGTTTGATTTTCGTTTTTTCAAATAAAAAAAACATTGGAGGTGAATGAGGGCGACAGTGGTGATGCTTGTGGATGATGGCGGCGGGGTCGAAGTGGCGGGAGAGGCATGGGGCGGCGACGGCGGGAGTGGAAGGAGGAAGAGAGGGGAGAAGACAAGAATAGAAAATATAAGGAGAAAGGGAAAAGAAGGCACGGTGGGTCCGGCGATGTCGCTAGTATGGTCACCGGTGGACCGATGGCCTCGACGGCGACAGTGGTGGTGGGGCATGCATCGCCGGCGGCGGTGCGGGGTGGTCCAGTGGGGTTTGGGGTGTTGGAGGGGAGAGAGAGGGGGGAAGGGAGGAGAGAGAAAATGATAAGGAAGGGGACTCAATTTTGTAACCTTGGGTTTGTTGGATTCGTTTTGAGGGATTGGAAAGGGAGTGGAAAGGATTAAAAAACAAAAAATATCAAAACAAACACAATGTAACGGAGTGGTAATCCAATCCGTTTCCAATCCCCCCAAAAATCATGAACCAAACACCCCCTCCTTGTACATCATCAATCACTTCTAGAAAATATAATCTTTAAAAATTATAATACTCTGTAATAGAAGGTTAGCACGTGATTGGTGGAGTACATAGAATGAGACAGGAAAGTTGGACCGATGATCCGCACTAATTTCCAGTTTCCCATACAAGTATACAAAATGAAAATTCATATATTTTTCACAAATTGTTGAAAAATTCAACACAAAAATAAATATGAATTACTCATCTTTTTATCAGATGGTATATGATACACCGGGGGTACGTAGCTTTACGTACCCCCCGGTTTACTGTTCATTAATGTCCAGATGTTATTTCAAAGCCCAACAATTATTCAGCCCACCCAATAGTTCAATAGTCCAACACTAACATAAAACAAAAGTAACCCCAACTCCCATTCCCTCTCCCCCGCCCACCCCGAGCCACCTCAGCCCCCGCCGTCGGCTACCCTCTCCAACAGTAATACCTCCGGCGAAGCCACCGGAAAGACAACCACTTGCCGACGTCCCCACCTTATACAACCAATTTCCGCCTGAGCCGACCATTTTCCGTGCCATCGCGTCCCAGTCGCTCCACAAGGCTCCCTTAGCTTCCGTTCTTCCTCTCTCCTTTCCACGCACAACCCAGCCTCATTGATACACACCACTTAGTAGTGAAAAAAGATGGGTTTTGATGCATTCAAATGGTTGATTTTGGATCAATTTATTAGCTAATTCTATCATTCGTGTATTTGTGCTTTAATATAAGACTTAGTGGTTTTTGTATGTATTTATGGCCTCAAGATTGATGTGCAATTGTGTGGAACGACAATGAGGCGATGAAAGATGATCCAAGGAGCGAGATGCCAAGTTTTGGACAAGTTTGGAAGAGATTTCAGTCCATTTACGGAAGGTCAACTTTGAAGCTTCATAACTCTCAAACAGCTTAGAATTTTGCGGTGAAAATAACGGCATATTAAAGTTCATGATTTTAGCTTTCCAGGAAGTGGTCACACGTTGAAATAGGCTAAGTAACGAAGAAGTTATGACCGTATGAAAAACGATGCCAGAGCCAGTCCGTATCCAAACGACTCGTCTGAAATTAGACGAGTCGTCCGGACGACTCGTCCCTTGTTGGACGACTTCACCCGAGACCTCAAGATATTTGGACGACTCGTCTGTATCTGGACGAGTCGTCCGGGCGACTCGTCCCGGGTTGGACGAGTCGTCCCGCTGTGTCGGCGTATTAGACGGGTTTCCTAATTCCGTTTTGTAATCTTTTAGTATTTATACTTTAAACTTTCGGTGGTTTTATTATTCAGTTTTCTCAAGACCTAAAGCTTATTTTCGAAGAATTATGCAAGGCTAAGACTTTTATTCTTGGATTTTTAATCGAAGCTATCATTTACCGACAATTGTGAGTTTGATTTCTATTTCTTAATTTCGTTTGAGCATTGTTTATTCTCTTGATTTGCATGTTATTATCGATTGATTTGCTGTTAATTAGGTGGCCACTAATTAACCTTAGATTAATCTATATTGCTAGATTCTCAATTAAAGGATTAATTGTTTGATTGTTGAGTCGATTAGTAGAAACTAGGTCTAATTGCATGCTGAACATCGTGATTAGATTTAGGGGAGAATAAACATATTAATTGAAGATCGAAACCGCGTGTGTCTAGATCTTGTTAATCTTAGTTGAAATCGTTTAATTGCTTATTGCTTTCGCTGGATTGAATTTAGGCGCGCGTCTTTGTTATCCACCGATTAGGACTATTAGGTAGGGCTGATCTCTCCTCTTAGTTACAATTAAGAAACGATTAGAAATTATATTTCTACAACTAAGTGCTCAACGAATTAGGATTAGATTGATAACTAGGATCAATTAGGTGAATGATAGTGGGTATTATTGTCCGAGAACTTTCCTCAATTGATTTACAAATTACGCTTTTGTTTTGTGATTACTTGATCATTCATACTCTAAAACCCCCCATTTAGTTACTTGACATACTTAGATAATTGCTGTTCTCTGTGGATACGATCCCACTTGCCCATTTACTACGTTCATAGGTTTGTGTGGTTTATATTTGATTTAGGCATACGACTTTAGCCTGTCACTCATTCCCTACACGACCCCTTCGAAACTCGTCGACGCCACTAATGCACGCCGGAAAGAAGGCCGAAGACAAAAAAAAAGGAGAGAGAAGGACAAAAGAAAATGGAAGAAGGAGAAGGGGAAGCGGTGGCGCTGGTATAAAGCCAGAGTTGCTGGCGAAGTTTATGGTGGTGGCGTCGATGAGTGGTCTCGATGGTGGTGGGAGAGAGAGAAACAAGGACAGAGAAGGATGCCAGAGAAAATAGAGTGGTGGCAATGGCGCAGAGTATAGGGCGAGGAGGATAAAGTGAGGCGGTGGTGCAGGTATAGGGCCGGGATTGCCGGCGACTGGAGTTTCTGGTGGTCAGCGATGGATTTGGTGGTGGTCGGGGTGGAGGCGGTGGGGGTTGCTGGTGGTTGGTCGGGTGGAGAGTGGGGAGGAGAGAGAAAACGGGTTTGGTATTGTGATTATTTTTTTTTTTTTGCATTATTGACCATTTTGCATTTTTATAATTGTGAATTCAACGTATACCAAAACAATTTTGAATTGGTGAAGGATTTTGTGGCCACTTACGTAATTGAAAAATAATGAGTATAAAGTGGCATATAATGAGTGAAAATTGGGAAATAATGAGTAAAAATCAAGTTATAATGAGTTAAAATTGGGAATTAAGAATCTAAAATAAATAAATAGTATAAAGTGGCATATAATGAGTGAAAATTGGAAAAAAAAAAAAAAAAAAAAAAGTGAAAATCGAGACATAATGAGTTAAAATTGGGAATTAAGGATCAACAATAAATCTAATACTATATATTAAAACCTGAAACCAAGTCTTTCCTACGACGACACTTGGCATACATTAATTGGATAGAATATAAAAATAGCATTAAATACAATTATAGGTTAGGATATGGTAATAAATTATCATACATTAATTGGATAGAACATAAAAATAGCATTAAATACAATTATAGGTTAGGATATGGTAATAAATTATCATACATTAATTGGATAGAACATAAAAATAGCATTAAATACAATTATCGGTAAGGATATGGTAATAAATTATCATACATTAATTGGATAGAACATAAAAATAGCATTAAATACAATTATCGGTTAGGATATGGTAATAGATTATTACAGAGTAATATAGTATTAGTGAATTTAGGAAAATAATCATTATGGTAATTTATTGGAACAAAGAGAAGACAACATTTTTTTTTATAAAACGTGTATAAACAATATAAATATATAGCCCGGGAGTGGCACGGGTATGCAAACTAGTAATAAGTGATATCCGAGACATCATGAGTATGAAGCGGCATATAATGAGTGAAAATTGGAAAATAATGAGTGAAAATCGAGACATAATGAGTTAAAATTGGAAATTAAGGATAAAAAATAAATAATGACCATAAAGTCGCATATAATGAGTGAAAATTGGAAAATAATGAGTGAATCGAAAATATGAGTGAAAATAAATAATGACTATAATGTTATATAATGAGTGAAAAATTTGGAAAATAATAGGTGAAAATTGGGAAATAATGAGTGAAAATCGAGTAGTCACGTTTTCTATTTTTCACTCATTATTTACCATTTTCTAGTTTTTATCTATAGTAGTCATTGTTTTCTAATTTTCACTCATTATATACTCTTTTTTCTTTTTTTGAGAGCCATTATATACTCTTTTCTGGTCATTGTTTTCTAATTTTCACTCATTTTACTATTTTCTACTTTTCACTCATTATTTACTATTTTATAGTCATGATTTTGTTATTTCTAGTCATTGTTTTATATTTTTCACTCATTATATACTATTTTATAGTCATTGTTTGATATTTTGCACTCATTATATAAAATTTTCTAGTCATTGTTTTTCTGATTTTAACTAATTATTTACCCTTTTCTAGTCATTATCTACAGTACTCATTGTTTTCTATTTCTTAGTCATTGCTTTCTAATTTTCACTCATTAATTATTCTTTTCTGGTCATTGTTTTCTAATTTTTACTCATTTTACTATTTTCTACTTTTCACTCATTATTTTCTTATCTATACTAAACCTTTAATAGGCTACCATCCCCGTCCACGTGGCAGTTTGTAGTTGCATTACAGGAAAAAAAAAAAGCCACATCATGGATGAGGTGTCGTTCCTAGGTTTGGCCTTTTCCCTCCCTTCCACGTCACCCATGCCTATTAGTAGTGCGGTGTAATAAAGGCCCCGAAATTGTAACTGCCGAGTCTCTTCCCCTCCTGTCAATCATTCTATTCCTCTTGACGATCAGCCGTTTTGCTTGCCCCTTCTTAGTTATCACTCCGTATGACCCCATTATTCCTTCGGTCAAGCTTCTTGAGAGTTGAGTTTAATCACTCCGTATCACCCCATATATCCCAATTCCCAACTTTGGTTTTTAACTTTTAACTTTTCTTCCTCACATTAATGTGATTTTTCCTTGCAATTTTGTATGGATCATATATTGTTAGTTGTTTGAGCATCTTTTTAAAGCTTACTTTTTAAATTTGTAATTGCTCAATATCAATTTCAAACTAATTATTTTGACTGATCTTGCAGGAAAATAATGAGATATTGGATTGATCTTGCACCGCCTTGACCAACGCCGGCCACCTTTACCCGTCACCGCTCTCCGCTCTCCATATCAAGCCCTCTTCGTTTTCATACAAATTGTTCACTGAGTATACATATGGTACAATGATCCGATCATCACCAACACCACAGAAAAGGTAAAAATTTCATCATTTTTTCCCCTGTTTAATTCAAATTAATTTTTCACACCTTTGATTCCAAGTATTATTAATTAATAAACACTCAAAATCACTCCTTTATACAATAATCTCCAACCCACGAAATCATTTAATTTGTTCCAATCACATTTATAAATTTATTTCAAGATTTTCAAACATCACTAACCCTTCTGATGAATTTTCAAGCCTACCCCCTTCCCATTTTCTATTCTAATCACTTTATGCAGAATAGTGGGCTTGATTTGGTACATTCAGATAAAACCCATATAAGTAGCATTGCTTGAGAAAATCTATAAATTTCTGACGAAATTTCACTCTGGAGTTCCAAAATTGGAGCTCTCCATGGAGAATCTGGGTTTGGTGCGGTCAATATGATGCAGGAGGTCGTAGCCCTTGATTATGTTCTCGACTTGCGGTTGCCAGATTGTGGTGTAGTTATTGGCGGTGAGTCTGACATTGGTGGAGAAGTGAATGGAGAGGAGAGGTCGGGTGGGTTGCTCGGCGTTCGGAATAGCAGAGGTGACGGGGTATTGATCAACGATTGTAACATGGGAGATTATGGTTTCCTTATCAGGTAGTTAGGCCATCGGCTTTGACGAAACGGGTGTTGAATGATTGCGGGGATGCATGGATTTTAGCTTATAGCTTTTCCGTGTCGTGTTGGCGTCAGAAACAATCCGGGTGCATAGCTATGAGTCCTATGACGTGTAAGCAAAATAAATTTCTTTGAACTTGCGCTTAGGTTTTGGCGTCTCGAGCCTGAGAACTTTCATTTGATTGTTACATGATCGGGACGGTGGTTATAAACAATGACTTTGATTTTTCCCCTACTCATGAATGGCTGAATTACATCAGTAGTACTGCCAACTTGAAAAAAAAGAGTAAATTTTAGAAAACTAATTTAGTTGTTAAAACACTTCAAAAAAGTCGCACATACTATATATGTCAGGAATTATTAGAGTTAGAAAATTGATGTATATCATATAAAGATGGAGTACGTATAAATGTTAACATAAATTTATAGGAGCATACTAACTTACTAAGTATATTGATCGTGCAAGGTGCAATCAACAGATGAGGAGGTATATTACGATTTATCACTCAAAGGAGATGCTATGCATTGTCTAATATGAACCAGAGCATACATAACAAAGAGACTCATTTACCAGGCATATTTGTGTGTCGTTCTCCAATGAAAAAATAGGCAACGATTGATAATTCTCTTCTTCCTGAACGAACACGTTGCAGATAACGGTTGAAGGCTTGGAGCAAGAGAACTAGGGATTGATCTTATATGGAATTAAAGTAGACACAAATTGGTATGTGCTTTTTATTGTCAACATATAACAATTTGGTTGCAAATTTGATTTAATATCAATTGTTATTACTTGAGCTGTATGAACGTGCTCTGTTTTATATATATGGAAGTAGTAGTACTAAGCCAACTTCAGTTTCCATCTTTTGCTTCATTTTCAAAGTGTACTTGGGCTGTAACTAACATCACATGTTTTGTTAACCTTACAGGAAACTGACATATCATTGGCCATAGTCTATCCATTTGTTGTCGGCAATTCTTAGCTGAATCATACCATTACGAGTAAGGTGCACACTGGATAATGTAGTGGAGATGTAGGGTGGTAGTCAGAGAAGTGTCGGTTTTGAGGCGGGTGGTTTTCTTGAGTGCAAAAATATCATTCGAGTGAGTAATGGGGTTTGATTTTGAAGAATTGTTAAGGGGGCTGAAGGCAGGACCATTTTTCTGTACGACATGTAGTGGTGCGAAATGGTGCGGAGTTGTATTTGAAGCTCTGGTGCACACCCTTTGGTTCAATTACACTATTAGAACGTAGCCTAAGGATAGGAAAAAAATGTATGTTTTATACTTCTCCATACCCAAATGATCTTGGTTAATCAATACACTTGGTTAAACCAAAGGAAAAGTACATAGCTGATTTGAACTCTACCCAAGAAAAAGTTAGTGGTTCGATTTTGAAGAAACTAATGGGAAGATAAGTGTTTCCATACTCGAACTTATGTGACGGTGGTTATTACTATAAACATAGGCTGCCATCATTAGAAAAGAATTGCCGATGACATATTCGAAGATGGGTCCGTGGAGTTTATTGTCGACATAGTCTTGAAGTTTGTTCTAAAAGTGTTATACTTTGGTGCAACTTCATGACTAAGAAAAGTCATGTACAAACTCTGTAGAAGGTACTAAGACATTAGACAAAAATTCGGAATTGCAGCAAGCTAAGCAGTGATCAGATTAATGATCAGAACACGCTATAATAGTAATTACATTGTAATAGTCATTTTAAATTTAGAAACAAGTACTAAAAATTATTAAGTAACAATGAATTTATGGTAAACTGTCTCATTATCTACATCATTCGTTGTTACTCATATAAGAAAACTATAAAATAAATTGAAAAACGGCCCCGTGAAATCACGGGCAAGAAAGCTAGTTTCTAGTTATTGTTTTTTTTATTTTGCACTCATTATATACTAGTTTCTAGTCATTGTTTTTCTGATTTTCACTCATTATTTACCCCTTTCTAGTCATTATCTACAGTACTCATTGTTTTCTATTCCTTAGTCATTGTTTTCTAATTTTCGCTCATTATTTACTCTTTCCTGGTCATTGTTTTCTAATTTTTACTCATTTTACTATTTTCTACTTTTCACTCATTATTTACTATTTTATAGTCATGATTTTCTTATTTCTAGTCATTGTTTTATATTTTGCACTCATTATATACTATTTTCTAGTCATTGTTTTATATTTTGCACTCATTATATACTACTTTCTAGTCATTGTTTATTTGATTTTCACTCATTATTTACCCTTTTCTAGTCATTATCTACAGTACTCATTGTTTTCTATTTCTTAGTCATTGTTTTCTAATTTTCACTCATTATTTAATTTTTTTTGGTCATTGTTTTCTAATTTTCACTCTTTATTACTCGATTTTCACTCATTAGTTAATAATTTTTACTCATTATTACCCAATTTTCACTCATTATTTCTCAATTTTCACACATTAGGTATCACTTTATACTCATTAGTTATTTTCAGTTACTATTTCCCGATTTTCACTCATTATTACCTAATTTTCACTCATTATTACCTAATTTTCACTCATTATTTTTCAATTTGCACTCATTAGTTTTCACTTTATACTCATTAGTTATTTTCAGTTACTATTTCCCGTTTTTCACTCATTATTACCCAATTTTCACTCATTATTTCTCAATTTTCACTCATTAGTTATCACTTTATACTCATTAGTTATTTTCAGTTACTATTTCCCGATTTTCACTCATTATTACCCAATTTTCACTCATTATTTCTCAATTTTCACTCAACATTTAACTAGATCAATGGATGAGATTAACCCAAATAAATAAAAACAAATATACAAAATAAAGAAAAAACCCACCCCTTCCTTTTTCTCTCTCCTCCCCCAACCCCCCTACCCCACCCTACACCATCTCAGCCCCGCCAGAGGACGTCTCCGACCACCACCGACGTTAGCCCAGAGTCCCAGACCCAACCACCATAGGCGCCGGTCTTCCGCGAGATTACCTCCGCCACTCCCACACGCCGCCACCCCTTCCTTCTCCCCCATTTCCTCCTTTTGCCACTTCGAAAAGTGGGGGAGAGGTGGCAACAAGGCCAGGAGGGGCGAGGAACGTCAGGGGATGGGTGGAGAACGTCGGTTAGGGGCGGTGACCGTCGTGGATGGGCGGCGTGAATTTAGGGGAGGGCAAAATTCGTGGTGGTTGGAGAGGAGTTTGAGGAGAGGAAATTGGTCGATTAGGGTTGTAGAATGGTCGACGAAGGGAGTAAACACCGCCTGTGGTCCGGCGAAAGGACGGCGATCATGGTGGTTGTGTCTGGCTGGATCGGGGTGGTGGTTGGTGCAGGTGGCCGGTGGTGGGAGGGAGCCGTGTACGGTGGCGCGGGACAGGAGACGGTGGGTTGGGGAGGGGAAAGGTGAGGAGAGAGAATATGGGTTTTGGTTTTTCTTTTACTTTTCTTTCATTAATATGAAAAAAAACATAGTTATTTTTGCTGGGCTGGGTCGGGGAGGGGAAAGGGAAGAGAGAATGTGAGCTGGGTTTATTTTTTCTTTTAATTGATTGTTAGTTGTTATTGGGCCTAATTAATTATTGGGCTGAAAACTGATTTTTGGACTGGGCATGAAATGTGACGTGTTGTACCTCTGTATCATAAAAAGTTCTTTCTTGATATAGTTTAAAATTCCAAGTTGAACTGGATTTTTGTTGCTCTAGAGTTGATAGCATATTTTCACTTTTCAAGGCTTGAGAGCGGAATTAACCAACTGTCGTTGTGAAAATAGAAGTCCTTACAAGTTGTACATTGTAAAAATCAATTACTTGCAAGTTTCAGCATTTATAACCGGTTTTGCTTGTATAATGTAGTAACGCCAAATCCCTCATGGTTTGACAAAATTAATATTGTTTTACTACCCTATCTTTGGTATTATGAATTTTTTGTGAAACACCTCAGTACATGCGCAAATCATACCATGCTCCATGGGAGCATGGTGGTACTTCTCGCAATAGAGGAGTAGGGACCACATTTAAATAGAATTATCGCGAGAAGTACCACCATACTCCATATGTAAATCTATTTAAGTGTGGTCCCTACTCCTCTATTGCGAGAAGTACCTCTATACTTCATGTGCTCTCGGGAGCATGAGCATGGTATAAGCATTGTCGTACATGAGACTCATTTTGTCAAACATTCTCTTTTAATTAAAAAGATAAACTAGTATTTGGCAAACAAATAAAAATTGTCCACACTCTTATACAACCATTTTTAGTAAAACACTCCCAAAATCATAATCTCGCCCAAAGTAAGTCAACTTGCTAGCTTAACTTGCTCTTTGCACGTGCCTTTTCTAAATTTTCTACGAATTATTCTCTCTCTCTCTCTATCTCTCTCTCTCTCATCCTCCCTTAGAGCATATTTGTTGGGGTGTGATTAACCCCGTCTTCCAAGACAAAAAAAAACATATAAATTAAGGAGAGGGAATGCGAAACTGAGAGAGAGGATAAAAGCCGGCCTCCATGACCAACGAAAGTTAAAAAATAAAGACCAACTTGTATTTTGAAGATGAGGCAATCATAATGCTTATGTTCCTTTTTGTCGTCCTACAAAATTGTAGAATTTTTTTCTTTTCAGGCTTACTTTTATATTTTTTTTATTTATAAAAAAATAAAATGAATATACCATTAAATATAAATAGAGATCCATTTCAATATAATTTTCTTAAAAAAAAAACAGATTTTCTATCTCATTTCATATTTTAATAATACCAAAGTAGGTCTCCAATAAACTTAAAAAAAATGGACCCTCAAAAAAAAGAAAAAAACAAACTTGAAAAAAATGGAGTAAGTCTTCATGCTATGAATGGAAGACCAACCAAGTACATGGTCTCGAGTGATGCTCTTAGATTTCATGTATCTCTCTACCGATTTCAGTATTAGTTACTTGGAATTTGTGGACGAAATATGGAGGAGATGTTCCCCTCATTATCTCTGATGACTTTCTTAAATTTGGTAATCATCCAAGCTCTTAAACATAAGTTATGTTTATTACTTTACTATTGTCTCATTTTGAATTCGTGGTCATCTAGTATCATTTGTGGTTGTGTAGTTTGTATTTAGGCTCTGGTGGAGTAAACGATGTTATTGGTGACTTGATGATTTGAGTATGATTGGTTATGTGAGAAGATGATGTTGGAGTAAAATGAAGAAAGGGATTAGCGCCTAAGGTAATAACGTTGACCCTCTTGAGTTTGAGCATGCCTTTGCTTGCTTCCATCATGTTTTGATCTCCTATATCGTTGTGTGCTCATGATCGTGAATTGTAACACCTTTCATTCAACTAATGTTGGACTCATGCTTGTGCTTATTGATCATGTGGTTAGGCCAGTCCCTTACAATCGATTTTAAATCGAAAGCGCTCACACAAAAATAATGTACCTTAAGAATGATTAAAGCTGTGAAAAGATAATCGTTAACTCATCTAGAGGGGCAGATAGGAGTCGTTTGTGTTTCGATATGTGATTGTTTTTACCTCTGATCAAGGTAACCTTTGAGGTTGGATTAGCTACCAACTTCCTAACAGACTTCCTCCTATAGATAACATGTTCTACCGATCCTGTAGTGAGGGGTATTAACCAAAGCCTCGTTTTATGATATACTCTAGATCCGCTATGAATTGGGTAGGACGACCCTTGTCCATGTTAGTGTAACACCCCAATAATTCTGTGAATTTTATATAATTAAAGTGTTACATTTTGGGAGTTTATCTAGTAAATTAACTACTATTTTGGGTTTTATAAGACCGTTTTCCTTTTTGGGCGTACATTTCTAATTTGGAAAATCATATCACTCACTTATATTGGGTTAAATAAAATACAAACTCTTCCTCCTCTCAGTTTCGCGTAGAACGCAGTCACACACCAAAAGAAAAAAAAAAGAGAAAGAGAGAACCTCGGCATTCCTCACTCTCCCGCGCATCGTCGTCGCCCGTCTGCCAATCGCCGCTGAAGCCTTCCTCCTTCTCTCCTCACTTGGTTTTATAAGTGTTGTAAGCATCTTTATCCCCTTTTGGAATTTTCTAGTATGCCCTAATTTATAATTTTATGATTGTATGCATATATTGTGGGTTTATTATAGATTTTATGGGTTTTTGTGATTATAATGTTATGCTTATGTCAGGGCATAATCATGTTTGAGTGTGTTTTATGAGATGTTGATGATGAAATTGTCTAAGGAATTTATAGGTTAAACTATGGTGTTATTAGAGACTATTGTCCTAGAGATTAAGGGCTAAAATCATGTTTAAATGAGTCTTTAACACTTAATTTCAATTCTGGTTGTCTTGGTTTGAAGGTAAATAACATGATTATATCAATTAATTGATGGGAAATGGATGGTAATGCGTTAGTTTCGGTGTCGTGCAAGTTTGGTGCGGATTAGAGTTTGTTTGGTTAAGTAATGCCCATGTTCTAGTCATTTAGATCAAGGGTTGGCCATAAATTGACTGAGATTATTTGTTGTTAGTAGTAATTCGATGTCAATTCATGTTATTAGGTGCTTATTTCGACGAAGTGCCATTCACCAACTTTTGATAATTGTTAGGATTTTGTTTATTGAAGGTAAGAACGTTGACTATCCTAGTTTAAGCATGAATCTTAATATCATTCTCTTGAGCTTTCACTTATCAATTCATGTTGATCTATTGGTTTCTTGAGTGGTTTGTTTCTTTGATTTTCAGCTACGCGCCTTATTAAGGCATGTATCTTACCTTACTTATTAAGGCGCGTCTTACTTTACTTTCTTTGTTTAAACTTCTTACTCGACCTGTGTTGACGTTCATTATTTCGGGTTTTGTACCCTATCATATTCTGGGGCCTATATCATCCTTGATGGTGCAGTTGACAAGTTTTGAAGGATGATTGCTTTATTTGCTTGGACGCCGTGCATGTCAAGGGGGCTAGTTTAATTTGAATAAATTCGTGAAACAATAAACATTTGAAACGATTTGAATTTGTGGCTTGTTTTGAATTTCAACTTTTGTATGTTTAACTATAAGTCTTTCGCTGTTCATTTTCTTTGTTGGATTATTATTAAGTTGCAAGCATAACAATCCTAAATAAATCGTATTAACGTTAGTCAAAAAGTAGTGTTGTTACAGTTATGGACCTCATGGAAGCCACGAAATGATGCGTAACAAAAAGAATTGAAAACATGGTTCGGCACAAGTTGTGCCAGTTGATTCGGCATATAGTCTTTCGCGTGGCTTTGCTTATTTTAAGCTATCTTATTTCATTTGTATTGCTTAAACTTCTTACTCAGGCCGTGCTGCCATTTAATGTTTCGGATTGTATCCCTACCCCATTCTGGGCCCATGTCATCCTTTTTTATGGCGCAATTAACAGGTTTGTAGATTGAAATGCATTGTGGTTGAAGTGTTAGTACATATTGGGCATTTTTAATAAATTCGTCAAACATTTACAAGAACGATTTGTGATTTATCTCTTTGGGTTGATTTCTAGTTTTTAGACTCAGCTGAAAGTCTTTTGCTGTCATTTATTCTTTTAGATTGTTATTTTGTTGAGAAGTTTGTGTTGGAGTTGGTGTCCTCCGACAATAATGCATTAACTAATTAAATCTAATTATGAATAAACCTGGGATATACCACTTCGTCCCAAATTAAACTTCTCATGTAATTTGAAATCCGCTCACATAATACTATTCCATGGGAAGTTTAATTTCAGACGGAGTGATATTTGATATACTAAGCAGTTGATTAACGTAAATCGATAACGGTTGGCTGGCTAGAGTTTGACGTTAGTGTCGTATGACGGCGGTAATCAAGTGATCCCTCTCAGTCACACCTATAAAGATAGTTTCTCCAAACGATATCATTTTTGTACAAGATACAAGATAATTAAACTTAAACTTCAGTTAACTAGTTAACTGATCAAATTGGATAGTGTGTTATGAGTTTAGAACTCGGGTCGAGCAAACTGTACTAAACTAATTTGAGGACTCTAATTAGGGGCTAATGACATATAGTTTGTTTTAAATAAGTCTTGTCGTTGACTTGTAAGTCAATGGTAAGTCAATGTCGGCATAATAATTATTTATTTTTGTATTTTAAAGATAGCGAAAATTAAGGGTTGTTACATCTATGACAGGATCCAACTTGAGTCTCAAATAGAGAGGGAGAAGAGAGAAATTACATGGGAGAGATATTGGTAAATGAAAAATGGGTTATGTGTGTATTTTTGTGACCATTATGATTTCATGTGGATTTCTAAACTAGGAAAAAGTAAAAAAATTGCAACAAAACCGAGTAGAAAAGAAGCCAGCCAAATAATCAAATCGATATAAAAAAAAAATTCACTCATCTACCAAATTGGTATAAAAGAAATGTTTACGCTACTTATTGGTATAAATAAACAATTTGAGAGTCAAATGAACTTATTTTATCTTTCCCCTATCTACCAAAGTTTGAATTTCGGGCTTATAATCTTTGCAACACGCCTTTTCTTAATTATCCCAATTTTCTCCCCAATAAAATAAAACCACCCTACATACACGCGCACAACACCCACAGATTCTCCCCAAATTTCAAATTTTTACAATAATTGTATTAGTGAAAAAAGTTAAATCTCGTGTAGATTTCCCAAGTCGGAAAAAAGTAGAAAAATTTCAGCAAAATCAAGTTGAAAAAGAAGACCAAATAACCAAATTGGTATAAAAAAAAATACATTCATTTACGGTATAAAATAAACGCTAACACCACTTTGAGAGTCAAATAAATTTTTTTTTTTCCGGAGTGAGAAAGAATGAGAAAAATGTTGTACGGAGTATAATTTTTTTAAAAATGTCAAATACTTAAAAAATATAAATATAGATGTAATCTACTCATCATTGTATTCTATTTTCATACTAATTTCAAAGTATATATTATCAAAATATTCAAATTATATGTTTAAGAAGAAAATAAAATTATATTTTTAGTGACATTACATCTCAAACCAAAATAAGCATTTTTTAGTGATATTACACCTTTGTTGCAGCATTTTTTGCATATCAATACGTGGCATGGGCATTCTATACATGAGTGTATATTTTTTTATACTAATCTGGTTATTTAGCTTAGAAAAAAACGGCAACCCAATCGTTTTTAATACCAAATAAAGACTATTGTTCCCTCTTTTAGCTATTAATTAATTAATTTTCCAATCGACCTAATTACTAGAATAAAAGCAAGACATATATAAATATTCAAACATCGAATTTTGATCGGTACAATTATTATCATTATCAACCTCCACTCACTAATCAGTTTACCAGCATTTGCATCATGGGATACACAAATTTTTGTCTCCCATGTCACTTTAGTTGTAACTCTATATAAAAGTGTGGGAGAAAAAAATTTATCAAAAATTTCAAAACCCCACGTAATCAAAACTCTCAAATATTTCATGTTTTGTAAACTCAAGTTTGAAATTTTGTCCAAGGATCTGTACAACCCGCCTTTTCCCAAACAAACCCAATTATTCCCCCCATATAATAAACCAAGAAGAAAAGAAGTCGGCCAAATAATCAAATTGGTATAAACAAATACACTGGTATAAAAGAAACGTTCATACGCTATATATTGGTATAAAGAAACAATTTTAGAGTTAAATGAACCTATTTTATATTTGTCATGTATATATACTGAAGTTTGAAATTCGGGTCTATTATCTTTGCAACACGTCTTTTCTTAAATATTCCAAACTTTTCCTCCTATAAACTAAAACCACCCCCCTCTTACACTTACAACACCAAAAAATTCTCCCCCAAATTTCAATTTTATCTTAAGCGTATTAGTGTAAAAAGTTAAATCTCGTGTAGATTTTCCAAGTAGGAAAAAGTAGAAAAATTTCAGCGAAACTAAGTTGAAAAAGAAGATCAAATAACCAAATTAGTAAAAAAAACATTCATTTACGGTATAAAAGAAATGCTCACGCCACTTTGAGAGGCAATTTTTTTTTCTTCGGAGTGAAAAAAATGGGGAAAAAGATGTATAATTTTTTAAAAAATGTCAAATGCTTAAAAATGAAAATATAGATGTAATCTAATCATCATTGTATTGTAAACATCGTTACACCAAAAGGGTTTTGAGAGTTAGAGAGAGAAACTCTCTCTCTCTTCTCTCTAGAACCTCCCATGGCATCCATCAAGGGAAACAAGAGAAACACCATGAAAACATGATTTTCTTCCATGAAATTCAATCGCCTGCTCACTGAGATTTCATCTTCTCCATGATTTCTTCATTAGCAACTACGTTTCGTTCTCAGGTTTGAAGGTTTCATCTCGCTTTTGGTCTTGGTTAATTTTCCAATCCGATCTAATTCAATAAGATCGGAACAATTGAGATCTTTTAATCAGCATCCTCCAAGGGAATTCTTGGAAATTCTTTATGAGCCAAAGATCATATTCGTTTTCTGTTTTGCTTTCCCTTTTGATTAGCTTTAGTTTAGCCTTCTTCATATGAATCCCTTTTATTTTATTTTTATTGGTATAAAATCACTTCTATTTACGAAGTGTTTTTGAGCCATCTGGTTTCTTTTTGTTCTTCCTTGCTCTCAATATGTCAATATGCTTCATGTTTTCTTTACGACATGCATGAGGTCTTTCTGTGGTCTTTTTTTTTGGGGACGTTTCAACTCCTACGACGGTATTCAAGCTATCCTCCCACAACTCATGGTTGCTAAAGCTTACCTTTCCGCTGCATAATTTTTGACGGGAACGTGCGAACGGCCGTTGGTGTTCATGGGATTGTAGCGGTCCGTGGCGGCTCTGGCAGCGGCGGCTAACGAAGACTTGGAGGGGGCGGCTACATGAGTCGTTAGGGTTAGAGTTTGTATTAGGGTTTCTTTATGTATGGGCCTTCTCTTTGGTCTAGTGTTATATGGCTTAGAGGTTTATTGAGTTGGGCCTTGTATCTAGTGTCTTGGATCTTTTTGGGAGTTTGGTTGGACCAGTTGCTTACCCTTTCGCCCTCCTTTGGGCTCGGCTGGTTCATCCACTCTCCTTTTAAGTAGTCCGAGTCACAGGTTCTGGCTCGACTTGTTTCCTTTCTTTTTTATTTTCTTTCCACCGGCATTGGGTGCAACCCTGGCAGTAGGGTCACCTAATTGCTTTTCCGTGTACTCCGCTTACCTTTTCAAAAAAAAAAAAAATCATCATTGTATTGTATTTTCATAATGCTTGTAAAGTATATAATATCAAAATATTAAAATTATATGTTACCTATTTATGAGAAAATTAAATTATATTTTTGGTGATATTACATCTTAAACCAAAATAAGCATACCCTAAAAATGTGGCCCAAGCATTCAAATACATGAGTGTATATTTTTTATACTAATATAATTACTTGGTTTAAAAAGGAACTGCAACCCAATCGGTTTGGATACCAAATACAGAGTAATTGTTACCCTTTTTGCCTATTAATTAATTAATTTATTTATTTTGCAATCGACCTAATCACTAAAATAAAAACCAATAGACAACAATATTCAAACACCAACTTTTGGTCGAAACAATTACTATTAATATCAACTCCCCAAAACTAATCAATTTTTCCGCATTTTCATCGTACCTGCCCAAAATTTCAACACCGACATGATCACTAGAAATGCCCTGTATGATAGGACTTAATAAACCGTATATTCATATCGGGTCATATTTATTAAATTTAGTTCATAATCATTCAAATCAAATTTGGTCAGATCATTGTCTTTTAAATTAGATCAGAGACACTCAAATCAGATCAGATTTAAAATTTTTTTATCATATGAGAATTAACACTAATTCCGAATTTTATTCAAATCAGATCAGAGTCTTTCAAATCAGATCAAAGTCATTCAAATTGGATTTCATCATATAAGAGTCAATAAAATAAGATCAAATTCATTCAAATCAAATCAAATCAAATCAGAAAGATACAGTACTATCATACATGGCTTTAGTTATTAGTTACTCTAGTCTACGCAGATGGAGGAAATTCACCAAAAAAATTCAAAACCCCGCCTTAACACTCCCAAAATTTTCATGTTTTGTAAACCCAAATTTGAAATTTGGTCCAAATGATCTGTACAGCCCGCCTTTTCCCAAGCAAACCCAATTATTCCCTCCCATATAATAAAACCCATCTCATCCTACACGCGAAACACCCCCAGATCCTCCCAAAATTTCATTTCTCCCTCTCTTTTTTCTCGTTTCACTCCCAAAAACCTCTTTTCGAAATTTCCCACCCACCCAAAATCTCCTCTCTCTACTTTCTCTCTCTAGATTTTCAGACCAAATCATCTCACTTTCCGATCGAATTTCTAGGGTTTCACTCTTCTCACCCCAATTTCTAGGGTTTTACTAAACCCCTCTTTTAGGGAATTTGCTTCAACTGTTGTTGCGGTCGTCGATGGCGTCGGACGAGAACAAGCCGGAGAGCGGTGGAGCAGACGGTGGAGTAGAAGCGGCGGCGGCGGTGGTGAAAGACGAGTCCAAAGAGGTTAAGGAGGAGGAGCGCGAAATGGAGGCGAAAAGCGCGCCAGAGGAGAGAGAATCTGCTGAATTGAAGAAAGAGGAAGTACAGGAGGAGGAGGTGAAGGAAGAGGACGCGGAGATGAAAGAGGAGAGCCAAGAAGCCGGTGAAGATTCGGTGGCAGCGGCGGCGAAAAAGAAAAGTTCTGGTTCTGCTGAGAAGGAGAAAGAGGCTGTTACGCCGAGGGAGAGGCCGTCCAGGGAGAGGAAAGCGGTGGAGAGGTACTGGGTTGCGAGTCCGGCTAGTCGGGCTTCGACTGGGAAGACGCTCTCGATTGAGAAGGTATTAATCGTTTTAGTTGGATTCTTTGATATGTTTTTGTATGCATTTCTGATAAATCTTGAATCTTGAATGTTTGTTGGTATGATGATTATTTTGCAGGGTAATGGTACACAGCTTAGGGATATTCCCAATGGTATGTTCTATTCGATTTTAATTCCGATTTCTTAGCTTAAAAGGAATATTCTTATTGTATGTTTTGATGGTAGATCTCTAGATTGTAGTGGATATTGAGGTACTTGGCTATAATTGTTTAGATATGCTAGATTTTATCGCCTCGTGATAGTGTAATCTGAGGTTGTATGATGTTGTGTATGTGCTGTGTTGAAGATTACGAGTGATTCGGGTGTTTTCTTTGTTTGGAATTTTGGGATTGTTGTGGTACAAATGGTGATGTAAGACGGAAGAGTAAAGTATTCCATTCAAAGGGGTGGATGTCGTTTTAGTTTAAACAAAGGTCTACAGGAGAATGGTTTATACGAAGGGAGTGTTTCAATAATGTTTGTTAACATTGATTAGAATCCCACACGATACGGTCTCTTGTGGAAACGATAACTAGAAGGTTAAAATTTGTCACCAATAGGTCTAAATGCGGTGACATGCTTTGACTTTTTAGTGATAGACTGATAAATATTGATATAGTCAAGCTATATTGTAAACTAATTATGCACAATCTATAGATTCTCACATACATTCTCCTTGCACCGTAGAAGTTCCATGCTTCACCTCGCAAAGGTAGACTATTCTGGGAGGTCTCACTCACTTCGTTAATTCTACTAATATGCTTGTTCTTCCAATATATCTCTTTGGTACAAACTGGAGCTAGTGGCTTAATTCAGTATGTTTTGTTGTTCCATCCTTGACGTTAAGTTTTATTTAACTGGGGTAAAGGCTTGTAGATCGCATACAGTATACTTCTGCCTTTTTATGATCTGGTTAAAAAAAAGTTTACACATGTCCTGTTGGTACCCCAGGAAGCAGAAAAATCTGGAACATTCGTTTCATGAATAAGAATTTGGATTTTGCCATGATATTGTTGGTTTGTACCCAGCGCGTTCGTTATTTTATCCACTGAGAACTAAGGGTGGGAATGATTGGACAGGGAAGGCTTAATGAGCAAGAAAGATTTGAGATTTAGTTTTTGTATTTAATTTTTGATGAAAATAAGGAAACATAGAAAAAAATTATTAAAATTACCAAGCCTATGAGTGATTAAAATTTGAAGCATAGTTGACCTTCAAAGAATTTGTTATGCCACTGGTTTAAAATTTGATTAAACAAATAACTTTATCCTTGTCTGATTGCATTAGGCTTTCAAATGTATGTTTTTTCCCTATCAGAGCTGGTAGTTCTTTTAGAAATGGTGTCTGCCTATACTTATAACTGAATATGTTTTTTTATTTGATCATTCATGTCATTGGAAGGAAATTGAAGTGCCTTGAACTGCAACTTAAGATGTGCTTTTGTAGCTCTTATATTACTTCCCTTTCCTTTTCTCTGATCTTGTGAAGTTTTTTAGTGGCTTTTAAGCTTTCGAAGACTAAACCTGATGACAACCTGCAATTACTTCACACAATTCTGTTTGGAAAGAAAGCAAAGGTAAGCTGTTGCTTGCTGCTATTATCACATGTCTCTGGTTGTTGGTGTTTGGACTATTAAGTTAGGAGTTTGTTTTTAATGTCTCAAATATTTGCATCTTGGCCTTATTCAGGTGCATGTTTTGAAGAGGAATATCGGTCAATTTTCTGGCTTTATATGGACAGAGAATGAGGTAACATCTTAAGGTTTTTGCACATTTAGTTTTCAAGTCTTTTGTTTATAGGAAGGAAGCATTTAAAATATGAAGAGGTCACTGTAGGAAACTTTTTAGAGGAGGTAGTATTTGTGTAAGAATACTTCTTGTTTTCTTCACGAGAAATTCAGAAAAAAAATCAGTTCTTGCTTTCCTCCATACGTGTGCGTATGTTAGTATGTGGCACACAGATTCACATCTTTCGATAATTTGGGAAGTAGGTGATAAGGAAGGGTAATTTCTCACCTTTTTTTTTTCATTAAGAATTATATATCTGTTTCACACGTTAGTTACTCAATTCCATGTTCTGGTAAAATTGTTTATTTTTGTTTTCAAATAAGTTGATGATAACAATCATTTCTCCCCACAAAACATTATTTTTTACTCACTAGGCATACATATGTCACTGGTAGAAGATTACATATCCGCTGATTTTTACTCAACTATTTGCCAAATGCCTAACCTAAATTTATTTCCAATATTACATTTTGGACTTGTTGGAACATCACACCTAGGCTAGAGGGAAGAACCAAATTTTTGTTTTTATACAGGATGACTTGATATATGTTCACATATGTCTATCCTAATTAAAGAGGTGATTTTTTTTAAGGATTCATTAATTACTTATTGTAGAATCAACATAGCTGTTGCAATTTTGAATTATAGAGCTATCCACCTTTAGTAGATGGGTATTAATTACTTATTGTAATTGGACTTTGGAAGGTGATGTGACTTTGGTCGTGTCCCCTAACAATGGTTATGGACCTTAATTCCATGATTTTGGTTGACTACGGATGGCAATCCAACACGTATAGTGACTAATGAGATGAGAGATCCAAGTTTAGGCTGGACCTTTGCCAAAGCAAATTATGAAAGTCGATGCCAATTTATAATGAGTTTCTTTCATTTTTGAAAGTGTACATTTTGGAATTGGAATAGGACAAAATCTAGCAAGGGAAGGAGGCAGAGGAAAGAGTGTGTGCATGATTCAACCTCAAAAGTATTTTGGCTTTTGAATTGTTTATTCCTTTAGATGGTCATAGTATTCAACTATTCATGCAGTAAAATTGCAGCTTTTATGTTGTAGCAGTCTTTTATTATTTTAAATTACAGGCAAGAATTGATAGGATAATGTCACCTATATGCTTTATTCAAAATTGCGCTCTTAGTTGTCTTGCTTTTGACTGTTGAATTACAGGCTGAGAGAAAACATATTGAGCAGTAACTTAAAACAAATAAGAATAGATGTTTTATTCGCTTTTTTAAGTGATAATATAATCTGTTTGTTAAAAATGGTGAGTAATCTTATGTTCAAAGGGTTGTGTCGCCCTTTAGTTAGGAGGTTTTGAAATGTTTCTTCAAAGTTTTAGTTGTGGGCGAAGAGAACAAGAAGTGTCTTTTACTCCTCCCTCCATTCCATTTGGCTGTTTATGTTTATGGCAATTTCTCTCAATTTTTATGTTTCTGTACTCTTTAAATGACCGTCCTACCCTCGTTTTTCACACTTACATGCCAAATACATTCCCGTATGGGTCATTCAACTCTCTATTCTGAAAGTACCCCCGTGTGGGTCATTTTATACTCTCTCCTCTCACCTTGGCACTAGTGCCGTTTCACAAATTAAGCAACCAAATGACATGGAGGGAGTTATTATTTTCTTTGCCACAAATCGCTTCTTGGGCCCTTTTAGTCAGGGGAATCCAAGATTGGGAGAGTGGAAGATGGCTCTTATTCTCTTTGAGAGTGCTGGTTGAACTATTGTAAGGTCCCTTTTCCTTAATCTCTTTGTTGGATCACCCCATATGTTCATTTTGCTTATTCTTTCGTCTTTACCAGGGTCTTAACCATTAGATCGCTCCTAATGTTAACATTCTCCAACCTTTAGTAACTCCCCACAAATGGGGCAATCATGATTAATTCAATCCCCTTAACCGTACTTGAAATATTATGACAGCCCTTTAACAACCAAGATCCATCGATGCAACACTCTACCTTCCTCGATCCATACTTGTGACTGTGTTATCCCCTCAGCTATGAGCTATGTCAACAAGTTCACTGCTCCTCGCATCCACCGTTTCTAAACTTTACGTTCACACCCTTTAACATACTTGTGATAAGGGTTTGAAGCTCGTTTATTGTGCTCTTGTCTTGTTTTCTTCATGTATAGGTTTCACAAACTCTTCAGCTTAGGAGTTAGGATGCCATCTTATTTGGCTGCCATGGTGGCTAGAACACCTTTTGAAGATATACTATGCTGTTTGTATCTCACAAGTGAGTATCTCATAGTGATAGTAGGCATAAATGGTAATAGATGATATGGCACTAGAGTGCTTGTAGGAAAACGTGGGGTGTGTTGTTTGGGGTGGTGGTGGTGATTACAATATTAGAGGAATAATAACTCCTAGTTTAGAGGAGTTCAGATTTCTGTAGACTGAAATAATTGCAACACTTTTGATGGCATCCAGTGTGTTAACCCACAAATATGCTTGAAAAAGGTTCACGATTGACGGCTAGTTTTCCCCAAAATGCGAACATTCTGGTCAAATTAAGTTCACCTGAGCGTACTTATCACTGTTTGATATAAATTTATTGTTTTGGGTGCTACCATCTATTGTAGGATAGAACACACCTATTGCTGTACGTTTACAGGGCAACTTCCTTTCAGGACTTGCAAATCTAATATTAAGAAAGTGAAACCATTTATTTTGCACATGCTGTCTGTTCCACACTTTTAAAACATCTCCACAGAAGTGTGTAGGCAATCTTCCGAGGCACAACTCTGCCAATACATTAGACTAATATCCAGATTAAGTGTAATGCTAGACCTCTCCAGTGTTGGAGATATTTCATTAGTATTGATCTTCCTTTTCTGGGGTGTATTAAATAGCCTGAACTTTGAGAGGAGCCTCGGCCTTCTAAAATTTTCTATTAAATAAACTTTTGAAGAAGAAATAACCCTAGTTAGAGGCTTAGAGCTCTCATCAGGACTTGCCACTTAACATATCCGGAGTATTTTGTATCCAAAATTCATGTCATCTGGGACATCTGCTTGTTCAAAGTTTATCTGTTTCTTGCAATATTTTTTAAACTTTTTATTTATTTTGACGACTTTCTAAATTTCTTTTGAAAGGGTTTAAATATTTCTAAAAATGTTTACAACGTTTTCGAAAGTTATTGGCGTACACAAGACGGTTACTGGATGACGATTCATGTTAGCCGACCCCAAATCATTTTGGGAATAAGGCTTGGTTGTTGTTGTTGGATATTTTTAAATACCAAGTAGAAGCTCTGACAGCAGAATCATGGATAGTGGGATGCCTTTAATAATGGCGACATGCTTGAAGAACAATGAGCATGAAATACACATAACCTCTACACATTTCCTCAAATTCTCACTTGTTCCTGGTTTTACTCCATCAAATTTCCCCTTTCCATTAGGAATTTCAAATGCTGCTGCGCAAGGAAAGCATGAATACTTAAGGGCCCATGGTTCTGGTTTCCTGGGAATAATTAAGATCTTTGCATTATTTCATTCCAGCTTGAGTAAAATAGAATAGATTTTGCAATTTTGTAGATGTATTTTGACATCAGACCACTGTTTTGTTTCACCGATATTTCTCCTGGTACATCTATTTCTCTGATGGTAATGTACTTAGTAATGTGTTATTGTTTGTCCTGATTGTGAAAGGTCGTCTCATGAATATGAGCCTTTTTTCCTTGTAAACAGGAAAAGCAACGAGCTAAATTAAAGGAGAAGCTGGACAAGTGTGTGAAAGAAAAATTGTTTCAATTCTGTGATGTGCTCAATATTCCATATAGTAAAACTGTTGTAAAGAAGGTAAGTAAGAGTTTATCGTAGTGTTTCTGATGTTGCTCAGTATGGCTTTGGTTATAATTTGATATTGTTTTGATGTTTTAGGAAGATCTCACTTTAAGGTTGTTAGAATTTTTGGAGTCGCCTCATGCCACCACTGATGTATTGCTTGCTGATAAGGATCAGGTTTAGTAGTCTTCTTGAGTTGTTTCTCCAAACTATTTCTGCTTTTGCTTTGATGAATACTTTGTTTGATTTATCTTCCAACTTTCAGAAAGGCAAAACTCCGAAAAGAACGGGAACATCCACAAAGAGTAAAAGTCCCAAGGTGTCATCTGCAGACAAGTCAGCCAAGGTCTGTTTTCTATATTCTGACTCTGAATTGTAGGACTTGACTCTAGTAATTTGTTGCAAGCTTAAGTTTTAACATAGTTTGTAAAAAATTATTGGTAAAGACATTAGCTCCAAGGGATTGTTTTCTGGGGGCATAGGTAGGGATATAACTTTTAAGTACCGTAGATATGCAGGTCTGTTGATAGGGTTTGAAATTCTATTAAGGCAGAACTTCGATCTTATTAGCATAATTTCTTTTCTAGCCATACATTTGGCATTTACTTAGCTCCTCATTAATTACTGAAAATGTTTTGTATTCTGCCAAAATTGTTTTAGGCCTATTGAATAAAAACCATTATTGTAGCCTTGTAGGGGCTCTTATGGTCATAACTGTAATGTTTGTGTCCTTTAGGTGATTAATTAACAATTATTAGGTTTGCGTACAGAGGGGCTAAGGATACTAGTGCAATTATTGTGACGTTCTTTTATGTTTTGATGCTCTTAAGTATAAGTTGCTCTGATGTGATGATATAAGTATACTATTGGTGTAAGCCTCTCTGCTGTAGTGTGAGGCATTAGCTAGTGAGAAACTATGTTGTACTCGAACTGCCAGTAAGCTTGAGTTGTCAGCATTTACCAATGAGGCAAACTGTGTTTTACTCAAACTGTCAGTAAGCCTAAGATGATGGCATTAGCCAGTAACTTAGTATAAAAAAGCGCGCGCGCAAGGCACCATGAGGCGTAGCTAGCATCGCCTTGGAAGCTTGAGGCGCACCAAGGGGCAGGCAAAAACGCGCACTGAGACGCACGCGAGGCGCATGACTTTGCCCCTTAATCCATAATTTATACTTTTTTAAACATTGGCCCTTTTAATTACCAAAAAAGGGGAAAGTTTGAAAAATATGGTTTTGAAAGTAGAAGTTTGTTCGTTAAATGAGTGCCGCTTGTGTGCATGAGACGTGCACCTTCACCTTGCGCCTCATCGCAAAGGCCCCTCATCGCCTCGGAGCGCCTCACACCTCCTTAAACTAAGGCCAGTGAGATAAACTACTCTCTTGGTGAGCTTAAGAGGTGGATTAGAGTGCCTGATATATTCATCAGTATACATTTAAGTATTTTCCAGACGCTTAGTCGCTAACAGTACTTGATTTTACATTATAAGAATTGATCATAGCAGTTCGTCGAACACTCGAAAGAGCCAGCTCCTTTGTTAGTGAGCCAGGGTTGCATGTAGGCCCCATTTGGTTTCACTTCTGAACTGTGTCTATTTTTATAGAACTAGAGGGCTTCCTAGTGCAGGAGCTGATATTGGAAAGCATGTGTCATTTGTGGTTCAGTATAAGAAAGAGGCATTGTATGCGATTTAAGGTTTATTGGAGTTCAATGTTTTTTATGTTTGCATGATTTCAGAGTGTTTGCATTTCTGCTTGGATGTATTAGGGAGAAAAAGTTAGGAGGGCCTCCTTTAGATCTAGAGACAAATTTCGTATGTGGTTTGAGGCTGTGTTTGGAGTTCCCAACAAGTCTTTGACAAACAATCAGGATTGGGTGATGGTTTTTTAGTTTAAGAGTAGCAATGGCTAATGGTTAGTTAGCTATAACCTTACTTGCCAAAGGCATTCCAGTCACCCTCACTCTTGTAAATTTGGGATAGCACTGTTTGGGTCATGGCGTGCCTAAGTATATATGTATTGTTCTTTATAAATGTTCCGGTTTCGATTTCTCTTCCTTTCCGTCTAGTTTTCAAGTGGTGATTTAACTGGATTCTCAAAGCAGACGCGTTAAATTTACATACAAAAAAAGGCCACTTTGGATTATATCTATAGCTCTCTACCTAGGGTTTTTGAGGCCTTTTTTTCTATGATGGAAATTTGAATAATTCGAAGTGAACAAAAGAGGCCATCTTTTTTTTTTTTTTTTTTTTTTTTTTTTGTAAAAGAAGCTAAAGAGAATCAACTCGTAATCTCTTATTCACTTTTTGCTGTATTAAGGGCAAGCCGTGTGTCTTCTATCTTCTCACTATAGTTATCCTCACATCTGACTGTTAACTTTCTAAACTGCAAAGTTGGGCTAATAGTAAATTGGCTTTGGATATGACTTGATCATTACTTTTTGAAAAAGTTTTTTTTTATTGCTGTGTTTGTTATCATCTTGATTTTCTAATTTGTTCAACCCTGATACATAAGTAATATATGTTTTGCGTAAACCAAGGAAGTTGAATTGATGTATAGCTTAATGCAAACAGTAAACATGCCTCCACTGATTTTAATTGCTGTGGGCTGAGTAGATATCCCGTTCGCTGCTTTGTTGCCCCCGTTCCCCTTGATCTGTTTTGCATTGCCCTGGAGCCTCTTCTTTAACACCCCCTTTTACCCTGTGGAATTTTGAGGACTCCCCCTTTTCAATTCTCACAAGAACACCACCTATCTCTTGTACTGTTTAACAGGCACCGGCTTTCCCACCCAGGTCACCATTTCTCATGACTATCACCATTACATGACTGACTAACCTATACTTAACATCTCATCAACCAACAAAGAAAGCCTTTTGCTGTTATAAACCACCTCCATAGCATTGCCACTTTGAAAGATGGAAAGACAGAGAGGGAAACTTAATTTGTTAGTAATTGCCAAGAATTATACATATGGTGGTTGAACAGCCACAAAACTCTACAAGTTATGTCGTCGAATTTGATCCTTAAACAGTCAAAATTGGTTTGAAGGTAGTGCTTAGAATGGTGAATTGAACAGAATTGGTGAGTCAGGCAACTTTGGTTCTGAACTCCTCTTATTCTTGACGGAAATTGTTCTGAACTTCTGACAAGTACTACTGTGGATTGCTTCGAAGTCTGGAAAAAGGGGAGGAGAGGGAGTCCCTGCGCTACTGATATACAGTAGTAATTGTCTAGGAGATGGGGTAAGGGAATTGTGGATTGAGAATTTATTGCAGCTTTTTCCCACAAACTGGGTAGTTCAACCAATTGTATTTAGTTAACTTGGCACACTCTCTTTCTTGATTCCTTTCTTTTCCTCTCCTTTTAGTAAACCAAATGGGCTGTGTATATAAGAACGATTCATATGGTAACAGAGGCAATAATATAAGAAGCAAGTTGTGTCGAAAAGGGTTTGAAGAGTGTGATGGAAGGTGTTCTTGGGATATATTACTTTTGTTCTTGTCTTGGGCTTCTGCTTTACACCTCACTGTGGTTATGAAGAGGGTCTTGGTAAGCTGCAAACACATCAACTTAAATCTAGAACAGAGTAAACCATGCTTATTATGCTCTGTTGTAACATATTCTAGTTTTCTAATGTTTTGATCATGCCTTACAATAAGGTTCTGGATCTTATCTGTCAAAATTGTCCGTTGATGAGTCTTATTGTGCTTCCTTCTTCCCCTCTTCTATTGTTTTTTTTTTCCTTTTTTCTTTTGAGGTGACCCTCTTCTATTGTTAATTGGCTGGTACTGTAGTGTTAATGTCGTGTGAGATTAGGTAGGATGAGAAGAAATTGCCTCATGCTTGGAGGCTCCAGCCCAATGGCTATTAACATGGATACAGACAGGAGTGAACTTTGTCATGTTTATCCATTCAAAAGGCTGGGTAAGAGGAGAGTCAAAAGCCCCATTCTCTAGCTAGGAAGTTCAAACTTAGATATCTAAGTTAACGGTTGTTGATTCCTACAAGAAGTCTCAACTCTGAAGTGATTATGGGTTTCTTATGTCAAAGTCATATTGCAGGACAGATGGTGTGTCCAATGTTCAGTTTGCTGCTTTCTGTTTGTTAACCTTTTGTTTTCTTGTACTGATTCATAAGATGTAAGATATGGTTTCTCATGAGTCATGACTGCAATGTTTATCTGTGATCTGCATGACCAGAAAACTCAATCGGGTGAAAAGCGCAAACGGACATCAAAAGCTGATGAAGAAAATGAAACTGACAATAAGGATGACGATGTGGAGGGCCAATCTCATTCTTCGGAAGAGGAGGATGATGCTGAGGAAAAACCCGAGAGCGATGAGGAGGTAACTGAGTCAGAAGAAGATAAGGAAGAAACCGAAAAAAAGACGGCAACGCCTGAGGCTGGAAGTGGAATAAAATCTACTAGTACTAAGAAACGTACCCCTGCAAAGTCTACTAAAAGCCCTGCGAAATCTGAAAAGAAAATTGCAGTCACTTCTAAGAAATCTGCTGAAGCTGCTTCATCCTCTAAAGCAAAGGGGTCCACGACTAAAAAGCAAAAAGTTGAAGAGAAGTCTGGTCCTGTGGATGCAAAGTCTGCAAGCAAGAAAAAGGAAAGCAAGCAAGCATCTAAAGAACAAGGTAATTTCAACTTACAGTTCCCTGGAGTCGTTAATTGAATTATCATGATATAAACCCACTTGTTAAAGAGCCCACCTATATGATTATTAAGCCTTATACTTCCTGTACTGTACTATTCTCGATCATTACCCTTTAGTTGTAGCCTGTTGAGATTGTTTGATATTGAAGTCTGTTCTTTTTATCTATTTATGTTCCTCATATTTTGGTGCGGTGTTGATGAAGGGAAAGCTAATAAAGTGGCTAAAAAAGAGCCTGGACTTGATGAATTGCGTGCTCAAGCTGTAAACATTCTCAAGGAAGTGGACTTCAACACTGTAAGTTTCAATAAGGTTCCTTTTACATGTAAAACCTTCTTTTTTCCATTTATCCTGCTTTCTAATGTTCTTGTTTTGTGATTCAGGCAACCTTATCTGACATCCTAAAGCTCCTTGGTAAGCTACATCTACTTTTTTTTCTTCTTTTGGTTGCATTTCAAGCTTTGTTTCTTTGCAATGTATGTCAATATATGCTCGGGTTCTTGAGGGGTTTAGTCCAGTCTGTTGAGAACTTGTTATTTCCGTCCTTTGTTTCATATGCTATACAAGTGATGTAGATCCTACTAGGCTTTATTTTCCACGGCACCTTTTTACTATTACTGACCCTTACTGTTGTCATATTCCTCAGGGGACCATTTTGGGCTGGACCTGATGCACAGAAAGGTTGAAGTTAAGGCCATAATCACAGATGTCATAGAAAACATGTCAAATGCAGATGATGATGAGGACGATGAGGATAGCGATATGGATGCACAGGACTCCGGAGAAGAGTAACAACGGAACAGTTAGATGATGTGAAGATATATCCGGCAGCCCGGACACATTTGAGCTAGCTTGCTTTCTTCATCATAGATTAGCACATGTGCATTGTAGCTGAGTTTTCCATACCGTAGAGTTGTGTAGAGTACAGTAGAGAAAGACTGCAGCAGGAATTTATCTGGTCTGTATGTACCAATACACCATAGACAATTCTTTTCTTCTATATTAGAAAGTGCTTTGCTAGCTTGTTTCTAGCCAACCTTTTAGTACATGTCTCTTCTTGTGTCTGTATTTTCACATTGTATTGAAGCTGTTTAAATTACATGGCAATGAAATTTTTACAATTTTTAGCCAACCTTTTTATAGTAAGGTTTTCTAAAATGTATGGTAAAGAGATTGGTATCTGAAATGTTCGGTAGATCAATGAAGGAATTGCGACAGTGAAGAAGGGAATGAACATGAAAATCCCTCAATTCCCCAAACATGTCTTTGAAAAATTCACTTACATGAGACCTAATGTCCCAAACTATCACCGGTGAACCTCATCACCCTTTGCCACCAGGTCACCACCCCCTGTCCCATGTTGATCCTTGGAGTGTGTTTCGCAAATGCGAGCTCGTATTTACATGAGACTTGTCTTTTTATTGATTCTCTTTCTTTTATTTGTAAATTTTAATTTGGAAGAGGGCTTACATGATAGAATTTTAAAATTTGTAGATTGGTTAATTAATATATTGAGTTCAACTTGATCTTGGTGGTCAATTAATATTAATCTTTCTAGGATATGGCCATATCATATGGGGGTGTATGTATTATTGTGCTTAGTAGTTAACTTATGCAATGGGGTTTGTTGATTGCTTGCCGAGCTAGAAAATGTATAAGCAAAGGGTCTTCTGTTTCCCCCGCCAGGGTTAAAGGTGCATAATCCCTACAATATGGTGAGATGCTACCTAATGTTCCATTTTAATATATAACAATTTCTCATCAAAATCAGTCAAAGATCAATAGAACACTGCAAATCTTACAAGAAAGAGAAAGAGGCTAAGTCAACAGGGATGTGGATCGCGTTCAAGGAGCTACTCGCTTGCTACATCTATTCACAAGATCAAAAAAACTCGAAATCTTCCTTTTTTTTGGACAATGAAAGACTCGAAACTTAGTATTAGCTATAGTAAGTATATAAATCATTTATACAGCGTATTCAACTTGATTTGTATCTTTAACCGGCCTTAATGAAACAATAAACATTTTTTTGTGTAAGCTTGAAGACTTTTTCTCAACGAAAAAAGTCCATGTTTAAGTCGAATGCGAATTGATTGAAAAGTATAGAATTCAAGTCACTAACTTGTAAAAAGGTGTTGTCAAGGTCAAGGCTCTCGTCCCACGTCCTTGAAGAAGTAATTAATATGTCTATGTGATGTGATCTTGTACAACTTTTGCTAATTCGATACCTTGAGTTTCTAACATTTCCCAGACAAGAAGAGGGCCAATTGTTCTTTACACTTGACAAACAGAAAAAAAAAATGTTTTGTCTTATCCCAATCTTTTCTCCAGAATCAATTACTCGTAGATTCCAGGCCATCAGCCAAATTTGTCAGCCATAATGCGATTTACTGGAATTTAAGGGCACCCTTAACTCAAAAGGAACATCTTGTTGTTTTCGACAACAATTTCTGATTCATATTGACTTGTTTGTAGGATATGAACACATACATCAAGGGCCAAGGGGCCGGGTACAATATCGAAATATTGGTTGAAATTGTATCATATACCCGGGAATGACCACCCTAAGGGAGTACAAATGATATAGAATCTTATTCATTTAAATCATATCAGATACCATCATACCAGAAGGACATATATACACGTTTGAATATTTGGTGCGTGGTAACTATGTAGTGTTGGAGAATTTCCAAATAAATAATTGGTTAATTAATTATTGAGTAATTAATTAATGGTAATTATTTGATGTGTCTAATTGTTGTTAAGTTGGTTATATATAACTAACTTATGCTTAATGTAATTGGGTGTGTAGATTAAATCAATGGCCAAGTTTCAATCTTATGGGTCACCAATACATTGTATATACCCCTAGGGGGTCCTAGACATTTAGATAATCATTTTAGAATCACATGATCATAATGACATGATGAATTGAGAGAATTCATCATCCCACATTCATCTCCATGCATACTTCCATGATCCTAGTGCCACTTAGTGTGTCGATATCGCTTGTGCAGGCGCTATCGGGGCTCTCTTTGTATCTCAAAGACTAATTCATAGGCCCATGCACGAGGGGGCGAATTAAGTCTTTAGGATAGCGATTATACGCGCCTAGAAGCCTACGATATGCCATAATCAACCCCTATATTTCCAACAATCTAAAGACTTAATTTTGCGATTATAGCATTCATTGATGGCTTGTGGGTGTTCGCCGAATTGAAGTGATGTTACGGAAAACATGCGCATCAGGTTCTATTGATGATATGAATTCGTTGCGGCTTGATTTTGGAGTAACACCAATTGATACGTACGAAAGGTGGCGTGAGAAAATTGGAATATTGCACAAACAGATAAGTTTAATTACTACAATGTTGAATGTTTCGAATGAATGGTAGTTACATTAAATGCTTTGACCACTTTATGTATGGTACATTTATTTTGATGCATGTTATAAGGCAAAACTGATCATAATTTTGATGTTATGGCTATGTTTTCAACTTGTGCATGATTTACGCGTAAAATTGCATTATGCATGTTTTATATGCATGTTGATGTGTGGTATGTATGTTTGATCATGCATGTAGTTTATACATCTACAATCATGGAAGTTTGTGATTAATTCCTTGTCAATTTGTGCATGAATGTCATCCAGTGGCGGTTATTCGATGCGTAATTGCTTGATGCCTTTTATCCTTGAGCATCTTAATTAGACAAGGTTTTATTATGTGTATGAGTTTGTTGTACATGTGTTTGAGCATGGACTAGTTTGATGATTTTTGATGTATGCATGTAATTTGTTCATGTGTGTCAATTATCATGGATATTATCAATTCACGCATGAATGCATGATAATACGATGTCCGGCCGATCGAGTGCGCGTGACCAAATTGGCTTTTTTGCTTGAGTTTGGCAGTTAGTGGTTATTTTGTGATTTGTTATTGTCAATATTTGTTAACTTATTGGCATGTTTTGATCTGTGTAACCTCTTTACACATGTTGTTTGTATAATATGATTCACATGAATTTTTTTTGACGTGCGTGGTGATGTTTGTATGATGAGTATTAGTATGTTATTATACATCAATTTCATGGATGCATCATAAATAATATATGCATGTTATCTTATGACTTTTGTGTACAATTGCGCATGGATAATTGTTGGCGGCAAGCAGTTACTTGTTTTTGTTGGTTATATATGGACATAATATGTAATTGACGTTTCATGTTTGATTCGTATATTGTTTTCCAATTAAATTTCTTGAAATGTGTTAAGAGGGTATATAATGTGTGTCTATAATTATTAGTACATAGACGATTTACACTCTATACATGAAGAAATATTGGAAATGTGTGGTTATGTCTATAAACAAAATTGAAATAGAAAAGATGTATGTTCTTTGGTCTATTTCATTTTGAGTTGTTTGTATAAATTCATGGTTGATGAATTTATTAGTGACAACTTTGTTGATTATAGTAAGAGTAACTATAATCATAAACATTCTTTGTGAGTGTTTGTATATGTTTGTCATATTTGTTTATTACCTAGTGTTTAGCCAAGATTGAGAATCTCTGGCTAATGGTGGGGGTAATAATGGTAATATGTCGAATATGTTCCTCTATAATTACGTTAAGAGATTGTAGAAGTGCATATGAAGGTGAGTATGTATGTAGTATGTACGATACAAAACTCACATTGTTTATGAATATTGTTTTATTCGTTGACGCCATTTGTTTAGCCATGATGTTTATAGTTGGCTAATGGTCGGGGTACGTGACAATGATTCATGTGTTAATTGTGCTTATGTGTTTCTCTTGTAATTTAAAGGAATTGAAGAGTTTGATTCTCGTTGGCAAGAGATAATTTAATTCTCTATACTTGTAGTGTTACCTTGTGTATTCGGATGCACATGTTTGTGGTAGTAATTGCCATGATGGTAGGGGTAACAACTAAAACTTTGATTTATTGATCATGGTAGTAGTATGTAGTACTATCAAGACGGCTGACTTTGTTATCTAAAACATGTTAGTGCACACATTGTTGTTTTAGATATGTTTGACAAGTGTTTTGGAAAATCAAGTGAAACATCTTATGTTCATTATTAATCAAAATGATGTAAATGATGTGGTGTTCATGATTTATGAGACTTGTGTGATTTAGGGATGTGTGAGCCCAAACTTAAATCAATTGTGGTGGAACCTCAACTTAACGCTTGGAAGAACCTCCGAGTCTTAAGTTCAATGAGTCAAAGTACACCATATGTTTGATTTGAAGCACTCATTCTTATTTGGCATCCCGACGCTAAGAGTGCTTGTTTCCCATGAGTTGGAGGAGGTTGAACATTTTGTTCTTAATAAACCTTTTAGGGGTTGTTCTATTTGTATAATAGAATGATGTATGTTGCTACATCGATCGTTGTTGTACTAACATTGGAGTACGATAAGGTTTACCTATATGAGCCATAAAGTGAGGCCGCTTTTGGGAGTCTTGTTGGGCTAGACTTCTTAATGCTCATGAATAGATACATGGACACACGGCCATAAATGTGTCAATGATACTAAGAGGTGTATGGGATCGAAATTATGTGCGTGACTTGAAATCAAGTAGTAAGAGAGGATCGTTGGTTCAAAGCATAGCCTACCATACGATTCTAACTATTTGAAAGACATTTCACTAGGTAGAGGTTCAATCGCAAGACACCTACTATCGAATCACAAGATTTCAAAGTTTGTATTGATTTGAAAATTGTGGGGGATTGTTGGAGAATTTCCAAATAAATAATTGGTTAATTAATTATTGAGTAATTAATTAATGGTAATTATTTGATGTGTCTAATTGTTGTTAAGTTGGTTATATATAACTAACTTATGCTTAATGTAATTGGGTGTGTAGATTAAATCAATGGCCAAGTTTCAATCTTATGGGTCACCAATACATTGTATATACCCCTAGGGGGTCCTAGACATTTAGATAATCATTTTAGAATCACATGATCATAATGACATGATGAATTGAGAGAATTCATCATCCCACATTCATCTCCATGCATACTTCCATGATCCTAGTGCCACTTAGTGTGTCGATATCGCTTGTGCAGGCGCTATCGGGGCTCTCTTTGTATCTCAAAGACTAATTCATAGGCCCATGCACGAGGGGGCGAATTAAGTCTTTAGGATAGCGATTATACGCGCCTAGAAGCCTACGATATGCCATAATCAACCCCTATATTTCCAACATGTAGTATGTACGCAATCCGAATGATCAACTATAAGTGGAGCAATTTACCTCACTAGCAAGATAATATGATATTTAGAGGTGTATCGATCTCTGATCTTTCCTCAAATAGTTGACCCAATTTGCAATTTCGTAATAATCCAAAGGGAAGTTATTGATTAATGTTGTGATCCCACAGGGGCAGTTGAAGAAGATTGTTTTGGTGAAATTTCGTCGCAAGATTGACGACCAAAGCAAGTCGGAATCACTGCATTTAAACACCCCATCTAACTATCACCAACAAAGTTAGCATTAGTATAATAGTATTTGTCAACTATTCCTTTGTGACCCTAGACTATTTAGGACGTCAAAGTTGAACATGCGCGTGCATGAATCACGTCAAGCTTCTCATTGACGTTAGCTAGAAGAGCTCGGAGCTCCCGAGTCCAGACTATTCTCTCCTTATTTGCTCTATAATTGATGGATAATTGACGCCACCGGTTCGTTTTAGACAAACGAGCTACTCTGTACTCTTTATATAGTTATATTAGTTTTTAGTTTTAGATGAAAATAGTTCTATGCAATCGATAATGATGTCTTTTTACATTCAATTTGGAGGACCAACTTATTTAATTTGGTGGATCATATCATTGTTAGCAATTTGATTAGTGAAATAATAGACGTAGCCATCCCAATCGGGAAAGGAGCTTGGATTACTTATTAGTACTATTAGCATTAATTTTTGTTTTTGGTTTTGGAAAAGGAGCGTGTTGGTAGTTCTTATGTCCACAATTTTCTGTTTCTAAACGTAGCTTAAGTTGGAGCGTTGGACGTCTGAAAACCCCTCAACGTACATACAGTGAGCTGATTGATCGGAGACCTCTTACGTAACACTCGTGACAACCCCTCAATACATAATTAATAATTTTCTAATTTTTTAAACGGTGACCTTGTAATAATGACACATTCTTTATTAACTGGCCGAGTCGCTTACCTTGAACAAATGGGCTTATTCGATGTACATTACACTACTACCCTACAACATTTGTAGACGAAGGATCTTTTTCATGTGATCAAATGGGATTCCAGAGTGGCTATATATGAACACGTTTATCCTACACACTGATAATAATATCTAATCTCTCCTCTAATCTCCCCAATTAAAGTCCATGACTTACTCAACCAAGTTAAGGTTTCGTGCAAGTAGTATGCTATCACATCTCAACACATGTCATGTTACAGCTACGTATTACTACAATCACCAAACCTCCAATGAAAAACCATTACACTTACAGTAAACTTTAAGCTCCTTGTGTATTTATATACCCACTCATTTCACCTACATTTATCATAACATTATTCTCATGCAAATCTAAGCTTATTATTATTTCGCCAACATAAAAATACTTGGTCTCGTCAGCGTTACTTAATTTTAAGGTACACACTACTTTCATATTAATATGCATGGATATCACATGATTTGATAAAATTGATACTTCACATAATGTTTATGCATGTCATTCAAAGTCACATAGTAATTGCATGTGTGTTCTATTCTTTCTAGTTACAGGGGCAACGAGAATCGAGCCTTACTCTGATACTCTCTAGGGTGGTAGGGGTACGTCTGGCCTTAACGACTAGACTATCCCGACCTCCCACCACCCTTTAACCACCCGCCTTTGTATCTGAAGTATAAGTGTATAACCATCAATCTAAAGTATCGATGTTGTTTGAAATCATGAGGCAGGTTGTTTGATACGTAAGTGTATACAAGATCAGAAAAATGGAGAATTTTATGAACGGTAAGTTGGAACTCGAGTTTAAGCAAGGGGAGATCACAAGGGTTCCTCCAGTGAAAGAAACAGAGAAGGGTTTGTATTTCCTGTGTAACCTAGACCAAAACATTGCCGTGATAATGAAGACAATCTACCTGTACAAATCAGAATCGAAATCGAACGAGGATGCTGCAAAAATCATCAAAGAAGCCTTGTCTAAGGTTCTTGTTGATTACTACCCTCTTGCAGGAAGGCTTACACTGAGCTCGGACGGGAAGCTTATTATTGACTGTACCGGAGAAGGGCCGCTTTTCGTCGAGGCTGAGGCCAATTGCTCCATGATGGAGATGCTAGGCTTAGCAACCGTTGATCCCATGATACTTAACAACCTTGTTTATGATGTTCCTGGTGCCAAAAATGTCCTGGAGACTCCAATTTTAACCATCAAGGTATTTTGTGTCTTTTTCTTCATTTTTAACAGTTTTAGTTGTTGTTGGTTTGTCTTTTCTAACAGCCAGTGGTGTGTGGTCTCACAAGTCACAGTAATGCGTAATCTTAAATGGGGTGCATTTAGTTATGACATCGACTTTTTCCGTTTTAATAGAAATATGGACCGCAATTCATCGAAAAATGACTAGTCGACTTGTAAGTATAGTAATCGTGTAGCTTAATTGATCAGAAGATGCCTCATACTAGTAAGAGTTCAGTACAGATGTGATTTGATAGCATGGTGTATTGGTGTTACAAGATTATTTGATTAAAGTTAAATTTAAGAATAAATAGCTTTGATTTTGGTTAACTCTGTTCTTCAAGTGAGTAGGTTTAGCAGTCTTGTGTCCAAATCCTAGTAGTTGAAGTTCATTATTAGTAAGACTAACATAGTTGTGAACAGTCTAAGTATGGTCTTGTTCATCATATATTATTTAGAATATAAACAATAATCCGTATAGCATAATTACGAAGGTCAACATAATTACGAATTGAAGTTGACATGTTCTGCTGATAAAAGTAACAATATGCCACTCATATATGTTTAGAAATGTATATGAATATGCATTTAGAGTGTCTCTATTTAGTTCGTCATACTTGTGAGACTAACATAGTTGTAAACAGTCTAACATACTTGTGAAGAGTCTAACATAGTTGTAAACAGTCTAAGTATGGTCTCGCTCATCAATTTCAAAAAACTGAGTAGCTTGTGGAAGCGGTACTATGTGTGTAGAATATAAACAGTATAACATAAATATGAAGTTTTTTTTCTTTTGTTTTGAGGTCAACATAATTTCAAATTGAAGTTTGACATATTGTGTTGAAATATTTAGTTCGTCATGCTTGTGATGGACTTATGGTCTACTTAGAGTGGATGTCTAGTGTCATATTTTCGTATTTGGTTCGAAATATGACATATTTATCACAAGTTAATTTGTACTATCTTGTTTATTGGGAAGCCGAATCCTGGTGCTACCCCCGTGGCTGTGCTGAGGCACAACAGTAGAGAGGAAAATGAGGAAATGTCGGGTTGATCCTTCTTTATGAGATTGGTTGATACTGACCTCCTTAGACTGGATGTCTACTGTTAGACAACCTTCCTTGGTTCGAAAAATTATGATCTTTATTTTTTATTTTAGTTTTTTGGTACAAAGGAGCAGTAAATAATTATGATCTTTCGCAGTAAATAATTCTTGCTTAGGAAGTGGTCAATTTTAAATTTTTACAAACTTCATTCAGGTGACAAAGTACAAGTGTGGAGCCTTTGCAGTAGGAATGGCAATGAACCATTGCATGGCAGATGGAAAATCAGCAGTCGAGTTCGTCAACTCGTGGGGCGAAACTGCTAGAGAATTGCCCTTGACGACTCCTCCCTTCCTAGACCGAACAATCCTCAAAGCTCGCGACCCACCAATGATCGAGTTCCCTCAGAACGAGTTCCTTGACATTGAAGACATGTCGAATTTTCATGATCTTTACGAAGAAGAAATGGTGTACCGAGCATTCTGCTTTGACAAGGAAAAGATAGGGAGAATGAAGAATAAAGCCCTTGAAGATGGAGCTCTAACAAAGTGCTCCACTTTCGAGGCCTTGTCTGCCTTGGTATGGAGGGCACGAAGCAAGGCCTTGAAGATGAAACCTGATCAGCTGACTAAATTGTTGTTTGCAGTCGATGGGCGGTCTCGATTTGATCCTACATTGCCACAGGGGTTCTTTGGGAATGGAATGGTGCTGACTGTGGCACTCTGCAAAGCAGGGGAATTGCTCGAAAACCCTCTATCATACGCGGTAGAGCAAGTTCAGGATGCCATCAAATTAGTTACTGACGCGTACATGAGGTCTGCAATTGACCACATTGAAGTTAACAGGGCTAGGCCTTCTATGAATGGTACCTTGTTGATCACAGCTTGGTCTAAATTGTCCTTCCACACTCCTGATTTCGGCTGGGGTGAAACTATCTATACTGGCCCTGTTGGCTTGCCTGGCAAAGAAGTCGCGGTTTTTCTTCCTCAAGGAGAAGATAGGAGCAATATTAATGTTCATCTTGGTATGCCTGCCTCTGCTGTAAAGATCTTCGAGGACGAAATCATGCAGATTTAAACACAGTCACACTCATAAATCCATTGTCTCTGTTGATTGTAAGATACAGTATATATAACTATATAAGTAATGTTGGGTATTAATTAATATATGGTACATAATATGTCTATACTAAGTTAATGGTGTGATAAGTCTAAAGCTGAGCTCAGTATCATCACTGAAGCTGTCATATGGTAATTCCTAAGGTAAAAGCTGGTGCAAAATTCGCGCTTTGCCCTTAGTAATGGTTGTTGTGTATGTATACAATCTAGCTATGGATATCAATTGTGAAAGGTCCATACTCCATACAATGCAATGTAATAACAAATGTAATGAAACATATTATCAGATTGAAAGTGTTAATTAATCTCGTCACAGTTCGATTACACTGGTAGTCTGGCACTACCATGGAACTCATGATCCCATATCAGTACTTTTTGTTTCGTCACAACTTACATATCAACAGTGAACTGTTGGTGAGAAATCACCTAAACTTGGCCAGAAATAGTCGAACCATTCATTGTTATTTGTTAACCATGTGAACCGAAAAAAAAAGTTGTAAAGATTCATGTGATTGCATTCATATGTACATGAACAAAAAGTACAGGAAAACTGAATGCTCAATGTAAAGCAGGATGTGTGGCCAGAGTTAAATCAGACTGAATTTACGAAACCACAAAACCCGACACCACGAATTTACAGTACGTAACACTTTTGTACTAAAACGCGACTCATAAAAGTTTATATGTACACAATTAAAAGTGGTTCAATTTGAGTAACCTAGATGGACTAAGGAGACTATACGAGCCATAGCTACCACAGCAGCGCGGATGAATAAGTTCAGTGCTCTCACTGTCCATGTCTGCCAACACTTTGTAGAACAAATCGACATCGCAAGGCAGCACAATAGGGCCTTCAGTACAGAAACCATATTGTTCTCTTGCGTCATCAAGAAGCATCATGAACAAAGGGTGACTAGCATACTTGGCCTTCATTATAAACCTCTGCCTCTCAGGTCCGACATAGACCGAGAAGCAGCCACCAGGCGTCACGTGGCGCGTTCTTGGTGATGATGGTGAAGCTAAGGACTTTGTAATCACAGGGCTGCACCATGGTGGAAATGACTTGCTCTTAGGCAATATGTTATGGTCACTTGAACTTGAAGCTTTTTTCTCCTTAGTTGACTTGCACCTTCCTATGATGTTCTTCTTCCACTTTTTCAGAACCTCCATTTGAACTTTTTCCAATATCGAATTGGAACAGACAGTAAGGCACTGGGATAATGATATTATTGTTACAAGTTTCGAGTATTATGTAGACTGAAAAGGATGTTGTAAATATACTAGCCTCTATCGTAGGCCAGATGAATGAGTTTGAGGATACATGTAAGATATTGAAACATTGTATATGTAGCTTGAAAAGAAAGGGTTTTTTGATATATCAAAAGTTGTGAAGGTAGTCAGGTAGATATAGAGGAGAAGTTTGTTAAGGAACTTATGTCAAATGGATGTGAGCAATAAACCTGTAACAGATGAAGCCTGTGGAGATACTTCCTTCCTGTTGACAGTTGGTAGGGGAGTCAGGCGTCACCTCTGATTCTACCTAAGCCAAGCTGAGAATTATATATGTCAATTATCAAATTGCATTATTTTTACGTCTGGGCGAATTTAAGGGTAGATCCTCGTGTAAGGGTTAAACCAATAGCTTAAAAGTAACACGTTAGTATATAGGAGAACGTAAAAAAACTCCGATCATTTGGCTCGAGACGTTTGCTTCAATTTTTATACAAGTTGAGTTGATTAGCCTGGGTGGAGTAGTTTAAGGGATTTTAATTATAAATTTTTTTGTAGTAGGTTGAGTTTAGAATTCATTAAGAAGCATGGAAGATGATGTATTCAAGGTCAATGACATTGGTTTCTCCTCCCTCATCATTTTATAAGGTGTTTCAACCATTTGATTTGAGCTTGATGATAACAATCAGATTTCTTAATTAGAATCAGGTAAAGGAGGCACACTAGTTTCTAGGACTATCTCTCCCAGAAGAGACCTGAGAAATTTGGACTCCAGCTCCCATGCAAAGCAAAAATAATTTACAGCATGTTTGGTAGAGAGAAAATGGACGGAAAGGAAAGGAAAGGAAATTGATTTTACAACTTTCCAACGTTTGGTTTATAAAAATATATGGGAAGTGGAAGGAAAGGAAAGGAAATGGAAGGAAATAATCCTTCATTAAACTGTCATTTCCTTTTCCTCCCAAAACGGGCGGAATTGGACGGAAAGCCAATTTACAACATAAAATCACTCACTTTCCTTCCAATTCCTCCAAAATTTTAATAACTGAACCAAATAAAGGAAACCGTAGTTCCCTTCCTTTCTTTTCTTTTCTTTTCCGTTCCTTTCTCTTCCTTCCAATTCTTTCCGTTCAATTCCTTTCTACCAAACATGCTGTTAATAGTTGCCCTCTCCGTTCTTTTAATGTGTTTCCATTGGAATTTCTTTCATATATTCAAATCAAACTTAAAAAATGAAGGTACTAGATAGTGTTTATAACTTGTAAGTAAGCTGAACATTTAGGCCATGTTTGATAGGACTTAATAAAAGTAGTATCAGATCAATTCAGAGTCGTTCAAATCAAATCATAGTCATTCAAATCAGATCACATCACATTAGAAATGTTTAAATAACTATCAAAATATTTGGTCCATATTTGATAGTGTTCGTTGAAATTTAATCAATTTTTCAACAAATTCACATCAGATAACTTCAGATTGATGTTGTACTATCAAACGAGGCTTTAGTCAAAGTCCAAACCCAAAACACAATTTGGCTGCAATTGAGGAGCATCATGATTGGTTTACATAGAGTGCTGCTAGCCCCGGGCCAGCATTGTGATGGCCTGATGGGGCACCATTAGCACAACATTATTAGAGTAAGAAAATTAGCTAATTAATCTTCCCATCTTATCAGGACCATCACACCACCAACCACCGCCACCATCCTACCTGGAAAACTCCACCCAACCCCCAACCCAACAATGGCCGGCAACCACCCTGCATACCAGCGGCACATTGTCCGAACAAAAATATTAACGACGCCCTATTAAGGCGGGGTGTTAGAATGGGCGTGGTCAATCCCTTTAGAGTGAGTTATTTAAAGGTGGTCGGAAGAAGGATTTAGGTTCCCACTCCATGGCGCCGGAAAAATGCCCTAAAATCACATAAAACAAGTAATTAAAGAGTATCGAAAGCATAATATCGTCAAATAATATTTTATTTACACTATAAATTACACTAAAACTAAGATAATACGGAGTATATACTATCAACTTAACCTAAAATACTCTAGAGTATCTACAAAATAGGCACTTATCATTTGTTGTACTAAGACACACTAAGCTACTTTGTACTCTGTTCTTTCTTTCTATCTATCTATGCTAGTAATGCTACATGTTTATGAAAATGAGATTGTGGAGTTGGTGGAAGAGTAATGTTGAGCATTAAAATTGAGGAGGAGCTCGATCTTGATTTGGCCATTAAGAAAATTGTAGGGGTCAATTGCACAAATCAATTATCGTTGGGCTTTATTTCACATAGTGACAAATGTATTGACAAACGTATGGTGCTAATTGTGCACTTTGGCCTCAAGTAAATCATAAATTCTACTATGAGACATCTTTCACTAAAGTAACTGTTATTTTTCAAAGCTAGCGATAAGTAAATTGGATATATAGGAATAAACACTAACAACCTCTTTGGTACGAAGGAATTGGAAGGCAAGGAAAGGAAAGGAAGGAAGAATAAAGAGGGCTGGGGAAACCAAATCAGGAAAACGGAGGGAGGGAGTAATCCGTGTCAACAACGTTATCCGCTGCTTGGACTCCCATTGAACTAATCAGGCGTGCTCTCCTTGGTTCTATGTGTGATTCTGGGGTAATGGCCTCAGCTTTGGAAGCGGAGACTGTGGTTCTCTATGATGGACTTAAGTGGGCGTCTCAACATCATTTTTCCTCGGTATGTATCTTTACAGACTGCTCCAGTTTGGTTGGAATGTTGCGGGACACTCATAGAGAGGACATTTCAGTCCTCTGGCATATTCAACAAGTCCGATCGGTTGCAAAGTCCTTCCAGTGCTGCAACATATTCAAAGTTGATCGTGATTGTATCACAGACGCGCACGGCTTGGCCACCGGCTTCCGTCAAGGTCAGGTCATGCCTTTTTCTTTTATTAGTCCTATGTTAGGTACGAGTAGTTCTTAGATCTTAGTGTCGGGTTGCCGTCAATGTTAGCATACACTACAAGAAAACATGAAAAATGCGACCGCAAAATACGGTCACAAACTGCGGATAATCGGTCACAATTTGGTATTTGCGACCTAAATGGGTGGTCGCATTTCCAAAATATGCGACCGTTTTTAAGTCGGTCGCAATATTTGCGACCTATATGCGACAGATTTGGTTTTCGCAAATCTGCGACCGATTCGGTGGTCGCAAACATGCGACCGAAAATGCGTCCTATACAGTGGTCATAAATGTGTGACCGCAAATACGACCGAGAAACCAAAAACGGTCGCAAACAAGTGACTATGATGGCACGTATAAAATAGAATAGCGACTGTCTAGCGGTCGCAAATTGTGAGACGATTACGATGTCGCTATTTCGCATCTACCTTATCAAACCTGTGGTGCCGATAAAAAAAAACTAAAATATTTTATATTATATTAAATATAATATAAAGAAGGATCTCAAATTGTGCCGATCAACATAAAGGATTTCAAATTGTGCCTTTATTATATAATCGTATAATATTATCATCACTAAAAATCAATAATAATTTACAAGAAACTGGTGCCTTTAATAAAAGAAGGATAATCTAGTACTGATATGTTCAACACACAGGTTAATTTGTCCAGTAGTACAATATGCATGTTTAAAAATATTGTCGTAAGCTTATAATAACTAAATTAAAGCAGCAAGTTGAAGGGTCATGATTCGGAGTCGTACGAGGATGTAGGACCAACAACTGAATCATCACTGCCGATATCACTACTGGTATCCTCTAGAACCTAAGTTTTTGATCTTTTCGAGTCTCGATGATCATGAATATTCTCAAGCATCTCCAAGACCTTTGTAATTTTACCGTCCATATACACGGCATAGTTCTCTAAGTCGGTGATCCGAGTGAAAACAGATGGGGAGTTAGACGTTGAAGCTTGTGATGGTCGTGTAGAACTCTTTGGGAAAAACAATTATCCAGCACTCATCACAAGACCCTGGACAACCTTTTTATGTCCACCAACCACTTCGTAAAATATTACATCCGCGGATTTGTCAATTTCTCCTTCCGAGCATTCATCCACAGCGTTTTTATAATTCTGCTACACATAAGTAACATATAAAACGATACTAAGAGTCACATCTACTTATAAAAGATATAAGTGTCTACAAAAAATTCGGCTGCATCTCCACTGAAATTGCAAAAACCAAATTTCAAAAAGATACATTTAGATACATAGATAAATCCAACTCCACAAGTCTCATCCACGCCATTATGAACCTCCATCATGTTCCACACAACCAACAAATCACCAGACAACCAAGTGTATAAGTTACCATAATCGCTTTTACTTTTCGCTTCCCCAATAAAATCCGATCACCACCTTCTTTGACGGGCAAGCTATGAGCTCTTACGTACACTTTGGGGCAGAAGGTACAACACCATCTTTTTCCTTAGTCTGTAAAAACAATGTTGACACACTTAAATTTAAATCGTTAACGATATCAGGTCAAGAGGTATGGCAAAACAACACCTGAATAATAGTTCAGAACCACCATCATTGGGACTGCTGCCTATATAAGCAGCATGCTAAATTCCGAAAGAATACTGCTTGCTTATTAATTTAATATTTTGACTACAGCAACAGGTAAGAACAGAAGATACCATCATCTAAAATAAAACTATGCCTAATACCTGTAAGAGCTCACAACAAACTTACCATACGTTCTGTAAGCTCAAGAGTAGATATGCAACCCTGGCGATAACCTAGACCCACTTTCTATCCTTTCTAATAGATCCGGAACTCTTGTTCTGCAATGCAATCTCTAATTTTTCCTTAAATTCCTCTGTCGACCTCTTCCGCATCAACTGTCTCCATATGTCAACGGATAACCAATTAGGACATTTAGGTGGTAGATCACGTGTTTTTGGTTCCCTTTTCTTTCCCTTGCACGCCTTGTTCAACAGGTTCTTGACGCTTTTCTGATATTTTGCATATAAAGCTGTTCTAACTTCATCTTCGATTTCGGGTTTCCATATGAACTTGGTATGTAATTCAACAAAATTAAATATGCAATACTAACTGAAAAGCATATATACTATCCAAATGAAATAAAGGGAATTGCGCATACGCACCCTAAATTTATTAAACCAGTGGATCCTTGTTTCTACTGGAACTTTTGTCCAGTTCATATACGCCTCTATGTAGTGAGCCTTAATACAAGCAGTGACCGCATTATAGCAACTGCTTGCAAACCAAACCTTAAAGGAAAGGAGAAAGTCAGAGAGGAATTAGTTATACATGGGTACCGATTGCAGAACGTAAACCAATATAAATTCGTTAAATCTATAATATTTTTATCGGAAAAACAAATGTACTAACAAAAAATGTTCAGGTTTCAATTCTGGATCTTTTTTATGTTTTTTGTGCTTGTGTCTCATTTTCTGGAGGTGGTTGTGTCTCATCATCACTAGCTTCGTCATTTAGTGAGGCAAATTCGTCTCCATTAGTCCCTAATATTGTCGGTTGATTACGTTTTCAATGTGGTAGAACAATACTTCCACCTCCTTTACTAATGCCACTTTCATTAACATGTAGAAAAGAGGTATGAGAAGCTTCTCAAGTACAAGTGCTTTATCCTGTGCACGGTATTGAAGCCCATAATATTGGCTATTGTGAAACAAGGAGAGACACATGCTTGAAGGGATATTTAACAAGACTGATTGAAATTAGTCTAGCTAGATGTAGGAGCAAGGGTCTAATGACTAGCATGTACAATAGTAATAAAACAATATTATTACTTTTGTATAAAGCCATCGTGTGGCTGTTAGAACAACAACAAGAAATACAATAACACATAAAAATTCATCTTCAACACTCTTGTTTTCTCTGCTTTTGCTAATCTACAACTATGGCTGCTCTCTTGTCCATCAAGGTTCTAAAAGTTTTCATGGTATCAGAGCAGTGAGGATTTAAGGGAGCTCTCATAAAATCCAGCCCATAAAACTGTTGAAAAAAAAAAAAAAAAAAAATTACTCTGTTTTTTCTATGACAAACGAGGAAGAAAATCAAACACCACCAAAAGCCATGGATACCACAGATCCTCTTTACCTTCACTCCTCAGATATTCACACACCCTTGACGGTCGACACCAAACTTAAGGGTATGGCAGATTATTATGAGTGGAAGCGAGAGATAGAGCTTGCTTTGGCGCCAAGAAGGAAACTTGGATTCTTGACAGGGGCTGTGACAAGATCCAAAACTGATGCAGTTCGAGCCGAAGCTTGGGACACCTGCAACAGTGCTGTAATAGGGTGGCTACTGCATAACATTGAAGGAGATTTTAAGAGGTATGTCATGTTTACATCTTCAGCTAAAGATATATGGGACACTCTCAATACTACTTTTGCTGTGAGTAACGGTGCTCGAAAGTACCAACTTGAGCAAGAGATAAGTGAAATGTCTCAAGGAACAAAATCAATCACTGATTATTACACTCAATTGAAGACCAAATGGCAGTCTTTGGAGTGTATGGATAACTGGCCTACCCTTACTGAGCCTAATACTGAGATTGAAGCTTATATAAAAGCCATAAACAAGAAAGAAGAAGAGAGAAAATTGTTCAAATTTTTGAATGGCTTAGATCAGTATTATGGAACATTGAGGAGCAATATGCTGATGAGGAGCCCACTCCCAAGAGTGGAAGAAGCTGTGTCACTTCTGCAGCAGGAGGAAACTCAAAGAAGTAGCCTGAGTGCACAACAAAAGATGGAGGTAGACTCTTCTGCCTTTTTCAGCCAGAATTCCTCTGCCTTTTTTAGCCAAAAAGGAGAAAACTCTCATGCGTTTTACAGTAAAAAAGGAGAAATAGATGTTCCAAAATGTCTCAACTGTAATAGGAGGGGGCACACAAAAAATCAGTGTTGGTGGTTGATAGGATTTCCCGAAGATCAAGGGAAAAATCCAAACTACAAAGGGAAGAATGTTGCTGGCTCTTCAGGCACCAAGTTTCAAACCAATTTCAAAGGCAAGAAAAGTCAGTGGAACAAGCCCAAGGTAGCAGCAAATGCACAAGTTCAGGAGCACTTCTCTTCTGAAAAAACAATCACTCTCACTGCTCAGCAATTTGCGAGGCTTTTGAGCAAAAATGAGAAAGAGTCTGCTCACTTTCCCGACACAGATGAGGAGATTGAAGCCAATTTCGCAGGTAATATTACTCACTCCTGCAATTGTTCAATTGTCAAGAAAAATTGTTGGATAATCGACTCAGGAGCTTCGGATCACATGAGTTCCGACTTAACTAAAATGAAAAGTTGTTTTTCGATCATGTCTAACTCAAAAATTAGATTGCCAAATGGTGAAAAGGCTAGCGTGACACATAAAGGAACTGTGTTGCTGGAAAATGGTCTGAAACTCGAGAATGTCATACATGTTCCTGCTTTTAAACATAACTTATTGTCTGTACACAAACTCACGAGGGATGAAAATTGTTGTGTGCTGTTTTATGAAAAACTGTGTGTTATACAGGACTGTGCTACGAAGAAGATTAGGGCCGTGGGAAAAGAGCACAATGGGATATACTACCTTTTGAACAAGCCTTTAGATAAGATAGATCCTATACTGGCTAATTGCTCGGTATATCTTGCTGTGCCTAGTAGCAATGTAGGGCTGTGTAATTCAAGTGAGTCTGAGATAGATGTGTGGGCAACTGATCCTTTTGGTTCTACTTGTGAGACAGTTGACAACTCATGTAATGGTCACTTTGAATCAAATAAAGATCTTTTTGGCTATGACTTGTGGCATTATAGGTTAGGTCATGCTCCGAAGAGCAAACTCATACACATTCCCGAAATTGCTGATGAATGTAGAGCTAACACTTCCAAGGTTTGTGTCACTTGTCCCATGGCAAAATTCACTAAACTTCCCTTTTCAGTGAGGCAATATACTGCTCAAAAACCCTTTGAATTGATTCACATTGATACTTGGGGACCTTACAGAGTTGAAAGTAGGACAAAACATAGGTACTTCCTCACCATTGTTGACGATTGCACTCGAGCAACTTGGGTTTATCTCATGAGAAACAAAGCCGAAGCCTCCAATATCATTCAGAATTTCTATCAGTTTACTTGCACTCAGTTTGACTTGTGTGTCAAAAGGGTTCAATCGGATAATGCTTTAGAGCTTACAGAAGGAGAATGTGGTCGATTTCTGGCTTCTAAGGGTGTCTTTCATCAGACAACATGCCCTTACACACCACAACAAAATGGTATTGTGGAGAGGAAACATAGGCATCTTTTAGAAGTGAGCAGGGCTTTAAGATTTCAAGCAGGTTTGCCACTGTATTTTTGGAGTGACTGTGTTTTAGCTGCAGCATACATCATCAATAGATTACCTTCTCCAATAATTGGATACAAGACTCCTTATGAAAAGTTGTTTGGGAAACCTCCTGTCTATACTACTCTGAAAGCCTTCGGATGTTTGGCATTTGCTTACAATCCATCCAGGGAGAAAGATAAGTTTCAAGCCAGGGGTCTTCCATGTGTATTTATAGGATACCCATCAAACCAAAAAGGGTACAAAGTTTATGACATTACTCGTAAACAAAGTTTCATTACTCGAGATGTCAAATTCCATGAATCGATCTTTCCATGCAAGAAAGGAATTTCAAACTTCAAGATATCTCGGCAAAACCCGAAGTCTTCCCCTATTATACCAGATCATGATCTGATAACAGTTGGAGAACCTTGTTTACAGCCTAGTGTTGGTGAACCTGGTGATGCTCTTGTCACTACTCTTCCAACAGATGCAAATGAAGCTGCCCCAGCAGTAACTATCCCTGAAATCAGAAGATCAAATAGGGAGAGAAAAGCACCAGGATGGACTCGGGATTTTGAGGTTCATAATCCCACAATGCCGGAATCTGTATCAAATATGGGAATCACCACTGTGTCTTCAAGCTTTGCGAATATGGTCACCTCACTTCTAAATGCCAAAGATCCCACACATTTCAAAGAAGCTGTCAAAGAGTCAAAATGGGTAGAAGCTATGAAAAAAGAGATACAAGCTTTACAAGAAAATGATACATGGATCATCACACCTCTTCCTCCAGGCAGAAGGGCTATAGGCAGCAAATGGATATATAAGACCAAATATAATCCTGATGGTTCTATAGAACGACATAAAGCACGACTGGTGATACAAGGTTGCAGGCAAAAGTACGGAATCGATTATGAGGAGACCTTTGCGCCAGTGGCAAAGATGTCTACTGTAAGAGCCTTACTTGCTGTAGCCGCTATGAAAAACTGGCACACATGCCAGATGGATGTAACAAATGCCTTTCTTCATGGTGAGTTACATGAAACTGTCTATATGACAATTCCACAAGGCTATTTCATGCTCACTGGTCAGGAGGAGATGTGTTCTAACACAACAAATGTTTGCAAACTTCAGAAAAGCTTATATGGCTTAAAACAAGCTCCGAGACAGTGGTTCTCCAAGTTATCCAATGTCTTGATTCAGTGCGGATTCTATCAGTCTCACAATGATCATTCTCTGTTTCTCAAACACACCAAGTCAGGAACCACAGTTGTGTTAGTGTACGTGGATGATATGGTCATAGCCGGAGATGATACCACCGAAATCGAATCACTCAAAGACTCCCTGAACTCCGAGTTTCATATGAAAGATCTAGGTCAACTCAACTATTTTCTTGGGTTAGAAGTTTCTACAACTCAAGAAGGAATATTCATATCCCAAAACAAGTACACTTTGGACATGCTGCAAGAATTTGGCTTAGACAAGGGGAGACCGGTTCAACTACCTCTCAGCCCTCATTTCAAACTCTCAAGTGATAAAGGCACTCCTCTCCCTCACCCTGATATTTATAGAAGATTGGTGGGAAAATTGATCTATTTGACATTGTCAAGACCTGATATAGCCTACTCTGTTCAACTGTTGAGTCAATTTCTCCAGAATCCGACCTCGGATCATATGCAAGCAGCGAAGCGTGTTCTCAGGTACCTTAGATTGAATCCTGGTCAGGGGATCTTATTTGCTAACCATTCTTCCGCTCAACTCACTGCATATTGTGATTCGGACTGGGCGTCTTGCCCATTCACTAGAAGATCAACTACGGGGTTTTGCATTATGTTAGGGTCTTCTCCTATCTCTTGGAAGTCTAAGAAACAAACTGTTGTTTCTCGATCCTCGGCCGAAGCTGAATATAGAGCCATGGCTCTTACTGCGTGTGAAGTAACTTGGCTCTCCTCTTTACTCAAAGACCTTGGTGTTTCAACTCTTGGTGCTGCTCAGTTGAAATGTGATAATCAGGCGGCCATTGCTATTGCAGCAAATCCCGTCTATCATGAAAGGACAAAACATATTGAAGTGGATTGTCACTTTCTTCGGGAGAAAATTCAGCAGGGGCTGCTGCAAACTTCCTATGTTCGGTCGAATGATCAGGTTGCAGATGTATTCACTAAAATTCTTCCTATTGCACAACAAGCCAAGCTTCTTTCCAAGTTGGGAGTGTCACCATGTATCCCCTCACAACTTGAGGAGGAGTGTAGAAAAGAGGTATGAGAAGCTTCTCAAGTACAAGTGCTTTATCCTGTGCACGGTATTGAAGCCCATAATATTGGCTATTGTGAAACAAGGAGAGACACATGCTTGAAGGGATATTTAACAAGACTGATTGAAATTAGTCTAGCTAGATGTAGGAGCAAGGGTCTAATGACTAGCATGTACAATAGTAATAAAACAATATTATTACTTTTGTATAAAGCCATCGTGTGGCTGTTAGAACAACAACAAGAAATACAATAACACATAAAAATTCATCTTCAACACTCTTGTTTTCTCTGCTTTTGCTAATCTACAACTATGGCTGCTCTCTTGTCCATCAAGGTTCTAAAAGTTTTCATAACATCTCGAGAATTTTTTCTACCTGTGGATGACATGAAGTCTAAAAGCAAACGATAAAGTCATTAGTACTCATTAGTTTCATAAGCCAAGATTTAACCACAAATATAATTAAACAGATAATCTGGATTATTCGTAACTACAATCATATAAGATGAAAAAAAAAAATGTAACAAAATAAAGTTCTATATATATATTCTAAAGCTGAAAAAATAACAATGGGTAAAAAGAACTTATAACGATAAAATAAATAATTCAATCTGAATCCTCGTCGACATCATAATAGTCCCCATCATCATCATCAGAATCCCCATCAATATATTCTTCTACGTCCTCTTCTTCCTCATCAAATAGTCCTTCATCCTCGTCTTCCTCCCCCGAAATATTATCTTCTTGTCTCTCCTCATCTTCTTCAATATCTTGTTCTTCGTTTTCGTCTTCTACTAAAGGTGACAAAGAAGGTGGATTTTGAGAAACATCGTCCTCTTGAAAGAATGAAGTATCAACAGGGGCATCTATGTTTGACCGTCCTTTGGTCTTGAACACAGCCCACCATTGATCGCTGTCCTTTTTCAAGTTTGGATATGGTGCAAAATACACTTGTTGAGCTTGGTGTGTCAAAACAAATGAATCATACTTTGGATGTTTCTTAGTACGATTCACCTCAACAAGTTTATAAATCGGATGTTCATTGACACTATTTATGCCATCCATCCAATCAAAACTTGAACAAAATAGTTTCATATGAACCTTTCCTTCCCACATAAGATAACTCAATGACTTCCTCTAAGAAGCCGTAATATTCCATTTCATCAAAACCTCCAACATGCACACCATAATTCATTGTAGCCTTGTTTTTCCCATACTCATATGTGTAAAATTAAACCCATTCGTACGATATTTCTTTCATTATTTGACAAGTTTAGAAGGACCAAATGCAAGAACTCTGATCACATCATCACTTACATCTGATTTAATTACCTAAAAAATATTTATTGATTCTTAGAATATTTCTTCAAAAAAGATCGTACTTCAATTGTAAATTTAATCAAGATCACTTACACGATTATAAAACCAATTTGGAAAGTGATTCTCAAACTTGCTCTATGCATCCTCAGGATTAGTATCGGGATGCAGTTCGAGAATGTCATTTACAAATTCCATGTAATCTTAAAGTTAGAGAGAACATTAATCATATATGTCGTTCTTTTTCAAACTAAAAGTACATACTGATTTACCCTCTATAATCACCTAATATTTCGCAATTAGAAAGGACATATATGTGAGCACGGTCATATTCCTTGTCATTTAAATACCTCTAACTGCCTTCCGTGGCGCCATGTCCACCATCAGATCGAAACAACTCGGTACAATCTGCATTTTGACCTACATCCTTTCCTTTTGTGTCAACATCAGTTTCGAAATAATTAGCACAAAAAATTGATATCTCCTCCATTAGATATGCACTAGTCGTAGACCCGTGCAAAATTGCACGGTTGCCCTATTTCATTGTAAATTTATCATATTTAATTTAATATGATTTTAGAAGATTTATGTCCGATTCGGTAAAATTAAAACAACTTAATAAGTATGAGATTTAGTTAAATATTTTACGTCGATTCATGGATTTCAATGTAAACAACTTTCGATGAGCTCTCCTTCAACTTTTCATGAGGGATGCTAATTGTTATAAGGATGCGAATTCCAATATCTGCTATCAGCTTTCGATGAGGTGTCCTTCAACTTTTGTTATAGGGATGCTAATTGTTGTGCCCACCGAGTAGCTTAAGAAGTGATTCGAATGTGTCATGGGATAGTCCCGGTCCAATCTGGCTAAATGATGTAATTGTAGCAGATCTTATGTCTGCAAACTCTATTAATCAATAAGAGACCGATTTTCCCCTCAGAAAAAAAAATGTAAACAACACCACCTAAACTTTATTCCCTGCGGTCCAAATGGAGTATATGATTGTTAGTTTTAGGTCCAATTTTACGAATTATTATGTACTCCGTATTCGATAGGACCAAAACATCTCAATTGATCGAAGTGGGTGAATTTGCTATAAATGCACATAATAGACAATAATATTCACATAGTTTCTTATTCCACTACATATACCTACGGGTGTTTGATGAAGTGGGACGGACGAAGTATGAAGTTAACAATATGTTTTTTTTTTTATCTTAAAAATTTAGCAATTAAGCATTTTCTTACAAAATTGGTTTTGTACGTGCACTTATACAGTATAGTCCGTATCATCTTAAAATTAGCTAACATATAACGGTCATAGCTAACTCACCCGCGAAACATATTTGTTGGTATCACCCGCGGAACTCATTGTTAGCGTCTTAACTTTCGGCTTAGCTACTCGCGCCCATATTCTTTGTTTGATGCACGTTTGTATTAGTCTGATTACACCCACCGCGTTGCATAACAATCATATACAACTATTTCCAACATAAACGTAACATAATATATAATTTCTTGTTCCACATAAGAAATGATCATTCTCAAATTTGATATTAATGGAATATATACTTACTATATATGGTAAAATTTTGGTCAAAATTGAATAAATGGTCAAATTTTATTTCCAAATAACTTTGTGTAAAATATATGAGAATAATTATTGGGCGAAATCTTTGTTATTTATTTGGACGAAATATTAGGAATTAATATCCTTTATGTATAATTTGGCTAATAAAAGAATCTACAAAACATCCATTGTCTCAGTGGTTGAAGTGTTACATTATAACCTTGAGGTCACAGGTTCAATCCCACGCAAATTATACTGTGGTCCACGGACCACCGTGTGCATCGTGGTCCGGGCCACGTGGCGGGTTCTGATTGGGCGAAGGAAAAAATAAAAAAAAATCTGAAAATTCCAGCTAAAACACAGAAATTCTCCGGTTTTCTTCCCCGACATCCTTTCTCTCTCCTTTGTAATTGTTATTTCCGCCATTAAAAGTCAAACTCCACCCCTGTGTTGTTCACGCCATTTTTGTTTCTCTCTCCACTCCCCCTTTCCGCGCATGATACTCAATGGCCACCGTACAACTCGCCGGCGACTTGAACGGCGCTGGACCCATGCCCACATCGATTAAGGTAAGTCCATGACTTACTACCATAAGATCCATGATACGAATCTAAAAAATCCATGAAGTTTGATGTGGAATTTTAATTTTTTTTGTTCTTTCGAAAATTCAAAAGATCCATGAATGATCATTGTAAGATCCATGGATTATGGAGGTAAGATCCATGGACTTAGTTCTAAAGATCCATGGATTATGAAGGTAAGATCCATGGACTTAGTTCTAAAGATCCATGGATTGTAATCGTGGAATCCATGATAATTAACATCATATTTTTTTAATTTTGTAAAAAAAATTATGGAACTTCAAGAAATGGATTTTGAGTGAAAATGGAGTTGATTGGTAGACGCGATCGGCGGCTGAAGGTGGTGCTGGTGGTAGGGTCGGGGTGAGTGAGCCGCTGAGGTGGTGGTTGGCCGGCGCAGGTGGGGTAGGCGGTGTGGGAGAAGTTGGGGACGGGGTTCTGGGCAGATTGAAATAGTTTTCTGTTTTTTTGCTTTTTTTTTTTTTTTGCGTTCGACCAATAGAATTTCGACATCTGTCCCGGACCACCATGTTGTTGGTGGTCCGGGGACCATAGTATAAGGACTGTCAATCCCACATAGCATCATTTTTTCAGAATTGTTATGTGAAGGTGATGATGTGGCGCTGACATCATCAGTGACATGGATGGCCTATTGTCCAAAGGTTTGCCTATTAGTATATATAGTTTATAGTTTATTGACCCGTGCAAAATTGCACGGGCTGTTTTATGATATAGATATAAAGAGACTTTTTTATACTCCAATCCTAAACCATAAACATATTTTATTGGTTAGATTAATACATGTATAGAAAATGTTTTTTTTTTAAAAAAATTTACGATGTTAGACTTGTCAAAAGTTGAAATCATATGGTAGATGTCAGGATCGGATCCAACCAATTTCAGGAATATAAACATATTTTTTGTGACCCTTATCCCAAAATTGACTTGAACCCGTTTGGACCCGCATTTTTTTCAATTTAAACCTGACCCGAGTTGTAGATCCAACTTATTGTAATTTCTTATTATTACAATAATACTATAAATCAAATTGTTTCGCGGCTTCACCAGCCCACTTCTTATAATTTATTATTTTTAATTAATATATCAATAAAGATTTTAAAAATAAAAATGACGATAAAAAAATCAAATAAAACTAATTATAAACTTATGACTGTTATATATCTAAGCTTTTAAAACTATAAGTACGATTGAAACTTTGTTACGCCAAATTAAATGGCGCAAGATTTATTTTTTTACCGATCTCGGTACGACCCGTATGTTTTTACCTATTTTAGAACCAACATGTATCTTATCAGACCCACCCATTTGTCAGGTCTACACGACATATGTATAGTTGTTCACCTGTGTAATATTAACTATATATATATGTTCAACCGTGTAATGCTAACTATAGTTGTTCCGCCGTGCAAAATTACACTGATTTCACAATAACTTTGTCTATTGCCCCTACTCTCTATGTCACACTTCAAGCACCCTGTCAATTGCACGACAAACTTTACGATCTAATTAATGACCCAATTTGACCCGTAACTCAGACAAAAAATAAAGTCGAAAAATAGATTTTGAGGAATACATAATTCTTGTTCAATTTCGTATTATACCATAGATTCATGGATGATACAATAGTTTACGCTTATTTTGACCTGCCATGGATGTTGACCCGTTTTTAACTAACCGAAACCAGTTATTGACTCAATCCGTGTTCAACCTAATTGACCTATTTGATAGTCTACACGATTTTTTTTGGTATTATAGGATATAAAATAGACTATTATCCATAATAATCACACTAAGCAACTACATACTCATTTCTAAAATACACTGAGCTTGCAGTATATGGGTGCATTTTCGATATCGGGTGTACGTTTAAACTCGGATAAAGACAGTATATGGTACCCGTCAGGTTCCAACCCATTTCGGGGTAATAAATGTGTTTCTAATGACCCGTATCCAGCATTCACCTTAACCCGTTTCGACCCACATATAATTGGATTAAACTTGATCCTAGTTGTTGACCCAATTACACCCTTCAATCCTTCATCAAGACTAAATTAGGATGGTTTGCCCCAAAAAAAAATTATATAATATAACAGATCGAAAAGTAATTATAGTCTTATGACTGTTTATATATTTAAGCTTAGAAAACTATAAGTATGACTGAAAATTCAAAAAGGATCTTTATCCATTAATTTACTCTGTGTACCAGGCCAATCAGAGTTCAGGATTTTACCAAATAAATATCTATAAATTAATTTATATGGGATATATTTATATTTTTCTAAATCCTCATTGGTTTAGTACACAAAGTGGGATAAGTTATGGGACAGAGAATCTCTTCTGCTGAAAATTTGTTACGGCGAATAAACGGCGCAAGATTTATTTTTTTTAGCCATATTTTGACCCAACTCGATACGAACCCGTATTTTTTTTTACCTATTTCAGCAACAGCCTGTATCTTAATATCAAACTCACCCATTTGACAGGTCAACACGACATATGTATAGTTGTTCACCGGTGTAATATTAACTACATCAGTCCACCCGTGTAATAGCAACTATAGACTCTATGTCGTTCACCCGTGTAAAATTACACTAATTGTAACTTTTTTTTTAAATGCCTCTACTCCCTACATTCCACTTCGAACATAATGTGCTAAATTCCATGACAAACTTTACGGTCTAATGAGCCAATTTGACTCATTAATCAAAACGAAACACAATATAATCGTTTGCCGATCATCTCATAATCCAATATAACAAAGAGATGTACTCTTTCCGTCCCCACATTCTCTCCTATTTTTTTTCCCTAATTTCGTCCTACTATCACTTCTTTATATATTTTCTTTAATTCATTATTTCTCTACAATAGGCACACTGGGTGTTGGAGTTGGGACGAATATCCGAACATTCGTGCTTACAGGCTAAGAGACGCATACTTGAATCAAGTCGATAGATGTTGATACTAAACAAAATCAGTAAAACAAAAGGATGAATGGACAATAGTCTTTAAGAGTAGTAGAGTACTATTGCAAAGTGAACTACATACTGATAGAGGATGAATATAGACGATAGAGTGAATACGGAGTATGTAATTTATTATGTACATTGTACATACTCCGTATTCACTTTACCGTCTATATTCATCCTCTATCACATACATCAACCTGTGATTACGGCTCTTCGTCTCTAACCAAAAAGTGAAAGAAACTCACTATTTTTTTAATTCATTTTTTTTTAAGTTTTTGGCATGTAGAATCAAAATATAATAACTCAATCAAGAAAAAATTGCAACTTTGTCTGACGGAAACATAGAAAAACATGAAAAAAAAAGATACGTTAAAGGAAAAACTAAACTAAAATAATAAAGCCTAAACAAATCAACACCATTTGCTCCTAGCGTGCAAATTCATAAATCACAAAACATTTAAATTTCACAGAATTCTTAGATTATGGTACATATAGCATGTACGTATTCATTGAAATAATACATTGATTATATCTTCCTCAAACTGGCTATCTTTGTTTTACTCTGCTTCACTCCTGTAACAGGGGGTGTAGCCTGTACGTAGTCCGAGCGTACGATGCATTTTTCTTCCAAAAGCACAACTAACCTGACTTCTCCTCGATATATCTGACCACACAGCACACACCTAAACCTCTTTCCTGCTCTCTCCAACCTAGCCTATCTAGCTCACCAACAGCGACCGAGTGATGATGATAGGACATGATGATTATATTCAAGAGGCCATGGAAGGCAATGAATCGACGACCAAGTGATTTAAGATTTGAAGATATTCAGATATGATTTGCAGCAATAAAATCTGACTAAATAAACAGTGGAAGTGTAGAACAGTAAGCCATTACCAGTTAATGCGAACTTACCGTGAGTAATCAAATGTTAGATGCAATCTATACATCATATTCTCCTACTCAAAAGCAGCAATTTAGTGAAATTGAGTAATTGATGAACACATACAAATAAGGAGGTAACCCTAAAAAAAAAACAGAAACAACAAAGGTACAAAACAATCAAGTGACCGTACCTTGAAGGCTTAGTCATGTTATCATTGTTGGGATTAAACTAGAGGTGATCATGGGCCGGGCCGGGCCGGGTTCGGGCCGGGCCTAGGGTAAAAAAGTTGGCCCATTGTGCGGGTCGGGTCGGGCCGGGCTTTTCTTCCGGGCCTAATCGGTCGGCCCAAGCCCGGCCAAAGCGGGCTTTCGGGCCGTTTCGGGCTCGTTCGGGCTTTTTAAAAAAAAAACTCGTATTATCTACTTTGTACGTTTTTGATCACTTTACTCATTAATATTATCCACTACTTGCATATTTAGTTCAATAATAAATTATTATACATTTTAAAGAGGTTTTTGATGTGTTTTTGTCATAATTTACAATATTTTATTTTATTAATAATAATTTTTTTATTATTTTAATATGCTTTATTCAGTACATTTACCCTAATTTTGCTACATTGATAATTTAATTACCAAATTCGTCATAATCCGACATCATTTACACTATTTTACATAATTTAGGTTTATAAAATTAAAAAAAAATTGTGTTTATTTCTAAAAGCGGGCCGGGCCGGGCCAATTTTCGGGCCACGAGCCTGGCCCATGCCCGGCCCATATTATTGCGGGCTTTTTCGGGCCGGGCCAAAATCGGGCTTTCGGGCCTAGTTGGTCGGCCCAAACCCGGGAAAAAGTCGGGTCGGGCCGGGTCGGGCTTTCGGGCCTGGGCCTTTTGATCAGCTCTAGATTAAACCTAACTCATGTTTTCCGATTGAGATGAAGACCGTGTTATTCATACCTTCAAAAACATGGAAGAAAATGTTAGGATTAATTTCACCAAAAAAGAAATATTGAACAACGAAACAATAGAAAAATACTGGAATTGAGCATATAGTCTAATTTTTCTTGAGAAAGATTGTATGCATTATGAATTGGTATCATACATAAATGATTATAATTTAGGTAGAGATTAAATGAGATCAAATTTTGGGGGCAAAAATATAGGGAAGATAATAGGCATATTATACGATTATTTATTTTCATTATTTTCGGTATACGCGCATAAGAAAAATATTTTCCAGTATGTGGTGAAACAATATCAAAGACTATAATTTGATTTCGTTTGCCGTTTATGTTGCAGTTACTATTGCACGGGAATAATACATCTTCAACTTCTAGTTTAATTAGTACTCCGTATAATTCTTAATCGGGGAGAGATTTATTTGTTATAATATTGAAAATATTTCTTCATTTATAATCCTAAAAGAAAATAAAATCAAGATATACTGCGTATAATGTAATTTTCATGTTTTTTTTTAAAAGATTCCATACTTTGTATATTTAGCACGGGTATATTCTTTATCAGTAGGTCTCCTGTGAGACCGTCTCACCCTGTGAGACGGGCCCAAAACAATCAGCCCATCTACAATTTTAATAAAAACTAAAATAAAAAAGCAGCAAAAAATCCCATAGATAAAAAAAAAAAAGAAATTAAAAAAAAAACACAAATATCAACACGACGTTACCCATCTCCCCCATTCTGCAGTTTCAATTTGTTTTTAAGAGGGGAGATTTTCACGGCAGACATGGAGGAAACAAAAAACAACCACCAACAAACTTGCAAGTATATTAAGATGCGTCAAATTTTAATTCTTTTGCTACATCTCGCATTCATCTTGAAGAAGATCATCAATCTGAAAACACCAACAAAACGGAGGTATCTTTTTTACCCTGAAAACTTTGAAATTGAATTCCATTGGTTTTTTTTTTGTGAATTTTGTGATTCAACTCTCAATTAAAAAGTAATTGATTGATTGCTTTCAATATTGTCGATTATGTTGAGGAATTGAAATTCAATATGTACACTATAGTAATACTATTATTTTGGGAAAATCGGGTTCGGTCATGTATTGAAGTTGTAGTGTATGCTGTTGAGAAATCCGAATTTTAAGTTATGCACTAGTTGAATTGAGTTGGGAACTTACATTATTGATCATCTAACCTAATTAAAGTTTAAGTAGTTAATTAATGGTTTTGATTATAAGCTCGCAACTTGAAGTTATAGGCTGGGAACTTGACGTTTTCATATCCAAAAGTGTACTTATTTGACAATCTCACATACTGGAAGTTATAGATTGGGAACTTGATGTCTTGATAAACAAAATTGTACTTTGATTTTTTTTTTTGTTTCACACGCACGTTAAGTGACCTTGGATACTTGCAATTATTTCATGGGAACTTGTGTATGATCATTCTTTTTTGAAGAAAATTAGTCTGATTGTGTTGAGGATTTATGTTGCAAAATTGATGTTTAATGTTGAGAACTCACGCTTTTAATAGATAATTTATGTTGGTGCAATTCATGGGACATGTAAGTTGAATACTTAATGTTTTATGTTGTGAACCCAGTGAATTGTTCTTTTAGCCAAAAATTTAAACTTTTTTTTTTTTTTTTATAAACTATTGTTTTAAAGTTTAAAACTAATGGTTTTATTGTGAATTCGTGATGATTCCCACACATTGCATTTTTCTCCGAAGTCTATTAGCTCAATTGGTAGAGCATCGTTCAATTGAACGAGAAATATGGGTTCGAATCCCATATAGACTTGCAAATTTGAGATAGAAGAGATGTGTCAGATCAGATGGGAGTTATTAAAAAAAAATGAAGTCGAGGAGAGATAGAGAGGTTGTACGTGATTTGAGAATGTGGGGAGTGTGGGATTTTTTTTTTATTTTTTTTATTTTTTTGTGAAAAAAAGAAAATTTATTAATGGACTTGTGTTATTGGGCCCGTCTCACCAGGTAAGACCGTCTTATACAACAATTTGCCATTCTTTATTTTCTTAAGTTATTTTTCCCTAAACTTTTGCTCATTTACATGATATGATTCCGTTTTTATATATTACGGGCAAAAATAATTTATTTCCATTATTAATTAAGGTGTTAAAGACAATTTAAATTATTTGATTCCGTTTAAATTCGGAATATGCCTATTTTGTTACAATTTTTATTGCCAAAATTACGGGTGATGACATCAGCAATGACATGTCGTTGATGTCATCGCTGATGTGGACGGCCTTAAAAGGCTGGAAATGCACCGCTAATTATATTATATAGATAGATAGATAACTAGTATATTGACCCGTGCAAAATTGCACGGGCTGTTATATGACATAGATAATAAAAAGTCTATATTATACTCCAATCTTATACTCCCACCAACCAAAAAATTTAATCAATAAGTCTTAATAGAAATAGGATATGATATATGACATTAGACCTATCAAAAGTTCCGATCACCAACATGGAAACTCATGCAATTTGATTCAACTTGTCTTTTGCTATCCACGATTTGTATTGGCGTAGACCCATTATGTCCAATACAAATTTGGGTGAACCCCAACCTGATGCATTTGCACATAATAATTAAGACAAAATAAGAAAAAAATCAAACTCATAAATGAATTAAAAGAATTTAAAGTTCACATAATAACTCTAGTTTTGATGTTTAGTTTTATGATAGTGCAGTTTTAATTATTTAAATTCTTACGTATGTATGCTCATTCGATTCGTTGTGTTATTCCCATTTGAGTTTGCACGGTTTTATTATAACAAATAAAATGCGGCTGGAATAAGAGTAGGCAAAAAAACATTCTTTCACCAGTTTCAATATTAAAATAAGGTGAATAAAAATGAATAGTTGATTTATGATGTAGTTTTACCCAGATTGACCTCAGTCGACATGATCCCTTGTTGATTTGACCAGTACTTGACCCGTAGTTATTTATCCGAGCGCAATTGTGTTGGTTATTGTATTTGATCAGTGATGACTCGTTCTTATATTTTAACTCGACTTGTTTGATTATTCTAATATAGGCAAATGTATTAAAATTAAAAAAATAAAAACTTGTTACTAAAGCGTATTCCGTAGTTTATTAGCTTGTTGTAATGGTTTAGGGTCTTTTTCCCCTTCTAAAAACATTTGATCATTACAAAAAAAAAATTAATTAATTAGTAGATATACATATAAAAAAAAATACATGACACGAAGTCAAACATGTACAAAAATATCTAAATCATGAATTTGCTTTTTATGACCCGAGACCCGCTTATTTTGAGTTAGAAACCCATTTTTACAACTTTGACCGGACCCATTGACCTGTAATAATTGAGTTAAGAGAGACAAAACAACATGATTCGAGTTAACTAATAATTTGTTCTTTAGATCAGAGCAAAAAAATAGCACAAGCCTCGAGTTACTCACTTATAATAATATTTTGTCTAAAGTTATTGTACAAAACAATAACTCTAAATAAATAGTTTCGGTCCATTTTATTATCACTCGTGCATGCACATGCTGCTATAAGATTAGAGTTATCAAAAGCACCTTAACCTCGTAACTCAACTTGATCAACTCGCCTTTTATAAGCCATGAGCCCGTTTCTAGTATATATCCATGGCCTGGACCAACACAGTTTTAGGTCAAACCCTACCTAACTCGGTGATACATAATTGAAGACAAAAATAAGAGGAATAGTATTATTATACTCAATACTTCTCGTTTCGTTGTATTTGTTTAAACCAAACACATGTACATAAACGTAATCCCGCCCGTGCAATTTTAATTGACCTATTTTATACATATGTTTGGTTAAACCAAAGGAAATAATTTTGAGACGACAGTTTTCAAGTATCGAAATTTTTATGCTATTTATATACGTAATTATACCCCGCCCGTTAATTTTCGGGTATTAGGTTAGCAACCGAATTCATTTTTACGCCATTTATATATGTAATTATATCATAAATCCCTCTTCAAGTTTTGAGTCATTTCAAATTTGAAGAGTTTCTTATTTCGATTGGCCTAAATTTTAGTGGTCGTTTGGCCTACGATTTTTTGCCTCTACAATAAATACGATTTTACCTAATAATACTCATTTTCGTTTGTATTCTGATTTTAACCTTAATGGTATAGGTAGGGCTAATTCAAACAATAGAATAACTAGGGCTATTGGACCTCTGATCGACCAGAAGATCAAATCTTATACCATGCTCTCGGGAGCACATGAAGCATGATGGTCTTACCCATTATAGAGCAATAGATTTTAAATGTGATCCTTACTCCTCTATTGTGAGAAGATCCATCATACTCCTTCTAGTCCCATAACTCCATTAGTATGGAGTAATTTGCGCCAGAAATAGTTTTATGAAAATAAATTTTGCATATGCTTGGTGATTTTCAAGTCAATAGTGGTCGCATCACAAATGATGTCCCTATGGATGTGTCCCTGGTAAGATACTACCTACTTACAGTAGACTTTTTAAGGTGGGCAATCGTATGAGTTTTGTGAAACATGTCAAATCATCCGGATTTTGTGATCAAATAATAGATTCAGATTTTGTATGCAAAATCATATGTGATTGGGACAACAGTTAATCGAAAGAAATTGAATGCTTATTTGTCTTGATTTTGAACAAAATTTCATACGTGATTCCGAAGTTAGTCGCCGGCAAAATCAACGGAACACGATTGTTGTAATTTGCCTTAGATTTAGTTGTTGTACAATAATACCCTTTACATTTAAAGACTACTAAAACTCACAAAAAATGGATATTATTTACTCAGTTTAATTATTAGGGTGGTACCGAGAATGAGTACCACCCAAAAGCGCATTACTCCCTTCATTTCATTAGGTTATTTGCATGGTGTTTGAATTCATCTCACAGATTCAAAAACAATGCAAAGAACCTAATGAAATGGAGGGAGTGTATCGCTATCACGTGAGTTTTCCATTGAGTGCAAGAGCATTTTCTAGTGCTAAGTTTGGTTATACTTATACGTATCATGGGTTTCGAAATCACAATATATATTATTATATATCTACTTACAGTTCTACTAAGTCGCATGAGACCCTATGGATGTGTCTCCCTAACGAATTTCTTACACTATGTAGTATGTACCCGTATATCATTTCGTAAGCAAAGTATCATATACAGAGTATTGTCAAACACTAAGAATTCATGGCTAATAAAAACAATTAAAAATACAGCACGGCAAAACTCATTGATTTACTCTGGGTACATGCAAATCAATCACGAACCCCTACAATCCAAAAAGAAAACAACAAAATTGGAACCATTCTTGTACTTCAGCGAACTACCTAATCCACCATTTTATAGAAAAGAACCAGTTTCAGCACCACTGATTTTACGATTGCCATTCGAATTGAATCTACTTTCTAAAATACACGCCAGTGATATAACCATGGACGATCCAGAATTTTCGCCGATCAAGTCATTAAGTCACCACTGGAGAATGACCGCTTAATTGGCTACCTTGACGTGATGTTAGAATGAGAATGATGTGTGGGAATCTCTAGCGCTAAATATGAGCGAAACTTGCTGAAACAAAATAAAATGATGAGGACAAGGTCATAGTGATCACGGATGTCCGTTAGATGGACATAAGGAGCAATATGTAATTAAGCATGTAAATGGAAAACACTTACGTTGGATGTCAATGGAGACGCATATCTCAGTGTTTTGTTAGCTTGATCATCGTTCGAATTTTGTCACAGTTGGTCCATCTAAAAATTTCTCAGGATAAGATTTTGCAAGACATTAATTCAGGGGCAAATGTGATGCCGCTTGGTAAGAAGATCGAGCTAACAAAGAAAAAAAAAATTAAAAAAAGGGCAAAAAGTTGAAACATTGGTTTACCTGATGTGAAGAAGATTGTTCAAACATCATATATATAATATGGATTATGCGTACTTTAAAAAAAACCCTACAATATAATTGCAGTTAGAGAAGCACTATTTTTGGGTAGAAGAGTTATTCCACTTAATTATTCTATCCAAAATTAAATTTAAATTTGATAGATCATTTCCGAAAATTAATTTTTGAAATTATTTCGATTTATATTTAGGAATATACAGTTTATATCGATATATTTTGTTTCTTGTTATGTATGTAGACTGATTTTTCATTTTAGAAGGAGATAATTAGCATATACGATTTGATTTCCTAAGGAGATAATTAGCACTCTAATCTAGATTTTATTTCGCTTAATATAATGAATATGCCAATTATGCTAAAATACAATTTAATTAAGGTAATTCTCATTATTTCAAGTGATTTTGTTACCGAAAATAGTCGTTGATGACATCAGCTATGACGTGTCACTGATGTCAACGCTGATGTGGACGGCCTAAGAAGGCTGGAAATGCACCGCTAATTATATAGATATAGATAGATAGATATTACAAATGGAACCCTCTACCCGAACTTTATTTCCGATCATCCTCTTCAAATGGTTAAGAAACCTACAAATTTTTGAAACAAGTACTAAACTTAGGCCTTATTATGGACTAGATTATTACTTATACTAAAACTTATTGACATTTTACCTCTCAAATGTTTCAAAATTTACATTAGATGCTTTTTCAGTTTATGATAAGATAGCTTCGCTCTTTTTCCATATGACTAGTTGCTTGAAAAGAGAAATTATAAAAAAAAAAAAAAAAAGTAGTTCCAAACTTGGTTTGAAAGCGCGCATCTGAAACTAGGTGTGGTCGTCGTAATCATCATCGATCTCGCGATCTCTCGTACAAATACGAAATTATAAGATTGAAAAGTTCTTTCATTGATGAGAGAACAATCGGACTATCAATAATAAGATCAATATCTTGTTCACACATCAAAATCAAGGAAGCTGAAAAGCCTAAAATATGCCGATTTTTTTTTCTTCACTATACTTACCATCCAGAAACACAGTAGTTGTAGTAACTCTTGTGTGTGGGATTGAAACCACAATTGCAAACTCACTCTCACAACCATAATCAGTGAATGTAAACCTACTTTGTCCTAAGTTAAACTTAATTAAGAAAGATTCCACATCAAAAGATGATCCCACAAATCTCACTTCTGCAGTGTACGAACACTCACCACTCTCGACACTTTTTAATCTTCTATTAAAGGTTCAAGTCCAAGGTATACCATGAGTTGGGAACACAGCGGAAAATTAAAATAAGCAAGGTTAAGGTTGAAATGGTTCAATTTGTCTTAAGGACCTTTAATTGAATCTGCTAATTGTAGATAATGTTATGATGGGTGTGGTTCGAGACATTGTGTTGTTGATAATTGGACGTAGGAATGAAGCATGAGCAATTTGATCTCTAATGTCTTCCGTGATAATACCAAATGATTTAGTTCCATTTGACACATTTAGCCGACCTCATATTAATTAGGGTTAATATATTGAGAAAGATGAACAATTGGAGGTTAAAAACGAATAAAGTCCAAAAATAAAGGTGGAAGTCACCCTTAAGGATCGAACATGTGCAACATTCAAGCTTAATTCAAGCATAACCCACTATTTTACGAGGAAATGCATTGTAATTATAACACTATCCAATATTTAGAACCGTAACTGATCTCCAGGAGGGCCTGGGCCGTGGCCCAACTCGCTCAGGGTCCGACATGCCATTGCTTCTAGAGTAATTTTGTTGTCACTTAAACTTATTTTTATCGAGGTCTTATTGGAGATCTGAACATCTTGTTCTATACCATTAATACTAGTCTTCACCATTGAGCAATCAAATACGTTATAATTAACACGATTTTTCAATTTTTGTAAAGGATGCATTTGTGAATTTGCAGTTGTTTGTCAACTATGGCAAAAGAATAACGAAAAATTCACGTAGTACCCTCGAACTTTGACCGATTGCACATGGTACCCAATTTTGCAAGTTTGTGCACATGGTACCCCCGAACATACTACTTTGTAAACATTGTACCCAAATAGTAACTTCCGTTAGATTTTTCCGTTAAATGATGATATGTCGGTTTGTTGTTAGGTAATTAGTAAATTAAATTATAAAATTAATATTTTAATAAAAAAGAAATCAAAACATTTCTAGAAAAATTGATTTTTTTAAAAAAAATATATATTTTATTTAAAAAAAAACAGATTTTTCTAGGGGTATCATGTGCAAAATGTTGCGATCTCAAGGGTACCGCGTGCACACAGTGGCAACTTGAAGGGTACCATGTGCAAAGATTATAATGCTTTAAAAATAGATATTTTTTATGAAAAAAACAATATATTTTTATGGAAAAAAAAAGTTCTTTGGATTTTTTGTTCATCAAATAAATTTTTGGATTTGTTTTTAAAAGTCCAAATTTTTTATTTTTTTAATTGAAAATCAAATTATATAACTTAATTAACAACTTTAATCAACCAATTTACATAACAACTAACCAAGACATAATCATTTAACGGACTAATCTACCCGAGTTACTATTTGGATACCATGTGCACAAAGTGATAAATTCAGGGGTACCATGTGCACAAACTTACCAAGTTGGGTACCATGTGTAATCCGTCAAAGTTCGAGGGTACCACGTGAATATTTCGAAAGAATAATGCAACTCACGGGTATCTAAGCAATTCGTCTTGTTGCTTTTACGGAACTTCTTTCTTGTATCATCAAGCCATCACCCATTAATGCAACACCAACATTATTAGATTCCAAATTTAGAGCAATACTACCTATTGTCCCCTCTGCAATTTCTACTAATTCACCGGCCATTACTTCATCAAGACCGTGAATACGAGCAATTCCGTCACCTACTTCAAGTACGGTACCTATTTACAACTTTTACTTCTTGATTATAATATTCAATACGTTCACGGATAATATTGCTAATTTCGTCTGTTGGAATGGCTATCATGAGTCTTTCTTAATTTATTTGTGGAAACACAACCAATAATAAGTGTCTAAGCATGGAAATACAGTCCCAAGCCGCTTTTGTCCACTTAGTTTTTCTAAAGTTACTATTAGGATAATATTGTATTTTAAGTAAATATCTTTGTATTACTTATTAGTTTATTTGTTCACACTAGGAAATCCTTTAAAGTAAGAAATTAGGCACACAAAAGCCGTGGTCAACAAGGCTCCACTGATACACACCACTTAGGAGTGGTAAAAGATGAGGTTTTATGCATTTAAATGGTAGCTTTTGGATCGGTTTATTGGCTAATTCGATTATATGATAAATTGTGCTTAACATAAGAATTAGCGATTTTGTATGTATTTATGGCCTCAAGATTGATATGCAATTGTGTGGAACGACAATGGGGCGATGAAAGATGATCCAAGGAGCGAGATGCCAAGTTTTGGACAAGTTTAGAAGAGATTTCAATCCATTTTCGGAAGGTCAACTTTGAAACTTCATAACTCTCAAACGGTTTAGAATTTTTCAGTGAAACCAATGGGAGATTAAAGATTATGATCTTAGCTTTCCAGGAAGTGGTCACACGTCCTCACAGGCCAAGTAACGAAGAAGTTATGACCGTTTGGAAAACATCGCCAGAGCCAGTCCGTATCCAGACGACTCGTCTGACTATAGACGAGTCGTCCGGACTTCTCGTCCCGTGTTGGACGAGTCGTCCCTCTCTGTCGGCGTCTTAGGCGTGTTTCCTAATCCCGTTTTAGAATCGTTTAGTATTTATACTTTAAACTTTCGTTAGTTTTTATCATTCAATTTTCTCAAGACCTAAAGGATTATTTTGAAGAATTATGCAAGGCTAAAGACCTTTATTCTCGGATTTATTAATCGAAACTATTATTCACCGACAATTCTGAGTTTGATTCTAATTCCTTTATTCGTTTGAGTATTGTTTATTCTCTTACTATCATTGTTGTTATTGATTGATTCATTGCTTAATTAGGTTGCAAACTAATTAGCCCTAGATTTATCATATTGCTAGATTCAGAATTTAAGGACTAATTGTTAGATTGTCGATTCACAAGTAGCAACTAGCCTAATATTTCTATGCTGAACATCGGTACTAGGTTAGAGAGAATAAACATATAAATTGAAGATCGAAACCGCGTGTGTATAGATCTTGTTAATCTTAATTGTTATCGTTTAATTGCTTTATGCTTTCGATGGATTGAATTTAGGCGCGCGTCTTTGTTATCCACCGATTAGGGCTATTAGGTAGGGCTGATCTCTCCTCTTAGCTATAATTAAGAAACGATAGGAAATTATATTTGTACAATTAAGTACTCAACGAATTAAGATTAGTTAATAACTAGGACCAATTAGGTGAACGATAGTAGGTATTAATTGTCCGAGATCTTTTCCTTCATTTGTTTACAAATTACTCTTTTGTGTTTTGATTACTTGATCACTTATAATTATTAACCCCTCATTTGTTACTTGTTATATATACATTGATAATTACTGTTCTCTGTGGATACGAACCTTGCTTCCCTTTTACTACGTTTTAGGATTATCATTGATATTTTATATTTGTGGGCATACGACTTTAGCCTGTCATCCACGATTGTATATTGCAAGGCATTCTTTGATAAATAGACAGAAATACAGAGAACTTTCTCACGCCATCTTCATTGGGCGACATTCATGTTTTGCCATTGAGTAATCCTATTATGGTATCAGGAGTCTATGGGGGTTCCAGGGCTAGTGTATGAGTGATCTCGATACCGACGATGTAACATCCCTGACTCATCGACTGAGCCGGAAGTAGTCACCTATGGCAGCTTGCCAGGCTGTAGGCTGACTTCACAGACCAACACGGGCCCTTTCGGTGCATTTTGACCTCACTCATGCGCACCCTGGGAAACTTCCCAGGAGGTCACCCATCCTGAAATTGCTCCCAGTCAAGCACGCTTAACTGTGGAGTTCTTATCACATGGGCTTCCTAAAAGGAAAGTCGACTTTGTTGGTATGAGTAGCACTATCAATCCTTTTAAGCATCTCATATGAGCCTTTAATCTCTTAGAAACTTCCTCTGAAATCTGGGGTATTATAGACGAGACACTCCTTCATCTCCTTTTTGACGATATTTTTGCGTGTGTTTCTTCTTCTTCCACCATGCCTGATTCAACTGAGAAAATCTCTCCATATACCGTTATGGGGAATGATAATCTTGGTGTGAATATTTGTCCGGTGGATTTTCGGGGTACCAATTATTATGAGTGGGCTAGGGCTATGCGAGGTTCCTTGATTGCCAAGAACAAATTGGGGTTCGTTGATGGTTTCATTTCGGAACCAGTCGCGGGTACGGATGATCAGCAGCGTTGGCGACAAATGAATGCACTGGTGGTCTCGTGGATTTTTGCCTCCATCGAGAAGAAATTGCGTGAATCAATCACGTACCACGAAAATGCTAAGGTATTGTGGGACGAACTCAAAACTCAATATTCTGTTGGTAATGGGTCTTGTCTATATCAAATTAAATTGGATATTGTGTCATGTCGCCAAATTCCAATGAATCAATTATGCAATTTTACGGACGTTTGAACAAGTTGTGGGACGAATTTAATTCTGTTTTTGAATACCCGGTTTGTACGTGTTCTGGGTGTACTTGCAATATTGCTGCTAAATTGAAGAAAATAAGAGATGATCAGTGTGTGTCTGATTTACTTACGGGAATCGATGCTTCTTTTTCCTCTGTGCGTTCACAAATTCTGGGCATCGAGCCATTGCTCTCGCCACAGCAGGTCTATTCACGCCTCATTCTTGATGAGAGCGTGACTACTACTGCCGCTAGGCACGATTCTCCAGGGGCTGCAGTAGCTTTCGCTGTCCATTCCTCATCAAACAGTGGACCTGGAGGGGGACGTCAGGTGTCGGGTGAGCGGGGCAGTGGTGGCACTAACGACAGAAGGTGCACTGGAACCCCTGTTGAGTGTTTTCGGTGCGGCAAAACAGGGCATATTGCTCGCAATTGTTGGTCCGACAAGCCTCTGGGTGATGGTGTGGCTCTCAAGAATACTGGTCGGGGTCGTGGCGGAGCTGGTGCTGGGTCTTCTTCTTAGCGTGGTGGTGGCAGCAGTAGTCGAGGAAGTATACAATCCTCCTCGGCTTTCTCAGGAGCTGTCCGGGTGAGTGATGCCGAGGCTGTTTCGGGTCCAACACGAGGGGAGCTTAGCCACTTAAATGACCAGGAATGGTCTTAGCTTTTGAGTTTGTGGAATGATCGTAAGGGTCAGGCCGATCATCTCTCTGGTAAGCCTTATTCTAATTCTTGGATAATTGATACCGGTGCATCACATCATGTGACAAGCAATATCGATTGTTTGTCTAATGTTACGAATATTGACCCCATTCCAATTACTCTCCCTAATGGTGATGTAGCTATAGCTACCAAAACTGGAGACGCTATTTTAGGTGCTTATTTGGTGTTGCGTGGCGTATTATTCGCTCCGAATTCAAATTGTAATCTTATTTCGGTTTCTAATGTGGTAGCCGACACGAGTCTTACTTTGGAGTTTACTAACACTTTGTGCGTCTTTCAGGACCGTATCTCGAGGACGGTGATTGAACTGGGTGAGAAGCATGACGGTTTATACTACTTAAGAGTTACGAAGTCGATTCGCGCAAATAAAGTTGAAGTGGGTGAGTCCGCTGACCTGTGGCATCGTCGTTTGGGTCATCCTTCCTCAACCGTAGTTTGGCATCTTCCTTATGTTTCGTCCAAAAGTTATGTTCTTTTACATAATCGCCTTTGTGATATTTGTTTTCGAGCTAAACATACTCGTTCCGTTTTTCCCAGTAGTAGTTCTAAGGCTTCGGCTCCTTTTGATTTAATTCATTGTGATCTTTGGGGCGCTTATTCCGTTACCACCAATACAGGTCCTCGTTTTTTCTTGACTATTGTTGATGATTTTTCTCGTATTGTGTGGGTTTACTTGTTACGCGACAAAAGTCTTGTGTCTCGCACTATGCGTAATTTCTTTGCCTTAGTGGAACGTCAATTCAATTTGCATGTTAGGCGTGTTCGGAGTGACGATGGTAGTTAGTTTAGGTGCTTAATGTCCTATTTTGAGGAAAATGGAATTCTTTTTGATACTTCTATGCTTGATACTCCGCAACAAAACGCTAGGGTAGAACGGAAACATCGTCATATTTTGAATGTGGCACGCGCTTTACCTTTTCAAGCTGGTATGCCTATTGATTTTTGGGGCGAATGTGTGTCTACTGCTGCTCATCTAATCAATCGTACTTTTTGTAAACTTTTGGGTTGGAAAACGCCTTATGAGTGTTTATTTGGTCGTGCTCCGGAGTTTGGGCGGTTACGTGTCTTTGGTTGTTTATGCTATGCTAAAACAGTGAATCGTTCGAAAGATAAATTTGCTAGCCGTAGTCGTAGGTGTGTCTTGGTTGGGTATCCTTACGGTAAAAAGGGTTGGTCTCTCTATGATTTAGATAGTGGTGATTTTTTTGCTAGTCGGGATGTCGTTTTTGATGAAAATGTTTTTCCTTTTCTTCATAAAACCACTTCTACTCCGGGTTTGGAAGAGTCTAATCCTGTTACAAACTTTCATAATAATATTTATGAACTTGGCTCTTCTTTATCACCCACCACACCTACCGTTTTGGACGATTCGCACTCCGGGGGGGACGAATCTCGGGAAACATCACCTTGGAGACCTCGGGTTTGTTCGTCGGCTCGTCAAGGATAGTCCTCGGCGGACTAGGGAGGTTCGGCTCCGGGGGGGAGCTTGGCCTCGGACACTTTTAAGGGAGCAGGGGGAGGCTCGGCCCCGGGGGGAACTTGGCCTCGGACAGTGTGGAGGGAGCAGGGGCAGCGGCTTTGCCGGCTGATAACACAACGGCAGAGGAGGTCAGTGTTGATTCGGGGGATGAGACGACACCACAGGAGGTAGAGTTGTTGGGTCGCGGGCATCGCGCAAAATTGGAGAATGTTCCGTTGAAGGACTTTGTAACTCTTAAGGACAAGTGTACTCCGCGCTCGGCCCTTTCCGTCTCCGCCTCAGGTACGCCCTATCCTATTGCACATTTTGTTAGTTATTCTCGTTTTCGGAGAAACATCGTTGTTTTTTTACAGCAATATCTCGTGGTAATGAGCCCAGTACCTTTCGTGAGGCTATGGGTGATGCTCGGTGGCGAAAGGCTATGATCGAAGAGGTGTCGGCTTTGGAGAAAAATAATGGTTGGACTGTGGAAACTTTGCCTCTAGGGAAGAAGGCCATTGATTGTATGTGGGTTTTCCGTATCAAATACAAGTCAGATGAGACCATTAAGCGTTAAAAGGCGCGATTGGTCATACGGGGAGATCGTCAGGTTGAGGGTGTCGACTACGCGGAAACTTTTGCTCCAACGGTAAAAATGGTTACTGTTCGTACCTTGTTAGCTATGGCTGCAGTTCGTGGTTGGGAGCTGCACCAGATGGATGTTCACAATGCTTTTTTACACGGTGATCTTTCCGAGGAGGTTTATATGCGGATTTCGCCTGGCTTTCAGCACGCTTTTTCTGGTAAGGTATGTCGGTTGCACAAATCACTTTATGGACTTAAACAGGCCCCACGGTGTTGGTACGCCAAGCTTGCTTACGCGCTTGTTCGGTATGAGTTTACTCAATGCATCTCTGATAATTCTTTATTCACTCTTCTTCGTGATGGTGTTCGCCTGCATGTGCAATTGTTTATGTTGATGATCTTGTCATTAGCGGGAATGACACTTCGGCTATTACTCGATTCAAAAATTACTTAAGTGAGTGTTTTCACATGAAAGATCTGGGTCTTTTGAAGTATTTTCTTGGTATTGAGGTTGCTCGCAATGCTTCAGGTATATCTCTTTCCCAACGTAAGTATGCTTTGGATATCTTAAGTGAAACAGGACTTCTCGGGGCTCGTCTAATTGCCACGCCCATCGAACCTAATCATCGGTTGGCCGCGACATCCGGGGATATGTTGGCCGATCCACTTCCTTATCGTCGCCTGGTTGGTCGTTTAGTTTATCTTGTTCACACTCGGCTAGAGTTGTCCTATGTGGTGAATATTCTCGCTCAATTTATGAACGCTCCTCGTACGGAGCTTTGGGAGGCTGCTTTTCGTGTAGTTCGATATTTAAAAGGGGATCCTGGTCGTGGTATACTTCTCCGCTCTGATTCTTCTTTGGATCTCATTGCCTATTGTGATGCTGATTGGGCCAGTTGTCCGGTGAGTCGTTGGTCGCTTACAGCTTATATTGTTTTTCTTGGTTATTCTCCGATATCATGGAAATCCAAGAAACAAGTTACGGTCTCTCATTCCTCCACTGAGGCCGAGTACCGTGCCATGTCCCATACTACTCGGGAGGTCAAATGGTTAGGGTAGATTCTCTCGACCCTGGGTGTTCCTGTCACTACGCTAGCTCAGTTACACTGTGACAGCCAGGCAGCACTTCATATTGCTCGTTATCCTGTTTTTCATGAACGGACCAAACACATTGAGGTTGACTGCCATTCCGTTCGTGATTCTATTCAAGACGGTACTACTGCCCCCAGTTTCGTCTCCACTCATCTTCAGCTTGCCTTTTGACGATTTGTTGAGCAAGTTGGGCATTACTTCGTTACATGCTCCAACTTGAGGGGGGGGTATTAGGATAATAGTGTATTTTAAGTAAATATCTTTGTATTACTTATTAGTTTATTTGTTCACACTAGGAAATCCTTTAAAGTAGGAAATTAGGCACACAAAAGTCGTGGTCAACAAGGCTCCACGATTGTATATAGAGCAAGGCATTCTTTGAGAAATAGACAAAAATACAGAGAACTTTCTCACGCCATCTTCATTGGGCGACATTCATGTTTTGCCATTGAGTAATCCTATTAGTTACTCTAAATGCATCATAGACCTCCTCTACCTGAAATTTAACATGTTTATCCATTTCATTATCTGATCCTAAGCAACTTAAATAATCCCACGCTTTTGATTCTTACAATTGATTTCCCAAGCTAATAAATTAATGTTGTGGTCTTCCATACTCTAGATACTAGCAAATTAAAAGATCTAACACATGAAAACCATATATTAGTTGACTGCAAGTTGAGCTTCCAAAATCATTTAACCATCAGATTTTGTTTAACTTTTAGGTATGTATTGAGAGAGCAATTTAGAGTGACACAATGCTTATACCATGCTCCTGGGAGCACAAGGAGCATGGTGGTAGTCCTCACAATAGAGGAGTAGGGACCACACTTAAATAGATATTTTGCTCCCGGAGCATGGTATAATATGTCAAGGTGGAGTAGATTTCTTAGAGAAAACGATGGAGTATATAAACCATTAAGAATCAAGTTAAACATGAGTGCACACATTTATGGTAAAACAACCATGCAGACCCATTGTTTCTTCATCAAACCACTCATATTTTTGACCCAATGGTATAGCATGCTAATGGACTGACATTTGTTAAGTACTAATTTACTATTCAATCCTTCCTGGAAATCAACACCAATATTATTATTATTATTATTATTATTATTATTATTATTATTATTATTATTATTATTATTATTATTATTATTATTATTTGAGCCTTTTTTTGAGATCTCACAACGACTGAATGATTTTAGAGAGTTCAATTTCATATGAACTGTTGAATATTATATAAGTTAATTCATAATATGGTAAGGGAAGAATTAATTTAATCCTTCATCGAACTAGATTAGTACATGATATGGTATTATAATCCTACACTAGATTAGTACATGATATGGTAAGTGATTAAATAATTAAATAAAAATTTCACATGATGTATAATTATATAAGAATTCTATAGTAAGTAAAAATATGTAATTTTGAACTCAAGAAAAAAAATGTAATTTAACAAAGATTTGTACGTGATCTGGTAAATAAAATTGAACTCAAGAAAAAAAAAATGTTAAAAAAAAAATTTGTACGTGACCTCATAACTAAAATGATTATCATGGGATCACCACTTTATACTTGCTTTGTTCAGTTATAAAATGAGTAGGCCCGGAACACAACTTAGCTAAAATGATTACTATGTGATCACGACTAACTTACTATATACTCCCTTCATTCAACTCTAAAACGTGTAGGGCTGAGACACCTTTTTTAAGAAACTTGGAAAAAAGAATGAGCTCTAACCCTCACTTGGTATAAAATTAGAATCGAGTTTTCTAACATGTGCCCATTTATTTCTATAATTAAGTGATATTCTCACGTGAAAAAACAAAATGTTGAATCTAATTGATTGATTCAGGAGAATATCATTCAATTAAGGAAATAAATGAAGTCTTAACATGTGCCCTATGGGCACACGTTAGAAAATCCAATTAGAATATAGTATTGGGTCCACCAACTTCTCCTCTTGTACCTCAGTCAGCTTGTTGGAGATAATCACGGGAAGTGTATCACTAATACCAAGGAACACGTACTTCAAATGATCCAGAAGTGGTTTCAACTCTATCACAAGTGCCTGCACAATAGATGGCAAAGGTCTTGTGCTATGCACGGTTAGTGAAATGGGGTTTGACGCCGCAGGCATAAGAGGAAACCGGGTATGGAGTGACAACTTCGAAAGGACCTCCTGCAAGTTAGTAGACAATACAAAATCCAAGTCATCATCTACTAAACTATTATCCAAAGCACTCTGCAGCTTATCAATACCATACACATCAAAAACATCCTAAACTAATGACTCAACCACATTAATGGAACATAAAGAATGATCATCAGTTGGGTACTTCATAGAATCATAAATGTTAAACTCCGCAACTTGACCATCAAATTCCATAGTTAAGCTACCACTAAACACATCAATCTTTGTTCTAGCGGTCTTCATGAATGGCCTCCCCAACAGAATAGGGGCGGCGTGGCTGTCATGCTCCATCTCAAGCCCTAGAAATCAGCAGGAAAAATAAGCTTATCAACTACCATAAGTACATCCTCAACAACACCTTTAGGAAATGTAGTAGATCTATCAGCAAGTTGAACTATCACATTAGTTGCACACAAAGGACCAATATTCATAGACAGATAAACAGAATAAGGAATCACATTGATTGACGCACCTAAATCTAACATGGCCTTTCCATATTGGGTGTCTCTTAGGATACAAGGAATAGTAAACATGCCAGGGTCGCTACATTTCTTAGGCATCCTCCGCTGAAACACAGCAGAAACATGTTCACTAATTTGCACTTTTTGTTTACCCTTCAACTTGCGACTCCTCTTAATTGTATGCAACTCTTTCAAGAAATTTGCACTACGAGAAATAACTTTAAGGAGATTAAGGAGATGAATGTTTACCACACACTTACTAAATATGTAATAGATGTCCTTGTCCTTGTCCTTGTCAAATCTTCGCGTTTCCTTCAATGCGTCGGGAAACGGTGGAACCGCCTCATAAGCTGGGAACTCAGGTGGAATATAGGGAGCATCAGCAACTATCTCCCCCTCCTTTAGATTGGCTGTCTCCGTTGCGGCTGAAGAAGAAAAATTGATGTTCGGATCAGCAGCATTCGCGATCCGCCATTTCCTCCTCGCGGATCGCCGTCAGTTCCTCGCGGTCCGCCTTAGTCACCTCGCGGGCCGCAAGAAATCTTTGTTTCCTCTTCTTTGTTTTTCGTCACGCCCCACTGAAAATCATGGCGAGGTGCCAAAAGTCTCTGATCTTCCACGTCTATTTCATCCAGAAAAACATCTTCCGGGACGCTAGACCTCACAATCTCGGTTTCCTCCAATACCTTTCCACTCCGCAATGTGATAACACTCACATTTTTCCGGGGGTTCACTTCCGTTTGAGATGGAAGGTTCCCGGAATTTTGTGACTCCAATCGAGTGATGGCACTCGACATTTGACCCATTTAGGTCTACAAGTTCAGGATGCTAGATTGCATAGTGGTGACATTTTGAGTGAGGGCCTTAATCATATCCTCGGTCGACATGGAAGGAGCTAGATGGAGCACCTTGCCCTTGGAAAGGGATGTGATCCGGTTGTTGGGAACGGTTGTTGGATTGATAACCATAGTTTCCTTGATTAAATTGTCGATTCCCTTTATTGAACTGCGGATTAGAGTACCGATTAATCTGAGCATATTGCTGACCTTGTTGATTGCTTTGATCGTTCCTATAACGGAAATTTGGATGATCTCTCCACCCCGGATTGAATGTGTTAGAATACGGATCATATTTTCGTTGAGGGGGTCCCGGAAAGCCAGCAGCATTAACCTCTTCAACACTATCATCAAAAAGTGTAGGACATGAATCCGTGGGGTGCCCACTACCATGACCAATTTCACACACTCTAGCCATTTGATCTTGTTGTTGGGACATGAATGTCTTCATCAACGTAGTCAACTTCGCAATAGAAACATCAAGAGATGAACTAGCCGCGTACACCTTTCTAAAGGAAGTATTCTTATAGCTCTCAGAATTTTCAGCCAAACTAGAAAGTAGGCCAGGGTCCTAGCATAAGCCGGAGTCTTGTTCATCAAATCACCACCACTAGTAGCTGTCACATAACGTTTATCCTCTTCTAGCAACCCATTGTAAAAATAGAGGATGAGATTTTTCTCCTCATATCCATGGTACGAGCAGCTTGCACACAATTGCTTGAAACGTTCCCAATAAGCATGTAGGTTCTCATCATCCACTTGCTCCACATTGCTAATAGCCTTCTTGAGATTAGAAGACCGTGTGGCGGGAAAATACTTATCTAGGAAGAAATGCTTCATGTGGGACCAATCAGTGCAACTACTTTCGACCAATGTGTATAACCAATTCTTAGCCTTATCCTTAAGAGTAAAAGGAAAGACTCTCAGCAACAAGTTCTCCAACTTCACACCTTTCGGTTTCATGCCACAGCATATGTAGAAGAATTCCGTGAGATGATGATTAGGATCCTCCCCATCAAGTCCATGGAACGAAGGAATGTGGTGTAGCAGGGCTCCCTTGATCTCAAGATTCTCCTCTACAATCTGCAGGAGTCGGAAATTTTCTACATAATGGTTGAGTGGCAAGGTCAGGAGCTGTGAGCTCCCTCAAAGTTTGAGCGGCCATCGGACCCTCAACTAGCAATTCCTCAAAATCGGTATCAAATGGAAGTCCTCGAAAATCAACACGAACCTCTTTCCGCAACACTGCAAAGTTCTCTCAATTTCTGAATCAAAGGGGACAAGAGATTGATTAGTAGCACGGGTGGTGACCATAAGCAACGACCACCGCCAGAGATGATTCCTAGAAATAAATCCAAGAATCAAAACAAGCACAAAAACTCACAACAAAAAAAAAAACTCAAGTCCCCGGCAACGGCGCCAAAATTTGGTGGTACTAAAGTCGCGATTATCTACCAAAAATAAACTAAATCCTAACAACAGTAGTAGGGACGTAGGGATCATATCCAAAGGGAAATGGGTTGTCAAATGTGATGAATTAAGTGCCAACGTAACAAGTAAAGGGGGATTGAGAATTGTTGTTTATCAAACTAATTAGAATGAACAAAAACAATTCGCGGAATGTAATTCAATAATAAAACGGATCATGATCAACTAATTCCCACATCACACTAACTAATCGGTCCTAGTTATCACTATTACTTTATCAATCTCATTACTCTAACGTGTAAACAGAATTCCCAAATCTCTCCATAATTATAGCTAAAAGGCGTGATCGGCACTACCTAAAAACCCTAACTATCAAATAACCTAAGCGCACGATTAGATTCAATTCCATAATAGCAATAAGAATTAGAGAAATATCGATAGAGACATGTAATACTAACGCACGTTTCATGTTTAACATGTAAATCAAAGCTTTGCCCTAATTCACTAACGATGATTACATACAAATCAATGAATTAGGGATTGCTACAATGTAAAAATCAATCAAACAATGGATTTCTTTGATCAATTCAAACTACCAAACAATCAACCTAAGCAATAGACTAGTTACGCACCTAGCAATCACAAAAGATAATTGTATAGAATGAAAATCAAAGATAAGACTATAATTGAAAACAATGAAATGAATAGATCAAACTCACGATATTGTTAATGCGATGCTTCAGTTATAGATCAAGAAATCATGAAATTAGCTCCTCATACAATCCATAGAAACCCTTATTTTCTTCTTAAAAGTCTTGAAATAAGAATACCTAGGGTCGGTGTACTTATTTATATAGTCTAGGAAAGAAAACGTAAAATAGAAAATCCGGAAAATAAGAAAACAGATCTCGCGGCCCGCCAAGGATTTCGCCGCGGGCCGCCACGCTTTGCCGCGGTCCGCCGTGCACTCTGTCGCAGACCGCCAAAACTCGCTGGATCCCGACTCTTGCGTCCTTCAGCGCAGTCCGCCAAGCCTTTAGCGCGGGCCGCCAAATATCGCTGGATAACCTTTCCTTTGACGCTTCAAGACGCTTGCATCCAAATTGTGCTCAAAACGTCCAAAATTACATAGAAGTGAAGAATCGATACTCAACAACAATAGCGAGTATATTTGTAACAGCTCGATCCATCATACGTCGCAACACAACCCAATAAGATGGGTAGTCACCTCTTAGGCCCATATATCCTCTCCGGGCTCTAAAAGGTAAAGGCCTTGTTGGTAGTATGATGGTAGGAATCTATTATAAACTGATCATATGAGTCTTAGTTTCCCAATGTGGGACAAACCAACTCCATAATCCACTTTCCAAATTCCGTAGTGTTACAGACTCCCCCACTTAAAGAACGCAACGTCCCCGTTGCGTCTCGGCCAAACCATACCAACATCAACACGGGTCCAAGATCTCCCCCGCTAGACGGCTGACCAGGGCCTAACCCCAGCACTCAGCACGCGGTCACAGGGTTGCTCTGATACCATCTGTAACAGCCCAATCCATCATACGTCGCAACACAACCCAATAAGATGGGTAGTCACCTCTTAGGCCCATATATCCTCTCCGGGCTCTAAAAGGTAAAGGCCTTGTTGGTAGTATGATGGTAGGAATCTATTATAAACTGATCATATGAGTCTTAGTTTCCCAATGTGGGACAAACCAACTCCATAATCCACTTTCCAAATTCCGTAGTGTTACAGACTCCCCCACTTAAAGAACGCAACGTCCCCGTTGCGTCTCGGCCAAACCATACCAACATCAACACGGGTCCAAGATCTCCCCCGCTAGACGGCTGACCAGGGCCTAACCCCAGCACTCAGCACGCGGTCACAGGGTTGCTCTGATACCATCTGTAACAGCCCAATCCATCATACGTCGCAACACAACCCAATAAGATGGGTAGTCACCTCTTAGGCCCATATATCCTCTCCGGGCTCTAAAAGGTAAAGGCCTTGTTGGTAGTATGATGGTAGGAATCTATTATAAACTGATCATATGAGCCTTAGTTTCCCAATGTGGGACAAACCAACTCCATAATCCACTTTCCAAATTCCGTAGTGTTACAATATTACATCAATTGAAACGTTAAAATGCAACTAAAAACCATCAAAACGATGCATACAAAATGGGTAGATCACGAACCCCTTCCCAATTTATCGCGAGATATTCAATATTTCTCCAATATCTCACCTACAAGATTAATATTATCAAAAATATTATCTAAGTTAAAATAAAAACTCAAAAAATTATACTCCGTATTTTTTATGGCTCAATCTCACCGCTCTTATTACTACAAGAACAAAGAAAACTTCAAGAAAAAAATTGTGTTCACATTAATGGCGACGAACGCATGACTGGTCCCTAAATCAATTTTTTTTTCTTGGAGTGTTTTTTTCGGATTTATATTTAAAAATTTCCATGGGATAAGATTTTATTTTGATAATATTAGTATTTTTTTTATAATATTAATTTGCAGGTGGTATTTTGGGGAGATATTGAGAAAATGCTTGATTTCACCAACTATGAAACTTGTTGGGGTCAATTGCTTCTTTCAATAGTTATGGGGCTACATTTCACGTAGAGGCGAACGTATGGGGGTTATAAACCACTTTCGCCGTTTATCAGGTCCTGTGTTCGAATCCCAATTCCATCGATAGCATAAAGACATTTAAGTTTAAGAGATTAAAATTATGAAAATACTGAAAAGTTGAATGACACTTGTTGTAGGGATTCGAACCCACAACCTCTAAGATGATATATTTCCATTCTCACCACCATGGCACAGACAGATTACTGATCACTTTAATCGCTAATGTATATATGTATTAGATAATTAGCCTAAAAAAATAGAAAAAAAAAATCATCGGCGGGGTGGCGGCCGTCACCCCTCGCCACCAGCTAGCTTCGCCCCTGGTTTGTGGTAGAACTTTAATTATCGTAGTTATAATTGGTAAGAGGATTGAGGACATGAAATTTGAGTTATAGAAGTAAGTTGTATGGTGATTAAGATTAGAGATAAAATGTGAGATTGTTGGTTATGCTATTGTAGATGACGAATTTGTGAACGAGGACTATTAGTGTGACTAGTGCTTGTTTTGCTTGTGCTTGTGAAGGTAAGCTAGCATGCTCAACCCTTCTCTAAATTGTGGAAGCCTTTTTAACAACATGTGCTAAGTGAGGATTGGATGTTGGATGAAAACCCAGTGTCTTGCCAGGTGGAGAATTTATTATTTCAAACTTGAATACTTACTTGGTTGGCATGTTCAAGATTGTTAAATGTATTGGTATGGATGCAATATCTATGGTTTGGCTATTGTTTTGTGCCTCGTATGTATTTAATGTGGTGAGATTGAGACTGATGGTCGACAAGCTCTAATACTTTTGGTTATCAAATTCTGTTATACTCTAAGTATATGTTTCGCCCCACCATATAGGTTTTCAAGTGGGCTTGTATGCATCTAGGACTACCAGTGGCAGAGCCAGGATTGAAACTGCACTGGGTCGAAACTTATTTATAGGAGTTGGGGTGGGCCAAATATATACTATTGAGTGTTTCTAACCCAATATTTTGGTATATTGTTGGTTGGACTTACTCCACCTTGGCAGGCTGGTTCTACCGCCTTGAAATTATGTTGGTCATGGCAGGTTGGTTACATCGCTTCACAGAGTATGATGTTCTCCCACTAATTATTAATAAGTTATTGGCAAGATAGTTTGAAATAAATATTGTTATATATATTGTATTGGCTATGGTTATTAATGTTGTGGTTTAGATTGTGAGTTGGTTATGTGCTAAGTGTTGTATGCAAATGGAAAATCAAATGTTTTCCAAAACCCAGGTAAGTGTTTTTTATTTTTACAAGTTGAGGTATTCGCTTACTCAAATTTTTGAATTTTTCAACTGTGGTTTTTGTGCTTTAAATCTACCACAGGTGGTTGTCACGGATACATCGTTTGGGTTCTACTTGAAGAAGTGTCTAGCTTCCGATGTGTATTTTGTACTAGGTTGTTTGTACATGACTTGTATCATCTCAATAGTTTGTTACAAATAGGTTTCCACTTGTCAACTTTGTATATCGATTGTAATATTATCGAGTTCTGGCGGTTTTTGTATTAAAATAATATTTTAAAATTAGCCGGAATTCGGGGGTGTTACAACCGCACTTACTCTTTCAATCAACAGAGTAATAAAATAAGGGTCTTTTGGTCTTTGCATGTACAAATTAGGAAAGGTTTTAAGTAAAAATTTAAGTTCTTAAGATGAACACCTTAAAATGAAAAGTAGGAAGTTCAGAGCCGAACGGAAGAGTTAATGCATATCGATTGAAGATTTTTTTCAGGACCTATACCTAGCTACAATAACTATATGTCTCTATATAGCACATTGTGTCGCAATTTTTGATATTGTCTGCATATATGAAATCAAAGTAATATATACTAAAAAAAGAACACAATCGTGAAAAATGATTCTAATTTTACATGGTTATGAATCGATTTCACATATATTACTTAAGCTTGAATCCGTTATTTTTCTTCTAACAAACTCTTTTATAATGTATACCATACACCCCGAGTGTATGCACACCGCACAGACTTTTCTTTATATATTAGTATATTCCAGTGAGAATGTTCTATACTTTTTTGGATATTTCGTATATCTTTGTGAATATTTTGTGTAGCTTTCTGACTTTTGGTGTAATTATGTTATTGTGTACAAACATGATCGACCCATAAAACTATAAAAATGAATACGAGTGTTCATAAACCTGGGCGTATATAACAAATTCACCTTTTTTTTAATTTCTATTTTGCTTTGGTTCGTATTGTGAGGTTAAACTTGCTGATCTACCGAGATCGAAGATTTCACACATTTGTTTGGCCATATATACTAGCCATACATAGTGCGTAATTATGGTAAAGTTAGTAATTAATTACTAGAAATATTGTAAGTAATCCTTTAAACTCAAGATTGATATCGAACTTTACTTTAAGTACTTTGGTTTCGGTACCCGCCACCTCTTAATAATTTTCAAAGAAAAACATTTGTTTTTAGCATTATGTTGCAATTAGTGATCACAAAGGAAATGAACGTGTTGAAACCCTGTCTCAACTCTTCTTATAAATTAGGTTGTTTTCATAACTAAATACTCATTCGTTATTCGTTTTAGTATATGTCAATCCATTACAACATTTATCTATTAATTGTAATATACTGTTTTAAGAAAATGTGGAGAGCGGGGATAGATGCATAGAAGAAAAAGTTAAGGTAGTCTATACTAGAATAATTGAAGACAACAAATTGTGTTAGTGTTAGTGTTAAAAACAAGGTTAGATTTAGTGCTTTGTTAGTTAAAATATACATATATATATATAGTTTTTTTTTTTATTATTACAACTGTAGAGTATATAGATAATAGTTTATAAAAAAATATTCTTAAGTTGAAAATGAAAATTCACTATCTATTTTCCCCCTTTTATACGACATTTGTAATCGGATGTTTGTGTACATAGTACCCATGTAGTATGATTTTCATAAAAAATAACACTCATTTGCTAAATTATTAGAAGAAATGTTAGCATTAAATGTCAAGGTCTGAAATTAGTATCCATCATTAGTTCATTACAACAGTGAAACATTTAATTAGTGAAAGTATGTGAAATTAGAGTTTAGTGTTTCAAAACGATAGATTTAACTACACCAATGGGGAACAATGTTTTAGGTTTTTTATCGATTGGGGATTGGAATGTTTTTCTTTCTCAATTGGGGAATGGGGGGACTTCCGTCAGTCAAGTGTTGACATGGCAATTAAAAATAACAAATTGAATGAAAATAAAATAAAATTCTATGTCCTCCCTCCATTAATATCTTCCTCCACCACTCCTGCAGCGGTGCAGCCCCAGCACCAACCAAATAAACCAGGAAAATGAAAAAGCTGAGTATTCCACAATTAATTTCTCAGATTTCTCAGCCCTCAAACCTTAGATTGTTCCTATTTTTTTGCCAATTCAATCCAACCTACCATTGTAACAATCTCACAATCGAATTCTCTATCCCTCCTACAATTAGCTTAGAACAATTAAAAATTAAATTTACCCCTTCTCGATCACCCCACCACTAATGCAATCTTCTATAAATCGGCGAGGACGACTTACTTGACGGAGAAGATCACATGGCCGATTCGGTGTCGGTGGGCAAAGATTGGGGTGTTCTTTTTCTGGGTTTTTCTTGTTTGCCATTGTTGAATTAAAAATTTTGGATTTTTTCTTTTGATTTGATGAATTTTTTTGTTAGGCTAGAGATCAAATTTACTAATTTTTGAAACTGGGTGCACAAAATGTAATGATTTACTCATCATTTTGGTTTGTTGATGGCGATGGAACAAAGGTGGTGGTGCTACGGTGGTGATGGCCATTGTTGGGGTTGTGAATTTTTGAGATACTGAGATATTAGTGGAGAGTCAGATGGAGGAGGGTCGAGGTGGAGGTGGAGCGATAAAAAATAGAGTTAATTTTTTTTTTGTTTTTCTTTAATTTCCACGTCAGGATTTAACTGACGGAATCCCATCCCCAAATCCCCAATCCCCAATTGATAAAGAAAAACATCTCAATCCCCAATTGATAAAAAACCTAAAACATTGTTCCCCATTGGTACTCCGAAACGATATATTAAACAAAGTTAAAATGAGAATATAACTTGGTTTGAAAATGCGCACCTGAAGTTGAGTGTTTCTGAAGGTATGGTCGTCGTAATCATCATCGATCTCGCGATCTCTCATACAAATACGAAATTATAAGATTCGAAGTGTTGGGAAAAAGAGGTCGGAAGCTACAAACTAACTACCCTTTTCCCCCATTTGTGCCGTTAGATGAAACTAACCAAATGTAATGCAAAATGGAAATTCCGGTAGCCCTTCGGGACTGTATAGCAACCCAATTAAATTGAAAAGAAAACAAATAACACAAGGATTTATGTGAAACCCAAGACGGGAGAAAACCACAGGTACCGTAAGCCTTGTACCTATCCCTTCTACTAATCAACAAACCAATGGAGTACACAATACAATCCTCCCTAGTAACCACTAGGAGCAATCACAATCCCAAGGTAACAACATTGGACAAACAACCACATTTATCTCCACTACAAAGTAGCTAATAACACTGAAATACACTAAAAGGCAGAGAGAACTAAAGTAATTGCTAGGGAGTCGAAATGACTCTAAAACTGGCAGGTATGAAGCTTGTAAGTGCAGTAAACACCCCTCCAAATTTGGCTACAATTCGAGCCCGGACTTTGGTTGACTCGAGTAGACTTTGGATCATTGGTTGGATTTTAGTAAACTTTGGTAGACTTGGTTGTATTTGGATTGGTTTTAGACCATGGTTGACTTTCATTGACTTGACCTCGATTGACTTGACTTAGGTTGATTTGGCTTAGGTAGACTCAACTTAGGTAGACTTGACTTAGGTTCACCTAGACTTCTTTCTAAGTGTTTTAAAATCATCAAACAAAAGGGTTGATTAATTAAACTTCCTATTAATTCTAATTGTTTTTACAAATTGGGTTGAATAGACTCTTAATTGAGCCTAAATTGATTTTAACATTTTGACATCTCAATGAGGTGGACTAATTAGACTCCCTATTAAATCTAGTCATTTAATTAATTATGACAGTTAATTTGGGTGAAAAACTTGCCATTTTCAACCCAAAAAAACAGAAAATTGATGGAAATTGAATCGTTTGAAAGATCAAATGAAATCTTTAAATTTTCCTGGGTTGAAGGTGGGCTCATGAACATCTTGGGATCACACATGAATTTTTTCATGATCCCAAAAGTCCATTTACTCACAAAACAAATTTAAGGTTGAAATTCGGATTTTTGAGCAAAACAGGATCTGTTTTCAAAAAATCATAACTGTTGATAGAGACATGACAAAATTTTGGCCCTTAGCTTTCTGGAAACCTGGAAGTCTGCTTTTCAACTCTTATGAAGGAGACGTACCCAGAAAAGGTCGTTTTCAACCCAAAAAACCTCGTTCAATACAGTTGATCGGAGCAGGGACCAGTTTTGAGCGATTTTATTGCACAAATCATCATTAATCTGGTTTGAGTTTGGATCTGTAATTTTTCAGGATTTCATTTAAGACTCCAAAGAAGTAGTGTTTATAAAATCAGAAATTTTACCCAAAAGGAAGATTTTGTACGAATTTTGGAAGTTAGACTGAAAAAACAGTTTTCAGAAAACAAAAACCGGATTGAGTTGTGGATTGCTTTTGTACATGGAAAAAATAGTAGAAAAACTTGTAAAAAATACAGAATCACCACACAAGGTTAATAAAACAGTAGACACAAGAAAATCACACAAATGGGCACTCCACTCCTAAAATGCTCTCATCTAATGTTCCCCTCAATAAAGGGAACGACCCCCGTAAGGCCCTAGAAGTTGGCTTATGGACCTTGGTGTGGCTCAATAAACCACACTAGACCCATTACCAACCAAGGCTAGACAAAAAAACGAGTTAGTAGAGTATTTGAGATGAAATTAAAATGAAATAACAATAAAGAAGAAAGGGAGAAGAAATACTACCTTTGATGCTCAATGATTGAATGTCCTCCAATGCTAAGGTACTAAGTTCTCTAATTAGAATTGATTGTAATCTAGGTGAGATTGATTTTATTTAGTCATAATCTAAGGTGATACTAATGCTATTCATTTATTAGATTGAATTAGGATTAAAGTGAAGTTTTGATGTGGAAATGAATAAGAGAAAATGAATGAATGTAGAAGTAAATGCAATGAACAAATACTCTTCTTCTCTCTCTCTTTGGCCGGCTCTTTCTCTTGCTTTTTCTCTCTTTTTTTCTTGTTTTTCTTGTGTGTAATGAATGTGTATGTGTGGGTGTGTGAATTAGGGTTTTGTTTAAATATTAAGAGGGGAGTAAAATGAGTGAATGAGAGTGAATGGGAGAGACAAATATCTCATTAAATTAAGCAAACAAAGAACAAAAAAAACTTGCTCACTAAGCCACTCTTTTGGCCGGCCCTTACCATGCCAACACACCAATTTTCTTTGTCATTTTGCACTTGTAATGAAGGGAGAGAATCAATGAGTCACCATTTGAAAATTAAATGAAAAATCAAATAGTTAGCATATTGTTAGCATCTTGTTAGTGTAAATGTGAGTGACATGGGCATGACATATATAAAATGATGTCATTGCCTATGTGGTTTAGTAGTACAAAAAAATGAAATCGAGTCTAGCTCGTCTCGAGCGAATTTACCTCGGTTTGCGTGAAAATGAAAACCGGGTGAATTAAATCAAAGAATTAATGAAATTAGAACTAAAAATGATAAAAATGAATATTATTAATATTATTTACACAATTTTCGAAATTTATATAAATAATAGAAAAAAATGGTGAAATTGAAATTGTTGAGAAATCGCTTTATTTGCAAATAAACGAATAGAAATAGGTAAATAGAAATGAATGGAATGAAAGTGAATTAGAAATAGAATTAGAATTAGAAAATATAAATGGACTAATAAAAATGAAAATAAAACAGGTGAGACAAAATTTGGTGTCTACACCCTAAAAAAAACTCTTGTGTGTGGGATTGAAACCACAAGTACAAACTCCCTCTTACAACCATAATTAGTGAAGGTAAACCTACTATGTCCTAACCTAAACTTAATTAAGGAAGGTTCCATGAATCTTGAGTTTGGAAAACAACGGAAAAATAAGCAAAGTTAAGGTTGAGATGGTCCAATTCACCATTATACCAACATTCAAAGTTTAAAACGTCTTCATCATATACTAAATCCGACCTCATAGCTTTAGTAAGATTGATCATACCAGATCCATACGCAAACTTATGTATTATGCTATCTTTTCTATGCATTTTATCCGCTGGAAAACAATACAAACGTAAGAGTTATGGAAAAAAATATGTTTATCAAATTCAAAATCAATAATGAAATCCGTTTAGTAATGAGATTGATCTGTTTTTTTATACTCTTTTACCTGTATTAATTACGGATGACATAAGGGCAGAAACGGAAAACGACTCACACTAACGACAAAACATGCATAAACCAGCAGCGACTTGAGGAGTCGCAAACGAAGTCCCTGATAGCAAATTGTATTCAACAAAGGTTTCGTGAAAACCTCCTAACGACTCAATGTACGACCACGATGCAGCAATATGCTCCCTAGTAGCCGAAAGATCCGGCTGCAAAATGTACAATAAAAAAACTTATGTATCAACTACATTGTGCTTGAAGTACATCAATGTTACTATTAAAAAAAGGTGAGCTTCCGTACGAAAGTTTTTTTAAGGCAAAAAAAACTGGCAGAGGGTGTAGAAGAGGCTGATCACCCAAAACAATCACACCGGAACACTCATCTGAAAGCGAGGATTCTTGAGATACCAATTTGGATGAAAACACTATAGAATCAGCGGAGAAATCACAATCCCAGCTTGACAACCATGTTCGAAATCCTGTAAACTTTGGTGATTTTCTTAGCAATTCGATTGTTTCATCTCGTAGTAAGAACAATGGCGCTAGAAATGGAGAAATTGATGTCAATCCCCAAACCAATTTGCCCCCAATTTCCAATGTTGGTATTGGTACAATTGTTTTGGAAACTAGCCCAACTAAAAATGGAAATAATCTGGATGGAATTAATGGACAACCTATGAGCAATCCGACCACTAATGAGGTATGGAACAAAGTAGTGAGACATTTACATGGGAAAAGTCTATTTTTCTGTGAGGAAAGTACTCAAAAGGACGAGGTTTTGATTGTGAATGGAGATATTGTGGATGAGTTGAAGCTATGGATCGGAGTTTCACACCGGTTGGGCATGTGATTGGAGCCAAGCCAAAACTCAAACAAATACATGACTTTACTGATAAGAATTGGAACCAAGCTAGACTCTCTGTGCAATATTACAAGAGGGGATGATTTGCTTTTCGATTCGTCACTCAGGAGGACATGGATGAAATCTTGAAAGGTGGACCACGGCAGGGTGGAGGAAAATCTCTTGTCCTGAAGAAATGGTATCCTAATTTCTCACAGGAACTGGATAGCGTAGCTAATATCCCTATTTCGGTACTCTTCCCTGAGCTTGATTCATATATATGGACGAAATCGGCTTTAAGCAAGATCGCCAGTAAAATTGGCAAGCAACTCTCCTTTGTAAGAGTGCTCATTGAGGTTGACATATCAACTAATTTGCCTCACTCCCTTACTCTCAACACTCCTTATGGGTTAGTTTGAACAAAGGGTGGTTTGGAGTGGGTGCCATTGGGGCATGAAATATCTACCTGCAAACATAGTAAACCAAAGCCTGTGGAAAAATAGTGGCAAAGAAAGTTTATAAGCCTGCCACCACAGCACATTCTGTTGATGTAGAAGTGCAAGTCTGCCTCGCTCCTTGATAAAGAGCAGAAGCACGTTATAGAAGCAGATTTGAAAACAAGGAGATTGAAACACCTTTACCTGTAAAAGAGTTGGCTGATAACATGGAGTTCAAAAAAGTCATCAGAAAGAGTAAATCAGCCAAGCAGCAAAGCAGCCCCACTACTATAATCGGCAACCGATTCACTCAACTGCTGACAATGGGTATAACACCCCGACTCAGCACCTGAGTTGGAAGTAGTTATCAATGGCAGCTCGCTAAGCTGTGTACAAACCCCACAGACCAATCCGGGTCCTTCCGGCGTATTTTGACCTCACTCATGAGCACCCTGTAAAACTTACCAAGAGATCATCCATCTTGAAATTGCTCCCCGTCAAACACGCTTGTTGGTATGAGTAACACTATCAATCCCTTCAAACACTCATATGAGCACTTAATCTCTTAGGAATTCCTCTAAAATCTTGGGTATTACACTCACCCCCTCTTAAGACAGCAACGTTCTCGTTGCGCCTGATAGCCAACCATAGTCCAATTTCAGGTTATTTCCCCCGCTAGGCTGCTGAACTGGGCACTCCTGACTACAGGATCAACACGCAGTCGCAGGGTTGCTCTGATACCATTTGTAACACCCCGACTCAGCACCTGAGTCGGAAGTAGTCACTTATGGCAGTTCGTCAGGCTGTGTACTGACCCCACAGACCAACACGGGTCCTTCCGCCGCATTTTGACCTCACTCGTTTGCACCATGGGAAACTTCCCAAGAGGTCACCCATCCTTGAATTGCTCCTTGTCAAGCACGCTTAACTATGAAGTTCTTATCACATGGGCTTCCTAAAAGGAAAGTCGACTTTGTTGGTATGAGTAGCACTATCAATTCCTTTAATCACTCATATAAGCCCTTAATCTCTTAGGAAATTACTCTGAAATCTGGGGTATTACAATGGGCATTGTTAATGCAATATTGAAGAATCCAGGGCCTAATTAGCCTCAGGAAGGATGTGGAGTGGTGGAGAATGTCCCACCTGACATTTTCCCCGATTGAAAGTTGCCAGTGGGAACATAAGAGGGCTTAACCAATCCCTCAAACAGCATGAGACTAGGAATCTCCTCTGGCTACATAGAATAGATATTGCAGGAGTTTTGGAGACAAAAGTCAAACAGAATAGAGCCTCCAAGCTAGTTAATGGTATTTTTAAGAATTTCTCTCATGCTAATAACTACAACTCCTATCCAAATGGTAGAATTTGGGTCTTCTGGAACCTTACCAACTTTCAGTTTGACAAAATCAAGGAGACTGACCAACTTATTCATGGTAAGCTCAGTCATCTTATTACCCATCAAGAATTCTTGCTCACCTATAACTATGCAAGTACCAGTGGAACTCATAGGCATCAGCTTTGGGATTCTCTGAAAGATATTGCAGGCACCCTCAACAATCAGTCTAGGTTATTAACTGGTGACTTCAGCATCATCAGATATGATAAGGAGAGATTGGGAAGACACCCTCCAAATCTATTTGAAATGGCTGAGTTTAGTGAATGAACTGCTTACTAGATGATATCAATGGGCATGGTTGTGAACTCACCTGGACAAACAAACAAACTGGAGCAGACAGGACTTGGGAAAAATTGGACAAAGCCCTAATCAACAATGACTGGGCTATTATGTTTCCTGCTTCATTCACAGACTTTTTTTAACTCCAGGGATCTCTGACCACAGTCCAACAATTATCAACATCTTCAAAGCTGAAGGTATAGCTAGGGTTTTCAAAATTTCTAAATTATTGGGCTGATCACCCTACATATTAAAGTTTGGTAACTCAGGCTTTGAACACTTATGTTCAGGGCTCTCCAATGCATAGGGTTTTCCTTAAACTCAAGCTGGTTAAGGTTTCTCTGTCAAAGCTGAATAAAGACTACTTTTCTAACCTTCCTGAAAGAGTAGATAAATGCAGAAAAGCTCTTGGGGAATGCCAAAGGAAAATGCAGGCATATCCCCATGATGTTAACCTTATGGATGAGGAACAAAATCTCCACCATAAATTCTGTACCATTAAAAAAGCTGAGGTGAGCATGCTTTAACAAAAAGCTAAGATTTTGGGTATCAAGAGCTCTGATTGCAGTTCTAGTTACTTTTACTCCAAGATTGCAGCCAGAAAACATTAGAGTATCGTTAGCAAAATAACAGGGATTAATGGAGATACTCACACTGAGCAAGACAAAATTGTTAGTGCCTTTATTGACTATTATAAAACCTTGCTAGGCACTGAAAAGACAGTGAGCAATCTTGATATAGATTTCCTTAGGAAAGGGGCTTGTGTTTCTGATGAATGGAGCAGCAAACTCTTAGATACTATTATGCCTTCTGAAATTAAAGAGGCACTCTTCAACATTCATCCCAACAAAAGCCCTGGGCATGATGGCTATTCTCCGGGGTTTTTCCGAAACTCCTGGCATATTATTCAAAAGGACCTAGTCCTTGCCATTCAAACCTTCTTCAAAACCAAGAAAATGCCAAAGGATGTCAACATCACTGCCATTACCCTTATACCAAAGAAAACCACTACCTCTACTATAATGGATTACAGACCTATATCCTGTTGCACCACCATATACAAAATTATTAGCAAAATTCTTGCTAAAAGAATCCAAGGTGTGCTCCCAGACCTTATTGGAGATGAACAACCTGCTTTTGTCAAAACTAGGTGTACTTTTGATAATATCCTTGTCTCCCAAGCACTAATTAAAGGTTATGGTAGGAAAAACCTGTCTCGTAGGTGTCTTATGAAAGTATACATTAGAAAAGCCTTCGATTCAGTAAATTGGAAGTTTGTTGAAAATATGCTTCATGGTCTTCATTTCCCTACTGCTTTCATCCATTGGGTCATAGGCTTCATCTCCTACACCTGGTACACTCTGAACATCAATGGAAGAAACCAAGAATTTTTCCAAGGGAAATGTGGGATCAGGCAGGGTGACCCTCTGTCCCCATACATTTTTGTCCTATGTATGGAAGTTTTTCTAGATACATGAGACAAATACGCAAGCAAGCTCTTTTCTCCTTCCATCCTAAATACTCAAGAATCAAGCGGACACACATGATCTTTGCTGATGATCTCATGATCTTCAACAGAGGTGACACATCATCAGTTAAAGCTCCGACTGATTGTCTGGGCTATTTTGAAGAAATTTCTGGTCTGACAACAAATCCCTCTAAGACTGAAATTTATTTTGGAGGCATTATCAACATGATCAAGACTCAAATCTTGCCAAAATACTGGGTTTTCTAAAGGAAAATTCCCCTTCAGATACTTAGGAATTCCTTTGAATACCAGTAGACTCTTGACTGACATGTATAATGACCTAGTTAGCAAAATTAGGGCTGGTATTCAGCGTTGGTCAACCAACTTTCCTATGCTGGCAAGGTTGAACTCATTAACTCAGTTAGTTTTGGAATAGAAAACTACTGGTGCTCCAGCGTTCTACTACCTAAGCACATTATCCAGCAGATTGATAAAAGTTGTAAAGACTTTATTTGGAACATTGTTGTTGGTAAGAGGAAGATGGCTTTTAAAAGTTGGGCTAGCTCCCGTACACCAAAGGAGGAGGCTTTGGTATCAAGAAGAAATTAGCATGGAATAAAGCTCTTTTAACCAAATGGTTGTGGAAAATCAGAGCAGGATGCTCAGGGTTATGACTTTAATGGACTAATGCTAACATTCTCAAGTACTCTGATATTTGGAGGGTGAATAAGAAGAATAATGATGCTGAGAGCTTGAAAAACATTCTTATTGTGAGGGATGAGATTATCCAAAAGCAAGGTGATAATGCTGAAAGCTGACAAACTTCTGTATTCTTGGATAAAAGGGGGTAAATTCAGCTTAAGGCAGCCTATGACTATTTCAGGAAACCTCATGCTCCGATGAAGGGTACAGGGTCATCTGCAGCCATGTGAACTCCACCTTTTTTTGTTCGATTTTAATTTGACTTTCCTAAAGTCTAAATGAAAGGAGGAATATATTCATAATGTTTGTTATAAGTAGTAATTTTACGATGAGACCGTCTCATCGTAAGAGACCAATCAATCAGTTACTTTTGATAAATTAGCATGTTACTTTTGAAATAGTTTGGCTTTAAAAAGTAATAGTTACTTTTGAAATGTGTGAGAGGTCTCACCGTAAGAGACCGTCTCACGGTAGAATCATATAAAAGAGGTTTTTGACAAAAGCATACGGCGAGTCTATAAATCAAGAAATTCCCACAACACACTAGAATTGAAGAAATGCACATGGAGAGTCCAATATTTGTAAAACTCTCACATAAATTTATCTACTGAAACATATATATAAAAGAGGCTTTTGACAAAAGCATACGACGCGTCTATAAATCAAGAAATTCCCACAACGCACTAGAATTGAAGAAATGCACATGAAGAGTCCAATATTTGTAAAACTCTCACATAAAGTTATCTACTGAAACATATATAGTTTGTTATAGCTTGGGCTACGTATATCAGAATATTACGATGCATGTATCATTAAATTCGCGTTGAAATGTACTTCAATATAAGATCCATTCACACATATTTTTGAAAAGTTAAGTTATGTATGAATCTGGTTGAGATATATTGACAAGTTTAAAACTTTTGTGAATCAAGAAATTACCACAACGCACACCGTAGAGAAATGAAATTTTCTCATAATTTGGAAAAGATGATGTTTAGATAATCTTGAAATTTATTTGAAATGTTTTGCACATAGAGAGTCCAATAGTTATAAAACTCCCACATAAAGTAATCTACTTGAAATACAATATAATCTATACTTAACCTTTAATAGGCTAGCATTTGAGCCTACATGGCGTCATCTTAACAGATGCTGAGGTGGAAATGCCATGTCAAATCCGATGTGTCATCCCCACACTGCTTTCCTTAAATTTGTTCTCACCCTCAAGGCCTCAACCAATCACATCTGTTTCAAATTTTAATAAGAGTTAGGCTATTAATTAACCAGTCTCTTCCTCTTTGTCTTCCTCACCTTATTAGAGCGTTGTTAGAACATATCTGAGTTGCGCCCTTAATTGATCTGCTCGGTCTCCGACTCTCCAGTTTCCACTCCCTCTGCGGTCCTGCCCCTTCTAATAATTCTTCCACCTCCATTAAAATCTAAATTAAAGATCATTCAAAGTTAAATAAAAGACCTTTCTAAGGGTTGTCTTTTCTAACTTCTTGCCTTCCTCCTCGCTTTATGATTTAAGTGCACAAGATGAACGGAAGACTCTTCATGTGTCTGGCCATGGCCTTTTTAAATGTCATTTTTGTGTGTGTTCGGATCGTTTCCTCCCAACTTTTCGTGGGGGTTTTATAAGAAGAAATCAAAGAGTGTATGCGTTTTAAATTTCGGTTTTCTTATTTGATTGATTGATTATGATTGGATTGCATTTAATTTGTTTGATTATTCTTCTAGCATTGGTTGTTTTACCAATGGATTGATTTTTTTGCAGAGGAAGTTTGCAATTTTTAATCTGTTGAAGAAGATCAATTTGTTTTTTTGTTCTTTTTTTAAGGTCGGTTTCTAGCATCTTCGCGTTTGAATGTCGATTTTTTGCATCTTCAAGGAATTTTGTACTGGTAATTCGAATGATAGCTGTTTGTGAGTGCTCTGCTGATAAGTAGTTCGTTTGATATGATTGATCGATGAACTATGGATAAGAAACCAAATGATGCTAGGAGATAGTCGAGATACTGAGATAATTACTGAAACATCCATGATCCCTCACAGGCTCTCACCATTCAAATACTCTCATTTCATCCCCTGTCCCTTCCATATTTTGCAAAATAAAGTTGTGAGGCGGGGCCTCAGCTTTACAGCTCAAACTGGTTGCAATTGTATATCAATTCCCTTCGCATTGTTGGCAGCACATATAGTATTGGTACTAAAATATTCTATCCTTAGTTCATTCCATTACGGCTACTTTGTAAGTCATGGTTCGAAGAGAGTACCAGCTTGGCTGTCACGAGGGGACTGCCGGACTGCGGCAGTTTATAGACCGGAACTTCTTATTATCTTATTGTTGAGTAGTGAATATATGTCATGGTTGAAGTTAGTGTTAACCTTCTTTTTTTTGTGTTTTAAACAGTCAGTAACTCTTAATCTAGATGAGAATATAGATTCAGTTCATTTTATTCTCGGTCTTTGAGTTTTGGTTGATTAGATGTATTCACTTTGTGTCTTCAGAAATTCCTGTTGAAGCCTATGCCTTCTTAAAGAAGCAATTTGATGAGACCAAGAGGGCGTTTGACAGATTTTCCATACTAATTCCATTACCGGGTAGCACAAAGACGGAAATCTACATCCGTTGGCTCGCCCCGCCGCATGGATGGACTTTACTGAACACAGACGGCGCTTCGAAAGGAAATCCAGGTGAAGCCGGAGCTGGTGGTATCTTCCGCGACGATACCGGGAATTTTATCCAAGCGTACATTTCCTACTGTGGTCATTGCACTTCAATGAAGGCAGAGCTCATTGCGTTGTCTAAAGGATTGGAGATGGCAAGAGGAATGGGAATTTCGAAGCTGATTATTCAATTAGACAACTCGGTTTGTGTTGATATGGTTAATAACAGCACAAACCCTCAAGGTGCGCTGCACACCATTGTTCAACAGTGTCGGAATCTCATACGAAACCATGAATGGCAAGTTCGGGTCGAGCATGTGTACCGTGAAGCCAATAACGCTGCGGATTGGCTAGCCAATCAAGGAGTTATTCAAACTCGGAACCTAATCATTTTGCAATACCCTCCCGCAGAATTACGCCATATCCTTCGAGAGGACGCCCTCGGAGTAGCTGCGCCTCGTTTAGTTAGGAGCTAGTCTTTTTGTTTGCTTTTCGGGCTTCGGCCCTCTTCTGTACCAAAAAAAAAAAAAAAAAAAAAAAAAAAAACTTTGTGTCTTCATTCCGTGGATTAAATTAAATGACAAATTGTAAGTTCAGGTACATACCTTAACTATGTTACTAGAATCCCTACCTGTAGGTTTGGCTGCTCATTGGAAAAAGGATACACTAAGAACTTCTTCTTCGCAGGTTAAGATCAAGGTCATATCTTTTAGGACACTAAAAAATAATCCAAAATCATACAATTGTCTTTTGGTAATTTACAATTGTCTTCTGATTTCATGTTGTTTGGCGCCAAACCCTTAATGTGTCATTTCCACACACTTTCCTCTGTATCTATTGTTTTTTTGTTTTTTGATAATACCTGTGTATCTATTGTTGCAATACTGTTTAGCTGCTAATTATTTACTTTTTCAATTAAACTTCTTGATTCTAAAAGGCCTAATAGTTGGGAGTCTTATAAGAACTTAGTTGTGTGTTTCTCTTTAAATCATCAATGCCTTTTCGCTTCATAGATAACATTGAGGATGTGACTTTCATGTTAGCCAGCTTTGACCCATTTCAGTTTAAGCGTAGTGGCTAACGTGTGTTGATGATATGTTTTGTAAAGATGAGGTAGCATTTCTTTTTCTAAAATTATAATCAATATGTTAAGTTCTTCTGATCACCCTTTTTCTGGAGGTTGGTTTGTCACTAGAACGCTGAATATCGACCCGGCTTAGCACTATGCTTGATATCATTATGCTTGATATTCATTATTAAAAAGTTGAAATTGAGTTTTTCATGTCATGCTTCAAACTTTGTACCTCAAATTTGTAACCGTTTGCCATGAGCTTCTCAATTAATTTCTGTACAGATATTGGTCAGGCAGTCAGGCTAACAGAGTTGGTGGGGTGAGCCCGGCTGATATTTATGATTGAGTTAGAGAAAGAAATCCAATTAGCCTGACCAGATTGAAATGGGAAGATTGCCTATGCTGTTAACCTCAGCCAGGAACCCATTTCGCCCTTGCCCAACTGAATCTAACCTCTTGACAGCAACTCTGGTTTTGTCCTGTAAAGTACCCTCAAACACAGACCCAAACCCTCCACGACCGAGTCACTTTTCAAATTCTCGGGTAGCCAACTTCAAAATCTCATGTGAGAATCGATTAACTGTGTCAATGACCATATCAGACGGATTCTCCAAGTCCTCCTCTTTATCGCCGACCAGCAGCATGCTAAAAAGACCCATAGGTCTGCTCACGCGTCTTCTTTGCACTTTGATGAAGGCAATGGCGTTGGAACCCCACATTGCAGGGTGGATGCGCATCAAATTGAGTAGCCGAGAAGGTAATGAGCCATTACCCGATGATATGTTTTCTCTGTAGTAGAAGATGGCGGCCAGACAGCCGCAGTTTTGTAGGCATGCATTTTTGCACCTGTCAATGTCTACACCGATCATAGAGCGACCAACTTTAAAATAAACTACATTCTGAAGCTCTATCAAAGTATGCAGCCTGACATTATAATTTTGTACAGGACAAATTGGTGACTGGCGCACATCCTATATTAGGATTCGAATTATTAATGAATGTGAAAAATGTCAAACTCATATCAGAATCGTCTACTGGGCATGAACATTCAGTTTTGTTACTGCAAACCCCATAACTGCCACAATTCGTAGGATATGTGCAGTCATCACCGCTGTCCGGTGTTAGTAAATCTCGGACTAGCAATTTAGTACTGTTATCATATCTGAAAACCTTTAGATGCCCATCTGGATCAAGGCGTAAATAAGGAAAACTACCACCTCCATTTCCAGTAAACCACCAGGTTGTTTCTTCAAATTACAAATTGCGACGAAAGAAGGAATATAATCTCAAATTACGACTCTTTTCCAGTATAATGTGATCTCAGTAAATCTCTGAAAAAAATCTACTTGCCTTTCCACTTAGCCATTTCATTTTTAAGCAAAGCAATCAGGTGATAAGAAGTTTCTACTCCCTCCATTTCATTAGGTAGTTGGCATTTGGTTTGAATCCGTGAGAGCAATTCAAACCAAATGCCAACTACCTAATGAAATGGATGGAGTATTTGGTATCTTTTCAAATTCTAATTGGTCTTTTTGGGGGCAAACATAGTGAGTCAATCTAAGTTGCCTGGCATTTGTGGTTGAATAGCGTTGTGTTACTTGTGTATTCTTTGTGCAGTAGGATAAGTTAGATTACATAGATATTATGTACCTTAGGTGTCAGAGACGGTTTGATTAACTCGCACTATATTCAGGTTTTTCAATTGCTTACTGCACAACGTCAAATGAGAATAACGAACTTCAAAATGCTAGGTATTTTGTCTTTAGCAATCAAAATTGCTAGGCCAACTTTGATCATTGTAGATGTGAATGTTTTACATTCAAGAAATAAACTTTTAGCGAGTGGACTTCTTACTAATTTTGAAAGTGTTGGATATATAATAGGTAAGTACGTAAGGTGGAGCACAAAAAACATGCCAAGGGAGATTATAGCACAATATGAGGTACCTCACGAAAAAAAGGGATGGAAACCTATCGGTGTCAATGGCAAAAGAAATCCAAAGCATTTTTACAGTGGATCGGTTGGTTTATGATATCCAGAGTCTAATTTTGTGAAAAATTGAAACTCCAACGATGTAAGCATATTTGCATTTTAAAGACATTTAGCTATGTATACAATCAAATGAATATTACCATGGCGGTATACGAAAATCAAAGCCAAGCCAAATAATTTGTATATCCTGATAACCAAATGCCCTCATATAGTTTTTTTTTTAAGGGAAACCACTCGAACTATTTCATTCCGTATGAGCAGATACAAAATCTGTAGCTGCAAGATCAAGTACAGACTCCGGACCACTATCGACCCAAACTCGAGCCGAGTATTCTATTGGACTCAAATGCGCAATTAAATGTTTACTAAGAATAATATGACACTATATATAACTTTATTACTCATGTTCGAGGGCGAAAGTGGCAATTTGCCCCCTACACTTTCACCAATTGTGCAATCGAACACCCTAACTTCTAATTGAGCAATTTACCACCTTAACCTTTTAATTTGTGCAATTTGACACCTACCTTAATATTTTCTTAAATTCACATAAATTATAAAAACAAAAAAAAACATCTGAGTATATTATATCGTAGCTTATACAGTAAAAAAACATTACATATCTCTTGTGAAATACAAATAACAAAAGAGGAACCCTAAATTCATTTGTCTGGTAAAGTTCTCCAAGTCGTCATTTGTACCTTCATCATAAATAATTCCAACTTAAACCCCAATTTAATTTGATCCACGTTTCCTTAGTTCCTTCAACTCTTTGATAAACACCCAAGTTAATTAAGTTATAAACTGCATATGTAGCTTGAATTTGATCTACCAAAATAACTCCAAGCCAATTGACTCCCTGATCATGGAGGAAACACAATCGATCCGAGAAGTTCGTCTTCAATTTGACGGTGCTCCATTTATTCTTGCTAAAGTTTGTTGTAGACAATTAACCTTGCTTCGATTTGTCTTCAATTGTTCGCTCTCGATCATGGATAGAGTTCAAGAGGAGGGAGAAGCTTGGAGTGTATATTTGGGTGAATATCTGGGCGTTGTTTTCATAAGTTAAGGGTCATAGGGAATAGTTGAGGACAACTTGTGGTAAAGTAGATATGTAATGCAAATCGTATTTGTGTATAAACTATGGTATAAGCTACTGTATAATATGCTCAAATGTTTTTATATTAATTTAATGAATTTAGGAAAATGTTTATATTACACAAAATAGTTGAAAAATAGAGATAGGTGTCAAATTACACGAATTAAAATGTTAAGGTGGTAAATTGCTCAATTAGAAGTTAAGGTGTTCGATTGCACAATTGGTGAAAGTGTAGGGGGCAAATTGCCACTTTCGCCATGTTCGAGTGTCAATACTTTTCATATACGAATTAATAAAAAGACAAAAAATCAATCACAGTCCCGTGAGTCCACGGGCCTTAAAACTAGTATCTATTAATAGCCTACCTCCACAGCCCACGTGGCAGCATATGCAAGTAATTTCAAGGGAAAAAAGCCAGGTCATAGGTGATGTGTCGTACCCAAAAAGATCCTCTATTTTTTCCTCCATGTCAAACCTATCTCTTGAGCGTCATTTATGTCAAAACCAAACCGCCCCTCCAACTTCACGCACGTTATGTAAAAACCGATCAACGCTCAATTTCTTCAATTCTCTGCCAAATAATCAACACCATTCATGCTTCAACCTCAACTCCTTCTCTATCTTTCCAGATTCTCTCTCCTCTAAATTCTCTCACCGACTCCATTTCTCTGCCAAATTACCACAAATCAGTGTCTTTGATTTGTAAAATTGTAAGTAATAAATCAATACTTTGTTCATTGTTTTTATCATTATCAATTAATTTGTTCTTTTTAATGGATTTTTTCATGTTTTTGCGATTGATTATGTGTGACCTAAATTAATTGTTTGATTTGACTATGGGTTTTCTGGGTTTGAGAGGAAGACGAAAGGAAATCATAGATCAGTTTGGGAATTTTCTGCGTTGGTCGAATTTGGGAATTTGACTACGAGTAGTTTGGGAAAATTTTATGGGTTTGGAGACTTTAGACGGATGAAGAGATGAAGATGGGTTTTAGCTTCTTTTTTTTTTTTAATTTGAGAAAAGATAAATTAAGATTTCTGGGTTTAAAGCGATAGAAATGAAGATGGGTTAATCGAAATCAAAAGGAAAGGAAAGTTGGTGGAATTTTGTTTTGTTTTTCATTATTTATTTATTTGGTTTTCTGGGTAGAGGAGATGACGGGATGTAGATCATCAGTTGCTAATCTCCCATTATGGTTTTTTAGATCATCAGTTGGAATCAGTTGGTTAAATTGCGAGTTTTTTAGGTCATCAGTTGTTAATCTCCCATTATGGTTTTTAACCCAATCTTCTTGCTTTGAGCCTTCGATTGGATTGAAGACGTAGATTTCTGGGTTTGAAGTTCTTAATTAAGCTAATCTACATGTCCATGGCTATCCAAAACCATTAACAACAAAAGAAGAAGAGAGTTGAGGAGGGAGCAAAGTGCTAACAGCGTCCGTCCAATGTTAACAGAGTCCCTGATTTTTTAAAAAAAAAAAGATAGTGACTGATTTCTAAAAAAAATTGGAAGATAAGTGCCTGATTTCTAAGAAAAAATTGAAAGATAAGTGCCTGATTTAGAGCTTACCTCGAATCTACGTGTAACCGGATTACTTACAGACGGTGGTTGATCAATTTTATTGCTGATATTTTTCCCCCTCTTGATTTTTATAAATTTTTAGTACGGTGTTTCCTTTACCTTAATATCTCCATGTTGTGGATCGATTTTGAGCAATAGATTAGCCAGTCAGCTTGCAATTTGCATTTTCGTAGTTCCTGTAATACAATGTTATAAGTAAGTGGTTTGATATTTAGTTCAATTGATTCGCTTGCCGTTGATTAATTATGAAGTTTTCACATATATGTTCTTTAATAATTTCGGAGTTTTTGACGGCTTTTGAGAACTGATTTATTTGTGATTTTTGACTGTTTTTAGTTTTTGCGAAACCCAGATAACACGATGTCCACTGTTGTTAGCTCTTGCGGCCTTGCAAGATGTATGTGCCTTACTTCGATTTTTCACATTATTGCTCAAATAATTTTTTCTGTTCTGATTGAGCTTTTATTTTGTTGTTCTTTGACTTTGTACTTTGGTTTAGAAATTCAACTCACGAACCACGTCCAGCCTAACACGAACCCGTAAGTAGCTAACTTTTTATCTTGATTTTATTTTGTAACCAGGTTATATATACGTTGATTTAATTTTGTCTAATCTTTGTTATTACTAGCCTCGATTTCAGCGAATTACTTAGATGAAATTGTAGGAGTCGAATTCGGTTGTATTATGCTATGTTCATATAATAGGAGGACATGTGAAGAATCTGACTGAACCCCGTGATACTAAGAGCAACAACATCGTGGACTAACGAGTAATTCTATACCAAGATGGAGTATATGTTTCAGTTAAATTGCAGGCTACATACTTTTTGAGTTAACATTGCTGAGTTCACTTTAATTTCATTGATCTTTATCTAGATAAATTGAAGTATTTGAGGATTTTAAATATAGAAGTATGTCTATATGCATGACGCCATAAATCATTCAATGATAATTCATAGCTACAGTGATATATCAATACGATTGATACCCAAACATACCAGAAAATCGACAATAAGGGCTTCTTATATTATATTGATTATGTCGTACAATATGATTTTCTTCTGAGCATGTAGAGTAGCTTGGAGGGACAAAAATCAATGACCAATGCTCTAGAGTTGGCAGGAGACTTCTAAATTTTAACCATGATATAGAAAACTGTGTTAAAGGGTGCCAAAGTTTTGCTCTTGGTAATTCTAAGTTAACTGCAAAAGATAGAATTTTGGTAATTATAAGTTAAATGCAAAAGATAGAATTTTGGTAATTATAAGTTAAATGCAAAAGTGTGGATGTTGAACTGAGATTATGCTACAAATTCATGTGTAATTGTTGTGCTGCCTGAAAAAAACCGTGCTTATGATGGGATGTACGTTTCTATGTCCTGAATGATTATGCAATTTGTGTTGTTGGGAGTGAGCCAGTGAGTGTTTTTGAAATGCGGGGAGCGTGCCAATTTCTGGTTATTCGTTGCCTCATGGTTTCGTTTTTGTTTGTGGAGAATAGTATGTGATGGTTCTTGGTGTAGAAAAAGGTTATGGTTTGTGGGTTCTGAATCGTGTTTTTGGGTTAGCTTTGCTTTGTTTCTCAAATCTGTCCGAGTATATAATGGAGTTATGTGATGTTGGATGACTGTTTTCATACGGGAACATTAGTGGTGTTGAATTTGTAAATTTAATTTTGGGTTGTGTAGATGGAGCTTCCACACTGGACTGACATTGTGTAGACTAGTACTCACAAGGAAAACTTGCTCCCCATGACCCTGACTAATACCACATCAGAGCTGGTAAGTCATTGATTTGATGCTTTGCGTGGACACTTTTTATGTAACCCAACAAAAAAAAAAAAACAATTAGCATTCTCATTTATACAAATCTCATGTCCAAAACTAGCGAACATGTAAGCTTGATTTACCTATAAAGATTAAAAAAAATTGCAGATATGGTTTCTTAAGTGTTTTGAGTAGGATAAACTTGCATTGTATGTTGACTACTTGATCGTCATGTCAACGAGACTAAGCTAGGGTTCCCATCAAAACAGGCCAGACTACTGAAACTTTAAAGATTTCTGGTTATGAGATTGTGAAAAGTTCTTTAATCCAATTCTTTAAGATTAAGGGAGAAAGGTGGGTTACTTTTTAGCTTGAAAGTTAGTAAATTTGGGCTTCTCATTGAAGTTTCAGTACTTAGATTGCGTTTCCTTTGATGGGTTTGTTGTATGTATCTGCATTGTGTGATTATGTTGTTCATTGAGTTTAATCTTTCGTTTGGGGTTGCCGCTTTACTTCTTTTTAATGCAAGGTAAGGCGTCATACGCCCGATACCCCTTACCTCGACCCAGCAAGGCTTGAGGCATTGGGGGTAATGTTGTCGTAGTGTGTTACTTTTGTCGACTTATATTTATATGTTTTGTACCTAAAGTTTTCGTCTTTGGTAATAATTTGGTTGAATTTGTGGGAAGTGCAGAAAAGGGGGGATTATCTCCAGGAAATTATTTCCAATATGTGAGAGCATGTGTATTTGTTGTCCTGCTCTGAGGTCCAGTTCCAAGCAACCTGTGAAGCGGTACAAGAAGTTGATTGCTGACATATTCCCCAAATCTTATGTGAGTATATGCAGAAGCTTTTTTTTTTTTGGTGAATTGATGGAGATCTTGCAGTTTTTGTAGCGTAATGCATTCTGTCTTTGTCTGTTTGTTTGGCGGTTGTAATTATGAATAAGGTTTTGTTTACGCGAATGAGAATGCTCTTTTGAGATGTGTCTTCCGTTTTCGTCAAGTATCTGTCTTGAACACTGATGTGGATTTCGACGCACTTAACTTTAAGCTTGAACATGATTATTTCTCAAAACATAGCGGAGCTCGACACCTGGGTATACACTGACGTCGGGTTCTTGTGCGTTGAAATCTGACCCCTATTAAAGAAGGGAATTGTTGAAAATAGTTGGAATGCGGAAGCTACTCATTTGTTAAAATTACAATTTGGTGGATTGCAGGCTGTGGTTTTATTTGAAGTATCCCAACTCTTATGAATGCAGCTCAATTCGGTCTTATGCTAACTGATCCATTATTTCAGTTTGTTTAGCTGCTTGACTTTATGCCAGCAAAATGAAGAGTTAGACAAAACATTACTGCTCCGTGCCCCTCTTAAGATGGTGATAATGTAAGCCAATCTAATAAGACGATGTGGTTGTCAGTGTTTTGTGATAATATCTCTGCCTAAGATGTGAGGGTTCCCTGTGATATGTGAGATGAATTATAATTAATTTTGGGAAGGCTGACTTGACTTATTCCATCTTAAAAGAAAATCCTGATAGTGTGGCGGTCTTTATGTTTCATGTTACTCAGACGGTCAATGTGTGCTCTTAGAAGTAGTGTAATTAACGGTACTGAATGTGTTGTGCGTGACCTGTTATTATTGACATCTTTCACTTACTGGAAGTCTGGAACAGTTAATCTAAGAGATATATGCCTATCTGACCAGTTTTATCAACATGGTCATAGTCAAGAAGGGGAATAACATACTCCTATTAGTAAATGACAGTAGGTGCATAGTTCGTCGTGTAAGAGCTTTGAGTGTTTTGTGACAGTTTAAATATGTGAATGTTTGGCATCTAGCTTGGTTTGCGCTTTGATCTACTGAAGTCTGTCATTAAATAATCTTGAGGTCTTTGTGGGTGTAGGCGATATTAGATTAGTGTACCTCTAGGTCGTAGCCTGTCTGGCTAAATTGGGATTGGGAAGATTTGTTTTTTTCAACTTCATCCATTCGGTAAAAGGTTGGGTTTTGTTTTTGATTGATAACCTGACCTGTTAAAGCAATTTTAATCGGGTTCATGGTTGGGGTGGCAGTAATTGGGTGAAAAAAAGATCTCAAAGGGTCGCTTGGAAATGGTACATTTCACTACACAGTTGTAGTTTTCCTGCTTTATGCCTTTATCATTGTGTGTGGATTCTAACCTTATAACATCTATTCCTTCTTGCAGTGATCCTGGCAAACAAAAAGTGATAGTGAATAAGCATGTGGCTTCATCCTAGGTTCATATGGTTCAAGTTAATTAAGGAGGGATGATCAGATTAGAAGTAATCATAGTACGCGTTTTGAGGGAATTTGAAGGATGTTTAAATAGCTTGAACCGCGCAATATTTACAAAAGCGAGTAGAACGAAAATAACTATCCAGCAGACCGGCCGGGACATTGTTACAGGTTAAGCTCATCTATTCTATTCGAATTTCGTCGGAGGGGAATGTAGTTTTGGGGAGTGACGAGAATATATGTATCCATGCATTATCGATGTATTACAAAGTCAACGTTTCATGATGTAAGTGTAACCGTGTTTTAATATCCACTACTCTAATAGTACGAGCATGAGTCATCTATTCATGTTTGTCCTTTTTGATCTTTTTCTATGTTTATGCAATTGCGAGTTACAACTGATCAGGATGATAATTGACGGAAGTACGCAAGGTCAATCTCAACTTGGGTATGTAAGGCATAATAAAATTTCATTTGGAATCCTCAAGTTTTTGGTGTTCCAAACCTGATGTACCGATCTTTAGTGCCAGTGTACCTCATTTTGCTAACTATCATTTATTCCCAAAAAAATTTATACAGTAGTTGTCCATTATTTTCAGAAACCTATATATGGTGTGTGTGTGTGTGTGTACAACATCCTAAAAGCCATACTCCTCCACTGCAATTACAAATAAGAATTCCCCATCTGCGTACCAAGCTGCTCCTTTGTAAAAAAAAAAAAAAAAAAAATAACAAATAAGATCATAAACATGACGAATGAAACAATTCATCACTACGAGAACCTAAAATGGATATGATTATTCAACCATGAAAATCTCAACAAAGAAGGGTGTTTTTAAAATTTTGAATTCAAATTTTCCAACGTCGTTTGTTGGAATTCAAAAGACATTACCTTGAGTTATGTACTAATAAGTCTGAAGGGAAACTAATACTCCCTCATTTTGCAACTACATGATATATAAATTCCAACAAACGAAAATTACAATCGAATCAAAGACAACCCCGTGAATTCACGGGCACAAAAACTAGTTTGTTTTAATTTAGGCAGCGTATATCATAAAAATACAATACACATATCAATAAATTGGTACCGAAATGTACTCCAATATAAGATACATTCACACATATATTTCTGAAAAAACCCATACATCACGTTTATAAGTAGGAGAAATAAACACAACGCACAATTGAGAAATGAATCTTCTCATAATTTTGGAAAGGTAATGTTCAAATAATCTTGAAATTTATTTTAAATTTTTGTACCTAAAGAGTCCAATATTTATAAATTGTTCACATAAAGTAATCTACATGAAGCACGATATCATTTGTTTTAGTTTGGGCAATCCTTGGTAGCCTAGTGGTGAAGACAATGTCCTTCCACCCCGAAGACCAGGGATCGATCCTCGCCTCCATGGGATGAGGGATCCCTTTACCTTCCCCCCTCTTCCCCATGGGTTTGGCCTGATCTCCACTTGGACTTATTCCTAGCAGTATGAAGCCCAAGCTTGAGGGCTCAGCTTACCTTTAAAAAAAAAAAAAAAAAAAAACGCATACAACAGAGAGAGTCCAATATTTATAAAACTATCACATAAAGTAACCTGAATGAAACACGATATAAATTGGGCAACGTATATCATAAAAATACAATACATGTATCGTTAAATTCGTGTCGAACTGTGCTACAATATAAGTTCCGTTCAGAAGTATTACTATTTAAGACGTGATATGTACCATTTTAAAATTATCTACATGAAACACAATATAATGTGTTTTAAAAATCTTGAAATAAACCAAATAAACATAAAGTTATCTAGATAAAACACAATTGAATGTGTTTTAACTTGGCCAACATATCTCAATGTAACCTTCATTTATATATCATTAAATTCGTGTCCAAACGTATTTTTATATAACATCCATTCACACATATTTCTGAAAAACTATGCATTATTTTTGGTTAAGATATATAGATCCAAAAGTATAAGACTTTTGTTAAATATCTAAAATAAACAAAATGAATGAAGAATTATACAAGGATGAAGTGTTACAAGGAAATAATTATTAAGTACGATATAACATTGTAATCGTGCAACGCAGGGGTTTAAAACTACTCCCTCCGTCCCAGCTCAAACACCCCGAGCCTTTTTTGTAGTGGAATAAGAAAAATTGATATAGTATGTTGAGTGGGGTAATATTAGGAAAAAAGAGGAGAGAGAATGTGGGGATTAATAAAAGTAGGAGAGATAATGTGAGAGAAGATGTAATAATTTAATAAAAGTAGGAGAGAGAAATATGTCTCAAAATAGATGGGGTGTTTGAGGTGGGACGTCCCGAAATGGAATATGGGGTGTTTGAGCTGGGACGGAGGGAGTAGTTTGCATATAAGTTATATCGCAATCTAATAGATCGATAAGCATCGCCCTCTACATAGGGGTCGTTTGGACACCCTCAAAATCCATAGAAATTTCATTTTCCTTGAAATTGGGTTTTTGTGGGGTTGTTTGGATAACCCATTTCTCTAGAAGTGGAGGAATTGGAAATTTCTTGGGAATTTCCAATTCCTATGAAGCATAGGAATTGAATTACCTAGTCTCCCCATCGTCATTCACAATTCCTATGGTGTAAAATGTACTATAAAATTACTACTTTACCCTTTAATTGCTTATTTTATATTTATTTAGCTACATTAATAGAGGGTAAGTTGGTCATTTTAATAACTAAGCAAAGGAATTTTTGTATGGTAACCAAACAAGACATGAGAATTTAATTCCAAGAAATTCTAAGTTCCTAGATGGTATCCAAACGTTGTAAGACAATTCCCCGTAAATTTACCATAAGAACTCATTTCCTGTGATATTCTATTTCCTATAGAAATTTAATTCTTATGCTATCTAAACGACCCCTATAGTATCTCAATAAAACGCGGAAAAGTCTTATCGTCGACTCTATCGTCTCGTCAAAAACCTATCAACCCACTACACTCCAGATCTCCTCACTCCTCAACAATGAAATGAACAAACCATCAATGAAATGAAAGAAACATTGAATTAGATTAGTGGGGGCGCCACGCAAAAATGCAATAGTAGCTAAAATCCCGGTGAATTCCCGCCCCAATCAAAACTCCTCCAAATTACAAAAAAAAAAGAATAAAATCACAAAATCTATCCATCGTATAAAATCTAAGATACTCTACTCTAAATGCCACACAAGATCCGACGGTCCATATTTCCTCATCTTCTCCTTTTTCCGTATAAAACTTCGTTTCGTGTGATCGTGTCATTTTCTCTCTCTTCTGCTCTTTCTGAGTTGTTCATTCATCCTCACTACTGTTGATTCATGCAAACTTAGAAATTAAATAAATAAAAAATAAAAAATAAAAAAATGGAGTGTGAAGCAGTGAAGCAGGAAATCATGGAGCAGGAGGAGGACCGTTCGCCGCCGCCGCGACGAACGCCGTCGCAGAAACCGCGCACACCGCCTTCCGCAATCCCCGATGACGTCATAGAACTGAGCGATTCCGACGAGGAGAACGGCGGAACTCCGGCGAAGAAGCAGAGATTGAACGGTGGTGATCCGGTGGCTCTTCCGCCGGGATTTCTTGACCCGCTCCCTCCGCTGCCTGACTCAGCGCTTCTCTTGCCGTCTCCGCCGCCGCTGTCGTCGTCAACTGGTGGTGGTTGTAAGTCGTTTTGGAAGGCCGGTGACTATGAAGGTCCGCCTAGTGCTGGTGGTTGGGATAGTAATACAGGTTAGGGTTTAATTTCTTGCTCTTGTTCTTTTTATTTTCATTTCCTAATTTTGGATTTATTGTTTTAGATTGCTTCAATTATAAGTTGCTGCGATTGTTTTTAGGTTTTTGTTTCTTTATTTGTCCCTAATTCTATGCGAGTTATTGGAATTGCGGCGATTTTTCGATTCCGAAATGGTAACATAGTTATTAATTCATAGTTACTAACTCATGTGTATATTCTGCATAATTATCAAGAATCTGATGAGATTTGTGCACGATTATTGTGAATCTTGGAATTGGAGGCGGAATTGAATTAAGTGGCAGCAAATAAAGAAAAGAAATGAGTCGATTATTTATGTTTAAATTAGTTGCTGATTGTGGAGCGCGATTACGATGGTGTGTTAGAGCTCAATTGGTAGTTCTTTGATGTTATGGTCCATTGAATGTTTGGGTATATTGGGCGTGTTTGTTGCGATGGTGTTTTTTGAATTGTTATTTGTTTCTGTCTCGAATATACTACATTAAAGCTCGCAATCACTTTGTTCAGTACAACTTGAGATACTGGATCGTAATGTAGGATGATTGTGGTATATTCGGGGTAGAAACAAATGATAATGTGTTGCTAGGATGACCTTCCTAGTGCGTGATCGGGAGATAGGGTGAAATTGGGGAATCATCACCACCATTTAACACAAAATAGTGGGGAAATTGGAGTGGAAGGTCCTAAGCACAATTACAAGGTGAAACTCCCGCCTCCCATTACATATTTACATCAACTTATATAACGGTGATTGTTTACGTCAAGCCTATGTAAGTAATATACAAGGGTACTACATGTAATCAAACACATTCGTCTTTTTGCTAGTATCTTCTCTCATTTTTGTTCACTAGCCAAATCAACCTAAAATGATTGCGGTCATCTACATTACGGTTTCTGTTCATTAGCCAAATTAACCCCATTGTAATGTGATGGAGGAGATCTTCATTTAAGTTTATCTTTAAACTGTGCAAATATCATTATGCTGTTGGGCATAATCTCTTATATTTTCCTTGAGTGAATACTTGAGCGATTTTTACCAATTCTATAGACAAGGATTTGTTTATATATCAGACAACAAACAGACTTAGTTAGAGACAACTTCCTGCACATCAACTTCAAGGGCTGTTTCCGGTGAGGTTTATGCACCTTTACTGTCATCTAGGAACGTTCGGGAAAATTAGGCATGCTTGATATTATGATGTTTCCGTCTTTTGTATTTCTGACCCACAATCTAAGATGCATTGGTCTAAGTTTGTTCACAATGCATAGGAAATTGAAAATAATACTAGATTACAATAAAGTTGGAGTTGTTAACATGAACCTATTTGGGAGTCAACTCGGTAGTAGGATTTAGAACTTTAAATATGCTTAGCATTTTGTTGCTAGCTATTTAGTTTCAAGAAGAGGAATTATACTTGGGGTTAGAATACTCATATCTAAGAGGAACAGATTAGGAAGTTGATGATAGATAATTAACTCATGGAATCCATTTTATAGTGGATGGTTTTTCTAGTTTGTTATTGGTTAGAATACTTATATCGTAAGCAACATCTTTTCTTTTGTTTTTTGAGGATTGCAAGAATCAAATGTCTTCCACGTAGAGCCTGGTAGATAAGAGGATAATAACAACAACAATAATATTACCCTACTGCCTCAACGGCTCTCCTGCCTATGGTGAGGTAAGAGTTTTTTTTACGTTCGTAAGCCTTACCCTGAAGTTGGATACATAGTGAGGTGCGCACGGATGACCCATCATGATATTCGCATCAAGAATTGCATCGAACGACTACTACTTCACGATACACGAAACACACATAGTTTCTTAAGCCATTTGTTATATTCTTTTTATATTCCGAAACCAGAGAATATATAGTCTTTGCCTCTTTGGCTTCATTGGAAAGGGTGACAGTATATTAGAGTATAAGATCAAGCTCAAATTGTAAAGATAGCATGGAATATCATCTCTAAGGAGGCTTTTGCATGTGGCAATATGTGGGGCAATGATACTGTATGGTACATTTGATTAGTAACTAGATTAATTTCTTGGATATGTCCAGTTTATCAGAGCTAGTGTTAGTCTGTTCTTGTACATATTGCATGTCAATTTTTAACTCCGAATAACTCCTTTATCCCGTGATATGTTTATAGGTGGCATGGACCATGTCCGAGTTCACCCTAAGTTTCTACATTCTAATGCTACAAGTCATAAATGGGCCCTTGGAGGTATATACTTTCTTTCTCCAAATTGTCTCTATTATACTAATGTAGTGGCTCCTAGATTTTTTTTTTGAATCTAGCCACTCTTACTCCCCATTTGTCCTTTAAAGTTCGGCTACTAAGTTACCTTACTCATCCTCTTTGTACAGCTTTCGCGGAACTATTGGACAATTCATTAGATGAGGTGATTAGTCTTGTCTGTCTTAATCTATTGCATACTAGTCTACTTGTTCTATTCGACTGATTACTTTCTTACATATTAGGTCTGCTATGGAGCGACATATGTCAACCTAGATATGCTAATAAACAAGAAAGATGGGACTAGAATGTTACTGGTTGAAGGTATTTGTTAGTTGTTACTACATGCCAGCTTCGTTTTTTTGCTTTCTTGTTTCTTCCCTTCTTAGGTCTTTGCATGTGTCCCTTCAAAACTGGTGTGGTTTAGATACTCTTTAAAATCTATTGGGACATCACTGCCCTTTGGAGTGGGTAGCATAAAGGGAGTGATTGCAAGCAGATGGCCAAGCGTATCGACAGTGCCACTAAAATGTTGCAGGATTAATTACTGGCATTAATAGTTCTAATAACAACTAGTTTAGGAAGTTCTTTTCCTTAGTCATTGTTTTCCTTCTGTCAATGATCTTGTGTTCTTGGTCAGTGCTGACCCAAAGAAATAAAAATCTACGTTAAATACATAAGCATGAGTTTTTTACATACAGATGGGAACCGTGATGTTTTGCCCTTTGTGTGCTCTTTTTGTTAATTGACCTCTTTATAGATGAGGTCTGGTTGAAATCATGAAATGACCTTTTCTTATTCTTTGGTGTCTATGAACCATTGCTCAGGATTTGAACTTTTGTCATTTTATCAACTGAGTCACCTGGTATGGAAATGGAAGAGAACGGACATGGTGGGGTAGTTAGTTGCTGGATTTAAGATAGGCAGAATGCCTGATAAGGAAATTTGAGATGGTGCTATGGTTTAGGAACAAATATAAATATAGAGGTTTGGGCTCTATATTGGTTATTGCGAACAAGCACGTGTTTTGGACTTCTGGTTTCTTGATGCAAACTATCCCGTACTTATTATATCATCTTCTCTATTAATTCCTAAATCCTTATGCTCATTGTGGACCAATCTAGCTAGATGCTACCCGGATATAGAATTGTTGTTAAGATGATTGTCTGCCATGACTGTATCCTTCATTGCTTCTTGAGCCATGTGTAGCCGTGCGTATACCATACATGCTGTCGCTTATCTCCAGCCCCTACTGGATGTATCTGAGAACATAGTCTTGATTGAGATGATAACGTGGCTGTATCTGTATTGTCATGTTGTTTGATCTTTGTTGCGAGTCCTGTAAGATGAGACCACCATAACTGCTTGGTTTTGTTATTGATAGTTTATTTCTAATTAGTAAGGAACTTGGTGGGATTTGTATTGGCGATGTTGTTTTTTGTCTCTGATGTGCTGCTTTCCTTACAATGAGACCATCGTGACTGAATGATTTGTGATTGATAGTTTTTCTGATTGATAGTATCTTGGGCCTTGTAGAGAGTATGGCGTTGGATAGAGTTGGATGGAGAGACATGGTTTATATGGAGACACATTTTAACTTTTTATGGTTTCTTTTATTGTTTGTTTTGCAAATGGTTCTGTGATGGTTTTCTATTTTCTTCTTCTCTCAAACCTTTTCTTCTTGACATTTGTAAAGACTTCCGTACTTTTTTCACTTGTTTACAACCATATATATACTTGTATTTATTTTGTTGGCTTCTTTTTCTTTGGACGGTTTTTTCAAAACTCTAGCTAAAAGCGTTTTCATTACTATATAAGACGTGTTTCTGTATTGTATCTTTAGAGGACTCTTGATAGAGTGGAAGTAGTAAATAATCACCAGGTACTAGAGTGAATGAAAATCAAGCTGCTGGAAACAATTCTGACCTTCTGATCAATCCATTGCAGATAATGGGGGTGGGATGGACCCTGAAAAGATGCGTCAGTGCATGTCACTGGGATACTCGGCAAAGAGCAAACTAGCAAATACAATTGGACAATGTTAGTGACTTTGCCAATGAGTCTATGTTTGCGTTTGATTTTATACCTATGAACCTTGTCATGCCACTTATTAACTCTGTTTTGTCTCTCGTAAGATGGCAATGGTTTCAAGACAAGTACTATGAGGCTTGGTGCTGATGTTATTGTCTTCTCACGCTGCCGCGGAAATAATGGTAGAAGGTTCGTTATCTTGTTTAATTTTCTTGAAGAGGTTCATGTTCTTTTCCCCTCTCTCACTATGGACTCCTCACCGTACTAAAGTATCCACGGGCTTCCTTTGTTAAAAAAAGTTTATTATGGATCAGTAATGGTTCATTTAGTTATTTCGTAACAATTACAGAAATATTTGCTGTTGTTTATAGTCTTCCATGCTCAATTTACAACTCATTCCTGGCCTTCAACTTTTTTCTTTGTTTAATGATGCCTTTTCCATGTGATATGTAGTTGATCTACAACTAACTCTGTTATATTCTGTATTTCAGTGTCACTCAAAGCATTGGATTACTGTCGTACACATTTTTGAGGAGTACGAAGAAGGAAGACATCGTGGTTCCCATTGTAATGATTATTATTTTTTATTTCATGGTTGATATGTCAGTACGTAATGTTTACTGTGTTGGTCAGTAACTCAGTATTGTCATTTTCATCATACAACATCTTTAACCCTAGTGCCTTGAAAGGCTCCCGCCATAAGGCGGGGTAAGGGGGGGTCGGATGCATGCAAGCCTTACCCCTATTGAAACATAGAGAGGCTGCGCACGGATGACCCAAAATGAAAATTGCTTCGAGAATGACTGACTGCTACTCCACAAAATAAGAAGCACAGACAGTTTTATGAGCCATTTTGCTTTAATGTCATTTTCATCATAATAAAACAAAATTATGTGTATGTCAGTGGCATATAAGTGAAAATAGCAGGAACGAGATAAAGCTTCTGTTTTTCTGCATGATTTGACTAGTAGTAACAATGCACTGAGAGTTGAGGTTAACCATAATACCCCAAGTACATAGAAACACCTTGACATGTGTGAGCATACTCTGTACAATTAGATCTTCGTTAGGGTAGAAATAGGTGAAAAAGTTGCTTGTAAGGAGAGCTTAACTAGTTTACATTCATTTATTCTTGAATAAGTTGACTAACTGCTGTTTGGTTTTATTTAGCACGTTTAGCTCTTTGTTAAAAAGGCTGTTAGTGATAATTTGCTCTCAGTATGAGCTTGTATATGGTCAATGGATTATGCCTACGCTAATAGAGACAATTTAATTGCGTAGTACTGGTGCACTTTCAGTCCCAGTTCCTAATTTCAAATAACCGGTTTTGATGTGGGTGAGCATTTAACGTGAAGGGATCTTGCTAGTACATGTTGATTAGATATTAAGGAATCAATATAAATGAATGCACTTCAGATGGCTCGGTTGGAGTAATCGATGTCTGCTTCATCAAGGGATAATCTAACATCTATTCACAACTGTATGTTAACTGTGTCTCTTAATATTGAACAACAAGATAATCTCTGATAAAGTTCTTTCTTTTCTTGAAAGATAAAAGAATTATGATGCTCATGGGCATGAATATTCTGTATCTCACTATCTTGTGAGCACTGCTCCAGAGTCCAGAGTTACTGCCTGCAGTTGGATTCTGTTAAAATTCGTTGTTTATTAGTTATATTTATTTATTATGAACATAATTCTGCTGATGTGATATGATATATGCTTGAAGAGTTTGATGTGGTTGGTTTATGCACCTTGCTTTACTTGATCCTTATGTTCGAATCTTTTTATAATATGAAGCTTGATTATGAAAACCGAGAAAATGACTGGATCAAGATCGTTCGATCTTCAGCTGATGACTGGAATAGAAATGTCGACACTATTATAAACTGGTCACCCTACTCAAGTGAATCCGAACTTCTCCAACAGGTGATTAATAATACTCTCATTATCTATTTAAAAAATAAGAGATAACGGCCTAGAAAATGTCTATATTTTTAATGTGGTTATCCTAATTGTTGGACAATGTATAACTTACATTCTATTATTATATATTTTGGTCCCAATAATGACCGAATCTATGGGCTTACGGTTAATATGAACAAGTCAAGGTGATTGGTGTTTAGAGTCTGCTAGGCATATAATGTTCATTTTAGTTTGCTGGATACGAGATCCATGACCTTCTCTTAACTGTATGTGAATCCCTTTACTATACAACCTCCTGAGTAATACTTTCCAGGATCCGTGATTGAGAAAGTTTGTGGTGAGAGGATGGGTGGAGGGATATGTTTGTTTCCTACGTCTAACTAGAACTCATAGTTCATCCTAGCCACCACTTTCGTTTTTCTTTTACAAGATTTTCTAGTGTGTGTTTTACCCTCTTAGGTTCAGAAAATCGTGAGGCTTTTCTTGTCAACAACAACAACAACAACAACCAAGCCTTATTCCCAAAATGATTTGGGGTCGGCTAACATGAATCGTCATCCAGTAACTGTCTTGTGTACGCCAAGAAATTTCGAAAACGTTGTAAACATGTTAGAAATATTTAAACAATTTCAAAGGAAATTTAGAAAGTCGTCAAAATAAATAAAAAGGTTTAAAAAAATATTGCAAAAAACAGATGAACTTTGAACACAAGTTAAAAAGTTTTAGAAAAATAGTTGGAAAAACCAAACAAATAAATCAAAAGGGGTCAGAAAAAGTCCTCCACATGGATAGAGTCTCGCCACCCTGCCCTATCCAACACCATACTCTCTTCAAGCCCTAGGGAGCTCATATCACTTCTAATCACCTTCGTCCAAGTCATCTTGGGTCTTCCTCGACCCCTACTAATATTATCACTTCTCCACCCTTCTACTCTTCTAACCGGCGCCTCACTAGGCCTCCTCCTCACGTGGCCATACCACCTCAGTCGGTTCTCCATCATCTTATCCCCTATGGGTGCAACCCCTACTTTCTCCCTAATAACTTCATTTCTCAACCGATCACGTCTTGTATGTCCACACATCCACCGTAACATGCGCATCTCCGCCACACTCATCTTATGAACGTGACACTGCTTCACGGCCCAACATTCCGTGCCATATAACAGTGCCGGCCTAATTGCCGTACGATAAAACTTACCCTTCAACTTATTGGGCAATCCTCGATCACACAGAAGTCCTGTGGCATTCTTCCACTTCAACCAACCTGATTTGATCCTATGAGCCACATCTCCATCCAATTCTCCATCCTTTTGAAGAATCGATCCTAAATATCGGAAAAAATCTGATCCCTGAACAATCTTTCCATCCAACATGATCGTCCCCGTCTCCGTTTGCCTAATGCCGCTGAACTTACACTCCAAATACTCGGTCTTGCTCCGACTCAACCGAAACCCTCGAGACTCCAACGTGTCCCTCCATAGCTCCAACCTTCTCTCCAAATCCTCTTTCGTTTCTGAGATCAACACTATATCATCTGCAAACATCATGCACCATGGTATATCATCCTGGATTGACCTCGTCAATTCATCCATGACTATAGCAAAGAGAAACGGGCTAAGTGCGGACCCTTGGTGCACTCCAATGGTAATAGGGAACTCTTCTGACTTCCCTACACTAGTCCGCACTCTCGTGCTAGCTCCCTCATACATGTCCTTAATGATGTCAATATATTTTTGCGGAACTCCTTTCTTAGTTAGAGCCCACCAAAGCACTTCCCTTGGTACCTTGTCATACGCCTTCTCCAAATCAATAAATACCATATGTAGGTCCTTCTTCCTATCCCGATAAGTCTCCATTGTCTGTCTTATGAGATGAATTGCCTCCATAGTTGACCTCCCCGGCATAAATCCAAATTGATTCTCTGAAATCTTCACACTTCTTCTTAATCTATGCTCAATCACTCGTTCCCAAAGTTTCATTGTATGACTCATCAACTTGATCCCGCGATAGTTGGCACACTCTTGAACATCCCCTTTGTTCTTATACAAAGGGACCAAAGTGCTCTTCCTCCACTCCACCGGCATCTTATTACCTCTCCAAATCATGTTGAAAAGTGTCGTCAACCATTCCACACCCCTATCTCCAAGACACCTCCAAACCTCAATAGGTATGCCGTCTGGCCCCACTGCTTTCTTCCGTCCCATCTTCTTCAAGGCCATCCTCACCTCTTCCTTCTGAATTCTCCGCCTGAACTCCCGATTAACAATACTTGGATAAATGTTCACATTTCCAATATCATTCACCCGATCACCATTGAACAAGTTATCAAAGTACGATCTCCATCTCTCCGTAATCTCCTTATCATCAACAAGAACTTTTTGATCAACATCTTTGACGCATTTCACCCTACCAATGTCCCGAGTCCTCCTTTCCCTAATGCGTGCAATTTTGTAGATCTCTTTCTCCCCTTCTCTGGTATCCAATCTTGTATATAGGTCTTGGTTCACCTTTCCTCTTGCATCTCTTACAGCTTTCTTTGCTGCTCTTTTTGCATCCTGATACCTCTCGAAGTTCTCCTCACTTCTATCTTTCCCCAAACTCTTATAACATTTCCGCTTGTTCCTTATTGCTTCTTGCACTTCCTCATTCCACCAAGATGTATCCTTACTCGGTAGCGCTTTCCCCTTAGATTCACCGAGGACCTCTTCTGCCACCTCCTTTACCTTATGCGCCATAGTAACCCATAACGAGTCTACATCTCTTTCCACACTAGTAGACCAGACATCTGTCCCTGCCATCTTCTCCAAGAAAGCCTCCTTGTGCTCTCCTTCAAGTTTCCACCATTTGATCCTTGGCTCTACCTGTGGCCGCCTCTTACCTAAGCCACCCTTAGCCCTGAAATCTAGTACCACCAATCTATGTTGCGTAGCCGCACTCTCCCCAGGGATCACCTTGCAATCCGTAAAGCTCTTACGCCAAGCATTCCTTACCAAAAAGAAGTCAATCTGACTCGCATTACTTCCGCTCCTGTATGTCACCAAGTGAGACTCCCTCTTCTCAAACCACGTGTTCATTATACCCAAGTCATAAGCTAACGCAAAATCCAAAATACTCGTTCCTCCTTCATTTCTCGACCCATAGCCAAAACCTCCATGCACGCTTTCAAAACCATGCCGCGTTGATCCCACATGTCCGTTAAGATCCCCACCAATAATCAACTTCTCCCCACTAGGAACCCCTTGCACCACCTCTTCTAACTCCTCCCAAAATTCTTGACGAATAGATGCATCCAATCCAATTTGTGGAGCATAAGCACTCACAACAGTCATAATCTCATTCCCAATCACCAACCTCACTGTCATAATGCGATCGCTCTTCCTCGAAACCTCCACCACATCATCTATGTACTCCTTATCAATAATAATACCAACTCCATTCCTACTCTTATCTGTCGCTTCAGGAAATAATAATAATGAGAGACCACCGGTTATTGTGGTGTCCTAGAACATTCCTCTAATATGATTTAGTCTTTTTCCTCCAACAAGGCTCCTACTGCCGTAAGATAATAAAAAATGATATATGGGATTTTAAAGGAATAAATGCTATGTCATGATTATGTAAGCTGGTTTTACTTTTGTCTTTGCTCTTCCATTGGTCAAATTCAAGATTGGAATGTGTGCAAGGTATATCGCTGGATTAATAGTGAAATTATATAGCTTCAGACGTTTGGTTGCATGTAAAAAATCTAGATTAATGAAGCTATGCCCCCTTCCCTTTCCTTAAAAAAGATTAAGATAGTGTCTGGTTAAGGATGTTAAGTTGACTAGTGCAGTATTTCAGAATCTATGCTATGATAGTGTGATGTTTCTTTCATGTCGCTGAAGAGTGTGGTGAAGGCAGTTTTGCATGTGTATTATCAATTATGAAGTGTGAGATGTTATTCGTGTTTGGAGGTCTTGACTGTGCATGCAATCTTATCTTAGTGTGGGTGCAGAATTACCTTACAAATGCTATAAAAAGTTTTTATTTATGTCACAAACAGTTCAGATCATATCTCTGGTGACATACGTAGGAAACGTCTTCCAGAATTCTCTAAATTGTTGTAGCTTACGTCTTCCAGAATTCTCTAAATTGTTGTAGCTACTTTTTATATGTACTTATTTGAATTTGCTTTTCCCTTTAACTCTGTTACTTAAATCAAACATTATGTTCCGAGGAATCTTACAAATTGATCCACTGGTGCAGTTTAATATGATGAAAGATCATGGGACACGAATCATTATATACAATCTTTGGGAGGATGACCAAGAGCAATTGGAATTAGAGTTTGACTCTGATCGACATGTATGTATCTTACCTTGACTCAGTTGACTGTGTTGTTTCTCTAAATTAGTGTTATGTCTGTTCATTTACCCTATTCTGTGCACTGTACCAATATCGATGGTGCGGATTGACAGGATATTCAACTTAGGGGTGTCAACAGAGATGAGAAGAACATACAAATGGCAAAGGAATATCCTAATTCAAGACATTTCTTGACTTATAGGCACTCATTGCGGGTAATTGATGGTCCTACTAGTATTTACTAGTTTAGTTTCTTAATATTTAAATTGCATAAGGTGCTTGTGAGGACTTCTTTTGCGTACTAAATTTTTGAAGAGTTTCGTCAACTTGGAGCTTGACATAACAAATTGTTTACCTTGTTTGTCCCTGACTCCTGAGTGAATACTGACACATGAATATATAGCCTAGTAGATGTTGAACACCGAAACTGGAAATTTGTTATTTGAGGCATCCAGCTACAAGACTCATTTCACCCGTGCGCAGCCTCTCTATGTTTCAATAGGGGAAAGGCTTGCGCGCATCCGACCCCCCCCCCCCTACCCCGCCTTATGGCGGGAGCCTTTAAGGCACTGGGGTTAAAGATGTTGTTTAAGCTACAAGACTTTTTTTTTTTTTTTTTTGATAAGCAAGATAGGGTATCAATATATTCAAAAAGACACCAAGGGGGTGACTCCCATGTACAAAAAACCCCTAAAGGGCGACTCATTTCTATAAAAGCATCTCCGCAGCTGAGGATTACTAGTTTCAGCCACCCTTATATTGTGCCGAAGAGCTTTTAAGACTCTTGTTCTAAGGCTTCTCCTTCTCAACTTGGGTAAAGTGTTTTGAACTGATCTGAAGTTGAAATGCACAGATTTAGTTTAAACTTGTAAATTGTTGCTACATACTAATCAAAGCCTAACTAGAAATGGGTGGTTAGTATGGGCAGAAGCACCAATATATTGGGGACTAGCTATGTACTCTTAGGCAAATGATTTTAAGGTGCCCTGAGATATACTCAAGTGTTGACAATCATAAACAAGGTCATAGTAGGATAAGGTTCTGCACAGCAATGCCCGATTAGCCGTGATTTTCATTTTAGCTTCTTGATCAGCTAAATAGCTTTCCTTGAAGAGATGATTTAGTGTAAAACGTCATCTATGTTATATTACTGTATAGCTCAGACAAACACCTCTGTAGTTTCTGCCCTCGGTCCATGTGTGATGATCCATGGTTTAGGAAAAAAAGTGAAATGGAACTCTACACTAACTTCTAAAATGGTCTAGAAAGAAATGCAGTAGAAATCTGTCCTAACTCCAACCATGCCCTTGGTTCGCTAAATGGTTGCATATGGGACCAGTTCTGCAGCTGGAGCCTTTTTGGAGGCATTGGGGTAAATGTGTAAAATTGATGATGATGCATCGTTTAAGAAAGAAATGCTGGGGTCTCCTGTGTACTGTAGTGCTCAAGTTTAGTAATGGCAATATGACATTTTGGGAATAATGCTGTTGTAGTTGCTCGATTATATTTGTTACTTTGTCAGACATCTATAACTTTTGTTCAAGGAATTTGTTTTTTTATCTGAAATAGTAGCAGTTCTGCAAACTGTTAGCTATCTCAGGACTCGGTGTCTTCTCATGGAATTACTAACAATACGCAACATGTTTTTTAATGCCAGAGTTATGTATCGATTTTGTATCTAAGACTCCCGCCCAACTTCCGCATTATTTTACGGGGAAAGGATGTTGAGCACCACAATGTAGTGAATGATATGATGATGGCTGAAGAAGTTACATATCGTCCACAGCCAACTGCTGATGGTGTTCCCAGGGACACAAATGTAATAACAATGGAATTGCTTTCTTTTGCTTTTGATCAGGCTTGTGAGCTTGTCGACAGTCTAATCTTTTACGCTCGTCTGATGTAGATGGTTGCTGTTGTCACTATTGGTTTTGTCAAAGATGCAACTGCCCATATTGATGTTCAAGGATTCAATGTATATCATAAAAATCGCCTAATCAAGGTCAGTTGCTCTATTCTGTGTTCCGCAATGCATTCTTACATCAGAGTCATGAGAGTGCCTATCAAATCTAGCCTCCGCATCAATCACCCTTGTGACGGCTTGATCTTGTGAAGCAGTATCCCTTTTCCGGAGTAAATGCCTTCCGAGATTCTGTGTGTAGTAGTCCATGTTATGATATGAATATTGCTGAGGGGGAAGTGAAGTTGGACGGTTCTTAGTCTTTCATTTATTTGAAATCTTAATCTATATTTCTATACCATGAATCCACGACGACAGAATGGTTCCGACTGGTGTTAAAATTTACATTACTTTGCCCTGAAATACTTCTTTGTAGAGAGTAACGGTGTTGTTTGTTTTGATGCACCAGCCTTTCTGGAGGGTGTGGAATGCTGCTGGAAGTGATGGCCGAGGCGTCATAGGTTTTTTTCTGTCGATTATTATATCCTATCTGTAATAGATGCTCGTGCAGAATGATGAGCCTTGATATGTGTAACAGGTGTACTAGAAGCGAACTTTGTTGAGCCAGCTCATGATAAGCAGGGTTTTGAGCGCACTACAGTTCTTGCCAGACTGGAAAACAAATTGGTGCAAATGCAGAAATTATATTGGTTCGTCATCTTTCTTCACTTGCTCTTATTAGGAATAATTGGTCACGAAAATCATTTGTAATCATCCTATTCTAGTGTAGTCTAATTATATTTGTCTTTGTTCAGGTCTACTCAGTGTCATAAGATTGGCTATGCACCTAGGCGGAATAAGAAGCAAATAGAAGCTGGAGATCGAGGTATCTACACTGAAGTAATATTTTCACAAAGTTTTAGTTACCATTCCATGAAAATAATCACATACAATGGTATATCCCTTGCAAGTTTTGGTCTATCATTGAAATTGCAAATTCCATGTATCTTGTGGCCAAAATCATTTGGTGACGACCTTGAACTTATGGGTTGGTGCCCCTTTTCATTTGTTAACTTCTTTTTTCCGTGGGTCATCCACAGTTGGCATTTTGGACTGTGAAACTTCTAAGTGCAACAACTGCACGCAATATTTTGTGTGAAATAGTCACCACTTGGCCAAAATTGGTCACATATGGATCAAAACTTGTCATGTGTTTTGTACATGAAAACAGCTAGCCTTAGCTATATTTCTATTCCTTCATTTTCTTTAAAATTGATTTTGTGCAGAATCTTCACCCGAATATACTCCCTCATCGCTACGTCCTAAAAGGAAAGTGAACACATATTCTTCAGCATCCCCCAAGCCAGGAGATAAGTCCTATTCTCCAGCTTCCCCCAAGCAAGCAGGCAAGACAGTAGGAAAAGGTGTCTCTCTGAAAGTGAAATTTGGAAATGGTCAGGCACGTTATGCTGCAAATAAAGAATCCTCTGTGGAGCCATCGTCATCTTCTTCAGACGACAATAGTTATGAGAATGAGCCAAGTAGGGTGCGTAAGAGGAGCGTTTCTGAAATCAGTCAACAAATCCCTGTGAAAGACAAGGCGGCGACAGCTGGTCTGGTTCAAAAAGCTAACAAAGGGAGAGTTCAGGTATTTAGAATTATGGATTCCTTCAAATGCCTTTGATTTTGTACTTTGGATAGATAATTTTTTTTTTATGGATGCTAAGAAGAAGCATAGTTGACAACAAGTCCTCAACATTGCTGTCTTAGAATTTATCTGCGGAACATTGGATAAATATTTGGATCTCTTGATTCCTCCACCTACAGTCTTTCCATGAAGTTATTTCCAGCCAAAGCCTGTAATCATTTGGACAAAGTTTTATGGGGGGAAATCTTTAAGTTATAAATACGAAGGCTACAATCTGAAAACAGTGTGACTTTAGTGAGATAAGAATGGTTGGATTTGGCAGTACAATGTTCTCTTTCTTCCTTCCTCTCTGGTGCCATTGTCATATCGTCCTTTGTTCTCTTTGCTAGTACTAGCATTAGTGTAATTGTGTTCAAAATTCTAAAATGGCCTGTGCATATATGTTACTTTGAGCCTTCACTTCTAGGGCCAAACTTGTGTTCAACCCAACACTAAAGGACATGGTTATGGAATCTCTACCTGACGCCTATTCAACTACCTTATAGAATAGACCGAAATGGAGGCTCCCATGACAAAAGTATAGGAATACACTGATATATTAAGCAGTTAGCATGACACTCAAGGCTTGGTTATGTCTCTCTCTATTTGCTACTTTAATATTTGAACTTCATAATCAAATTTCTGTTTTGAAGACGTGTCCTGCATATCATCATTTTAGGAGTCAGTTCAAAGGTCGCTTATTCATATCAATTTGTTGGACTTGGATGACCCAATTTTTTTGAGACACATGCACTATGTCCTGAAATGAGGATATGGAGAGACGCGTCTAAAATTTTGATGGAATGAAGCGTTCCCTCTATTTGTGCATCTGCTCTACTACTGTTGTGGGTTGTCCCAAAATTGTTAAAAGTCTTGTTGCAGCTTGTTATAACTATTCTTGGCATTTCTGTTATGCTTATGCTATTTTGCTTTGAAAACTAGTTCTCCCCAATAAGTTTTTGTGGAAGTGGATTGTGTATTCCGCATCTGCTGAGTTCTTACTGCCGTTTACACTTTGTCTCTGTAGGAGTTGAATTGTGCATGGAGTTGCACATAGGTCATTCCTGTGTCTCTCTTTTTGCAGTTGATAGTAGGTCATCGTCATTGTTGTTATTATGAAACCTGATATGATATCTGGGGTTTGGTGAAGTAAATCAGCTTGACACTAAGACCTGGGTTTAAAATTGGGTAAAATCTTACTATGTGTCTCATAAACTCCTCAGTCCTGCAAGCATCAGTATCACCTCTCACCTTGTACTCAGAGAAAAGAAGGAAGAACCATGGATGAAAGATTAATTGTAGCAGTGTTGTTGATTGTGCTTCTATTCTATCTTATTATAAATCTCTTTGTGAATGTTGACCACCTTAATATGTCCCCAATTTTGATGTCAGGAATTAGATACTGTTGCTGGCGTGGTTTCCTGTACTCCTGATCTAACTATTTTAGACCAGTTGAAAGAAGAGAATCGCCAATTGAAAGAAAGGTGATCATTTGAAACTGAGCAACTTGCTCGGATAAGGCCAACCTATTCTCCCAGTGGTACTGATCTTTGCTTTTCAGGTTGGAGAAAAAGGAGGATGAAATTGTGGATAATTTGAATTGTGAGTTACAGCTGACAAGAGACAAATGCAAATCACTTGAAGCAAAGGTAGGCCTCATGATACTTGTCTTTTAATTGCTTGGTCCCTTCCGACTTCTGTCACAGCCATTTTTCTTATTCAAATTTCAGTTTCTCATGGTTTTCACCCTACACACTTTGTAGCTACTTTAGTTTCTCCGTTCTCATGCTGTCGCATTGTTTGTAACCGGCATGTTGATCAACAATATCCTAATCACTACTATTCCTAAGATAAAATTCTCCGTTTATGCTCCTTCGAGTTTCTTATACGGAGTAATTGTTATTCTTTCCTCGTCTCTTGCGTGCCTCCTATGTTTTATCATATTTTTTCTTTTTTTTTTCTGAGGTGATTTCCTATGTATTATCATTAAATTCTAAAATGCTTAACCTGTTTTGCAACTTCATTCAAACAGTTGCAAGAAGATACGTTTTATCATTTTTTTTCTTTTTTTTTGAGGTGAATTCTAATGTTTTATCATAAAAGTTCTAAAATGCTTAACCTGCTTTGCAACTTCATTTAATCAGTTGCAAGAAGCAAAAGATAGAATTGAAGAACTCAACAAGGAGCAGGAAAGTATAATTGACATTTTCTCAGAGGAAAGAGACAGACGGGACATGGAAGAGGAAAATCTCCGGAAAAGACTAAGGGTCTGTTTTTTACCTTCAAAACATTTTCATAAATCATTTACTAATATTCCATCATGTGATGCAACTGTTTATCTTTATTCCTCTCTTTGTCATGGCAGGATGCCTCCAACTTGATCGAGGAGCTGCGTGAGAGGGTGAGGTTACTCGAAACTAAGAAGTCTCCTAGCAGCAAACGGTAGTGTTCGGGCAGGAATTGGAGTACGACTAAGTGTTCAAGGTTGACATATTCTTGGTTTGCTGTAAGTCTGTCACCTTTAAGTTGGCCATATGATCAAACTTAGTAGGACTTTGTGATGGGCAACATTAGGAGGCGGCAAGGTTAATATGATTCTGGATCTGTGTAAATTTTGTTACTGCTAGTAGCGTCATTCTTTTTAGGCTTTAGGTATTAGGGGTAACTTAACTTTAGATCCAGTTGAGTACTAGGTTGCAGTTGTAGGTGTGCAGGCTGACTGTTCAACGTCGTGCTGTAAATTTGTATGACGCACTAGTGTTGGAGCAAGGTGCGTGAAGTATAGCCTTTTGGGTTCCTTGTGAACAGTTAGCTGACTCCTGCTGTGGTTCATATTATTAGATGTTTGCTTTTGGAATCGCTCAGTGGTGATGAACCTGTTAAAATATAAAACGAATAAGGTTTTTCACAGGAGAAACATGGTAATGAAAAGCATAAAACAAAGTACTGTAGCTGATGAAAGCAGGTTTCAACGTTTACTGAGCTGAGGTGAACCATACAAGTAGCTATATTTGTTCAACACATGCATTAGTTAGATTCGTTAGCTTGGTTGAATGGATGAATTTTATCGCTATCCATCTATTATACGGCCTAACGAAGCTATATGGGAGCATGACTTGTGGTACCCCTTGAGCCATGGTGGTGGAAGGAAGTAAACTGGGTTAGATTGGTGAGCAGCAACATCACCAGCTCCTGGTTTACTGAATGTGCAGTTTAAAAAGCACCTCTGATAAGGTGGGTGGATATAAGATTTCTCCGTGACATATTCACGAGCAACGTAATTGATGGAAGAGCAGAGACCAGCAGCCCCGAGGTTGTCACTGGTGGGTACAGCAAAAGCCGCCTCGCCCAGCAGGAAGATGACTTGGTCTGCCACCTCTGAGGTGTCGATGGACCGCCAGCAGCTTTTGTCGTGGAGGACAAACATGCCCGTGTTTGGACATTGCTGGCCGCTCTCATGTGCATCATGTCTGATGTAATACAGTTGGCCTTTGCATTCAACCAGGTAGCAATTACTGAACTTATAACCCCAACTGCTGATACTCTGGTTCACAGGTGGTTGGCACTGATGTACAGGAATAACTGTGGTGTTGACAGTATCATTTGGGTATAACGAATCGATAACATGTACATTCCCAGTAATATCAATTGCGTAATATTTGTTCTCATGAGTGGCTATGTCAACAAATCTGGCATGCTCGGTTCCATATTGAGCTATTAAATTCTCGGTTTCCACTAGATGGTTGTCATGGACCTTGAAGATTTTGGTTCCCATTGTGTCTCCGATCCTCCAAACGAGCAAACAACCGCCGAAGCTTAAGCCCATTGCTCTGTCTAGGGTATATGATCGGGTGATTTCGCGGACTTGATAATCGAAAAGATCATCAATTGTTGACGGAATACATGGAGGGTAATGTAAGTAGGAGATCCCAGAGAACGGGTTGCGCATGCGCCATAGATTTGGCGCTCTTTCTTCTGCCCTAACCAACCATGCCCTTTGCTTGTTTCGTAACGGAGATATAAGGTAATATGTTGTTTCTAAAAGCTGATAGCCCTGGTAGGGTGCGAAGTTTAGTGACGCACGAGGTGCGGTGTCTGTAAAAGGAACCGTGGCGCGCCATGAGGTGCACACTGCCCGCATCCGACGCCGGAGATCTGTCTGCAATTGTGGTTCCGTGTGTTCTCGCCATATTTTACGTAGTACTTCGTCAAGGAGATCACACCACTTGCTATTCCTTTCGTTTTTGGCCGGTAGTTCGTCCATGGTCTTCCTCGCTAATTATACAGTCCCACGCCCGAAGTGTAATACTCCTCCCTTCCTTTTATAACCAAATCTGGCAATCTGGGGCCCGATTGGTTTCAGGACCGGTCACCGTATTAGCAGGAGCTTTCGGTTTGAATCAATTTTCATTTGGGGCACTAACGGGTCAGGTTTTGTCGGGTCGGTTATAAATCAGATAACGATTTGATCAATATTCATGCGCATCATTGATCAATATTTTTTTAGTTTTTGGGCATAATTAGGTAAAGTTATCTAATATTATACTATATATCTAATCTATCTAATACAGTATATATTATAAAAGCCGAGTACAGCTTGGCACAATCTTATTGGATGTGAATAAATAAATATTATTGGTTATTAGAATATGGAAAACTACTTATAAAGTATTAAAATACTGATAAGGAATTGAAATTAATAAACAATATAAATATCATAATTAGTTGAAAATTTAGATTATTTTAATTAATAAGAAATAGGAAATTTTTAAAATTATTAAGATTTGATATATTGAATGGTTGAAACAGGCGAATAAAAATGATCTCCAATCTATGTTAAATATATGATTCTCTTCAATTTTTAAATTATGATATTATAATTGTGACACATTTCATTTTCCAATTCATCTTAATATCCTGCGGAAAAAAAAAATCCAAAATAAATGTGCAAATCATAGAGAATTGGAGAAAGTATAAGCCTTAAGGACGTTAAGGTGAATTATTTTTATACTCTTTTCATTTTTTTTCAAAAGTTTCATTCTCATATAAGAATTAGAATCAAGTTCAGGTTGGACGTTATTCTGTTATGTAGCATTGGTTCATTAATAGGGGTTCACGAATAGGATTGAGCTGACTCAAGTTCTACCACGCAGAGTTTTTGAACGTAATGCCACATTTGATACAAACATTTAAACTAAATATACTTTGAAATGATTACCATATGATAGACCCTGAAAAATATTTATTTACATTTATAATGTAACAACGAAAGTGTATTTTTTTTCAAACAAATAATGAAGGTCAATACGTGCATTCACAATGCAACATCATAATCAAAATTGAAGGGAGTATAAGTCGTTAAGTTAGTTATATTCTTAATATGTATTCGAAAGTTCTCCCTATACTATTTACTATTCCGTGTGGTAATTTATTGTTGAAAACGTTATATTTCAAAAGTTTCAACTAGATTAAAAGTCGGAGAATCAGGAACATAACACTTATTAACGCAATTAAATATATAGTTTATGACTTTATTAATTTTTTTTTTTTAAGACAATGAATAACTTATATAAAGATAATGATGTAAATTACTAAGCGAAATATGTTTTCTTTTGGTAAGATGATTACGTATGTGTAGAATTATAGGTTTGGGTTATGCTGGGTTCGTCTCATGTCAGGCCCGCCTGAAATTGTACATCTAGTCGATTTTTGTTCAAATAGCTTTCAATCAAGTCGCATATCATAAGGTTAATTTTTTGAAAGTTAGGTTGATTTTTTATTAAGGTCCTCATAACGATTGGTTACAAAATCTTTTTATCGCATTATTTTGAGACATTTCCTTTATCTATTGATATCTTATTCATGAAAACATACATATGTAAAAACAGTTTTTGATACGAATCCCACAACGTGCATTTCATAATTTATTTATGAGTATTTATTCTCATATTTGTAAATCAAACTCTCAAGACTATCAATATGTCATCTTTTATGGAGGTAGTACTAACCAACCTTTTATAAGGGAGACCTAATACTTTTTAAGTGATAGGTGACACTTTTTTTTTGCCATACGTTAGATAATGTTTAACATGTGACATTTACGTGTACAGTAATGATCAAATAATGGTTTTTTTTTCTTTTTGTGAAACGAGTATCAATAATACAAGTAGGGAGCCCGTGCGCGGCACGGGCACGCAAACTAGTTAAAACCTGAAACCAAAACCAAGTCTTTCCTAGGACGACACTTGACATTCATTAATTGGATAGAGCATAAAAATAGCATTAGATACAATTATCGGTTAGGATTTGGTAAGAAAATTTTCCATAGTATTATTATCTAATATATGGAAAATAATCATTATGATAATTTATTTAAACAAAGATAAGCCAACATTTTTCTTATAAAACGAATATAAACAATATAAATACAGAGCTCGGGCGTGACACGGGCATGCAAACTAGCATAATTAGAAAGTTAATACATCAAAATTCATACTCCATTGTTTTAAATTGGATCACTATAAGCTTAATTATTTTTGGGTCATCACACGGGTTAGGTCGATATTGGGTAATAGACCAACGCATCATTACAGGTCGGGGTTCGGGGTGAGCATTATTGGGGCGTGTTTTGGTTGGACATTAACAGGTTGTGCGAAATATCTATTCATTATCAAATCGTGTTTAGACGGGTACAGACACAGCTGATCATATTTTGAATCCTTTCAAATTGGGTCAGCTGCCAACTCTAAGTACCAAATCCAATGGTAATGGGTAGAGCTGGCAATCGGGCGGGTCGGGTCGGTTTCGGGTCGGGTTGAGGCGCGTCGGGTCATATCGGGTTCGGGTCTTGGCGGGTCGAGATGAACTTTTGGGTCGGGTCGGTTTTGGGTCGGGTCATAATCGGGTTTAGTTACTGATGGTTATTAATCCGCGTCATTTCAAGTTTTGGTTAATATTTTTTTGTTTTTTGGCATAATTAGGGGACTTTATTTAGTTAGTAAGTTAAAACCATCAATATGCATACTAAATTGTTCTAATTTGGATCATTATTAAGCTTAATTATTATCGGGTCATCAAACGGGTCGGGTCATTGTCGGATAACGGGTCACTACGGGTCGGGTCGGGTCATTGTCGGGTTGGACATTATCGGGTTGTATCGGGTCATGGGTCGTTATCAGGTCGGGTTCGGGTGATCACAATTTCGGGTCCAATCGGGTCGGGTTTTCGGGTGAGTCGGGTCGGGTCTCTCGGGTCGGGTCAAGGTTGCCAGCTCTAGTAATGGGACTAGGATGAGATAGATGATGAAAGTCGTAGATTCAAGTCCTAGAAGAAGCATTCTACTTGATACTTAATATTTGTTTGTCTCTTCACATAATTTCCCCATAGCTTCACCAAGGTTATAAGCGTTAATTTGTTGTCTTATACACGAGTTTAGACATGAAAACAATCAATAAACAAGATTTAAATGGAATTGCCAAAAGCCCAAAACTTTAGTTATAGCACCTACAAAATGAAGTAACAACATCGAAACCAATAATGTAAATACACCATCCTTAATTTAAAAAATCAATTTATTACCGAACTGTTACGTCGCTCGGGCCTCTATAAAATGTCCAACCAATCTTAAGTTTGGTAAATAGTTTCAAATTTTGGTCCACAATTGTGCCAAAATTCCAGACTCATAACATGAAATCAAATTTATTGAAATGGTGTAATTGTAGTGGTAGAGAAAACGAGTAAATGAGCAAAAGACAGTCAAAGCTGAAAAGGAGGTGAGAAAGAGGGACAATGGGATTTGTCAGAAAATGTCAATAAGGAAAAGGAATTGGTGTCATGTTCTTGCTACGACACAGACCTCACTGGCTGGCGGCTCGATATGAGAGGTTGGGTTTTATCAGTCCTCAGCCAAACAGTCCCTTTGTATTTGGCACACTTCCCCTCAAGGCTCAAACTTTCCTTTTTCTTGCAAAATATATTAGCTACAGTCCTAAAGCTTATCACCCCCTACACTCTTACATGTTTATGACCCAACCAAACAACCCTTTACAGTCTACACCATAGCTTCCTTTACCTTCTTTCACCTCTGAACCTTGTGTCCTCTCCCTATTATTTATTGCTTTTGTTTTTTCCTTTAAATTCTTGCTCACATGACCCCCAGGAAAAATAAAAGTGTGTGTGTCACTTTATCACACACTAGTAGTTAATGTGCGCTTAAAGATCGCAATTGACATACATATCCCGTAAACATGTTCATCTTCAATATTACTCTACTCATATAACTTCAAGCGAAATCAGAAATTTAAGTAAAGGTTGAAGTGCAAAAAGGGAATTCTTCTAAACTTTACAATATCATTCAGAAAGGTGCTTGCAAAAGTAGCAAAGTATACTGTTACTCAGTACACTTGTGTACATTCAAAAATTTGCCCTAAGGACAAGAATAGACATCATGCTCTTGTAGACCAACAAGGCTAATTACAGCACTAGTAATAACATTTCCACACCAAAATCATGGGTTTTCATGCACTTAAAAACCTCTTGTATAGTACCAGAAGAAGACGAAGCTCGACCCAACAACTATATAAAGCCCAAGCAGCAGGTGCACAATTTTCGCTTTGGGTCGCTCTATATAATTGCCGGGTGATTTCAGGGTAAAAAAAACCTAAATGCCATTCATAGGAGCCTAATTATGGACAAGATTAACGTACTCGAAATGCAGTAAATGGCTGTTACTAGTTGTTAGGAAAAATGTTCATACGCAGCTCAAGGAGGAGATGTCGAGTGGGTAACTGTAAGTGTCAGCGTACTGGAAAGTAATGGCTTGCCCACTTAGGAGAGGCCTGCCACCATTGACAAGGCAATCATTGTATCTGATACGCTTGAATATGAGAGGGTCAATGAGGCGAGCAGAGCTGAACCAACCACAACGGATATGGATGTCGGAGATGTTACAACCAGTGACACACGCATTGATGATCTCGACATTGTAGGTGGGTATGCCGGAGGGAAGAGGTGCACCGGGACCTTGGCTCACCATGATATCGGATTCACTGCACTTGTTGGTGTCTCCCCAGAAACGGTCTGGCTTGTCAACTGATCTCTTTGGTGCTGTTACAGAAAACAAGGCACAAGCCAAAACATTGTTTAGTGAAATCAGGAAAGAAAGTAATGGTCAGGTAAAGGCAAACATGCATAAATACAGAGCATTAACTAAATTAAACTAAAGCAGAACAATTATAATCCACAACAATGTCTTTTACACGGGCAAGAGCAGGATTCTTCAGACAAATTTAACTTTTGAGTGACATAGGTGCAAAAGAGATCGAAATTATGGGCAAAGCTAGAAAGTTCATCAAACACAGTGAGTACTTCATGGGAATTTGGTGAAGTTTCACCATATCATGTTCACCAAAAGCAAACAATTTCACAACTTTCACATGGCTGCTACAGATTACTAGTAACTAATCAGGTGAAGTTCAAATAAGTACTGTGGTTAGTATTGAGCTTCATTGGCAAAACTAACCATAAACTTGAGTGTGTACACAACCGCAATTTGCACAATTGCGCTATCATACCTCTGAGCCTTTGGGCCCTGACGGCAATGCATCAAAACTTGAAGACTGTTGTAGTGTTCAAGCCAAGAAACCACAATAAGCTAATGCACACACAGACATTTGCCTAATGATTCGCAAAATTGGCAGCTATGGACAGACAGACAGTACTACAAAGAATTGGCATATATTTTCACTCATGAAAGACTAGTATAACACAAATTTCAGAATAAATCAGTAGAATGGATCTATATCAACTCTTCCCAAGCAAAATGTTCCATCATATTCATATAAGCCACAGGCCACAGCCATTACCACATCGATAACAAGAGTAGAACTAAAATTTTTAAGAGTTCAAGCAAACAAAAACATCTCCTATAACTGTGCAATTCAGATACATTTCCCAGCTAGCAACAATTCCTCAGATCATAAATCATAACCACCATCTACTAAACATGGTCTCCTCATAGATGTACAAATCACAATAGTCAGATTCAATTGAAACTAACAAGAACTAATGAACACAGTGCAGCGAAACAAATCAACAATGAGCAAATAACATATACAAGCACCCCCGCCATGATTGATCAGTCCATTAGTCATTCAACTGAAGTAACTCGAAGTAGTGATTAGCAAGCACGATACAGAAAACCAACAAATAACGCATATGTATACAACTGAGGTTTGCCACATTTGTCAATCAACTCGAAGGAGTAAGATCAAGCTTAAACTCTAGTGAAGCCACATAAAGCAAAATAACAAATGACGGTGACACCATTAATCAAAACTCTTCACTCTTTTCCCATTCGATTCATTTAGCACGTGCTTCCACAATCCACACATAGTAACAATTTCAATCATCCTACCTAGCACATTGCTCCATCTAAACATCCCGAAGAATTTATGATACATAAAGTAGCATAATTAACATACGACTAACTTCGTTTCACACGCAACTTACTCGAGTAATTTCCAAAATGAACCAATCCTACAAATTGCAAGCCGAATGTCACATCATACTAACACACCTACCCATATACTCACAATCTCACATCCTCATCCATTTAAAAAAAAAAAACGCTAACATGCGCATGTGCAACAACTACGCAATTTAAGTAGGATTGCAAAGTGACAATTATTCCAAAATCATAAAAATTAAAATTGATCCACCACGTACAACAACTTCACCACGTGGTCCCCACTTCAAAAACAGCATAATTCTCACAGCATTTTTTTTGTTTTTGAGGCGTATTCTTCACAACAATACACGTACGGTTAATCAAAACAACCCAAAAATGGCTAAAAAAAACCAACATTATCACTTTAAATTAAAATTATAAATCCAGAAAAATCAGAGAAATTTAAATTTAATTCCAATACAAACGAAAAGTTGGCGAATGTGACAAAATTAAAAATAAGGCGACAAAAGTTCGTATCGTACCCGATCTGACCACTCATCCCTCTCCACTTAACAAAACAGTTGGAGCAGAGAAAAGAGAAAGGACGCTTACACAGCAATTTCCGGTGAGGTACTGAAACGACGTCGTTACTTGCGTTTTTCATCAACATCTTCACATTCAAGTTTAACCCATGGATTTTTGACCTTACCGCTGTAAAACCTAAATTATTCACCAAAATTTATACATAAGCAACATTTTTATACAAAATTAATGTAATTAATTAATAATTATGTAATTTTTGCTATGAGAATCTCACCTAATTATCCGAGAAAAAAATCAATATTTTAAGGTTGATTTGTTAAGATTAGATTTTGTCATGATTAGACTAATCATCAGGCGCAAATATCATCGTTATTAAAATAATTAGGAATAAAATCATGAGATTATTAAAATAAATTAGGAATAAAACCATGAGATTAATAAAATAATTAGATTAATGGAAAGAGGAGATTACCAGAAGGATGAAGAAGAGAGAGGAGAAGCAGAGACGAAATAACCGCCGTAACCACCGCGATTCTCCGCCTTTGACCGGACGATGACGTGGAAGTTGTCGGAGCGCACATCGTTGATGACGTCAGAAAAGCGAGAGAAACGACAGCCGAACGAGTTAACTCAGCGAAAAAACCTCCAACGAACGAGTTACGAACGCCGGAACTCGGTCTGTTACAAAACGAGTTATAAACTCAGAAAAACTTTCCAAAAAAAAGGATTAAATCATAATAACAACAAAACGAGTGCAAATGCAGATGAAGTATACGTACAAAATCTGAAAAAACAAGCGAACGAGTTAACGAAGGTGTAACTCGGTCCGTTTTGCGAGTCGACTCGTCAGAAAATTCAACGACGAAGCGACACGACACAAATGAAACGTCGTAACTCGTTTGCTGCAAAACGAGTCAACTCAGCGAAAAGACGAGACACGGAGAGCGAGAGAAGAGAGAGAGAGAGAGAGAAGTATCACAAAAAAAAAAGCTTCTAGGAGAAGGAAGTGACAGAAAAATGAGAAGAACATATGATATGAAGACACATTAAATAAAAATGTCAAATCACATCAACACCAACAAATAAAAAACAGTAAAGAAGAATATAGGATTTGACTTGTGAAGATATCCAAATCGACGGCGTATTTTCGGAAACTATCAAAAAAAACATTCATATCAATGGCGCAGTAAATAGTAAAAACCACCTCGAAAAGAGAGGGAGTTGCGCGAAACCCTAGGTGAGAAAAATTAGGGATTTTCTGAAGATTTACTCTCTACAACCTCGCCTTCCTATTCTTCATATACAAATAAAACTCGACAACAAATAACACACAGAAAAATTGGCAGTAAAAAAATTTGAACGTAGCAAAAAAATGTGAAAGAATGAATGATTCTGCAATGCTCGCAAAAACAAACAAAAAAATTACAGTGGCGATTTTTTACCCGACAAGAGGAGCAGAGGGGTAAGAAGGAGAAAAAGGAGAGGGTTGCAGGGAGATGTGGGTGTATATTTGTGATGGTTTTTGTGAGAAAGTGTGCAAAGTAATATTATTATAATGGAGAGATTGGAGGGTGTGTTCGTCTTCTTGTTCCGGGGGTTTTATGATGTTGTTTCTAGAGAGGGAGAGAGATAAGAGTAATTAATGGATGTGTTGGGTGAGAGAAAGTGGGAGGTGATAATGTGAAGGGGAGGAAAGTGAAGTGGTGCACGAGTGGAGGTTTATGATAATTATGATGATGAAAATAGAATGAAGGAATGAATGAAGATGGTTAATTTTATATGGGCAGTTTAGCCCCGTGTGATTGGACTGTATTTTTGTGATCTGTTTTGATTGCATGAATTAAATTGACTCGATTTGATTTGGATTTGAATTTGAATTTATTGATAGATTAAGGCCCTGTATAATAGGACTGCATCTTTCTGATTTGATTTGATTTGATTTTAATGAATCTGATCTGATTTTATAGTCTTATCTGATGAAATTTTATTTGAATGACTCTGATCTGATTTGAATGGCTCTGATCTGATCTGAATAAAATTCGAGATTAGTGTTAATTATGATATGATCAAATTTCTTAAATCTGATCTGATTTGAATGTCTATGATCTGATTTGAAAGACTCTGATCTGACCAAATTTGATTTGAATGCTTCTGATCTGAATTTAATAAATATGATCTGATCTGAATATTTCGTTTATTAAGTCCTATCATACAGGGCCTAACTGCATTTAGATAAATTAATAACTTGAATTAGGCTAGATTCATTGATTGTTATATGGATAATTCTGATTTGATTTGATTCGAATGAACCTGATTTGATTTGATTTAATTTGAATAAATCTGATCTTATTTGAAAACTTTATTTAATAAGTTGAATCGCATGTAGTCTAAATTGAAGAAGTTTTGTAATTTTGTATTTCTTTGTTTTTGTTATTTTTGAAAAGCAACAAGGATGTATGTTTTAAGGTTTAATTTTAACGTTAAAGTTTCACCAATTAAATATGTACTTTTACATCAAAAATTGTTGGATTTATTTCAAGGTCAGTTACATCGAAATGCAAGTATTGTTGGTAAGGTGAATATAAGGAGCTTTTGATCAATGGGATCCCGATTTTAAATTTCAAATCATAACAATTGTCTGCGTCATAAGACTCATAACCAACTCCGCCGGAATGAAACTCACAGCTCAAGTTGTACCATCTTAGTGAAGGATTGGGTGTCACTTTTCTATCGCCTCATATAATTTCGTTCAAAAGTCGTAGATAAGTTACATACTCTTATTTTGATAGTTTTGTGTACCTATAGGGCTGGCAAACCCGACCCGACCCGATTCGTTGACCTGAAAATCTGACCCGATAAGACCCGAAATTGTGGTCAACAAAACCCAACCTGACCCGACCCGATGATGACCCGAACCGACACAACCCGATATGACCTGACCCGAAACCGACCCGGCCTCTTGTTATCCGACAATGACCCGACTCGTAATGCCAAAAATTGAAATGACGCCCATAAATGACCATAAGTAACTAAAACCGATTGTGACCCGACCCGATCCGACACAAAATTTTCTCGATAAAACCGACCCGAACCCGACCCGAAGGATCACCCGACCCGTTATGACCCGACCCGATACGAACCGACCCGACATAACCCGACCCGGAACCGACCCGACGACCCATTTGCCACCACTATGTACATATGTAATTAACAGTTGTACCAAGATGATATACAAATTGCACCATCGGAGTTATCTATTGAATTAAAGGTGGAGAGCATTGAAATTACAATTGCAATTGTCAATTTTGCTAATTTCTGGTTCTATTTTACACCATTTGGACAACTAATCGCACACGTGGGCCATGGGTGTGTGATTTGAAGTTTTAAGTGTCTTTCTATTTCTGCTAATGAGATTTTTGGGAGTGGATTACAATGACGTAATTGACGATGATGACTGTTGCCAAACTCAATTGTGGATTCGTGGGTAAATCTTCGTTTGGAGGCCAACTTTTAACTACAGTAAAAACGCTGGTGACGTGAGCTGTTTCCATGTCACATACTCCGTAGTACAATTGGGCTGCGGTAAAAAGTAAAATCATGAAGGCTTTAGCTATGAGAGATTGAGAGTGTAACTTTGGAGTAGATTAAAAAGAGCCATTGTATTACGGGACATTATTTAGTGTGACTTCCAAGTTCCAAACGAAAATCAAAAATTAAAATTTACTCGCTTGCTTTTAACATGTCAAAATGGTCAGTAGTGAACATAGCTTTGTCTACCAAGGTGAAGATATTAGTGCTCAAATTATGTGTCTCTCGTGTTGCATCTTGATACCATTTGACAATAGTGATTAACTTCGGTTGAAAACAAATCTAGTTTGCTATATTATGTTGATAGCATATCATACATACCTTCTCTGCTTCAAACGCAAATTGATTTTACCTAAAAAATTGTCTTAGTGGGAGTTGAATTCTCATTTACCTTTTTTGTAATGAAACAATAATGATACTAAATAAGTCACTTCTAACATCGACTCTTCCTTCACACCCGACATGATTATTACTTTACTAGTACAAACAACACGAAATTAATACCCGTGAGTCGCATTAACACAGACCTATAGGTAAATTTTAAACTCTCACGCTACTCATACGGAATCAAACGAGGCAACAATATCACCATTCGACTTACACATCTCATTGTGCTGTGGGCACTAAACAAATTTCGGACACGAGAGAAGTAGAGACCTCAAACTCAAATCTAATGTCCAAAACAAAAGCCCACATTTCAAAACCTTCACAAAATCTAAACAGAACGATGTCGTATCATTCACATTTTGTTCAATCTTGACATCTTCTGGCTCATCATCTCTTTCTCTTATCTTGACTTTGGTCCCAGCTTCACCAACAAGAAACCCCAGAAAAAAAAGGAGAGACACAATTCCAGCCATGGCAGCAGCTTCATCAACAGGAGTAGTTGGGATAACATGGGCATCAAAATTAAGCAGCCACAAAAATTCAGCATCTTACAAATCAAAGTTATATCATTGTCGCTCACATTCTCCTCTTGTTGTAAACATGGCTGCTGTTTCTATGGATGAGAAGAAGAAGACTTACACTCTTCAGAAATCCGAGGAAGCTTTTGCTAAAGCTAAGGTTGTTTTTCACTCTTTTCTTCATTTTTCATTATTTCAATTTTTTTTTTGGGTAATTTATGCAATTGAGATTCATTGAATTCTGAATTTTATTGTACTTTTTCAATGTGGGTCATTGTGTTTTACTCAGTATATGAATTTCTGTAAAAATTTGAATCTGGGTATTGTAGTTTTAGGCATAGTGTTGTTGATAATGATAATTGGGTGTGTTGGAACTAAGCATGAGTGATGTGGCCTCCAATGTCTTCCAGGATAGTATCAATTGAGTTTGGTTGGTTTCGTATGACGATTCGTGTTAGCCGACCCCTAATCATTTCTGTGAATTGTTGAATTTGTCAAGTTTAGATAATGCTGAAGTAATGATGGGTTTGGTTCATGGCATTGTGTTATTGATTATTTAGAGTTGAAATGCTTCCATGATAGTTTGAAATGAATTTGATTCCATATGACGATTCGTGTTAGCTGACCCCAAATCATTTCGGGGCTAATGTTGTTATCGTTGTTGTTGTTTAATCAGTAAATGTTACTAATATTGTCATGGTCTCTCTAGTTAGGGTTTCCAGGTGTAATCGAAATGTTATCTATCTCTTCGTTTTGGGTAATAGTCCAATTTCTAGTCATGATTGGTTGGTAATGAATGAGCTGCGAGGATATTATGGTGTGATTGAGTAGTTTCAGTTAAAAAGCTAGTTCGGTTATGAAGTATGAAGTTTACATCAATTCAAAACCTCTTCACTGGCTCCTCGGGGGCTTGGAGAAGGCTGTACCATGATTGATTAAATTCTGATTAAGTTTACAGTCAGTATTCTTATGCTGTGAATGGAGCAATCCACCATTTATTTTCACTAGAGACTTAGGACCTAGTACGAATTTATTGGTTTAGATTTATGTACTAGATGATGAGATATCTAGATGGATGTTTTTCAAACTTGCCTCCTAAATGGCGTATAGATACATATAAGTAGAAAAGGATGGGATGCAATTTAAAGTATCCCCTTCTGATATGCTGATGTTCCAAGAGTTCATTTATGAATTATTGTGCAGCGGTGGTTGTATGGATAGCTTTAGGAGGGAATGTACAATGGTTAAATTTTTTTTTACTTGTTCAGGTTGGGTAGGGGGAGCAGTGCTACTTTGGCCATTAGCGATTTCTTGCTGTGGTACCAGGATTTACTGAACCTTAATTGTGTTGTTACACAGATATAGTTGTTGTACCAGGATCTCACTACCAATGTTTTTTTTTTTTTAAATGGAATTTTACTATTTATAGATAGAGCAATCGAGCTACATTTTCAAGTTCACTATCTTGGAATGTTTGAATCTTTTTACCTATCAAATATAAGCTAACTGGTAAGGAGCCTTTATCTTTGATTGTATAATGTACGTGATTTAATTGATCCATAGTGTTTCCTCCTCGAAAATACTAGACTGACAGGTTATGCTGGATTGGGATCCAAAGTTTATCCCATAGTCTGTCATGTGGTGTAGTCATAATACTCAATATCAGCACTTTTAAAAGCAGTAGAAGTATATGGAACAGAAGTGTGAGATGACAGACTAAGGATAAAATCCATCAGCTCACTTCCACGCTATATCGCCACACGTATAATGTGTGAGTTGCTTAAGATAACACTGAAGTCTGTTGATGAATTTTTTACTTTTGAATGTAGACATGTACTCCCTAAATGAAGCATATAACGCTGGTGTCAAATAGTGATAGCTGTATACATGAGGAGAAAAAGGATTGGGTGCGGGTGCAATTTAAAGTATCCCCATCTGATATGCTGATGTTCTAAGATAGTTCATTTCTGAAATGATATGCAGCAGTTGTTGTATGGATAGCCTTAGAAGGGAATGTAATATGGCTATGATTCTTATCAAGGTTGAAAATTTTACTTATTTTGGGTTGGGAAGGGGGAGGGGGGCCTTAGATTGCTACTTTGGCCATTAGCAATTTCTTACTTCGATACAGGATTTGCTGAACTCTAATTTTGTTGTTATATAGATATAGTTTTTGAACAAGCAGCTGCTTAGAGTTGGGTTGAATTGTTCCTCTTACAACTTTTTTTTTTTTTTTTTTTTTTTTTTTGTAAAATATATGACACTATTTATTGATAGAGCAATCAAGCTACATTTTCAAGTTCACTATCTTGGAATATCTGAATCTTTTTACCAATCATATATAAACCAACTGATAAGGAGTAATTATCTGTGATTGATTAATGTACTTAGTTTGAATTAATCCATAGTGTTCCCTCCTACAAAATACTAGATTGAAGGATTATGTTGGGTGGTGATCCAAACTTTAACCCATAGTCTTTCATGTGGTGTAGTCATAATGCTCATATCAGCACTTTTAAAAGCAATACGATTTATACAGGTATACGAGTACCCCATATGACAGACTATAGTACTCTACTATGGGATAAAATCTGAGATGACAGACTATTGCATAAAAAGCCGTCAGCTTACTTCAGCGCTATATAGCCGCTTTATGTATAATGTGTGAGTTGCTTAATATGATAAAGCGCTGAAGTGTGCTGATGAATTTTTAGTCATGAATGGAGACATGGTCGCCCTAGTCACTTGTATGCCTTCCATGTTCGCCCGAAGTGGGTGCTTCATATAGTCCTGCGAACTTAATAAGGAATGCTTCTTACTTGTGCATACGACCAATTGACAAGAATCATAAATGTAAGGCAACAGTTTTGGTTTGTCCCTAATCTAGTACCTAGGCCTTTTTTCATGAAGTTCTGGATAGAGGTGTTAGTGAAATGAACTTTGGCCAAAGTGGAGCAAAAGTTTCACCTTTTATTCTTCATCTTGCGAGGTGTTACCGAAACCAAGCATTCAAAGAATCATTTTATAGGAAGCTCTAAAAAACTTAGTTGGATTCAGATACTTTTGTCGAGCATATAAATGATCCAAACTTGATATGTTAATTGGGGAAAGGCTTGGAAGATTCTTCATTTGATCAAGCTAACCTGATATGTTACCTTTTCTCCTTGGTACATGATTCTTAAGGAGTTCTTAAACTTCCAATGCAGTTGACAAAGTACATTTTAAAAATTGATATTGACACTTGAATCATATATCTTCAATCTAGATCTAATGATGGTGCTTTTGGGTTTGCAGGAGTTAATGCCTGGAGGAGTGAATTCTCCAGTCCGCGCCTTCAAGTCAGTGGGCGGCCAGCCTATTCTGGTTGATTCTGTCAAGGGGTCCCACATGTGGGATATAGATGGCAATGAGTATATTGACTATGTAGGCTCTTGGGGACCAGCGATTATTGGCCATGCTGATGACGAGGTTTCATTTTTCATTCTTTGTTTAGTTTATGATCCTTGCTTGTTATCCTCCTTTGAAAAGAGCATCTGGAAATTTACTCCATCTCTGGAATGTCTATTTGGTTTGGTTTATACTGATGCATAGGTTGAATTAGTGTCTGTCGCACGACGAGTGTGATTATTTTATTGACCTCTTGTTATCATCAGGTACTTGCAGCCTTGGCTGAAACAATGAAAAAAGGAACAAGTTTCGGTGCTCCTTGTCTTCTTGAAAATACCCTCGCTGAGATGGTCATATCAGCTGTTCCAAGCATTGAAATGGTCCGATTTGTGAATTCAGGGACAGAAGCATGTATGGGTGTTCTTCGTCTGGCTCGTGCATTCACTGGCAGGCAAAAGCTGCTTAAGTTTGAGGGTTGCTACCATGGCCATGCTGACCCTTTCCTGGTGAAGGCAGGCAGTGGAGTTGCTACACTTGGGCTTCCAGACTCCCCAGGTGTCCCTAGTGCTGCCACCACCGATACCCTAACTGCTCCCTACAATGACTTGGAAACTGTAAAGAAAATTTTCGAGGCTAATAAAGGAGAAATTGCTGCCATCATTCTTGAGCCCGTTGTGGGTAATTCTGGCTTTATCACTCCAAACCCTGGCTTTCTTGAAGCCCTTCGCGAGATCACAAAAGAAAATGGCTCTCTCTTGATCTTTGATGAGGTAATGACTGGATTCCGTTTGGCTTATGGAGGAGCACAAGAATATTTTAAGATAACTCCCGATCTTACTACACTTGGGAAAGTTATTGGTGGTGGCCTGCCAGTTGGGGCCTATGGAGGACGAAGGGATATCATGGAGATGGTTGCACCAGCAGGGCCTATGTACCAAGCGGGCACCTTGAGTGGTAACCCATTGGCTATGACTGCTGGTATTCATACACTCAAACGATTAATGCAGCCAGGAAGTTACGAGCATTTGGACAAGATTACCAGTGAACTTACACAGGGTTTACTCGATGCTGGGAAAAAGGCTGGGCATGCCATGTGTGGTGGCTACATCAGTGGAATGTTTGGTTTTTTCTTCACTGATGGGCCTGTATACAACTTTGGGGATGCAAAGAAGAGTGATGTTGCAAAGTTTGGCCGCTTCTACAGGAAAATGTTAGAGGAAGGCGTATACTTCGCACCTTCACAGTTTGAAGCTGGGTTTACTAGCTTGGCACATACTGATGCCGACATTCAACAGACGATAGTTGCAGCTGAGAAGGTCTTCCGGGAGTTATAGAACCCAAATTCTGCGCTCTATCGCTTCAGTTTTGTAGTTCCGGCATTTAGTCAACAACCTGTAACCCTGTATCATTTTCCAATAAATCCGGTTGTAGTTTAGTCTGCACTGCAGTTCTCCTTGCTTAGCCCCTATTCAGTATTTTTGTGTAAGTTAACCTTTTCTTATTTTATTTTTACTGCACCTAATGTATCTTCGCAGAATTACTTTTTTACTTTTCATATCAAATGTGAGTGGATTGAGCCTATACTTGGGGATTTCACCCTGGTCTGGTAAATGCAAGTATCAACAACTGCGTTTGGCAAGAATGTGCCTGGGCTGCTCTAGTCGAATCAAAATCAAAATGTTTACTGTAAAATTTAATGAGTATGTTCTAATCAGACAAGTTAAGTTCATCCAGTGTCAGTTGTCTTTATCATTACAACTCATCTTACATCAAGTTACATATACACCGTATATCCATATGCGTTAAAAATCGCATCAAGTAAGTTCATATCAGGTCAATTCAATGTAATCCAAATCTATTGCAAAGAACAAAGAATTTAATCTAACCATAAGATTATGGCCATATGTGGAGGATCAATAATTAAGAGTTAAGTTTCTCCTTTGTATTTCTAAAGTCACATCTTTGTTTCGGCTTTAAATTAAAGTTGCAATAGAAAAAAGGGACTTCACTAAACAATGAATAATCTATGAGAAATCTACACTTCTCGTTTTAGGATGAATGCATTACTTATCCAGATTCAATTCATTCTTTAATAAACTCGATACCAAAATCTCACTTGTTAAATAGTCCAATGGTCTCTTAAGAGAGTTTCTCTTAGAATTGTATTCCTTTGCCATCAATATTTACAAGGCCAAAAATTCCACTCAATACCATTATTATTGAATCCATTGCAAATTTGACTTTTGAGAATTGAGACTTCTTCTTCCTTTTTTTTTTTTTTTAAATTCTTTTCTATTAAAAAGAATGTGGTTGAGTATAATAGGGGCTCGCTCATGAAGAAGGTTGGACAGCCTGACAGATACAATCAACTTACAGTTCTGACAGGTATTTTACTTGGAATATAAGCTGGCGGTTGGTAACAGAACACAATCATTGACTTTGCCAGAATACTTCGCACATCTGTCGGTCAGAACCCAGGATTTTCGTACGGGTACATGATTACACTATTCCCCCGTTTTTTTAGGTTGTTAACGTTCTCATCTGAATGATTTTCGCACATCCAGACTAGACATACGTAAACATCCTAAAGAAAGGGAGTAAAGAAGAAGGAAACTTGTATGAACATAGGTTTTGCTTCAAAAAAGATCACACCTGATTTTATCTTGGCATCAGTCACACGCAAACAAAGGCTATATATATTTTTTTTTCACAGTTAATTGTGGTTTTCCATTACAGCAAATAGCTCTATACAGCTTTCGTGTTACTGGTACACAAAAAGAGCAAAGGTTTCAAGAAAATTAGGAGCGCCTGCGGCTGGCTTGTCTGCAATGGAAAAGGCTTATCGAGACAGGACTCCGTCTGGATTCTGGAATGAGTAGGCCAAACAAAGAACGGTTTCTAAAGTACCCCCCAAGAACCTCCCAGCTTCCCATTCTGTTGATGCAAAATATCGCCCTATGTGATTGGACTGGTCTCCCGGCTACATAATGCAACATGAGCAAACAAATTTCTTCGATTCTTCAATCTTCTTCTCTGCTTACACAAAACACAAGCCTCAGTGTTAGGCCTCCGGCTGGTTGCATTGTGGAAGCAACACTCCAAACAATGGTGACAGGCTCACTTATGTAAAGACATTATAATTTATAAATACGTCACAAACGTATAACTTGTCTCAGGCATCTCCACCTATGCAAAACCGAGGCTACCAAGTCACAGTGCTTAATCATACCCTGAAACAAGAAATGACTCTATATATGGGCTATATGGTGTTCACAGCCCACTCTAGTTATGCTCATAATCATTACGATAAAACATTTCTATGAACTCTAAAAAGGAGTGGCAAGCAGTGGAGCTTTTCCCACCTTCGAACCATATATAATGACTCACGGGGCTGATTTGAATAGAACCCCCCACCCCCTACCCCCTGGTATGGCCCTCTTTGAATATGCTAAAGAATGAAAAGATAAAAATGCCAAATAGAGTTTATGGTAGAAAGGATGCTGAGGAAAAGAACTGAATGGATGACCTGCAAATCTACTTTGTACACTAAGAGCAACGGCAGTGGGAAAAAGAAGGGACAAAGATACACACTTCACCCAAGTCGAATCCTAGACCACAAAAACCCAAACAAAATCATGCATGTCGAGAAGATCTCACATTATATCTCAACTCTCAAGTAAACATGTGATGACATGCCAAATGATTTCATCTCTAAAGGCCAAATTAGTCAACGGAGAGGGCAGAATACTGCACATGGATGAAATTAACTAGGCATTGGTTTAAATGTGCTTGAGAATTTATTTTATGTGAAGAATAACATTATTACCTGCTTTAGTCTTGGCTTGCGATGGCTGTACAACGACGTGCATTACCATGACTCCTCCAGCAAGCTCACCAAATGGTGCCCGACACTGGCCAACGGTCTTATTATTCTCCAATATCTTACCAAAGCTTATCAATTTGATCTCGTTTGCCACCTTTGGTACAACAGTTTTCCCTGAATACATGTCATCAGAAAAGAACAGGATCATTATTACAGAGGATCGAGGCAGTGCACTAATAACATTAGCCTTAATAATAACTACAGGCTTGACCACAATTCAAAAACCTTTGAAAAATGAAAATAGCAAAAGCCTCTCATAAAGGGGCAAGAGAATCAGCTATTCCATCTACTTAGATTCAATGCATATGAGTAGAATCTTAAACCTTATACAAGTGCAATACACACTCAGAAAACGCGAGCCAAGTTCAAAATTCACTAATGCTTGAGAAGAAAAAGTACCATATTAGAACAGAAGACAGATAGTTTGGGAAGAAGAGCCAAAACGTAACCGAAAGTTCAATGAATAGATAACTAAAATTAACCACCTTCTAAACCCATCTTGTGAAGGAGCTTGTTGGTGAAGAACACCAAATCTTACCCTAAGCGAAGGGATATGTGAGTGCTCTTTCTACTTACATAGAACTAACTCGTAAATTAGTCTATATATGGAATCCTATAATCCAATAACATCAAACAAAACCTCGAGTTGGACAAACACTAGGCTAAACAAAAAAAACGATCTCATACTTTACTAGTGATCACATAACCGAACTACGGTACCTATCAATGTTGGACTATATATAGAAATTAGAAAGGCTGCCCCAATCCTTACACTTCCATTGCTATACAATTAAATAACCACAGTTTTCGTTCTAAAAAAGAACACGCCTTGAAGTCCGCAGTTTACTTATCCAACTGCCTTCCCAATCATGGCATAGATGCACGAAAAAGTGAGAATCCTTACTCCATACCATAACCACAGTTCTCGTTCTAAAGAGCACGGTCCTAAATTCCGCACTTCACTTACTCAACTACCTCCCCAACCGTGGCATAGTCTCACGGTCTGGCATCCAACCCGAAAAACCAAAACGCAACTTAAAATCCTTACTCCCTACCACAACACACTAAAAATCGCGCTACGCAAGCTCATATACTCAATTCTAATTCCAACAGTTTCACACAATCACAGAAAACTCATTGCACAGTGTCATCATACAAGAAACACAACAGAATTCATCATGTACACAAGAATTACGCACCAAAATAATACTAAATCGATATCGAAATCGTAAGCTATACAAGAAGAAGAAAGAAGATACCTTTAGGCCACTCAGAAACAATTCGTTCTTTCAACATCTCAACGGTGGAGGCAGAAGAGTAACGAAAAGGACCAATATCTGATCCATCATACAACCTAAATTTAATATCAACAAGATCTTCTTCCGGCATTTGAGTTCCTACTGAGTTGACTCACAACGATTCCACCACCCAACCAACAAAAATGGGGACCACCACCTCAATTCTCCTATCTGGGGTTGACCCACATCATCAAAATTCCCAACAAAATCATCAAAATTTACAACTTAATCAAATGAAATGAAATTAGAGAGGAGAAAGTTTTTACCTTTTGAATAAACTGGATCTGGGGTAACTCTGAGTTGTTTGATTTTTTACCGTGTGGATGGTAAAATTGTAATTGGGAATAGAATCATGAAGAATAATAAAGATGGGATTTGGGGGGGATTATATTGTGTGGGTGAATTTTAATTTGGGGAAAAAAGGAGGAAGATCTGAGGAGAGAGGAGAGAGGGAAGGAGGAGGAGGAGGAGAAGAAATGAGGAAAGATCATGGGAAAGAGGAAAGCTTCCAAGGTTTCTCGGGCTGTTGTTGTATCATACGGAGTAATATCATAATATCACACCCCCCCCCCCCCCCATTTAACACATTTGTTTTGGTCATCTATGTTAATCACACTTTCACACTACTACTCACTACTCTCCAATTTGATTACCAATTTTTTCTATTTCTTTTCATTTTATCTTGGAGTTGTCACAAATATATTAGTGGAGGTGATGCTTTTTCAATAAAGAAATTAAAATTTGTTAAGATTTTTCACGTTTTTATTATAAGAGAATATTGAGGTTCGTTCGATGGTGGTTATGAATTTATTATAGTACTGTCGGGTAGTGCTAATGACTGTTTTATGCGATTTAAGTAGATAGTAAATCTTGTTTGTGTGAAGTATGGATGTACGCTGCTATTGTTAGAATCAATGTGTCTGATGTGGGTCGATTTGATATTATGTTTTTTGTTTTTGCTTGTATATAATTGATTAGGAGATGGTGAGAATGATAGGAGTGCGGAATGATACTGTGAATTAAATGAAAATTTTTTTATTTTGCATATGAATATAAGCAATTTATTTATAATATCAAAAATATTCGTATGTGTGATATTTCTATAAATTGAACCTTTGTTTTTGAAATCAATAATAATGTGAAGAGATTTAGTTCAACAATATCTATAACAAGACGCCAAAGATCCCCTTGCTTAACCAAGGAAAACAATGTCCATAAAAAACAAAAAATCTGTATGAGCTCTATGATGATATTCTTAAGAACAACTAGCATTGAGGAAGAATATCAAAGATATGGTAATGTATTGAAATCTAGCTAATTGATTAGTAATGTGTTTAGGGCACTAACAATGGAGAATCTCCAAAAGAAAATCATCATTTACTAAGATTGCTTCTTATCATTCTCAAGACATATAACACTAGCCACATAAAGGTGTACCATTCAACGGTTGAAGTTGATAAAGTAGATCCCGAAATTGTATCATCTAGTGGACGAGTTTAAATTGTATTAACACCAACGTGCATCCATTCTAAGAGGTCACGACAAATTAGTTAATCTTGTTTCTTATCGTTCTCAAGGCACATAACACTACAAGATCCTAAAATTCTAATTTGTCGAGCCTATCTTTGTCACTACTCTACAAGATTATCCGCATTTCATAATTTCTTTTATAAAATTTTCCTCTTTTTAAAAAACAGCTACAAAAACTATTCTCGGTTTATTAATGAATTTCAACTTAAAACTAGTTGCATGTTGACACATCGATAGTCTTAAAGTTGCCATTGCAATAAGGGGGCCTTAAAAGTGTCCTTGAGTATGATTGTCTACATTATGTTGAAGTCTAATCCTTTTCCGTTGAACTATTTATGTAGTATGATAGAGATCATATATTGATTCTTTAACTAGAATTTTTGAGTTGATTTTTTGTTTTTCTTTCATGTGCCTAGAGAATGGAACAAAGCAGAGCACTTCGTGTCACACTTGACTCTTTTAGATATTGTTGTTCGTGTATAGTTATGAACCGACCTACTTGGTTTCAACATGCAGCTTCCTTACTTCCGTGCACCTCGTGTTCACTTTAACTCAAGTTACTCCAATTTACTAGTTTTTCTAAATGTTATAAGACGATTTTGCCGAAATAGACAAAAACAGTTCTTAAGACTCCTGAATCAATCCATTAAATTTCATTTTGGAGTGTGAACACTTGTCCGCCCCGTGAACACACGTTACGAGAAAGAAATTACTAGACACTAAAGATTTCACCATTGGATAAAAATCAATATCGGTCGGAAATTACTGAGCGAAGGCAAATTATGGCAAGAAGTGAAGAAGACAAAGGAATGAAAAGAAAGAGAGAGGCGCTCATTCACCACCCAAACGGAGAATCCAGCCAATCCACCGCCGCCGCCACCACCACCACCGCCACCGCTGAAACCACCACCGCTGAAACCACCACCGATATGGACGGCATAGTGTGGCAAACCCCCGCAAATCCTCCTCATCGCGACGACTACATTTTCCACAAAGGTAATTAAATTTTCCTCCCTAATTTTTGGCGAATTTTCCATGACCAACGACTGATTTTGGCGCCAAAATTTCGTCTTCCTCAGGAATGCGCCTCGTCAAGCCTTACTACTTCGAGTTCATCTGTCATGTCAGTCAGTGTATCTTCTTCTTCAATTTTCTTTTATTTAATTCCTTCGTATTAATTAAATCAAATTGAACTAATTTCTGGAGATTTTTGGGGATTTTTGTTGGCGTGCAGGTGAAGTTTCGTTGGGCTGGGAAAACTATAGTTGATATGTTTACTGAGGAGTTCAAAGGACGGCCACATGATTACTATGTATGATGATGTGTCCTTTTTTTTTTTTCTTTTTAAACAAATTTGTTTGGATAAAAATGTGTTCTTGTTGAACTGCTGCTTAATGTACATTGATGCCCGTTTTTCGCCTAATTTGAAATGTCTCTTACGCCTTTGCCGGGAATAGGAGTACTAATTCCTATGGTAATAGATGTTTTATAGGATAAAGTGGAGAAATTTCGGTGTTTGGAAGGAGGAGGAAAGGGTTGGACGGGGGTAATCGTTACCCTCACTCGCTCTCTCTCCTTTTATACATTGCCAATACTACCTCACTATCTATGTACTTTGCCCCTCACGGAAACCTAAATTTCTTAAATAAGTGAATGTGCATTTGTTATGGGTTTGTAGTGTCATTGCGTCATTGGTTATTTGATATACTGATGCGTAAGATAATTGTCAGGGAATGCGACGTGTTTGTATTGTGTTAGTGAAATGGCTGCAATATATATGAAGCTAATTCCAAGGCTTTTTAGGTGAGAGCTGTTAAAAGCGGAAGAATATTGGTTGATGGAAAGAATGTCTCAATTTACTATCGAGTGAAATCATCGGAGAAATTAAGCCACTTTGTGCACAGGTGTGTTTTGTAGTAATTGTTTCACACATATTATAAGTTTTTAACCCCTTTCATGACATTTTTGTTTGTATATTTTTATGAGCTCCTTTGTGTTGGCTTTACTTCTTTAAATCATTCTGCTATGTTAAGCTCGATTTAGTAACTGACATGATATGTAGGCATGAACCGCCTGTAATGGCTGGGGGTGTCTCCATTATACATGAAGGTGATGATGTGATGACTGTCTGCAAACCCGCTTCTGTTCCTGTAAGTTTTTACTAAGCCAAGTACCATTGTCATTTACTCATCTGGTAACTTCTTGGTGCTCTTTATATTAGTTTGGTGAATGTGAATTTTTAAGTATGGAAGTAGCAATTCTTAGCCTGACTCTGCATATTCCTGTTTCTAAGATACTTCTTGTCACAAGTTGGTACTTGAAAGTTGAATCTCTTGAATACAATTTTGGCATATGCATTATTTTCTCTAGCAAGTAATTGAGCGTTGAACATTAGAATAGTCAGAGGCACCTTGTTATATGTGATTATGTGCTTATTTTTCCTACACACTGCGGGTGTTCTAGAAAGTCACGAAGACCATCTGGTTTCTCAGAGAGCTGTTCTTTTTAGGATGCCTCTATATTTTACATCGTTCATTTAGTTACCATTCTTTTTTTTTTTTTCCTACGAAGGTGCATCCTTGTGGCCAGTACCGAAAGAATACAGTTGTCGGAATTCTTGAAGCAGAATACGGGGTGACGTCACTTTTCCGTATCCTTATTTGATTTACTGCTACCAAATAACCTTCTTGTGTCCCTTTAGTTGGAAGGACATATCCTTGCTAACATCAAAATGCATCCACTTTATCTTGAAAGGCTGCTGATAGACTAATACGTTTTTCCAAATATCTACTTAGTAGCTTTACAAGTTGTAATTCTTGACGGCCAAGCTCAGCAATACATAGGTTGGACCGCCTGGTTTCTGGGCTATTGATATTGGCCAGGAGTGCTTCTATGGCTGATACGTTCAGACAACAGGTATGTTGGATTTATTTAGTGCATCCATGACTCTGAACGTACTGTGAGTTCTTTTAGAATTCTTGGAATTATCTCGTCTCCCTGTCTCAATACCAATTTAATTTGCTTGTATGTTGTTTATATGTGCTGAACCACTTTGTAAACTTGCTGCAGTTTTCTCTTTTCAGAAAAGATCTGAAATTTTGTACTTTCTTCAGTCATATCTTAAGGGCCAGAACTCCTGTGCATACTGTTTAAGAAAAAACAAGAAATCTATTTTATTACTTGCTTATTTACTTACTTAACATTTGCCCTCCCACCACCACGACTGCTGAGTCCTCCGCTGCCAGACCACATGACCACCATTGTGTCCAGCACTGCTGCTCCGTCCCTCTGCCCACTTGGTGACACCCGTCTCTAAATCCAATAACGAACCCCATCTTCTGTTGGTCATCCTTTCTCCCCTCATAACATCCACCTCATGCTGTCAAAAACTGCCCCCGCTGCACAATGGTGGAGTACACTTCCAAAAATACTTCTCAAAGCTGAACTCCTCCCCATAGTGCTAGATGATGTCGAGGAGAGATGTTAGATCTTGTAGCTATGAGGTATTGATGAGGTTAGTAAGAGCATGAATGTACAGAAATAAGGTGAGAGAGCATACAACTGTGCTAAGAATGATTAAAGTTGATAGTGAAACCATATTAATTGCTATAATCTTTGATGAACTAACTGGCAGACGAGGGACTAAAAGCTAATTGATGACAAACTGAGCTGCTAGATTACATGAGGCAGTGAAAAATAATAGCTGTTGTGTACTGTTCTTATTTAATCATTACAGTACATCAGGTGTGTGCTCTTGCCAGATGCTCTAATGTATCTCACTTTGAGAGGAGCAAAATGTATGAGATTAATGAGGCAATGATAGAAACTAGTTTGAGGCATTTTCATGCTTTATTTTGCATAGTATTGTCAAAAACAATACTCCCTCCATATTGACCAATTCTACCCATTTGTTTTTGGACCAAGTTTTTAGCCAAGTTTGAGGCAAGTGGGAAGGGTCGACTAGCGTAATTGTCGTAGTAATGTGATTAGATGAAACTATAAATGGAACCACATTATACTTGCCAAAAAAGGACACGGGAAGTATTGGATAAAAATATGAACTCGACGAGAAGGAAAATAAGAAGAATTGGGTGAAATTGGATGGAGTATTGAAGAGAGTGACACACTGGCTTGTGACTCTTATGTACTAGAAAATGGGTCTTCTTAATTATTTGTTTGGTACAGTGCTAGGAGTATGACATGATAGAGTGTGATGAAATAAACCCAAATGGCTGATCAATACTCCCTCCTATGCTCTAAGATTACCCCCTTTTGTTTTGCTGTTTTGACTGGCCATGTTGGGAGCTCTTTCTAGACCAAATAATACCTCCGTGACTCCGTCTTCTTTAAAACCAAGTGGAGTTGATAGAATGCAATGCAGACAGCAGAATACACATGTACTGAGTTTTATAACACGTGAATAGCTCATTTGGTCGATAATTAGCTTCCAACATGGCTTCAAAACAACAACACAAAAAGGGGAGATCAATCTGGGTATGATGGAGTATGTCAGCACCGATTATGTAGTAGTAGTAGTAGTAGTTGGCAACAACCTGTCTGATGCGGTAGTGCAAGGTTACACTCGTTTGACTTTCCTCACCTGCTTTCGAGAAAGTCTATTTAGAGTATTTGGATTTTGTTGATGTGTTGCAACTTGCTAGGATGCTGTGGATAAAATCTTGGACAAGGCAATGGAGAAGAAGAGCGTTTAATTGCTAAAGATAGTCAAAGATTTAAGTAGTACACAACACATGCAAACAAAATATTTTGTTGGTGAATATATACGGTTCATGTATTGTGGTGCAACTCTGCGGCTTGGGAATTAATACAGAGAGCATTTTGTTGGATGTTCAATTGTTCATTATGATGTTATGGACTTATGGTCTTAGTGAATTATAAATGTGGTGTTAATGAACTACAAATTTGGCTTAACGAGTAAGATTTTAATGTTTCCAAAAAAAAATATAATTGCTCAGGGCACCTAATGTCAAGAAGACCTAACTGGGAATTTGATGTTTTAAATGGTACACATTGTCTCGTTGACAGGCTGAAGGAGCCAGCTGCGAGAGTATGTGGGGGTAGTGAACAGTAGCACTTTTGTGAATTTGTATTGTATTGCAATTTCAATAAAGGTGCAGCTCTCTGAGTCACGTTTTGGGTGACATATGTTGTTTCATTTGATAAGTCATTAGAGAAAGTGACAATCGGATAGAGATTTGCTGTGTGAGGCTGCCACAAGCCTAGAAGGACAAGACTTCCAAATCTTGGCTCAACATTCCCACATGAACCCTATTGACTGTTTTTGTAAGAGAATTTGTAGGATCAGATGTTTATCGATTACATTCTCCCCTCCGAGAGCATGTGCTCTATTCTGTAGCAGGACTGTGTTTCAATGACCGTCACATAAGCAGGAAGGATCAGTGGGTTCTTTTCTGATGTAGGTTTTTTAGGTTATAGGCAACAAGCTGCTTTGAGGGCTGGAAATTTCATGTCTAAGAATTGATAAGAGCTGTCAATAGGTATCCTTAGTTTGGTGACCTGGTAGGATTTGGGACTGATTAATAATTGGAAATAATATACAATAGCTTTATACTATGTGCAAAAGCAGGTTCCATATGAGGGCAATCTGCTGACAGCCCATCTAATAACCCCCCCCCCCCCCAGCATGGTTCATCTACTAAGTTTATCGTGAATTTCCTTGTTAGCCTTCATCGTGTGGAGTACTAGAGGATGAGCCAAATATGTAGTCTGAAATCCTATGTACCAATTGAAATTTGATATTATGTTTTGTTGGATCAGATCGAAGGAGGGCTCGTGCAGAAACAGTACATTGCAAAGGTTGTTGGGACATTTCCAGAGGGTGAGGTATTTTGAGCTCAATATATCAGATTAATGTTAAATGACTTTTGTTAGATAGAGGCTTATCCAGACATTTGAGGAATTCAGGAGCTGAATAGGAAGGGAAGGGGGAAACATAAGCCAGAAATTTAGCAATTTTTGTAAAATATATTGAGAAGAAAGCAAAATGGCTCCAAAATCTGTGTTCTTATATTGTGAAGTAGATGTCAGTCAGTGCGATTCTCGAAGCAATTTTTCTTTTGGGTCATGCGTGCTCAGTCTCGCTATATTTCAGTAGGGGTAAGGCTTGCATACATGGACCCCCCCCCTTTCCCCCCTTATGGCGGGAGCCTTTAAGGCGCTGGGGTAATGATGATGATGATTATGCGAGTAAGAAAGCAAATTTAAGCGACGTGACTTGACTAATCTTGATAGTTGATACAGCAGATTGAACTTAAGTGGTGATCTAGGTGACTCAGACCTTTAAACCTCTTTTCTGTTAGGAAACTACGAATCCCTGTTAGTTTCTAGTCAGCAAATTTAAGCGACGTGACTTGACTAATCTTGATAGTTGATACAGCCGATTGAACTTAAGTGGTGATCTAGGTGACTCAGACCTTTAAACCTCTTTTCTGTTAGGAAACTACGAATCCCTGTTAGTTTCTAGTCTTTATGCTTATCTAACGCCTCATTTTCTTCACTGAGACAAGGAAGTCTCGTTTAAAGCTAAACCATATAAAACCTAGCCAGCTCTTCATTTTTTGGAGAAGTCATTTAGTCTACATTGCATTTGAACTAATTAAACATGTTGATAACCAAAGCTAATCGGAACACTCTGCTGGAATTGAGTTATTCTCGAATGGAAACGTTTATAAAGTATTTTGTGCTGCCTGCTACCTCGTAGTCTGGTGATTAGCAAATCTCAACTGTTTGATTGTGTTCATGGAGCTCCACTTTGTTTCTGTTTCTATTGGATCGTGAAACTTGTTTTGGTGGCTAAATACATGTGATCTAAGGTCGATTACTGCTGCCATATCATTTTTGAATCAGAATGATTACATTTGTCGCGTTTTTCCATGTTCGCAAGGAAATCACGAGTAATGCAGTGCTTAGAAATATAATGTCACGGAGATATAAGTATTTATATTCTGGAACTTGTCAATGTTAAGGCATAATCTGTGATCAAGCTTGGTTGTGCTCTAACTATTTGCTTATTCTTTGAAGAACATAATAAAATGGACAAACAGTACTCAGTCAATAGTCCCGTTTAAAATTGTCATTAACAATATAACAATCGGTTTGGCTGCCACCTGAATTTGCCTTTGTTACTTAATCCCTTGCTACTTCCTCCATGTCTGTCCTTGACTTCTTGTAGATTAGCACAGAAATGGTTTGGAAGTGTCATAACAACGACTAATCTCTAACTGTTCTTGTTACATGGCATCAAATTTATATTACTACTTTGTTTTCATTTTGCAGAAAGTAGTCGACGCCAATGTAAATTATGATCCTAGAGAAGGAAGAAGTACTGTCGAGGTGAGATTATATTTTGGTGACTGTTGATAATCTACTGCAGGACATGCTACAAGACTTTGCTAGTAGTTCATAATGGTAGGAGACGTTAAATAAGGTGTGCGGTGTGCGGTGTGCGGTGTCCCCCTTGTGGATAGGTGCTAATGCTGATGCTAATGCTGTTCATATAGTAAACTACAAAGTTGATCTTGTTAACGGTTGGTTGAAATAGTTTAATGGCACATAGAGGATGAACAGTGTTTCTTATTCATGACCTAGTCCTAAAATCAGTTAGAATAAAGGCTGCCTTGCTTACTGGTTTGTCTATGATTTAGAGTTTGATCCTTTGTACATTGGCCATCAGGTGGATATACATTAATGAAACAAAGAATATATGGAGAGAGTAGAAAGCATCTAGAAAATGGAGATCATAAGCAGAGGTTAAGGCAGGGAGAAGCTAGAAGCAGGTTTACTTTTTTCCTACACTGCTGGTGGGCCAGAAGCATTCTTAGTAGCACTCGTAAAAAGACTGCAATGTAGGTGAGGGTCCATAATGCTGACTTGTTAGGGTTTACAATATTGTCAGTCAAGGGAGAATCTTGTTTGGGAGTGTCCATTTGTTCTGAACTTACGGTGATGTAATGTAGTGCATATAGCTCCTGCTTATAGCGGGGTCATGTGATGTTCTTGAGGAACTGAACACCAGTAATTATCGGGCTTACTTCCTTGACTTATCTTTGTCATATCTGCTTGCCTGGTTTATTCCGTAGTCGAAGTAACAGAGTAGAGGATTTGAGATGGGGATAAAGCTTTTTTCTAAGTCAACTTTGCTGATCTTTATTCCTTTGATTTTTCTTTAGTATGGCTGTGGCAGCTAGTGACCCCTAGAAAATGTGAATCTCACCCGAGCTGCTTAACCTTTAAATTTGTTGAGAGTCCTTGCCTCTTGAGCGCGTAAATACCCCTGGTTGGTGTGCTCGGTGCAGGTGACCTTGTCGAGGAAGATATTATGGAGAAAACGTGTATCCTCATAGATGACCCCACTGATACACTTTAAGGTACAATGGTGAGGGAGATCATCGGTGGTAGGCTTGATCATTCCCTGGACAGTGTCACGGAGGCGCTTCCTTCCCTTCCCACAGCCAAACATTTGTTTATGATTTTGAAGAAGATGAAAATTTCTGGAGATAGAAATTGGGATGTTATCTAATGTAAGAGAGGCAGTTGTGATGCTGAGTGAGACGAGAGATATGCGGATGTCGAATGTTTCAACCCTTTTTTTTTTTTTTTTTTTTTTTTCCCTTATGAGGGGTTATTGTAAGGTGGGCCGGATGTTTGGGATGATTAAGCCAGTTGTGAAGGCTGATCTGTGTGCTAAATGAGGACTGATGTGAGTTTTTAATCATGTTAATCTGAGTGTCAGTATTGATGAGCAGTTAGGAGCACCACAGAAACTAGATTGAGAGACTGGATCACTGGAAGCGAAGGATAGAAAAAGGAGCGTTTGTCTTGTCTTTTTTTTAATATACTGATAGGAAAGAAATGACTTTGCACTTTGATGAAGGAACATTCGGAGGTGAAAGTTTCTCTGGAGATTGGCATGCATAGCTATCTTTTGGGTTCTTTGACCAGATAGGAGTCTTGCAGTTTGTTCATGGAACCTGCCTTAAAGCTTTATGAGATAAAACAGACTACGTGTCTTTCTGATGATGCTGCTGTTTGAGTTTGCTTTGGCTTGTCATCAAACGATGTAGAGCCTAATCGCCATTATCACCTTTCCTAGACACCCTGTAGTATATGTCTTGTATTTACTGTTAGCTCACTTAGCTCTACCACTTGATGAGCGAGGAACTGAAGGGCTCACTCTAGAACACGAGAATTTCTGTGGGGATGTCGGAGCTTACAAAAGTTACGAATGTGCAACTTCAATTGTGTCTCTCCAATCGTATCGCCTTGACATCTGAATTTACTGTCCCCTTATCCAATATTTTGAGTAAGAACATCTACAATTAAATAGAATGGAGGTGGTTTTGTGTAGGTGATGGAGGAGTTTACTCATAAAAATTCTGAGTAATGTGCATTTGTCTATGACTGCGGAAAAGTATGCTCATACAGTTGTACTTTGAAGGCAGCTTCTTTGTTATATTAAGTTTAGGTCCTATGTATTGTCACATGCCATGGAAATTCCCTCCCCTTTAAGCTTGTTTCATTAGCTTATTACTAGTATTATAAGGCTAAAGCTACCCTCAAGTGTGGAGGTTGCATTGGTTATGCCGATATGTCTTTTTATTTGTCATCGTCATATGCTGCTAATTTAATTAGGATTTTTGTATCTCAGTGCCTCTTGTTTGTGCCATGGTTCTGGTGCTCAATCTACTTCTGGTTCCAGGTGGGAGATGGTTCTGTTGGTGCAAAGCTGAAGGGCAAGGTCTCTTGTACGAAGTTTAAACGGATTAGTACTGATGGAGTTCACAGCATCGTCCTATGTGAACCAGTCACTGGCCGAACACATCAGGTAAATATTATTTGAAGAAATAGTGTAGCCTTGTAGGTGTAATGTAACGCTACTCATGTCATTCGTTCCAATATTAGATTATTAGTTTGTTTAGGTTTTGGATAGTCAATTGACCAAATATGTGATTTAATTCAATTCTCAAGCTTGCACTTTCTGAGTTTCTGCAAAACTAACACTTCGGACTTTCTGCAAATCCATTATAACTTGAGTGATTCTAATATTATAATTTGTTTATATTTTTCAGATTCGAGTTCATCTACAGTATGCTGGTCATCCAATTGCCAATGATATGCTTTATCTTAGTGAATCAGTTAGTCGACGTTCTATTGAAGGAACAAGCGCTGATAGAGCTGCCGGCAAATTGAGGGATTCTCTGCCATCGTGTACTTCTGAGAACATTGATGACCCAGAGGAGAAGTCCTTTACAGATTTTAGCATCGATCCCATGTGCACTAATTGCCCAAATTTGGTACCTCAGGGGTAAGAGTCTCTTCGTTATTGGTCCTTTGTCCCAGTTTTCTTTGGAAGGGAATCTATTCGGCAAACCAAAAATCTGAATCACTTTGGTAGCCTCTTACGGTGTGGTCCTTGGATGATCAAAATGAAGTGTCTTTTTTTTTCGTTGAATTTTCATGCATTGTAAATATGTGATACTAAATTTGATGCATAGAGTTTGTTCCCGACCCCCTGTTGTATTTTGGTTCTTTTCTCGTGTTTAGGTAACTTTGAGTTAAAAGCCTAATTATTCTAATGTCACAATGGCAGGTATGGTGAGCGTGAAGAGGGTTTGTGGCTACATTGTGTACGATACACTGGACCAGACTGGACTTATGAATGCCCATATCCAGATTGGGGCAAACTCTGATTCGTGCTTTAGTTTAGTGATTGTAACTCAAAAACTCATAGTACTGTAGTTACTTTCTCAACCAAGATCTGTTCTTCTAAACCAGTGAAGTGATCTACGATCGTTGTTGTGACTTCAAAGAATCACTACGGGAACTTGTCTTTACTCTTTTGCGGTAAAGACGAGCACATTTCGTTTTTAATCTACCGGAAAAGAAAGCAGCAAAGCAGAAAACAGCGATTCCAAACGGGCTTGGACATTGAGTACTGGTGTGCTGCTGATGTTGTTTACATAATTTCTTGTTCCCTCTCTGCCTGATGGTGTTGCCTTTATTAGCTAAGTGACTGTTTCATTGGCTTTCTTACTTGGACCATAGCAAAGAAAGCACTGCCAAGCTTTTGAGCATATACAAAGTACCATACTGACAAACACACCCGAAGATCAGGGAATTCATACACTAGCTTCTAAACTGCAGCCTTACCCTCTAACATACAGAAGATAATAAGAGCAGACAGAATGTAGGTTGCTTGTGGATGTGTGTCAGCGCGTGCGTGAGTGTAGTAAATGTGTGTGCAAGAGTGTGCGCGGAAGCATGTTTTACGCTAGAGCTTCTGTGCATGTGTGTGTGTGCAAGAGTGTGCGCGGAAGCATGTTTTACGCTAGAGCGTCTGTGCATGTGTGTCACTGTGACTGAAAACTTTGAAGCCAAGCTCTTGCTGTAGTTTCTTTAAAGGTGAGAGGGATGTCATCCATAAGGCACAGTCTCTTGCAGTAGGTTGTAAAATAATTTAGTGAGTGGGAAATGCATTAGCCAGTTTCTGGTATTCCACGGTACCATTGTTGTCACTTCTCAAGCAATCAGCAGGTGTCCTAGAAATTGGCTTCTGACTAGTAGTTATCACTTTCTTCCATAGTTTGCAATGACTCCAAGACTGCCTCTAAATCTATGGCTAGGGCAAACACTGCACCGTAATCCAAACATTCTTCGAAACTTTAGGTCGATTAGGGTAAGCATTCGAGTTCTGCGAGAGTAAAGTGAGGACATCCGGATTCCTGAGGTTCAGGAATTCCAAGCAGAAGGCAGAAGTATAGGCTGAGGCAGAAACTTTGCACCGTAAGCCAGCGCAGTCTCTTGTCCAAACTGTTGTGACTGAAGTACTGAACTTATATTCTGACTGAACTTGCTCAAACTACCTGCAGGCAAGTAAGTTTCTTAATGATGTAATTTCTTTGTCACTACTCGTGGTTCATCTCCTTTCTCTTGTAATCTTCTTCACAGGAGTGTTCTTGAAAAATCTCTGATTTTACAAGTGAAATACAGCAGAAGACTTGTTATGGATCAAAGACTGACTATGATCTCTAAAACAATCCAATTAGAGCCGACAGACGCCTTTTGCAGGCAGTCCATGTCAAAATGTACCTTCCACTTCCATAAACAAGGATGATATCAAGGAGCAGAGCGAGTTATTACTGACAAACGATATTGAGAGCTATTTGATACATACCCAATTATCTCTGGGCTCTAAATCACTCATTGCAGATAATCCTTGGTACAGTCGCACAGACATAAGCTGAGCAGCTCTTCAGTGTTCATTATGTGTAGAGTATTTGATGCAGTCCCCTCAGCTTCCAGCTGAAAAAAGGTTCACTAGGTCAGCATAACCAGTCTGCTACAGCTCTCCCTTTGGCGATGAAACAACCATTGTTCTTTCTGTCAATCCTTAGCGGACTTTGTGCACGAAGCAATATCTCTCTGACCATAGCTTTCACTGGTGAGTCGCCTCTAGTGCTACTATGCTTCCCAGCTCCACAGACTACTGTGATCTCAGCAGGTATCTCATGTTGCCCAGACACGAATCTATTATGTAGCTCCTCCATCCACAGAAGCATTATTAAGTAGGATGTACCTAGGTGCATTCCATGTAAATCCAACTTCGACTCCAAAGAATTCCACGTGATCATCTCATTCAAAACTCGTGATCCACACAACTCATGAACCAATAAGGCCTCGTCATCACTTAACGAGGCAGACAGATCTTTCAATGAAATCGGAACATTTTTGAGATCCTGCAGCAAAGACCTGAGTGCCTGACATGAATTTAGCACCGTATTATACGTCCTTACTGAAAGGCCGATGCCTACAGCCTTCATTCTCTGCAGCCAAATGGCCATTTCGGACAGCTCATTATGCAAACCATACGAAGACAGGACCATGTTAGAAGAGATGGTGTCCAATGCAAAACCACTATTTTCCATCTGAGAAACACTTCGTAGCATTTCTTCAAACAATCCTAGCTTCCCATACCCTTCAACTAAAGATCTAAACTCAAAGAGTGATGGTTTTAAGCCTTGAGGTTTCATTTCATCTACAAGTTTCTCGGCCTCATGAGGCCGACCCATGACACAAAGTCCTCCAACTAATGATCCATATGCTTTTTTTCTCACAAAAGTAGAAGATGATTTACATAACATCTTCTTCAACTGTGCATAAGTACTAGAAAAACCACCCTCAGATTTCAGTTTAGCAACAGAATTGATCAAATCACAGTAAAACGAGACAAGATCTCGCTCCTTTGAACCCACTGTTGACACAGTTTCTGAAACCAGGCTTTCAGCTTCTATAATCTGCCCTTGTTTGTATAATAATGCTATCACATTAGCAACTAGTTTCGTGTTCCAGGAAAACCATGGTACTTCTGTAATTTTCTTGTACAACTGCAATGTTCAATGGAATTTTTAGAAACAGAAGGTCAGCTGCTCAGCTTAATTACTAAGCCTTTAACTTTTATCCAGCCAAAATATACAATATGATGAGAAACATACAACAAATTAGCAAATACAGAGATACTAATCTTGAGCTAGTTGTCCGAACCAGATTCAAATCTATAAGGCTATAACCTTATGTCCTCACTATTATAGTTTTAACCATTACGCCAAACCCTCAACGCTAGGCCAACAACATCCTATAACCTGATAAGTGATAGCTCACTGGTTGCCTAGTACTACACTCTTTAACCTTATTGCCACGAATGCCAAGTTTATTCTTCAAGTCTAGGAATTGATGCATGTGTTAGTACCTCAATCTTAACCATTACGCCAATACTGTTATACGCCGTATTACAGGCTTCCTATCAATGACTTTAGGCGCCTAGCAAAATCATAAGTTTCTACTCTCATAGAAAAGCAAAAGGGTATTCAAAAATTTCAGCATAACCATCTTGAACAAGTAATCTGAAGTTCTGAACTATATATACTAAAATGTGATCAACTCAGAATAAAAGATATGAATGTACATTACAAATCTACATTCTTCAATTAATACGAATTCACTATGACGTTATTTAACTTAATTTCACATATTAAAACCAAACGTAAAGAGCCCAAAACAACGGAGGAGTAGTATTCATTTTTGGGTCATTTTTATGTCTATTGGTCATTGTTTCTTGCTTTGAAATTACTCCCAATTGTCCCCACTTGGGAGTTTTGCATTTTCTCCCTACAACAACATTACCCGAGTGCCTCAACACAAACGCAAACAATTGGACCGAAACGGAGGGAGTAATAACTGAGATGAACTAACCAAGATAAAAAAATTGAAATGACAGAACAAAAACATCATTTAAAAGGGACTTACAGGAAGAGCAAGGAAGTAGAGGTGTGGGGGAGTTGTAGTATGAGAGGAAAGAAGATGATTGAGGGTAGTTAGAGCAACTGCTTTTGAAGATGATGTTACAAACTTGTGGATTAAACGCTGCGTTGAACTTGGTTTTGTTGCTATGGACGTCAGGAAACGCTCTCCTTGCTTTGATAGCGCGCATTTTGCAGGAAAACAAGGAGAGCAGAGACATAGTGTTGCTGTTGCAGCAGCAGCCATTGTTTTTATCTTTTCAGTTTTTTTGTACTGACCCTCTCTGCCGTTTTGTCAGTGTTAGTACTAGAGTTTGGCCGGTCAAGTGTCCGATGCGACACGCGTCGGAGTGTCTTGCTCGTATCTCTTCTTGATAGGGTTAGTTTGAGTGTTTGACGGTGTACAATTTTGTTGTTCCGATTGGATCATGTTTTCGAGTTCACAGGTCGAGTTAGCCTTGCTAGTTCTACGTACACTTCTAAAATCGTGACCCTAACCAGTACTCCCAAGCATTTTGGTTCTACTCGTGTGAGCTTTATTACTCGTTTTGCTTCCGTCTAGTTCAATTTTGTTTTTGATTTCAATTTAGGTTTAACGGATATTTTTCATACCGTGTAATCTTGCCATTTATGTTACTTTGACACTCCATATACCTACCGTGTCGTCTGTCGAAAAATAGCTATGTCAAACATCGCATTTAGAAAAAAAAAAGATTTTAATCGTAAAATAGCCATATTAGACACTCCGACACGTATCCGCGTCCGAAACCTCCACTCCAGCCGTGTGTTCGTAACATAGTTGAGTTAACCATCATTTCAGGGTCCAACGTTTTGGAATCTTTTGAAACAAGGACCTCAGACGTTTTTCTAGTCCGTTAAGGACCTCTAGTCTGACGGACGTTTGTTTTGCTGAGTTGTCAACAGAATATTGAGAGAAAAAAAAAAAAAAAAACTCACCTTCCCCATTCCTCAGTTTCTCTCTCCTTTAACCCGATCTCAGTATCTCACCATTGTTTCCTTGGCCTCCTTACCTTTCTCTCTCCTCCACCTCCACCTCCACAATCACCACAAATCAAACTCTTTCCAACTCCTCGATTCTTCAAAATTTAATTGGGATTTTTGATTTTTACTATCAAATTTTGGTTGAGTTGATTGATTGATTTCTTCTTCTTTTTTTTGTTCTAATTGCATTTCGCTCACCCCTCTGCCTTGTCTCTCTTCACCCTGCTGCAGCCAATATCTCCAACAATTCTACTAATTCGTATGAAATTATGCATCAACTTCTCCAACAAGGTTTTTTCCCATCATTTAGTACTGTTTATTATCTTGTTAATCCCCCTTTTCTTTAAATTTTTTGGAAATCAGATTTGGGGAAATTTGAAAAAAGAGGAATTACTGGGTTGCATGTGTATTGCAACGCAAAATTTGATCACAAAATCTTAAATTTAGTATCGTCCATCACTTGGTTTATTTTGGTTGTGACTTGTGAGTTAGAAGCTACTTAGAGGTGGCGGTGGCGGACTGGCGGTAGTGGTGGACACGACTGGAGAGGAGAGAGTAACATAAAAGGATACTCCCCACGTCACCAACAGTAAACGTCCGTTACTTTGAGGTCCTTCACGGACTAAAAAAACGTTTGGGTTCCTTTTCTCAAAAATATTGGAAACGTTACACCCCAAATTGGTGGTTAACTCTTAACATAGTTGCCAGTCTCAAAAATATTGTCTCTTCTCATATTCAACATTTTCCCCAGCAAAAAAATGGAAGCAACTAACACAACAACACCCACTAAACAAATAGACCCAATTCCATGGCCAAGCTCTTGTAGCGAAGAAAGTGATTCAGAGTTTCATTTCGAAGATTCTAAAGAAGATGAAGATTTGCTCAGTGAAACCGGGTCCATACCCAAGTTACAACACAGGTAAAACCCCCCCCTTTTCTTTCTTCTTCTTTACGCCTCATAACATCATACACATAATCATCATCATGTCATTTAATTGGTACAGTTTCTAGAATGAATGCAATTATAATGTTTGTATATATATGTACAGGAAAACAGTGATTAAGGCTCGTTGGAGTGAGGAATCGTGTATGTCTGAGGTATTAGAGCATAAAGGTGGTCTTTTGATCTCAATCGGTGTCGTTCGAAATCGGAGTGTTCATCTCTCTATTGAAGAGACTCTGTATGTTTTCTTAGTGATTTGTTCTTGTTTCTTAATTACAATAATACAATGTGATTGCTATGTGCTTTTTTTTTTATTTGCTGTGTTCGCGTATTGTTGTAATGCTAGTACATGTTAGGAGATGTTTGTTCAAGTATTCTAGCTTGGTTTTCGCAATTGAAGCACCAATAGGCGTCGTTTTATGTGTTTTGGGTGATCATGTGTGGTTTAACTAGGTAGTGAAGGATCAAGGATGTGCTTCTATCGACTATCACATTTGATTTTTTGATCTAATGGACTCGATTTCTGATACTAGGGTGTTGGGCATTGAATGTTTGATTGTCTAAATATTTTAGCACGTAGAAAATGTCGTACTTTATGATCATCAATATTGTGTATTCCGTCCTGTCTCTCATTCCCATGACCCTTCTTTGCTATGACAATGATCTTTGGTTGGAGTAAAGTGTACGCTAGTGTGTTTAATTGTCCGTTTAGTTTAACTTATCTATTATCTGTGACCGTATTGAGACAGTTGGACGCATGAGAAGTGTTATAGTTGTTATTGCTTATATGACTCATTGGTGTGTGTTTGTTTGATTGTTATAGCAAGTTTTGATAGAAGTATCTTGTACTAGGTATTTAGCTGAATTAGGGACGTTAATGCTCGTTGACGATGAGGACACGGCATTTCCGCTGAAATACATCTATGAGAAAGTAGCGGAGGGTAAGGGTGGTTGCAGCTGGGAGTATTTTGAGGTTTATCGTTACCTGAAGTCTCTTGGTTATATAGTGGGGAGACGTGATATTCCATGGAGCTTGAAGAGTGTGAAAAGTTGCTCAATTACTCTTGAGGGCACTGTGGTGGAAAAGCCGAAAGTGCCAACTGTGTCAGATGATTCTTCAGTTGCTGACTTGTTGAAGGATTTACAAATAGGAGAAACCAAGCCTTTCTTTAACGTTTACCTTCCGAACAGTAAGTTCAGGAAAACATCACCAGGAGATCCTGCTTTTACCGTTTCATTGGCAAGGTAACATGTGTTATCAACTTATCATATTGTTCAGGTGTATTTTTCAATCCATTGTTTTAAAATTACTTAGCTATATGAGCATATGATTCAAAAACCCTCTTCACGTGATATAAGCGTCCTGCTGTGTGAACTAGAACACATAGGATTATTGCTCGCACATCTGAATTTTAAGCCACAAGTGAGATGTGAACAATTTACTTTGGGTATTTTCATTTACCCAAGTTGAAGCGACTAACGATTCGTGAGCTCTGAGAAATAGTATCACACAGTCAGAATAGATTGATTGACACATGGTAGATTCATGTATAGTACTCCCTCATGTTCTTTACCCTTTTTTTAGTTATGTGAGGGAGATTGAAAAACCACAAAAGAATGCAACCAAGAGGGGAGTATCACACACTCTATGGTTTTGAACAGTAGTTTGATTTACTCATGATTTATTTGAAGTAGACTCATGTGACATATATGTTGCCATGCTCAAGAGAAGCGATACTAAACATGCTTGGTGATGTGTTGCCATAGGCTAGTTTACGACAATGCTGGTGAAGGTGTCCGTGTCCCATAATATCCCTTCTTCACTTGCTTTTCTTCCAGATATTGCATTCTATAATAGTGGTTTTTTCTTATGGACTTGCATCTGAGATTTGGTATTGTGTTTGCTTACCAGAAATCATCCACCATCAATATTTGAAATCAAAGAACTAGAGAGACAGTGCGACGGAATTCCACTAAAAATTGTTCATGTAGAGCATGGGCGGGTCAGCTTCTTCTCCTTCAGCCAAGTGGAGCTTCCTACTCTACCATGATGCATCCGAGCCAAGCTTATACCAGTTGTATCTTTGACAAGCTCCTTCCTTCCTCCACAATCTCTGATAGTGTGCTGCAAGATGCAAGAAATGACTAGGATCAGTACTGCTGGAGCCTGGAGGTGAACATCATCAGTTTAAATGTGAGTACATTTTTAGAGATGGAAGTTCTTACTGTGATTTCTTGGTCTCATGATTCAAAGGAGAGTAATATTATTGAACATCTTGAGACTAGTGAATCTTTTACTTATAGTTGCATGGTTAATTTTTTTATTTTATTTTATTTTATTTTATTTTGAGTACTGTCTTTTGGATACTTGTTTCCACGTATATGAGTCCATTGTCTTGATTCAATAGTTTATGGGGGATTTTGTCCCTTCTTCTTTTGGTTTAAGAGTGTGCTTTTCATCATTTTGGCCTTGTGGGGCTGAGGCTTGGTTGTTGTTGTTGTTGATGATGATGTTGTTGTTGTACTGTGCTTTTTCATTTAAGTACTCCACTGTGGTAAATTGAGACTATTGATTTATTAGGTTGAAAACATCGTAGAATATACGTGTGACATGAGGATTGGTCTTTGATTGTTCAAAATGGAGATCTTCGATGGCCTCCTTGAATAGTTTTTAGAGCAGCTACGTGATGGTTTACAAGACAATATGCAAATATTTGTTGTGTAAATCATCTCCTTTATAAGATTAGTATATTCATCTATCGAAATCCGTTAGTGTAAGCCTGCTGTGGAGTATGGACTATAGTCTTGGCGTGCACATACAGCCTTCCCAATACTTCTTTCTTCTCATTCGATGTTTCTCTGAATTTTTCACTTTAGGGTTGCTCTTATTGAGATTGGTTTCACATGATCGGACCTTGGCATCTCAGACGCCCTATGGGAAGTTGGAGCTTAGATAAACAGCAAAGCTGCACGGTACGTACATGTAAGCCAAGCCAACTAGTGTACAACTTAGAACAGGTTTAGTTTGTTATTGCAGTTGTTTATTGTACTCACACTCATCATAATACCCAGCACACCCGTGTCGGAGTCCGTGTCGGACACTCGACACTCAGTCACTTGGATATGGGTATGGCACTTGCAGCCTTCATATTAGCCCTAAAAAGTACTTAGGTTTAGCAGATTTGATGCATTTATTACTCCACAAAATTGACATCTCCTAATGATTGGTAGTAACTCCATGTTTAATGCTCCCTCCTCTAGGGTTTTCCACTTTATTGTGCGCATTGTTCTTGGAATTTAGTAAGATGTGGTGAAAAAACATAGTTGGCAAAAGACCACAAATAATACACAAATAAGGAAAGAGGGCAATCATTTTGAACTAGCCCAATAAAGAAAGGGGAAAATCATTCAAGGGTGGAAGGAGTAGATTATGCCAAGCTATCTAATAGGCATGAGGAGAATGCTCTCTTATCTTTGCCTCCAGAACATCCTTACATATTTTTATTGGTAGTATTTAATAAACTGTCATGCTCATGAAGTGTGTGTACCAGCAGTCTCCCCTATGCAAATACACTGTCATCAATGTTATGAAATTATCTTGCAGTTTGTATGCCTTGCGATTCTCTTCATTGTGAGTTTGGCTAAGTTATGTGGCATTGATTAGTTGAATAAGGAATGAGCTATGGGCATGTCTTAACACTCTTGTGGGTTTCTTTAAATTAAGAGTTGTTGGTGTATGTAGGAGTAAAGAAAGGGATTGCCTTGGAGTTGTGCATTTTAGCTGTGTTCTGGTGCATTTGGGGTGCAAAATTCACTAACTTCTTCGGGATGTAGTCACTTTTGGGGTCATGTTTGAGGGGTGTGAGACGGTCCCACAGCGAGACCATCTTATTCATTTCAATAGTGACCTCTCTTACAATATTAGTGACCATTATACTTCCTTTAGTGGGTGGTTTAATACACACCAAATGTGGTTAGTTGTAAACTAAAATGAGTACTTAAAGCAATATAATGGTCACAAATAACGTTAAAGTAGTCACTTTTTAACCATGTATGGTGGTCTCACAATAATTAACTGTGAGACTCTCTCATATGAGACTTTGCCTCATTTTTATTTATTTAAACCTCACTCTTGGCTAAGGCATCAGGGTGTTAAGGGGATTGCTGTTACTTTATTCAACTGAATTGTCCAATTTGTGATTTTTTAGGTGAGGGCATTGCTTGTCCTCCCTAGCTTTACATAATTTATAATAAAAGAACTTTTTTTTACTCCGATATATAAAGAATAGAAATGAAAATTATCTTGTAGTTGATTGATTGCGCAGAATAATTTTCCCATATGGATGCAGATTATGACTGTTGAAGAATGAGCATTAATTTTTATTTATTTATTTATTTTTTTTTTATTTTTTTTATTTTTATCAACATTGATTGTCTGGTACAAGGTTGTGATTTTTGTTAATCAACGTTAGCGATGAATCTTTCACCCCCTCTTCTGAAATGAATAAAACGCCACACTCTTCTTTGTCAGTTGCACCCACAAGGTTGGTTTGTCAAGAGGCATTCTTTGCTAAACAACAAGATTCTGGTATTGATCCCTTTCTAGGCAGGCTGTAGGAAGGCCATGTTTCCATGAACAGAATTTATGTTCGACCGTAATTTGATTGGACATGGATGTCTGACTAGGACTTTGTAGTTTGTAATATACAGTGATAGATAGGGTTTCTTATCCTAGCCCCTTTAAGGTCTTCATGCAGTGTCATCTAGTAGAATCAGCTGGGACTGTCTTAAAGATGAAGTTTCAGAGAAGAAATCGTCTGTAAAGGAGTAAGAGAATTGAAGAATCTTCAATCTAATTTGTATTACGATGTTGGTGGTAGTCCAGGAGACCTGGGTGAACATTAAGCGTCCATGAAAATTATTAGCTGTGTATGGGGTAGGGGATCTGCAAAGGAGGCCTAGCTGCGCTAGAGGAAAGAGAAACCGTGCGATGTGGGTGGTGGTAGGAATGGAGAAGCCGGTGTAGAGTAGAGCAGGACCTGAGGGGAGAATGAGAGACTATTGGGGGGGGGGGATAATGGACTGATAGGGAATGTCTGTTTTAATCGTAGGCCTTGTTTTCCATGCTGAGTTCATGGTGGCTTGTTCGAGGATTCAAGGACTCTTACAAGGTCAATTAAAGATTTAAAGCCTATGGGCTAGCCTTACCCAGTACCCATCCCATTATATGTGAGGCCAACTCAACCCAACCCACTATCACTTTTACATGGCCCCTTTAATAACCCAGCCCCTTATAGTTCTTGCCCTCTGATTCTTTTAGTTATGCATGCCTTGTTCACTCTGATAGCACCTCTGAGTATCATGGAAGGTGTTTTGTATGAACAACAGTTTTGATGGTCAGATGATCCTTAAAGCATACTATTCTTATTAATTTCCAAAGGAGTAAAGACTAGAAGAGTAAAAATAGGTTTGGAAAAGAAGTCAACAACCCTCCCTTTCCGGTGTCTTATTATTGTGATTTCAAGCCATCGTATCAGGAGCAGCTGCGGTTCATCGTGATGGAGTTTTTTGAATATAAATTCGTAAATCAAAGTAATATCGGAGCAGTAACTCAAGAATCATTCTCTTCCTCCAATAGGAAGGCCATTGTCTTGGATTTGCTTCTGCTTGGCAATATGAAAAGTCTGGAACTTTGCTGTTGTTGTTGATCTTTCATTTAATTCCCTGTGAAGTTGTCTCCTAGCTATGGGCAAGGGAAGGAGCCGTTCTCAGCTCGTGAGCATTTTAAAGAGAATGGTCTCAAGCTTGGACATAGAAGGAGGGTTGCTGTAGGTTTGTGGCGGCAGGTGTAGAACAATTCATATTTATGGACATGAATCGAAACAGAGCTATGAGTGTGGTGGAGGTTCTTGCCTCTAGTAGTGAATTGAGGGTGGGGATGGCGAAGCAATTTAAGCATATGCCAGATGCACTGAGAGCTCTGGCTGTTGATCTTTTGAACAGCTGATACTTCAAGATATTGATCATAGATGTCTGGTTATAAATTCATTTATTCCTAGTGTTCCATTGACCTTAGCCGACCCCAAATCATTTTGGGAATAAGGCTTGGTTGTTGTTGTTGTTGTTCCATTGACATTAGCCAAACCTTTTACAGGATTGTAGCTTGGTATTCTTTGATAGAATGCACAATATCAGACCAAGACTATTCTACTAAAAAGAATTGCATATTACACAAAGCTGTACTTAATTTTAGTGGGGAAAAGATGTTGATGAAATGGTTAGCGAGAAGTTAACGATTTGAGAGAGGTCTTGCTAACAGAAAACCAAAGTTCTGCTATGAAAGCTAGGCCCAGAATGCCTTCACATAATGTAAAGCACTTTTATTTCGGCTCCTTGTGTGCTCACCTATTTGTTATGTTTCTGTTCTGGTTCTGATCTAGAAATATTCTGGCCAATATTTATCATCTACCTTCAGTGAGCTCGACTCTGCTTGCCTGGCATCTTCTCGAAAGAGAGGTTAGTTGTTAAGATGAGCATAAAAATAGAAACCTTCTATTCTACTGGCTACTATGGGCATTGTCCATTCGACTGAAGTACTGCATGCTTCTATGGTCAATGGTTATTACTCATTTCTGGTAAGACCTTGTTTTATTGGCTTGTGAGTTGTGGCTTATGTTTATATGGCCCTACACGGTAAATCTTACCTCATCTGTTTATTTATCGTCATACAGACGAGAACTTGAGAAGCTAACTATGTGTAATGTATTGTTTAAGTCAACATATCTGTTTGTACAAACTGTGTTGTTTCGAGTCAATTTATTTGCTTCTGCTATCAATCTTGTTAATGTACCCGGTAATTTTTGTGTTCTCTTTTCTTCTTAGCAATATACTTCTGGCTTCTACCTTTTGGCCACATTTTGACTTCTGTATGCTGCAACTTTAATTTACTCAAAAGTGGTTTGCTCTCTGTTCTTTTGGAAGCTTCTTATGCTGAGTTCTGTCAATTTCACACACTCTAATGTTCATTACTTTTAAGTTAATTCAACTTCCACTGCGGTGATTGCAGATCATGACAGGAGCTCTTAGGCAGTGTAAGAAGTAAGTACCATGAAATCTTCGCATCTCAAGATGATGGAAACATTTCCGCATTTGCTTGCATTGGAGTTTGCTGAACCTTACAGAACATACATTAGTGTAGAAGATTTGCCTTTGTAATTGTAGGCTAATATAACAGGGACTGCTTTTCTGTATGAGATGTCGAATTTGTTCCCGTCACTTCTCTATCATGTTAATTGTTAGGTGTGTAAGCTCGATGCTTTTTGTGCATTACAGAGTGATTTTTTTTTTTTTTCTACCATGATCGGACATGACGATACCCCTGTTCATCTTGCACCACAACCGCCATGTTCCACTAACTCGAAAGAGTGTTTCACTGTTTTGCTTGTATGTTGTTTACTTCTATCCTATTTATCGTATGCTGTATAGTGTATACTTCTATATACACTTCCCTCCTTTTCCTCAGACTACTAATGTTTTTAGCAACACCATACTGAACTTCCATCAATGGGGTTTTCATCACGGACTCATGGTAGTCCATTTATCGATGGAATTTATTGTTTTGATTAGGTTAAAATGCTCGTGATGTTTGGCAAGCTTTATTTGGAGCAACCTCGGAAGGTAACTGGTAGCGTAGCATTTGATTTTAATAGCATTTCATGGTCTCAAAATGAATTTTCCACTTCGGGGACTTGGCTGGCAAAGCCCAGCAACAAGAAACGCCATTTGTTAGTTGTTGCTGACTCGCAGTGTCCTATACAACGAATACGTATTCTCGCCGTAAACAAGGTGTAAACAACGATTTCTCGAGAAATCAGACACAAACATGCAGCTTAGGAGAGGCCTCCGTTGTCCACAGTAATACGGAGTACAAACAAATACTTAGTGGTCGTTTGGTTGCCTTTTTAAAACACAAGAATTCTAAATTTTCATGAATTACATTTTATTATTCGGGTTGTTTGGTTGCCCATATTTAACAAAAATGGGGGAATTGGAAATTTCATGGGAAAATGAAATTCCAACTTGGTGGAATTTGCTTACCAACTCCCCCCTCGGTAATTCTGAATTCCCCCATCATCTTTCTTCAAAACTTACAAATTTGCTCCCAAATAATTAGATAGACACTATTATTAAGGGATATAATAGTAATTAAAAATTAAAAATAAGGGAATTGGATGGGTGCAACCAAACAAGATGTTGGAATTTAATTCATGGGAAATCCAAATTCCTTGATGCTTACCAAACAACGTTAAACGAATTCACATGAATTATACACGGGAACTAAATTCATGGGATATGTAACTTTCTGTAGGAATTAAATTCCTACATGAACCAAACGACCATTGAACTCCAATGAAAGTTCATTTATCGTGACTATTGAAATCCGATGAACGTTGGTTAATTTCCCATAAAGTTATATATCCCATGAATTCCTACGTCCATGGTGTTCGTTGGTTAATTTCCGAGTTCAAAGTTGAGAGACTCACTAGTCACTAGAGTCGACAGTGAAGCACTGAAGCAGCATCAACTCCAAAACTGGTGTTCCTTCTCTCTCACACTTCCAACATCCGAAACCAACCAGGTCAGCCCAATTCTCCATTTCCTTTCTCCACATTTTTTAGCTTAAAATCAATAAATCTTCACTAGATGCAACAAATTGTTCCCACGGTGGCGGAGCCGCTCACCAACAACGGCGCGGCGGCGGCGACGGCGTTGGCGGAGAAAGCCATTTTATACCTCCGCCGCCATCCGCATCAACTCCCGTCACTTCTCCCGGAGTTCACCTCAGAAGCGGCGTGTATCTTCCTGCTCAAGTCTCAATCCGACTCTACCCTAACCCTCAACTTCATCGACTGGGCCCACCGCCGCCCCTTTTTCGACCACCGCTCCAAATGCTACGCCCTCCACATCCTCACCCGCTTCCGCCTCTTCAAAACCGCCTTCCCCCTCGCCCAAGACCTCGCCGCCGCCTCCCACCACCACGACCCCTCCGGCCGCCTCGTCTTCCACCACCTCCACTCCTCCCACCACCTCTTCGCCTCCTCCTCCGCCGTCTTCGACCTGTTAATCAAATCTTACTCGTCTCTCCAATTCATCGACAAGGCTCTTTTCACCCTCCGCCTCGCCGTCCACCACGGCTTTATGCCGGGAGTTCTCTCTTACAACTCCCTCCTACACGCTATCACCTCCGCTTCCCGGTCCCGGTCCCCATCCCCGTCTCTGCCTGATTCGCAATTGCATCTTGCTCAACGGCTCTACTATGACATGACAACTCGCCTTGGCATTTCCCCCAATGCATTTACTTTTAATATCTTGATTCGTGCGTTTTGTTCTGCGGGCGATTTGCGTAGGGCGTTAGGGTTCTTTTCTCGTATGCGTTCCCTTGGTTGTCCACCTAATCTTGTATCGTGCAATACACTGCTTGATGCTTTTTTCCGACTAGGTCGCCCTGATGATGCAATTACTCTGTTTCGTTTTATCAAGTTTAACCGCCTTCAACCTAATTTAATCACTTACAATACTTTGATCAACGGATTGTGTCGAGAGGGCAGCATTGATCGAGCCACTGAGGTGCTTGATGATATGAACCGGCATGGTCTTCAACCTGACGATGTCACATTTAATACTCTTGTTCATGCTCATTGTAAGACGGGAAATTTCCACCAAGCGCTTGTTTTGCATTCTCAGATGATGACTAATGGCTTATCTCCCAATGTGTTTACTTATACGTCTTTGATTAATAGCATGTGTAAGGCCGGGAATTTAAGTCGTGCTATGGATTTCTTGGATGAGATGCGAGCTAGAGGGCTTCATCCTAATGAAACTACTTACACCACCTTGATTGATGGCTTTTCCCACCAGGGTCTTCTTGATGAAGCTTATCGTTTATTCGATGAAATGATACAGAGTGGATTTTCACCTTCTATAGTGACTTACAATGCCCTTATTAACGGCCATTGTGTGATGGGGAAGGTAGAGGAGGCTATGCGTTTGGTTCAGGATATGACTGAGAAAGGTGTGGTTCCGGATGTTGTGAGTTATAGTACGATTATATCTGGATTCTGCAAGTGTCTAGAGTTGGACAGAGCATTCCAGGTGAAGCAGCAGATGGTTGCAAGAGGTGTTTTGCCTGATGCTATCACCTATTCGTCTCTCATAAAGGGACTTTGTCAGCACAACAGGCTTGCTGATGCTTGTGCTCTTTTTGAAGAGATGTTACGCCTAGCTTTGCCACCCGATGAATTCACATACACAACACTGATAAATGCCTACTGTGTACAAGGGAATATCAAACAGGCTTTTCATCTGCACGATGAGATGATTCGCAAAGGTCTCCTTCCTGATGCTGTCACTTACAATGTGCTTATAAATGGTCTTAATAAACAGGCTCGTACCAAGGAAGCAAAGAGGCTATTGTTCGAGATGTTTTACGAGGATACTGTCCCTGCTGGCGTTACCTATGACACTCTGATAGAGAGTTGTGGAAATATTGAATTTAAGAGTGCAGCGGCTCTTTTGAAAGGTTTCTGCATGAAGGGCTTGATGAACGAAGCTGATACAGTATTTGAGTCTATGCGTCAGAGAGGCCAAAATGCTACTGAAGCTGTCTACAATGTGCTTGTACATGGCCATTCTAAGTGGGGGAATTCGCCCAAGGCATATGATCTATACAAGGAAATGGTGCATTCTGGTTTGATTCCCCATACAGTGACAGTCATTGCATTAATCAAAGCACTTTTCAAAGAAGAAATGAACAGGGAGCTGGAAGAAGTTGTGGAAATTGTGTTGAGAAGCTGTAAGCTTACTGATGCGGAGCTTGCAAAAGTCCTTGTTGAGGTTAATCTTAAAGAAGGCAACATGGATGCAGTGCTTAATGTTCTTACTGATATGGCATCTAATGGCCTACTTCCAAGCAGTGGGACAAATGCTACTTACTCACGGTGACTTTTTCAGATATGAGCTGTATGCATTAACTGTCGAACTCCAGTAAGCAGGTCGCAAATGCAATATACGAGGTTACATGTTGGTTACATGTGGTGAACGGCTAAGACTTATCTCGTAAGTGGCTGCTGCTGGCAATGCACATCCGAATTTTAGGATGTTGTCATCACCTAATTATATGCTAGGTTTGTAACTGCCCATCTGAGCATTGCACTTTGAATCTTCTGAATCTGATGGCGAATCCTTCCCTCCAATCCTGGTATGTTTTCATATCTTCAAAGCTTAAAGTTCGTTGCATCAGATTATGAGCTGGGAAGTTTAATATATTTCGTGGCTACAATCCAAATAGTTGCATTATATGTTAACTATAGGTTAGCCCCCAAGAACCCTCTTCCCATTGCATATGATAATTCTTGGGATGAAATGAGTAACAAGTCATGCTCCAGAGAAAGGATCTAAGCCTTGGGTAAATGAAGATTTGGATTTTGGATGAGCTCTATAGGAGGGGAAAGTGTTGGGGCTAATATTGCAACACTGAACTTGATGATGATGCTCCTTGACATGTTTAGTGCTTAGTGTCTAACTATTGTTTGTTTTGCTAGAGAGGCTTGCTCCTGAGGAGATATCAAACAACTTGACTGGTTTTGAGCTCAAATGCTGTTACATCTATTGGCATGAACACTGATATACCAGTAAGTATATGTCTGCTCAACCATCTGCATTGTTATTCTCGAATCATTTGGTCAGAAGTGATAGTCCTGCAGAACTTGCGACTTAATGAATCAGTCATAAATTCATAATCATCATATCATGATTCTTTAGTCCAGTAAAATATATCATGACCAATTAATCTGCTGTTAATTAAAGCTTGTTGTTTGGCTATCACCACTAGAAATAATGTATGTATATGTTACAGAAGCAAAATCTTATCGTTACATAATGGTTGGCTCTAGATGAGTAGCATCAGAGTGCAGGCGTATTTGTTATATTTCCAAGTGGTTTAGCCTTTTCCTGCTGATGAATACAGCACCAAATAATTCCATGAGTATATGTTATCTGGCTGATCTATTTAAATATGTCATCCCTTTTGTGGTTATTTACTCAATATATGTTATCGCAAATAGTGCACTGGTCTTTCATCTGTTTTGCAATCAGACCGCAGCCCCCTCATTGGGCCGCATTGCTAAACTTTCAGCCACCTTAGAGCCTCCCAACTGGGAGCTTTAGATTTATTAGTTTTGTCTTTGATATTATAACGCCATAGGCCTACTGATGATATGTCCAAATATTTGCTTCATGGGCTAGAAAATAGTGAATCTAGAATTCATGTGTCCATTATGAGCTTATTTACGTTGCCATCTAACAGTACGTGAGGAGCAGTTGGTGTGTCCTGCCTGGGTGTTTAATTTTGTCCAAATGAAGTTTGTGGGTTTGAGTACTTGTACAATTTCGGAATGGGGATGTAGTTGCTATTCTCAGTTTCCTATGTTTAGTTTTATTGACTCCTTTGGTTCATCTACAAAGAAATTGGGAATTGTCGTATTCCCTCAATCTCAATATGAACTTCGTTCTCCTTTTTACTCAAGTAATAAGGAACTTAGGCGAGAAGAGTGAAGAAGTAACAAGTGGATCACAAATTTTGGAGAGACGATAGAAGAAAACATGTCAAAAATAGATGGAATATCAAAGCGAGAAGTCTAAAAAAGAGATGAGGGTGAAATGTAACAGAGGAGGAATTTTTTTTTATTTATCTTTGGCCAGGGCAGTGAGGACACCTTTACCTCACTGCATACAATAAGAAAACGAAAGTGACACCCGACCTCGCTGCTGGCGCACCTCTCCTAGCTATTGCCCAATTATTCTGGAATAATTTTTTGAAGAGGGACAATTAAACATATTTCTGCTAAGGAGAGTTGGATGGATGATAAAAAAATTCCACTGCATACCCTAGCATGCTTTTCTGTCAAACCCTGTCATGAGATGTGGATTTTGGGCTGTTTTATGAACTCTCATATTCTGTATGCCTCCCACAATGGACTTTAATGAACGTTATGAACATAATGGTCGTAATCTGTTTCCCCAACTGAGATTTATATCTCAGGTGCTTCAACATATTCTCAATTTGTCATAGCTGCTGTTGATAATTGTTAAACTCACTCGACATGAATGAAGTAGATGGTAGAAAGTTCATTTTATGAAGAATAGTTTAACGTACTTGGGTACATCCTTTTTTGTAGAAAATTATGGAGGTTGTCTTTATTGAGAACTGAACGGTGGTGATGGTATGACTAAAATCTTTCTGTGTGGAGCTTTATTATGCTTTTGGTGAGCTGAATTTTCCTAAATTGTGAGTGTAAGTGAACCTTGTTCTCTGCCTGAATGTAGTCAAGCGGAGAACCATCTGCCCAACAAAGGGAAATGGTTCACTACATTGTGGGACACTGCTTCTCTGTAACCATTGATGGCCCTTAAATATGTCTTAGTTACTTGTCTGGAGCTTATCATATGAGTGAGAGATAGTTCACATTTCAATTGAACGTCAGATTGTTCCTATCCATATCTATGTCGTTTTTGAAAAGAATATTGTTTCAGACTTCATTTCACTACAATTTTTTTTTTATTACTACCCTTTCCTTTTTCCTTTATCTCTACTTTATCCTTTTTACCCTTCTCTTTGTTTTATGCTGGCATACATAATTTTTTTTTTTTTTTTTTTAAACTGATTTCATTTCATGGGCTCTAGGTAAATGCTGTACTTCAAGAGGTTTCAATTTAATGGTAACGCTTCAAGCAATTTGTCTCTCAGAGTACAGCAAGAATGGAGGTAATGTTCGTCTTTTAGACTTCTTCTTTGATATGGTTGTCAATGGATATTTTGTGCAAGTCTATATCAATTATCCCTTCTTATGATGTCTGAAAATCCTTCTTCAGAACTGATTGAGAGGGAGTGCAGAGTGTTCATGGAATTGCAGCTGCAAGGATGAATTTCAGAGCAAATGGGCGATCTGAGGTAGGGAATTTCTCTGTTTTTGTGTCTGTGCTGATGTATTTGATATTTTTCTTTTTTCCTTTAACATCTTGTTACTGGAGGACATGCATGGCTGTCTAGCTGTTGTATCTATGTTGAGTTAAGGGGGCAAAAAGGATTGAAGGATTCTCTCAAAAGGTTGATTACAAACCTATGGGCTAGCCCTACCCAGTACCCAGTAAGGCGACCCATCCCAACCCACTATGCCTTTTCAATGGCCCATCCCCCATATATAACCCAACCCTATGTAGGTCTTGCCCTCTGCTTGTAAGCCCTTAGTTAAGCATCCCTTGGTTCACACCCCCTATTGTGTTCGCAATGGTAGATTATCGTAGAAGTTGTTTTGTATTGTGCTATACTGAACAAAAGTGCTGATGGTCACAAGTTCTTTAAATCACAATACTCCTATTCATGTGTGAAGCTGGAAAGATAAGAGGAGTAAAGATAAGGAGAGTAAGTTTATTTGGAAAAGAAGTGAACAACCCTCCCTTTCCGTTGGCTTCGTATTGTGACTTTTTGCCATCCTATCAGCAGCAGCTGTGATTCACCGTGATGGAGTTTGTACAATAAAAAGTCGTAATTTTAAGTAATTTTAAGTGAACAACCCTCCCCCTTCTCCTCACCCCAGGAATCACCGTTGACCCACCCGAATTTCCCCCTAACCGTCTTCTAATACCAACCTTGAGACCGCAGGGGTCGGCCACCACCTTCTCCACCCTTTAGACACCCGGCACCCTCCCCTCCACCCTCATTTTCTCCACACTCTAGGCGGCGACAATGGTGATGGGACGACCATACTACTATACTAGGAGGTCGAGGGAGAGGCAAGAAGTGCTTTACATTGGGCAGGGCGTCGGGAATAAGTGGGTCCGTCAAAGGGTAGGAAATGAGAGATTCGAGAGGCTAGAGAAGGTGTCGTGGGAGCGTAGGGAGGCCATGGTGGTGGGAGATGACGGCCAGGGCGTAATCGGCAGCGGGACGCCGGTCTGATGGTGTTGCCGTGGTTGTCTCCGTTGTAGTGGGTGCTAGGAGTGTGTGGGCCGGTAGTGTTGCTAGAGTAGTTGTAGGTTGCGGGCAGGTGGTGGTGCTAGAGGGAAAGGAGAGGAGGCAGAAGTACGGGGTGGGGAGTTGTGGCCTTGTGGGTGGTTTTTTTCTTTTTTTTTCTTTAAATTTTAATTTTTTTTTTTCTAGTCAAATTTTCGAGGGTCGAGATCAATTTATGAAAATGAACGGTGCAATTTACTCTATTAACAATAGCTACCAAACCTTGGTAGCCATTGTAGAATCACTCATATAGTCATATTTAAGACTATAATGCTAAAAGAATTGCATATGCCACAAAACAGTACTTAATTTCAGCTGGGGAAAATATATGTATTTAGAACTGAGAATTATCTTGCTGTGTTGAGTAACTCAGCTGTTCATGACTTCATTCCACAAGCTTTTTAAATGCTGGAAATATTGATGAAATGGTCAGTCAGAAACCACGCATTTGACGTCTGAGATGGTGCTATCAGAAAATGAAGAGTTTCACCTTTAGGTTTCATAGATCGAAAACAAGAAAAGTTGGTTAAATGTAGAAAGTGTGACTTTAGTAATTAATTTTTTTTTATTTTTTGCATCTATCAATGCTATGGCTGAAGGGGAGCCTTCCCTGGAAGCTTGCGGGGATCCTAGTGTGCACCGAGCTGCCCTTTATCAATGCTATGCCTAGAATCCCCTTACATATTGGTTTGTTAGCACTTTTATTCTGGCTTGGAGCTCAGTGAGGCTCCTTGTCTGCTCGCCTCTCTGTTATGTTTCTGTTCTGGTTCCCTTCTAAAAATAATCTAGGCAAATTTCTCAGTTCCCTTCAGTCGAAGCTGTCGTTTGCTCGGCTTGGCATCTTCTCGAAAGAGAGGTTACTTTATAAGATGAGCATAAATATACAAACCTTCTATTCTACCGCTTACTATGAGCATTGTCCATTTGAAGAGAGGTATTGTCCTAGTATCTCAATTTGACTGAAGTATTGCATTTTATGGGCATTGCTCATATCAGGTAAGACCCTGCTTCATTCATTTGTGAGTTGTGACTTTGTGAGCTATGTTTGTCTGTAACTAGAAAGGTAACTCTTACTTTTTTCTGTTTGGTTTTCTTCATATAGACGAGAGCTGGAGAAGCTATGTGTAAATGTGTTGTTTACCAACTTGTTAGTTTCTAGGAACTTTATGTTTGTTTAAGCGAACTTTTCTATTTCTACTAACTTTGTGTTGCTTAAGTCAACTTATTTGTTTTCTGATAACAACCTTTTTAATGAAGCTCGGTAGTTTTGTTGTGGAAGAATCTCAAACTTTCTAAAATTGCTATATTTTTCATTTCATCTTAAGCAACCTTTCGGCCACATTTTGCCACTGTAAATATATATACTCCAACGTACGTTAGTCTTTGTTCTTTTGGAAGCTTCTTATGCTGAGTTCTGTCAATTTGAATCTCTAATTTTCGTTCCTTTTTGTTAATCTAACTTTCACTATGGTGAATGCAGATTGCAACCGGAATGTATTGGCAGTGTAATAAATAAGAACTATGGAATTTGCTGTAAGTGTCCTTATCTGGGTTGGACCGAGCTTTATTGACTGAGCTGTTGCTTCTCAATGTTAATTTACTTTTCGCCTATCAGGTTGATCGAAACACTTTCCCATTTGCTTGCATTTGCGTTCTCTGAACCTCAGGAGCCAGGAGAACATCAGCAGTCTGAAAGATCTGCCTTAAGATATAAATCAAGACTGATTTTAGACTCAATTTTGAGGCGTGCGCTCAGACATTTTCCGGTCCTGTGTAATACACTAGCTTATAATGCACATATCAGGGACCAATTTTCTGTATGAAATGTCAAATTTGTTTCTGGCATTTCTCCATCATGTTAGGCCTGCAAACGTGACGTTTTCGGCACACTACGGAGTGTTCCTTTCACCATGAATGCCATATTCCACTGATATGAAAAAGAGTGTTCACTTGTTTTAGCAGTATTTCCCAAGCAAAAGAAGTCTCAGGATACTCTGTTGAATACGATTGCCGATGTGCTTGTATGTATGTTGTATCTACCCTTCTCTCCTTTTTTGTACCCGTACGATGTTTCCAGCAACAGCTGACTTTCGAGAACTTGACCTGTTTCTTTCCAACCAATATGGTTCTATTGTGCCCTAGTTTTGATTCTTCAATCTTCATAATTGCAGAACCTTGTAATTTAGAATGCGCCGCGACCTCGTATGTTTACGATCATATATGTCACACCTAGACCTGTCAAACGGGTCGGGCGGGCGGGTTTCGGGTTCGGGTCAGTAAAATACGGGTCGAATACGGGTCGGGTCAAATACGGGTCTAAGTAAATACGGGTCGACTATACGCGGGTTTATACGGGTTCGGGTCGGGTTACGGGTTGACCAACGGGTCAAAAATATATGTTCGCGTCTTTTTTTCCGGTAATTATTATAATCAAATTATTATTTTATTACTATTTTACGAACATTTTATACATTATATTATATAATAATAATAATTTAATTAAATATGCATCTTATATGTCTTAAATTAATCAATTATTATTATTTAATTAATATTTATCTATTTCTTTTTTATTTTTTATTAATATAATATATATTTTGCACAATTCATTTGACCCAACGGGTTGACCCGGTCCGGGTCGGGTTATGACTCAGACATTCGGGTCGTTTTCGGGTTCGGGTCATGTTCGGGTCCGGGTCGAGAAAAACGGGTTATTTCGGGTTATTTCCGGGTCGGGTCCCGGGCGGTTTTTCGGGTCGGGTCAGTTTTTGACAGGTCTAGTCACACCGTCTTAACTACGCATTATGATGTAAGGTATTACGACAGTACGATATCCATTTATTCAATTGTGCTATCATTACGATATACGTTGTATATAAGTATTTCACGACAATAGTACGATATTCATTTACTCACTCGTTATGTCGTGATTTCTACTTTAAAAAAAGTAGTGATAAATTGAGGATGGCTTCAAATTCTCAGGGGAAGGGAGAAAGAAATTCAAAAACACTTGCACCAACCTAAGCAAAAAAGTAGGAGTGGGAATGATGAAAAGATAAAGAGAAGTCTAAGATTAGGTAAGCAAATTTGACTGTTACAACGTAATTGCACCATCAAAAATATATGTGAAGTAGAAGTGAGAAGGGGGAGGTGATCTGCCCCAAAAAGACAGAAACAAGATATGGTACTACTACTCACTACTCTTTGATTGATGATAAAAAAGAGTGAATGTGAAGCTTAAGGTTGGCAATTCACAAATGATATGCAATTCGGAAATTATTGGGTTTTACTCGTTGAAATCTATGATTAGAGATTTCGTCACAAATGAGCCCACATTCATGATTTAGCACCACCCCTTCATACATACAAGAGCTAGTAGTCTTTCAAAACAAAATTTCTATTTGTGAATGTTGAATGCTAATGATTGGGTCTCTTGGCTACATTATCATCACCTTCGCTTCCCCATGCATGTTATTCACATACGTAAATCAAACTAATATTGTGGGTTTGCGATTTTTGGAAATTGGTTTTACTCCTTTCCTATGGTTAAAACATGATATCTTTTAAAAAACGATCATAGGTTAATCGCTTTTCAATAATTATAATTAAACAAACTAAAAAATTGCATCAAACGATCATAGGTTAATCGCATTTATTTCACAAAAAAGTGTCGTAAGGGTCACCCCTAATAGCCTTAACATCTGAGAACGCTAATTGGATTGACTTCTTATAATATTATGTACGCATGAAGAAGACTTGAGAAATAATTTACACAACTCCTCTGACGTTTATGTATCAATACTTGGACATCTGGTATTGGTTATGGCCACAAATATTTCTACAGTTTCAAGCCAATTTTCAACATAATAAGGTAACATACACTATGACTGTATCCCTTACACTCTATTACCGTATATTTTCCCATACATTGAGTCTGATCCTGTGAGTATGTATATGTGTATCAGCTCGATAAGGAATACGTTTCAATTAATAAGTAATGTATTTTTTCCCTTTTAACTGTTTTTTTTTTTTGAGCAATTTTTCCCTTTTAACTGTTGATAAGTACTTTGTGGCTTTGTCGAGGGTCCGTTATGTTGAGATAATCTAGAACTACTTGCCGTAAATACCCAGCTATTAACAGAAGTTTCAAAAAGTAAATCATCTCTAATTTTAAAGAGCTGAGCCAAACATACATGGTTCTAGAATCTAGAGTACCAGATGTCATTATCATCCATTTGATTTCTCATTTTCTAAGGTGGGACGGAGAAAAAAAACATTTGGTGTCATTGGAATTCGAAGCATAAATGTTACTCCCTTCATTTCTTTTGATTCTTTATGTTTGTTTTGAAATTATCTCAAAAATTTAAACCAAACGTAAAGAACAAAAAAAGGTGTAATATTATGTTATATTGCACTATTGTAGTATGCTGAAATCTCAATCTGTGTTTAATTATACATTCAAAACGAACGTTTATTAAACAATTAGATTTATGAGGATTAAGATTGACCTAGAGGTTAGGAAGGAGTCAATCTTCCTGGGGGATTATTGTTCTAGGTTTAAATTCTCAATTTCTCATACCCCTCACACCTACTATGTTTTTTTTTATACAAAGTAGCAACTAATTAACGCTACAGGGGTGAGATATGAGGATTTGAACCCGGAACAATCCGTGTATTTATTAATAATTGAAGATATTCATGCATTCCATTTCATTTTTATGAGAGAATTCCAAGTTACTTCTCATTTGAATGAGACAGTAAAAAAAAAAAACACAGTGAATTTACTTAGGTAAGAAATAAACGACATGCTCCTCTGATCTTCCTCGGTCCCCAAGGTAAGGAGGGACGCACTTTCAACTTGACACCCAAAAAACGTGTTTCTACAATGGTTGTATATGCGTTGAAAACGTGTTAGTTTGTTCAAACAGTGGAATGTGAAAGAATCAATTCCGGTTAATCAAGTTTTATTCATTTTTAACTCCAAAAGTCTATTGTTAAACCACGATCGGGCCTGGGCCGCACCCGCACGGAGGAGAGAGACTCCACGTCATAGACCGATGGAGGTTCCAACCTAAAACCAATTGGCAATAGGTGGAGTAACTCCTTGGTTTATAAACATGTGTTATTCACTTCAACACTCCCCCTCACATGTGAGTTCCCTTTTACTAGCAGACTGGGTTTAGGGGCTAGCCGGGGCTCTTCTAGCTCTCTTCGGCTCCCTTCTTATCTTGCCCATCTGCGCAGACTGGACCTTCACAAGCTCACCGGGGCTCTTCTGGCTCTCTTCGGTAGGCATCGCAAACCGGGGCTCTCCTAGCTCTCTTCGGTTGCGTCAACTTGGTCCATCTGCATACGAGCCCAGTTTATCTTCTGGAGTCCCAGGTCTTCAACCATGAGCTCTGATACCATGTTAAACCACGATCGGGCCTGGGCCGCACCCGCACGGAGGAGAGAGACTCCACGTCATAGACCGAAGGAGGTTCCAACCTAAAACCAATTGGCAATAGGTGGAGTAACTCCTTGGTTTATAAACATGTCAACTCTCTCCTCTTTTTCCAATGTGGGACACTCACATGTGTTATTCACTTCAACATCTATAAAAGGGGTGTGACACTGTGGCAGGGCAATTTGGTTCAATACTACCCAGATATAATTAATTTTGAGGGGACTTGCGTTTCCGCAAGTACGTACGAGCTTCGGCATCGTGTTTTAATTTGGACCGAATCTTGTAATACTGTGTTTGGAGTTTTCTGATTGTTTGTAGTTCGAAACTAAACCAAACATAAACAATCTAAAGTAGGGAGCGAGGAGAATAGAACCAAAAGTAAAAAGGTCCCTGCGACGAGCCAGGCCGGAGAATGAAATAGAGAATATCCCTTGTGGGATTGTAAAGGAAAGGTTCTCATGGCTTTTGGCTTTTGCCACATAGTTGTGTTATGCTCACTTTAGTACTATGATAGTGATAAACGTAGCCAATTGCAGACATGCATGCTGGTTGCGTTGATAATGCACAAATGCTACTACAAGTATGATTGTACATGAATTTTTCAGGCATGCAAGTTGTATACATTATATTGAGCAGTATATCACACACACCCCAATCTACAATGTGCAAATTTTGAGTCATAAGTCCAAGTGGAGTAATTATTGTGAATTTTCCAGGATTCTACAATCTATTTGGGAAAGTGCGTGGCCCTCTACTTGATTCATATATTAAAAATAACACGATTAAAAAGAAAAAAAAACATGCATTATGAATTACTAGACATGCATGCATGCATGGTAGAATGCTCCCAGTTTTTAAAGTCCTAGCTATAGTTTTGAGATCATACGACATTAATACATACCCATCCTTTAATTTCATTCTTAATACATAGTTTGTTTTTATGTTGTAAGAACATGATCTCAATCAACACTTCTAAAGTTCTAATTAGTAAACTAAATGGTTATGCACCTTGCATAACATTGATGGTTAATATGCTTCCTTATGCAGTCACCAGTAGAGCAGAATGTATACATTAAGATATACATACTCGTACAGTCGTACTCCGTACAGATCGACATGTTGTAACTCTATCTCCATTACCCTGCACTTTTAAGCCCCTACGTGCAAGTAACTTATACTCAAATCAGATCAGAGGTGATAAATTTGGTTTCCCGTGAACTTAAAGAATTACCAACGCATATCTAATCAAAAGGTATGTATTCGGCTATGTTTGGTTGCACTAACTGTTTGAGTAGCAACTTGTAGCTGTTTTAGTAGCAGCTAGCAACAGAGCAAGAACCCCGTGGATAGACTAGCTAGCTAAAATTTACTTGAAATGCAGAGAGCTCGGGACGGAACTCCATGTAGTGTAGACGTTGTTAACAGGAATCACAATATGGTGGCGGATCTCTTGGCAAAGTAAGCGAGAGCGACTCTTCAATTCCACAAACTCCCTTACAGACTACTGATGAGTTTAATCATGTCGAATTCAAGTGGGGATTTCCGAAATCCCTGGCCGGCCTCTCCTCTTTCTTTGATGAAAATCTTGTTATTTTGCCTCTAACGGAGGATGTAATAGACAATAAGTAGTAGTAGCATTTTCGTCTTTGTACCAAAAAAAAAAGCAACACTAGCAAGTAGATGTTAGCTCTAAAAGTAGCAATTGATTATCTTAGACGTGGTCGACATAAGTAGCTGTTGAATTAGTTATTAAAACTATATAGAACATAAGAAAATAAAATAGAAATGCTAGTATTTTACCTCAAATGTTAATTTGAGGAGCGTTTCCCAAATGATAGATAAAATAATGCTAACTGCTACTGCTACTTGAATTATGTTTGCCAAACAAGTACATTAGTAGTTTGACATGGTCATGGTCAAAATAATGCATGTACTGCCAAAAAATGGCGGAAATGCTACTTTCTACTTCTACTCAAGACTGTTAATTTAGTTTCAACTCAGACTTTTATTTAAGTTTCATACCCTAATCTATACTCAAAGTGTCAATATAATATTATTTATCAATAATTACTTCGGAAATTTTCAATATTAATTATCAATAATTACGTACTTAAGGAGGGCTAGTTTGACGATACTAGATTATTACAAGGTTAGCCTTGTCTAAATGAAGAACATATCACAAGTGATCAAATTCAGCACTGTATATATGGAGTCCTAATACATACAAGTGTCAGTAGCGGGACGTTCTGTCAATCGGGGAAGGTTTTTGGTGACAACACCCGGAGATAATTGTATATGTCACTAGTTGCCTAGCTAATAATTAAAACACTATTTCCCCTCAAAAAAATAATTAAGACACTATTACTTGAGATATAGATATAGTTGGTGACACAATTAGCAGAGAGATGTAGCTATGCTAATGAGCACTAGTAAAATTTAATGGGAGATCGATCGATCGATCTAATAAAAACAATTGATCACGTACAACTTTGGGTCTTGCTTTTGATCTTGCGTTATGATCAACATCGCTACCACATAAAGAGGCCTACCTTTTCTTTCTTAGCTAACTTATCTCAACTTATCCTCTTTAAAGTGATTTTCGCAATAAATCACGTCAAGTTGTTTGCACTTCTTTTATATTATGATTTATGATGATCACCATGAATTATTTTACAAGCCACTGTCATTTTCAATTTGATCGCCATGCATATATACATGCAATACATTATTAATTTCCAAGATCCATGCATGTCGGAATTCTCATTTGCGGATTAATATATAAAGTACTCGGTACAATTACCATTAGGCAGTGACGGACCTAGAAATAATGTAATTTGTTATCGAACGGAGAAACATGATCTTGCAACTAAAATGAACTTGAAATATATATTATGCTCAGGAAATACAATTGCATTACATTCTGAGTAAAGGAAATTACAAGTTGATCTTATTGATCAAGGGCTTAATTGAGATGTACTAATAATTATATGATTGCAACAAAATTACAAAGATTTTAGTTATGTCTTCAAATCAAAGTTGAAGTGAAAAAAGGGAAATTTAAAGTGGTTGAGACAAAAAAGATGAAAAATGTTGGAGAGAGGAGAGTGATACAATTGGAGAGTATTTTTGAAATTTTGGTGAACTAACTCTCCATGAATGCAAGGTACACATGATGTTCTTTACCATGTACGTACAAGTATACGTCCATGCAAAGTTATTTATGTACTGCGCCACAAATAATCTTCTTACACAGCAACAGCAATTGGAGTTGGAGTATGATTCAATCCGTTGTTGATGATGTGAGGAGGAGTGTTGATCACGCTAAAGTTCGGGATTTCGATGGGGAAACCTCCGTCGTTTGTAGGGCCACTCTTAGGGTGTGTTTTCACTGGTTCAAGGATGAATTCGTCGTTGGAGATGTCTTTTTTACCAATGGGTAGTTCATCTTCAATTGGCTTTGCGTTTCTGTAGATGGCGTATAGGATCATTTGCAAGATTCCGAAGCTGAATCCAAGAATGTTGGGGACCTAATCAAGTGAAAAAAAGAAACACATGTTAGGGTTTGTATGATTATTTTCATGGGAGATAATGTATGTAGGTTATGTATGTTAGCTAGGGTTGCGTGTTATAAAAGTCTTACCGCGACATAGTAGTCATGCTTGAATAGACCGTAGAAGAACCACACAACGGCACTGATAGTAAGGAAGAATGAGAGGAAGAAAGGCATGTACTTGACACTCTTTGTGCGGATAACTTTCCTCTGTAGAGAAAATAAAGTTTACAAGATTAATAATAATCGAAAATGTAAAGACACCGAAATAAATAAAGTAGAGATATACACACGTCACACAATGTTTTTATTTAAGATCTATAGAATTATTGTATGATGGTAACTAGTTTCTTTTAGTAAAGTGCTTACCATAACACCTAGAGGAGCCACGAAGACGCTCAATGAGAAGACAAGGCAGATCCATCCAAGTATGGTGAGACGAGCAGCAGTTGTCTTAGCAATCACCAAAGTGAAGAAGACGATAACGCCGAAGCCAAACACATTGAATAGGAGTAGCATCTTCACAGTATTGATCTGCACAATATTTTCATAAACATATGTAATTTGATTAGCATACATTATTAATTTCATAACAAATTAAAATCGATCATCGTATGATCCGGATTTTAGGCATTTTGATAATTGTACGTACCCTAGTTTGCTTGTTGGCAAAGGTGAGGAAAATGGCAAGGTAAATGGTTTCTATGAAGACGCCAAATGTGTTGATTGTGACGAGAAAGATCACGTCAGTTTTGATGAAGGCATAGAACAGCCAAAGCACTGCACTGAAGAATGCCACCACATATGGGATACTTTGGAACTCTTCAGTTGATTTCTTCTTATAAATCCGATAAAATGTCGGGCTGAAATAATAAAACAAGTCATGTTAATTATACGTTAATTATTAGAATGATAAAGACATGGTTAATTATTCGATTCAATCATGCATACTAAAGAAGGATAGACGTAGAAACTTACATTGGTGAAAGGAAAACCGCGAAGGAGATCGTGTTACCTATGTGTAGACAAATATAAAAGAAAAGAAAGAGTTAATTTTAAATAAAGATATCAATTAGACAATTACATGAATCATATGTTAAACATCATTATTTGTTTTGTCTTTATTACGACCCACGTACGAGTGGATTCGTATGTTGTTGTCAGGTTTAACCAAATGATTGCAAAAGTGTCATTAAACAATTATTATAGTACTTATGTGTAGGACTCTCTTTTAACGCACTAACTTATGTTTTATTGAAGATAAAATAATTAGACCAAACTCCACATTATGATTAAGTATGTCTTCCTAGCTCTTTTGTGAACAAAAATTAAGATATTACGACTTAGTGTAGTTACTATGCATAGAAGGGAAATGAAGATATTAATCACCAAAGCCGAATATATATGTAATATATAGTACCCTAGTTAGAATAAGCTAGCTAGACTAATTAAGAATGACAAGGATCGCCCAAACATATCATTAATACTATGCTAAGACCGTAGATTGCCTGAATTACGCTCTTCGGAAAAACAAAAAATTGTATATCGAGAATATATATTACCTAGGAGACCGAAGATGGTAACCCATGGAAGGTTTTCAAAGACGTGAGAAAAAGTCATGATTAATCTCTTGTATTTTTTTTGTTGAGAATTTCTCTCTTTCTTCTTAGTAGAGCAAAGCTAGAAGATCTTACTCTCTCTTTAGGTGTATGTTTATAAGAGAAATGTGTTTTGGACGAGATAGTAAGAGGTGGCAAGAGGCCTATATATAGTGGAGAAAAAGTAACAAAAACACCACAACCTATGCATGCATTAACACTTGATATTATTTGATAAGAACCAATGCAATAAAACAGTGTATTGGCTTAGGATATGATTTTGTGGTGTAAAATTTTGCAAACATCTTTATTTTTTATTTCATTTATTTTACTTATTTATATAACTTTTTTTGTTTTGCAATATGTATGTAATATTAATGCTTTTTCTTTTTCTAGTTGTTCCTCTCAATAAGACTTTTTACGTAATCACTACTAGCTCATCTCTGGCATGCACCAACCTTAGCCAAATTATTTTGGTTTTTCTTTTATTTCGAAATTTACTTATGGTATACATTGCTCATATTTGCATATTATGATCATTTTTGGTTATTATTGAGCCCATGCCACCTTCTAATCTTCTTCTCCTACTTGTAAATACTACCCTTACTTGGCTAGGGCTTCATGGGCCGTGGGACCCAAATCCGATGTGTCACCCACCAAGTGGTTTAAGGCATACAACCCATAAGTTTCTTCAATTGTGTAGGTTTTGATATGAAGCCTTTTGATGACTTCTAACTAATATGTCTTCAATTGGAAAATGCCCATTATTATTTTGAGGCCAATTGCCTGATATTCCATCCGTTTCAGTGATTTGTTTACGTCAGATTTAAATATGTGAAAGGAAATCCTACCAAACGTGAAGAATTGAAAAAAAGCAAGAATGGGTATAGATCAGTTATTGTAAAATGTTGGGTTTTAGGGAGGTTTTAATCACTTAGCTTGTATTACTCATAATGAAGCAATTCGGTTGCAATGCCTAAATTTAGGATTTCAAAACTACAAGCAAAGACTTAGATTAAATAAGTAGTACAAGTTATCAGTTAGTTAATTTCTTGGACGCGACGGGGCGTTTACGTGATAATAATTAATTACCTATGACTCAAAACTAATTAATCTCATTTGAAGTTAATCTCATTTGAAGTTAGTATAGAATTTGTTTACTTCAGCCTATATAGAATTCTTCGTATAATTGGATATTGTAGCATTGTCGTCGCTCATTTGATATTTTGATATATCAAATTCGTGAAAATATTCGATCCACTTTACTGCATTATCTATGCTCGAAAAACCAGGAATGTATCAATATAGGCTTTATTGACCGTAGTTTTACTTTAACGTACCTGCATCACAGTTATCAAGATTGCACGGAGGGGATCAATGACGTGTAATCGCAAAATGGGGAAATGGTGAAATTGGGGTTAAAAAAGGTGAGAGAATCCAACAGTGTAGGAGCAACGACTAAAATAAATGACCTCAAATTTTGGGTAAATTTTGCCAAATTAAGAAACATACACTTGCACCTTGTCAACTTGACCTATAAAGCTCCCAATGTGTTGGGATCATCTAGAGTTGAAAATGAACTCTACTTGGTAGAGTATGCCTAAAAAGGCAAGAATAAGTTTTTTAACAATTTATTTGTGACCCTCAAAATTCTTTATTTTTTGTCTTATTACTTGTTTTGGTAAACTCTACCAACTCTACCAAAAACAAACTCTAGAGGATCCTTACCCGCTCCCAATGTTCTCAACTTGAGGTACCCCAGTTTTAATTATCAAAAAAAAAAAAAAAAGGTACCCCATTTTTGGCGCGCTTTGGAATCCTAGGACTAACGGTCACTGCCCTCCTTAAAGAACAAGGACGGAGCCACGTAATTTCGCTCTTTCTAGAAAACCCTCGTTACATATTAAGGGCAACTCTTACTTTCTCTTCACCTTTTCTTTTGAATTCTGTATATACGTTATATTCTGGTAATATAGAGTTCGTAACTTTTGCTCTCACACTTGTACTGTTTTGGAAAAAGGATTTTGGGAGGGATCTAGCTAATTTGTTTGTCGTAATAATCATTTGTGTGTTGTTAGTATCGACAGATTCTTTGATTTAGGTATGACTTTTTCTCTCATCTTATGATTTATAATTAATCTCACGCTTTTTCAAAAAGAAAAAAAAAAGTAATAACAATTGTAGACTTGTAGTATCTTTTATTGAATGATTCTTTTTTACTGTATGTGGTGACGTTTATTAAAATGAAAATGGCGTGAGAACAATTACTTGCCTGGTCAAGTGGCATGTGAAAATTTTGTATGTAGTTTTAGCATGTTTCACCTTGGGAATACAACATTTATATAGAGTAAGAAGTTCTTATTACGTACATAGCATGCATATATATTGTGGTACTAGAAGTGGTAGCTAGTTCAATATTTTTAGCAATATACTTGAGTAATTGGCCGGCAATAGGTTAAATGTGAGCAAAGCCGCGATAGAGATCAGAGAGGGTTAATTAATTAGCTAGACATTATTGTGAAATCAACCTCTGTTTATCGTTAGTGGACCATTTATGTTCAAATATAACTAGAAAAACGCTAAATCAATTGCCCAAAAGGTCATAATCGAGTAGCTTTAATTTGGATGGTCGGAGATCCCGGAATTTCCAGGCATTGCCAATGAGCAATTAGCAACATAAAGTACTAGTAATAACATAGAAGATGATGTGAAAAAAGAGGGAATCCATAATTCCATTAGCACGATTTGTGGCAATTTGCGATAGTACTAGTAAGATATTAAGTTGGAAATGATTTGTAATATGAGTATGGAATTGTGGTACGTCGTCTTGGGACCGGAATGATCAAATCATGCAACGTACACGTCACTTTAAAATATATGGCTAATAATAAATAAGGATCGGAGGAGGGCGCAAGATGGCAGCACCTATGATCAGGTCTTTAGAAGTGGGCTCCTTTAAACTTTGATCATCACCCTTCAAATCTTCCCATCGACTAAGCTCATCAAAAGAGCCATTCCCATTTACATCTAGATAATGTTTTTTAAAAAGCATATTGTCTTTGATCCTATTTTCTCTTTTAATTACTAGTGTTTTTGTTTTGTGGGAGTCACATTTTTGGACTTTGAACACTACTAATTATAAGATCTAATAATTCGAAATTGCTCTTACAATATTATCTTGCCTATAGGTGTAAACGAGCTGATTTGAGCTCGTCATCCCTACCTCAACTTTGTAGTCTTAACTCGGAGTTCAGGCTCGCTCAACCAGAAATTAAACTCAACTAAAACAAAACTAAATAAAAAGATTGCGCTCAGGCTTAAGCTCGTGGTCGATTTATATTTTTTTAGTTCTTATTTTATCTTAATAATCAAATCTCACCTATTTTGAAATATATAACATTAACTTATAAAAATAAATTTAACACATAAATTTGAGCCTAAAATGAGCTAATATTACGGACAGGGGTGGACCACTACTTGAGCTCGAGCTTGGTTTGAATAAACTCGAGTCGTGCTTTGACCAAATCGATTCATTCCGAGAGTTTGGCAAACAAGCTCGATTAATTTACTACGCCGTATCATAAAGCTAGCTATGATAATATCTTATGTACTCTATTAGTTTTCCGAGCAAAGATATAAGAATTTTGGTTGAAACTATATATTAGTTGTAAATCTTCTGATAAATATATATGTCATTACACCACGCTATATATTTGCTAAGCAAAGTCATGAGTTTTACCTTGATAATTAACTAGTCTGGTAATTATTTTATTGTTATACTGTTTTCCCTAATGTGGTTTCTATATGATTAATTTTCTTTTTTTGAATGACAGATGATCTTATAATGCAAATAGGTTTAAATAAACTCTAGTGATTGATAACATCAACCTTATACTAAATTACATCACTAGAATATTAGTTTTTAGAACGAGCCAAATTTTAAAGGTCTAATCATAAGTCACTTAAATTGTCTTATTAATAACACGTACGGATTTACTAAAGCAATGAAAATTTTACCACCATCACATTAATAAATTTGCTATCACATTACCAATTTATTCACAATATAATTCAACATAACCACTAATGAGATATATTCCACATTGGTACCAAACAATTTTTTTTTTGTCTACACATTAAACCTCTAGATAGTAGAATCCAATAATGACATTATCTACTAATTTGTGGAGCTTAATTAAATGAGTAAATGAAAGGAGAATCTTAGTTGACAATATTCAAGCAAATAATAAGAATGCGTCCCACCAATATATTTGGGGGAGGTTGTCTCCTCTAGCAAAATAATAAGCATTCTTTTTAAAGAGGTAGGTGGGGGAAATGAGATTATGGGAGCCCTATCCTTATCTATATATCTCTCTCTAAATAATAATGGAAGTGCCTTTTTTATGAAATTGGACGATGTCCAATCTTATTGCTAATACTATTATTTCGACACTAGTAGTGTTGAGTGATTATGTTCGAAAGAAAGATCATTAAGCACGATGACTATAAGGGTGCAATACATGATATAAGCAATGTCGTGAAAAAGAGAAAACTCACTTGCTCGAAATTTAATCATGCGTATAATCTCATGCTTTTTTCTTTATAGTTTTTGTACGGATAGTCAAGAGTGGTTAACTAGTAGTGTTAAGAATAATGATTGGACCCTTTTTGTTTATATGATAATAGATTGATTATTAATGCAATAGCAACATATTAAAAGAGAAAAGTGTTGAATTCTTATCATTACCTGGCCTATATTGTTAGTGAGGTTGATCTATAAATGTATGTATTTTAGGAAATAGTCTTGTTAGTGTGTTCATGATAAACTTGTATTGGAAACCTCAATCTGTATCATATCTTGTCGTAGGGACGACGTAGTCACGTAGGGTTAGTTTTGGTCATATTATTGACACTCAGACCTCGACATTTTATATTTTTAATGTAATTATTTCTATTACATTATAACGCCCCATATCAAGAGCTCTATAATTTACATACGTTATTTAATTTGGTCTGTGTCTCTGTGATTTGAGTTCAATTTTGTCACATAGGGCACTAAAGATTTAATTTTCCATGCATTTTGCGCCAAAGTGTACAAGAATAACGTTGTCGCTTGAAATTATCAACCAACAACTTGATAGTGTAGTAGTGTTTCTTCAAGCGAGAAGTCAAATTACTTGTTTTATTGAAATTCAAAGGGCTGCTTTTCAAGAGATTTCTTTTACCAAATGTTGGATCTTCTAATTGGTTAAGTATATTAGCTTGTCAATTTGTCTATTTAGGAATCCTTTTGCCAACACCCTTTACTACAAACCCAAACTCCCAAACACAAAAAAGGCATACGCTTATACCTTTTTTTTCTTACCATTTACTACACTCGTTATTTTTTTTTTTTTTTGAAATAGTAGTTACTGCTATAGATACCTATTTTTTAATCTCTCTTTAGACCTTTAACATATCATTATCTAATATAAATTAAAAAAAGAAAAAAGAATTTGCCCGTGGTCTAGAGGTAGTTAATCCAAATATCAATAATAACACTGACATATCTTCGGTTGGAAAGGAAGGGTAAATGTATAGTTATATACTATTCCGTAGTACGGTAATTAAAAGGTTCATTCTGAAATATATTTTGACATGTTTCGAGGGTCAAACAACGTTGGTAATATAGTTCTGAACTTCTGATCAATAAAGTATTTTTTTTCTTTGTATAGAGTGATCGAGCTCATACTACAATCCCTAATATAGTCTATATTCGCCCCTACGACACACATTTTCATCTATAGAAGACGTGTAACGTATAATTGGTGACAATGATTGTTGATGTGAACAAATGTAATTCTTATAAGATTGCCATATGTAAAAGCGAGTTCAATTATACTAGCTTAGCTAGAGTTTGGCTCATATAGCATCTCTCTTTTTTACGTACATTACCATGCATGCATGTTAAGAGATCGAAATGTTAGACAGGTGGCACCGGCCATGACGAGTTTTCAGATATTATTATGAGCAATTTGGAAAGTGCATCCAATTTAGAATTCATTAATTTTTCCAGATATTTGGAAAGAAGAAGTAGTGCACATTATTATTGTGTAATAATGGAGATATTTTAAAATTCTATTTATAGTAGTGGATGTTGTAGTAGGTCATGAGAAATGTACAAGCAATTTTGGCCTATTTAGGAGCACCAAAATGATCATGCATGATCGATAGATAAGGGTATCGGACATTGCTTTAATACGAAAACTGACCACTCCTTAGTAAATCTAAGGTAATGTCGTTCTCCCCATTCTGTAGGACGTTGTTTTTGCCATGATTATGAAATGAAGAATTCGAAAAGTCATATAATGCATGCATAGATTTATTAAAGTCGTTGAGTCTGAATAATTGGTGCGTAAACTATATCATACACCATAGATAAATTAACGATGAGTATGATGCACTATTCTCATAAGAGTGGACGCATGTTGCATTGGTTACAATTGTCTAATATGATTACATATCTAACTAGCTAACAATATTTATATATCTAATCTCGATCTGATAGTGATTTCAAGGGTAGTACTATTGTCTAAGATGTGCCCAAATAATAGGGGAAGCTTAATTATATTCGACAATTCTTCACAAAAGAAATAACTCTATTATTTGCTTTTCAACAATTTCAGAAAAATACCAATACTAGTTTAGTTGAAAATAAGAAATATAATGGATTTAAATGTTGCATGCAATAACTAGATTCTCGTTTCCACATAGTTCTTTTGTTTTTATGATGAAATGAAGACCTTGAAGCGTCATTTTTCTATATCCACATGGGCCAATATATTGGGTAAAATAAAAGAGTCTGATAAACAAAGAAACGGGCATACTATTATTATTACGAAAATACTAGGAGTTTATATGTAGGACAAGTGAAAAAGTGTCTATAGCTAATTTGTAGTAAAAATAATTAAAGGTGCAGTAAATTTTGTTGTATAATTTGGCAAATGATGGATTAAAATGAAAGAGAGACAATCAAGGGTCCTTGATTTTGGAATTAAATCAATTCAATTCTTTCAATTGATGGATCCGTAACAATGTTAATTTTACTACAAATGTCATACATTTACTGCAAATACGTTGAATTTACTACATAACCATATTTTTTTACTGCATGCCATCTTTAATTTACCACACACTTCTTTTTGAGTCGGCGGAACAATCCCTTCTTCTTTTTGAGTAGGCGAAACCATTCCTTCTTCGGTTTGAGTCAGCGGAACCGTTCTGTTTTGCTTCTTCTCCACATTCGGAACCGGCGACCCCTTAATTTGTCTATGATTTTATCAACTGATATTTGTATATAGAAAAATCTCCTTATTTCTTCATCGCGGGTTCTCGCGTAATTTTCTTGAAAAGATATTATATCACCGTGGGAAACTGTAAAATGACTAATTTTTACTATTCCATTATTCACACACACTTTTCGATAGGCGCGCCTAGGCGCGGAGCATTTTCGGGGACTAGTCTCCTTTTTCTTGAAAAAAAGCTTTCCTTTATTGCCTTACCCTATAGTTGGGCTAAGCTATTTCATAACCTTTTTTCTTAGCGGAGCGCTAAGAAAGTGAAAACGTTATCACTATACGAAATGAGACAGAGCGGCTAACTTGATTATGTTATAGACAATTTTGCTAATGTCTACATATAATATAGACTCATAGAATCATCCTTATTATTATTATTATTATTTCGTAATAAACTCAATTGCTCTCGTTGATAAATTGGGGCTTGGTTGAACCTAATTAAGGGGTACATACCATGCATCCTTTATAAGCAATTGCCAAGCCTAGACAAAATGCAATATACGGTCGAGCACTAATTAATGACATCAATGAATGATGATCAATGTGTTATACTACTCTCTTCGTTATTAGAAGTAGCCAAACAGGTATGTGGACATGATGATTATGAGATCAACCTGTTTAAAAGTTGTCTCGTCTTTAAATCTTTATATCGCTTTTCCATATAGTTCTAATACTACAGTATTATTGTTGCTTGCTGCTCGTCTACATGGCAAAACAATTATATACGAAAAACTCATCCGTAGCATGATAGTGATACCAGTCACATACTCTGATTGCCGCATGGGCAGTGCGCGTACCTGGAATCTTGGCGTATATTTGGTGTTTCTCAGCTCGTAGGTGGAACTAGATAATGTGAGAAGAGAAGATCGCGGGGAAAAGAAAAGACGCCAAAATATTTGGTGCACAAAACAAAGCGAATGAGTACATTGTACACTAACTCACTAACAGGTAGCCCTTGCTAATAATTTGGAACCCTCTTTTTGGCCTTTTTGGTATTTGGAGCACTAACCAATAAATGAGTGATACTCGTACAATACATATAGCTGTTTTTTTTTTTTTTTTTGAGAAACAATACATATAGCTGTTAGCACTTCCTTAAAGCACAAAGTCATTTGGTCCTCTTGCCCTTCATGGGCTTTATTACATAATTGAACTTCAAAGTTGGGAAAATATTTTATGGGTCTTTCTATAGAGTGCCCATGGGCACTCTATAAGAATGATGGACACTCTATAAGAATGATTAAATTTAACATTTTCCAACAAAAATTTAATGCACTTTATGATAAACTAATTAATATAATTAAGTAATCATCTTGCTCCCATATACAAAAAAAACACCTTCACCATTATGGTTGTGACGCCTACAACCACGCACGACTTCGTTCATCAACAATTACGCCGCCATCAAACTTTCAAACAAAAACTTTTCCAGCGGCTTCGCCGCCGGAATTTAAAGACACCCTAAAACCCAACTACTAAACCCGTATGTGATGTGATTATAAAGCAAAATTATTTTAAGGTTGCTGAAAAAGGGTTTAGGGTTGGGTTTCCCGGCGCCGCTACCGCGGCACCGGAAAACACCAACCCTAAACCCTTTTCCGGTGGGAGTTTTTTTTTTTTTTTTTTTTATTGAACAAAGATCAACATTAACATAAAAAAATTACATTAAAATTTAATGAAAATTAAAAACACTAGTAGCATTTATTGTTGTTTTTCTTGAAAATGGTAGAAATAATAATTGTTATAGAGTGCCCATGGGCACTTTTTAGAAAAACCCATATTTTATTGTTAATTCTTGGAGTACTTCTTTGTATTGGTTTTTTTCCAAGAAAAAATAACAAAAATCGATGACATATATATTACATTTATCGGCACAACTTTAGGACTAAAGAAATGTGTACAGATGATATTTAGTTAGATACATTTGCAGAAGCCAAAAATTAAGATATTAACTTACGGTGATAAAAAAAATAGTGTACGATCGTATTAAGAAAATATACCTTAAGGTGTCGTTTGGATACCCTCAAAAACTGTAGGAATTTTATTTTCCTGGGAATTGAATTATCTTGAGTTGTTTGGTTACCATAAAGTGTAGGAATTGGAAATTCTCGGGCATTTCCAATTCCTCCAAAGTGTGGGAATTTAATTACCTAGGGGGGGCTTGGTAAGTAGAAATTCCCATGGTAATTCAATTCCCTTGTTCATCCAAACAAATTTCCCCAATTCCCATACTTTCTTAATTCCTAGGATTTGCAAACACATGGGAATTCCGACTTCCCGAGTGTATCCAAACGACACCTAAGTTTTGAGAATTTTATGTATCATCACTAAAGTGAAATATGTCACAAAAGACCTCTTTAAATTATCCTGACTATTTGGATTAAGTCATAAGAGCATCTCCAATGGTAACAAAACTTTGTAGTTTAGCTTGCATTGTTAGGCCGCTAACGTAATCAGGTTATACCATTGGAGAGAATTTGCAAGCTGCTTACATCACGAATTGTGTGGGCAACGTAGCCTCCCCAAGTTACGTAACTTGGATATTAAAAAAAGAAAAAATAAATTGACGTGTCCAAAATTAATGTAAAAATCTTTTTATTTTATTTTTACAAAACTACATCCCATGTAGCTTGCCATTGGAGTAATTTTGGATTTTTGTTTGCCAAAACCCTCTCTCCGACACGTAACAGATCAGATTGCAGAACTGCGTTCCTTCAGGTTTGTGATCAAGATGATGGACCCGAGGAATTAGAACATACTAAAAGTTGGAACTTGCAAATCCTCCAATTAGAAAGAATGCATTATTCTCGATCGGTAGTCGTTTGATTGCACGCATACAAGACTTAAGAATTCCCTTATTGCAGCACCACTTCTTGCAAAACAGAAATTCATGTGATTTTCTCAAACTTTTTTGGTTGAATGTATGTACGTAGGAAGTAAATTACATGGGAATTGTCAATGCAAATATCAAAGGGTAGCTACTAGCTAGCTACATGAGTTAGCCGATTCCTCAAAATCCGTGCGAATATGATTTTGTTTGACAGCCAAACAATAACCATCATATTAACTTAGCTATGTTTATGTTTTATTGTTCTTTTTAAGTCACCTAAACATACAAATGAAGAATCTACAGTGTTGCATTATGTTAAACCGTGATCATTACAGTTTACTATGCCGATTTACTATATTTATAAAATTTCAAAATAACATTAAAACTCAAATACGTACATCATGCACAAGATATACATAAGCAAAACAGTAATCAAAACCAAATTCCAAACAAACAAAGACCAAGTAGATCGAGTATTCGAGTACACCTTATTACTTACATACGTGATGAACGTCTCAAAACTCTCTTGAACACCAAAACGGTACAAAAAAGCATGAAGACACTTTCACGTAAATTCTGATCTGGTTCAATGTTTTTCCTTTATTTTCCAATTGTTAAGGGTTTGTTTTTCCTTTTAATTATTTGGAGGGATTAAAGGGAGTGGACATTTGGTATGTGAAGGACAATCACTCTAATCGATCTAACTTCCTATTTCTTTTAAGGTGGCCTCCTTTGCCCTTTTGGCGGCTTTCCGGCCTTTCTCCCTACTCTTTTGCTCTTTTCCATACCATTTGCATTCTCTGCTTTTTATATCACCATCCTTATTCTTTGTCATTTTCTATACGTATGTTACGTATAATTTGAACTCCAAATACTCGTTTTCGTTAAAATCCCCGTATTATTCAACTACAATCTTTTGGTGAGATTCGATTTAGACTCGATCTATCTGTTCACTATCACACTAGCTAGAAAATACAGTAGGATGGAGTTAACATTTTGGTAAGCAATATCAGAATGTTAATTTATGTGTTTGGTAGTGCAGTGCCATAATCCAGCATTTTGTGTAACTTTTACTCAAACAAGCATTTCATTCATGGTTGGAAGTAACATTTCATGTGCCCTTAGATTTTAGTTATACAAATATCTTAAATATACTTCAATATCTTTTCTCGAAATTTTGGTATTTCACCACCTAAATTTGACGAACATGTAATTTCTTGTAAACTATTAAACTTCATTTATAATAATATTAATTAAAAGAATAATAAATAAAATGACGAATTAAAGTAGTGAATTTAAATGCATAAACTTAATTGTAATATATTTCCCGTATATAACTCTCCGTATGTCTTTAGTTATTTATTTATTTGTTATATCATGTATACATACTTAATCAAAACTATTCCAGGTGGTATGAATGAATGACATTCATCGTTTACAAACTTGTTTTCTTATTGCCAGATTACTTTATTACAAGGTCCCGGTTTTAATTGAAATGATTGTGTTGCTAAAGATTATTACTAGTAGCATTGTTCAAATGAAACATGAGATTGGACCTTTTATTTTTGGGGTTAGGACCTTAGATTGCAACATGCACTTTGATTTTTCTTCAATAGACATATAAGAAACATGCTCCATAGAATTAAAGAGAGAAAGAGAGCCTTAGATCGCACTATTTTGGATGTATGTTGTCTTTGACAGGATGGACCAAATTGAAGTGTTCGTGGTGACTATTTCTTAAATCAAAAGGCTTTTGTTTGATACCACATGAACAGGGCTCTTTGGATAGGCTTACTTACCGAGTCCACGCACTTCTTCACTCGCCCACCACATAATGAAATGATTATATTAGTTCTGTTTTTAGCACTTTAACTAACGTGGATCAAAATTTTACTTTTTAGCTAATCCTACTCATGAATTCAGAGGAAGATATATCAAATTAAAATCAAAATAATATTCTCGTACAAACCTTCTTTTGATTTTCCAATTATTCTTAGATTTTTTCTCCTCCTTGGGGTCAAAGTCTAAAGGATCAAGGAGAATAGCAGGGATCACGGACATGATCGGGTTGAGTGATTGTGATTGATATTGTTGACTGCGGAAACATATGTTTCCTTATCAAAGTCTAGGGTTCGGTCATGGCCGTTTCGGAAATCTTGGAGCTTACGAATACAGTATCTATCTATTGGCGCCGAAATTTCAAAAAAAAACAATAAAAAAAAACAGTCTAGACTCATAGTTAGAGCCCAAACAATAACTTTATACTTTAACACACCCCTCACGTGAATGCCCTTCAGACATGAAACGTGGACTATTTACCAAATCATAGACGACGACTTGTGCTTGACTTGACTAGATTGAGGAGGGGGCTATGAGGATTTGAACTTGAGACCTCAGGATCGCTGAGGCTTTGATACCATGTTAGAAACCAGCTGAACCAAAAGTCTAGACTCATAGTTAGGGCCCAAACAATGACTTTACTCCGCATACTTTAACAATTTTCACTCGAATCGTCTTAAATTATTCTTTGGAGTTTTCAAAATATGTTCCTTGAACGTTTTACCGTTTTGGTTTGATCGTGGTCGTGATTGAGGAGGGAGCTCGAGGCATAATATGACTAGGATATGGGTGTTCGGATAATAGAGGTTCTATGGCTATATGGGTTATAGGAGGACTATGGTTCGTGTTTGAAGTTTGAAAATGGTCGGATAAGGTTGCCGCACCAATGGTTTTTTTTCAGAGTCGCAATCGTATATAATGATCTCCCGATGGTATCTCTCACTCACCTAATGTTATAAGGCGAGACACCCACGAGAACCAGGAAGAGCCTGTTAGGCGCCACGCCTAGACGGGGTCAGGCGCCAGGCTAAGGTATCCCCGCAGTGAGTCTCGCATAACCTTGGCGTGGTTTTTGGTTACCTTATCGAACTATGTTTCCTAAAGATGTTTATTATTGTAACACCCCGACTCGTCGACTGAGCCGAAAACAGTCACCTATGGCAGCTCGCCAATCTGTGAACTGACCCCACAAACCAACACGAGTCCTTCCGGCGCATTTTGACCTCACTGATGCGCATATTGTAACACCCCGTATTTTTGGGTAATTATTTGATAAGGGTGTTACGTTTATAATGTAATTGAGAGTTTTATTAAGGGTTTATTGGGATTCGATTGAATTATTATGAGATTTCTAATTATACAATTACACAAGAGAATTCGTTAGTCTTTCGGATTTGGGTCGGGTTTTTGGATCACGCAACCCACCTAATTAGCTAAGCCCAAACCCGAGCCTACCCTCATACCTATATATACATATAATGAAGAAAACCCTTGCTTTATTCGTAAACGTTCGGCCTCCTTCTCTCCCTCTCTCTCCTTTTCGTAGCCTCCACCCGCATAAATTTCCAGCATCACTGTGTCAGCTTCAAACACACATATTTCTCTCATACAATCTTTGATTAGAGCATGGTTGGTGGCGTTAGAACCGTGCTTTCAATATAAATTCAGGAACATATATGTCGTGCCAAGATTCCAGGGTATGCTCACTGTAGAGGTGTTTTAGTAGAGGTGTGTCTATCTACCCGGAGACTGTGTCGCCGCCTCGGTGTTCTGATGATTCCCGTCGACTCAGAAGATATTTTAAGACGAGATTTAGTGGAAATGTTCCTACCTATAGGTTTGAAAACATATCCAAAATTGGTAAGCCTTAGACTTCTGTATCAAAAGTGACATTGGTTTTTGTGAGTAAACCCTAATTGTTATTCGTGGTTCATTGTGAAGTTGATTTCCGTCGATCCGCTAGGTGTCTTTGGACGAAATTTTGAGGAGAGGTTTCTGACATACCCATATACAACATACTTAAATTTGGTGGTCATCCAATATCGGAGGTAGAAGTTATTCGTGTTTCTTTACCACTGTTCTTTTGTGGATCCGTTTCATATTAGTAATAGTTGTGAGTTGTAAGACTTATGGTTACATCTTTTTGATTAGGGAATTGTGGATTGATTTTATAATTGGGTGATTAAGGATTAGCGTTATGAGTTAAGAACGTTGATCACCATTCTCTTGACTAATTACAATCCTTATTCGATACACCACCTTGCTTCATCACCATATTATCTTGTTTTATACGCTCAATCATATCCATTGATTCGTCTCTGTCTATCTCATATCATGAGCGTACTATTGTTCGATTTGCTAACCCATCTTGCAGTCCTTCGGCTTCCATGATTCTCGGCTTCTCGGCCTTTTGATTCTCGGCCTTTGTGATTTCGGCCTCTCGGCCTTGTTGTTCTCGGCGCACCACTCGGCCGTTCGGCCGAGTGGTATTCTTTATTGTTGTTTCTACTTCTCTTGATTCATTTGTCTTGTGATTATGATCATTGATGCGATGTAAACCAGTAGTACTATCGAGTGTTGATAGTGAAGCTGATAAAGTAAAAGTAAAACGTGATAAAGATGATACCACCTAGAGTAGCTTATTACGGTCCGGCCGGCAGCTTCATGAAATAATCTGATCAAGGTAATGTGTGGGTCGGAGATCAGCTACCGACTTCCTATTAATCTTCCTCCTAGGGGTACGCATCCTACTGGCCTGGATCTCTAGCGAGGGGTGTGCACACTCGAGGTTATAGGGGCTTAAACTCTAGATCAAACGACGATGTTTGATATTGTGGTGGCTAGGGGTAGGACCCGACGCCTGACGTAAATAAAAGAATGATGATTCTCTGTTTCCGTATTCGGTGTGGGATACTCATGATGATTCTCTGTTTCCGTATTCATGTGGGATACTCATGATGATTGACTCTATATATTTTGATCATGATTCTCCAGCGTATCTTGTTGTTGTTTCTTTACTTTGATACTCTTACTCAGCCTGTATGCTGACGTTCTTCTCTTGGTTTGTTCCCTACCTTATTTCTGGGGCCTACGTTATCCTCGATGGCGTAGTTTGATAGGTCTTCTTGATGTGGATGCTTGATCGAGGAGTCGTCTGCATGCTGGGGATTTTATAAACATTCATTTGGATTTGAATTCATTTAGTTTATGTAATTTGGGATTTCGTTTTGAAGATTGTAGTTCGACATTATTCTAAGACTTCTGCTGTTTCATTTTCATTTAGTTATTGAAATCGAATATCTAGCCTTGCAATCGACTTGGTAGTTGCGGCGTGACAATTCTATAAAATTAGTCAAGCAATTTTTAGGGTTGCTACACATATTTCCCAGGAGGTCAACCATCCTGAAATTACTCTCAGTCAAGCACGCTTAACTATGAAGTTCTTATCATATGAGATTTCTAAAAGAAAAGTCGACTTTGTTGGTATGAGTAGCATTATCAATCATTTTTAACACCTCATATGAGCCCTTAATCTCTTAGGAACTTACTCTGAAATCTGGGGTATTATAATTATGTGTAATGGGGTGATTCTCTACCAATTATGAGATCAAAGAGCGTTTGTTCGGGTTCTTAATTGATTGCAAGAATGTTTCTCTCTCTTGGTCTCGTTTGTATATGGTGAGTTGTTTTCAGGTTGAAATGACAACTTTGTATTTGACACTATTTCTTCACATAGTGAAATTGAGTTCTTCTCTGTTGGGCGGTCTTAGATAGCCAACAAGTTGATGGTAAACCACGTTAAATTCGGTATATTTTTTTTACGTTATAATTGTTGTGTTATTGTTTAATATCACGTTGTTCATCTTCTCACATCGATTGAACAAGCATTGTTGGGATTGAACGTGTTGGGGGAGGAGAGATTAAACGGGGAAGCCAAACCTAACTCATACGTCCAAGCGGAGTTCCATCCTAAAACCAATTGATAATATGAGCAGTAATCACTTGTTTATATGGCTAGAAACATCTTACTTATCTTTAGAAGTGGGACAAGCTCACACATGTTCCAACAATCTACCCCTCTTGTGTGAGCCGACCAAATTCTCTCCCCCTAAACAAATAGACCACCACCAAATTATAGCGCCCAATCTAATAAGGACCAACCACATACAATTGTCTGTGGCACACCCAAATCTGATAACGGCTCATCACCAGACAGTGTGGTGTCTGCATCCAAGCCCAAGACGTTACATGTACGTTAGGGGAAGAGAGACCAAACGTGGGAGCCAAACTCTAGCTCATACGTCCAAGTGAGGTTCCATCCTAAAATCAATTGGCAATAGGATAAGTAACCCACTTGTTTATAAGACTAGCCACATCCCACTTATCTTTCTATGTGAGACAAACTCACACTTGTTTCGACATGATTTAATACTCTAAGTAGAATGCATTGGGGCAATAAGATTACGGGCATATTATGACCGCTCCGCTCGCCTTGATATCTAGCAGGTAGCTTGTTTACTTTGTGTAGTACGGCAGAATTGAAGACACCCGGACTTTTAAGGTCATGTCATCAACTTGTTTATCATCAAAACTTTTGTTGCCGTTGTTGTTGTTGTTGTTGTTGGTGGTGATGGTGCTTGTATTAGTGGCGGTGTTATTGATTTTCGGGGAGGAGAGAGGTGAGAGATTAGAAATTATAGTTTGTATAATTTTGTTTTATATGTCCATTGATTAATACTGTATATGCAAGGGTTCTCATTGTTCCCATGGGACAGAGGGTTGTTATGAGAATGAGAATCTGTTCCGTTTTTTAGGTAGATCTTTCTTAAGCTCATTCTACACCCGTCCATTACACGATTAGACTAAACATGCGTATTTTTGCCACTTTTAGAATATTCTTGTAACACCCCGTAAATTTTGGGATTGTTATTTAAATTAGGGTGTTACGTTTCGTGAATCATTTTAAGGTGTAATTTCTATTTTGGGTTTTAGTCATCTTTACCTTTTTGGGGTCACTTTCCTAATCGGTTAATTGGCGAAATTACCAAAATACCTTACTTATTTCCCTTACCTTACAAATATAAAAGAAAGAAAAAAAAACAAAGAAACACATACTCCCTCAAACGACGTACGCAGGAGAAGATAGAGAAAGAGAAGAGAGAAGGAGAGCAGACACGCACCACCGCGCGCCACTCTCACGGCCACCGTGACCACCGCCGCGCGCCACCTACAGCCGCCGTCATACCCTTCCCCTTTCACCCACTTGGTCCTTGATCAAGTGTAGTAAGTTTCTAGCCCCTTTTTTCTCATGAACCTAATTAGGGCATTGTGAATTCATGTTTGATTGGTGATTTAAAGCATGAATATGATTGTAGTATCGTTATTGATGTTCAATTCATTGTTGTTTGAGGTTATAAGCATGATTTTATGAGGTTTTAAATTAGGGTTTATAATTTTGGGTTTATACTTGTTTGATGGTGATTTTGTGGTTAGAATCGCATGAAATTTGAATGGGTAATTTGTTATGATATGGGTAACATGTTGTATAAATTTGGGAAGGTTTTATGGTGATTTGATTAGGTTAATTGGTCTCTGTCCAGGTCTGGTTTGACCTTGTTTTGGGTGCTTTTGTTGATGTTTTATGGGTTTTAATGGTTGAAAACGTTGTTAGTATGTTTGTGGAGTTGTGGTGAAAGTTTGGTGCGAATTGGAGTTCGTTTGGATAGTTTACGACCAAAGTTTGTTTGTTGTTGTCATGGTTGTGTGTTGTGGGATGTGTGGTGTATGAGTTGTAATAATGGTGTAATGGTTGGGGATGTCTACCTTGTGAGTTGTAGTAATCTTTTGTACTCAACGTTTGTTTAGATGGTGACTTTGAGAAAGTACCGTTCGTGGACTTTTGATACTTTACTAGCATTTATGAGTATTGAAAGTAAGAACGTTGACATTCTAAGACTTGAACATGTTTATACCATTGTTCTTATAAACCTAATCATTCGTTTCATCCATGATCGTATTCCTTATATCTCATGCCTTTCATTTTTGGATTTCATACTCATGTATATCTTGTTCATGGCTATGTCATTACTTATTTTTGTTTCGAATGTTGTTGTTTCCGGCTACGGCCATCTATAAATTGAAAAGCGCAAGCACAAATAATGTACCTTAAAGATTGAAAGTAAAAGTTGAAATAACTTGTGAAATCCATCTAGAGAACGGCCTTTGTGTCGTTGATTTTACTATGTTTTAACCTCTGACGAGAGGCTTGTGTTGAAAGGGTTGGAGATCAGCTACCGAACCCCCTAATAGGCTTCCTCCTAGGGACTTGTACGTCCTACCGTCCCCCGGCCCTAGCGAGTGGTGTGCACACTCGGGTCATTAGGATTACGTTACTTGTTTACTCTAGATGTGGTAGTCTTGGGGTAGGACCCTTGGCTCGATTAGGGACCTCTCGGAGGCCCTCAAATAATATATAAATCAATAATTATGCAAAGAAAGTGATCGTTGAGTTCCGCCTCTGATCTGTACACGAGTAGTGCACGAGTCGTGTCCAGCGCTCTTGCTTATTTCGCGTAGTTTGTTCTGTTATTATTAGCTACGCGCCATTTTAAGGCGCGTATCTTATTTCCTTTTTATTGCTCTCTTTTCTTACTCAACCAGTGTTGACATTCTTCTTGTTTGGGTTTGTTCCCTACCCTATTCTGGGGCCTACGTCATTCTCGATGGCGTAGTTGACAGGTCTTGAAGGTGATTGCTTGTTTGCTTGGATGTCGATTGCATGGCATGAGGATTTTTATAATAATTCGTCAAACATTGAATTTTTATGAACGATTGTAATCTATTTCTTTTGGTTTGATTTTGCATTTGTAATCTTGACTACAAGTCTTCCCCTGACATCGATGTTTTCTTTCAGAAGTTTAATTTAATAAGCCTTGCCGTTGACTTGGTGGTCAACGGCGGCATAACAGTCCTTTATTTTCTTGTTTCATTTTGTCGAAAATTTAGGGTTGTTACACTTCTACCATAAGATTCCGGCTCTATATTCCTTTTTATCAAATGCATAACATTACCCCCTGTTGCCACAGAAATTGAAGTTTCTTTATAATGGTCCATATTGCGTCAGAAATTAAACCGTGAATTATAGTGGCTCCGATTTCGTCCAATTTAATTTTTATACCTTTTTTTCAAAACATCTAAGAGTATCTCCAATGGTAGAATTCCCTTATAGTTTGGCTTGTCAGGCTGATGATGTCATTAGTTTCCCCGATTGTTTTGTTTTTATTTTCAACTTGTAGCTTGTCAAGCTAGGTAGTACCACAAAACTATATAGCTTGAGGATGTAAGGGAAAATGAAATTAGTAAAAGGCATCATTTTATTTGTATTTATATATTGGAAAATATAAATTCATTTTATTTGGGTCCTACTCCAAGCTACAAATGTTGTTGAGTCATATTGCGCCAGAAATTAAACTGTGGATTATAGAGCCTTCGATTTCGTCCTATTTAATTATCTGACTCTTTTTTATCAAAACATCTCAAGCCCCTTTTTCCGTACATTATTTGATGAAGTTAGCGCCGTTATTTCAACTATTTTGGAATCTATTATACGTCTAATGCTCTAATATTTTGTTAAAGTTCATAATATTTTATTTTGTCACGGGTAAAGAAAAAGTCCATAATATCATCCCTAGGGATTTGTCACAAAATTTGAGTAACTTTGTTGCGCTGGATTTTTGCACCTAAAAGTTGTGGAATTTAGCCTTTAATTTCGTCCAAGTTTGGTTATTTTTTTAACATCGATTGATACATGAGGCGCCTGCAAACTAATTTGTACTCCGTATAATAGTACTCTGTATGAGATTGATGAGTTGTCCATTGTTCGACGACTAAAATGACCAAAACAGACATAAATACCTAATGCATTTTTTCACAAAATTGTCACCGTGTGCTGCACTGTTCCACAACGCACAATGCTCAATCTTTCGGCCCTCGTCTATTCTCTGCTTGAATGCTTGATGATGGGCCGATTGACCGTTTCGACACCCCACTTCAATGGTTGGCCCATTGGGCTATGCATGAGCCTGCTCGTCTGAATGTGGGTGAAACCTTCGGGCAAAATAAAGACTTCCTACTTCCTAGCTTGCATTTGTCCAATGTCCACATGACCACATTTAGGAATTAGGACTTTAGGAGTGTGTTGATTCGAGTACAAAACTTGAAACATATTGAATAATTCCACACCTGATCATCTCAAATTTGTTTAAGAATTATCACGAGTAAGCAATTGAGCAAGGGACTAGGTTATACATTAGGGGAATTTATACTCCGTATGACAAAAACTTATTGAGTTTGATTTCACATATAGACAAAGGTATAGTTGTTGTAAATCACTATTGCCAATTCGACCACATCGTATATTTAAAGGTTTTTGAGTTTTATGTCAACTACTATTGGTGGTCAAACTTTCCCGAGCAATTACACATACGTAAACCAAACAACACCACTCCTGTAAAGGTAGTAAATGGGAACAAGTACCAGCTATTGCATGTAGATAACAATGACAACAAATGCCAATTGAAGTGTATTTGTGCTTTTGTCGACCTAAAAACAATAGCATATTAACTTTTTAACAGGATTGGTTATCATATGTACCATAACTTTGAGAAGCAAGTCTGAGATTAAAACTCGAAATCTCGAATCAATTATGACAAAAACTAAACAACATACAAAAAGACCTTTATAACATGGTTAGGTAGAAAATGAACTTAAGGGGTACCCTCCAAGCTGTATAGTGCCCTTCATCACCCTAGGGACCCCTACAATTACATAATATAAGGCCTTTAAATCAAATCTACCATCACTTTAATCTTTTTTACATAAATTTACTAATTACTCAAGATCTTTAATTTTCTGTATCCATATTTTTGAGAATTATTATTATTACGAAGGGATGGTTCGGATCACCAAAACTTTGCTTCCAATAAGTTTGCCCTGGATTAAACGGCACACTCAACCAATTGGACTTGAGCTGGGCCGGTGGGCCCACAAGCGATCTTCTCTAAGTCCACGTTGCATGTTGGTATGGGTTGGGGCGGCCCATGCAAGTTTTGTTCGTGGTCTTTAGTGTTTTCCTCGTCAATTTTTGCAATGACAACTTCAACTTCACTCTTCTTTTCTTGTGGACGAATTGTATCCTCACTTTTTGGGCCCGGGCCCCGACCCGAATTTAATGATGTCTCCTCAACTGTATTGTTTTGCTTCACTGGACTTGTGATTTCACCTTGTTGTATTACTTCAGGTAACTTCTGTTTCTTAGCCATCTTGTCATGCTTCCTGTAAATCCCGTATATTATCATTTGCGCCACGCCGAATACGAAGCCCACTACATTGGGAAGCTGCAATGACAAATTTATGTCATCGTTAGTACGGTCTGTTTTGGAATGGCCGGAGTCCCTTCACAAGCGATAGTAAGTGACAGATAATGAAAGTACGATATGTCAATATATGTAGTAATATCATGTGTTGATCTAATATACCGTGACACTTGTAATCTGCATATGAAAGGGAATCAAATTTTGTGTCTTTAGTGATGAAAAAGGACTTACTGTGATGTAAAGGTCCTTCTGAACAAATCCATACATGAACCATATGGTAGCCGTTAACGTGAGGCATAGCGACAAATTGAACGGCATGTATTCCACGCTCTTTGTACGTATCACTAATCTCTGTAAATAACAGTTTCATGCACGGTAACGGACGTTAGAAGTCATTCACCATAAGGTAAAAAGTTGTACTACTACAACATAACATATTAGCTAGACTAGTACTGCTAGTAGAGCATGATATTTCAATGATGAGTTATATCCATCTGATTTAACGTAGGCTATCTAGCAAATAATATCAATCTTTATCTTACCAAATTCAAGTAATATCTAGATTGTTAGAGAATAATGATATCTGGCCTGAGTCATACGTAACTTGTAATATTATTGCATACTGGTCTTACGGTGGAACTTCATATAACTTGTGAACTCGTCTATCTATAGAGTACATACACTTACATAGTTAGATGTCCTATAGATCCCTCCATTTAATCTTGTATACTTTGTGCATTAAATTTTAGAAGTTCACTTAGCTAATGTTGTTACACAACTTAAAGTTATGGTTGTACGTCATGCACCCAAGTTGATCATACATGGTATGTAGTTGTATGTATAGTTATACTGCTTACCATAATACTTAGAGGAGCTGCAAAGACACTGACTGAAAACGCGACACAAACCCATCCAAAAGCTTGAACTCGAGCTTGGCCTTTCGTTAAGTAGTGGCAAAGGAGAACTATCGCGCAAAATCCTCCAAAATTCATGAACATAAGGAGCTTCAAAGTGAACATCTGCAAATTAAGGAAAAAATTGTTATACATTGCTAGAGTATGTTGGTTGTTAATACACAATTAATCATATTATTATGGGTTCATATATACTACCTTGGCTTGTCTAGGTGCATAGGTGATAAATATAATGACGTAAATAGTCTCAATAATAACTCCGGCGACGTTTACAGTGATGAGGAGGAGAGAATTGCCCTTAAGCATTGCGTAGTAAATCCATAGCATGGCACTGAAAATTGCAACTACATAAGGAAATGACTGGAACCCTTCTGTCGATTTCTTCTTGTAAACCCTAATAAATGTCGGCCTGCAAAAACATTGCGGACAAACTTTAATAACCGTTCATTTTGTTCGTTCAATAGAGTGTCACAAAGGTAATAATGATGCAAACAGGTTTCAAGCAAAATGATTGTTTTTTTCTTCTCTTAGATAGTATTATTTTGTCTAAATACTCCTATGTGTACTAAATACGTCAAATAAAGCTATAAAGACAAACACTATATATTTCCAGAGATAAGTTAGAACTTTTGTGTAAAAAAAGATGGTTTAGAGTACTTACAAAGGTGCAAGAAACACCATGAAAGAGATTACGTTCCCTGCAATAAATCGAAAATCACACAAGGGACAAAAATGGTTAGTCCTTGTCTTAGGAAATACTAATTAAAATCATGGACCAATTAAGAAAAAGAAATAATAATAAATCTAAACAAGAAGGTAGGTGTAGGTTAGAAATTTTAAGGTGAGTGTTCATCTTTTTCGTGAAATCATTGGAGAATGTTATGTTGTGGAAATAATGATTAGCATGTAAAATATTGTTATCAATCACGGGAAAATCATTGCCGGGACGTAATCTTGTAAAATACTCAAACTACGTTGTGTAGTGATTCATCACTTAACTCATTTTTTTATTTATTAAAAAAAATACATGTACTTTTGCACGATTTGTTATTGAATTTAAAAGGTTTTATGAAACTGTTCACCAGTAGTACATGTATTGATTTACACTCATATAATTTCAGAACTCTCATTTGGTCATTTTTGTCACTGACCACCAATAAACTGAAAGTTGGTGTTTCATGAAATTATTATGACGAAAAAAGACACCGAAAAATTCGCGCAGAAAACATGACGGGTAAGTATTTCAGTTCAATCAAATGAGCAACTATAGTAAGCTCGTCATGGAATTGATGTGTAGGAAATGGCATTATGGGAACAAAAATGCAAAAATTAAAAAACAAGGACTGTTGGCCGGTTTTCCAATAATCATTCTATATTACCAAAACAAATACAAATTATGAGTGGTTTATTTCAAAAATCAAAACTCAAGTTTAGTAAGAAAAGGAAATTTCGTTAAGAATAAATAAAACCGAATTGAGGAAGAATAATCAACCGTCGAATAGTACGAGAACGGATATTCCGATCTTACGCCATCACCAATTACATAAAAGAGAAGAGACAAAAGCAAGAGTAGAGAGTTATACCTAGAATGCCAAAGGCAAAAACCCATGGATGGTGAATAGTAAGCATGGCTTTAGAATTAGAAATAAACTAGCTGAAGAATAGTTTAAAATTAGGTTAAAAGCAATTTCAAAGCACTCTCTTTCTCTCTCGATCTCTCTCAAAATTTGTGGAGAGAAGAGGTTGTGATCGAGAAACACCTGAAAATGTTCAAGTTATATAGTGATGTGTTAAATTTGATGAACCAAGAGAAAGAGTAGGGGGTATATATATAGCAAGGTGAGGACCCCTCTCCAAATTATTTAGTTTTGGTGCATTTGAACTCAACCATGCGTCTGGCATTCAACTGTAGCTCGACTTTGCCAACATTTTTATGTGTCACTCTCTTCTCTCCAATCACCTCTCAGGATAACTTTTCTAATAAAAACAAATATCATAATTGGACGTAAATTTTTTGCCCTAATAGATAATTTGTCCAAGATAAAATGAAATTAACCATAACATGCTTTATTTTTTGTAAGAAGTTATATGATTTTATTTGACCCAAAATTTTGGGGAATAAAAAGAACCACTTATAAAGTATAACCACTAGAGAAACGAGAACTAAAACACTACTATCTAAGGAGACTCTCTACAATCTCCAGATTATTCTCGCTAACCATAACACGCTTTTAATTTTAATTTCTTGTGATGAAAGAAAATTAACTAATCAATAGTCCCCTTTAAGACCTAGAAACCGAATCGCACTAAGGGGGCGTTTGGTTCACATTTAGGAATGGAAAGGGAATGGAAAGAGATTGGATTAAGGAAAGGATTCAAGAATCATTCTTTTTAAATGTTGTTTGGTTCAAATATATGAATGATGATTACATGGTAAGGGCAAAATAGTAAAGTTCTTCTTAATTAACCACCCTCACCTCTAATTTCCTCTTCCCCTTCCGCCGCCACCGTTGACCACCAGCCGCCGCCGTTGACCACCACCAACTACGCCCATTTTGATTACTATCACCACCATTCTAACTATAATTAGATAATTAAGATCACTATGTAATTAGTTTGTCTAATTTCTACTCAATAACTCGTAGATCAGAAATTTAGGTTTGATTTTTCGTTTTTTTTTTTTCAATTAAATTTCGTATTAGGGTGAGGGAGGGCGGCCGTGGTGAGGGAGGGCGGCGGCTTTATGAGTGGAATAGGAAGAGAGGGGAGAAGAGAAGGATAGAAAATAGGGAGAGAAGGGACAAATGGGGCCGCGAACACTCCGGCGATGTCGCCGGTAGGGTCGCCGGAGTGATGGCGGTCGACCACTGGTGTCTCCGCCGGCAGTGGTGGTGGGGCGTGCATCGGCGATGGTGGTGCAAGGTGGTGCGAGGTGGTGTTGGATGTAGTGGGGTTGGGGTGTGGGAGGAGAGAGAGAGAGAGAAAGGGAGGAGAGAGAAAATGAATAGGGGGGATTCAATTTTGAAACCTTGAGTTTTTGGAGGGATTCATCTTTGGGGGATTGGAAAGGGATTGGGAGACCAAAAAATTGCAAAAAAACACAAGTAACGGATTCAAAGAATGAATCCGTTACCAATCCCCCCAAAAATGGTGAACCAAACGCCCCCTAAGAGTACATAGATTGTGACATATTTAACCGAATTAAGAGTTTGATAGATGTAGTTTAATACTGATTAAAAATTCGGTAGAGTATGAGTTTATTGTTGAATCGGTAGTCTGGTATACGTATGGAGTATTATGAGAAGACCATTAAAAATACATTATTTTGGATTGTTAACATTTGAGTTTTGAATAGTGAAATGAATTTAAACCTGATCTAAATGTTAATTAAGGTGTAAAATCATTGATTGGATCTCAACCTACGTATAATCACACACGCTTGAAGCTTAAAATCGTGTTTAAAGATGTATAAATAGAAGAAAAGACAATTAAAATTCGCTGTAAGTTGTTCTTTTTACTATTCTTAAATCTCGACGCTTGAATATACAAACTCTAAGACTCTAAGTCTGTCGTCTATAATAATAGAGGTATTCTTCAACTCGATGAAATCGTGTTTTTTTTAGTGCCGTGCCCACGGTGATTCATTTACAGAACGAACGGTTGTGACTTGTGAGCACATGCATTGCTCGCTCTTCTTTCACACAGAAATGATTAATTGACTAATGCATGGTCGTCTCGCGTCGTCCTATTCGTTATAGGGGATGTTTCACTACGATTAAACATAGTCCCAAAAATTTGGAAGGAATAGTAGTACGATAATTCTCAACCTCCCCTAAGGTGTCATATTTTGACAGTTAACGTTATTATTCTAACATAATTGATAACATCACCATATTAAGAGTAAATTAATTTTACTAGCTAATCTATAACAACTACTAGAATGAAAGCCCGTGCGTTGCACAGGTCTCTTAATAATGATTTCAATTAATAGTACTAAATGATCTTCTATGTTCGTTAAATGAAAAAATTGGATATCCGATTAATTATTAAACTTTTATATCATATGTTTAGTTTGAAGTTATGGGTCCGTATTATTATTGAATAATATTATACCTGATTCAAATTATCATTTAGTTGCTCGTCATGTGTCGCTTGGGAAAATATAAAGGTAACTTCTTATAGACTAATTGACAACTTAAGTTTTCGACCCATTCTTATGTCAATAAACTTATAGATTGAGGAGTTAGCTTTCATTATCATTAAACGCCAATATCTTATGACGTTGATATTTTGCTAAGAACAGAGTCACGTCACCTTGACATAATTCCACATAATCACTTTAAAATATATAAGTTTTGTTTTACTTGTTTTCATAATCTTGCGTAACAGAAAAATACTATAGTTTATGTATGTCTTAAATTTTGCTTGATGCTACTAATCATACTTAATTATAAATATGTAATATAAAATACTACACATATGCATGGTCGTCATTTTATAGATCGTACATTTGTGTTACATTTTTATAAGGATCATATTTCGTGTTGTCGTAGCTAAAATCTTATAATGAAATCATGCATGAATATTGGATTGGTATTCATTTTCGGCTATACATTCTTTTCTTGTCTTGGCTTTACATACTCGTATATAATTTTGTATTATGGGCGAACCCATCTATACGAAAATTAGATCCTAATGCCTTTCTTATTCTTTGATTATGAGAAGTGTAATATAACTACTCAACTATAGTAGTTGGGCATGTTTTTCTTATTAAATGTAGGTTAAGTTGTGTATAAGACTTACCATAGCTTACATTTCATATAATTTTCATTGACTTTTTTCATGTTTGTGAGGGTGGATAGCTAACGATTTATAATTAATAGTTCGGAGTCCTAAATAAAATATATATTTGATTCTTTCTATGATTCCAAGTTCTTATCGATTCTTTTATTTTAGTACTATTGAAACCATAGTAGTATGTTGCTAGTAGTGTGTGCATGAATGTAAGAAGTTAGTACATATACGACATTGACTTGGATGTTGAGTTTCAGACTACCAGTGACAGTTAAAAGCGCTACTACAACTAAGAGTCATACTATAATTAAAGTTGTGGATATATTAATAAAAAGTGGTTTATACTGAAGTAGGATTACTTTTAATAATAAAAAATTACCCAAACTCTCTGAAAAGCTTCGGTCGTTGTGGGAGCTTTAGAAAAGCCTCCTTTAATAGTATAGAAGGATTGGTGAGCAATTATGAATGGCCACTTTTCAAAGGCTAATTTGAAAGTGAAACTTCGAGGTACAATTGTTACATACAGCATACTCCGTACCCAGGGGCGGACCCAGGGGGGTGCCCAGGGGGACAGGTGCACCCCCATTAATTTTTGTAAACAAGGATATCTGTTTAAGCAATCCCATAGTATTCACATATGATAGGTTGGAGTAGTGGTAAGGTGAGTATGTGTATACAGAAAATGAGGCAGGTTCGAATCCTACCACCATCATTTTGATAGTTTTCTTCCTTTTTTTTTTAATGAATTAATCTCAGACATTGGGTTACCGATTTTGTGCACCCCCACTCCCCAAATCCTGGGTCCGCCACTGTCCGTACCAGAGGCGGATCCATGCACAAGGGCATGGGGTCCGCGGACACCGGGAAAATTTCCGAAAACGCGAATTTTTACACTAAAATTTAAGAAAAATACCCCTAAAATGATGGAGGGACACCGAAAAACTATATTAGGACACCGGGAAATATATTTCCTGGATCCGCCACTGCTCCGTACATGTGAATTTGATATGCAACGGTAGTCTAATAGTCACCGATATATTATAACAGTCCAAAACTGAATTTTTGAGATCGATCATGGCATAAAAAATTTGATGACGCATTGATAATAAAACTTTGCTATTGATGACTTACAAATCTTGAGCTAAGCCAATAACAAAATACAACCACCAATCAACAACGAACCAAAACTTTTTACACAATGATACCCTAAGTACATAAAACCCGATGAGAAGAAAAAAAATCCGCACGCATTATTGAGTCATTTCGAAACCCTTACGGGCTTAATTAATCAATAATCAACTTGTACAAGTTCTATGGGACTGACAAATTAACTCCCTCGTAGAAGTGAATGCATGAAGAGTTTTAGCTTGTAACGCGTATATCCCGAAATAACGGCTGCCACTAACCAGATTAACCACTACAAATAGCTAGAATGTGTACTTGTTGTTTTGGATCTTTTGGCTTTTATGTTCTTTTTGTGGAACGCTTGATTTTGAATCGAATGATTGATTAAAAAAATAGTAAGTATTTGGTTTTCGTTAATTAATCAAGGGATATTAGCTTATTTTTAAGGATTTAACCTTAAACACGAGTAAAATTAATTAATTTATGGGTACTCTATAAAAAAAATTTCCTAAGAAAAGGAGAAAAAGAGAATTTATTACACCTGACGTGTAAATGATATCCCATAGCATACTAGCCATAAGGTACAAATTGGTGGTCATTATCGGATTTATGAAGGAAGATCTATATCGATGAATTAATGAAAATGTGAAGGATGAATCGTATCTAAATATTGGTAAAGACTAATCCACATATAAAACCTTATTCACACACTTGCCAAAGTAGGCAAGTCTTGTATCAAATGTTCATTTTTCTTGTTAGATGGGTAATTCGTGTTGGGATACCTTAGCTTTTGGAGTTGAAAGTAAATCTATCATGTAAAATTGGCAAAGTCTCATATGAGACGTTCTCACGATAATCTATTGTGAAACGGATTTAATTGTTTTAAAAGTAAACTATTAAACATTTATTGTGATCATTATATATTGCCTTTAGTGAACTTAGTTATTAGTTTACGATTTAACCACATAAATTGTGATTTAAAAGGGTCACAAGATATAAAATTAGAAATGATTTATTACATAACACATTTACTCATTTTATATGGGTCATTCTAATTTTACACTAAATTTAAACAATCACCAAAGAAGGTATAATTGTTACTAAAAATGTAAATGGGATCACGATTTATATAAAGAAAGATGGTCTCACAATGATTTAGTGTGGGACCGTCTAACACAAGACTTACCCTGTAAAGTTTACTACTAGGAGTAACTTCTAACACTTATTTTTGTATCTACAAATATTTTCTTATAACTCTTTATAATACTGCCATTGAGGACTTTACTCTAGAACCTTTATTTTCGCAACAAAAAAAAGAGTATATATATGTGCTCATTTGGAGAACACGGGAATTGAGCCCATGCGGGAAGCTCTATTTTAATTTCTTGGAATTTAATTCTCATGTCAAATTCTCGAGAAATTGGATAGAGGTGTTTGGATTTAAATCCCATCAGTTGTTTGGATAATCATCTTAATTCCCCATGCTTATAACTCAAATGTCTATCTTACCCTTTATTTCCGTAGATGTGGTAGACATGATTTTTAAGGATATGCCGCATGTAAAAAAGTAATTTTCTTTAGTATATAGCATGAGAATTTTTGTTTTGTTTTGCCGAGTGAAATTACAAATTTAAAGACACTACAGAAATGATGATAAAGGAAAGTCTTTAAAAATAGAAATCCGATGAAGAGAAGCACCCAACCAAATTGTGAGTCGAAACATTTGCCGATCTACGAACCCAATTCAAGCAATAATACTGGAAGGGAGACTATGACTCGAGTCGGCAATAGAGGTCCAAATCCCCCAACAAGGACTAACCTCGCACTTTAGCATGGGAATATAGCTCCCAGCAAAAAGTATCGGCAATATAACATGGGAATTGTGGATACCAGGGGTTGGGTTATAAACTTCCCATTGTCTATGAGAATTAGAAAGTCCCAAGGGAAATTCCATTTCCCACACTTTTGGCAAAGTTCTTTATCTAAAAACAACTCCAACAAAACTCAATTCCTAGAAATTGGAATTTCATGTAGACATTGAGAGCATCCAAATAACACCTAAAACACTGAATTTTTAGACTCATTACATTCTTTTTTTTGGTTACATGGACTCATTACATTCTATATCAAGACATATCGTGTATGAGGATGAAGTAACACATTTAATTAAGTGCTCGATCATCTATCAAATATTAGAAAAGTCATTTTGAAATCGATTATGGAGTATATTTCACCAAACTAGCTACATACCTTACTATTTGAGGCATCATTTATTATTATACTAAAATGAGAGACAATTTAATCTTAATTTAAAGTTTGCATTGGTTCATCTACTTTATAAAGCAGCGATCGCCACCATCATTTAAACACAAAGGCACTACTACTCGCCAAATTGTGCCGAAGCTCAAAAACATACATAACTTGACCTAGCCACTTTCACTGTTTCACACTAATACGAAGAGCAACGAACATAGGATTAGATCCCAAATTCTAAGGAAATCCGTTCTACGAAAACTCGTTGTACCTCTTCAACTCATGGACAAAATTCTGCTAAATGAGTTAAAAACACCGTACCGTTACAATTTTATAAGTCCAAACTAAAATCATCTCTAAATATAATATTGGTTGAGCTCGTACCAATTTTACCAATCAAATACTCATCTGTAACCACTCCCGAGTTCCACTTCTGCTTCCAATTTGAAACTTCGTTTTATCAAGAAAGGTTGCAATCGCACTAGAAGGACCACTCCCGAGTTCCACTTCTGCTTCCAATTTGAAACTTCGTTTTATCAAGAAAGGTTGCAATCGCACTAGAAGGACTACAGATATTTCTTAATTAAGTAGTTTAGAGTTGTAGGTGTTATTGCGCTCTATCGATCTCCTGATTGCTCTTCAGCTTGGTTTGCTTTAACTCTTTTTCGATCATGCGCAAGATAAGATTAATTAGGCTACTCACTATTGCTAGATTGGAACAGTAATCACATAACATGTTGCAAAAATCATAATATATTGCTAATAATTCAACTACACATGTCAAACAACGTTTGATGCAGAACTATGATGGAAAAGGGCGATGAAGATTATATAAATAATGTTGTAACATAAGTTGTGTTGCCAATCACTCAAGTGAGGCCAAAATAAACACAATGTATTGGCTATTCAAATTGGCCTGTCGTTGTAATGTGAGAGTGTAGTATCCAGCTCACTTACACAAGATAAGATCTGATGATCTCTATGTATGTTACTATATAGTTTATGCTACTATATGATATTCAACAAAAATCATTTACCGTATCTCCAATGGTTTGAACTTTGAACATCTTTAATTAGCTCCTAAATCTTGTACGCATATTGCATTATGCTATACCTTTTTATGTGCGAATTCATTTTTGTTGGTATCATCATTACACGAATATGTCTGCGAATTCTATTAACAAGCTCCCAATGAGCTCAGTTAGTGTCTATTGTCAAAGGTTTGAATGTTTTTGTTTGGATATCATTGATATATATATAGGTTTCAGTTCATATGAGAACAGTCTTCTGCATGGGAACCATGAGAACCCACCTGGACCATTAGATCAAATGATCCTACGGTTAATAAATACGCGTGTTTTTTTTTTTTTACTTTCCAACTCAATTAACGGAATCTTCACCAAAATACAAACGAAGAAAAAAGCAGCAATTACATCGGCCACTCACTTTCTCTCTCCTCCCATCCCATTCCGCCATGGATTTTTCCTTGAAATTCTTCGAAAATTCTTGCTTTGTTACTGAAATTCTTCAGAATTGCAACTAATCAGGATTGCAACTAATCGAAATGTCTTCGCCATCATCGCATCACGATTTTAATTCAAGGTAACAATTTCAATTCCGACTTCGATGTGATTCTTCCTAATTCAATTTTTTTCATGATTTAGCCTGTCGATTTTGTTGTTGTGCTTTCTAAAAGCAGGTTTGTGATCCAATTTTCATTTTCTGATCGTTACGAGCTTTTCCCCCAAATTTTAGGGTTACTCGCGTAGCCGCGATTTTAAATGTTCGGCTAGAGTTAATCTCCAATTCGTTTGTTCTTTGTCTTTGAATTGCTCTTGTTTTGCTGAATCTCGATGTTGTTCTGGATTTTTATTGTTGATTAGTTTTCTTTTAATTTGAAATGTTCATGTCGCGATTTTGATTGTTTCGCTAGAGTTAAACTCCAATTTGATTGTTCTTCGTCTTTAAATTGCTCTTGTTTTGCTAAATTTTGATGTTATTATGGATTTTTATTGTTGATTAGTTTGCTTTTAATTAGAAATGTTCTTGTTCTGAATATAAGTAACAATGGGAGAGGGCTGCCCAAATAGTAAATTTTATCATACGCACAACCTTGTGTTGCTTTAGGCAGAGATCATTAGTGGCCTTCCAAGAGAATGTGCATGTGTTTTCAAGATAATGTGGATTTGTTTTTACGTGTACGTGCATTTGTTTTCAAGAGAATGTGCATTTGTGTTCAAGAGAATGTGCATTTTATAACCATCTGTTTTTACGTGTAAGTTGAAGACCAGTCTCTAATGGAAGAGATCGAGAGAAAATGATGTTCCAAACAAAGGTATTACTAGTCCAGCTAAATTGATTAAGGTGTTGAAAAGAAATTAAAGAAGAGGAAATTAGAGACAACTGGTGATAAGATGAGCGTTTGGCAGGGTACGTTGAGAAATAGTGTAATGCACTTTTAATTTCTCTTTGAAGCTGTCTAGCTCAATTGGAAGAGCGTCGTGTAATACACGAAGTGTGGGTTCAACTCCCACGTCAGCTACAAATCTCTGGAAAATTAACTTCCATCTAGTTCCGATTGTAGTTCTAATGTGCATTTCGATCTAGATAATAAAATTAACTCTCATTGTCTCCGATAGAGATAGACCTGAAATGTGAGGAGGCATGACAACGTATCTGATGCTTTGGTTGATGGAATCAGAAAACTCTTTCTGATGCTCTGGTTGGCGGAATCAGAAAGACAAGGCTGTCACTGGATGTTTAGAAAGCTCATGTAGGAATTGAACCTACGACATTTTGCATAAATGTCATACCAATTGAGCTAGAATTGCATTAAACCCATAGCACAGAATAACATCTAAATCATTTGGTCAGTCCCCTCTTCAGCACATCCAAGTGTATCATCCAGCAATACTAGTGCACTTCCTATAAACAATCAGGTCGCTTTCCTAAAAATGCAGCGATACTACACATATCTTGTGCTTATCGCGTGCAAAACTCCAAAACAGATTGTTTAATCAATGTGTCGGAGCCCCTAAACCTACAGCCAACAAACCAATAAACAAACAGACATAGCAACAATAACATCATTTGCTGAAATGTCCCAAGCCAAAGGAACCTACACGGCACGCAATTGTGAAGAACCTTCTGATAAAATCGAACCAAGATATCGCTGCATTCTAAGACAACCAAATGTGCATTCTAAGACAACCAAAGGCGCATTTTATAACGAAGGTGCATTCTAGGTCGATCAAAAGCGCATTCTAAGACAACCAAAGGTGCATTTTAAGACGATCAAATGTGCATTTTACGACGATCAAAGGTGCATTTTACGAAGATCAAAGGTACAATTTACAAAAAAAAAAAAAAGTGCATTCCAGAGCAATCAAAGGTGCATTCGGAGACGATCAAAAGTGCATTCTAAGACGATCAAAATTGCATTCTAAGACGATCAAACGTGCATCTTACGACAATCAATGGTGCATTCTACAACAGTCAAAAGTACATTCTACCATGATCGGAAGTGCATTCTTTGATGATCGAAGGTGCATTCTACCATGATCATGAGTTGCATTCTAAGGAGAACAAGTGCTATCAAAAAAATTCGTATTTTCACATTCTCTCACACCTAAGAATAATTCGAAGTCATCTTCTCCCTTGTTTGGTTTTGCAGGATCTAATCCATTACTCAATTCTCCACACCCTAACCTCTAAATCATATGCACAACCCAAAATTGAACACTTAAAACTGTCTAAACAAACCACCATAGCAATTATGCAAAATTTACCTACAAATCTCTTTAAGTAAAAAAAAAACGGATGAATCAATTCGGAAATTACTGTCGCAAAAAGAGGAAAAATCGAATCAGAAACAAATAATTGAACAAACAAAGAAAGAGCAAGGTACCTTTTATTCTATATCGTAAACGTGATAATTTGGGGATTATCGATGATGTGTGTGTAGTGTGTTGATTCTGGGTAGGATTTGGGGAAGAAGGTGACCGGAGTTCATCTGCTTTCCTCACCTTTTTTTGTTTGTTATTTCTTTTTTGTTTTGTTTTAGTTAGGGTCGAAGCTTTTACCCTCTTGATATTTAATTTTCAGCGGTCGATTTCACAACACATCTGCATAATCTGACGGTACATGATGGTTCTCATGGTTCTCATGGGAAGCAGTGTTCTCATGAGAACCGGACCCTATATATATATATATAATACTGCCTTTAATTTCAACGATAACAATATTAGCGGTATTAATAATGATAATGATCTCACAGCGAAAAATGAAAATTGTACTACTAGGTGAACGATACTATCTGTACGCACAAATAATTTGAACAACATTCGTTCTTTAATTCACGTTAGTGCATAGATGATTACGTACTATAAATTAATCTCACCTCGTTGGTTTTTGATATGTTCTTGATGAGACATTGCGAGGCGATTAGGTTCTCTTGCTAAATTCGTTATTAGTTGATGGCCTTTAATTACACACGATCCTTTCGCGAAATCGATTAACTAGATCTTGTTTCCAAATTATTAATCCCATTTGTTCCAAAATCATTCAAAAATACAATCTTAGCTTTTGTATGTAGAATGAAAATTTTGCCCGGTGATTATCATATTAATATGATTGGAGATTGTCCCCGCAAAATTAGCTACTCCTGTATACTAAAAAGCAAAAACATTATTACTCTGTACGGAGTATTAGTTTTTCCTAAGCAAGAAAGTGTCTAGGAAACTCCATTTATCTTTCCCATTCATAGTTAAATAACAATTTATTCAAGTAAAGCGTAAAGACCACTATAACGAAGCAAGTCGAGGGAGGCTAATTTTGAAGCAGTCAAATGATTAGAAAACATGCCTTTGCTATAAAACAAAAGAAAAAAAAATGCATGGCAATCGCAAAATGATACTATCATCGTTCATTCCATGCACCTAAGAAGAGGAATTGCTTTACTAATTGTTTAGAAGAGCTTTATTCCTATCTAAGGATTCCAAGTTGCGAGATCTAATCATTATTTACCTTATCGTACCTAGATAGTGCTTGTTCCCTATTTGCACCATGTTCACCACTGATTATTTCAGGTGCTTTTGCAACAAACTATTCATTTACATGTTTTTTTTTTTTTGTGAAGGTAAGGACCTATTTACTCGGGTAAACTACATTTTACGTTTTTTATTTGTTAACGTTTTATAACAAACAAAACATAAAAAGAATCGTTTAGTTTACCATTAAAATTGACTTGAGATGTATTACTGATTTTTGTGTCTTATAACTTTCAATTAATGAAACCACGTACTCTACCTTGTCTGTTGTTCTTCTTACAAAATTTGTAAATACATAAACATAAAATGAAGCAGTTTTAGAGTAAATAATGATCAATTCCGATATTTAGGCGTTGTAAAAAAAATGATCGATTCCGGAACTGAGGAGTTTGAAAAACATTGATTGGTATTGAAAGACATTAATCACTTAAGGCCTAGGATTAGGTGGAGCCGCCATTTGGTGGCTCAAAATGGTTAGTCCTCCGAAATTTTTGTACGAGATCCATCAGTCAAATAAGAGCGGAATGTATTTCCTTTCATCCCATGGTAGTTATTTAGGTTGAGAATATAATGATTTCGCTCCAACTATATTTAGATTAACTTATATTGTGTATCTGATAGTGTGTGGCAGACGAGTCTCGCCTTATTCGTTCATAAAAGCACTATTTACACACATTAGTAAGACTCGAGCTGGACATCTTCTTAAGCGAACTAATTAGACCATTTATCACTTGATTCAACTCCTTGTTGATTCCATCATATTGCCTATGATTGTTGCTTCCATGATTTGCCAACTAAAATTGCCAAATATGTAGATAATAATATGATTTTATGTGATCATAAGCTTCACAACGCAAGATAGAATAATAACACGTGTAAATTCGAATCATATTACCATACGTGACTCCAAATAACTCATAGGTCAAGCGTCCATGATTATGGCAATGATTGTCTCAATGATCAAGTACGAGTGTCCCCTAAGCATCATTTTTAGTCCACCTACTTCGACCTCTCGTAATTTTGGATAGGACACGTCAAATTCGAGCCATGACATCTCTAGCCTCTAGGAATTAAGATTGCAAATGTTACTATCTATAGCGAGCGAAATTGATGTGCAAAAAGTTTGTGTAAAAACTCTTAATACAAAATTTAATTAGATGGTAGATATTCGATCATATCAATTTCAGAAGAAATTTATCATCACGTATTCACGCTTGATCGACTATTAAGACTCGACAAGGTAATTCCATTTACATTTATGTAAATTTAATTTGAGAATTTATAGAATATAAAAATTCTAGCTCGAAGGGTACATTTTTTGTGTGTGTGAAATTAAAGTAATATTCTAGATTAGATTGGTAAAAGAATTCTACATTAATGTTTCACAAGCACCACAAAATATTTCTAAAGTATAAAAATCCAAACCTACTAATAGTTCTTAAGTATAGTCTATAATATAATACGAGAACTTTAAGGCAAATGATCGATTTCTAATAAATAAACACTTAAAATTGTCTACCATCATGACATATATACATATAACTATACCGCAATACAATTTAGTATTAACATAATAACATGATTAATTTCATCATCGTAAAAAAATTTACTACAAATGTATTTCAATGCAATTTAAGTTTACTTACGGTAGACAATTTTTTTATATATATCTAAATATTATACCTCGCTCTAATGGTGTGTAGACCAACAAGGTTTGAAATTAGCCAACTCATTAACATTAGGAAAAAAAACATATGGCCTTGAATAATCAAGTCACGGGTATTTTTCCCGTCAACATATATTAACGATCAATTATTATATACAGATACCAAAGCATGATATATAGTTTGATAGAGATAGTAGTAGAAATGACGGAACACTAAATAATTATATGTGCGAGACACTCCGGCCCTAACTTGAAAATTTTCATCCACATTATTCTGTTCTTCTACCATTTCATAATGCGCGTATTGTATCACCTTAATTCTAAGTATATATGGGGCCAAAGCCACGCGAAAACAGCTGCATTTGCATAGGTCATGAGTCATGCACATATCTACAAAAATAAGTATCATTTCAAGAGTTGAATTGGAGACTTCATCAGTGTGACCGATCACGAGGAAGTTGAATGAATGTATTTATCAGATAAAGACATAACTTAGTAAATCGAATGACAAATACAATACTTAATGATAAGAGCCTATGTGAGATTTAATTTAATTTGCTAAAGAGACATATCACCTAACTCACCTCTCTAACTAAGTAGGTACATATTAAGATATCTTATATATCAAATCTACCCATTCAATATACTAGTATCTTAGATTTAATTTTGTAAGGACCAAATATGCACCGTACGGAATGTGTGGCCTCAAGCTAATTACATATTAGCAAATCAGATGATGGGTCAATTTCTCGGTCTAATATCGCCTTTTGCAACTCTACCAAAACATATGTGATTAAGTTTGACCTCATGCATGATGCATTACACTGGAAAATATCGTAAAAGTAAGCTAGAATGTTAATTACAGATAGAATTCCGACATGACAATGTCACACTAGCGAATCTCGAATGTCAAATTCTAACTTCACTACCATTGTGTGGCTCGTGCATGGTCCATCCATCGTAGATTGTCGAAATTTATGGCTATCACCTTGCGTTGAAACATTCTTCTTCTTCATTTAATTGCAACGTAACTTTAATTTGCACCTCATTTTCATACATAAAGGCTGCGGAGGCCGGAGGAAGAAATCCGGCCAATTAAACTGGATAGAATTATATAAACTCGTATGTACGTGTATCCACGTTTGGGTATTTATAGCTGAAATTCCCCTAGAAAAGGGGAAGCTTTAGGAACAGATATATGAAGTTGTTGTTTTGGAATTGGATCAACTACCTTCTTCGATCATTTTCAGAAGCATGTAGTATATGTATACTTGCATGTTTTTTCAGGAATAGACATCTTACCAGGAATTACATTTATTGCGAGGGGTGTTTCTATTCAAGAAACTACACATGCTCGATGTGGAAAACTACTCATCAGTAGCGTAGTGAAGAAGAATTTATTGGACTCTTTGGCCAACCACGCGAGGCCTATTCCTCAATTAAGCTGATTCGAATTGAGAAATCTAATCAGAACTGTCTGCAACTCAACCCGATGAACTCTAAAGACTCCCTATTCTTATATTGTCAAGTAGGACTCGATCTGCTGGTATGGTTGTCCGCATGCCAGCCCTAAGTAGTTTTTCGATGTTTTCAAATTATGACTAACGTTTGGGTGCACCTGATCTCGCCCTAAGCCCCTACCTCGCCATAAGTGGGAGCCTTGAGAAGCACGGGGTAATATAATTGTTGTTGTGCTTACTTAATTGAGATGTTCTTCGTAGAGAAATCAATCATTGTAGTATTACCTTAATGCACATTTTACTCCTTATTGTAAAATTCTAGAAAGTTCCTTTTTCTGCTTAATCTTTGTTCATCCTCAAATTATACCATTATCTTTGTAATTAAGATACCGAAGCTTCTACATAATGGAGGACGAGTCTTGATGATGATGATTATGACATTGATGTGCCAGACATGAACATCCGTTCAAAGCTTATTATAAAGTCCCTTTTCACATACTAGTATATAAACCGAGTGCTAAGTAGGATTTGCATTGTTTAATTTTTACCCTTCAGCTATACGAGTACATACTAACTCTAGTATAAAGCTGCTTTTTTAGATTAGCTGCATGAGGTGAGTGATGAGTTTCCTTGCATGCATGTGGGCGTGAACTTATAAAACTTGAATGGAGTGGTGAATCAGCTAACTTTCCGTTCTACTGACTAAACTATACTGACAGATTTCATAGATTGGTAACATTTATTTTCAGAATGTGTAAGAAGAGTCTTGTCACACGCTGAGTCGCTAACAACTCAAAAGAACGGAAGGAACACTAAACTCGCAGTGTGGCACCGCAAAAGCCCTCGCACTTGAACAGAAATATTTTATGAAACGGAAGCCTAAAGCTTAGACAAATGTGAATGCAAAGAGTATCTACATCCATGACAGAAATTCAATCTTGTGGTGATGGAAATAAAAAGTTGGCCACAATGACATGTTTCTATCATTACATTGAATTATAGAACGAAGGCCAGTTTTCTATCATCTAGTGATAGAAAATTACTGATTTGCTGTCGTCGACCGATTCACCGTAGAATCGTTTTGTCCGATTACCAAAACCAGCTATATCAGAAATTATATGCCTCACAGAAGTACTATTGATGGTTCTGTTTTTCGTCCTCAATAAACAGACGCGCATTTTAGGGAACCTGATCGAATTATTCTAGCAGGAACAGAGTTTAAACATAATGTCATCATTAGAGGTAATAAAGGGATTGGGTATATGTACTCCAGAGGAGAATAGCAATAAGTAACCCCAGAAAGCAACCCAAAATGCAGGAACTTGATCGATACCAATATAAGCTCAGGTGAAAGAGAAATGAACAAAGTACAGAGCTATCGATCTCTCTCAACGTCCTTGTCGTACCATATATTGAAGACCTTAGAATGAAAGAACAAACATAATGTTCATATGCTTTGGTTTCTTAGCTCTGAAGAGTGTCACGGTTACCTCATTAAAATAGAAAAAGAGAAGGGCAGCTGTATGTCTGAGATTACTCAACAATTATCCAGAAAACATTGATGATATATGTTGCCCAATGCACCGAAACTATAAAAGACGTAGACAACAGAACAGCTACATGAGAAGCTACTGGGATTAAATAGCAGATTCTGCAATGCCAACGGGTTAAATTTTCTACCTATCTAGCTTGAAACTTTGTGAGAATCTGGTTGCTCAGATCAAGGAATCGTTGGGCACAATTTGAAAGACAGGTTGCTTCACTGGAGCTGAACTTGTTTCCAGGTGTACCCGTGATGCATTTGTCCCAGCACTGACTCGTCAACTTCGATACCATTTCTTGAATCATGGCTTTTTGCTTCTCTGCCTGCCAATAACGACGCCATAGAGGATCAGATATTGAACGAAATTATGAGATACATGTTTGCAATAGATCAGTGCAAGGTCGGATTTCTGGTCAAGATGCCGATCCAGCTATCCTTCTCCATACACCAAGAAATCCCAGATGATAACGTCAAACTAACTCAACAGCCAAGTCACTGCGTCACAGAACGTGAAAGTTCACCGTTAAGTTAATATTTCATGTTCTATAACCCAATGTCCAGTCCCTTTTCTCTTTAATGTACACTAAGGAACCTTACAAAAGTTACCCAATAACGCATATGCGCGCACTGGATTGGGGCAGAGGTTGCTAGAATCTGGAATACTAAGACTTCTATGTCCCCATTCGAGGCAATTCTCCAATTTCAGTCTGCTATTAGCAATAGTTAAAAAAAATTCCAACTTACGTATTTGACAATATTGCAGCATTTAGCATTTAAGGAATTGGGCTTCCTTTCAGTTAAGCTTTATTCTTCTGAATTCAGCTACAGAAAAGACTTTAGAAAAAGTTCTCTTATCATGGTATCCCGCAACGCAGGAAAACTTTGTTGGCAAAGATTTTTTTGAAAAAGTCCACTTATCATGACTTCAGTTTGTTATTCATTATTCAAGATGTCGAACAATTCCAGTTTAAAAATAATACAGAAATGCTCTTACTTCAAGCTGAGTATATGTCTAGCCTAACACCTATCATCGCTTTGTCTTGACTTCAAGCTGAGTATATGTCTAGCCTAACACCTATCATCTCTTTGTCTTTCAAGTAAAAATTCAAGCTCCTCTCAGCGCGAATCTTAGTTTTAAAAGGTGTGAGGTACCCCCAAGAGATGGAGATACAAGGCAAGGTGTGTGGCATGAGGCAAAGGGGGGATGGCTCATATACGCAAGGTAGCTTTTCAACTCAGAATTTGTTGTGCCAAAAGAAGCTGTTTTAGAAAGGCCAACATTTTAAGAGGCAAAACTTTGATCTAGAGGGGGAACGAAAAGCCAAGTTACAATAACAATAGTAAAGCTACAAACTTCATAGTTGCGTGCTTCGCCTTTGCCTCAACTCGCCTCATATTATCTAACTGATGGTGTCTGGGTCAGACATCGTTTCTATCATTATAGGTTTCAGTTTTAAGCATTCAGTGAGATCAGCTTGAACGGCTCGATATTTTGCTGCAAATAGCAGCAGCACGCACTAGAGGAATTAATAACTCCTTCAAACAATCTCCCCCCCCCCAACCCCCAACAGCAGCACACGATATTATTCAACCCCGAAGTTCCTACATCAACCATCCCATGATAAACACTAGAGAATGAAAAAGAGACATGAACATGCACAAACAGGGATCCTTAACCATTGCAACAAAATCTTTCTTTAGAACCAAAAGAAAAATCTACAGGGTAGCCACCATTATTCACCCTTCAAGGAAAAGGAAACAAGAGGGGTAGCATAATACAGATTAGAAATGATATGTATCAGTGTATCACAATTGAACAGACAAAATTTTCAAGATGGTCTAGTGACGTAAAGGATTGAAGCAACCTCAGAGAAGTACACAAGATAACACCCCCTCCAGTACTCTTATCTTTTTCCTCTTTTATTTATGCCATCCAAAAAGATGTGGTAATGTGAGCTTAAAAACAACAATGACCTCAGATAACATACAAATAAGGAATGGGGAAGATCATTGGAATCGGAGGGAGTCTTAAGGGGGTGTTTGGTTCAAGAACTTGTTGGAAACGGAATGGAATCAAATAAACAAGCGGAATGGAGTTGGAAACCGTTACTCATCAAACTTGTTTGGTTCAATTTTTGAATGGAATGGGAAAAATTAAAATTAGGAAAAAGAAGTTGCAAATCGAATTTAAAAAATGAAGGAAAAGTAGACATCCGCTGCCACGTTGTTTTCAAGCATGGAAAATGGTGATCCACTATACAACAAGGGAAGAAAAAAGGTGTGGACCCGGAAGAAATAGGGAAGTCAAGAGACAGAGAGGCGGTGCTCTGTTGTTAGATGAGGGAGTGAGTTCTGATTCCAAAGAAATGAGAGGGGATTTAAACCAGCGGAGTGCGATACAGAAAGAAACGGATTGAATACGGAGCAAGCTACTACCAAACAGTTGCAAACAGAGTTTGTATTCTGAACCCATTAACGACCTCAAATATTCACGAACCAAAAATGCTCTAAGTTCATGCACTAGAAATGGCCAAAAATCTGAAAAATCTTCCCCTTCCTTAAGCCCTCTGATAGACCATCCAAATACAGTCTTACCCCTCTGATAGACCATACTGATACATTCACCCGCTAAAGAATCTAGTGTATGAACTCTTAAACATATTATTTCCCAAGTACATTTTGAACAGCACTAATGACATAATATGGATGCTAGGCATCGCAAATTCGCAACCATCATTTTGCCACAAACTACCTACTACAGAGCTAATCTTCGAATTTTCCGCACTCTATAACTGAACTCGGGCATAATTTCACCATTCGCATCAAAACCCGAGACACCCACCATCATTCTTAACAAACCCCAAACATCAATCTAATCAATTAACTTCATATCTTCCCCCAAAACCTGATCAAAGTATGACCTAGAGAACGGATCCCCAAAATTGACCTAACTTAAATTCGAGAAAATACAACTAATTTAGTCTATAATTAATCTTCCTACAATTCGTTTACTCTCATTGCATAAAGATCAAGTCTTCATTCTCAAGCATATTATTTCAATAATTAGAGGTTAATTAACTAATTATACCCAAAACGATAAATCTCAAACAAAACCCAGAAAAACACTTTAACAAATTATTCAAAACTAATCTACCCAACACAACAAATTGCAAAAATATATGCATAAATACCAAAATTAAGCAGTGGAAACCTCGAAATTAACTCTCATCATTACAATTTAATTGAAAAATAAAAAAAGAAATCTAAAAATGAATTGGGAAAGAAATACTCACTTCAAGCATAGTTTGGAGTTCATGGGAGTTTATATCAGAGTGATCCATGGTGAGCTATCTTCTTCTTTCTCTTTCCTAAAACCCTTTTGATAATGATGAGCAAAAACCCTAAATCCGATCTAATAATCAATATATATTGACATATAAAATGGGTCGGGCGGACGGTTTCGGTTTCGTGTAATTTTGGTTTCGGGTAGATGCGGGTTGGGTGTTTCGAGTTCGGTTAAATACTTGTTCAGGTCGAATTACTGGTTGACCAGCGGGTGAGGAATACGTTCGCACCTTTTTTTTTCATTGGTAGTTTTTAAAATTATAATATTATTTTAGGGAATCGGTTTTGGAGGAGAGAGAATAGTATTTTTGTAGGAAACTTGTGTATTAAAAAAACAGTTGGGGAGAGACGTAATTGTCAAGTTTTTGTTTAGGGCCAAATAAGTTTTTGGGCCATTTTAATTAGAGAAAATCATTTATTGAAATTTAGTCTAGTTCCTAATGAGCAAAGTCCATGGCAGTCAATGCCCTTAATCGGACGGAAAGCGCGGTAAGGTTTTGATGTGTTACCAATAATCAGTTTCGATGAGGAGAAGTCGGGGGGCCCTCCGAGGGCACCAAGGGAGCTGGAGGAGTTTCGTGAATGTTTGGATGATTGTGAAGTGAAAGATATTGGTTTCGTAGGGGATCCATTTACCTGGTGGAATAAAAGGGCGGACCCTAACCACGTTTATGAACGCTTAGACAGGGCGGTGGCGTCGGCATCGTGGATCAAATTGAACCCTCTGATCATGACACACCATTTGGAAAGGGAGAGATCAGATCATTGCCCCATTGTACTAAAACAGTTTAAGAGCGAAGCGCGGAGAAGGAAGCACCAGTTTCGTTTTGAGGATATGTGGGTGACTTCACCTGCATGTGCCTTCATTGTGGAGGAATCCTGGTGTACGGGAAAGGGCCTTGTTAATGCAGCTGATGTGTTAGTTAAAATTAAGCGTACTGGGGAGGAGTTTTGGAGGTGGAGTAGGGGGGAATTTGGAGCTATTACAAAGCAAATTGAAGAGAGCAGGAAGAGACTAACTGTGTTAAACAGTCTTGCCCCCTCAGAGGAAGTGGTGGAGGACCGGAAGAGAGTGTGTGAAAAGCTCGATGATCTGATGATGAAGGAAGAAATATACTGGAGGCAAAGGTCGCGAGTGGCTAACTACGTGGAGGGGTATCGTAACACTAAATTCTTCCACATGAAAGCGTCGTTGCGAAAGCGAAGAAATGTGATTACGAAGTTGCAGAAGGATGACGGGAGCAAGGTTGATGATGAGCAGGAGATTGAGAAAGTTGCTGTGAGTTTCTTTGAGAATTTGTTCACGGCATCGGATACAGTTGGCGTTGAGGAGGCTGTAGCGGGGGTTAGGAGGACTGTGACAGAAGCTATGAATGAGGATCTCGCTGCCCCGGTGAGCAAGTTAGAAGTGTGGGAAGCTTTGAGCCAGATGAATCCGAGCAAGGCTCCGGGCCCAGATAGTTTCAATGCGAATTTCTACCAGCGACATTGGCGTATTGTTGGTGATGACATTACAAGATACGTAGCGGCCTTGATTTCGGGAGAATGTCATATGACTGAGGTAAATAGCACAAACATTGTGTTAATTCCAAAGGTCAAAAAAACGAAGAGCATGAGTGAGTTCAGGCATGTTAGCCTATGTAACGTCTTGTATAAAATTGTGTCGAAAGTCTTAGCTAATCGCTTAAAAGTCTACTTGCCTCAGATTATATCTACTTCCCAAAGTGCTTTTACTCCCGGAAGACTGATAACAGATAATGCCTTAATAGCATTTGAAGTATTTCATTATATGAGAACTCATTACAACGGGAAGACGGGTTTTTTGGGGTTCAAGATGGACATGAGTAAGGCTTATGATCGAGTGGAATGGGGGTTTTTGAGAGCGGTGATGGAGAAGATGGGGTTTGATTCTCGATGGCGGTCCGTGATTATGAGGTGCATTTCTTCTGTGAGGTCTTCTGTCCTTATTAATGGTGTCCCATCGGCTCAGTTCTCGCCCCACAGAGGACTTCGCCAGGGTGACCCAATATCCCCATATTTGTTTATTTTGTGTGCGGATGCTTTTTCAGGGCTGATCGAGAGGGCGGTGGGAAGAAAGGCGCTTTATGGAGTTCGTATAAGCAGGCGAGCACAGGTGATTTCTCATCTGTTCTTCGCAGATGATAGCATTGTCTTTTGCCGGGCGACGGCGGAGGATGTGGCGTGCGTTCGAGAGATTATTCAGATTTATGAGGGGGCTTCGGGGCAGAGGGTCAACCTTCAAAAATCGGAAGTATCCTTCAGCGCTAATGTAGGAGAGACGACGAGAGTAGAGCTGTCGGGTTTGCTTGAAGCTCGTGTTATTGATTATCACAGCCGTTACCTTGGGTTACCCGGGGCTGTGGGTGGGAGTAGACGGGCGGCATTTAAACTGATCAAAGATCGAGTTTGGAAGAAATTGCAGGGGTGGGAACGGAAGCTCATCTCATTTGCTGGTCGGGAGATCCTGATAAAGGCTGTGGCCCAAGCGATTCCCACCTACCATATGCGCTTGTTTAAAATTCCGTCAAATCTTTGTAGCGAGATAAACTCGATAATTGCTCGGTTTTGGTGGGGGCGAAAGAAGGTGAGAGGAAAATGCATTGGGTTGCGTGGAAGAACCTCTGTGAGTCTAAGGATGATGGAAGGTTGGGTTTTCGTCACCTTGAGGCATTTAATGACGCGATGTTGATGAAACAAGCTTGGCGTATTTTCTCAAATCCGGATACGCTGGTGTCTAAAGTGTTAAAGGCTCGTTATTTTCCAAACTCTGAATTTTTTGATGCTTTGTCAGGGAGTAACCCGAGTTTTGCGTGGAGGAGTATTCAAGGTGTCAAGGCTTTGCTAAAGGAAGGGTGCAGATGGCTGATAGGGGACGGTGCTTCGGTGAGAATATGGCAGGATAAGTGGACTGTGAGGGGGCCGTCTTTTCGCATAATTTCCCCGGTGGTGGGAAACGCGGATGAGCGGGTTTCTGAGTGGATTGACCCTGACTTACGCTGCTGGAAGAGGGACCTAATCCGGTCTCAGCTTCTGGATTTTGAGGCCAAAGAAATCATGGCCATTCCCTTAGCTTCAGAGAGGAGAAGTGATAAACTGGTTTGGCACTACAGCAAGGATGGTGAGTACAGTGTTAAAACAGGATATCATTTCGTGAGGAGCCGGCTGAACGCTGAAGCGGGAGGTGAGGGGAGTAGTGATACGGGGGATAGTCGAGCCTTGTGGAAACGTATTTGGAAGGTTGAGATCCCACCGAAGGTCAGAATGTTTATTTGGCGTGTGAGTCGTGGTGCGCTTCCCACCGCGACTAACATTAATCGACGAATCGGGAGTGCAGATCCAACTTGTCCTAGATGTGGCTTTGGTTATGAGGACGATAGTCATGCTTTGGTGTGGTGCCCGGATAGCATGAAGGTCTGGGAGGAGATCGGGGAGGATGTAGAAAACTGGTCGAGCTGTAGTAGGGGTGTAGATCTTGTGGAGTTGTGGGGTCGTGATGTTGATAAGGAGGTAACAGTGAGAAGGTGGATAATGGCCTGGGCAATTTGGAACAATCGTAATGAGGTTATACACGGTTGTGAGGAGATGGGGACGGTGAGTGTTACTACCAGAGCACTGAGCTACCTAGTTGCGTATCAGGTAGCAGTACGGGACACAAAGGTTGAGGTAGCGCAGGCGGAGGGGTGTGGTGCAGACGGGTAGTGCCCTCCACAAGAAGGTGTCGTGAAGGTCAACACAGATGGGGTGGTCTAGGGTGAGGCTGGCTCGGGTCTTGAGGTGGTGATACGGGGTGCAGAAAAGGAGGTTTTGAGAGTGGGCTGCAAACAGGTTAGAGATAGGTGGCAGCCGGACGTGACGGAGGCCAAAGCGGCGGAGTTTGGGCTTCAATTAGCTTGGCAACAGGGGGTCCAAGAAGTTGTGGTGGAGTCGGACTCACTGCAATTAGTTAATGCGCTTAAGTCAGGTTCTTTTGTTTCTAGTTATTTTGGTCTAGTAGTCTCAGATGTTTTAGCTGTTTCCACTAAATTTCGGTCTTGTTCTTTTAGTCATGTACGTAGGGGAGGTAATAAAGCCGCGCATACAGCGGCTCATTTAGGACCGGTTGACTATTCGACTCGCGTTTGGGTTGATAGTGGACCTACTGATGTATTGGATATCGCAGCTGCGGATTTTATGGCCGCAACCACGTAATAGAATTTCTTTTGTTTGCTTTCAAAAAAAAAAAAAATCAGTAAAGTAAAAGTTACATATAAGATGGTTCTTCTCAAAAAAAGTTTTTATAATGTGGTTCAGTTTGGGAGATCTCTCGAGTTGCAACACACATAATTTGACGGGTCACTAGAATCAGAAGAAGTACGAGCTAAATTGACGAGTTAGGTCGTAGTCAAGTTAAGCGTTGTATCTTTGACAAAAAGACCCAATATAATATGTGTTTGGCCTAACGAGTATAGTGTTTTTAGTCCCTAAAATCATAAATTTGGCCAAATATAGAGTTTTTTAGAAGTTAGAAACTATTTAATAAAAGTCCTTGCTTAAATATTGACCCTAAAAACAGAAGCACCACATTGGTGTTTCTGTTTTTGTTTTTCTAAAAATAATCTCTGTGTGAGATTTTTTTAATTTGGCATAAATAAAAAAATTAGATTACGATAACAGATGAAGTGCTTTTGCAGTATGTTAAACCAAACACCCATTATTTTTTCAAATAACAGTTTTTAAAGAAATTGATTATGAAAAATAGAACGAAAATAGAAACACATGTAGAAAAATTTGGCCAAACACACACAATGTGTTGAGCTTAAAGGTTTTTGCTGTCGTCATTGTGATCCTCCTCTGTTGTTTGATTGTCAACAAACTAATCATAGCACAGTGTTAATTACTCCATGCCCCATGTCAAAATGTATGCAATTGTTGCGCTATTCATTCAGGTAGCGTTTGGAAGTAAGGATTTGAAAATTGTTATAATTTCAATTCCATCATTTGAGAATGTGGAATGGAATTCGAATAAATCATATGTTTGGGGACATTGAGGTGTCATTTGTTAAATTCCAAAAGATAACACAAATCAAAATTCTCAAATTCTTGAGTTACCAAACATGAGATTTGTGTCAAATTTAGATTTGAGAATCAAATTTTTACTTCCAAACACATCTATTTATGTTTCTAACTAGCAGTATTGAGTAAAATCGAATGTGTGGGAATCAAGGGCTTTATAACTTATAAGTATTATGAATGGATATCGAATCCAATCAAACTCGATTTCTTTCTTTTCATCAACGCAAGTGATTTACTAGGACATTTCCCGTGTCCAAGTTACTCCGTATTTGTTCTATTGCCCTGATTCCTCCTAACTCCTAGGGGTCGTTTGGATTGAGGGAATAGAAGGGGGCATGGGATTATTATTCCCAATTAGCCATATTCCCTTGTTTGGATTGAGGGATAAGGAAATGGGAATTGGGTGATAGGGATTTCTTATCCCTCCCATCTAATACCTAGGGGGGCAGGTATTAGAGTTGGGAATTCATTTAATAAAGAAAAAGACTTAATTGTCCCCCTTAAAAAAATTATATAAGAAAATTTTAATATTAAGTAGGGGTATATTCGTAAAGTTCATATATATCCCTCATATCCCATCCATATTCCCATGTTAATCCAAACAACGGAATTATATTATCTCACCTAATTCCCTACCTTCTTATCCCTCCCATATTCCCACCTCTAATCCCCCCAATTCCCATCCCTCAATCCAAACGAGTTCCTAAGTCCTAAGACTCCTAACAAGTATCACGAAAACTCGAGAAAGACACGAAGCCAGGAACCCCATTGTATCATGTCTTGCGGCAAACCGACGTGCAAGTCAGGTGGTTGTGACGGCTACGACGATGACAATGAGCGACCAACACCCGTCAAACCACCAGTCAACTACCGCCGCGGTCAGCCACTAAACCCTAACTTTTGCGTCAAGTGCAAGCTCAACGCTCCCGTCGCCGGTGGCTCCGCCGGCGGTGAAGACGGCCGTTTCTGCGCCGATTGTTTCCGCGGCTCACTCTTCGGCAAATTCAGGCTCGCCGTTACTTCTAACGGCATGATTTCGCCTACTGATAGAGTCCTCGTCGCTTTCTCCGCCGGTCCTTGTTCCCGGTCATTCTTCTTCCCTCTCTCTCTTACTTCTTTTTCTGTTTTAATGCAGTGTTGATTTAGATAAGGGGGGGGGGGTAAGGTTGCGTAAGACTCACGATTTGCCTGTTTTTTGTTAGATAAGTTGCATAATCTACTAATTAGTATAGCAATGAATGAATGTTTGAGTGATTGATTAGATTAGGAGGTAAAGCTGCGTACTTTTGAGTTTTAATTACATGATTGAGTTATTATGTAGAAAGATTAGACAGAGAACACTTAGAAAAGAAGAGTATTGGTGACGATTTTATGAAATTTTCAGCTAATGGCACAATCTTGTCCACCCTCAGTTTAGTATAATGGAATATATTCAAAGTTAATTTTTCGAGATGTGGCGTGCGCAAGCACATGAGATGGAGATGAAGATGGAGATGGAGGAGGTTTTGTGTGATCTTTTACGCAAACTGGTCGGTCGTGAATGGTGTAGTTCATGTTTGGTTAGTGGGATTATCAATGAATGGATGTACAAGTAAACTCCAAAATGAAATAAGTGAGAGGGTTTACAAGGGGGTGAGCAAATGCTTATCTGATTATCTCTGTTTCTCGGCCTAGGAAGACGATTTATGCTTAGTTCTTGGGGGGAAGAGGTGACTAGGTGAGGAGGGGTTCGGAGGTTGTTATGCAATAAGTTTTATCTCGTAATCTGAAGAGGGGTTTAATGTTTTACAGGTTAGCTTTACAATTTGTACATGAAATGCAAGATAAAGCTCAAAGGAATTTTGATGCCAGTAGAGATAAATCTTTACCAGTCTTTGGTGTGGGAGTTGCTTTTGTTGATGAAAGTTTTGCGCGCAATATTTCAACTGATGAAGCTGGTGAAGTTATCAAGCATATTAGGGCAGTTGTTGAAACGTTAGCCCCGCCACAGAAGGAGCTGTATGTTGCTCCTCTTGAAAGTATCTACTCCTCAAATCTTGCTTCTGAAAGAGAGAGATTAAGAGATTTGTTAGATACTCTTACAGACCCTACAGGAAAAGATGATTTTTTGAAGCATCTGCGAATGCTCTGTCTGCAAAAGGTTATACTTTGTGACAATATTATCTTCGAAGAGTTTCCTTGGGTAAAAGTATTCTGTGAGGCATTTGATGAATGTTGTGCAGGTTGCTGTTGAAAATGGGTACACTAAAGTGGTTCTGGGATCATGTACATCAAGTATTGCTTGTCATGTTCTTTCAGCAACGGTCAAGGTATGTAGTCATTGTTGACTACTTGACTGTTATCAGAGCTTTCAAACTTTGGCTTATGCTGATTGATTGCAGTTACATTTTTTTTTTGACGTCATTGATGTTACTGAAGTTATTTGCTCACGTACATATTGCAGGGTCAGGGCTACTCCTTACCGGCAGATATACAATATGTTGATGCAAGATGGCAGGTTCCAGTCGTTCTTCCACTTCGTGATTGTCTTGCACAAGAGCTCACTATGCTTTGTGAGCTTGATGGGTATGTCAATCACACTATTTCAGGCTCCCTCGTTTTTTTTTTTTTTGGGAAAGCGGGTGGGGATGATTTCCGTAATTTCTTTTGGTGGGAAGGACTATCAAGGCAGAGACTGATTATCTGAACATAAACTGATTTTCTGCCCCCTCCCTGTCAGTTTTCAGCAAAGCACATTACTCGATCATGGCTACAGGCCACTTACAAAAAGATACTCAAATCACACAGAGTGTTGCCTCCTCTGCTCTTATGTCAAGGGAGCTCTATTTTCTTTTCAGATTATGTTCTTTTATGGGATAGCTTGTAAAAGGAAACTCTTTTTTTTTGTGTGGTCGTCTTAATTACAGGACTTTTAGTTGTATCATTGACCTCTGTGGTTATCAATAATCATACTTTTGTAAATTTTTGGACATGGCAGATTGAAGACATTGACTCCGGTCAATGTTCCACAATCGGGGATTAATGCTCTCGTCACTTCATTTGTCACACTTTTGCAGGTATAGTGGTCAGATACTGATATATCCTAGTTCAAATGTGTAACGCTTGACATGATGCTTAATTCCTTACCGAATGTTTCTTTCATTCCAGGAAGAGAATCCGTCTCGTGAATGCACAATTGTGAGAACTGCTGGGAAGCTTACACCATTCAACTTCAATAAGTTACCTGTTGTAGATGACCCCAAGGCCCATTTAGCATCCCAAAGGCGTCAAAAGAAGTTCAACATAAAGTCAAATGAATCCACTCCTCCAGAATCATTCTGTTCGTTATGCTACAGCCCACTCCACAAATCTGACTTCTCAAGCTTAGGCAGTTTCGCTGGTGAGGAGCAGAGTGCTGAGGGATTTGGAGCGACTTGTTGCTCTAGTTGTAGATTCCAAATACTTCCTGGTGATATGTCACGTATGGATCAGTTCTACTCACTCCTGCCACAGCCACTCATTGCTAGACCAGCCACAATCAGCAGCACTTGTGCCCAGAGATTGCTAAGGCAAGTAGTGCTCTACTTTTGTTCTGCTACTCAAAATAGCTTCCTGTTCTTGGGGTGTGGGGTTGAGGGTGTGCTGCAAATAATGGCCTAGTTTATTTGTTTATATTGGAAGGTCTTATAAGTCCTTGATATCTGTTCTCAAAATTGATTTGGGGATTATGTTTTTGATACCTTCCATATGTTTGGCATGGGTTAGACAGTTTATGTGAAAGCAGTCAGTGGACAATGTACACCTAGAGAAGCTAGGGAGTCGGAATCGTTCTTAGTGAGACCAGTCAGACCACCCCTTTTGTTTGGTCATGCTCGTGGGATCGTGAGTGGTGACTGCATAATTATGTGGAGATGTGTAAAGGCTCATTAAGAGCAGTAATTATCCGTTTGAGAATCATATGATTCATGATCTTGGAAATATCAATCTGCTTGAATGGGGTTTTTTTTGTACTCTTTATGTTTAATTGAGGCAATTGAATCTGTCAGTTGCACTGTGTCTGGTGCTTGAGGTGCTCTTGGTGCTCGGTACAGTTTGCTGCATTCTTTTGATATCTAATTAATTGTGGTCTGGTTACTTCGTGCAGGGAGAGTATTCAAGAATTTCTCCTTTCAGACAGTGAAGATGGCCCTGAGCTTGTTGAAGTGAATACATGAGTTGCCTTGTGCATGAAGGTCATTTTGCCTAGCAATATGTTTCTTGCTTTGCAGCTAACCTCACTGAAGGGTGTTGAAGCCGAATGGATCTGCGCAGACATTTTGGCCCTAGCTCCCTTACTGGAATTGCTATCCTAGATGTTCTCGCCCCCGTGCAGCGGATGGATCTGCTCCATGTTCTTAAATATAAAGCATCTGAAAATTTGAAGCTTTGTTTCATTTTTTTTTCCCGGCCCCCAAGGGATTAATTAGCATGTACTATCATTCCGAAGCCCCTGAACTGGCAAACTCTGTCGACAATGTCTTAGCAGTTCATGAATGCAACGAGCAGTGCATTCATGGCTTCTACCTAGAAAATCTCAGAATCAGTTTTCAGAGCATCTATTCTTGTACCTCTGCTGTTCATGCTTTGGAGTGATGTACACTGATATGCAGAAAGAATGAAAATCAGTCACCTGAAGATGGCAATGAAAGCAAAAAACTCGTGTTACATTTTTTAACATCCTTTGGTCCTCTGTCCAAAAACATCAACCAACTTAGCTTCAATCTTGATTCGGCCATTAGGCATAGCGATTCTATATTTTTGTATTTAGAGTTAGTGAAAATTTAGGTTTGTTGCAGCGATTGTTTGTGAAGGTTCCCACAGAAAGACCCCTCAGTTCCGGCAAACGGATGGAACTCCAAGAAAAATGATGTTAAGAAAAAAGAAGTTATAAGCTAATAAGCTATGTCCTTGATTATTTACTTTGGGGTACATGAGTAAGCAATGAAAAGCAACAATAATCTTAGCAGTGAAGGAAACTAACAAAAGTATATAGATTACCAGTGGCAAATTAAAAACTGTTTGGCTTTTTGAGTACTTTAGAACCACATTTATCTGATTTTACTTACTACTTTGACCTTCATATATGATCAATGAGATAGAAAAGGCTAAACCAAATTCAAAGGAAAAAGAACATAATTTCCCTGCTGCAAAAGAAAACCACAGCTACCGCCCCCTTTATGTGTCATTTCTGCATATTCCAACGTTAGCATTTTGCCATCATATCGTAAAATATGCATGTCTTTTTGCATGTGGTGACTGAATATCGATCAACCGGCAATGCTCATGTTATTACTAAGCTAGTTATCCACAAATTCATTTCAGTCCAGGCGGAGGAAGTAGGGATCAGTATATATGTTTACATTAGGAAGAGTATCTAATTTCGTTATACAAGCTAGTAATACTAACTTAAGTACAAAGTCAAAACATAGTGCAATTGGCTAATAAAAAGCTACTTAAATTATAAAATTGTAACCCCTTTCCGTAAAATTCTTAGTCAGCAGGAGAAAGGATCCCAATCAAATAAAAAGTGAAGAACCAAATTAAAGTAAGTATATGATCGCATACAACTTTAATCATGCAATTGCCCATGCATCATCCAGGAAAGACTTATCTTACACTATATATACGTCAACTTATCTTTACATGCATTCGTCCCTGTAGTATATTCAAGGGAACCACTCTATATACGTATTCGTTTGTTTTGTTTTGTTTTGTTTTGTTTTTCTACGGTCAAGGGATCACATTAGAGCGTGAATTTTATTTAATTTGAGTCGAGACCTGTAATTGCTAAGTATACTCCCCGGTAAATCTTCCGATCCGTACGTTCACAAGGATTGTTATATGTTCGTTGTTCATGTTTTAGGTTGTAAGAAACTTTCTCCTGCAGACTAAGAATTTTAGAAGAGGGGAGATCGATCGATCTATATATGGAGAATAGGAATTACATTGGCGTGGGTTCGAGCGCCAGCAGATTGCCTCCCGGACTACGGTTCCAACCAACCGATGAAGAACTATTGTTTGAGTACTTACGTTGCAAAGTCTTCTCTCTTACGCTTCCCGCTTCCATCATTCCTGAAGCTCAACTCTCCAATTTTGATCCTTCTGATTTGCATGGTACGTACGTACATGATTAATTTGTTTACAAGTTTGCCTTCAATTCTCTACATGTAAGCAACTTTCTTAGCAATCTTAGGTTACAACATAAATTGGTGACATGAAATTCGGTAACATGTTACTATGACTTATTGGAGTATGTACGTACAATAACTCTATATGATACAATTATCGTGTACGTTAGTTCGAGTATTTGCTCATGTATATGAACGTACAGGTGATGCTGAAGAAAAGAGGCATTATTTCTTCAGTAAGAAGGAAGCGGAAAGTAGAAAGCAGAAGAGAACAACCAAGAGGAGGACACGTTGTGGGTATTGGAAGGCGACCGGTTCGACAAAACAAATATCTTCTCCTCCGATAGAAACGTTAGGGATGGTGACGACGATGCAAGGCTTGAAGAAGACGTTTGTGTTTCATCAAGGCAAATCACCTAAAGGATGCCGAACAGATTGGTTCATGCATGAATACAGCTTAGTTTCCAATGTACGTAATGTCTTCTAAGTTATTCTAACTATTAGTACTATATATTTATATTTTTTTAACTCATCAAACGTATTTTCAAAACAATTTTTAAGGTTTAGGGGTCGCAAAAACCTTCATGTTTACTACAAAACCCTAAAACCCATTGTGTGGCTTCGTGTAGATCGGAATCCGGAGTTGTTATATACTCGTATATATTGAACTGGACTAAAATGCTCTTTCGTGATCTCATTTTGTTTGTTTTAAAGAAAATGTTTTCCGTTCATTCTTTCGAAGCTATTATTAATTATCACTAATTGCTTAATTAGTTGCCATTATTAATTAGTGGTAATGATCAACTACTTATTTTATGTGGCATATGCTACATGCAGAGTTGTGAAGTTGATTATAACGTAGAAGAATGGGTCATTTGCCATGTATTTTTGAAGCAAAGGACTGACGAAGATTATGATTCAAGATCGTTCTATAATAATGAAGACGATGAATGCAGTGATAATTTTTATTCAACTGCTAATTCTATGAATGTTGGTCAAATGGAATACCTCAACAATGCTACGTACTATTGTTCTTCACCAGCCTCGTCCTCATCAAGTTCTGTTTGGCTATAAGCATACTGCCATCGTCAAATATATGTGTAGCATGCATTATTTCTCTCCTTATATATGAGCGAGTCCCATTTGTGATGACAAAAAAATAGTTATCATCATCATTAGTCCTCATCAAATGCTATCTATAATATATGTTTCTTGCTGGTAAATTGGTAATAAATTAAAAGTCTAATCTGGTCTTCTAATGTTATAACATATGTTTTGTGTATGCAAAACCACGACTAATTAATTATCTAATGCATGGAGTTTGCCTCGAAGTAAAACTAATTTCACTTACGTATAGTATAGTAAAACCATGGATTGCGTGTATGGATTTCAAGTCGATCAGCATTAGACGGTTTTAAATACAGAGTATATGAATAATCACTAAAGGGATAAAGTTGCAACATGTTACACTACGTGATTGATATAACATTCACTTTGATTGTTGTACTGGTAACAAGATTCATACGGGTATAATATAAAACAACTCTAATTTAGAATCTATGATCGGTTCTAATGGATAAAAGTTGGACATGCTCGGATACTCGGATAGTCGGATCTAATGATCTTTTTTTTTGAGGGCATAAAAGTCAGATCCTAAAGATTCTTTTGACCAAGCATGCGTTGACCTTTAAGATATGGTCTGTAGAATGAATGCAAGCACAAAAGCAAAGCCTACCAATTCATTCAGCTGCTTAATAGCTAAGAAACTTACAACTCTTACAATTGTAAAAGGATTTTCATTCAAAAATTTATTCATCGAAATCAAAAATTTGGGATTGTGTTGGTCTCATGTGAGACGGTCTCATATGAGACTTTGTGTTGGTTCAATATTATAATTTACAACTCACTTAATTGATACTTTAGAATTAATCACGTGTAAGCAATTGAAATCAATCAATCAAATTGTTCAAATAGTATGTATCATCCCACACACCAAATATAATTACATGGAAAGGGAAGGAAAAAAAATTGAAGTATCACAATTCACAAACCTAATAGTAGGAAAAGCAAACAAGCTACAACCTGCAATATGTTCATGCAGTCCAAATATGTATTCACCATCACCCTCCCAAAGCTAAAAAGTAACGCACACAACTACATATGTACATACGAATCTTCAAGATGACGACCACTCATTGTCTCATTGGGCGCGTTTTTAGGTCTCTAATTGAGATCCATAATTTAAAAGACCGTGCATTTCTTGAAACCAATCAAGATTCAAGACTAGTCGGTCTTTTTCTCCATAGCCGCTTTTAGAACGTGATGATGGAGTTTAATTTAATTAGACGCTCCTACGAACAAATCAGTCGATTCTTCACCTAGATAGATCAAGCTGCTGCTTTTTGCAAGAGATGTGTGTTGCTTTGTGATGAACAAGGAAAATAATAAAATGAAGGCATACTGGTGAATATTTTTCCCCCGGCCTTTGGCATCATCATCATCTTCTTAAACTTCCTCCCTCGTTTTCCCTTCTTTGGCATATGCTTCACCGAAACCTGATTATTACAATACAATACAACAACAACAATCAAACCTCACCTCAGTAGAAGAATGATTATTACTAGACATAATAAATTACTCCGAAAAAAAAAATCAAATTACGCATATAATAAGATTATAAAACTTGTTTTAATCTCGTAAATCTCGTACTATATATGTACCTCATTCGAGCTAGATGATTCTAGCCCTATGCTATGCCTCTGAGCCTCTATTGTATTGTCTTCATGATCATCAATATGTTCTGCATTCACAAGTTTTGCGATTAGTCCTTTTAACGATCATACACACGCAGAGTAAAAATAAAATAAAAATCTAATTAACGACCAATCAGATTAACCAACTTGAGAATCGACAATATTTAAATGGAAGTCCTAATTCTAATAAGAGAAACATTTTGTCACGAGAGCATTTTGTCACAACACCAAAGTCGTCCAAATATAACATGATCATTCCCTAGGATAACAAATCCTGCATTCGCCCTGGTCCGAATAATAATCGTTACTAATTCGAAAAATACATTATTTCGACTTAAATCCCTGTTTCTCTATCGACTTACCCTCTAGGAGATCCTCGTCCTCGGGAAATACCGTACAATACACCCTGAAGCTAGGCGAGCCATGCCCTAGACCACCCTGCTGATCAACCGAATCCTCGGAATCGCATTCTTCCATTGCTCCATCCGAATACCCTCCCGACACTTGTCGCTTAGGCGAAACCGGTCTCTCGTCCGTCTTGCCAACACCACATGCACATTGGCCTAATAACCCTTCCCCATCCGGAAGCGTACTAGTTACGCACACATGAACGTCATTTCCCACAACTTGGGATAATTTGGTAGAGGAGCTATCATTATTATCCGCGCCAATTTTCTGCAACGTAGGTGGACATTCTTGAGTGTCGTGAAAGATTTCAGGATGATCAGGAGGAGTACTAGTACCCGCGTCTTCACGGTCAGACGATTCTTGAGAAGTGGTAGCTTCACCAAGAAGCTGTTTCTTGGAAAGGCCATTGGTGGTGGTGGTGGTGTTGTTGCCGTTTCTCCTGGCTCGAATTTCCTCGAGCCGGCGACAGAGGATCGGCTTGAACCTCGCTGGGACATCGTCTTGGTTCGGGTCAAGCTTTGATCCTCCGCACCCCATTTTTTGTTAGGGTGTTTGGTTTAATATCACATTCACGATCAGAAGAGATTTTTTTTGGGAGGAAGTTAGAAATGTTTCAAAAGAAGAAAAAAAAATCAAGAAAAGGGATGATTTTGGAAGAAAATGGAGTGTTTGAGAAGTTTTAGGGAGGAAGATTTGTCTTGGGGTAAAATTAGAGGTTCAACGGATTTGGCGCCCATTATGCTCTGTAGTGTTATTTTTCGGTCGAAATCTAATTAGAGACTTGTTATCTGTGATACAGATAATCATACATGTATACGAATAGCAAATTGAATAACCCGAGTCTTTTTTTTCTTTTTAGTAATACGGTGAAAGAGAAATTAGTTTAAATCTATTACATCTTTTAAATGAGTTAGAAGTGTTATATCCGGCATTATCAATCCAATCCGAGGTTTTGTTTTGGATCCGCGTTAAGGACTCCAGAATCAGATGCCAATCTTTCACTATGAATATTCAGGTTCAACTCTTTTTACTCTTCAGAGACATCTATTAATACATACAACTCTGTTACGGGAACACGACCACCATGGCACTCTGGTGCTCGAGTTCAGGATCTATTCAGGTATCGTGAAAGTATCTGTCCCGAAATCACTAAATCAGTATTGTACTCTAAGTAGAAATATATGCTGGCTCCATTTGTGAGAATTAGTGAGAACACAAGAATAGGATCATATGCAAATCCATAACTTGTCAATTAAGCCACTAAGCCAGTATAACAAACTAATCATCACATCCTAAACAGATAGTACATCGTTGCTAACCTGCTATCAGAAGTCTCTTCTGCAATTTTCAGTTTTTCGACATTTTGCATACATTCTGATTTATGAAAATACACTCCATTCCATAAGCCATGATCAAGGGCTCGTAATCGTGCCCTACTGCCCACCCAGTAATATAGCAAAAAACGGGGTGCTCGGCTGCAAATTATGGCACAACTTGAAAGGGAGGCATTTAGTTACAAATGTCCATGCATTCAAAAATAGTTCGAATTAAGTTACCCCAAAAAGAAATTTGGCGTGGTGCAATTAGAAATTTTCCAAATTCAAAAATCTGTGTTTAGCTAGAGGCTAAACTGTAACTGTCAGCAGTGGTAGATATCATCCACATAATCTCAAATCAAGAATGTAAGAATTTGGTGTTTCTAAGGGACATCACACCAGCAATCTAACAACTAACAAGAATCAAGTAAAAGAAGGTCGCAAAGGAGTGATACCCGATTACCCGCAATATGAGTAGAAATGATCAAATCTGTCTTTGTAGCTCCCTTTGCACCGGAAACAAAAAAAATAGAGTCAAAGAGGCACAAAACGTAGCAGAGGGCTTTCCAACTGGTAACCTTAGCGCCCTGCAGACCTGAACAATAAGGAAATAGCTAGACGGTTGGACCAGTGTTAGCTAGACCTGCACAAGAAAGCAATACATTTCATGTCGCTTGAAAATGCTAGAGCAGTAGATTGCCACAGAAACAAATTACCATACTTATTGAAATTATCACAAAGAAGACAGATAAAGTACCACGAAAATAAAGTCATTTAACAGAAGCTCTTGGAATTTCAGGAGTTCCTATAAGATAAGGTTAGCCAGCTTCAGATTCATCCAATTTCGACAATTCAAACTAGAGAGTCCAAGCAATCAGAGATGTAACAATGCACCTTTTCCTCCACTTTAGCAGTATCTGGCAGCTAATCTGAGTACATTAGAAATAAAAGTGAGCAAAGCTAGGAGAATGGAAATCCAGATGATAATTACCGCAGAACAAATCACCAGACTAATACAAACAAAGACAGATAAAGTACCACAGAAATAAAGTAAAGTTGCAGAAACTCTAAAAATTTCAGGAGATCCTATCAGGTCTTCTGGTGAAAGTTCTTGTTAGGTAAGGTATGCCAATTTCGGGTTCATTTTCTTTTATATTTTTCATCCGGTTTTTGAAAAATCAAACTAGAGAGTCCATGTAATCAAAGATGTAGCAATGTTTTTTTTTGCTCCAGTGGCAGCTATCTGACTGAATTTACTTGCAACCTGAACTGTTTTTTCGTTAAATCTGAATCATTTAGTCAGCACTGAGCTGTGCCACTGATAAGTAAAGTTCGCAACTTTTTCTGTTTTGTGGTGAGTGACCTTCATTGAAGTAAAGGTTGAATCTCTTTAGGTCTTATTACTGTTTTATTGCTTGAAGCTGGTGAAAAATCTTTGGTTGTACAACCCATTAGCATGAATGATCCCTTGTATCATAAGTTCAAAACCCTAATGAAGGTGAGCTTAAGTTAACACCTCCCCAGACTGGGACCTAGAACTACACTTCATGAAGGGGACAGATGGAACTATCCCTGGCATCTGAAAGAAAGTGGCGTTATGTGACGGGTGCGGTGGAAAAGCCAACCACAGACGAGGCTAAAATTGAGGCATGAACTTTAAACAACAGCTTAGTCATCTCGTGGGAGAAACAGTCCAGAAAATGTGCAAAGGAATCAGGGAGTTAGAAGGACCAGAGAACAAACCAAGGAAACACATGTTTGGTACATCAGAACAAAATCTTGGGGCTAATAAAAGTGACCGAAGCAAGGAGAAAGGAAACACAAATTATTGAAACCAAACTAATAGAATATTTCACAAATAGACAAATAAATTACGACACAAATACAATGAAGTACTTGAGTCACAGTAGCTCTTAAAATTTTAATAGTTCATTTTCAGTTCTGAAGAAATTGCCTATGAGGTAAGTATGCCATCAGATTCCTTATTTTCCGGAAACTACAGAGTCCATCTAATGATACATGGATGCTCCTTTTGCTCCAATTTCTCAATATCTGGCAGCTAATCTGAATATTGGTGAATCAGGAATCAACCTTTCATTCATAATCTCAAGAATTTAGTTCAGGGTTAATACATACAGCACTAACAAAACAGATTAACAGACTGTGAAAGTAACTTTAGCTAACATAAAATCAACATGACATAATTTATACCAACAACATTACCTCAGCTAGGAAGATGGAAAGACAGAGGAGAGGAACTCTTCATCCTCCTCGAAGATCTGCATATTCTTCGACTTCATCAAATAAGCAATCGCATCCTCATCAAAATTCATCAAGAAACCGACTTTGATCAACTCAGAAAGTTCAGGGACGAACTCTTCCTTCTGCCAAAGAAGTCCTTTAGATAACACTTCTGAGAACTTTGTCGCATATTCCAGTGTACACTTAAACCCACAGGACCTGTCCAATTTCTGAGCGAAAAATTGCGAACTTTCCCTCTCCCAGTGCACTAGTTGACTCATTTCGGCCGTTATAATGTCACCTGCTGTCAACTTTAAGCTGTAGCTCATGGTCAAAGGCTTCTCCGTCTCAAAGACGCTGACATTTAAGAGAGTTTCAACAGTTTCATGCCTCCTTTTCACCTCCAGTTTATGCTTCGGGTCTGCAAGAAATCCAAGGACAGCCATCACAAGCCCCTTGACAATGAGAACATCCTTAAGATTTACCTGCTTCAACTCAGCACATTTCAAGGCAGAGGCGCTCACAGATTCCGAGACTTTCCTGACCCCAATACTGCAGTATAACCCAATAAGCAGATCCCAGCGAATCGAGAGCATGTTTGTACGTGGAAGCCAGACGAATAATGCACTCTTTGAAGACATCTTAAAAACATCTGTCAGGAGAAGGTCATCAGGTATGAACACATCCTCCTTGTTTACCAACAGAATGTCATCTGAAGAGCCGCAAACTGCAGGGACTTTGCTGACTTTTTTTACGAACATCATTTCATTTTCTGAGTTCCAGGACCTTCTCTCAACAACAAAAACAACAAACAAATAACGTCAGTGACTTACTCCTGAATTAATTTGCGGTTAACTGATATGAATTGATACCCGAAGAAGACTGGTGATAAAAATTTACAGAAACATTAAAAAAAAAAAAAAAAAGGAGAACAACATACTGAGCTTGGCCAAAAAAACTACTGCACTCATCTTCTGTTATCACACGCGTTGAATTTTCCCACTCCTCCCAAAGCAAGGAGTAATCGCTGGGTGAGGGCCATTCTTTTACGCCAAAGGCTTTCGAGAAAAACTGAAGTAACGGGTCCTCGTAGCCTTCCTCTTTCAAGATATGGAACCTGGAACTGAAAAGTTTGGCTGAACCTTCAAGAACACATTTCTCAGGAGTTACCCACATCCCATCATTAGAGCTAGTCGGGAGTCTCGGGACCCAAATTTTGTTGTCAGCTCCGCTTTCCGGAGTCCAAGCAGATTCACTCAGATAGGAATAGATGCGCTTGATCTTGGCAAACTCAGAAAGTGATTTCATATGGTGAGCGAGAATCGAGTTGGCTCTACAACTAGGCATATCAGTGATAACTCCGACTTCAGTAAGCGCACTGTCGTGCAAAGATATCGTGAACGGCTTATAGTACTCGGCGTCAATGATTGGCCCATCCTCGGGCTCCAATGACAACTCCTGGTTAAAGGGAACTAGCAAACACTCCTTGGGATACATGTAACCCAAAGTCGTCTTTAGCCATTTTGTATGGTGAATTTGTTTCAAGAAAGACTCTGGAAGAGGATCCTTCCCTGCGTCCTTCCAGTACTTGATGCACTCCAGTAAGGATATCACACAGGCAGGACGTATGTCTTCCGGGTCTCCAGGGAAAAGTAGATTAGACAGGACAAATCGCGCACCTTCCTTTAAATCTACCACCACACCCATGCTTATAAGCTCATCTCTGTACTCATGTATGCCTTCCCCGTACCCTTTTTCGCTGTCATCGACAAATGGAAGACGCGAAATCTGACTGATACTAAGCCATTCTTCACTGTACCAAATGCAGTCTTTGGGGGACCTGTAATCGCCAAGGCGGGTTCTAATCCACTTAGTTCCCCGAATGCATGCTTGGAAACCATCAGGAAGTTGTAGGTTTGCATCCTTCAACTTTCTGCAACAGTCCATCAATGAGAGAGCATTTTCCTTTGTAAAAGACTTCGAGGAAACTCGTTCCTTAAACACAGTAGAAAAAGCATCTGCCACGGGCTCAAACTCCACCCGAACGCCAAGTGTGTCTAACCTTTTGTTGTACTGATTGATTCTGGCTCCGTAATGATTGATGTCAATGCAAGGAAAACCCTCGAAGACCTGCAAAATACAGCCCCACTTTTTATCAGGTAAGAAGCACTCACGAGGGTACAAGTAGTCGTCGCCAAGATTTGTCCTTAAACATTTGGCCTCTTTCAGTGCGGAAACTAGCTTCTCTGATAAAGGTGCAGCAGCATTGCAGATACACTTGAGAGCAAAGACAAGAGCGTTAGGAGGCAGTTTAAACAACTTTTCAGAAGGCTTGAGATTGTCAACCACAATCTTATAATTTTCCTTGAAACCCACCATTACACCAAGAAGCTCAAGCTCAGTCTGGTAACTGAGAATAGCTTCTCCATAGTGGTCTTCGTCAAGGAAGGGGATGTTGCTGATTACAGACGCGTCTTCCCAGGTTTTATCTTTTAAGACAGTCTGAGCAGGGGACTTGTCACCACATGAGGTCGTAACCCATTTTACCTCTTTTATGGCACTGATAAAATCATCGACAACTGGTGATAATTTTAGCCTCAGAAAGTTTAAGAAGTTGAGCATAGCTAAAACCTTGGGCTTTGTGAGATTATGCTCAGCAGCCATTTTCTTGAGATGATCTCCAATGAAGTTACATGCTTCGTCACACTCGAACATGACCCCGACTTCTCTCAGCTCATTCTTGAAGTTCTTCAATTTGTTGCCCATATATTAGAACCCATCAGCTCTATCCAATTGCTACCATTAGCAGGAACCAGCACTCCTTTACGTATCACGGATATGCTCCCATAACTAGTCAATAGAGGCAATTCACTGCATAAAATTTTCACCTCTTCTTCACTTAAAAGCCCCTTTGAACTCGAGCGATTAAGAAAATAAGCAAAGGCTAAAACCACTCGACGGTTGTTTCCAAGTGACTGCTTAATCTTTAATGCATATTCATTCACGGTAAGAGTGGTGACTTTCACAAAGTTCTTCAACCAGGTAGATAATTCTTCAAATTTCAAGCTCTTCTTCTGAATAAACTGAGGTAAGAAAACTAACTGTGATACAGACCTGAATTCCTTACTCCAATCAATCAGCCAACGAGTATGCTGGGGATTTTTGGAGATACACAAAGTCAAACTATTATGCTGGCTAGATGCTTCATTTAAACTTAAGAGTGAATCATCACCAGAAGCATCAACAGACTTAAGGAGTGGAATGAGCCTGACAGTAGTTTCTTGAAAGTGGGAGGCCCAGTTCTTTGCTAAAAAGATAAGTAGCTCCATGTAAAGATCCTCATTGATGCTGGATACAAGATTGCAGCTCTGGATGCACTTGGAATACCACTCGTTGTCAATCAACTGTATTCCGAGGAACTCGAGCATGTCATTGTTGTCATCCTTGTCAAAGGAATAGTGAAGAATGTGCTTCCCTTTATAAGCGAGGTTGTGTAGCTTTACCCCTTGCTTCTTCGCCTTGAGCAATATATCCCAAAAGGAAGGCATTAGCCGGCCAACCGCACTCGGCTTATGGAAGAATAGCTGTGCAGACTGTGGCTCAGATGGTATGATATGCTGGCCTTGCAGTTTCTCTCTGATGCCCTCTCTCATGAAATTCACCCACCGATGGTTCGAGGTCTTCACAGGCAAGAACGAGAACATTGAAGCAAGGGTGGACACAGGGGCATCTTCTCTTGTACTTACAAGGGAGACAAATGCGTTGATAAAAGCAGAAGGCACACAGCCAAGAATACCTTGGTTCCACTTGTTATCCCAAAGGATATTCTCTCTTGATGAAGGAAGAAGGAAATCTGCATGAATAATAAACGGCAGGTCTGTAATAGTCTCAGTCGGAAGAAATGCATAAATTCCAACAGTGCTCATTCCTCTATTAAGACGCTCGCCATATGGAAAAGCCAATGTGATAGACAGCTCCTCAATATCCATCCTTTTCTCCACTTTGTTCTCTTTCCGAACAGGAAACCTCTGCCTCCACATATAGTAGCGACATTCATCTTCTGAGTCATCTCCGTCTTCATTTGCAGCGAGATGAATGGTATAAGACTCGGCGTTGATGTTCTTCTTTGTAAGGAAATCCTTTTGACATTTAATAGATACAGCTCGAATGGTCTTATCACCAGGATTTTGATTATCTTCCTTGACTGAGAGCTGCTTGATTTTAGAGAGAAACAGGAGCAGCTCAGGATGTAGACTGGACAGCTGCTCCTTGACTGCGCTGACTTTATCCGGTTTCAAAGGCAGGATTAAAATGGTAGTTGGCAGGCTTTTATCAACACCGTAAATCTTCTCTATCTGAGAGACAGAGGGATTGTTCTCAACCCACTCAGGTACAATGTACCCGATATCACATTGAGGACAAGGCGTTTCACTGAACCGGATTTGATACCCATTGCTAAAGATATACGGTTGTGCAGTTAAAAGAAACACACTTTTGAATCCAATACCTGCACCAAAGGAATCAAAACTGTTAATATCATCATCAGGTTTATTTCAAACTTGGTACGACATTCAGATACAAGATAATAGAGTAAGCAAAGTAAGTAAAATGCAGAATATGTAAGCGGCGAAAAGGCCTACATCATGTTCTTCTGGTTTTACTACGCTACTGCATTTAAACACTTCAGAAATTATCGGAAATTCGAACAATGTTCAGTTAATCACATCTACAAGAAACTGTGGTTTCGCCTACATCTGCCTCCAAACTGTGGAGTTCAGATCAGTACAGCACTACAGCAGATACAAAGAAAATTCATGACATATGCTTAATGCTTAGAAGCAAGGATCATTTTCTTCCTTTCTGGTTGTTTTGTGTCTAATGTACAATACCATGTTAACGATCATGTTTTAAGTACTAGTAAATATCGTCCTATATAAGCAAAGAAGGACACAGAATAGTGAGCTAATGCCAGAAAAAAGTAGATGGTCAGAGAATCAGAAAATCACTGTCAAACTTCCAGTTAAGCTAACTCAGTGACTTCAATGATCACATCGACAACTGTTTCATTCATGCTTAAATCATTTTAGAAGATTTTCCACTCTAACTGCCACATTTGAGAATTGATATTTCACATACATAGTATGTGAAGCTTATGGTCTGAACTACTGACGTGTTTAAATGTATAATTATACGCTGAACATATAAGAAAAGAAAGTTTCTAGCACAAGCATTAAAGCTGTATGGTGGAGGGACAAACTATGGAACATGAGAAAACGGCATTTGTATGAAGATTATGCATACGCACTAAATCCATACTCTAAGAACCTTTACCTAATATATACAGTAGTACTTTAAGCAAGCGTTAATGCGTTTCATTTGGTTCCGTTTAGCATTGTCAGATGGTATGTTGTCGTAAGTCATGCTTAAGTTGATATGTCAAGTGGTATTCTTAACAGTAAAATTTACATCTTGAAGACCATCAAGCCATGACTGAAAACTTTTGTCTTAAAACAGGCAGACACATCAGAATTTCCTTCATATCACACAGCTTTGTCTCTCTTCTGCAAAAGCTAGAAAATCTTACAATCATAAAGATTAGAAGGGATATAGGTACCTTTCTCTCCTATATAACCAAGTTTGCGATTGCCAGCTTTGGTGGAATCACCAACATTGCAAATTGATTCCATGTTTCTCCGGGAGAATCCAACTTCGTTATTAAATATCAACAAAGTTGCAGGGGCTCCAGTCGCTGTAATGTCCTGAGATGTAATCATGAACTCCAGTGTTGGATCCACATCTTTAGGGTACTCATTATCTTCACCATTCTGCATATTATAAATCCAAACCTCCACTCAATCCAGCTTTAAACCAAAAAATTACAGACACCAATTACAAAACAGCACGCCCTTTAGCGCGGGGGGAGGGGGGCGTTCAAGGACCACCAGCAACTATGATGCAACGAGAGTACTCCAAAAGAATGCCGCAGAGAGATTTTATACGTTCTTCAGTTTTTAGGTTGGTTATATACACTTGTGAACCGCCTGCTTGTTTCTATAGGAAAGCAAAACATGATCAGATACATGACACCATGGAGTTAAACCATGTACGGATGTACCTTCAGTCCAAGACCTGAACATCTTGTCACAAAGCTTTCATAATATCAAAGCTAGCACTAAAATCAGGGTGATTTCTTTTGAAATCAGATCCTTCCAACTTATTTTATACAAAATCTTATTACTTAAGCCCCTGTAGATTTTGATTACTTGAGCCATATGGAAGTACAACAGAGATGTGTTTGCTATGTTAAAAACAGTGTTTGAATGAAAGCTCACAACTTGTATTGTGGCTGTGTTGATCTCAGATTCCCTTATTCACTCTCTGCCTCTTTTACATATATATACACAACTAAGTTTAACCTAGTTCTAACCTCCAACCACCTTGACTAAGACATCTAACTATTATCTAATAACATAGATCAGAGTGTAACTGTGGACTACAAAGTGGAAAGCCTTTCCTTGTGCTTTCATAAACTAGTTCCTTTTGTAGCATATTTTGAGTAAACTCTTTGACCACTCCAGCTACTGGTTGTAACTAAATTGTGCTTCTCTTTACACTCCCCCTCAAGATGGGAGTGGGGTGAATCCTTCACTCCCATTTTGTCCAATAAGTAATTGTGCTGCTTAACCGTTAGTGGCTTGGTCAGTACATCAGCCAATTGCTCATGAGACGGGACATACGCAGTCTTAATAACGCCTGAATTAACCTTGTCCCTAATGAAATGGCAGTCCACTTCTATATGTTTGGTGCGCTCGTGATAGACTGGATTTGCAGCAATTGAAAGCGCCGCTTGATTATCACACTTCAATGCTGCAGATTTCAAGTGCTTCAATCCAAGTTCTTTGAGCAATGAAAACAACCAAGTTACCTCACATGTTGTCAATGCCATTGCACGATACTCTGCCTCAGCAGATGAGCGTGCCACAACACTTTGTTTCTTCGCCTTCCAAGAGACGGGTGAATGACCCAACAAAATGCAAAATCCAGTAGTGGACCTTCGAGAGAATGGACATGAGGCCCAATCACTATCACAGTAGGCTGTAAGGGTTGCAGAGGATGAATTAGCTAGGAGTATGCCTTGATGTGGAGCTGATTTGAGGTATCTCAGCACTCTCTTTGCAGCTTGCATGTGATCAGACGTGGGGGATTGGAGAAACTGACTAAGAAGCTGCACAGAGAATGATATATCTGGTCTTGTGATGGTCAGGTAGATGAGTTTGCCAACCAATTTCCTATAAATTTCTGCATTAGGTAAAGGAGTACCCTTGGTTGGCTCAAGCTTGGTGTGAATGTCGAGAGGTAGACGGAGAGATTTTTGTTTATCAACACCAAATTCCTTGATCATGTCAGTGGTGTATTTATGTTGAGAGACAAAAATCCCTTGCTGAGTGTGTGCTATCTCCATTCCCAAAAAATATGACAGAATTCCCAAGTCTTTCATGGCAAAATGTTGTTTTAACATTTTCTTGATGTCGTCAAGCTCTTGAATATTATTGCCAGTGATGATCATGTCATCAACATACACTAAGATGACAGAAATTGTGCTTCCCTTTGACCGGATAAAGAGTGAGTGATCAGCAGTAGATTTTGTGAAACCCAATTCAAAGAGAGCAGTAGAAAGTCTGGCAAACCATTGTCTAGGGGCTTGTTTAAGCCCATAGAGTGACTTGTGTAATTTACAGACTTGCGAAACTTGCGCAACTGGTGGAGCAACTTGATTTGATGTTATTCTACTTCTGAAACCAGTATACCCTTTTGGCATAGTCATGTATACCTCCTCTTCGAGGTTTCCATGCAAAAAAGCATTGGTTACGTCCATCTGAAATGTATGCCAATGTTGCATAGATGCCACTGCCAACAAAGTTCTCACAGTGGCCATTTTGGCTACCGGCGCAAATGTTTCTCCATAATCAATGCCAGCCTTCTGTCTGCACCCTTGGATGACCAATCGAGCTTTACATCTGTCAAGCGAGCCATCAGGATTGTATTTTACCTTGTAGATTTTGATTGATCCACTTGGAGCCGATGGCTTTCCTACCTGGTGGTAGTTCAGTGATGGTCCAAGTATTATTCTCCTCTAGAGCATCAAGTTCTTTATTCATTGCCGACCTCCATTCTGAGTGTTGGATAGCTTGAGAGTATGACTCTGGTTCGACAATGGTAGCATTGGCAGCCACCATGTTTACAAAAGACACATCTACTTCAGTGTCTGTGATTGGATTGAGTTTGACTGCACCTTTGTGTGTGCTGCCAGGATGTTCTAAGATGAAATCTTTCATCCACCGGGGTTGAACTCTTGGTCTGGAGGATCTCCTCACGTAAGGAGAGTCTGGTGTATGTGCATTGTCATCTAAAGATCCAGTATCCGCTAATTCTGAGTTGATGATGGGTTTGCTGGTGGGAGAGATGACAAGAGGCACACTGTCATCAGCAGTAGATGCTTCGGCATCTTCTGTAGGCAGATCCACGGGAAGAGGATGCATGAACATGTCTTTGGACATTTTGTTGAAAGGATACACTTCTTCATGAAAAGTGACATCTCTGGAGACAAATCTCTGTCCATTGAGTAAGTTTTGAAGCTTATAGCCCTTTTTGTTGTGTGGATATCCCAAGAATACGCAAGGCACGCCTCGAGGTTGGAATTTATCTCCCTTAATGGGATTGTAGGCTATTGCAAAACACCCAAATGTTCTGAGATGTTGATAATCTGGTGCGCTTCCAGTGAGTACCTCATTAGGAGTCTTATTGTTTATGACTGAAGAAGGTAGCCTATTTATGAGATACGCAGCAGCTAAGACACAATCGCCCCAATATCCAAGTGATAGGCCTGCCTGAAATCGCAATGCCCTGCTCACCTCCAACACATGCCTGTGTTTTCGTTCCACTATTCCATTTTGTTGAGGCCTGTGCTCAATACTATTTTGATGCACAATCCCTTTGCACTTGAAAAAGGCAAAACATGATCCTTTTGTCAACTCTAGAGCATTGTCAGACCTAATCACCTTGATCTTCCTTGCAAACTGAGTTTCAACATAAGTGTAAAATGTCTGCAATGTCTCATACACATCAGATTTATGACACAACAGATAAACCCATGTGGCCCTTGATTTATCATCTACTATGGTAAGAAAATATCTAAACTTTCCCTTGTAATGCACCTTGTATGGTCCCCATAGGTCAATGTGAATGAGATCAAAAGGATATTGGACAGATGTTGTGCTATTACTGTAAGGATGTTTAGTATATTTTGCTAAGGGACATGAAAGGCAAATTTTATGTTCGTGTTTGTTGATGTGAGGTTGAATACAGGGTATATGTTGTAATTTAGAAACGGGAGCATGTCCAAGCCTGTTATGCCACAAGTTATACTCAAAAGAAGCTGCTTTCATTGCATAAGATTCATTACACCTTGATTCTAAGCCTTTATTCACAACATTTCTTATTTTACATCTGTCCATGACAGTGGCTTTAGGAACATAGCTAGAGCTATGGCTAACTGTGGTACCGGCTAATCCGGTCCTGTTTTTTGGATGGCTTGGCTTGAATTTTGCTGGTGTAGAGTTGGAAACAGCTTGGCTTGGTTTGATTTGAGTGGTGGGGGTTTCCAGTAGGTAGTATAATCCCCCTCTAGCTTCCCCTAGTCTTTTAGATGCCCGGGTGTTCAGGTCCTGCATTACACAAACCTCCTTATCAAATTGAACCACACACTGATTATCTTGACACATTTTCTGCACTGAAATCAGATTTTGCTTGAACTTAGGAACAAACATGACATTTTTGAGAATTATTCCACATGGCAGACATATCATTCCTACATGTGTTACATATACACATTCACCATTTGGCAGGCTTATTTTCATCCTCTTTTCAACCGGTTTAATATGATTTAACACTTTTGCATCAGATACCATGTGGTCTGAAGCTCCCGAGTCAATAATCCACCTAGAATTCTGAATTTTGGCATTAAAACAAGTTAACTTACCAGCAAAGTTGCACTCCATTTCCTCATCAGTATCACATTCTTGCTTGAAGGCATTGTTGCTGGTGCCTGCTCCACTACCAGGTACCAAAGCCATTAATTGTTGAAGTTGACGAGTGGCGGCAGCAAGTGCAGCTCCTAAATCCGTGTCATCGGAATTTTGAGCATTGTAAGCATGCTTCTTGCCCATCTGGTAGTTGCTTGACTCATGGTTGTTGGTGTATGGCTTGTTTTTGTTCCACGATTGTTTCTGGGATTTGTATTGGTTGCCCATTCTTTGCTGGGGTAGACCTCCCTTCTTAGGCTGGTAACCTGTCTCCTTCCACCAGCAATCCTCCTTTTTGTGTCCTCTTTTGTTGCATATGGTGCATGATGGTATACTTTGAAGCCTCTCCCCCTTACTGTGGAGAGCTGATGCCTCTGGTTCCGAGTGCATATCAGCAAACATCCTCATTTGAGACTCTTCTTGAGTTATTAGCGACACCGCATCAGCAACAGTGGGGAGTTTCTTGGTCATGAGGATGTGACTCCTGAGTGATCCATACTTTGCAGTGTCCAGGCCATTCAGGAACTGAAATAAGCGTTGTTCCTCCTTGTGTTGCTTGATTGCTTCCAAGTGAGTACTACTTTCAGCATTCATGTGAGTGATGATTGGATAATCCAACATATTTTCCAATTCGTCCCATGATGACCTCAGAGAAGTATAGTACTCTCCCACAGATTTTGTTCCTTGTTTAGCTTCATACCCATCCTTGCTCAGCTTGTACTTTCGTGCGCCATTTGCAGATTCAAACCTACCAGCTAAATCTTTCCAGATTTCCTTAGCTGTAGTGAAGAACATCACTGACTTCTTCACGTCCTCTACACAGTTGTTCATTAACCATGACATCACCAAACTATTGCAGTGATCCCAGGCCTCCTGTTTGACAGGATCAGTTGTGGATCGGACCACCAAACCAGTGACAAAACCAGCCTTGCGCTTAGTGGCTAAAGCTAGTTCCATCTGACGCTTCCATGGAGTGTAGTTCTCAGCTCCCTTCAGTTGAGAATCAGGATCAAATTTGATTGTATTTGGCCCATCTGATGGACTTGAATACAAAGGATCTGCTGTGTTTACATACACAACATTTCCTTGTTGAGGTACTACCTCTTGGTGGGGTGTTTCCCCAATCATTGCATCATTTTCATTCTCCATAATGAGTGATTAATATGACGCTATAAATGTGCTTTATTTAAGATGATTTTGAGCTTTTACAGCACAAAGACAGACACTTTTGGTCTAACAGAAATAACCAGAAATAAATGAAGTTAGCAGTAAAAGTGCAGCAAAGTTTAGCACATTTAGTACCTTATTTGCTTGAGAAGATCTCTGTGGTACTTCAGCAGCCCGAAGGCTCTGATACCATGTAGATTTTGATTACTTGAGCCATATGGAAGTACAACAGAGATGTGTTTGCTATGTTAAAAACAGTGTTTGAATGAAAGCTCACAACTTGTATTGTGGCTGTGTTGATCTCAGATTCCCTTATTCACTCTCTGCCTCTTTTACATATATATACACAACTAAGTTTAACCTAGTTCTAACCTCCAACCACCTTGACTAAGACATCTAACTATTATCTAATAACATAGATCAGAGTGTAACTGTGGACTACAAAGTGGAAAGCCTTTCCTTGTGCTTTCATAAACTAGTTCCTTTTGTAGCATATTTTGAGTAAACTCTTTGACCACTCCAGCTACTGGTTGTAACTAAATTGTGCTTCTCTTTACAGCCCCATCGTGTTCAGTAACTTTGCTTACTTTGAAGTTTAGTCCTGACATGCGGACAGTGCCTTAATCATATGAAGTTAGTGACTTTATCATAATCCTTCACTTATAAAATCCAAGACATCATGTTTTTCTTCTTAACAATCAGATACTCAGATATTCAGAAAGCTCATCTGAAACTAAATTGCCATTCAACTTTGTTCAATCATAGTTTGAATATCTCAGGGTATCTTTATCTTTCTGTCATTTCTTCATCAAAGTCGAAGTCTTTTCTACCGAGCATTACATCTAAAAGCCCCCCATGTCTGGGCTCAATTAAGGTCAGACATGCTCATGTCAACGAAACAAGACAGGGCATTCTATCCGTGTCTATTTCACACAAGTAAAGAACTTTAGTTTTCAAGCTCAGTGACTGACAGTGACTCAGCATACCACCTTGCACATTTGGCTCAGCTTAAGCTACACAAAAGTTGTATCAGCACAGCTCATGCAAGTCTTAACGGGGCTGAAATGCTGAATGACAGTATAACACCTACTCCTTTGTTACCGAAAATGTACTTGATGTTTCCACTGTCAGGCCTAAGTAAGCCAGAGAACATTATCTTGGGGGTTGAAAAGAAAAGGGAAATTGCAAACCCTAGCAGTTCTGCAGCATAATCTGCTACTGCAATGACATTCAATCAAACGTACAAACGGAATATGCTCAGCAAAACAGCAGCAACAACAACACTACTCTAGTCCATAAAGCGACGTTCAGACTAGATCTGCACCATGAAAGTTTATGAAACCAAAACAAATTACTGAGCATCACAAATGTAATCTGAAGCTGAATATGGAGGTATGGCTTAAGTGCTGCTGCTAAGGTAACTTAGTCAGATTCTTCCAAAGAAACTGGGAGTTCTGCCACTAAAGTCAGCAAATTTCACATTGTGAAAATCAATCTGATCTGTACATTGCTAAAATCCGGTCTTTCAAGAATAAAAAAAAGGACATTCAAGTTTCAAATCAATTCCCGCTTAACTCGAGACAGGATTATGGAAGGGCTACTTCATCTTAATTATTTTCTTCCCAAGTCATAGACAAGATTGACCTGATTTTACCCGATTATATCAAAATGTCATACTTTGAGTTTACCTTTCTATTGGTATTGTTATGATGTGAGTACAATCCGAAAAGAACTTGAAATCTAACACAAACACTTCCCATTAACTAGAATTGTCAGCTATAACATTTATTTCAACAACTATAGGGTCTACCGCAACCTTAGCGAGAATATAAAACGCATACAGAGTCCAAACCAAATGTTAATTAAGAATCCAAAAGAACGGAACAACGGTTCAAAAAAAAAAACTCAATACTCAATCGAAAGGTACCTGAATGAGTTCCATGAGGAAGTGGACATCTTTAGAGTAAAGTTCAGCAGAGAGATACTTGACAGCCATCCTTAGGGTTTTGCTAAGAGGATTGCTTCCTACTCCAATCCAAAACCTTTCTTTTCTTATTTCTTCTATGTGCTTTTTCGCAGCAGCCTTTTGATCCTCACATCCTTTCACCAACGTATTTCTCCTGCTCAATCCAAAAACATGTCATTTCTATATGCCCTTGCTTCATAATTCATATAATGCGCCGTAACATTTCGTTTAAATATGTGACAGAAACTTAAGCCAAACGTAAACAAACGCAAAAAAATCTAACACGCGGCCGATACAATAATTTCTCAACGCAATTTTCATTTCAGATCATTTCAAAAACAGCAGAACTGATACGGTTGCGTACATTTAGCCCCATCGCCCCGCCATTTGGCACTCCTACGTGAGTACGTGTAGTCGTGTACATGATTAAAAAAAAAAGGAAAAAAAAGTAAAAATGGAAGAATAGAGACTACCTTTTGCATGGGCGTTCAGGGTTGCTAGTAGTGACAGGTGGCTCGCGAGTCTTCTTCATCACGTTGTTGTTGTTGTTGTTGACTTGTAATCTTCCTCCACACTTTTCTCTCCTCCAAGTAAAACCTACTGGAGAAAGAAGAAGAGGGTTTGATAAAGAGACTTGCAACTCTAAAAATGTTACGAGGGTTTTTTTTTTTTTTTTTTTTTTTTTTTGAGAGGAGGGTTTTACGTACAGCAGAGTAGACTAGAGTAATGAGTTGATGAGTGAAGAAGAAGCAACAACCAAGACCCATCAGTCAAAAAAAAAAAAAACTCATCTGGGCCGCGCGCTAAAATGGGTCGTGTTGTTTGTTTTAGACGTTTTTCGCATTAATTATCCCCGCCCACGCGCCACCCCTGCTCCGCCACCTTCTCCACCGCCGACAAGCACGCGCCAACTCCTACACCAGATCGGCTACCACCATTCTAATGGAGACAGGTCGGCGAGCCCATCAGGGCAGGCAGTCAACGGTCGCTGCCCTCATTATGATCGGCGACCACCATAGATTGTGTCGCAGTGGTAGAAGGCTGATATTGCCGGCTCATGGTGGCCAGTTTGGTGGTGGGATCGCCGGTATTGGTGATAGCGGTGGTGGTGGTGTGGGTGAGGATGAGGTCAGTCGTGGTGGCAGAGGAGGAGAAAGAAAATGGGTTGACTCCTTTTTTGTTTCCAAATTTCTCTTATTAATGTATTTTCTTTTTTAAAAAACACAAATAAACTAAAGAAGATAACGGTGTTAGACTCCGTTGGTACAAAGAACACCATTTCGAAAATTTCGGGAGCATTTTAGGTAACTCGAAAATTTGAAGAGTACACCTGAAAATTTTGGATATATTAGGAGTACCATGCAAAATGTTCTTTTGTTACCTAGTTTACCACAAATTATTAGGTACTCCGGGGATACCTAGAGCTACGTACCCCCGTTTTATTGTTCACGCATGAACAATAATGAGCGAAAATAATGAGTGAAAATTGGGAAATAATGAGTGCAAATTGAGAAACAATGAGTGAATTTTGGGAAATAATGACTGAAAATTGGGAAATAATGAGTGAAACTATATAATGAGTGAAAATTGCAAAATAATGAGTGAAAATTGAAAAATGATAAGTGAAAATTGAGAAATAATGAGCGAAAATTGGTTAAGAATGACTGAAAATTTATAATGACTCTGAAGTGGTATATAATGAGTGAAAATTAAACAATAATAATGACTGGAAATAAATAATGACTACAAAGTGGTACATAATGAGTGAAAATTGAAAATAACGAGTGAAAATAAATAAGGAGTATAAAGTATTATATAATGTGTGAAATTTTGAAAATTAATGAGTGAAAATTTGAAAATTAATGCGTGGAAATTGGAAAATAATGAGTGAAAATATATAATGACTAAAAAATGGTATATAATGAGTGAAAATTGAATCGGGGGTACGTAGATCTACGTACCTTCGGGGTACCATATACTGATTGCTAGTTTACTGCCCGGGCTACGCCCGAGTTAACTTTCACAAAAGTTATTGCATTTATCAAAGATATACACCGTATGTATATAAGAAAAACAATCGGTATATAGTACCCCGGGGGTACGTAGCTCTACGTACCCCCCGGCCCATTTATGATGTATATTCAGATTTGAAGGATCTAACTACTATAATACTCAAGAAGGGGGGGTGAATTGAGTACTCCTTTTTCATTTTTGTGTGACTAAATAGAACAGTATGGTGTTCTGTACTACAGGCTAGAGATTATAGCTTGTAGTAGTACACAACACCACAAATGAATCAATGAAATGTAAAGCGGAAGCAAGAATCACACACACAAATTTCAGGTGGTTCGACCTCAACCCAAGGTCTACGTCCACACAATTTCACTAGAAATTCTTCCCTGGCCTACGGACTTGCACAATCAACCCAATTGTGGAAAGCTCGAGTACAACCCCGTACCCCAAAACCTCACTCTAAAAGAGAAAGATTACAATTGATTATCTCACAGATTGCTTCTCGAAAGCGAATAGAGATAAAGTACAACCTAGGTATGAGTGACTCAATGTGATCTGGTAGTACAGATTGTAGAACAGTACTTGGACGTTTTTCACTCAATAAGGGCCTGTTTGGTATCGTTTTCTGTTTTCAGTTTTCTGTTTTTTTGAAAACCAAAGTCCCGTTTTTGAAAACCAGAAAAAGTGGTTTTCAGTTTTCAGTTGTCAGTTTTCATTTTCAGTATGACTATTATAGACCCAAACAATTTAGAGTTAATTTTGTAACTTATTTAACTAAATTTTTTACCCAAAAAAACCAAAAACTGAAAACGGCAGTGATACCGAACGGGCCCTAAGCTTAGGGGTTTTTCTCTCAAAAACGTCTGCAATTCTTCTGATGAAAAACACGTTATAAAGACTTGAGAATTAGGTTAAAAAATAACCAAATCACTTTTTATTTTCTCCCCAAAAATAGAAGATAATTATCTCAAAAGATAGAATTAAAAATCCTTCACAAAGGAAACTACGACTAAGTTATCTTCTTGACTTGAATAAAAATCAGTTTTCAGCTTATAAATTTATCAAAGAATCATTAGAAGATATTAGAATACTTTAGAAAAATAAATTTTCAAAACTCCAAACTAACTTCTACAAGAAAGAAATCTATTTTATAAAAACAGAAATTTCCTAATTTTAAACCCAAATTCTTTGATAAAATATTCTTGATATTAAAACAGAATCACGTGAAAACTTTGATACGGTTTCGTCCAAGTACCAACAGCTTAGTACAGAACAAGGATCAGTACTAGCTATTCAACCAACACACACTGCACCAATCACTAGAATCATTCATACTACAAAGAGACTAGAAATTACAAACCACTTAACTAGTCTTCATCCATCACATAAGATCAAATTCTTCTTCTTCAAAGAAGCATTAGGCAACACCTGAAACACAAGCTCACAAAAGAACGATCATACGTGGTTAGGGAATAAACAATCATAACTCTTGTCATCATCAAAACTTACATGGATAGTTCAACAAGATTTATCTGCACAAGCCCACATACTCACAGCAATATCAAAGCCCAACATGTAATTAGAGCCCAAATTCAAGTAATCAGTTATTTCTCTCTCCTCCCCCTCTTACCCATCCCCCAGGCCACCATCCCCGACCATTAAATCAGAAAACCCAATCCCTCAATATTCTCTCTCATCTTCCCATTTCAGCAGGGAAGCCCTCGCCGGCGAACACTGACGCCCACCACCTTGAGCTCCGATGATACCGGCCAAGTGCTCCGTCTCCGGCGAATCTTCGTCGGCCACCAACGTCGTTCGTCGAGCACCATTCGGCCGCGAAATACGTCTTCTCCCTCTCTTTTTTTCGCGCTCAAATTTCCAGATTTGGCCACCATTTTTTGTTCGTCGTCGTCGAGATTCACCTGCGTTGGCATCCTCCCACGTTGCACCACCTATTCACCGTCGGTGGCGAGATATAAGGCGAGAGTACGTCACGAGAAGAAATGCGACGGCGGCGACGACAACCATGGCGATCAGCGGCGGGCTGAAGTCGATTGGTGTTTTCGACGGCGGAGATTGACGGAGGTTGGGTTATGACGTGGAGGCGGTTAATAACAACGGGGCTGGTGTTGGGGCCCACATCGGAGGTAGTTGCTCCGGTGGTTTGGCCGACATGATTAATAGGCCAGGAAGGGAAAATGAAAATGGAGGATATGAAGGAGGGAGGGAGGTTGGTGTATTGAAGAAGTTTTTAATGTGATGTTTTTGGGGAGAGATTGTGAAAATTGATTTTATTATGATTTGGGGTTAGATGGGGTTTTGGGCAGCTGCCACGTCTTCAAACCTATACACTACTTTTTAGTTTCTACTACATTTATTCGTGGAATTTAAACAAACAAATAAATAAATAATGAGTGAGAATTTAAAAATAACGGAAAATTCACGTGGTACCCTCGAACTTTGGCCGATTGCTCATGGTACCCAATTTCGCAAGTTTGTGCACATGGTACCCCTAAACTTACTACTTTGTGCACATGGTACCCAAATAGTAACTTCCGTTAGATTTTTCCGTTAAGTGATGATGTGTCGGTTAGTTGTTAGGTAATTAGTTAATTAAATTATAGATTTAATATTTCAAATTTAAAAAATTCAATAAATTCTTAGAAAAATAAATGTATTTTTTTCAAATAATTTTTTCAAAAAAACTTTATTAAAAAACTAATTTTTCTAAGGGTACCGTGTGCACAAAGTGGTAACTTGAAGGGTACCATGTGCACAAATTATGATTTTTTTAAGAGAAATAATATTTTTTATGAAAAAAAAACTTGTTTTTGGAAATTTTTTGTTTTTGAAAATATTTTTTGGATTTGTTTTAAAAAATTCAAAAAAAAAATATTTTTATTTTTATTTTTTGGTATTTTTAAAATGGAAAATCATCATTAATATTAACTAATTTACATAAAAACTAACTAACACATCATCACTTAACGGAAAATCTAACGGAGGTTACTATTTGGGTACCATGTGCAAAAAGTGGTAACTTCGGGGGTACCATGTGCACAAACTTGCCAAGTTGGGTACCATGTGCAATCCGTCAAAGTTCGAGGGTACCACGTGAATTTTCCGTAAAAATAATGAGTGAGAATTTAAAAATAATGAGTGAAAATTGGATAATAATGAGTGATAATTTTAAAATAATGAGCGAAAATTGGATAACAATAAGTGTAAATTGAATAACAATGAGTGGGAATTGAAACAAAATAAGTGGGATTTTCACTCATTAGTATTCAAATTTCACTCATTAGTTTTCAATTTTCACTCATTGTTTATGGATTTTGACTAATTAATTTTCAATTTTCACTCATTCTTTTTGGATTTTCACTCATTAGTTTTCAATTTTCACTCATTGTTTCTGGATTTTGACTCATAAGTTTTCAATTTTCACTCATTAGTATTCAAATTTCACTCATTAATTTTCAATTTTCACTCATAGATTTTGGATTTTGACTCATTAGTTTTCAATTTCACTCATTGTTTCTGGATTTTGACTCATTAGTTTTCAATTTTCACTCATTCTTATTGGATTTCCACTCATTCTTTATGGATTTTCACTCATTAGTTTTCAAATTTCACTCATTAGTTTTCAATTTTCACTCATTATTTCTGAATTTTGACTAATTAGTTTATCAATTTTCACTCATTAGTTTTCAATTTTCACTAATTGTTTCTGGATTTTGACTCATTAGTTTTTCAATTTTCACTCATTCTTTTTGAATTTTCACTCATTAGTTTTCAATTTTCACTCATTCTTTTTGGATTTTCACTCATTAGTTTTCAAATTTCACTCATTAGTTTTCAATTTTCACTCATTGTTTCTGGATTTTGACTCATTAGTTTTTCAATTTTCACTCATTAGTTTTCAATTTTCACTCATTGTTTTACTGTTTTCTAGTCATTTTTCTGATTTTCACTCATTATATACTATTTTCTAGTCATTGTTTTCTGATTTTCACTCATTATTTACTTTTTTAAGTCATCATCTATACTAGTCATTGTTTTCAAATGTCTAGTCATTGTTTTTCTATTTTTCACTCATTATTTACTGTTTTCTAGTCATTATTTTCTGATTTTCATTCATTATATACTATTTTCTACTCATTGTTTTCTATTGTTCACTCATCATCATCATCATCATCATCATCATCATCATCATCATATGGTACGGAGTAGCACATCTGCCAAAAATAATAGAAAAAATCCCCAAATTCACACAGGCTGAGCCAACAACCATGATGGACCAAAACCACCACGATTCACCGGAAAACTCCTCAAATTTCATGGAAAACCTAACTCTCGACTATAACCACCACCACTCTTCCAACGGCGGTAGTATCAACGGCGGCGGAGACGGTGGCGATTTCCCCGAGATCTCCACTATTACCGATCTTCCCGCCAAATACCCTAAGTCTTCCCTGCACTCCTTCCTCGACCCTCCATCGTAAGCCGACGCGATGTTCCGATCGTTCGACGCAGATTCAATCGCCGAAATCAACGGCCTCGATCGTCTCAACTCGCCGTCGTCGTTCTCCGCCGCCGCCGACAACTCCGGCGAATACCTCCACATTTCGGTATCCGACCCGCAGAAAGTTCCGGATTCTTCAAATTCACTTGTTCCAGGTGCGAATTACTACTACAATTACCTAATTACCCACAAACTTCGATAACTTCTCCGACACGGATTTTAGTGTCCGTCGTAGGTTTAGCGAGAAAATGGGAGAGAAAGAGAAGGTGGGATCGATGGTGGTTGGAGGGAATGGGGTCGCCGTCGGAATAGTGGTAGATTGGGTGTACTAGTGGTGGCGCGGGTCAGGGGACGGCGGGGTTGTCGGCGCCGGCGGCTCGGGATGGTGGGGGAAGGGGAGGTGGATGAGAGAGAATATTGGTTGGTGGGTTTTTTTTGTTTGAAGTATTGGGTTGTAAGTATTGGGCTTTCTAAACAATCAATGGACTTTTGAATTTGGGCTTGTATCTAACACCTAGGCCCTATATTTGAACCGGGGGGTACGTAGCTCTACGTACCCCCGGGGTACCTAATAATTTGTGTAAGAAAAAATATCTTTTTTTTTTTTTGGGAAGGAATATAATATTTGTGCAAGAGCATTAAGGTAAGTGCAAAATGACAATAATTGAATTTGGAAACAATAAGTATTTTTTTTTAATGTGCTTTTTAATTGTGATGTCATGTGGCATGGGAGATGGTTTAAGGCCCTGTATGATAGGACTTAATAAACTGTATATTCAGATCAGATCATATTTATTAAATTCAGTTCATAATTATTCAAATCAAATTTGGTTTGATCAGAGTCTTTCAAATCAGATCAGAGGGATTCAAATCAGATCAGATTTGAATGTCTCTGATCTGATTTGAAAGTCTCTTATCTGACCAAATTTGATTTTAATACTTCTGATTCGAATTTAATAAATATGATATGATCTGAATATTCAGTTTATTAAGTCCTATCATACAGGGCCTAAGGCCCTGTGCGATTGAACTGCATTTATCTGATCCGATTTGATTTTATTTGAATTAAACTGATCTGATTTGATTTGATTTGAATAAACTTGATTTGATTTGATCTGAACTGAATTAATTGATAAACTAAATGCAATTAGACGAATTAATAACTAGAAATAGACTAGATTCATTGATTGTTATTTGGATAATTTTGGTTTGATTTGATTTGAATAAAACTGATCTGATTTGGTTTGATTTGAATAAATCTGATCTGATTTGAAAACACTGTTGAACAAGTTGAATAGCAGGCCTAACTGACGTCGGTGAATGTCATCGTTGCCTCTAACACAACTTTTAATATACGGAGTATAATATAAGATAGTATGTGACTATTTTTTCTGATATTGTGAAAAAAATGAGTTGGGGTCTTTATCCATTTTTTTATTTCTATTTGGAAAAAAAAATACTTCATTAACGAACATAGAAACTAAGAGCAAATGCAATGGTTGTTCTTATTCTTGAGTTCTTCAATAAGAACCCACAAAAATTGAGTTTGTCCGTTGCGAAACACAGTTCGTCCGTTCACTAACGAACTGAGTTCGATAATACGAATGGGGTTCGTAGAAATTTGGCACAGAAATTTAAACAGAAAATAAGAAGCGTGTGCTTATACGGAGGGCCCATGCACTGCACGTGAAAACCAAATGTGATCTATTCAACTTGAATAGGTGAAAAAGTTGATTTTGACAGCAAACTGTGGGCCCATTTCTTTGATCATGAAGTGGGAAAGATGATTTTAATTACTATAATATTAGCTTTTGTATTTTTGAGAACATAATATCAGTTTTTTTTTTTTAAGAATACGTTAACAAGTAGGAAAGATGAGTTTTCTAGGATTTAATTGTGGGCTCCATCTAAGAACAAGGGGATAGTTCTTCCATTGTAGATCAAAGTTCTTATACCTTGAAATCGATAAAAAATTACATGGCATGTGAAGAACTCAAAGTAGAGTTTTTCCATTGCTAATGCCCTAATATCGTACGTATGGTTATTTAAAAAAAAAAAAAATCATACTTATGATACTCCTGCCTTTCTTTCTTTTTTTCAAAACTTACTAGTTGTTGGGCCACGTGCAATCATTATTAGGATTCATCGGGTTGTGAATAATTGGCAATCGTGAAGGCATGGAGTATAGTTGTATACCTAACATGTGATTCATATATAGTTGTATATGGCGACCGAGTGGGGGAGTATTTGAATATATGGTGTTTTATAGGGGTGAGCAAAACCGGGTACCCTGTTTTTCGGGTACCCGAAAACAGGGTACCCGCTTTGAAAATTGCTAATAATTGATACCCGTACCCGACCCGGAATAAACCGGATACCCGGTTTTCGGGTACCCGAAAAACAGGGTACCCTAATTTCGGGTACCCATACCCGCAATTTCTTAGTTTGCAGCTTTAAATTATCAACATTCAATGATGCGCAACTTGAAAGTTATACAAATGAAGTCGAATGCTTGTGCACTTATGGGTTGGATGATGGATTCCTACCAAATGCACGAGTGTGTAGACTTTTTTTTAGTTTCAAACAGTAAGTTTAGTACGATTTTATGCACAATATAAGAATGCGGGTACAAAACCGGGTACCCGATTTCCTATTTTCAATACCCGTACCCGACCCTAATTTATGTAAAATAAAGCGGGTCGGGTACCCGACCCGGTTAATACCCGGAAAAACCGGGTATTAAAATTCGGGTACCGGGTCGAGACCGGGTTGCTAAACCGGGTCGGGTATTTTTGCTCACCCCTAGTGTTTTATATAACAAAATGTCAAAACACCATATTAGCACGTGATTAAATACTATGCGATTCATATGCATATACAAAACATCGGGTTTACAAAAACAGTATAATTCAGTAGAAACTCGATGCCCCTATAAAAAATGGACAATGACATACAAAATCTTAGTGCATATCTAGGATCTTACTATGTTTCTCAACATACTCCGTCTCTCTAAACCTAAAAGACAAAAAAAAAAAAACACCTTTGCCATTGTTCCCAGCTTGGTTTTACTTCGACAACTTCTTCATATCTTTAAGTTTCCGTAAGTTTTATGTTTGTTGACGGTAAAAACTCTCCTTATGGGAGGTTTGTTCTCCTCTTGATTGGTTTTTCTTTTCCCCTTTCTCCAATTTTGAGCTTGTGTTATGCTTGGAGGTGTTAATATTGGAAGGTGCACATCTAGAGTTTTCACTTCAATGGTTTGCAGATCTACAAGCAAATGGTATGAATATTGTGTTCTTAGCTCCAAAGGGAAAGATGAGGTGGAATTCTCAAGATCTTTTGTACTCCTTTAATCTCTATGTCTAATGAATTATAACACAAACCCTCGTGTTCTTCTCTACCCATAAAAATGTTGCCACATCGAGAAGTATTCATGGACCATTCGGCTACATGAGCAAGGGTGCCCGACCTGTTTATTTATATCATTCAGATGTATAAGATTGTTGGTATTACTTTAGATCGAACATATCGTACGATTGACTCTTGTAGTAAATACCGTTTGACGTTTTATTAATGAAAATAGTTACATTCCCCTAACAAAAATATACAAAATCTTTAGGCTATTTGGGATTAGAACCCAAACATTATACAAGATCGTAAAAGGTAAATCAAACGTATTATGTGTTTGAGAATTTTCTGATTATTCCCATTAATATGTACCGGTATTTATACAATGACAATCCTTGGAGAACAAGACATCGACCCACGACATAAGGAAAAAGAAACTATACAAAACCTAAGGAAAGCAAATATGTATGCATTCCTAACTACGCATATACACCACTGCCTACCTAAACAAAATGGCTTTCTATACAAGACATTCCTAACCCAATGTAAACGTAATACAAGAATGTCCTAATTTCCTAATAGCAAAGATATATGATCTACAATTTCCTAATACCCCCCTCAAGTTGGAGCATGAAGATCGATAATGCCCAACTTGGAAAGAAGTTCGTGAAATTGGCTTGACCCAAGACCCTTAGTCAATATATCAGCCAATTGTTGAGTCGTATGTACATAACGCGGGGTAATTAAACCAGGTTGAATCGAATCACGAACAAAATGACAATCGACCTCTATATACTTCGTACGTTCATGGAAAACCGGATTTTGAGCAATATGGAGAGCCGATTGATTATCACAAAATAAAAGAACAGGTTCGGAATGATCAACGCCAAGTGCGGTAAGGATATTCTTAAGCCATTTTACTTCACATGTCGTCACTGCCATCGATCGATATTCGGCTTCGCTCGAAGATCGTGCTACTGTCGATTGTTTCTTGGTCTTCCAAAAAATCGGTGAGTCACCCAAAAATATGAAATAGGCAGTAAGTGAACGTCTAGTGATTAGACAAGCTGCCCAGTCCGCATCGCAATATGCTTTCAAGCGAAGTTCACTGTCATTTCGTAAAAGTAAACCTTGCCCTGGACTCTGTTTCAAGTCCCTGACAACTCTCAAGGCTGCTTCCCAGTGAACAATCTTGGGTTGTCGCATAAATTGAGCCAAAATATGTACACTGTAACTCAATTCAGGTCGCGTAATCGTCAAATAAATCAATTTTCCAATTAATCTTCGATACGGCAGCGGATCTTCAAGGTCATCACCTTCGGCCAGAGCAAGTCGGTGTTTTCATTCAATAGGTGTGCTTGCAGGTTTACAACCAAGCAAGCCAGCATCACTTAGAATGTCGAGGGTATATTTTCGTTGGGACAAATAGATCCCAGTCGGTCTTCTTGCCACTTCAATTCCTAAGAAATACTTAAGAATTCCGAGATCTTTCATGTGAAAACAATTACTCAAATACGCCTTGAATTTTCGAATGGCTGCTCCATCATTTCCTGAGATTACAAGATCGTCAACATAGACCAAGACATTTAATCGTACACTTCCACGAACCATAACGAAGAGTGAATGGTCACTTTTGCAAACTTCGAACCCATACCCAAGCATTGCCGATGCAAGCTTGGCATACCAACACCTAGGAGCTTGTTTTAAACCATATAACGATTTTCGTAATCGACACACTTTCCCCGAGGCATCTTTGTCAAACCCAGGAGGAACTCGCATATAGACCTCTTCATTTAAGTCTCCATGTAGGAATGCATTATGCACGTCCATTTGATGCAATTTCCAATTCTTCACCACTGCAATTGCCAACATAGTTCGTACAGTCACCATCTTCACCGTAGGAGCAAATGTTTCGTTGTAATCGATTCCTTCAATTTGATGATCACCTCGGATGACTAATCTTGCCTTATAGCGTTCAATTTCACCATTAGATTTATATTTAATTTTATAAATCCACTTACTTCCGATCGCCTTTTTACCAATTGGTAATGTCGTCAATTCCCAGGTCTTAATATTTTTGAGAGCACTGATCTCCTCTTTCATTGCTTTCCTCCAATGCTCATGCTGCATAGCTTCATTAAAACTGGCCGGCTCGTGTCCTGCAGTGATCGAAGCAAGAAGAGCACGGTGTTTTGCTCTAAATCGGTTACAATTAACATAATTCGTAATAGGAAACAGCGTACCTGAAGACGATGATCGGAGTGCTTCGGTTGAGGGACAAATTACCGTATGAGTAACGAAACCACGAAGCCGAACGTTCGGAAATTTCTGCCGATGTCCCTTACCCATCTCAGTTTGAGTATTATTCGAATTTGGATCACTGTCGTCCTCTTTATTCGATGATGCATCACTATCGTTCACCACATCCTCGGTCAGTGTTGCCTCGGTTTCACCTGAGCCGATCACTTTCGGAATGGTAGCTCTGTTCGAAACAGAGGAGTCAGCCGAAACAGAGGAGGCAGCCTCAATGACCTCCCCCCATGTCGCATCATTTTCAGAAGAATGAGGATGACATTCCTCATCCGTTGGTGCCTCCGGAACATGATCGAAGGACCAATCCCCTTAGTCTCGATCATCTAATTCAATTTGACCAATATCAAATGGAAAAACATGCTCCACAAACACCACATCACAAGAAGCAAAATAATCTCCGGATTCGAGGTCGTACACCGACCATCCCTTCTTACCAAACGGGTAACCAAGGAAAACACATTTCCGACTACGACTAGCGAACTTATCCCGGGTTCGATTCAAGTTTCTCGCATGGCACAAGCAACCAAATTTTCGTAGATTACCAAGATCAGGGGCCTTACCGTATAAGAGTTCAAAGGGCGTCTTCCACCCTAGTAATTCGGAAGGGTCTCGGTTGATTAAATAGGCTGCTGTCAGTACACACTCACCCCAAAAGCGAATTGGCAGCTTGGCTTGAAATCGAAGAGCACGAGCTACATTTAGTATGTGACGATGCTTTCGCTCCACCCGTGCGTTTTGCTGTGGTGTATCTACCATTGAGGACTGAAAAAGGATTCCTTTCTCTTCAAAATATGCGTCCAGAGGCTTGAATTCGGCACCGTTATCGCTGCGAGCAATTTTAATCAATTTCCCAAACTGTCGTTCAACCATAACAAAATAGTGCCTCATCTTACGAGGCACATCAGATTTCGATTTTAGCAAATATACCCAAACACATCGTGAAAAATCGTCTACAATAGTAAGGAAAAATCGAGAGCCACAATAAGATGTTTCGTTGTATGATCCCCACAAGTCACAGTGGATTAAATCGAAAATGGCGTCTGCCTTATTATTACTAAACAAACGAAAGTGAATATATAAGAGAAGACAATAAATGAGGAATCGATAGAACGGAGCGAGAGATTATTCGCTTAACCCACCACTGATCTTCCATAGTAAGAGAACTTTTCTAAAACTTATGCAGATACATGCAACAAATTAAGATCGAAGATAAATCTTGCACGATTAGAGTTCGTAAGGTCGTAAGTTCTTTAGAAAGAGAATTTAGCCAGATCCTCTAAAAATATGGACTCAGCAAATTCGTAGGGGTATGTACCATATAACATTCGTCTACTATGTTACTATGTACCTTCTTTAAGTCAAACAAACAAATTAGAAAATATTCCAGGTATGTAGCAACTTAAAGCTAATACTACGAATCATGAAAAATAATCAAGCACACTTATAGCATAAGTGTGACATTAATAAATATAAAAGGAAAATTAGTGAACAACAAAACTTTGGTAGCGGTTACTACTTACCATGTTTAATGAATTTGTATGTAGCAAATGTTTGATCGTTTGGACTTAGGATTACTAAGGCAACATAATATATAGAAGAATCAAAGAAAACACAAACTTTGTTAAACAAATTTCGATCTAAAAGTAGACTGATGTTTAATGGCATTATATACATACCACTACCAATTACCAAGCATAAATTTCTTGTTTGGTTAATAACCTCTAAAGTTAGACATCTTTGTAGTAATACAATTAACGTATATAAGCTATACAAAATCTACAAAAGAAATAAAATGACACTCCACGTTTATAATAGAGAAGACATGCATATGTGATGCATGTTTAAAAAACAACAAACAGAAAAGGACAAAACAAAAAGTAAAAAGAAATTCATGCTAATTGTAAATAGTGTTAAACAAATTCATTCATACCTTGAGGTTGATGTCGCAACGATTCATACTCCGTCTAATATGTTACCAAGCAACAGAGTTCAATAGGCCTGACCGCCTGAAAATTGCGACACGAAAATTAGTATGATATCAACATTGAAATTAGCTAGAAAGTTCTCTAAACAACACACTAAAAAAAGCAACAGAAAAAACAAAAACACAGTTCACGTTAAGGTAATGCATGTACATATATTATAATGTAATATATAGGTGTAATTACTCCAAGTTCCAATTAGGTAGCTTCTACATTATCTTTACAATTAAACATCTCCTAATTGTTAAGCAAGTTTACAATTTGAACATCTCCTAATCTTCTACAATTTTCCAAATATAACATTTACTGAGCTTCCACAATTTTCCATAACTTGGACTCTCTCAAGTTGCAAGAAAATTATGGACTTTGGATTACTAAGGCAACATAATATATAGAAGAATCAAAGAAAACACAAACTTTGTTAAACAAATTTCGATCTAAAAGTAGACTATGTTTAATGGCATTATATACATACCACTACCAATTACCAAGCATAAATTTCTTGTTTGGTTAATAACCTCTAAAGTTAGACATCTTTGTAGTAATACAATTAATGTATATAAGCTATACAAAATCTACAAAAGAAATAAAATGACACTCCACGTTTATAATAGAGAAGACATGCATATGTGATGCATGTTTAAAAAACAACAAACAGAAAAGGACAAAACAAAAAGTAAAAAGAAATTCATGCTAATTGTAAATAGTGTTAAACAAATTCATTCATACCTTGAGGTTGATGTCGCAACGATTCATACTCCGTCTAATATGTTACCAAGCAACAGAGTTCAATAGGCCTGACCGCCTGAAAATTGCGACACGAAAATTAGTATGATATCAACATTGAAATTAGCAAGAAAGTTCTCTAAACAACACACTAAAAAAAGCAACAGAAAGAACAAAAACACAGTTCACGTTAAGGTAATGCATGTACATATATTATAATGTAATATATAGGTGTAATTACTCCAAGTTCCAATTAGGTAGCTTCTACATTATCTTTACAATTAAACATCTCCTAATTGTTAAGCAAGTTTACAATTTGAACATCTCCTAATCTTCTACAATTTTCCAAATATAACATTTACTGAGCTTCCACAATTTTCCATAACTTGGACTCTCTCACGTTGCAAGAAAATTAAATAGAATTTTCTGGTGGCTTCGCGAAAAATAACTTTAAACGTAGGCTTTTGAAAAAATCCTCCTTTATTAATATGTACTAGTTTGAAACCCGTGCGTTGCACGGTGACATGAACAATATTTTATATTATATATGCAATTTCTATTGCCCAAATCATTATAATTATTGTAGTTAAATAATTCTTTTTAAGATAATAACGATATAAAGTTATTGTTTATCTAGAACTACGGATTAATTCATTTTTCAAAGGGGTTATCACACTGTATACTTACATGACATTGATGTTCTAACTAATTAGTTAACTTTTTTATAAAACCATTTACTCCTATTACCTACTTTTACCAACCTTTATCGTTTTACGTGTTTATGCCTCATAACAAAAGTATAAAAATGTCAATACTAAACAAAATTGAACACAAATTATGCAAGATATATACATTTATTTCACATCAACAAACCTAAATAACAAATTGACTGAGGTTGTGCTATAGTTATTAAGATAGAGGTGCTGAATAGAATAAGTTTTAGTTTCGAATTTGTTCCCTATAGTGTATACCGATTTCTAAGCTTATTACACTTGATGTTAGTAAGATTTTGTATGATTCAACTTATTGTTTTTAACATATTCGTATCACGAGAGTAAGATGTTGTAACTATAATGAATCTAGTAAAAAAAATTGATTCCAAATGAATTTATATTAGTTCAAATCTAATAAGTATAGTGCAAGTTTAATAAATTTAAATAAATCCAAATAACTTTTTATCATAACTTACGAAAGCGAAGCAAAAAAAAATATTATCTTAGTGCCCGTTCGGTATCACTGCCGTTTTCAGTTTTTGGTTTTTTTCGTGTAAAAGATTTAGTTTAATAAGTTGCAAAATAACACCATTGATGTATATTTACATGACATTGATATTCTAGCTAATTCATTAACCTTTTTATAAAACCATTTACTTCCATTACCTACTTTTACCAATCTTTAACTGTTTGTTTCCATAATAGTCATATAGAAAATTAAAACTGACAACTGAAAACTGAAAACCATTTTTTCTGGTTATCAAAAATGGCACTTTGGTTTTCAAAAAAACAGAGAACTGAAAACAGAAAACGATACCAAACAGGCTCTTAATTGTATAATCTTTTCGGTCATCTTATATTTTATTTGTTGAATCAATGACTCAAATTAAAGATTATACATTAGTTATTTTAAATCGTATAGTTGCAATAATGCTTGCACGTTGTACATTACAAATACTCAAGATGAAAAACTGTGATTCGTACCAACGACTTTGCTTATGTGACCATGTTTCAAACTACCTAACAATAAAAAGTAATTCTAGGTTTGTGATAAATGGTTTTATGACTGTTGGAATATATATAAATGCACTTTGCAAATGTTTGATAATCAAGAATTTACTAATAGTTATTATCCAATTAAAGATATTATATCATCATTTTCAATATTGTGGCTCGAGGACCAGTCTAGACCTCCATAAAAATACCTATAATTTTTATCAGTAGATAGACTATATTTATAAATCGAATAATACATTTTCTAGGACTATGTATTAATTTTCAAAACTCAAAATTACATCAAGGTAGTTGACCAAATAATTTTCGTACGCCCACGAAAAAAGCTTTGTTTATACGCCCCCTTTACTTCCATTACTTACTTCAATAAAACCTTTATTGTCTATGTGTTTATTTCAAATGCATGGCGGACATATAAAGATGTCAAAACTAAACAAAACTGAACACAAATTATGCAATATATGTACAAATATTGCACAACACCAAGCCTAAATAACAAATTAACAGATGTTGTGTTATAGTGATTAAGATAGAGGTATCAATAGGTTTCAGGTTGAATTGGTTTCATCTATTGTATACCGATTTCTAAACTTATTACACCTGATGTTAATAAGACTTTGTATGATTCAACTTTTTTTTTTTTTGACATATTCGTAGCTGTTGTTGCTACAAAATATATTATCTTATTTGTATGTTTCTTTTAGGTCATATTATATTTTGTTTTGTTGAATCACTAACTTAAATTAAAGATTATACATTAGTAATATTAAACTTATAATTGCAATAATGCTTGCATGTTGTGCATTATAAATTCTCAAGATGAAAAACTCTAAATCGTAACTTTGCCTATCTGGCCATGTTTCAAATTACCTAAAAGAGAACACATTTAAAGTCAGTAAACGATTAAATATACCCATAGTTATTACTATAGGGGAGTTCACATGAATAAGTTGAATTATTACTACCTATCCATAGTAGAAGTGACTTTAGTTATTAGTATTAGTATCTTTAATCATGTAAAGGTTATCATTATTGAAAAAAAATAAACATTTCATTCTTATATTTACCAAAATGTAAAAAATGTTAATTTTTCTCACATATTAAAATGTAAGTTTGACTAATTGAATATTATCTTACCATAACTCATAAAAGGAAACTGTCATATTGATTATTTTTTTCAAATCTACCATAAACTTACACATGGTATATTACATTTCCAAAACTAATACATGAATTTTGTACATGGTTACCTTAAACTCACATATGGAATAACAACAATTCCATAACATAAATTAATTTTTTATTCACCAGAAGCTCTAAGAAAATTCGAAGGGCTCTAGACCTCTTCAATGCCCACGAAAAAAGCTTCGTTTATAAATATATAAGATTGATTGATTGATTGATTATGATATGAACAAATTTCTTAAATCTGATCTGATTTGAATGTCTATGATCTGATTTGAAAGTCTCTGATCTGACCAAATTTGATTTGCATACTTCTGATCTGAATTTAATAAATATGATCTAATCTGAATATTACGTTTATTAAGGCCCCGTTTGATAGGACTGCATCTTTCTGAACTGGTCTGATCTAATCTGAATGATTCTGATCTGATCTGATCTGAATGATTCTGATCTGAACTGATTTGATCTGAATGAATCTGAACTGATCTGATCTGATCTGAATGTGTTGAAATTTTGATTGAATTTCAACGAATTAGTATCAGTTATGGGCCAAATACATAGATAAAAATTTGATCTGATCTGAATAATTCTAAACTGATCTGATCTGAATGATTCTGAACTGGTAAGTCCTATTAAACAGGGCCTAAGTCCTTTCATACAGGATCTAAGTCATATCATACAGTATTTCAAAAAAAGAAAAAGTTCTATCATACAGGACATAAGTCCTAACCCGCCTCCCATATGTAAAGCCATAATATACCCGCGTCCGAACCGATACTACCACATGTCCACGAGTCTACACTTTACGGTTTACAACTCGACATCAGGCTAACACTTGAGAACAAACAAACAAATTTACACGGCAACATTTTCAAATTTAAATCCACCACACACGCTCCTCTTTTCTCACTCGCTTTTTTCCAGCTGCCCTCAAAGCCCTAACCAAGAAAAATTAATGTCGCCGGCAATCGGCCACCGCCGCTGACGCTATTCAATACGACGTCGTTCGATCTCCTCCGATTTTGTTTTTTTTCCAAAATTAAAAGAAAAAAACATTTAATTGGGGGAAATTCAAGGTTGTCGAAGAGGAGCAGTTTCCCCCCAAATCAATCTTGAAGGTAAATTCTAAACCCTTTTCCGTTTTGTTAATTTATGTATGTTTTTCATATTTCAACCCCCCCAATAAATTCCGGAAACGTAAAGAAATGAAAGAAATGGCGGAACTGGTAAATTTCAAATTAATTGATTGGTTTGCTCCGTGCAATTGTTGAAACTTGAAGTGCAATTTTCAGGGTGTTTATTGGATTGGGAAACGGTTGAGAAATGTGATATTAGAAATTTTACATTTTTAATTAAAAAGATTATACCAAAAAGTTTCAATTTTGTTTTTGTTTGCAGGGGCCTATAATTTAGGGTTTTGCACCGGACCCGGAATTATAGGAGGGGTTTGGTAGCGCTAGGAGCGTATAGATGGAGGCGATACTTGTGGACTCGGTGCACAACAGCTTGCAGCATTTCATGTACCACAATGCCATTTTTGTTTGTGAACGTCTTTGTGCCGAGTTCCCTTCCGAGGTATAATGCTCGCCCTTTGCGCTGTTTGGAATTTTGCGCTGTGAGTTATATTCTCTTCTATAGCTATAGCTATAGTAGTTTAGCTGATGTTGGTGAGGTTGGTTGAGGTGAAGGGAAAAGTTAGCTACTTTTGTTTCGGGTAGCTTTTCGGCACCTTGCTTGTATGGGGGGAGGGGCAGGGCAATGCTGATTTATGAATAATCACTAGTGTAGAGGTGACCGTGTTTTGATAAAAAGTAGGAATTTTTCAGCTTGATGGACCCATATAGCGAGGTCGCATAGGATTTTAAGTTGGGAAACCGTAAAATACAGTGTGTGTTGGATACTTGTAGTATGGATTGTAATGTTTGACTAAGCTAGTGATTAAAATCATTGTTCCACATTTTATGTATTCCTTGGTTAAAGCTGACAGCTTTACCTCCAAGCATTAACATCAGACAGTAATTTCAGTAGGGTAAACCCATTTAATTTTTGCTGAATTGACATCGGTAAATAGTTTCTATCATGTAGAATATACGAGAAGAGTGAGTTCCCTTTGTTAAGTCACAATTGTAAGGTTTAAGCAATATTACTGTAAGGGAAGGATGAGAGTCCACCTCGTGCATTTCGAAAGCAGTGTTGAGGGGTCCCTAATTCAACTGCTTCACTTTACACAAATCTCGTGTGTGACTGTCTTACAATAACTTATTGTGAGACCAACTTAATCAAGTTAGTGCGAGCCCGACTTACGAGAGACTTGTTCTACACTAAATCTTTGTCCAAGTAAAAGGTCCTTTGCATGTTTAAAGTTTGGTTACGAGCTGAATGCTGCAGTTTGAATTAGATTCCTTTGTTTTCTGGTGATGTTAGCATGTTCATATTAGCTAAAGATGTAGGTTTTTGATTGGCGGGATTCTGTTGACATTGTCTGTGCAAGTTCACTTTGCTATAAATCTATGTAAAGTCACTATTAAATTCAACAAACTGGAATAGTTGATGAAGCAGTGGTGACCGAAGATATATATATCTAATCTTGTAATGGGACCTGCAGATGCGTTAGATTTATGTTAAAATTATGATGTTTCCCATTTGGTGTAGATGAACATGCAAATTTTGGCTACTTGTTACTTGCGCAATAATCAAGCTTATGCGGCATATAACATATTGAAAGGTTAGTGGACTTTTCCTTGTACTGAAGCTGGTAGCAGGCACAACTGCTCCCTCTTTCTTGTTATGTGTTATTCGTTTAATTCTTGCTCATCACAGCATTTTGATCGTGTGATTTTCCTTTTTTTTTTGTTTTGCTGTGAAGGCGCAAGAATGGCCCAATCCCGCTACTTGTTTGCTTTATCATGCTTTCAAATGGATCTTTTAAATGAGGCTGAGAGAGCTTTGTCCCCGGCTAATGATTCTAATCTAGAGGTACTCTTGATGCTTGTATTTAAAAGTTTCTCTGTGATGGGAGTTCTGTGAGCACAAATTTAAGATAAGTTATTTTGTGTTCTTGCAAGGGCAAAGTAGTACTATGTTGATGTCATCAGGTGTATATTACTCGGTGTTTTCTGATAGCGTAATTACTACATCGTGCTAGCTTAACTCACGTATGGTTGATCTTCTTTTTGCGCAGATCCCAAATGGCGCTGCTGGTCATTATCTTCTCGGACTCATCTACAGGTTTGTCACTTATTCTTTCTTCTTGACTCGTTAAGAAAGTGCACTTAGAAACGTTCTTGTGGCTGTAACAAATTACAATATTTATAACACCACACTACCAGAGCTGTGCTAGAATCCTATGGTAGTTTTATTCGACTTGCTCATAAACAACACAATTGTGGACGTTGGTAGTCTTGGTTTTCTTTTGCCAATGCGTGCATGCAGAGCAAATGGTTGAGAGGACAGCTTTGCAGCTTGACGACTGAAATCCCCTTCTATGTTATTTATTGTCTTCTTGCAAGCTCTCTGAGCTAAAAACTAGTTATTCAGTAATCAGTATTTCCTGTGTCCTAGGTACCATAAATCTAAGGACCAGATGGCCAAAAGAACAGCCATGCCGTTATTGGAACCATAGGAATCCATGCTCATTAGTTCAATGACTTCAATCCTTATTCCTAGATATTCATTGACACAAGATTCTATTTTCATAATTTCATTAATCTTCAACGAAGTGATAATCAATTCCCAATAAGTATAGGTTCGTCGTGTTCTTTTTTTCCTAAGGTTTACATACTAGGTAAACTACCAAGGCTGAATATGACTGTTACTGGGTTATCATTGGCTCCATAGAAGCTATTTTTTACGTCAATGATTGCAAAGTGACTGATGTCTTAGTATAATATGACCTCTGAATTTTTTCTTGAGAAAAGATTGGTCCTGACATTAACTATGGCGGTAGTTTTGTGGCACGGGTCGGTGCTAGCTGTCAATGTGATGGGAGGGAGCTGATAAGATGAGGACTCAAGGATGAAAAAGTATAGGGTATTAATCTTGGATAAGCTGTATGTCTCATAACAATTGCAACTGACAAAGTCCTACCCAGCTCGGGAGGGGATTAAGGGGGATATCATTTCGTAAATGAAAGGAGGAATCAAGCTGAGATTTTCTTTGTGAAAGTTGGGGGGAGGGGCGTTGGGGGCATTAAGCAACTGCTTTAACCCTTTGTTCTCAGTGCTGATGCTAACTGTTTCAGCTTCCTTAGCTCTTCCCTTCTTAACAAACCATTGAGCCTCTTCTTATGATAGTCAATATGCTTGTTAAAGTTGATGTACTTTTTTCAGGTATACTGATCGAGCGGAAATTGCCACTCATCAGTTTAAGCAAGCATTGTCCGTCGATCCTTTATTTTGGGCTGCATATGAAGAGTTGTGCGTATTGGGTATGTCTATATTCCATTTCCTCAGTCTTCCAGGTTATGCTTAATTGAACATCATTCCGCTTAATTGAGATATATCCTGTGTTTGTTCCTGTAGGTTTGCTTTTGATATTGCTTTGAAGTTAGAAGGGAGTCCTTGTGTTGAACTTAAGTTATTAGGTCTAGTTCTTTTCAATTTCCATCAATGTCTTCGTCCGTCTAGGTCTTGTTTGTAGGTGCTAGTTGTATTTCTGGATCTTAAGATGCAATAAGCAATATTCTGGAGTCAACTCTCACTGTTGATGAAAACACAGGGCTATGGCTGTGTACATTTGACTCCTCTTCTCGCTCTATAGGAGGAGCCTTGGAGGAGGATCTGGTAATGTTGTTTTGCAATGGATGACCTAGTACTTCTTTTGTCTTTTGATTTTGAATGCTGGATCTGTGTAACTTAACCTTTCGCTTGCACTCTGGCTTTGTAAGGTCAATTGTGATTTTCTGGACTTGATCAGTTCTCCTGCCTTTTAACTTTCTGATGGGCGTACGATAAATAAAGTAATTTTTAAGATGCTATTCCTGCAACAATAGCCTTATCAAGCAGCACTAGTTGTAGTCATCTTCACTTACCATGAATGGTTTCAATTTCCAGGCTCTGCTGGAGAAGCAGCTTCAGTTTTTGGAGAATCAGCTGTTCTTACTATTCAGAAGCAGCAGCAGCATGCCCTTTCTTTCAAGAACTTTGTTGTTTCGAGTGAGGATCACAAACAAGTTTCTTGCAAGAGCTTAGAAGATGGAAGTCCAAGGCAGCTGAAAAGTGCCAACAACAGTAGTGTGAAAGATACTGCTGGAAGCCATCTGGGAACTGGTGGATCTTCAGTAGCTATCAATCAACCGTCGAACTTCACTGCCTCTAGCTTGTCATTTTATAATACTCCTTCTCCAATGGCCTCACAGGTAAGGTATGGTCTCTGACCTTTCCCCCTCTCTTTAGTGGCTCTTGTACTCTAGATTTTGCGAATAGGGACAGCCGAGCAATTAGCAATCTTGACCTAATTGCTCAATATATAGCTGAAAACAAGTTGGCCTCCACGTAGTCTCCCTTTTCTAGTTGATCTATGTTTCTTACTTGCTTTCCAGAGTATCGTTGCTAAAGCAAAACACTTTGAGAAGTTTCATTAGTTATTTTTAGCGATAATATTTGTAAATTTACTAGGACAGATAGAAGTGTAAGTAATTCTTTGTATTCTGATTATTATGGATAGCAGCGAACTTCTATTCAACCAATTAACACTTTGAGAAGTTCCCTTCGTAATTTTTAGCGATTATATTTGTCTAAATCTGATTGGTCACATAGAAGTGTAAATGTGATTCTTGGTATTCTGGTTTTATAGATAGCAGCAAACTTTTAGTCAGCCAATTCGTATTGGATTGAGTCATTGGTACACTTCCTGACGACCGTTGATGTCAGTGAAGCATTATTATTTAATCTTTCAACTACCCTCTTTTTGTTCACCATCATGAAAGATGCAAGCATGAGTGTATGTTGTTTCTGCTGTTGAGCTGAGGTCTTCGCTACTGCTAATGTGACCACTTTACATTTTGAATTTATGCAAACAATAGTTGGTCTAGAACTTTATTGTGTTTATTTCTAATAGTAGCTGTCTAGTGGATAGGTTGGGTGATGGATTCTATCCCTTTTTGATTCTCCAACAAAAAAATTCCATCCATCTTTCTTGCTTTTCATTGTTCGGCTAGCAGGCTAGGGGATCTTTCAGAGTTTAATGTGCGTCGTGTGACTATATTTCGTATTGATGTTATGCAAACAGTGATAGGCCTGAAACTTTGTTTTAATAGTTGATGAGGTGGGTAAAGATTCTATCCTATCTCGTGCTGAAATAAACTTTGTATTGATTTTTCTTTCTTTTGCTCTGTTTGGCCAATGAGCCTTTCTAAGTATAAGTGGCTGTTGTAGTTATGGGTTGGCAATTGCCGTAGTTCTCTTTACTCTTTTACCATCTTCAAGTCCTCAGTGATCCTTGACACTCAGATGTCTTACACGAGTAGATATATTAAATAACCTTCAGAGTTGTTGCCTTTCTATTTGAACTGTATTCATTTTAACTTTATTTTACTACAGATGTCTGGTATTGCTCCTCCTCCGGTTTGTAGGAATGTACAGCACAATCCTGCATCAGCAAGCAGTGAAAGCTCCCCTAAATCAATAGTAAATACAACTCTTCAAGCACCGCGAAGGAAGTTTGTCGATGAAGGAAAATTGCGGAAGGTTATGATCTTATATTTGCATTGCCATTTCTTAATTATCCTCCTCCCCCCAGCGTATGGGACATCAGTTTTTTGATGAGGCTAGTGGATGTTAGGAAATAAATATTATATAAGCGACCATGCATTGTTTAAATAGGGAAAGAACTCAAAGAAGTGCCGAGCAGCTTCATTGCTTGATTCTTTGCCCATGCTTTTGTGGCATTGTACCTTGTCTCTGTAAATGGGTTCATCGTCACATGGTTAAATCTATTCTCTCACCTTGGGAAAGGGATGAATAGAGATTGGATTGTCGAAGTTTGGAATATGGTTCTGCTAGCTGTTTGGTGGTGTACTTGGAATGAAGAAATCATCGCATTTTTTGACGATGTTGCTTCATCACACCAAGAGATCAAATTTCGCTTTTTGAGGTGGTTGTTTACTTGTTTAGTTGATGTCAAAGTGTAACACTCACCAACTCCGGACATTCCGTGTTGTGGATCAAATTACTCATGATAGTTTTGGTGCTTACTTAGCTCTCCTTTTGTATCACTTCCAGGTTTCTATATTCTCTTTCTGTAGTTGAGCTTCACTCCCTTGGTTTCCTCTTTGAAATTATCGATATCTCCACATGTTCAAAAGAATTGAACTATAAAAAAACAATTTGTGAACTTAAACACAAAGAGCTGGTTTTTTTGTTCGCTCTTTTTTTTTTTTTTTTGTTGTGTGTGTGTGTGTGTGTGTGTGTGTGTGTGAGAGAGAGAGAGTGCATGCATGCTATTTAAGCTAGGGTTTTAAGTACAGTACATTTGTTCACTTAAGCCTCGAACATTTGTATGACCTGAATAAATGTGTGAGTTGAGCCTGATTCAATTGCTTCATCTTACCCGTGGCTCTTTTTGTCAGTGTACATCTTTCCTATTAGCCACGACCTTCAAGGCTATTGCTGCTATTTAAGTGGCTGCATTTTGACGATATATTGCTTTCAAATTCAAACTACTGGAAGAAGCACTTATCTTACCCTTGTCATTGTTGATTAGTTTCATATATCAGGATGGCTTTTAAACTATTTTGAAGGCGCATTTATGATATATCTCATCTCTTCATTTTATTTTACTGCTTTCAGATATCAGGAAGGTTGTTCTCTGATTCTGTTCCTAGACGAAGTACACGACTTGCTGGAGACGTAGGAGGAAGCACCAACACAACTGCAACAACGTCAACTGGGAATGGCTCAAGCCATTTGACGAAGTATTCGGGAAATTCTAGGTTGAGCAGTGCTGGATTACGCTCTGTGACTGTTCGAAAATCACAGCCATCACCTGGTGAAAGTTTCGAGGAAGGTAACAGGAGTTTTGTCACAGTTATGCTGTACACAATATGATTGATACTATGTGAAAGAATACAGTCCTTTTCTGGGGTTATCTGGTAGGTTGATTTGGATCTGGAAGTGAAAATGAGACTTGCCTCTCCAAATCTCCTCACTTTCACTTGAATCTGTAACAGAGTGTTGTTTGGATATTAACCTTTCAGACTGAAGTTGTATAATAACAGAGGTTTCCATACTTCCATTGTCCATAGTCGTCTAAAATAATTTATTTGCTGTTACACTTGCACCTTTAGAGAGATATTAATAGAAAGTGGTTAGTCTTGTAGAAATCTGCTGTACAGGGTACACCTTTTCTAAATACAAGAAAAATCTCAGCCTAAACATAGTGCAGCTTTTTTTTCCCCCCAATGAAGTCTAAAAGCTTCCATACGCCTTTTGATCAACATCAGTATTAGTCTATGCTTTGATCATTCAATATTGTTGTGACATGTCGTGGCTGCTCAAATTATTATATGATTGTGGAAAGCAGCAATTCAGCTTACTAGGCTCCCTATATGAACCTTAGTGTTTCTTTTTTCTTATTTATTTTGTTGGTTTTTTCAAATTTCAATTGCTTTCAATGTGGTATCTTTGAAATATACCCGCTCATTGCTTAGTTCTGGACTCTGCTTGAATCCTAATATTTTGGGCTGGATTGCTTGCATCTACACTTTGTTGCAGGAATTCGCCATGAATCCTTTGACGACTCTCGCCTGAATACTCGAGCAACTATTAGTACATCTTCCTTTTGTGATGCTAGATCTGCTGAACAGGATTGTGGAACATTAACAACAGGGCGAATTGCTTGTGATGATACTAGAGTCCATAGAGGTGCTGTAGATATTCTGAGCCTCTGGAAACTCCTGGGAGAAGCCTACAGACTTTCTTGCATGTACAAATGCAAGGTAACGGAATTGTGTCTTACTTAACCCAACACACATGACACTACCTGTTTTAGGCGTTAATTGTGCTTTTTCAAGTTTGTTGACTGAAATTTTCTGTTTGTGGAGTCATCTGTGTTTGTTCAAATGGTTTTACAGGATGCGTTGGAACTGTATCAGAAACTACCTTTGAAGCATTACAATACTGGCTGGGTGCTTTCACAGGTAAACCACTATTTATTTCTTACCAACGACAATTTATTTTGGTTCAACTTTTTAGAATTGAGGAGCTACTATGTCGCAACTAGTTGCAACAAGTATAAGCGACCCCTGGCCTCAGAAAAATTAAAAAGTATAAGACTATAAGTGACCTAGGAAATTAAACTTGAGAATCTATTAGGAGTTTAGGACTTCCTATAATAGAAGATCTTAAGAATCTGTGGGACGGAAGTACTTTATATCTTGTTCACCAGATCCCCAATCTTGAAGAGGTCTTTTCAAGTTTATCGACCAAGAAGATGTTGGTTGTCCCTCACGTGGTTTAAAGTTATACGGAGTATAGGATTTGAAGAGAATTTATATACCAAATGCTCCTTTTCTAAAATAAGCCCTGTTTTGTCTTTTGGAGTTCATAACTTCACAGTTCACACCTTTTTCACTTATTATACATTTTTTTTAACTCTTGTTAAATGTGTTTCATTTTGGAATATGGCTTGGTTGCTGTTGCTTGTTAAACGTGTTTCAATCCTTTTGATTGTTCATGATGATCTTTAACTTTTCTGATCTGCACGAGACGGTTACCTATGACGATTCATGTTAGCCGACTCCAAATCATTATGGGAATAAGGCTTGGTGGTTGCTGTTGTGTGTACACCTGCAGAACATAAAGGACGATTTTTATACTGTAGCGTGTGTCAGGAAGACATCATTGAATGAAACTTGAGCATCTTGACTTTCTAAATCTAATGCTATATAAGAGCAATTACTTGATCTAGTCCCCTTGTTAGAATGTCAGAACTCCAGACTCGGGACCTGCAATGTGAAGAAGCTCTTAGAATGTGTTTGTAGATGTGACTTGGCCATATGGCCCAAGACCCCCTGAAAGAAATAATTGTGGTTCCTCATTCTCTACTTTGCAGTATGTTTATAACTATGCATTTGATTACTGTCCTAAATTTATGCTGGTTCCTTCTTTTTATTTTTTTTATTTTTTTTCCTGTCTAGTCTTATACTGAAATTGGGACTGTTGAATCATCACGGCTGTTTGTACCAACTTTGTTAGGTACCTATATGACAATTAGAAGTTCTTGCTTTTTTCTTGTAGGTTGGAATAGCAAATTTTGGATTAATGGATTATTTAGAAGCTGAGCGTGCCTTCACTTTTGCTCGCCGCCAGTATCCTTATAGTTTGGAAGGAATGGATATATACTCGTCAGTGCTCTATGTGAGTTGTTTGTGCTGAGCAAATTTTCTATGAATTCGTCTGTCAATTTTGTTTGCCATGTTTGCAACTGATGCAAATAATTGTGCTGTACTTTTCTTTTTTCTTTCGGCATGGCAGGGTTTACCCCTTAGCTGACATGTTTCTGTTTTCAGCTTTTGAAGGAAGATATGAAATTGAGTTACTTGGCTAAGGAGCTGCTGGCAACTGATCGTTTAGCTCCTCAAACATGGTACTTTCTTGTGGACTTGAACTATCCTGTGTCTAAAACATTTTTTGGTTGAGTTTTCAATAGATCCTTTCTTTTACATCTTTTATGTCCCCTCCTTCACCAGGTATCATCTGTTTAGTATGTGGACAACTAGTGTTATACTAGTATAATCCAAGAAATAAGTATAATCCAAAAAATTATTTCTTTGCAAGACTTTTGTTTGTGGTCAGCATGTATATGTTTAAATCGTTGATTATATCATTAACTGGGGCCTTGTTCAATTGGTTGCCATGATTTGTGTTAAAGATGTTTATCTTAGCCTACAAAACATTAAAAAAATAGCAGGTGTGGAAATGGCCGGGTAACTCATTTGGCTAATTGGTACTTTGGGGCTCTCACTTGGATACTTGGATGTGCATTCATATTGTTTTAGCATTCTTATATCATGTATACCTTTCTCTTCTATCTATGATCCAGGAAAGGGAGGGTTTGGCAAGGAATTGATAGGTGGGGGTTGGGGGGGGGGGGGGGGGGCTCATGTGTTCTGAATCTGCCCTTTCCACAGCACTATCCAAATTTGGCCATTGGAGCCGTCACATACTGCTTCCTCTCCTTCTAGTAGAACCAAGCTATTCAAATGTTTCATATATCATGCATTTTCAGGTGTGCTATGGGAAATTGCTACAGCTTGCAGAAAGACCATGACACAGCTTTGAAAAATTTCCAGCGTGCAGTTAAGTTAAATTCAAGATTTGCATATGCACATACTCTGTGTGGTCATGAGCTTGTTGCCTTGGAGGACTTTGATAGCGGAATAAGTAGCTTTCGAAGTGCTATTAGCGTTGATTCTCGACATCACAATGCATGGTATGGTCTTGGTATGGTATACCTTCGCCAAGAGAAGTTTGAGTTTGCTGAGCACCATTTTCGAGAGGCCTTCCAGATAAATCCTCGGTCCTCTGTGATAATGTCATATCTTGGAACAGCTCTGCATTATCTGAAGGTATGATACTGTCACTCTTGATTTCAAATAGCCTCCATTACAGCTTGATTTTCAGTCTTCATTTGAGTGTAATCCAAACAATGATGTTTCTTGGTGGTTAAATAGAGAAACAAGGAAGCATTGATGATGATGGAAAAGGCCATATTAGCTGACAAAAAGAATCCTCTCCCCATGTATCAAAAGGCAATTATATTGTATAGCATGGATAAGTACGACGAGGCTTTAGAGGTTTTGGAAGAGCTCAAGGAGTATGCACCTCGTGAATGTAGTATCTACTCATTGATGGGTAGGATTTATAAACGGAAAAACATGTGTGATAAAGCAATGTTACATTTTGGACTTGCATTGGATTTGAAGCCATCAGCTGCAGATGTCGCTACTATTAAGGTAAATTTATCCATAAGATGGCTCTTAAAACTAAATTGTCAGAAAAAATACTGGGATATGTGTTAGGTAAAATTTTGACAGCTTTTTACTAAAAGCGACATGTTGCATAGTTCTACAGCATTGTATGTGACTACTAACAGGTTTCATAGAAAGCTACTTTTTTTTTTTTTTTGGTTACAAAGGAGCAGCTAATGCTGCGGGGGTGGGGGGTATGAGGATTTGAACCCGGGACAATCCCCAGGCAGGTTTCATAGAAAGCTACTTATTAATAGCTAATAGGTTTACATGTTTATTTTTTGTGGGATTGCACAACTGTTTCCAACAACATGATTCTTGGTTCTGATTCATTGAGTTGTCCTTTAATTGCTGGTGAATCTAGAGCAGCCTAGGATATGAATTTGCTGAATTGAACTTCTTCTCTTGCCTCTTGTCATTAGAATTATCTTTAGCACGAGCCTTTTAGGATAACTTTGATTTTAAATTTTAAATTAGCGGCACATTGAATTTTTGTCGGAGTATGGTTTCTGAGTCAATTTCCTGGTGAACAGTTTTTGAGTTTCTAAACGCACCCTTATTTATTTCTGAGAACATGCTGGGCTGGTACTCTTTGCAGGCTGCTATCGAGAAGTTGCATGTACCTGATGACTTGGATGACTTCTTATCAGGAGACTAAAGATAGTAGGTTATGGAAAAACTGTATCTTGTACATTACACACTTGGAGCTCTCTGGCCCTCAGATGGCGGTTTGTTCTTCAATCCCGCAGGGGTTAGGCTGAGGCGCTCTCTAAAGCCGGGAAATGCTGTGAAATAGTCACAATTTTGCAGACATTCAGAGCAGCAGTTAAGAAAGTAATTGTAAAATCAGGCAACAGAGCAACCTTGTTTTACTGACCAGGCTTTCGATTAAGCTGAAGGTAGGTGTATCAGCTGTAGTTTAGCAGTAGTGTAAACGTGGCGGCTATCTATTTGTAACTTCACCTTTTAGATGAGATTTATACGTTCCTGGACAAAAATGTATAATGTTTTCAGTTCTTACCCTGTGCCAGTAGAGATTCCGAGGGTTTTTACAATTTAGACAGACGCAGTTAGAAAAGAATGTAATCATCAAAAGTCCTGACAGATTGGACAGTATCCTCCACTTATAATGTCGAGTATGAGACTGTCTTATTTTAGAATTCATCATGTCTTATTCGTGTTGACATAAGCGATGAATCTTGTCTGATGATGAAGGTTGTAATATACTGCAGATTCATCAAAATAGAATGGGTTGAAACGGAGGCAGATGACCAAGGGAAGCCTTTGGGGTTTATGATAGGACATAAGGAATTAGGGACCTTGGCTTTGTAAGGACTTAAAGGGCCGTTTTTATACTAAAAGATTGGTCATCTTGACTCATCTTAGGCATAAAAAATGGAATTGTCCCTTTGGTTAGTTGCCTAGTTGGTATGTCGAAAGTATTCATGGTTGATGTGTGCCGTTGATTATCTTCTTTATGAAGTATATTTTACTTAGCCCACTAATGGAAAGGAATTATCGGTCCAAATTCTTATTTGAAAGAAAAAGAAGCCTAAGTCATAGTCTCGATCATGAACATGCACGGATATACCAATAACAACCTCAAATTATCAATGTAAAAATGAATTATCGTATGCTAATTTGCAGCAAAATATAGTTATAGATCATACTTCATACTCTTTAACTCGTCTTTTTATGGATACTTTAATTATGTGTCTCAAAACAAACGATGGACGAGAGAGATGAAGTCAATGTGTGCCATGACTGCTTCTCTACCATCTAGGGCAAACCCAAAACGAGAAATTTGCCATGTCTTTAGCTTTGGCAATATAATTAAGTCGTGAACTAACATCTAATATTTGTGCTTCCTATTAAAAAAATCCACTCCTTGAGATTAAATTCATATAACTACGTTCAAAACCGTATGAAAAAGCGTACAATTCAACCACTTTCAAAAGAATGTCTTTAGTTCTTCATGTTGTTTGCTTACGACGAAACTTTATCAACGACATGAGATTACCATCTAGAAGAATGGAATAGTACTACTCTCTAGCTCAATAAGGATCATCTGTCCCATTTCATGTCCCACTCCCTGTACCCCTCCAATCAGATTTCACAAAACCATTAATTTTATAAAGTAAAATGTACAGAGTATTTGTTTAGATTTAATTGTGAAATTGTAAGTCTCTGATTGAAGGGGTACATGGAATAGGACACGATATAGGACAGAAGATCCTCATTGCTCTCTAGCTTTCACCCTTTTCTAGCCATCATGAATCTCAACGAGCCATAAAGATGCTACTCACTCATTCAGAATCAGTTTCTCGTGACACTCGAGCTCCACCAAACTGTACTCCCTCACCCCTCTCCTTTCAACATCACCATGTACTCTTACGTTAACACTGCATCATATCTCAGCCTATAACTACTTTAAATATTAATTAATTCTAAAAATATCTAATAATAACTAATTTAAACAGAACCAAAAAAGGAATAAAAAGAAGACAAAGTCACCGAAGAGTTGTGTCTTCTTCACGCTTCCATCCCTTCTCCCCCTCGTACCAACCCGCCGATTCCACCAAACCCCTCCTTTGCTATCTCTCTCTCTCTCCTGCATTGGTACTGCCCGTTCTCTCTCCTCCTAAATTCCATCATTTACTTAATTAACTGATTTCACTTCCTAATTAATTTCTTAATTATTCTTTAATTCGTCATTTTGGATCTGATTTAATTTCTACAGTCTAAAAGCTTCGGAATCGATATAAGAAAAATGTCGTGGCTTGCGAGGCAAGTTGTTAGCAATGGTCGCATTTCCTCCTCTTCTTCGGTACGACTCACCTTTAATTTCACTCTTATAGTCTCTTTTTTTTTTTTATTGTTCAATGTTTTTTTTTGTTTGTTGATTTTGAATTGAATTAAATCGGATATCGGATATCGGAAATTGAATCGGTTTAGTTTAGCGGTGTTTTGATTGATTGTTGTTGTTTTTTTGTGGAATTGATACATTGCAGAGAGTTAGGGCGTTGCAAAATGCTGCTAGAACTTTCGCCTCTGGCGGTAAAGAGGTAATTATTGATTCTTTTTTCGCTTTCGTTTGATGACTTTACGAAAGTTGTGTGATGTTGGAGATTTGATGGAGTTGAAATTATTCGAATGTGATTGAGAATTGTGTTGTTTACGCTTTGGAAATTGTTTTTAAACTGGTAGTTGATCAGGTGTTTAGCTACGATAGAGTCCTTTGGATTCAGGTAGCTATGGGTTTTTGGTCGTATTGGTTAAATTAGGGGTTTGGAGAAAGTCAAATGCTTTGCTATGGAACATGAATTGCTCTGAAATCTCGGGTTTTGTCTGAGCTTCTATAACCAGCAATGGATTTTGTAGAAGTGCAACGTTTCTGAAAGATTGAATCTGATCGTCATGGTCATTTTGTATGTTATCGTAGTGTTTAGGAGTTGAAAAGGTTCATAGGACATCAAAGCTCTTATCTTTTGTCAGAAGTAGCTGGGTTGTTGATCTTGGGGCGCGTTTTTATCCTCGGCGTTAGAACAAGTTGTTTTGCTACTCTTTCCTCTCAATGCTGTATTTATGTTCTGATTTAGTGTCGTGGCCTATGCAGATGACAGTCAGGGATGCTCTAAATTCTGCACTCGATGAAGAAATGGCTGCTGATCCCAGAGTTTTTCTTATGGGTGAAGAGGTACGCTGTGGACATTGATGAAAACTTGACTAGGCTGCTTTAGAAGTACTGAATGTTATTTACCAGTATTACAACTGATATTTACTATTGTGTGTACAGGTTGGTGAGTATCAAGGAGCCTACAAGGTGAAAAGATTTCCACCTTGCTTTGTAGTTTTAGTTTCTCAGTCAGTTAGGCTATTGATGAGGATTCTTCTCTTACATGGGTGTTTGTTTTCTTAATTATTAGATATCGAAAGGGCTTCTGGATAAGTATGGTCCACAAAGGGTTATTGATACTCCAATTACAGAGGTATTTTCTTTTTACTCATTCAAGTTGTTCTTTGCCATCAAACAGTTCATTGTGGCGTTTCTTCCAACCTTTTCTCTGCCATCAATTTGTGTAAAATGTTTGATGGTCTTTTGCTTTGCAGGCTGGCTTTACTGGTATTGGAGTCGGGGCTGCATACAAAGAACTCAGGCCCGTTATTGAATTTATGACATTTAACTTTTCAATGCAGGTAAGTTATTGTGTGTTCAAAATATCTATGTTCTCCCTTTTTTTTTTTTTTGGCACCATACCATGTCCATATTCATTAGACAAAGCATCATAATTTCCTTTGCTTGTGGATGTATTGAAGGCTGGCCATAATGTCACGCTCATTGCCTACAAATCCACGGGGTTTAAGGGATGTAATTGCCCTCACCTTTCAACCATTCCACTACAAGTGAAGTATGTTGTTGGCCACTATTTGGTCATGTGTAGCCATTTTGCGTTGGAAGAGTATGTTTCTTCCGTGGCAATATGGCTATCCTTAATGAAGTAGCAGATATCTAATTTTTCATCATGGGAATTGGTTGTGTATGCCCAACCCCATATTGTATCAATTCTAGATGTCATTTATCAATTCAATTTTTTTTTTTTTTTTTTGGAATGTAAAAGGTTGTTGCTTCAACTTTAGTGTATGAATGTTGTCGTTAATGTACTGTGTGTGGCATATAATTCCATAATACTTTTGCAATCTCACATAATTTCATAATACTTATTCTTTTGTAATATCTGCTCATTAATTATGTTCCTACTTGTTGCAGGCGATTGATCACATAATTAATTCTGCTGCAAAATCAAATTACATGTCTGCTGGACAGATATCAGTACCAATTGTTTTCCGAGGTCCCAATGGTGCTGCTGCAGGAGTTGGTGCTCAACATTCCCAGGTTCAGTTTTTCTTGTTTGTATTCAGAGTCATCCTCGGTTGTTAAATTTCTTTTGAATAGTTCAGAACCTGTAATTTTTGTATGGTGTTCCTCTGTGTATATTAGCTTGAGAGAAACCTTGACATTAACCTAGCGTTCTGTGTAAATGAGTCACGAGAGTTTAATCCAGGTCAACCGGTCGAGATTTCTTTTTTCCTTTGCCCTTCTGTTTTTTGTTTGGGAGGGGAGGCCCGGGGGGTAGGTTGGGATAACTTTTTATGTAACCGAAGCTAATATCTTGGCCTTTCTAGTTGGCTGTTCTGCCGTTTATGTGAGCTTAGAGGACCTTAACATCTATCACTGTGGAGATAACTTTTGAGAGTTTCCCCACATCAACTTTCGTTGCACAGTCTTTTTGGGTGGGGGGTGGGGCACGTTTTTTTTTTGTTAGCATAACAAGTATCTTGCCATATTTAGGGTGAAGAGATGTCACAATACCGAGCTATTTTATTTCCCATGTTTCGTTGCAACTTTAGAGCAGCGAGAGATACAAAGTCAACTTCAAACAGAGAAAATCCAAAGACTCTAAGTAGATAGGGCCATTGGGCAACGTGAGTATTGTGTGAGAAATCATGACTAGATCTATCCATGGGCGAACCCACCTAGTTGCAAGGTGTTGTCAATGCAACCCCTCTGCAAATGAAATTTTTTGAGAAAATTGGGCCTGAATGTCCAAAGCCCATAAAAAATAGGAACATTTGCAGCGGACCCAGTCCAACACCTCCAATTTTGAGCAGCACCAACTTATTTTATAATAGAGGAAATCTATAATTTTTTCTACAGAAACGATGTGGGATGAAACATCATCTCTTTTACTAACTTCTGCTTCTCCAGCGTTGCGGAACAAGTTTTCAGCCTCGCTAATGAGATGAACTGTGTTCCAAAATTCTCCCACATCGTTAATCAATGGCTAAGGGGAATATAACTCGCCTCTTATAACATTCTTAAGCTATGAATTAATTTGATCGCTCTGAAAATTTTGCTCGGCATGGGTGTCGATCCGAGAGGATATGTGTTCCCATTTGTGCCTAGTACTAGTATTATTGGTGATTAGGGTAGATTATAATAGCTTAACTGTCTGCTATATCCATTTTTACTGCCTCCATATTGACCATATAAAAGAATAGGAACAATTCTAAAGCTTCTTGGAGATTTTTGCTCTGTTTACAAGACCAATCCCACATTGGTCAAAGGAGGAGAAGTTAGAGGAATGTTTTTAATAAAATGTTAATGGAACTTTTAAATCCCATATCGACTTTGGCAAATGAGTGGAATAGTGTTTCTCTCATAAAATGCTATTGTAAGCGTAAAACTGCGATTTATGTTGTCGTTACTCTCCGAGATTGGTTATTAGCCTAAAGCTCTGCCTGAGATGAAATTATTAATCGCCTCGAATCAATGTAAATATTTTTTTGCAACCCCTGAAAGTAAATCCTGGGTTCGCCCCTGGATCTATCAAGGTCTCCATATTCTCCCGTCGTGCATTAGGCTTATCCTTGGGCAAGACAAAATTATAGCTTCAAAAATTCTTATTCTTTGAACTTAGTGGAAGATGTCATAACTCCTGTCTTGGGAGTTTGTAGAACTTTCAACTTTCTCTGCTCACATTTTACATTGTCACTAGTAACATTTTTATTTACTACCGGTTTGATCTTGTTTGAGTAATGATGATGGATGTCATGGTATATTTCGTGAAATATCATATTTGCATCATCTGTGGGACTACTTAGCAGCTAGAATTATGTTCCTTTGACAAATGCCAATCTCTAGCTGTTACTTCTCATAAGTTAATACTCAAACTCTGATTGTTTAGACTACTTATGTGTTGCTCAAATCTGTTCATAATTTCAATTTACAAGGGCGAGTCATTGTTGTCTGAAATCTTCAAAATCAGTGGGCTTCCGTACTTCATAACTTAATAGTAAATCAATTGTTATTTCAGTGTTATGCTGCATGGTATGGTTCATGCCCGGGTTTGAAGGTACTATGCCCATACTCTTCAGAGGATGCTCGAGGCTTGCTTAAAGCTGCCATTAGGGACCCAGATCCCGTTGTTTTCCTTGAAAATGAATTGCTGTAAGTGACTACCAACATGTTTCTTGCAAATTAGAACCTAGTTTGTAAGTGTCTAGCTTACTAATCATCGGTGTTCCCTTTTTTGAAGATATGGAGAATCTTTCCCTGTTTCAGAGGAGGTCCTTGACTCCAATTTTACCGTACCAATTGGGAAAGCCAAGGTATTGTAATTTCCTTGATGGTATTTTAGTTATACAACACTGAAGGTGATAAGTGATTCATCTACATGGTTCTTTTTGTACAGATCGAACGACAAGGAAAGGATGTCACAATTACTGCTTTCTCTAAAATGGTCGGCTATGCTCTCCAGGTTCGGTCCTTTTTTTTTTTTTTTTTTTTTTTTTTTTTTTTTTTTTTTTTTTAAACTCTCAGTTCTTAATTCTTATAGGCTGGTTTATAAATATCTGTCATTTGTGATTATTTTTCTATTTTGTTGCTTTGGTACACTCCACTTCTGTATACGGAGTACTCGTTAAAAATAAATCCCTTCTTTGCAGGCTGCTGAAATTTTGGCGAAAGATGGAATTAGTGCTGAGGTACCCTAATGATGCTTAGTTTGCTTGCTTTACCCCCTTTTCAATGTTAGGGATGTCATTTAAATAGTTTCTTCTATTCACAGGTCGTAAATCTTCGATCAATTCGTCCTCTTGATAGGGCTACAATCAATGAGTCTGTGAGGAAAACGAACAGACTAGTGACTCTTGAAGAGGGTTTCCCTCAGCATGGAGTTGGCGCAGAAATATGGTACAATCCCCTGCTCTTTCTGTTTCTATTTATATGAGGAATCCACGAATGTTTTACTCCTATTCGTTAATCTGTCTCAAATTAGCCTCTCCCTAGTACATCTTTTGTTCTTGTCTGGTTTAAGCCTCAAATATCAAAAGTATGCTTTCCTCTTATTCATTACCTTTGCTGGGGAAGCAATATGCTGTAGGGTTGGTTGTCTTTGACTATCAGGAAACTTTCATTTTGGAGTTGGATAACATTAGTGTGATTTCGCCGTAAAATTTTGGGACTGCTCAAAAGCAACTTAAGGAAAAATGAGAATTAGCCTATGTCTTGGCGTGTTGCAACTACTGATTTTTGCTTTTATTTTAAGCTGATTCAAAGTTATCTAACTGGTCTGTCATAATCAGTGCAACCGTCGTCGAAGACAGCTTCGGATATCTTGATGCACCAGTTGAGAGAATTACAGGTGCTGACATCCCGATGCCTTATGCTGCCAATTTTGAAAGGATGGCTGTACCACAGGTCAGTGTCATTTCATCTTTACTGCGCTTGGCTCTTGGTAAATAATACTTGTAGGATCTGTTGTCCTCTTTATCTTCACATCAGCCAGCCTAATCTTGTGATTTGGATGTATTGAGTATCTCCAGGAGATATATTTTGATACGTACCAACTCTTTTTTAATTTTTTTTGGTTCTACTTTGCAACCTTTGCAAACGAACATAATGGTTTCGTCTACTTGTGCACGAGTAGATAACAATGTTGAAAATGGTAAAATCTCAACTGGCTATTTTAAATGTCAACTTACTTGGTACGTGAAAAGCATCAATACTTAGTGTCAGCATGTTAAACACTGTCATCCTAATTCTTTTGACCCGAGAAAACTGGGACGTTTTCTTAGTATTCTTTCCATGCAAATCTAACGTCTTCAGGCCCGCCCTTTTTGCAAGGCATTTTAAGTTTCATAAGGTTGGACTTTACAAGCGAGAATATTTGACAGCGCTTTATGTTTACACAATAAAAATTTTGTTCCTGTGTTGGTGATGTGAATAGTAACTTTTCTGCAACTTATATTTATTTCTTTCAACCATGCAGATTGAGGATATTGTCCGAGCAGCCAAGCGAGCTTGCTACCGATCAACTTCAAGGGCGGCGACTGCTTAATACCATCAAACTGTAGCATAAGCTGTCAATGATAGCGTTCCTTTTGGGTGTTAATATATTTGTTATTCATGCCACTAAATTCTGAGGAAGACAACTTTTCCTGTGGAAAATAAGATTTTGTGGCCTTTCTCGACACACTTATCTGGGTAAAGTTTTGTTGAACTGACTGGCAGTAGTTAGCGGAGAACGAATTGATTCAATTAATTTTGGAGAAGGCTGAGATGGCAGTGAATTGTTTGATACAAGAGTTTACTATTTACATCAAATGCTCTCGTCTTTGTTCTTTCAACTGTCTTCTCCATACAAAGTTACAAACCAACAAAAAGAAATAAGAAAAAAAAAAAACAGAAACTTGAGAAAGTATTATTTACCATGTCAGCTCATCGTTGGTTTTTAAGGGTCTTCGTGCATGTATAAATTTTAGAAAATCAAGGACAATGTAAAGGCAAAGTCGACAAAAACAAGGTCACCGGTCACGATCGAGGATGAGGGAAGGGGTATTGATAAGGTCACAGGTCACTTGCGACTTTGAGTGTGGAATATCGATCAATGATTTTGTGTTACCGGTTTTGAATCAAGTTTTTGAATAATGCTACCAATCAAGGATTCTAGGGCTTGCGGTTGGGTGAAGACTCCGCGTTGAGATGTGATCATAGATGTGATGGTACAATCTTTCTAGACTCAATTGGCGAGAATTCATGTTTTCGTATCTATTGATTAATAGACAAGTTTCGAATCAAAATCGATAACACGATAGGTTGAAAGACTCAATAATCCATTGACCTTAATCTTTCTATACTATTAAAGGAGGCTTTTTTAGAGCTCTCAGAACGACCGAGCAATATTAGAGAGTTTGAGTAATTTTATAATATTATACTACAATTCCATGTACATAATGACTCCTACATTAGCATTTTATAATCAATCTATCTATTCATTTTATTATAATCAATCTATCTATATAATTTTGAGATAAAGATTGAAAGATGATATTATTTAACTAAGATACTCTAGCTAAATATATTAAGAATAATCGAAACTTATAGCAAATAGTATTCATACGTACATATATACATAATGCGTTCATTCATCATGATTCATGGCCCCTCCAACTTTTTTTTTAGTGAATCCTTTTGCATCTTTTGCTACTTATTGCTGCTCTTTTCTTTTTGTTCATGAATTGATCATCACAAATTCACAATCACTTGCTTATTAACATATCCTTCGTTGGTGTTGCATGATATAGGTTATAGAAAGATGTTGATCAAGATGATGTGAAATACAAGAAATGACATACAAAAAGAATAATCTTTGACATACAAGAAATATAAATGTATTCCCATTCAAAGTTCTACAAAGGTAATCACATACGAATTCGTATTCTTTTGCTATAGTTTGTGTTAAGGCCTTAAGCGCATGGTTGTCAATATAGTGCATATTGATCTTGCTTCTTTGTATGTCTTTACACTGTAGATTGAACACTTGAGCAAAACACAAGAATCGTGATAATCATTAGCATGACGATTTACCAAAGGTAATTAATTCATTATTGTTTTTACTCGATTTGAGGGAATATTTTTTTTGATGAAGTACACGTAAACTTAGGCATGATCATCTATTCTCAAATGAGTACACAGCTCTTAAGCGTAATCAATCACATGGCTTTCAATGAACACGGCTTATTCACATATGAAATTTTTTTTAAATAAGTTTTCTCAGGTTCAAAGTTAAGTTAGAGACATACACCCTCCTACCCACTAAATATATAGCCGAACTGGGCGCCTGCAGAAGTCAACCTTTCTAAATGCACACGCTTTACTGTGCGGACGGAAAGCCCTCGATTAATACCATGATGTCCCCCTTTCGTTTTCAGTTTTTAAGTAGCTATGTTCGGGCCTACTTCTAGACCAAATGAAAGGCCCGTTTACCTTAAAATTAAGTGGTGTCGGTAGAATGCAATGCAGAATAGAGTAAGAATTAATTTTTACAACAAGTTAACGATTCATTTGGTTTAAAAGTAGCTCCAAACATGACTACTCAAAAACTATTTTCAAAAGGGGGAAATCATTAAGGGTAGGAGCGAGCAGCATTGTGTATGAGATCGACGTTGAAAGAACATGCGAATCTCATATCACAAATTAGTGCAACGTCATCGTTGATTTATCGAATAACATTGTACACATATATATCCTTCCTCCAAAGTTACAATGTAATATCACAAATTAGTGCAATGTCATCGTTGAGTTATCGAATAACTTTGTACACATATATATCCTTCCTCCAAAGTTACAATGTAATGTAAACATCTGTAACTCCTAATCATCAAGGAGCAACTATGAGTGCCCTAACTAAGGAAAAAATTTCATTAAAATGTAAGTCTAACAATACTGGCAGTGAAACTTAGCTTATGCTATAATTTGTTGAGCGGAGTGCTAATAGCATTGATATATTGACTTCAGCAGGTTTTGTGTGTATATATTTTGATCTCATTATCACTATCATGCATTATGAATGATATTTCAATGAAATTATCATAACATTTTTACTTTTAAAATATTTGTGTATGAAGAGATGATCAATAATGTTTTATCATTTCGCGTATCAATACGTGGATACGTGATGCTTATCTTTTAGCATGATCAAAGATTTAGAGAAGGAGAAGCACCTCTAAAGAAGAGGTGAATGCATGGTAGGATTATCAAGAAATATCAAGAAGTATTAAGATAATCGATCCCATTAAGATTATAGTGATTTGACAAACATGCACGCACAATAGTGTAACTATCGCTCAAGAGAACGTATTTTAGCGATAGTGATCTCTTAAAAGTATAAATATGAGAATAGTTCGGCTAAAGAATTCTTTAATAAATTACCATTTCATCAATTAATAGAGAGAAATTATAAGAGACTCGTGCAACGCACGGGCTTAAAACTAGTAATGACCTAAAGAAAGAAAAAAAAAATTAGAGTTAGGATGATGACTCATATAATAGGACAATAAAGCAGTACATGCATTTTTTTTTTTCATCCTAGAAGAACAATACAAGTAATACAACACCCACATTTGAGAAGATCAATCAAGCAAATATAGACTAAAACACTCACATTCGGGAAGATCGATGTAGGAAACATAAACTTGGTACAATATACCCAAATAATTTTTAAACACACGACCTTAAAACAACATAAACTAAATAATAAGCTACCAACTTAATCACCAACCCTAATGTCATCTTCACACAATCACACCAAAATTTCCTTCTTCTTGTCATCTTTCTTCCCTGCCTGACCTACACAGTCTTCACATGTACATTTAATAAATTACCTTTTCTGGTAGTGAGGTAATTTAATTTGCTCTATTTTCTACTTCATATTTTTCATCTTTATTGGCCATCATTATTTATGATCAATTTGTTGGTTTTTCTTTTATGGAGTAATTCCTTTGGTTTTACTCCCTTCATGTCATTCTCAATGCAATAAATTAAACATAAACAATAACCAAGGTAGTGACTAAAAACGAGAGTCTCTCTCACTAAAAGTGAGTTCTCCAAAACTAATTTATGGTCCAGTTTTCACCACTCCTCCAGCCAATCACAACGTTATCTTTAGCCGCCTTATCCTCTTCCCCTTCTACTTTTACAGTGAAATCATTCATCTTGCCTTTCATCTTGACCGTTCATCTCCCCTCACAATTCCCCAACTCCTTTATTGGTAACCACTGTCACCTCAACCGCTTCTTCAACCAACCAGAACTCTCCGTTTCATCTGGCCGGAAGCGGTAATTCACCCTGCTACTCCATTTGTCAAGTCTATAATCTAGACTCCTCAATTTTTATGGCTATAAATTGCCTCAACCACGTTTCCACTTCACAACAAATTTCTCATAAAATCAACCATGCAACAACAAATCAACTACCTAGTACCTACCCTTTATGATGGGTCTTTTTGCCGATCCTTCCCCCCAATATCCAATTTCATGGCCACATCAACTGGGGAAACTCAGTCACCGGGAGATTTCTTGATGACGCGAACCCATCACTTGATCAAGTTCAAGAAGGAGTTAACCTGTACTGGCTTCCGCGCCAAGCAATTAGAGTTCACCGAATGGAAGAATTTTTCGTCTTCGAATGCGACGACTTTGAAGACTCGAAGGAGCTTGCAAGTTTCCAACCAATCGACTTGTTTGGGAAAGTCCTGGTGCTCAGGAGATGCTACTGGCATCTTGTACCCCGAAACATCAATTTCAATCTAGCTTTGATGTAGATCTGTGTCGAGAACCTACCAGTAGGTTACCTCAATGAAGACTTTGTTGAAAGACTACTTTCCCATGTTGGGGAGGTGGTGGAAGTCAAGCCGATCTCAGACGAAGAGCAACGCGAACATCGGGTAAGTGTTCGAGCTAGAGTTTGGGTTGATCTGTCCAAACCCCTAATCCCTGGCTGCTACCTCCCTATTTTTGGGCATAGAGTCCACTGGGTTTATTTTGGTTATGTGGGGGTTTTCAAATTTTGTATGGATGACTGGGACATTCAACTATCAACTGTAGGCTTCCCAATTTCCTGGCGATGCGCCGAATCCACAGGCAGATGTTCAACTTTGAGGAGAGCGGATTCCGCGTCCTGCATGGACCGGATGATGCCCCACTGTACACAAATAAGGTGAAAGGGCTTACTGATACAGATTGGAACCGCAATACTCGACTTTGGTTTGGAGGATGACGACCATGATGCTTGGTGAGAGAATATTGTCGTGATAACCACCAAATAACCCTACTATCTAGCTAATGTAGCTAGGGAAGTCGGGATCGTATCCACGAGGAAATAGGATTAATTCTAGCGGTGTTTGTATGCAAAGTAACGTCACAAATGAGGGTTATGAATTGATTTAGTAACAAAGTAACATGCATAAAACAAGTAAATAAAAGGTGATTTATAATTAGGGACAAATTTTGGATCCGCAACTATCACTAACAAATAGTTTTCGCAAGAAATCGAATATTCTTTCACTTTGATTGCTTAATCGTGAACATAGTTCTATTAGTTCTTAAGATTAGTGAATTTAAGCGACCGCTCTAAATTCACCCTAACCACTCTAGATAACCTAGACGACCGTTTTCGGTTCAATCTAGTGGTAGCAATAACAACGAACTAATATCGATTAAGAATAACAAGTTTAGTAACTAATTAACCGCAACCGCGCATTAACCAATCCTAACCTTCAGTTATCGTGTTAATTCCTCCTAAGTCTAAAAACCGCAACCGCGCATTAATAAACTAAGGTTGCTTCACAAATCTAGATAATCGAATACCACCAAATTATCTAAACAAGCTAATAATCAAACCAAGCTAAATCTAGTAGCGACCTAGATAAAACGAGATACGATTATAGATAAACGCAAGGAATAACAACCAATCAAGTACGTAAAGGAAAAAGACGATAACTTACATTAACTATCGAAAGATTAGTGCTTCACCAAGATTTGGAGATTAGCTCTCCATATTACAAAATATAAGGAAGAGTTTTGGGGAAGCTAAGGAGAGGAGAGGTGGTAAATGGAGATAAAAATGAGGATAAGGTATTGTTTTCTCTCTCCTCCCCTATTTATACAAACCAAATACAGAAATAAAAGAAAAAAGATAAAAGAAAATAAAACCACAAAATATCCGGAAATAACCTATTCTCGACTCGAGTAAACAGCCCCGAGTCGAGAAACCTAAAAATAAAACTATCCGAGACAGGGGATTCTCGACTCGGGACAATATGTCTCGAAACGAGACGGACTTCCTCGAGTCGAGACAAACCTGTCTCGACTCGGGATATAACCCGTCAAAAACTGTCTAGCGACAATGGATTCTCGACTCGGCCTGAGTTTCCCCGAGTCGAGAATCCTAATGCTCGAGATGCTCTTAGCCCGTCTTCAATGTTGTCTTGATCCGCGTGCCGGATGCCTTTTCCACCGTTCTTACCTCGGGATTGGAGCACAAATCTCGATCTCAAAATAGAATGGAATAATCTCTAAATCTAAAGTTAGCCTAATTATTACAATTTATAACCAAAGTGCGAAAATACTAAATTAGGCTAAAATATTACAATACCGTGCCCAAAAGCACCCAAAATGAGATAAATTCCAATAATTACAATACATAGTGCACTACTTATCAATGCTGATGATGGAGGAGATTCTGATGGTGATAATGGCGATGATAGCCCCATCAGTGATTCCTCTGATGATGATGGTGACTTGCCGCGGGGTCGCTTGTAGGGCATTCCATTCGTTGTGGAAGCAGTTCCTAGAGGGGGGGGGGACTTTCAGCTTCCTGCTTTATGAGCCTCCAATGCGTACGGTTAGAATTCCACACCAGCATGGGGAACAATACCAACAAGATTCCTTTTCTGATGTTACTTCTGTGGTGGATGGAATTGGTGAATCGTCAGTTGGGTCCACTGAATCTGTTCAACAAGTCAAGGTAGAGAATCATGTCTCTCCATTACCTGCTTCGATTCCTCCTACTGGGGGGACCAAACCTCAACAACTGGGAAGCTGGTCAATGTCTGTTCCGGAAGATTTCTTCGACCAAGTTGAGACCCAAGCTTCGGAAGGGGGACCGGACCTGTTTCATCAAGCTACCTCGTTGGTCCCAGGGTTGACTCAAGCATATGGGGTCATGGCCTCCTCTATTCCAGGCAATCTCTCTTCCCTTTACCCTTTTTATTTCAATAACTCTGAAAATCCACCCTCACCTACTTCAATTATGTCCCCACCTTGCTTGTTCACTGTCTTCTTTTGAGGACCTTAGGGATCTCCCCTACAACTCACCTGACCCCATCCCAAGTAACTCAACCCCAAATAATAATTTTAATAATAACCCTTTACTGGAGACAACCAGGCCGTGGTCTGTGACCGACCTCTCAGATACTTTTGTTCGACTGCAAATTCCTGGAGATCAGGCTACTACTGAACCTCCCCCTTGCGTTAGAACCAAACTGAAGCGCAGGCGTCCTCAGGAAGACTGCAGTATTTAACCTGTGGATAAGAAAACTCGCATCCTTCTACAACCTGATGAGTCTTTGCTGTGTATCAGGAAGGTGGGGGGCTCTGGCGCATGTTCCTTTTCTGTTTTGGCCACTGGTTCCACTGCGTTTAAGAGGAAGCTGCAGGAGTTTGTGGAAAATGAGCTGTCTGAAGCTGCTGAAAACACAGACTTCGCTGCTCAAGCCGACTGATGGTACTCTTGCTGCTCTAGTGGCTGAATCCGGAAGACACAAACGCAAATGCTGTTCTTTCGGGAGTCCTGATGCTCCTGCTGGTGATCATCCTGCTCCTACTACTACAGATGTCGTGACTCCATCGGCTGAGTCACTCCCGCAGCCATGATAGTAGTCTCGTGGAATTGTAGGGGTTTGCCAACGGCGGATGCCCCGACAATTCTATATACGAAGTGGCTAGTCCAAAAGTTCCGCCCGTCTTTTCTTTTACTTATGGAGACTAATTGCTCCGTTTTAGATGCTTGTAATCGTCTCAACCTAGCTGATGTTGGGCAAAGCCTGGGTTGCGATACGGTGGGTCTCAGCGGAGGCCTGTTAGTTCTTTGTTTTGGGATGCCCCGGTTGGATATTTTGTTCTCGTCTTCCAACTTGATCCTTTGTAAATTGTTCCATCTCAAATAATGAATGTGTTATGGTGTTTGTGTACGGAGCGCCTGTCTTTGCTGATCGACAAGCAATGTGGGATACTCTCTCTATTTTTCTGTTACCGTACCCTTCTTGCATTTTAATTGGGGATTTTAATCAAATAGAGTACTATAGTGACAAGCTTGGAGGAGCTCCGATAATTCCTGGTTGGAACTCTTTTGTTGATTGGAGACTGTCTTCGGGGTTAACTGAAATTTCGTTTTCTGGTCCCCGATTTACATGGTGCAATAATCCTGATGGGGATCAACTGATTATGGAGAGGTTAGACAGGACCTATGTTACCCAGTCTGGTAATTCATTTGCTCCGGATGCTGTTGTTAATTAGGCATCACCCCATTCTTTTTTCGGACCATTCGGCAATCATTTTAGAACTCTTCCCAAAGGAGACTAAAAACAGAAAGCCGTATCGATTGGAAAACTGGTGCCTTCATGCATAGGAGGTCAGGGAGATTGTTATTTCAACATGGTCAACTGAGTTCAATGGCTCTCCCAGGTTCACTACTTCGCGTAAGCTTTCTCTCATCCTGACTCATTTGTTTCATTGGTGTATCTCTCATAAAATGTCCTGGGGTATAAACTGGTCGGAGCTGGTTAACACCCTCGATTCTTCCGCTAGGGACATCTCCGATTTTGAAACTGGGGGACTTTTTTCTCTTGGATAGAAGAATCTGGGTGTCAAAGACGGAGGCTACTCTTGCTTACTGGCAACAGCGTTCGAAGCTTCGATCTCTGGTAACTTATGATCACTGTACGAAAATCTTCTTTGCACGAGCAAGGTCCCACCGAAAGAAATGCAAAATTTCTGCGCTAAAAGATGTCAACAGGGTCTGGGCTTACGATCAAGATGAAGTTGACAACCTCATTTTTGACCACTTCAACAATCTATATACTAGCAACCTGCACGCTGCTTCCTCGTCATCCAGTAATGTTTTTAATATCGAGTCCTTCGTGAAAAACCGTCACTGCCCAAGACTTGCAGGTGCTCTCGGCACCCTTTATACATCTTGATGTGCGATCAGCTATCTTCAGCATAGCTAAATCCAAATCGTCGGGGCCGATTGAATCGCAGCTGAGGAAACAATATTGGATATTGTGATTTTGTTTCGGATGCAGTACTGCATTTCTTTCGATTTGGCTATCTGTTAAGGGAGTGGAATCGTACGTTTGTTGCGCTGATTCCAAAGGTTGATTGCCCGGAAACTGTTTCGCAATGGCGGCCAATTAATCTTTGCAATGTTCTTTAAAAATGCGTATCCAAGTGTCTAACTATACGGATTCAGGGGCTCATGCCTCACCTAGAAGGGGAATTCCAAAATGCTTTCATCCATGAACGACTCTTAGGAGACAATTGATTGGTTGCCAATGAAATCCTCACCACTATCAACAGCAAGAAACGAGGGAAGACAGGCTTAGGTGTGCTGAAACTCGACATGAACAAAGCGTACGACAGAGTTGATTGGGACTTTCTGTTTTGGGTTCTAATTACAATGGGGTTTCCTGCAATCTGGATTCACTGGATAAAGCAATGCGTCACTAATGTTTCTTACCAAATTCTGATCAACGGAGTTCCATCCAAATCTTTCAAACCGTCATGTGGTTTACGTCAAGGTGACCCGCTATCACCTTATCTTTTCATTTTCTGCATGGAGGTCCTCTCGGTTATGCTAACCACGACTGATGAGGATAGACGTATTCAAGGAATTAAGGTTTCTCGGAACGCTCCATCTATTTCACATCTCTTTTTTGCGGATGATGCCCTGATTTTTTTCAAAGCGGATTCGAGGAACTGTGAGAATTTGGTACAGGTGATATATTGTTTTTGTCAAATATCGGGGCAAATGGTTAATTTCGAGAAATCATTCGTGAAGCTATCGCCTAATATTACCCAGGAGCACAAAGAGGAATTGCTGGGCATTCTTCGGATTCCGGGTGTGCCGCACCTATATCACTATCTGGGCATGCCTGTGGACCTTGTCGGATCCAAAGCCAACCAATTCAATTTCATCATTAATAAAATCATGGGAAAACTGGACTCACGGTCTCATTTATTTCTCTCTCCGGCGGCAAAGCTAATCCTTATAAACCCTGTTCTTTTGGCGACAGTAGCTCATGTCAGTGCGGTCTTCAAACTTCCACAATCAACATGTTCGAAGAGTGACAGCTTGATTGCTTCTTTTTGGTGGCAGAAAACACGCGGGAAGGGTATTCATTGGGTCGCAAGGGACATTCTTCACTTACCAAAAGGGATGGGAAGTTTGGGGATTCGAGCTTCAAAGACCACAAATAATGCTTACTTGATGAAAGGCGCACTTCGACTTATGCATAATCCGCAACTTCTAGCTGCCAGGGTATTTACGGCTAAATATGGCTCTTTGAAACTTGGCCATTTGCAAACGGATCGAGTTCACAGGGGACAAGCTTCTTGGGCGTTCCGGGGAATTCACCAAGGATTTGCAGACCTACTTGGTGGTCTATGTTGGAAAATTGGGAGTGACTCCTCCATTCCCGTTCTGTCAAAAAATTGGTTTCCTTTCCACCCTATACAAATCAAAGATACGGCTCCCCATGGAGATTTTCTCCAATTGCGTGTGAGCGATTTTATTGATTCCAACAATCTGTGGTGTGTCTCCAAACTTTGGTTGCTTTTCGAGGAGGCCTCGGTCAGGGCCATTTGTTCCCTGGAACTTCCAAGCGAGCCAACCGACGATTTCTATTTTTGAAAATTCAACGCCAATGGTAAATTCTCACTCAAATCGGCATATGCTTTTCTTTGTGATTCAGCTTCAGAAAGAATAGTATTGTCGGAGAATGAACAAAATTTCTGGAAAAGGCTTTGGGCCTTTGATCTCTTTCCTAAATGGAAAATCTTCATTTGGAGACTGGTCCGCAATGCAATTGCAGTTATGAACAACTTAGCTCACAGAAAGATTGAAGTAACAGACATATGTGTTTTTCGCAACTTGGAGGAGGAATCGACTGGCCATTTGTTTCGGAAATGTTTCATCACCCAACACATATGGCTAAATTCAAGCTTGGGATTTTGTATCAACTCCAATCCTTCTACTCCGCTCCGATCTTGGCTTATGGAATCCCTTTCCTTTCTAGCCAAGTTGGATTCAAAAGAAAGGTTGGTAAACTTCTGTGCTACTCTTTGGGCAATTGGGTCACATCGTAACGAGGTTATTTTTGTGGGAGTTCCTTGCAGACCGACCTCAATCTTGGTAAGTAGTATGAACCTGGCGCGAGATTATCTGAACTCAACGAATCCGACAACAACGAGTGATCTTACCCAGGTGCCTACAATTCCCCCAGGGTTCCTTGCGGCTTACATGGGAATCAGGAAAAATGATGGTCCTTACGACATCATTGTCCTTTCGGATAGGGCCTGGAAAGCCCCGGATAATGGGGCGACCAGTTGGGTCGGCATTTCGCCAATCTTCATCACTGAATTGGGAGGGGGATGTTCTTCAAGCCCCTTACTGTCTAGTATCCATGCAGAAGTTCTCGCGTGCTACCAAGGCCTGAGGTGGGGGCATGACAGGGGTTTCAATTCGGTGAAGTTGCTCACATACTCGACTTCTCTGGTCAATATGCTAAGAGGAAACAATTCAGTGGGAATTGATTTCTTCTGGTTGTTACATCATATTCAACTTCTGGCATCTTCCTTTGATTGTTGTAATTGCTTTAAAGTAGACAGAAGCATCATTAGCCAAGCTAATTCCTTGGCTGTTAGCTGCAGGAAAGGGAGAATAGCTCCCTTCTCCGATTAGATCACTCTAGTTGTTTTCCCTTCTTTTATTGTATGTTAAACCTTTGTCAAAAAAAAAAAAAAAAAAAGAAGACTAGTGAGGTAGCTTGGTAAAAAGTATCTATCTATTACTTTTTTTTTTTTTTGAAAAGATCTATCTATCTATTACTTTGAATATCTAAGATGCCAAAATTTACTATTTTCCTTTTTTGGATAAATACAAGCACCCACATGGTTGCTCGAAAAGTTGCAGGAGGTGTGTGTGAATGTGTAGCTGTAAAATTTTCTTTCATATGTACTTTATTAACTTGTGACAATATGACATGCGACATTTCGATCAATAAAGTACTCACTACTCACGGCCAAATAAAATTACTGGGGGTAAAAGAATGTAGTGATGTAAAAGGAGCAAAGGGTAAGGCCATTGGGGTGAGTTCCCAACCCAATTTCGTTCGAAAATCAGATACCATTTTTATATTTGGCAAAAATTTAGATCATTTCCCAACCCGTTTTATTTAACAATGTACCCGAAAACATGCTACCCATACTCGAAATTTTTAAGTTTGCCATCTTCTGAATTTAACCTTTAAATATTCAATAACGCATAATCATAAAACTAGTGTAAACTTTTTAAAACAAGAACATGGAAACTATCTTTGTAACAAAGTTTTTATGCCGCAAATTCGATATTAAAACATATCACAATAATGCGGAATGAAGGTTAACATGGCAAAGCCAAGAATCCCTAAGTACTTGTAAGGAATTGTGTTCCTGTATTGGGATGTGAATAGTAACTTTTCTGCTGCTCGTATTAATTTTGTTCTACAATGCAAATTGTTGTCCGAGCAGCCAAGCAAGCTTGTTACCGATCAACTTCATTCGCGGCGACTACTTAATGCCATCAACCTATAGTATAAGCTGTTGATTATATATTATAGCCCTCCTTTTGGATGTTAATATATTTGTCTTCGTAATATTTGGCTATCAACCTATAGTTAGTGGAGAATGAATCGATTCGATCAATTAACTTCAGAGAAGGCTAAGATTGTAGTGATTGTTTGATACAAGGTTTTACTAATTTACATCAAAGTCTTGTCGTTGTTCTTTCAATTGTCTTCTCGTACCAACAAATAAATCCTGAAAATTAAGGAAAATTGTAAGGGAATCATGCTAGCTCATCGTTGGTTTTCTACAACTTCACCGACGACGGCATCCGATCATCAACTCACGCGCACAATCATGAACCCAAAAAAAGGCCGGAACACTACCAATTAATAAACATTCGTACCGTTCCAATACTATCTATCTTATCTACTACAAATGACAACTAGAAGTCAAATATTGCAAAGAAATCCAAATAAATGTGGGTCCTTGCATATTTCGACGATTTGTTCACTACCATTTGATCATATTGACCAAATTTCGGGTTATTGTAACACGAATTTTACGGAAAATCAAGGCATAAAGAACATTATCTCCACAACTTGATCGAGTTATAAGAGAGTTATTGGTAAAAAGAGTGGACTTTATTTAAAGCCATAAATTGAGTCTTTTACATTCTAAAACACAACATGAAACAAACAAAAAGTGAACTAATAAAATAACACTTCAACTCATAATCATTACGTCAACATATCTTAATTAATTAAAAACACATATGGAACTATAATAGCAACGACGGTGAACATAAAATAAATTAACAACTCGAAATCACTACGTCAACATAATTAATTTACAACTAAAGTAATCATAATCATAATCATTACTTAATTTTTGCACCATTTGAAATTTTTAACCATCTTGAACATCGTTATTGTTGGCTGTAGGGTTTGCCGGCAATGCATTTGCATTGACGACAGGAGGAGAGGATTTGGGGGAGGACTGGCAAAAGGCCCATGCACAGCTCCATAAGCGGCGGCCACTGCACCCGGATGATATGCTTGGTAAGCATGGGGATGGTAGGGCAAAGCGCCGCGCTGCACGGCATGTATGTTAAAGTGTTGGAGATGAACTCCGACACTATCAAACATCTCACCGCACCAGCTACACATCCATGACGACATTTTGTTGTGGTTTTTTTTTCTTCTTCTCCTATTTCACTCTCTAATTAGCTTCGACACTCTACAACTTGTGTTGTGATTTATAATGCTGTGGTGGCTACCTCCGCTTATTCAAACCACAGAGTGGTAAGTAGTAATTAAATGTTCTGAAGTAGAGTTACATTGCGACTATCCAGAGTTATTTGTATTGTTGGCTCATTAATATTAATGGAGAAATTTCTCAATTAAGAAATGAGAGTGGTGGCAGAAGCAAAGTGGTCAGAAGCCGTGGTCCAAAACAAAAAAGATGGAAATGATGTTAATTAGCTCTCTACCCAGTCAAAGATATGAATTTGTGAAGTGTGGATGATCAAACTTGTGATCCGCCCTTCATATACATATGTACGTAGTTGTATACTAAATGTTTGATACCGTTATAACGCCGTCACTTTGACAGCTAAAACGCTTTCTTAAAATGGTTTAGTGTATTGATCATAGGAGAAAACTTTAACAAGATTTGGATCAAGTAGTGTGCAAGTTTTAGCTTCGGGGTAAAAGGAGCAAAACCCAGATGCACAAATTGAAAATTTTGAGCAAAAAAGAAACAGTGAAGAAGTAGATCAATTTAATGGAGATTAGAAAGAAGTATAATAACAAAAATAATAGAGGGTAGAGAGGGTTATGGGAGTTGCTATTGGGAGCCCCATAAAGGTAATTGGGAACCCCAAATATACCCTATAAGTACCCAAATTACCCCTACTTACAAAAAGTTATGTTTTGCTCTACCCATTGTACCCATTCTCCATTGTACCCAGTCTTCTTCTTCTTCACTACTATCTTGTCTCTTCCACCTTTTTCTTCACTTACCATCTTACTTCGTCCCACCTCCATTAAAATCATCTTTATTCCCTCATTGTACATCACCTCAATTCTCTCATTTTCTCTCTCTCTCTCTCTCTCTCTCTCTCTCTCTCTCTCTCTCTCTCTCTCTCTCCTCATTATCATCATTTTCAATATCTTAGTCACCTATTTATCATCATTATCATCATCTCATTATCATCATTTTCAATATTTCTCTCTCCATTACAATACCACAACATATTAGTCATTAAAACAAAAGTTACAATAATTATCAATGTTAGTAACTTAAATTGGCACATCGCATCTTTCGTCCAGATATGAAGATTTGAGATTTAAACATGATTGAGTATTGAAATAAATGGTATCAACTTTTCTATTTTCATGGATAATAGGAATAATTAAACCCATAAAAATTTTGGGTCGGATTGACCACTAGTGGCATTCTGAGTATGTATGTTGCATGTGTGAGTAGTTTTATTGTGGTTGTACCAAGTACTTCTTAGTTAGAGACCTGAGTAAGCATAATGATTATGTGAGTGTGTTTGTATGTTTCTATTTCATTTTCAAAAACCGCAAGACTGAATTTATAATGTCAAAGACTGTGTACGCATGTTCGTAAATAATCCAAACATAACAAATCATCATGAAACTTTGTGCAATAACGTCAACGAATTATCCGAGATGAACACGTAATAATGTGGTCTCTATCCTAATAACGTCAACTAACATCAACTAATCCGACGTGTGTATATGAACATACAAAGGAGTCGACTTGACGTTTCCATGGTGTAAGAATAAGTTTTGATAACCATGACTTTGAATTATATTGGGAATGACATAGGGTCGTCATTTCTATATGAAAAGTGATTAGAAAATGTTGGCAGGGGGTCGTTGGCCGGGGGGTTGTAGGGGGTTTGCCGGAGTATAAACTTTCTCTTTGGCAGCGGAAATGACAGCCGGATGGTACGCCTGATAGGCATGGATATGGTGGGGTCGAACACCCCGTGCCGCCGCATGCCCAAGATGGTGTTGAAAGTGTTCCGTGGCCATTTTGAATCCAGTTTCACCGCAAACTCCACACTTCCAAGTCATATTTCTTGTCTCTCTTTTTTCTTTCTCTCTTTTATACCTCTTTGTTTTTTTGGTGATCTTCCAATCTCTCAACTTTGAACTCACTGCTGCAAATACTCTATAAAGCTTGGACCATATATTTATAGACTCAAGCTTCTAAAACCCAACGTCTCATGTCTTGCAGCATTACTAGCTTTGACTTAGCTTGGCCCCAAAAATTTCACCAACTGTTTTGGAAAAAGATTTCACAATCCGCTGACATAGTTGTTATGATCTTCAAGATCACACATAATTTTGATCTGATTTAAATAGTTGTGATGTGATTTGAATATGCAATTTATTAAATCCTATCATACCGGGCCTGAGAGTGTTGGGAATGCAAACGAGTCGAACCAAGTAGTACATGGATGGAATCGTTAATGGTTTGAACTACATGTTCCTTTAAATTATTTGATGAAAACATTTGAACTATATGCATTGAATTATGGGTTGAACTACATGTTCATTAAATTTCATGTCATTGTTGATTCTGTGAAATATGAATCAACCAAGAGTGGGCCAGTGAAAGGGAAAAATAAGAAACAAGGGACAAAAGGAAATAAATATATCTCACACATGTGATTATGGTATATTGGTATGATATTGAGTGACGCAATTGTTAAAGGTCGCCCCATTTAGTGGGACCTTTTACAGCCCCAAATGGCGAACGACATTTGTATCCTTATTTTGTTTTATTCTCTTCACTTTTGTTTTATTATCAATTCATGTGATTTTCCCGTATTGCCCTCCGATTACTTTCCCACCCTCTTTCTACTTTCCTACCATATGTGTCATCCTTTAATCAATCTTCCACAGACTTCATGTGTTGCTTCATTGTTTTTTTCTCTGTTCATCATATTCCTCTTCTTATCCCCTTTACGCAGTTAAATCTCATTCTCCATTTCTCTTTGTCCCTCTTTAAATTCCGAAATTTGTACTCTTATTCCCAACGTTTATTCTCCAGACACACTTAGTCAATTGTTGCGGATTTGCGGAGTTATGATACACTCTATTTTTCGAGACGTTGCTTAATAATCCGTTGTATTGTAATAACCTTGATTCGTAGACTATGTAACACTTTACATTGATTGGTATTGGAGTTTTCGGGATGTACATATCTATGGTGCATGTTTTGAATTTAGACGACCTCTTACTGAGAATGAAAAAATACATACAGAGATAATAAATATATGAATTTAGTGCACATACATGGGAATTCACGGAGAATGACATACTGAGTAAAACATAACTGATATTCAAATTGAGGAAATACATACTTGGATTATAGACATATGCAATGATAACTCGAAACACAAGTGTATACTGAGTAGTCTGAGTTAATCAAGAATGATATTCAGAATGGGCTATGTACATGTGCGGATTTAATCCACATGTGAATTCGCAAGTGTAAATTTATTGAGTCAATAAACAATCATATTCATAATGAGGTAATACATAGATTATAGACATAATGAGTTCTCTTATTCGGAGTGAGATAATACATATCTATTATCAACTTCTACTATTTTACCAAAAAATTAACAATTAATATATATAGTATTAGGAAATGAATCCAGTAAGAAGTGATGATTTTGTCAGAAGTCAGAAGTGATCTGGTCCATCCATCACACTTGATCCTATGGCCTGTATTAAATATGAAAAGAAAAGAAAAAAGAAATAAAACTTCCCCAAAACTCATAATCACACCCATTTTCTCTCTCTTCTCATCCCCTTCTCTTTCCCAATCCCGTCTCCAACTGCCGGCAGCCACCGCAGCCGCCGCCGCCGCCGATAGTCACCATCGCCGGAGCAGACATCAGCGGCCGAATCCACTAACTCCGGCGACTCCGCAACAACCTCATTTTCTCTCCCTTTTCGCTCTCTTTAGCTCCCGTACGCACTGCCGCCGCCTCCGACAGCCACCTTTTCCGGCGACGACACCACCGTCATCCTCCAAAGACGACGGCGAGTGTTCGTCGATCAATATCATCCCTCGTCCACTTCACTTTAGCGCACGAATCCGTCTTCTCCTTCATCCTTTTCGTTTTTATTTTCCACAATTAGCCACCGTGTTGCGTCGCCGCCGCCGACCTTCACGTTTTCCGATCTCCTCTCGCCGCCGACGCTTCGATTACGGCAGCATCCCCTTATATTCGTCGCGCACAAGAGGAGAAAAAAGAGGGGAATGGCGGTTGCGGCGATGGTGAAGTCGGGATTGGATGTCGGTTGCGGCAATGATGAGTCGCCGTCGGTGAAGGTCACTGCGGTGGTGGTGGTGGCGGAGGTAGGGGCGGAGGTGAGCTCGGGGGTGAGGCGGGGCAGTGGTGGTAGAGGGTGGGGTTTTGGTGGTGTGGGAGGAGAGAGAAACTGGTGAAAAATGGGGGATTGTTTTCTGTTTTTCATTTTTTTTTTTTCTGGAGTGAAATATTTTAGTTGGTGGAGTTATTAGAGTTACGTGTTTTAGTGATGAAAGTTATGTTGGAGTTATAAGAGTTACGGACTTACGGGTTTTAATTATTGGAGTTAAGTTGGAGTTATGTATTTTAGTTGATTGAGTTAAGTTGGAGTTATTGGAGTTACGGGTTTTGGTTAATGGAGTTATTGGAGTTACGGGTTTTGGTTGATGGAGTTAAATTCGAGATTTGGAGTTAGTGGAGTTACGAGTTTTAATTATTGGAGTTACGTATTTTAGTTGGAGTTGAGTTGGAGTTATTGGATTACGGATTTTAATTTTTGGAGTTAAGTTGGAGTTATGTATTTTAGGTGATGGAGTTACGTTGGAGTTATTGGAGTTACGTGTTTTTGTTAGTGGAGTTATGTTAGAGTTACGAGAGTTTAGTTGAAGTTGGTGGAGTTCTGATATTACTAGAGTTATACAATTTAATTACTGGAGTTAGACGTCTGGAGTTACGCGTTTTAGTTGATAGAGTTATGTGGCTGAAGTTACTGGTAACAGTTGATGGAGTTAGGCGACTGGAGTTATGCACTTTAGGTTGTGGAGTTATGTGAAATCAATGGCTGAGATTACTTCTGACTTCTGACAAAAATTATACTTCTGACCGGATACGTCCCCTAATAGTATATATTCCATAAATCCACCAAAAATTTAACAATTAATATATATAGTATAATAGTAAATATGGTAAAAGTAAATTTGGTCGTAGTCCGGGTAGTCAAATAGTATAGCATATATTAAAAGCTGTGTTAGAAACAACGACCACATTCACCATTCACTAATTATATCATCTAATATATATTTAAATTTGAAACCAAGTGTTTACGAGGACGCTTGAAACCTATTAGTTGGATAACACAACGGAATTATATAATATGGTAGTTATTAACTAATTTTAATTAGGAATTGTGTTAAAGCTAATTTATTGGAATGGATTGAAATATAATGTGATATAACGGGTGACAGGATAATAGAGTAAAATGGAATAGTTTACAGGTGACATGATATAATATAAGAAGTACGAGATATGTAGTATAAGAAGTTTCTCAAAACACTATCAACTAGTTTGCATGCCCGTGTCTGGCTCTAGCCATCTATTTATATTTTTTATACTTGTTTTATAAAAATGTAAGTTTATTCTATTATACTTTTTCATTCCTACTGTTGTCACCCGTCATATTCTATTATAATATATTTTTGCCCACTCATCATATTATCATTATCTTTTCACTTCTACTTTACCCATTATACTATTTCATTTTCATTTCTCTATCTCGACACCTGTTATACTATTTCATTTTCATTTTACTATCCCGTCACCCGTTATATCAATTATTTAAAATTTATTACCTTAAATTAGCTAACCAACATAGCATTATCTCTCAGATCTCATATGAACATAATTATTACTTACCATAATTAGTATTTCCCATAAATTAGCTAATCATATACTCTATTATAATTTATTATCATATATCCTAACCAATAATTGTATTTAATTCTATTTTTATATTCCATTAAATTAATGAATGTCAAGTGTTACGAATGACTTGGTTACAGGTTTTAATAAATAGTATTAGATTTGTGGTTGTTGCTTAAAACACAATTGACAATATATAATACCGGGTATAAGAAATACGAGATGTGTTAAAGTTAGAGGGCAAAGTCTCATATGAGACCGTCTCACAATAACTTATTGGTTAATTGGTTAAAAAGTGGCCATTTTAACATTGTTTGTTCGTGATCATTGTATTGATTTTAGTAATCGTTTTAAGTCGCATTGAAATCCTATTACTTGTGATTGATTTAAAGGATCACGTGATAATATTGTGTATATAAAGTAACCGCTTTACTAATTCTAGCAAAGAGGTTATAATCATAATTTAAAACATCTACGACCAAGTATAACAATGGTGACTAATAATGGAGAAAAGGTCACTATATAAACCAATATGATGGTCTCACAAAAAAATATTGTGAGACTCGTCTCACACAAGACTTACAAAATTTAAAGAGTAACTCGTATTGGTTTTACTACCGCTAAATGTGGAGCCTATAGTTTCTAACTTTCCTAAAAACTTTTTGAAATTTGGTAATTTTAATTAATAAAATCATAATGTTAAGTTTCAATAACTAACTTAAAAAATTTAATCAATGACTCACAAGGGTCGAATATTGAGTAAATGCAACCTCATATTGAGAATGGGTATATACATACTTAGATTAATTTAGATCACATGTGTCGCATATTGGTTTAATCAGATATCATACTGGGAACCCATAAATACATATCTAGTTGTGAATTGAATGCTCTACTTTCCTTATTTAGTGGGAATGTTTTTTTCGGAATAGGGCTCAAAAATAAAATGTTAAACAAAATGGGTCAATTTTAAACTTATTTAACTTTATGGGGTGCACGTCGACAAAACCGCCAGTGGTTTAACAACAACAACAACAACAACAACAACAACAACAACAACAACAACAATAACAACCAAGCCTTATTCCCAAAATGATTTGGGGTCGGCTAACATGAATCGTCATCTAGTAACCGTCTTGTGTACGCCAAGAAATTTCGAAAACGTTGTAAACCTTTTAAAAGTATTTAAACACTTTCAAATGGAGTTTAAAAAGTCAAAATAAATCATAAGGTTTAAAAAATATTGCAAAAAACATATGAAATGTGAGTATTTTTTCTTGCATTCACTGCCGGTCTCAAGCCCGGATAAAGGAGGAGAGTTACTGATGCGGGAGCACTCTTACTTAACTCACAAGAGGTCTTACTAAGTAGAGACATCTCCATTTTACTCCCAGGATTCAAGTTCAACACTCATGGGGTTGAAATGCTTACATGGAATGGAGTAGATGGGACGTCTTAGAGAGCTACTTAATAAACTCAGCTACCAATGTTATTTTCTTTTATTAGAGAGTCTAATATGCTTAGGAAAGAGTCTTAGATCAGTATTTTCGTGGAATAAGGGACCTATAAGGTTTCCAAGTTGTTCTAGGACAGTTTAGGAAAGTTACAGCAATAAGCTTAAAGTCGGTTTATGTAATGACCTAAAACTGGTTCTTAGCTTGATTTTAGGTAAGTTTAGGAGTCTTAAGAGTAGTATAAATAGGGCTGAGCAAATTTCGGTCCGGTCCTCGGTCCGTATAATTTTTAGTTTTCGGTCTCGGTCCGGTCCGGTCCAAAACCGAGCAAATTTCGGTCCAGACCGAATGGACCGAATAAAAATAAAACTTTGTTTTTTTTTTCCCTTGTCGGCTTGTCTTCCACTTTTCCTCCCAAATTCACTCACTCATTCACTCACTCACTCCCGCACCCAAACTCCCTAAAAACCCTAAAAATCCAAACCCAAACCCATCTCCGGCGAAAAGCCTCCCGCACCCAAACCCATCTCCGGCTGCTTCTCCGGCTGCTTCTCCGTCTCCAAAACCTATGTTTCGATTCGATTTTTGATTGATTTATGTTTCGTTTTGATTTTTTATTGTTTCGATTCGAATTTTCGATTGATTTGGGTTTCGATTGATTTGGGTTTCGAATTTTCGATTGATTTGGGTTTCGAATTTTTGATTGATTTCGATTTGAACTTCGATTTCGATTTAATTGGTTCGTTTTCGATTGATTTCATCACAAATTTATTTCATTACGTGATTTCGATTTTTTTGCTGATCTGATTTCGATTGATTGAATCTATTAGATTGATTTCTGATTTAGATTGATTTCTGATTTCGATTGGAGTTTCTGATTTCGAATGGTTTTGATTTTTGCGGAATGCGTTTTGCATTTCGAATTTCGATGTTTCTGACTTCGGTCCATTCGGTCCGGTCTCGGGTCGGTCCGGGTTTTCTCGGTTCGGTCCGGTCCGGGACCGAGGTTTTCTCGGTCCGGTCCTCGGTCCGCATTTTCGGAGGAGTCGGTCCTCGGTCCGGCTCGGGTCGGTCCGGTTCGGTCCGGTCCTAGACCGATGCTCAGCCCTAAGTATAAATAAGGGTAGCTGTTGTATTGTTTTTCATTCAAGTTTGAGAATTAATATCGAAGAGTCGAAGGGAGTTTCCTTCAAAAATCTGCCTTGCAAGGTTGTGTGTTTTCTTGCTTTGTTTCTGAGTGATCTAGGCACGAAAATACCTAGGTTTAGCCCTTCTAGCTTGCGAGTTTGAGGGTTAGATCATATCAAATTCGTTCTTTACTTTCCGCTGCACATTAATCATAAAAACACTTAAAGATTAGACTAGGTTTTACATCAAATTGGCCTCAGAGCTCGGTTTTAACATACTTCCTAGTGTGTTAGTCTTGGGTTGAGTTTGGTTTGTTTCCTGCAAGAAGTAAGATGCCAGGAAACAAAGAGGGTGAAGCTGACGGTGATAAAGGTGGAAACTTGGAAGAAAAGCTTAGCACCATGGCAGGAACCATGATGGAGCTGCAAACCATGATGAAGCATCTTATGAGCATGACTTATCATGAGAAGAGGAGGACTCGTGAACCTATCAGACCTGAACCGAAACCAAAAGATGATGATCGGGGCTTGAAGCTAGATATTCCTGAGTTCGAAGGTGAACTTGATGGGGAAAAGTTCATGGATTGGATTCGGCAAGCTGAAAGAGTCTTTGAATACAAGGGCTATGATGAGCATAAGATGTTCAAGATTGCAACTTTAAAACTAACCAAGTATGCATCTCTGTGGTATGAAAATCTGAAGAAGCAGAGAAAAAGAGAAGATAAGAGCAAGATTGATACTTGGGATAAGTTAAAGAAGCATCTAAAGAAGAGATTCATGCCTAGAGATTATGAACAAGAGCAATACTTGAATCTGACCTCCTTAACTCAAGGAAACAGGAGTGTTAGTGAGTATATCAAAGAGTTTGAGAAGCTGGCTATTGTTTGTGATCTAGAGGAGAAAGAGGAGCTGAAGATGGCAAGATTTATTCGAGGACTAAACCCACAGTTAGCACAAAAGGTAGAAGTTCAGACTTACCTTAACTTTGATGATGTGTGTAGATTGTCTTTGAAATTTGAGAAGCAAGACAAGGGAAGAAAGACTGCTTATTCTCGGGATTCAGCCAAGAGTTTTACTCCTTTTAAAGCTGGTTCTACAAGCTCCAGCACCAAGGAATTCAAGAAAGAAGAGCCAAAAGACAAGGGGAAGACAGTGGCTGCGTTTGATCCTAAAGATACACGCTTCAAGAGATGCTACAAGTGCCAGGGGTATGGACATATTGCTAATGAGTGTCCACAGAATAGAGCACTTACCATACAAGAGTTGGAGTCAATTTCTCCTTGCTTTGTTCAAGAATCAGCCTCTGATGAGCATCAAGAGACAGGAGCTGAGCATGAAGGAGAAGGAGTGGACCATGTTATTGAGCCTATAAGCGACAATGAAGGGGAATATGTAATTCGAAACCTACACATTCAGACTGTCCCAATTGAGAAAGAGCAACGCCAACAAATCTTTCATTCACGGTGTAAGGTAAACATCACAACTTGTGACCTTATTATTGATGGTGGATCATGTACTAATGCTGTGGCTAGTAACTTAGTTGATAAACTGAATTTGCTTGTGCGTAATCACCCCGAACCTTACTTACTGCATTGGTTGAATGAAAGTAATGGTATTAAGGTGAAAAGGCAAGCTTTAGTGTCTTTTGCTATGGGTCCTTATGAGGATGAAGTATGGTGTGATATTATACCTATGAATGCATGTGAGGTGCTGTTGGGGTGTCCATGGCAGTTTGACAGAGATGTGACGCATAAAGGCAGGTCTAATGTCCACATTGTGCAAAAGGGTAAGGATAGATATCATCTAAAACCCCTATCACCTAGTAAGGTGCGTTTGAAGTAGCATAAGGCTGCAGAGGAGACAGTACCATGTACTGTACCACGTAATACTCTTGTGTCTAATTCTGATGGTTTTGCAAACTTGTTTATGAATGCTACTGAATTTGAAAAAGAGTTGGAGCATGGAGAACGTGCTTATGTCCTTTTTGTGAGAGAATTGGAGGGAGGAGTACCTAATGATGACGTGGTTGTTCAAGGGTTGCTCAATGAGTTTGCTGATGTGTTTCCCGAAGACCTACCACGTGGTTTACCTCCAAAACGTGGCATTGAGCATCAGATTGACCTGATTCCAGGAGCTTCATTGCCTAATAAACCAGCCTATCGTTGTAATCCTGAAGAATCTAAGGAATTACAAAGACAAGTGCAGGAGTTGATTGATAGAGGCTATGTACAAGAGAGCCTTAGTCCGTGTGCTGTACCAGCCCTTTTGGTGCCAAAAAAAGAAGGAACATGGCGTATGTGTATAGATAGCAGGGCTGTGAATAACATAACCATCAAGTATCGTTTTCCTATGCCTAGGTTAGATGATATGCTTGATGAATTAACAGGAGCTCGAGTATTCTCAAAGATTGATTTGAGAAGTGGATATCATCAAATGAGAAAAAGAGAAGGTGATGAGTGGAAGACAGCATTCAAGACTAAGCAAGGGCTTTATGAATGGCTAGTTATGCCCTTCGGATTGTGTAACGCACCTAGTTCTTTCATGAGGCTGATGAATGAAGTGTTAAGGACTTTTCTTAATAAATTTGTTGTCGTCTACCTTGATGACATTCTTATTTACAGCAAAGACAAGGATGAACACTTGATGCACTTAAGGAAGGTTTTTGAGAGACTAAGGGAGCAGAAACTCTATGGTAAGCTTGAGAAGTGTACGTTCATGGTGCCTGATGTGACCTTCTTAGGTTATATCATTGGAGGAGATGGTGTGAGAGTTGATCCATCTAAAGTGGAAGCAATTCAAAGCTGGCCTGTTCCTACCACAACAACTGAAGCTAGAAGTTTTCATGGACTGGCGTCTTTCTATAGGCGTTTTATTCAGAATTTCAGCTCCATTGTTGCACCTATAACAGAGCTAACCAAGAGAGGAGAGTTTGTTTGGACTACAAGTGCTCAAAAGGCATTTGAGGAGATCAAGGGAAAGCTGTGTGCTGCACCTATTCTAGCACTACCCGACTTTGACAAATTGTTTGAAGTTGAGTGTGATGCAAGTGGAGTTGGTATAGGGGCTGTTCTGATTCAAGAGAAGCGTCCTATTGCATACTTCAGTGAGAAATTGAGTGGTCCAAAGCTGAATTACTCTACATATGACAAAGAATTTTATGCAATTGTGAGGGCATTGGATCATTGGGCTCATTACCTACGTCCTAAGCCTTTTGTTTTGCATTCAGACCACGAGGCTTTGAAGTATATACATGGACAGCAGAAATTGAACTCGAGGCATGCTAAGTGGGTGGAGTTTCTACAGTCTTTTACTTTCTCATCCAAGTACAAGACGGGGAGTTCTAATGTTGTAGCTGATGCCTTATCAAGAAGACATTGCTTGTTGGTGACCCTCGATGCAAGATTGTTAGGGTTTGAGCAATTGAAAGACTTGTACAAACAGGATCCAGATTTTTCTACTGAAATTGAGAATCCAACCAATCTGTTTTCTGTGCAAGATGGCTATCTATTCAAGGGGAACAGACTCTGTGTTCCTAGGAGCTCAATTCGAGAGTTGTTAGTGAAAGAGGCGCATTGTGGTGCCTTGGCTGGACATTTTGGCGTGAACAAGACATATGACATTCTAGGAGAGCACTTCTACTGGCCTAAGATGCTCAAGGATGTCCAGGATGCTGTTGCAAGGTGTGCTACATGCCAAAAGATGAAGAGTACATTCACCAAGGGTCTTTATACTCCTCTACCTGTCCCTACACATCCATAGAGTGAGGTGAGTATGGATTTCATTGTTGGGTTGCCTCGCACCCAAAGGGGAAAAGATTCTATAATGGTGGTGGTTGACAGGTTTTCGAAGATGGCTCATTTTGTGCCATGCCATAAAACGAACGATGCTTCTAATGTTGCTGATCTTTACTATAGGGAGATTGTTCGTTTACATGGAATTCCTAAGACCATTGTCTCAGATAGGGATACCAAGTTCCTTAGTTACTTTTGGAAGACTTTGTGGAGATTGGTGGGTACTAAGCTTCTTTTTAGTACATCCCATCATCCTCAAACTGATGGGCAGACTGAGGTAACTAATAGAACACTTGGGAGCTTGTTGCGTGGGTTAGTGAGTAAGACTACTAAGGATTGGGATGTCAAGTTGGCTCATGCAGAATTTGCTTACAATCGGACTCCATCAATGACTACTGGAAGAGCACCATTTGAGATTGTCTATGGAGTTAATCCTTACCTCCCAATCAATCTTATTCCTATTCCAAAGAAGGAGGTGATTAGCTTTGAAGCAAAGGAGAGACAAGCAGCCTTTATGAGGACTTGTGAACAAGTGAAGGCACAGATTGAGAAAGCTAATTCAAGATACAAAGCTAAAGCAAATAAGCACCGAAAGCAGCCTACTTTCAAGGTTGGTGATCTGGTTTGGCTACACTTACGCAAGGAAAGGTTTCCATCCAAGAGAAAGAACAAGCTGATGCCGAGGGCTGATGGTCCTTTCAAAGTGCTCGAGTGTTATGGTGATAGTGCTTATAAGCTAGAGCTACCTGATGAGTTTGGAGGAGTGAGTGCAACATTTAACGTCGGGGATCTGTCTCCCTACTTAGATGACGCAAATTTGAGGGCAAATTCTTCTGAAGAGGGGGAGAATGATGCGGGAGCACTCTTACTTAACTCACAAGAGGTCTTACTAAGTAGAGACATCTCCATTTTACTCCCAGGATTCAAGTTCAACACTCATGGGGTTGAAATGCTTACATGGAATGGAGTAGATGGGACGTCTTAGAGAGCTACTTAATAAACTCAGCTACCAATGTTATTTTCTTTTATTAGAGAGTCTAATATGCTTAGGAAAGAGTCTTAGATCAGTATTTTCGTGGAATAAGGGACCTATAAGGTTTCCAAGTTGTTCTAGGACAGTTTAGAAAAGTTACAGCAATAAGCTTAAAGTCGGTTTATGTAATGACCTAAAACTGGTTCTTAGCTTGATTTTAGGTAAGTTTAGGAGTCTTAAGAGTAGTATAAATAAGGGTAGCTGTTGTATTGTTCTTCATTCAAGTTTGAGAATTAATATCGAAGAGTCGAAGGGAGTTTCCTTCAAAAATCTGCCTTTAATAACCGCCAGCGTAAAACAAGCCACATCTTATGGACATGAATCGAAATTTAATAACCGCCAGTGGTTTAACGTGAAAAAAAATAATACATAAAACCGCCATTGGGACTGGCGGTTTTAGATTGTCAATGACTTCTCCCTCGAGCCATATTGGTACTGTTTGACACACTTAAAACCGCCTTTACCATTGGCAGTTTTGTCCAATAGGGTGACGTGCACCCCATAAGGTTGAATAAGTTCAAAACCAACCCATTTGTTTTAACATTTTTTTTAGCGTTATTCCGAAAAAAAAAATTATTTAGTGGAGAAATCATTTCTTTTTAGATTATTTTGACGCCTAATTAATCAATAATCTTGGCGTGTATTTACATTCATTTGATATCGATGCAATGTAAAACAATAATGTTAGAACGTAATTTTAATGCACGTTTTGGTAAAAAAAAAAAAAACGTGTACACCTCAATTTTGAAACAAAGTATGAAAGACCAATCAAAAATCACAAAATCATATTCAATACTCCCTCCTATCCAAAAAGATTTTCCTGTTTCCTTTTGCAGTTTTGAGTTGCCATGTTGGGGTCTATTTTTAGACCAAATGAATCGTTCACTTGCTTTAAAAATTAGTAAGTATTTCATTCTGCATTGCAGCCAACCAACTCTACTTGATTTCAAGGTAAACGGGTCTTTCATTTAGTGTACAAATAGTCCCCAATATGGCAACTCAAAACTGCAAAAAGAAACAGGAAAATCTCTTTGAGTAGGAGTAGTATATGTCTATTGTAGACAAATATAATGACTTTGTGAACAATCATAGACGGTATTGGGTGGTCAATTGTTTTGATGATTATAAATAATGAGTTCATTACGAGTATATATATTTGAATTGAAATTATCAAAGATGCCTTATCAATACGGAGTATATGAGTATCTAGTTAAGTGATTATAGCCCTCAGATGTAAGAGCCTAGATTATTGATTGATCAATGTAAAGTAATGTATACGATTATATATTCAAGAAAAGAAATTATCTTCGGATTTAGAGAAAAAATATAATTTCAAATTTTGAACACCGAAAGATGTTACTTGAAAATATAATTAACTTCGGAATTAGATTAATTGAAAATAGGAAAAACATAAAGACAAAGAACGGGCACATTTGCAGCTTCTAAACCCCTAATTGTTTCTCGACAGTAGCCGTAAACGCAGAGCCGGCCCTGGGGTAGGGCTAGCCCGGGCGGCGCCCAAGGGTCCATACCATGAGGGGGCCCAAAAATAGCAAAATATGCTAATACGCTGTAAACCCAGTAGCTACTATGATACTATATACATATAAATGGAAAAAAAGAAAATACACATTCCTCCATTGCATAAATATGCATATCTGCTTTCCATAACATGAGACTCAATGATGGAAGATTATTAGCCGATAAAAAAGATTCTACCACAACCCTTAATTGGTAATTAAGCTGTCACTTAGATTGGTAATAAGCCTTTGTAAACATATTTTGTTGCTCAAATTAGTTTGATTCTTAAGCATATTTTGTGTTCTTGTCTGATTTAAAGCGTGATATTTATGTGCAAAAATGTTGTTTTGAGCGAAATAATTGTTTAATAGGGGCCCAACTCTGGCCATTCGCCCAGGGGCCCCTATACTGTCAGGGACGGCCATGCGTAAACGCCACTATTTCCTTGTGTCCTTCCTTGTAAAACTCCAACTCGTGATTATAACCACATTTCCCTTTCCCTTTCACAGCAAATATACGCCAATGCTTGTCCGCCATTTCTTGAATTCTAAAACCAAATGGGCAATTCACCTTACCGATTTTAGTTGCATTATTCCTTTTTAAATCCCCCTTTTTTCTTCACGTATTGTGTGTTTCTGGACCCTTTTTTACAAATTATATAACGCCTCCAAAGTGAAGTAGGATTAGGGTTAGGGTATCTCCTTTTCTTAGATGACTTGATAAGGAAAAACCCTTACTTTTAGCTATCTCATTTGCCCATCCAAAAGCATCATCAAAAGTTGCAAAATTTTCATCTAAAAAAAAAAGTGCATGTAATCAACCCCGTCTCCACCAAAATCTTGGAGATTAAGCTGTAAATCAATCAACTAAAACATGTATCAACTAGTATCATATTTATCATACAAAATGCGTACTCAGATTACAAATTGTTATTTATGTGTACTCACGCTACACAATGCGTACTTAGATTACAAATGGTTATTTATGTGTACTCAAACTACAAAAAACATAATCAGACTACAAATGGTCATTTATATGTACTCATACAACAAAATGCTTACTCAGACTACAAATGTCTCACTAAAACTAATAATATAAACATGCATATGCATATTCATAATATGCGTACTCAGATTACAAATACTTGCTCAACTGACCATTTTAGTTATAAAACTCAGACCATCAAAATACATTTCCAGTAAACATAAATGCGTACTCATGCTTCACATTATTAATTAATTGAGATGTTGAATTGGATAGTAGCCGACGCAGGGCCGTGTGGTAAAAAATGGGGGCCCTGGGCGAAACTCAAAAGTTGGGGCCCCTATAAGTCGATAACATGCGTGAAACTCTAAAATTGGGGCCCCTAAAGAAATTTGGTAACATAGCTAAATACTCCGGTGAAAATCAATCGAAAATAGTGAAGAAAAACACTATAAAACTAAGACTTATGGAAAAAGAATAATAAATTAAAAAAGAAGTGAGAAAAAACCGTACAAAAACTACTCATCGAGACTTAAAAACGAATAAAATAAAATTAAATAAAAAAAAACTGAATTTGGGCCTAGTGGGAATCGAACCCCTGCAAACTCCAAACAACTCTTTTACTATCAAGCTTACCACTGGGACAACCTTACCTTACTGATATTTAGGTAGAGTAAATTGTATATATTTGGACATAAGAATGGGGCCCTGGGCGTGGGCCCAGCTCGCCCAGCCTCCCCCATGAGACATTGACGTTAAACACTATTAAGTATACATATTTATTCAAACGCAATGGTACTAAGATTCAAAAACTAAAATAAATCTTTTTCGAACTTAGATCTCCATTGAAAAGTGGTTGCAATGCAGGTCGGGAAGTGGTGGAGGTAAGATCTTAGGAGTAAAGATTTTAGTAATAAATGTTGAATGAGAGAGGATTAAATGTAGTAATAATAGAAAGTGTGGTAATAAATGAAGAGTAATAAATGTGGTAATATTTGAGGTAATATTCACTGATAATGGAGGTGAATCAGGGTGAATAATGGAGGTGAGATATTTGGAGGATAATTTGTGGTGGTGATTTACGTGTGGGGTAAGGTGGGGTGAGGTGTGTGTTTTTTTATTTCTAGATATTGAATGGGGGGGTAAAATGGGTAGTACAAGGTTGGGGTGGGAGCTGCTATCCTGGGTAGAATTGGTAGTTCAAGGGAAAATGTTTGGTTTGGGGCTATAATTCGTAAAAATTAAAGGGGGGCGACCTTTAGCACCTCCCTTCAGTAATCTTTCTTTTCTTTTTCACAAGGATTTTGGTGATCCGATCCTCCGGTACAATTAATTGATAGACTTGCCTACTTTTAAAACTTTCTCAATCTTATTTGATGTACGTGATATGAATTGATATACATGCATGTATGAATTTGTTGAAAATTAGCGGAAGTTAGGTGAATTCTACTCATTCAACTTTATCGAGTGTTTGTGATATGATCATATGGCTGACTTTGATCTGATCGATTAAGTTTATCGTTTTGAAAGTTGAATCAGCATATAGAGGCATAGAGCATTACTATATCTGGTAAAAGGAAGACGTGGTTAATTGAGATGGAGCCGCCACAACTAGTTTATCCTCATGGGACGTCAGAGCTACTAACGTTTTGCACTATGACCCCCTTACCTCCTCAGAACACAACCTATGTCCGCGTTGCGGTTTGTATGTATGCGTGACAAGATTATAATCGGAATCGCTCATGGCTGGTTGATTCTCCGTGGTACTAATGATGGTACCATATTCTCTTTATTTAACCCTCTAACCTCACAAGCCATGCATCTCCCTTCACTAGACTCCATATCAAATGCCGATCAAGTAGACATTTGCACCCTTGGTTTGACTTCTACGGACACGAAGACTGACACGGATACCATTCCTATTCCTTGTGTTATTCACTTGTGTTTCATCTCTCTTGGCCTTTTATATTCATGTCGCCCTACACAGCTTAATTGTTCTTGGATGACACGAAGAGTTGAACTTGAAGGAAAGACTGGTGTTGAAATTAGAAGGCTTATTACTCTCAATAATGGGATCTTGATCGGTGGCGGGCGTAGAGGTAAGTTTTGGTGGCCTGGCGAGGCCTAGAACTACAAGGCTTTATTCTCTAAATTTTTAAGCAATTTGTTAGAGGTTTACAGTGTACACAGATTTAATTTGTCTATAATATATATTGTGGCAAAATTGAGTTAGTACGTATCAAAATTCAGATTGGAGTACTAAAAAAATTAATATTTGCATGACTAGTAAAAATTTATTGGCAGTAAAAGTTAATTGTATTGGCAGTAAAATTATTTGCATGAGTAGTAAAAATTTAATATTGTAGTACAATTATTATTGATAGTAAAATTTTAATTGTCTACACTATAATCTCTATCATCAATGCTTATACCATACTCTTGGAAGCACAAAGAGCATAATGAGTCTTTTTCACAACAGAGGGATAGGGATCACACTTAAAATGGTTTTTCATATTTCATTTCGTGGGGCCCACCCTTATATTGTAAATAGGACCATCATACTCCTTGTGCTTACGAGAGCATGGTATAATTTGTGCTCAAGCATTGTATGTAACAACCCTAAATTTTGACCAGTTCTAATTATACAAAAATCTAGGATTGTTATGCCGCAATTGACTACCGAGTCAACTGCAAGGCCCAAAACCTGATAAAATTTAAACCAACTTATTTACATAAATGATAACGAGTTGACAGCGGAAGACAGAAGTCAAGTTTACAAAACCTAATCCCAACTGAAATGACAAATACAACTGATTAAAGTGACTCAACCGTAGTGTCATATATTCCAAGCTAGCCCCATGATATGCACAAACGTCCATGCAACAATTCACTTCAAGTAGACCTGCCAACTGCATCACAGAGAATGATACAGGCCCCAAAATAGGGTAGGGACAAACCCAAACATAGAACGTCAGCAAAGGCTGAGTAAGAACTCAAAAGCATGCAGAACAATAAGGAAAAGAAGATACGTGCCTTCATGGCGCGTAGCTAATCAAGCGACGCTTAGCCAAAAGAAGACAAGTACAGAATCACAACAAAAGCTCAAAGCTGAGATTCAATCAGTTCAATATGTATATCAACAATTATAAGTCCGGTTTCGTGATTGGGTCCTACCCCAACACGCTACTAGAGCTCCTGAACCCCCCTATAGACCCGAGTGTGCACACCCCTCACTAGAGAGCCAGTAGGATGTAACCCTTCTAGGAGGAAGTCTTATAGGCGACTGGTAGCTAACCCAGCCCAGATTTCACCTTGATCAGAGGTGTATATGTAACTTCCCGACGGACCAGTGGTCACGCCTGCTCTAGCAGATTGTGATGTAACATTATTCAACATAACCATTTTATCCGTCTTAGATACATTATTTCATTCATCGCATTGATCTCATGTAACAACGTAAGCCTGAGCCGAATAACAAACAAAGACGAGTACAAAATCAAATATATAACTGAGGGGTCGAGCCCCTTCTCATTTGGTAGAATTTCAATTATCCGACTTTATCAAACTTGGAGACGATATGAGCATATATTGCAACATATATAATATGAAATGAATTGTCGGATCACAAAAGCTATATGTCAATTGCAATATAGATGACATGAACTGAAAGTCGGATCACCAAAAGATATATGAAAACATGCTCGAGCTCAAGAGGGGTTAACGTTCTTACCAGGCACGCTTAACTTCTCCTTAATAATCTTTCTCAAAATCGCCCAATCGAATCTCTTTAAATTCACAAAGCTCTTAGCTATCCCGAACAGCTCCATACCACGAACCAAGCATCCAAAACCTCCATGAATCGGCCTCCAACGAACCATATAATCATGGGACATCACATCACTATACATCAGTATTCAACTCACCAAAAATCTTCCAAAGAAACCAAGTATAACTTGTCCAAATCCAGTATAACAATAGCCTACCCTTTCTTCATGTTTCAGAACACAGGACTAATGTTTAGACGATGATTGGTAATGAATTCCTAACCTTTTAGACACAAAACCAACTTTAACTTGTAACACTGCCTCTTAGGAGTATTTCAACACATCAAACGTTAACTTTCATTAAGTATCAAAGGATTTATAGCCCAAATACCACAACTGCTCCAAAACAGAGTACTAAATGCGCATCCAACTTCTAGGAACTATAACATGATCATAACGACAGGTTTTCAAGCATTTCAAAAGCCTAACATCAAGATCTTGAGCTGAAGTTCAATTTAAGGTTTTGTTTCAATCAAATACATGAAGAAATGAGTCTTTTATGATCAAATTACGAAGGCCCTATGTTCATGATACTCAAAGGAAGAACAACAAAACAAGGGTTTACTTTAGGACATGATTTAGGCAAATAAATCAGAATTAAAATGAAATTAACCAATTGTTGTTTGTTACCAAAGATCTTGAGAGTAATTATAAACAAGAATTAAGGATTGAGCTTACCAAATGAAGGAGTTATGACCAATATACCAGAAGTGGTCCAGAACTGCGCGTAAAAAGACACCTCACGGTTCTGGGTAAATTTGGTGATGATAATCAAGAAATATGGACTCGAAGCCTTCTACAAAGTTGTCTCCATAAAAGAGTAGATGAATTTAGGCTTTTATTTCAATTCATTTGGCTTCGAAATGAAGGAGAAAACGTATGATGAAGTTGGAGCTGGTGGGTGGCATATACAAGCGGCAAGGAGGCAGCTGCGTGTGCAGTCCTTATGCACGAATTTTGGCTGAGTAAGCAGATGATTTGGGGTCCAATTAAGTGTCAACATGAGGTAAGATCATCTAGGTACTCCCGGCACCTCGTGCTTACGAAATAAGATCGGTTTTTAATCCCGACACTATTCCACAATTGTGTAGAATGAGATTGTGTAAGTTGAGAATGGATCTATAACTTGTGTCATTTGACTTCATATTTACCAAGTAAAGCTCCTCAAATGATACAATGGAACAATCACAATTTTGTTCCGGGTTTACGTTAAGAGATTACTTAACGACTAAGAAAACGTTTCTTCACGATTAAGAAAGCTATCGAAACGGACATGGATTGAGAATGTAACCGAACATTCCTTAAGTAATAGCTTCTCAATAAACTTAATGGTATCATCCAATTCCACAATCGAGATCACTATCTAATGGATAACAAAACAAGTATTCACCCTTTTAAAATCCGAAAGTCACTATATAAATTCTCAAAACTAAACCGCAAGATCCTAAATTCAATATAATTAGTAACACCCGAATTAGATAAATTACCAAAAAGTACGGGGTGTTACATTGTATACTTTTAAAATCTAACTTTTGAACAGTTTTGAGTATTCAAATCTAACCCTTTATTTCTAACTTTCTAGATACATCGATAGTTTTGTTTGGCCTAGCAAGCTGGCAGGAAAATCATGGGTGGAAAAACCGTTATTTCACTACTAGTGCAACGTTGAAGAAAATCATGGTAATAACGACGGTTCAGGTACAATTACGTTAACACCTTTGCAACTTAAGGATCTGGATTTGGAAATGTACCACGAGTATATAGACAAGTATAATGTTGAATCGCGTGGCCGTCTTTACTGTGCTTTTCTATTTATCGATAATTGCTTCAATAACAAGAAAATAATTGCCGTCAAAATTGGTGAGCTTGACTTGCCATGAATCAAATGGATGGAAGTCGATTCTTTAGACGGTCGCGCCTTCTTTCTCGGTCATGGCTATAGTTGTAGCACCACCTCTTGGTGTTGGGCTGATAATTACTCAGTTACTCTACTAGTAGTAGTAGTATACGTCGTCCTAAAGAGAGTTGTCTCTACTTTTGGCACCCTTTTAAATCAGGTGAAATATTGTACGAATACGACATGTATGATAAAAGTTTGACCAGCATCTGCCCTTGCCCAAGCTTGGCCAGTCCCCATGATGAACCATTTTGGTTGATGATGCCCGGAAATCGAAGCAACACCAGCAGGTACGAATCAAGTTGTACTTTTATATGAAGTTGTTTATGCATGTACGTACTTACTACTTAAAAGTTGAATGCATATAGTATATAGTGAGTACTACTCATACATAGTATCTACTATACCAATGTAGTTTATTTGAGTTATATCTAGCTATCTGGTAAAAATTATGAATCCACTAATAGTAATATGAACTAAGTATGTAAAATGCAGATTTGATAATTTATCATATTTTCCACAAAGGGTATGTTTAAGAGAATTAGTGATGAATTTAGGAGACCTTGAGGATTTTGGAAGCCATGGATTGAAAATAGTTAAGATGTAAACAGAAGAGAATTGAGGTTGTAGTATTGAGTTGAAACTTGTGTTTGTATTGCCTTGATTAAATCTGATTATATCATCCTCCTATTTATACAAGGTGACCTAAAGCATTGATAAGGACAGTACATAACAGCTACATTCTATATTGGTGAAGACATAGTGTCCAAGTGACCAAAGGGAGCTTGGACACTTAACTGATTTTATCTCCTCTTGTTGTTATGCAATGGCCAGCTGAACTCTTTGTCTTGCAGTAGAGATTCTGATCAGTGTCATTAAAGTTTGGCTTTGTCTTGTCTGCTGCGTGTGAATATTGTTGAGAAATTGAGCTGATGGTGTTGTGCTTTCTACACTCCCCCTCAAGCTGTGAGTGAGGTGGAACTGTAACTCCCAGCTTGTGGAGCAGCTCGGATTGTTGTTGCTCAGGCAGAATCTTGGTGAACACATCAGCTAGTTGTTCGGTAGATGGAACATAGGATGTTTGAAGTAGGCCTTGGTGAATTTTCTCCCGAACAAAGTGGCAGTCTACTTCAATATGTTTCGTCCGTTCATGATGGACAGGGTTTGCAGCAATGGATATGGCTACTTGATTGTCACACATGAGTTGCACAGGTTTATCTTGAGTCACTTCAAGATCTTTGAGGAGAGCACTTAACCAAGTAACTTCACAAGCAGTCAGTGTCATGGCTCTGTATTCAGCTTCGGCTGATGATCTAGCCACCACTGACTGCTTTTTAGTCTTCCCTGAGATGGGAGATTGACCTAGGAGGAGAATATAATAGCCAGTGGTTGACCTTCTAGAGAATGGACAGGATGCCCAGTCTGAATCGCAGTAAGCCTTGAGCTGAACTGAGCTAGAGTTGGCAAACAGTATTCCTTGACTTGGATTGAGTCTCAGATACCTCAGGACCCTCTTTGCAGCCTGCATGTGATGATCTGAAGTTGGAGCTTGCATGAATTGACTTAACAATTGAACAGAGTATGTGATGTCTGATCTCGAGAGGGTTAGGTAGATTAGTTTTCCTACTAATCTCCTGTATAAGTCTGGATTGGGAAGTGGTGTGCCTTTGTTCACTTCTAGCTTCAGGTGAGGGCTTAATGGTAGCTTGACATGCCTACCATTTTCCAACCCAAATTCCTTTAACATGTCCAAAGTGTATTTGTGTTGAGACACAAAAATACCAGAGGAGGTATTGAGTACTTCCAGCCCTAGAAAGTAGCTCAAAGGACCAAGATCTTTCATATGAAACTCAGCACTTAGAGCTTCTTTTAGTGTTGCAATTTCTTTAGGGCCATCTCCTGTAATTACCATATCATCAACATACACAAGCACAACAGTAATTGACTTTGTATTGTGTTTGAGGAACAAGGAGTGATCATTTGAGGACTGCTTGAATCCACAACTTAACAGGACTTGAGACAACTTGGAAAACCATTGCCTGGGAGCTTGCTTAAGCCCATACAGACTTTTGTGCAATCTGCACACCAGTTTTCTGGTGTCAGTTTGCTCCCCCTTTCCTCTAAGTATGTCATATCCCTTGGGAATATTCATGTACACTGTCTCATGTAATTCTCCATGGAGAAAAGCAGTAGTTACATTCATTTGGCATGTACTCCATCCCTTCATGGCTGCAACAGCTAGGAGAGCTCTCACAGTAGACATTTTTGCTACTGGTGCAAAGGTTTCACCATAATCAATACCATACCTTTGCCTGCAGCCTTGAATCACCAGCCTAGCCTTATACCTGTCAACTCTCCCATCTGGCTTGTACTTGGTTTTAAAAAAACCATTTGCAACCAATGGGCTTTCTCCCTGGTTGTAAGGAAGTTATTTTCCAGGTGTTATTCAAATCTAGGGCCATGCAACTCTGTCTTACATCTCATATGCCCAATCCTCCGATATGGAAACACTGTTTCATAGAACTTCACATCCCTAGAAACAAAAGATTTCTTGCTCTTGGGATCATAGACAGTATACCCTTTTTGGTTGAAAGGATAGCCAATGAATACACATGGTAATCCCCTTGGTTGAAACTTATCTTTATCCCTGTTGGGATTGTAAGCAAACACCAGGAACCCAAATGTCCTCATATTGTCATACGTAGGTGACTGTCCAAATAACACCTCATAAGGAGATTTATGTTGTAGAATAGATGATGGTAGCCTATTTATTATATAGGCTCCTGTCATGACACAATCAGCCTAAAACATCAATGGCATACCAGCATGAAACCTTAGGGCTCTACTGATTTCGAGTAGATGTCTATGTTTTCTTTCTGCTACTCCATTTTGTTGAGGCCTATCTGCAATGGATGTCTGATGCCATATTCCTTTTTCAGCAAAAAACTTTCCACACTCCCCTTCAATTATCTCCTGAGCATTGTCTGATCTCACTCTCTGTATTTCCTTACCAAACAGAGTCCTCACAAATTGGTAGAATTTTGGTATGATAGTTGACACATCAGATTTATTTCTCATCAGATATACCCAAGTTGATCTTGTATTATCATCCACAATGGTAAGGAAGTACCTATGTCTGGTTCTGCTTTCAACTCGATAAGCACCCCAGGTGTCCACATGAATAAGTTCAAAAGGTTGTTGAGCTGTGTGTTCTCTAGTGGAGAAGGGAGATTTGGTGTGCTTAGCCATTGGACAAGTTATACAGACAGTGTCAGTTTTATTCTTGCAAGCATTCATCAATTCAGAAATGTGAGACAACTTTCCAAAAGAGGCATGACCAAGTCTATGATGCCACAAATCATAACTAGGCAAGTTTTTATTCATCTCAATAGGTTCAATACAGTGTACATCAGATGCCTCACAAGTAGTACCAAAAGTGTCATCTGATGCTTTTTCATTTTTATGTTCACCAATTGAATTACAAACTCCCCCTGACTCTATTGATTTTCCTAGGGTAGTTATCATGCTCACTATATGCTATTATCTAGTTGATTTGGAGCTTTATCACAAAGGTAGTAGATGCTCTTGTATTCCTTCCCAACAGCCTTAATCTTCAAGCTCACACGATCCTGAACAAGGCATACATTTTCATGAAAAACTGCAAAGTACCCATTATCCTTGACCAGTTTTTGTATAGACTGAAGATTGTGTTTGAATGCAGATGCAGGGACATACGTGACATTCTTCAAAATGATTCCATTGTTTAGTTTAACTGACCCACAGTGACTTACACACACAGACTTTCCATTGGGAAGGGTGATGTTAGGTTGTTTACTTAGAGCAGAAATATCATATAAAGCATCAATAATGTTTGATATCATATATATGATTGGGGGAGCTAATTTCTTAAATATCAAAAATATCATAATTGAGGGAGACAATCTTTGTGTGATCAATTCTATTCGCCGTAATTGGAAGGTTTCGTGGGAGATTTCTAATCTCATTGCAGATATTTTAGAGGACTTGTCATCTTTTCACAAAGTAGAGATTAATCACTGCTTTCGTGAGGCCAATAAAGTCGCAGACTTTATGGCCAACTTGGGGCATTCGTGTCCTTCCCTTACACGCTGGTTTGAGAGTCCATCGGACTCTCTTTCCTGTCTCATCCGAAAGGATGAATTAGGGTGGTCTTATATCCGGGGATCATCCTAGGCTTTCTTACCTTTATCAAAAAAAATAAAATAAAAAAAAAAAATATATATATGATTGGATGCTCCTGTGTCCATTATCCAAGACATGCTTTTAAATTTACTGTGAAATGAAAGTAATTCAAGTATGTTACCTGCAAAGTTCACCTCCATTTCATCATCAGTGGTAGGAAAAGCTGTCTAAGACTTCTCAAAGTTTGTCATGAGCTTCTTGAACTGGTTCTCAGTTATGCTTATCATCCTTTCATGATCATCTTGACCTTCAGAATTATTGTTTGCATGTGCTGATGCTGCCATTCTACGTGTCTGGTCGTTCAGGGCCTCTTTCCCTTGTAACCTCCTTTTCCCTTGTTGTTGTAGGAGCTTGAGCTAGCAGCTCCACCAGCAGGTTTGAAGTTTGGGTTGTGTTTTGGATGGCCCACTGGATACCCAACATTTTCCCAGCATACCTTAGCTTTATGGCCTTTTCTGTTGCACTTCTTACAGGTGGGAATGTCTCCAGTCATCCTTCTTTGCTGTTGTTGAGTGAAGAATGTCTGAGCTTCCACTCTAGAGTTTTCTCCACCACCACTCAGAATTTTTCTCTGTATTTCTTCTTGTTGGAGCAATGACACTACTTCATCAAGGGCAGGGGTGTCCTGAGAAGGATGTTGCTTCTGATGGTTGACTAATATGGATCCAAACCATTGAGGAATTTGAACAATCTCCTTTGCTCTTTTTGCAATCAACTGCAGTTGTGTAAGCAATGATTTCAGGTGTCATCTGAGTAAGTGGAGGCCAGTCGTCCATTACTTCTTGAGTCTGCCACAATCCTTGTAGCTGTGTGTAGTACACATTGATTGACTTGTTTCCCTGAACCAGCTCGTAGATTTCTTGTTCTACTTGATACTTTCTGGCTCCATTGCTTACTCCGTATGTCCTTTTGAGATAGTCCCGGCCCAAATATCTTTGGCCTTCTCAGTGTAGAAGACTGCTTTCTTCACTTCTTTCTCAATATTCTGATGAAGCCAGCCCACTATGGTGTTGTTGCACCAGTCCCAAGCAGCAGCCTTGATAGGATCAACTTTAGACCTCTGTACTTCACCAGTGAGGAACCCCAACTTCCTCCTTGTTGCAAGAGCTATTTCCATCTCCCTTTTCCACTGGTAGTAGTTGGTTATACCCTTGAGTTTGGTGTCCACCACTAATCCTGCAGATAGGTCAGATGGGTGAAGAAACAGAGGATCTGAGAGATCCATGCCCCTGAAAGAAGAGTATGTGAAGTTCGCTTCACTTGGATTTGATACACCTTCTTCAGTGTCAGGCCTTTTGAGGTTGATTTTTGTGCGGAAGGTTTTGATTAAGGATGAACAGATCTTAGGACCTGTCTTGAGGAGGAAGATAGAAAAAAAAAACAAAAAGAAAATAACTTGTTATGGAATTAGACTCCCTTAATCCTCATGGCTCTGAATCTCTGATACCATGATGAATTTCTGTGCAGAGTTCGATTCATCATTTCTACTCAAATGGGACGAGAAGCTATGTTCAGTATTTATAGGGGTGAATGGTAGAGTTCAAGTGTTTCAATTTGACAATTCGACAGAGAAGAAATGGAGGGCAGTTAAAGATTTGGGTGACCACGTCTTGTTCCTAAGCTCTGCACCGTCGTTCTCAATAGCGACAAGCGATGTCAACTTACGAAATAAGATTTACCTTTCGAGACTTAAAGGAGATGGCATTGTCTATTTTTCAATGGATACTCACATGTATGATGTATCACGTTTCGGGGTCAGATGAGTCTATGAATGATTTGTATCATACGAAGGAACCGTTGAAATGTTGTTGGATTTAAGTAGTCTATGAATTAGTCAGTAAGAAACCCTAGAAATTTGAAACTGGGGTCAAATAGTAGAACAAGCTGTTAACAAAATTTATGCACATTTTCGACCACTTTTGGTCCTTAAGTTTGGTAAATACTAACACTAAACTATCTACTGTAACTGTACAGAGGTTCTCTGCCGTGTAATTACACAGGGAGTTTTTAATAAATAAGGCTGCTGCATATTCTACGTCTCTGAAACTAAATAACATTGAATCTGATGAGAATGTAGGCCGATCAAGGAGTCGCTCTGAAGCGCATATTGGGAAAGCACAGAAATTGCAAGCCCGGAAAATTCAAGAGGAAGTACCAGGTTAAATTGAGTGGAACTGTTACTTTCTGCTGCTAGAAACCCTTCTGATTGACCCTTTTTTACCCTTGAACATTAGATCCATGGACAGCCCAACAGCTGACGGCTTCCATGCATGAAAGAATTTCCAAGTCGAAGCAAACTCAGGCTCTTTGATGGTTCTTCTTCTCCTGGAAGGACCCTCAGCTGGTGCGATGCTTCTTACGGATTTTGATAACTTTGGATTGAAATGTGAGGAATCAAAGGAACGTTCTATTTCTCCAAATGATATGGGTCCGTTATCTGCAGGGTCGAGAGGGACACCAACTGCTCCATCTTGATGGGGTGGTGGGAACTTCTCACTTTTGCTCTTTGCGTTTGCTTGTGTCACTAGTCTCATCCTCTGTAAAATCAAAGGCAAATATTGAGCATCTCATTCTGATAAAAGCATAGACTATAGAAGTAGAAAATCATTGTCAGAATAAGTTAATGCTACACTGAAGAGACGATTAGAAAAAAAAAAAGTATCCCAGTACACGGCTGACACAAAAGCTTCAGCACGTCATTCAGGCCTCTCAGCTTCGAGCTTTTAAATGATATCCCAGAAAAGGTGTCATAAGCTAGATGCAGACCGATGGAAAAAGCGGGGTAATAACAAAACAACCACCACTGAAAAAACTTATCCAGCCTCAAACTGAATTTTGCCTTCTCTTTGCCTGTTAACCACTAAGCGAGCCTTACACAGTTACACTAAGTCATAACCGTAGGGACATCAGCCAAAACCTGCAACAGTCTCCCTCCGCCCCCCGTGCACCCAGGGTCCATTGGGTGATGCAGACTAAAGAAATCAAGCAAATCAACATGCATGCCACATAGCAGAAAGTGGGCGCTATCATAGCTGAAATGTGCACAAAAAAAGGTGATTACAGCAGTTAGACATACATCCAAGTTTGTTTGCAGTTCTGCGTTTGCCTCTGGAGCAGGAATTGCTCTGCCAGCACGGTCACGTGTTCTAACTCTCTTTCCACCATCCGCAGCACTTGCTTTCCCACTTAAACCCTTTTGCCTGCCGTAAAAATTGGAAGTTGACGATAAGCCTCCTAAGATAACAAACAATACTATTAACAAGTTGAAAGGAGCAAGTAGAGTTGAACCTTCTAGCTGCTTCATCGCGTTGTTTTACATCCAATTCTTTGCTAGGAGGATACTTTGGCAAGGTAGATGGCTCGCAAGCATATGGCTCACTCAAAAAGAACTGTTCATTAATGCAGAAATAATAACGTAAGTTTATAGTCGGGTAGTTCATAATAAAGCCGAATTCAAAAGCAAACGCTTGCCTAGCAAGAACATGTAGAGTAGCCAAATTTCAAACTCAGAATATCGACGGACGGTGTCGTTTAATTGTGAGTTGGACGTTCACTGATTAATAATCCCAGTATGCTATACGCTAAAATAAATGAAGTCTTTTCAAAACTACATGTACCATTGGTAAAATCATATCGTCTCTAGGAACCAAAAGCTCTACAAAGAAGATGAGTAACCCCTCCGTTGAGTTAGACCAAGATAGACATTGAGAATGAACATGTAACAGACAACATTAGAGGCATTCAGAAGTCAATATCAAGCCTAAAATAACTTTTTCTAGGTAAGAAATAGATGCACAACCCAGAATTGAGTCTTCCGGGTATGCCAATCTAACAACTACCACTCCGTCCCAAATTAAACTTCCCATGGAATAGTATTATGTGAGGGGAATTCGAATTCCATGGGAAGTTTAATTTGGGACGGAGTGGTATGTCTCAGTAAACAAAAAAATTGACAAGCAATTAGTTCAAGGTAACTTGAGCGAAATTCCAGCAGCATTAACCCCACAAGCACACACGAGAAGAGGAGCAACACAAGACCACTATAATTTGGCAACCAAATACACGACTGATCTCACTTAGGGCAGAATAGAAATAGTAGAGAGCTTGATCAGTTTAATAGCTTACTCACTTCACTATTAAGAGTTTCCGTGGCTGTGCCTCGAAGTTCAGGATCGATCGAAAGAAGTGCATCAATGAGTGCAAGGGATGGAGGAGGGAAATCTTTGAATATCTCTAATACACAACGTTTGTACGGTTGCTGTGGCTTGAAAAGAGTTGCATTTGGCAACTTATACTTCTTCCAGTACTCTTCAGATGGGGAGCCACACAACTTGAAAATTTTGTGAAGCTGCTCCACCTGTTCAGGAAATTGAATAGAGGGGGTTAGCAATTAGCAGCTCTGGACATAACTGCCTACGACAAAACATAGAACTTTCAAACAAAAGCACTAAGAGCCTAAGAGGAATATTTTTCACAACTCCTTGCAGTGTCTAGTCGAACAATATTGGCTACACCATTACAACAACAACAACAACAACCAAGCCTTATTCCCAAAATGATTTGGGGTCGGCTAACATGAATCGTCATCCAGTAACCGTCTTGTGTACAATATTGGCTACACCATTAAAAAAAAAAAAAAAAAAAGGCGAATGGGTAAAGAAAGAAGTGTCACAAAAAAGACATGCATACAAAAGTTAGATTGGCAATTAAGCTCTGAGATCTCAGAAAAGTGTGACACCTCTGTTCGGCCAGGCATAATTGGCTTTCCAGCTAGCAGCTCTGCTAGGATGCAGCCAGCACTCCAGAGGTCAACACCAACACCATAAGAAGTGGCTCCGAGAAGAAGTTCTGGAGGGCGGTACCAGAGAGTCACCACTCGACTGGTCATTGGTTGCTTCTGATTTGGCTCATACAAAGTCGCTAATCCAAAATCAGCAATTTTAAGAACCCCTTCGTTGTCAATCAAAAGATTGGAGCCCTTGATGTCACGGTGCAGGACACCATTGTTGTGACAATGCTCAAGCCCAGCAAGGAGTTGTTTCATGTAACATTTAACCTATTTTAAGAGAGTAACCAGTCAGATTTTCTCTTAGATAACTGCTTTCACAGCACAACACAGAAACAGCAGGACCAAAATAAAATAGAACACCTCTATATATTCACATCTACATGAGACAAACCATTTTTTTCAATAGAAGTATTTGTATTCATTTTATCAACCAACCATGTCAGTAACACCTTACAACTTACAGATATCCTCATGCAAAAAAAAAAAAAAATGAAAAAACCCTTTTGGCAACACTGCACTTAAACTGACAAGCATTTCAGAAGAACCAGCGGCTTTGTTGTTAAAAGGACACCAAGAAATAGGATCTATTACCCTGATCTTTAAAAAGCACAAAAAAAAAAAAACAACAACAAATGAAGGAACCAAGAAAACAATCCTTGTCTACAAATCAAAAACCATAATTGTAAGTGTCAAGCAGTTTGATGATCAAGACCTTAGGGTTAAGTAATCAGGCTATGGCCTACTGCATGATTCAAAAATCAAAATGCATTAAGAAATCATTTAAGAAGGATTAAAATTCTAAGTAATCATTTCAAATCTATCAATTAAGATTATGATATCCAATGACAAAATGGGAAAAATATAAAATTTTAATTCATACTGATCCAATTTCCCTTTTCCCTCTTCGCAGAGCACCAATTTATTTTCTTGCCAAGCCACTGTTAACTATGTAGGGGTTAACCATACTGAAGGATTGTTCATCTTGTTAAAATCAGCTAAAGCAATCCAAAGCCTTCCACTTTTGGACTTTTGTTACTAAGACTCGCATCACATACATATCACCAGGAGACAACTTAGGGTGAGAAGATATGATAGAGGTCGATAAGATAATCTGGCAGATCAATCATGTTATAACGACACCTATAACAAATGTTAAATGGACAGATCCTTGTGGCAAGAAGACGTTATGATCACAACAAGGGCTTTTTGATACTTAGAAAGACAAATTAAATAACGCAACAAATTAATGGAAGGGAAGATGACCACAAAAATTAAGCTTGTCCCACAATTCTACAGATTTGGCAGCGAATGTATACATCACAGTGGACTTAAAATCCCAGACAGAACAGATAAGAGAATATGATGGGACATATACATAACAAACACCAGCTCAAATACCACAACAAAACTCAGATAATCCCAAACGGTAGTAACTTCAGACAGTCTAACATAACAATCTCTTTCGGCATTCTCAAGAGCTTGGCTTCTTCTTGAGAAGGAAGGTCACAATTCACAAGGTGGGACCAAATGTAACCATGAAGTCTCAAGACAAACCCAACAGCAATCTCATAATCTTTCGTATCCATATGATTTCTCGACTTCAAACAAAATTGCACAACTCGAGGACACCCATTTCTTAAGATTCCCCTTCTCTATGAAAATGCCAGTACAACAATTAAGACACCCCAAATGTCAACAAACAATAAACCAACCAAATCAAGTAATGAAAACACAACCTGGAATTAAACAAGAAGCACCCAATCAAAACAAATAAAAGTCGAAACCAAACCTGTGGCTCGGTGAACTTGACACCGCCCAAAGAAGCGAAAAGGCCAGCAAGATCGTGCTCCATGTAGTCGAAAACCAAGTAGAGACTAGACGACATTCTGGAAGTAACTAAACCTTGAAGCTTAATAACATTAGGATGATCAAGACGGCTCAAAATGACAATCTCCCTAGCCATAAATTTCACACCTTCCGGCTCTAAATTATCAAACCTAACCTTCTTTAATGCTACAATCTTCCCTGTTACCAAATCCCTTGCCTTATATACATTGCTATATGTTCCTTGCCCAATCTGAAAATTAATCCAACCAACATTTTAACTTTAATATCCAATCATATCATATAAACTTTTTTTAACCCAAAGTTGTAAACTTTAGAGATTATAAATACAATTGAAATGTGGGAATTAAATCAAATCATAAAACACTAATCAGTTTACATCCCTGGACCCTCGAAATAATAACATTTCAAGTCGAAAAATGATATGGGGTCGGCTAACATGATGAATCGTCATAAACAGAAATCAAACATAATCATAGTTAACTTTTAAAACAAAAAACGTTCAAATTACAATTATATATACAATTGAAATGTGGGAATTAAATCAAGTCATAAAACACTAATCATTTTAAATCCCCGGACCCTCGAAATAATATTCCGAGTCGTAAAATGATTTGGGGTTAGCTAACGAATCGTCATAAACCGAAAACACACCTAATCATAATTAACCCTTTAAACAAAATAGTTCAAATTCAAATTACATATACACAGTTGAAATGTGAGAATTAAATCATATCATAAAAAGGCTAATCGTTTACACTAAAATAATATTTCGAGTCCTAAAATGATTTGGGGTCGACTAACACGAATCGTCGTCGGTAAGTAAAGAAAAAAACGAACCTTATCAAGCTTCTCGAACGTGCTAGCACGGCGAGGAGTAAACTGACTAATGGAGTCACCAACGACGTCAGCAAGCCAAGTGGGCCACCCGTGACGCGTGGTGGGACCACCGTAAGGGTCAAGAACATGTCGCCGGAGCTCATCCGCCGGAAAATTGGAAGAGTTTCGTTGAAGCTTCGACGGTGGGTCTTCATCTCTGCCGAGGGTGAGGGAGGAAGCGCGGCGGCGGGAGGTGGCCGGAGGAGGAGAAGAAGGAGCGGCGGGTCCGGCGGGTGGAGCGGCGTCGCCGGAGGTGGAGGAGGAGCGGCGACTGAAGACGCAGCCCATTTAGGAGTGGCGTCGCCGCCGCATCGGGGTGTGTGTAATGAGGAGAGAGGAGAGAGAAACGGTGGTTGAGAGTGGTGGTGGGGTTTAATTAATGAAAGAGGGGAGAGAGTGAAGTAGTAGTAACTGCAGTTAAAAGATGGTGTGTTTCTAAAAATAGGACATGGAAATATCAGTACAAATAAAGTAATAATAATAATAATAACAGTAGGTCTTGTGTGAGACGGTCTCACACTAACTTATCGTGAGACCATCTTGTTGGAATATAAATGGTGACCTCTTTTACATTCTTAGTGACCATTATACTTCTTGGGTGTTGATTTTGCCAAGGCAACTATTACCGTTGCCAAGGCAAAACCAAACAACTTCCAATTTTGCCCTTACGTGGAAAAGACAAATTTTATAATCTAACTAAATATAATTAAAATAAAAATTCCTTGAACCCAATTTTCTGTCACCTACTCACCTATATCCTCCCGACCTCCCCTTTCCCAAGCCAACACCCCTGCCCCGCCCATTCCCGTCGCATCTCCACCATTGATACTTCAAAATCTGCGGACTCCATTACAACAACCGTCAATTTCGTATGGATGACGAGAGAGGGCTATTAAAATTTGTGGCTGGTGTATTTCTCTCGACCTGTAATCGCCCCTTCGTATTTCACCCACCACCGCCATGGGAATGCAATCTCCGATCAAAATCACCGACACCTGCAATCACTTCAGCGCCGTCTAACTCCACCACCTCGCTTCCTTGGAACTTATAATTGGATTATTGAACAAATTAAAGGTGGGTTTAAGCAAAGATCCGTGATAATCAAATCCTAGCGGCGGTAAACAAGAAAGAAATGGAATTCAGGGAGAAAAGATACAAACTTGATTGACGAACGAGCCAATGAAATGGGCAGATTGTTCCAACATGATTTTGATAAAGTTGGGACATTTAATTAAGAATTGCAAGTTTTTGGAATGATTTCATTGCATCGGATATGGAAGACGTGAAAGATACGGTGTTCAAGTGCAGAAACTTACTTTTTAAATGAAATCTGATAAATGGGAATTAACGGGCTGATGATTAATAATTAATTCTATCTATCTAGGGGCAAATTAGAGACTTGCTTAATTTTGCCTTGGCAACGGTAATTGTTGCCTTGGCAAAATCAGCACCCTACTTCTTTTAGAGATTCTTTTTAGTTGAATGTAAGATTAAAATTCCCCATATGAAATGAGTAAATGAGTTATTTAATAAATTATGCCTACTTTTATCTTTTGTGATCCATTTAAATCACAACTTATGTGGTTAAATCGTAAACTAACAAGATCACTAAAAACAATCCGTCTCACCATAAACTATCGTGAGACCGTCTCATATGAGACTTGTTGTAATAATAATAATTGAGCAGAGTATTTTTTTTTTTTTTTTGGGAGGGAGACTTTTTAGTAATCTCGTGAGTCACGATGGTGGAGAGAGCCTGAGAGGGGGGGGCGATCTCGTTTTCGCGAAACTTGATATGAACGAATAAGGAGTGACTGTGTTTCGGTTTTGGTCTCGGAAAGAAAAGAAGATGTGTTGAGATTGGAGTGGGGAAAGGAGAAAAGAAAGGATGGGTTTGGTTTGGCGTTAGTGAGAAGGGAGGAACAGAGATTTAGAAATAGAGGACAGAACTTTTTTTAAACTTTTTGGTGGATGTTTAGAAATAGTATCAGTGTTGCAGACATGCACCAGTGTAAGGATGTGATGGTGGTCTTCTGCTCTAGTAGTCTAGTTGATTAATTACAAGTGGGATGAATTAGGCTAATAAGCTATGCAATAAATTCAAATTTTTTTGTAAAGAATGTTTGTTCGGGATGTAAATTAGTACGATAAGCATTAAGTAAGATTGTCATTTGAAGCGTATTTAGGATTTAATTTTCGCGGTGTCAAGATTAAAATTCTCAAAATTCACAATTTATATCACATTTGATAATATTTGGGATGATTATTCGTAAAATTTAAATTCAAGACAAAAATACTCCTACAGGCCTATGCTATGACTAGAGAATCATATCATAAGTGCTCTATATGAATATTTTAGTCATGATTAGTGATAAGAACGTACTTATAAGTTACAAGTCACGATTACGAGAGTCAGAGAATGAGAGATCTATACCAATTCCATCCTTAATTCATGGCTTCATGGGAAATTTTGATGGCTATTGGCTAACACGTTGATGATACTTCACGAAAAGAATATTGGTAGAGTAAAAGTAAACGATGATTCTTAAGGTTAGTAGTTGCTTTAGTTAGAAGACTCATGTCACATTGAATCAACGGAAGTCGTCTTTGACTTGTTTATATTGTTGAAATGTTGAGTTAAGTAGCTAGCATTTGACAATGGACATCGATCACTTTCACTACGTAAAGGAAAAACGGAATACAAATTTTTTAAAGGTTAAAGATTAGAAATACTGTAATGGTTATGCATCACTATACATACATGATGCATTCACATCGATTTCACGGTAATTATCATCCTAAATAATTCATAAAATTTTGTTCGATTGTAAATTTGTATGATAAAAAAATGAAACAATAACAAAAGAACAGATAAACAAAATTGAAAATTTAATGAATATGCAAGAATTATAGCTACAAAACCAATACTCCGTACTCCATAAAATAAGTTGTCATTACTCTATTAATCCTCGTATGAAGATTTGACTTTTACCCACACGGCTAGTTTCAAATATAGCATTCTAATTTTCAAGGATTTTTGTAAATATTCAAGATCGATTGTGATGTATTATAAATATAGATTTCAAAAACTAAAATCGCAACTTCAAAAATAAATTGTGAGCGCGCACAATTGAGCCTAATGTTTTTTTCCTTCTACAAAGATATTCATCATAGCCTACAATAACGAATTTAAATTTTAAAACACCACGAAAACGATAATTCGTACAAGTAAAATTCATATATGTGGCCAGATAGACGAATACTCTTCCCAATCCAAATTACACGAGTTTGGACATGGTCCATGAATTCTACAACAGGGATTTGTCAGGACTCATAACTGAGAAACAAACAGCTCTAAAAGAAAAATCTGAACCACATTAAAAGATGATCATACCTACCACGATTTGAGATAACTGGCAAAATGTGGTAAAGGTAAAAAGTACTGAATTTCCCATTTATTATCCCAAAAGTAGATGGTCCATAAATAATTACTCACTTACTTCTACTGCAAAGTAAATCCCTACTTAAACTAACACAAAAGTTACTGAATCCCAGTGGAGTACATAATTCCCCCACGAATGTTCACACTGTTATAATTCAACCATCATTTAGACTTCAATGTTACGATACACTGTAACTCTAAAGTTACATACAATTAAATCTTTAGTACTTTGCAGTATTTTACTCTTGTAAAGGTCCATACTTTATCGTAGTCTAGAAAAGCAGCATATGCAATCAAAATACTGTAGATGATCTGAAGTTGGACAATAGTTATCTACCGAACTTTTAGCTCGTTGGTATAATACTATGATGTTACTCGAGTTACAGGTCCTTTCCAAACGACTTAGGTTGCTGATAATGGCATTGACTGACTGATTCAACTACCAGAATCAGTCAAAACGCTGGTGAAAACAACCACGATAAGAGGATGCCAAACACGGTCTTCACGGCTTCCTGTCAACAATTCTGAAGTTTTACGGTTACAGTGGGTTGAAGATGCCCTCATCTGGACAAAATTGTTCTCATCTACAGAGCTAGACAGCGAACCATAACAACTCTCTTCTGATGGGTAGGTGAAAAGCACTGAAATGTTCATGCTAGACTAAATTATCTTTAGCATTGGCAGCAATAGGAAATCTATACAGGATTGACATCAAATGACACCACGAAATACTGTATACTGCAAGACAGACAGTGCACAACAGAATCTAACCCTGACAATCATATTTCTCTACCAAAAACATTGACAGGAAACCCTGAGATTAAATTTCTCAATTTTCTCTGACAAGATTGGTGTTTAAGACCCTCAATAATGTTGTTTAACTCGATTCACCATTGACCTCACCCACTAAATCAGGAATCTAAGATCTATGACAAGGAAGTGAGGAACCTTGGAATAAAGAATACTTCTACATGTGCTGATACTGAAAAATAAAAACATCATACTCATCATAGGAGCACAACTTCAAATTAGTCAGCCAGTCTCGGTTGCTGCATTTTCAAATGACTGAATAAACTCGTTCACCAAACCTTGCTGACATGAACCTGCAACTCGATCCGAGAAACTGATTCGCTTAAAAAAGATCCTCTAATAATCAATACTTTTATCAGTGTTATCTACTAGAACCCCGCTTGACCCAGAAGACACCTTCAAGTTCTGTAGTCCATAACTCCATACCCCACATCACACCCTCTCTATCAAATTGTACAAGCATGAGGAGAAGGTAAATCCCATTCTTCACAGACTTACTCTTGAAGAAACAACCAAGGAATACCCTCTCAAGAGTAATGTGTATAATTCTCAGTTCTTAAGAGACAGAGCTAAACTCAAGAAAAAACATCCCAAGAGAATCTGAAAGTATGAAAACAACTATGCCAATTTAGTGCATGCGAGAACCTTTAGCAACTAACAAGGACTGCCAAGCCAAGCCAAGCTAAGCCTCAATGATATGAACTACTCCAGTATGTCCGTAACTATGTAACAAGACTAACATAAAGGACAGTAGAGTGAGATTCAGGTCAAGTAACAACAACCACAGCTAAAGTCGTCCAAGGGCACAACAAGAGCCTGCAGTAAAGTTACTAGCCCAGGACAGTTCTAACACTGCAATTTCTCCCAATTTCAAACTTTTGAAAGGGATCATCCTCCTATAAAGAACTGAAGTTAAGTCTCCTATAATGTCCACCACGATATCACAACTATCCATTCAAACCTGCTAAAAGCTCAACACATATGAACCTTGGCAATCTCTTCTGATATGCTTTCAAATAAAATACTCAATTATAGAACCTAGGCCTTAATACTTACTGCTAAATGTGTTTTTCAAGTCAGCTTCAGATGGATCTTCAGCAGATCTTGAGGCTCGATAGCTGTAAGCCAGTTCCCAGTTATCAGTATTCAAATGAGTCATGCATGCTTAAATTATCGGTTTATCCTCACTCGAATATTTAGTCTTTCTTCCTTCCATACAGTAACTATGTTTGATCAATCTGCCTACTCATAAAACCACTGCCTCGCTTCGCCATGAACATCCTTCACTATTTTACCCTGGCAAAAGACCAATACTTTTGAGAAAATCTTCCCCAATTGCCAACAAACTAGACATAGAGCAAATGATCATTCAAATGTCTAATCCCAATGAGATCTTCGGAGGAAGCAACATCCCACATAATCCACACAGACAAGGACGTCTAAGACACTGTATTCGAGATGACAATTTGTAACTGTAAACCAGACTATTCCTGTAAGCAATTCATGGAAAACAGCTAGAATTTAAAAAAGCAAGGTAAAACAAAACAAAACAAAAAAAGCAAGGAAGATGCTGAAGTTTCCATTTGACTTTAATGCATTTCATTCAATAACTAGATTTTGGAACTCCTCTTCTTGAGCAAAGAGGAGCTTACATCGATATGGTCAAAACATTGAGAAATTTGTCAGCAACAAGCTGACAAAATATGGATGAGACACATTAATACTACAATTGTGCTTGCAATTCACATTTTGTATATAAATGCCCCTCAGGACAACGCATCGACAACAAATACAGATTCTATGACAAAGCTAACCAGAACAAAGCTTTTCAAGGGCAAGATTTTCATCCCCACCAACTACTTCCAACGTACTCCTCACCAACGCTTCAGGAAAGCCCATTTCCACTAGCTTTTGTACCTGAAGGATATTGAACACTTTCATCATGCGACAGGTATAGATAAATGGAAAGATCGACAAAAGTCGTGGACAAGATAAATAAAATGGAGCAACAAGTTCTTGAAGACTCTCTCTGTCTCAAGGAAAGAAGCTACACACCTTATCCTCCAATCCACGAGAAGATGTCTTGGCAAATGCTTCGGTCCAATAACGAGCTGTGCCTAAGAAGGTCTGGTAATCACGAAGGTACTGCAACACACACAGACATATTACAATGAATGCTTTCAGCATTGAGCAATATGGACAGTTGGAGACCACATGGCAAGTAAAATCATCAACTCCATTGCTCTCAAGTCTCAACTTCCCTTGAAACCATATGTACACGACTACTGATGATACAGCAGATGCCAAATACATTTTTTGAACGATGTCAGTAAACGGACCTGTTGAGCAACAACAGCATCCTGAGGGTCATCTGGCTGAGGGGCAGAAAGGAGTGCTTGTATGGAGACAAGTGCTGTCTTCAGAGTAAGAGCAGGACTCCACTGGTCCTTCAAAATATCCAGGCAGATAGCCCCACTTTGACTGCTAATATTTGGATGCCTTCAATATCATGAAAGGAAACATATTAAGCAGCTTGCAATATCCTGACAAGCACATAATATTCTATGGAAGAACTTTCAAAACAGCAACACTGCTACAGAGATAACTATTGAACTTCTCCAGCATGCTACAAGTAGAAGAAAAGTCGATGAATTTAAAAAGGTTGAGGGGAAAGTAAAAAAACAGAACAAGAATTTCTTGAAAAGACTGTCTTAAGAAGACAGGAGTGAAAAATTCAAAGTGGATAAGTGACAATATGAGGACGAAAACAAGAGGAAAAGAGAGGAGTAAAAGGAGAAGCCGTAAAGCAATGAAGTACAAAGACAGCAGCAAAGAAAAAAGAAAGCAGTGATAAATAATAAATTCAAGAACCATGTTCCAGAGAAAGTCACTCTATCCACTCACTACCTGAGTCACCTCCTCCTAACCGATCCATCACTTATAGTTTGTTCATGTAGAAACAAATGGAGAGAAAAAAGGAGAAGGGACAGGAGTGGACAGAAATTCATTGTTTGGATAACAGAAATAGAAAAAGTGAGGAGGGGAGGGGGGGGGGTGCGACTCAAGAGTGTTTAAGCCAGGTATCCAGTATCATAGCAGATATGGATTTGAGAAATATCGTGTCTGATATATACTTCTCTACGCATACCACAAGACTTCTGTTCTGTTTACTGTTGCGAGTTACTGATTTGTAACCACCCTATGCGACTAAACCAAGGTAATTCGAAGTAACTTATCACTTATGTAGTGCAACCAGGGATAAAGTATAATCTTAATCAGAAGCACAAGACAAGAATGAAGTCAGGGGAACGACCCTTCAAAATCTGTCTAACTTCGGAAGGGTTTGTGGAAAATGACTAGTCTCAATTCTCTGCCGTCCCTTTCTCTAGCCTACACAATTGTTGTCCAAAACATATATTTTGAACGGTTGCCTCTCAAGTCTCACCCCCTACCATTTCCTTTATTTTAAGACTATTTTCTCTCTATATTTCTCCCTTCAACTCCATTTACCTTCAATTTTTCAATCCGAACAAAGTCATACCCTCTGTCACCCTCATCTTGGCTTTCATTAGATGCAACTCTTATTACCCTCCTAAATATCTCACTCCTAAGCTTCCTCTAAAAAATGAAACTTGACAACCACACAGTCTTAAGAAAATAGAGAGTTGGTTTTTTCATCAGATAAAGGCCCTCAATTACATGCCCCCCGCCACACCACTTCCACAAAGGGTCTCATAAGTCACATGAAGAGACATCTACCTAGTTAGAAACAATCTCATGACATAGTGCAGAAAGTGTTCGCATTTTTCTCATGCCATAGAAGTTTACAACCACCGAAACATGGAATAACACACTCAAAGAGCCTTACAGCAGTTTTCCTCATGGAAAAGGTCAAAACAACTAGGATATCCCCTCTTATCTCCACAAATACACACTGTAAGTAAGTGCAAAAATCATCTTCCAAATTTGCCACTTTCAGCAGATAACGCCATTTACTGCACGCCTAACAGCCAATTAACTCTTAGTAAAATCTACCATGCCAAAAAAATGACAGGCACATTTGAACTTCGAGCATAATACCCCTCTCAACCATTAATTGAAGTCTAGCATGTAATATAGTCAAGGTAGACATAATACAAAAGGATAGCAAACTGCTCATCAAAGGTCCACCTAACTACCTAAGCCAATGTCGTCAACTTCTCATTCTACAAAATAAATAAAAAATTGAAAGTTCTGATATAGACTTCTTAAAGCTTGGGTAGGACGTACAGGTCCCAAACAACACGCAGTTCCTCTTCCTCTATGGGCCCATAACTCGGACCTACTAGTGAGTCCTATCCACATAATTTAGGCTCAAAGAACCAGTCATGTACAAATTAGGCAAGAGGTCATAATCCATAGACATCAATGGCAGTAACAGTGTGACAGACAACATCAACTAACTATAGATGCCCGTAACTAGCATTGATCTCAATGTGAAAGCTTTGTGCAAGCAGCACCGGATAAAAGAGTTTGGTTCATTCATAATCAGGAGCTATATGAGAGTGATATTACAAGATTGAAAGGATTCTATTTAAAGCAGAGCCAAATTCTCTAATTATTCAGCACATACACACGAAAGACAGAGCGGACCAACTATAATCACAGGTCACAGACATATAAGTAGCTCAGATTGACATCAAGCTTCTAGCAGCATTAAAGAACTACTTTTTCATTGTAGCTATATGGTTTCGGAAAAGTCTGTCTGCTATAAACAAGCCACACTAAATTTCTGTCATCACATCATATCTATATGATGATTAACACAAGATAGAGGGCCAACTGACTACAAAAATCAAATACTTGAAGTTGGCAGTATGATTGAAGCATCAAACAGATGATTGCAATAACTTTGATTACCAGAAGAAGACAGTGAAGATAAAACCTATGACATCAACCACTTGTTTAGATGAGGGGAAAGGATGGAAAAGGAGAGGAAGGGTTTGGGCATCCCTTGTGTTGGGTAGTAAATGATTACGGATAAAAGAGGGAAGATAATTAAAGCAGTTCCTATACTATATACCCGGGGGTAGTACCCCCGGGCTGACATCATGCTGACATCAGCAGAAAATTAAAAAAAGAAATAAATAAAAAAAACTGTTTTGGCAATTATCCAAAAAAAAAAAAAAAAAAAAACTGAAATCACACTATACGGTTGTTATATTTTTTTTATTTTTTTTAAAGCCCTAATATCTAGCTTCTTTCTTAATCGTACGTAACTTCTCAATTCAATTCAAAAACATATCTAAAAAACTTTCATAAAACTTTTACGCAGAGTTCTTCCAATTCACCAAGATTTATCAAGGTACGATGATATTCACTTAATATGGTACCAAAATTTATCACTATTTATATCAATATTCCAATTTGTAGTTGTGTTTTGCAGTTTTATTTACAAATACTCAAGATTAAGCATCAAAAGAGCTCATCAACACTAAATTTTGTACTACTCAAAGGTCAGTTTGTAAATATTAATTGAAATTCTATTTTGAACTGTTTTTACTTCTTGGAATTATACATTTTAATGTCTTATTTTGTAGAGTTCTACAAAGTTTCGGATTTAACATGAATGCTCGTTACTTTGATACCTTAGTTTAACCTAAATGCTTGTTAATTTAACGTGAATGCTTACATTAAATTTGCTCGTTAATTCTATGTGTATGCTCATTATTTCGATATGAATACTCGTCAATTTAGTGTGTATGCTCCTTAATTTGAAATATATACTCGCCAACTCTCATGAAATTTTCTATAATACTCATTAAGTTTAAATGTGGCGGAGATGCGCATGTTACGGTGGATGTGTGGACATACAAGACGTGATCGGTTGAGAAATGAAGTTATTAGGGAGAAAGTAGGGGTTGCACCCATAGGGGATAAGATGATGGAGAACCGACTGAGGTGGTATGGCCACGTGAGGAGGAGGCCTAGTGAGGCGCCGGTTAGAAGAGTAGAAGGGTGGAGAAGTGATAATATTAGTAGGGGTCGAGGAAGACCCAAGATGACTTGGACGAAGGTGATTAGAAGTGATATGAGCTCCCTAGGGCTTGAAGAGAGTATGGTGTTGGATAGGGCAGGGTGGCGAGACTCTATCCATGTGGAGGACTTTTTCTTACCCCTTTTGATTTATTTGTTTGGTTTTTCCAACTATTTTTCTAAAACTTTTTAACTTGTGTTCAAAGTTCATCTGTTTTTTGCAATATTTTTTTAAACCTTTTTATTTATTTTGACGACTTTCTAAATTTCCTTTGAAATTGTTTAAATATTTCTAACATGTTTACAACGTTTTCGAAATTTCTTGGCGTACACAAGACGGTTACTGGATGACGATTCATGTTAGCCGACCCCAAATCATTTTGGGAATAAGGCTTGGTTGTTGTTGTTGTTGTTACTCATTAAGTTTAAATATTGGTTTTTAGCTTTACGTATAAAAATTTCAATGATGCTCATTACTTTTTGTTGAATACTCATACGTTCTTTATTAATGCTCATTATTTTCATTTTTTATATTATGTTAATGAGCTCATTAATTTGATGACAATTCTTGTTAGATTGATGAGAATGCTCAATGGTATAACGTCACAATTTTAATACTCATTGATTCAATACTCACTGATTTGCTCAATAGTTTAAATGGTATGCTCAATATTTTGATGTAAATACTCCTTATTTTGAACTGAATACTCAATAGTTTTAAAAGAGTCACCATTATTAATATAACACTTGTTGGTTATTAATATTTTATTAGTTTGTTGTGAATGCTCATTAATTTAATGTGAGTTCTCATTGAATTTTCTATAATACTCATTAAATAATTTTTTTAAACTTTACGTATAAAATTTTTGATATGCTCGTTAGTTTTTGTTGAATACTCATACGTTCTTAATTAATGCTCATTATTTTCATGTTTTATATAATGTTAATATGCTCATTAGTTTGATGACAATGCTCGTTAGATTGATCACAATGCTCAATGGTTTGACGCCACAATTTTAATACTCGTAATTTCGATATGAATACTCGTCAATTTAGTGTGTATGCTCCTTAATTTGAAATATATACTCGCCAGTTCTCATTAAATTTTCTATAATACTCATTAAGTTTAAATATTGATTTTTTACTTTTGTTGAATACTCATTGAATTTTCTATAATACTTGTTACTTTTTGTTGAATACTCATTGAATTTTCTATAATACTCATTAAATAATTTTTTTTTAACTTTACGTATAAAAAATTTGATGATGCTCGTTAGTTTTTGTTGAATACTCATACGTTCTAAATTAATGCTCATTATTTTCATGTTTTATATAATGTTAATATGCTCATTAGTTTGATGACAATGCTCGTTAGATTGATGACAATGCTCAATGGTTTTTTGGTCATGTCAATTGTTTTTTTTTATAATATTATTAATTTCATTATATTTTTTTAATACTCATCAATTTTGGGTAGATGCTCATAGTTTTTTTGCCAGATGCTCAACAATTTTCGATATATATCTATTCATTTTTATTGCATACCAACACATGTTTTTATATGCACATTAGTTTTGGATACTTGCTCACTAATTTTTGTGGTATGCTCATTAATTTTCCTATATACTCGTTATTTCTACGAGCGTGTTCTTAATTTTGGGTTGTGAAACTCTCCGCGGTAATACATAATTGGAGATTTTGACGTAAAAGATTACGGAGAGACGATTCAGCAAAAAAACTACACAAAGGTAAGATTTTAATTGTGGTTTGTTTGTGTCATTTTCAAGATACAATTTGTTATGCTCGTCAAATTTTTATATACTCACATCGATAATCTCATTATATCAGTTTAAAGCTCATTAATTTTGCGTATATACTCTTAGAGTTTTGCTAAATGCTCACCGATTTTCAATGATATATTTATCAAATTTTATCACATACTCAACAATTTTTACGAAATGCTCAGCGATTTACGATGATAGATTTATTAATTTTATCCCGTACTATATTGACAAACATGCACGTTGTGTTATTTTCTTGCTAAATGCTCACTAATATTGAGTGCATGCTCATTGATCTTCAGCATATGCTCTTTGTTTCACTTGTGACCAAATGCTCAATGAATTTGACGTAGTGTGACTAATTTTATTTTATTGAGATTACATGCTTACCAATTTTGGTTACATTCCTATTGATTTTAGTAAGATCATACTAGTTGTGCTTTTCACCAATCAAACCATTAATTTCTTTTAGTAGCTCAATAAGTTCTGGTTATGTACTCGTCAAAAGTTTTATAATCTTGATCAATAATTAAATTCGTTAGATTTTGTTAAATGCTCATTAGTTTTGGTTAGATACTCATCGATGTTTACTTAATGCTCAACAATTCACAATCATAAATTTATTAATTTTTATTACCTAATCGATATGAGCATGCAGGAGTTCAAACTAACACAATGACATACCATGGAGAAGGAGGTCAAAAAGTAATAGACAAGCCTCAGAGTTAGCGGCAAGGGCTACAAGTTGTTATAACATCGCGAATTTTACACATGCTTGTTAATTTTTTGTATTTCTCATTAATCTTCCATGAAGACTCATTATTTCTTACTTCTGTGTAATTCTAATTAAGTGCACATGCACTTTAATTATGACTAAACACTCATTATTATTTTATTAATACTCGGTGATTTTGATTATATATAAGCTCATTATTTTTCGTATTTGAAATTCAATACTCTTTACGAATTCGATTTTTTGTATGCTTATTAAGAGTTGTCCACAAAACTCACTCATTTGTACACATATTCTTATTAATTTACAAAATGCACATTGATTCTCAATAATAATTAGAATAATAGAAAGATATATACTCGTCGATTTCTAATATATGCGGGAAAGGCTTAGCTCAAACAAGGGTCAAAATTTTTACGGAAGTTAAACTTATATTACAACTTACGAAGCTCATCTTGATAGAAAAATGTCAATTGGACAATGCTAGAGGTCTATAGTGTAGACACCCAAAAGTGTCTACAATCAGCAATAATTTTACTACACTATCAAAATTTTACTACTCACACAATTAATTTTACTACATGAGTTTTTCATGACAATTAATTTTTTTTTTTTTTGAAAGGACATGACAATTAATTTTACTACTTTGATCCCAATTTTACTGCAACCAACTCAATTTTATATTGTAGACAAATTAGTTGTGTCTACACTGTAGACCTCTATCAATTTGCATGTCAATCAATATATATATATAAAAGAGGCTTTTGACAAATGCATACGGCGCTCTATAAATCAAGAAATTCACACAACGCACTAGAAATGAAGAAATGCACAGAGAGAGTCCAATATTTGTAAAACTCTCACATAAAGTTATCTAAATGAAACATATAAAATTTGTTATAACTTTGGCTACGTATATCAGAATATTACGATACATGTATCATTAAGACCGTGTCGAAATGTACTTCAATATAAGATCCATTTACACATATTTTTAAAAAGTTAGGAGACTTTTGACAAATGCATACGACGAGTCTAGAAATGTAGAAATTAACACAGTACATCGTAGAGAAATAAAATTTTCTCATAATTTTGGGAAACATAATGTTCAGATAATTGTGAATTTTGTTTAAAATATTTTGTACGGATAGAGTCCAATCTTTATAAAACTCACACATAAATCTATCTACATGAATCGCAATTTACACATATTTTTGAAAAGTTAAGAGACTTTTGACAAATGCATACGGCGAGTCTAGAAATGTAGAAATTAACATAATACATCGTAGAGAAATAAATTTTTTCTCATAATTTTGGAAAGATAATGTTCAGATAATTGTGAATTTTATTTAAAATATTTTGTACGGATAGAGTCCAATCTTTATAAATCTCTCACATAAATCTATCTACATGAATCACAATATAACGTGTTTTAATTGGGCAACGTATATAAGAAAATTACAATACATGTATCATTAAATCCGTGTCGAAATGTATTTCAATATAAGATCCATTTATGCATATTTATAAAAAACACATGATTTTGATTGAAATATATCGATCCATATGCGTTAGTCGTTGGGAAAAATGGAGAAGTATAAACATAAAGTGACATAAGTGATGTAGGGAGATAAGGAGACATCATAAGTAACATATATTCAATCACTAATTTTCATAATATATAATTCATTTATTTAGAGATAAACTGATTAATAAATAGAAATATGACAAAGTCTCCCGCGCACGGGTTTTCTAACAAAAGGATTTTGGACAGCATAGAGTGAGTCCACATTTGTTCGATCACCTTAATAACTAGACTGTTATTCAAAAAAGAAAGAAATAATTATTAAGTACGATATAACATTTTAACCGTGCAACGCACGGGTTTAAACCTAGTTAGATTTAAAACTAAACTTTGATATAAGTAATGGAAAAAAGATAAAAGAAAACAACATAATAAAATAGAACATAGTTATACCCAAAAATTACTCAACCATTAAATATATAACATATAAAAAAAAAAAGGAATCCAAATCTGTTAGCCGTAGGATTAGGATGGAGGCTGACAAAAATTGTTTTTTTTTTTTAATTGGAAAAACATTCACCAGCAAAAAGATTAAAAAAAGAAAAAACAAAAAAAAAACAAAAAAAACTGCTGACGTCATCATGACATCAGCCTGGGGGTACTACCCCCGGGTGTATGAAAGTATTTTCGTAATTAAAGGGGGGACATTTCCCGTAAACATCCTTCATCCTCCATCAGTTGAGAAGTTGAAAGCATAATTTCCTTATTCAATGTCCCATCTAATTCACAGATTCTCAGCCCTACTTTCTGACTTTCTGTCTTCCATTTCATCTATTCTACTTCCTTCCCTTACGTTCCAAAATGGGTATCCAAACAAAGTGTAAATGTGGCTAACGTATAGCTAAAAATTTACAATATAAAAGGGAGAAGGCAATAATATCAATTGACTACTTCTTACTAAAAACATGTCTTAATTTTTTTTTTTTTTTTTGATAAGGAAGATAGGATATCAGTATATTCCAAGGGACGCCAAGGGGGTGACTCCCACATACAAAAAGACACCTAACGGGGTGATGCCCGTATACAAAAGAGAACCAATTGAGAAATTTTATCCACAAAAAGACAGAAAGTCAAGTGTCTATGGGAATGTAACACTTGACTCCAACTATACAACATATCTTAATTTATAAGAGGATAGTACCCCGATATAAAAGTGACCAAGCAGACCCAAGCAACGAAACCCTCACCTCCACAACCTTTCTCCCACAGGTTTTTAAACATCAGTGTCTATGCCTAGAAATCTAGAATTGTACTTCAGCCAGCATTGAATATGAGATTCTAGTCACTGCAACATATATGGCTTGTACGCTGCTAAAATGGTATCTCATACAAAGAGATTAGAGCAATACACATGCTTATTAAACGCAAAAAAAAAGAAGTAAATGCATACCAAACTTTAGTTAGGAACTTCATCTTTGGTGGCTCAAACGGGTACCCATCTGCCAGGCGAAAGAGATAATGAGACCAATAATACTGGTCAGATCCGATGATATATATTATGCTTGCATGTAGAAGATAACAAAGACAGCAATTACAAAAACCGAAAATACAAACAGAATCACTTGCTCATGATTCATAACTCTTTAAGTAAAACAAGTTAATCCAGCACAAGCAAAATGCTTTAGAATAAAACAACATAGTGTATCTTCCATATATCTACCTTAACACAAAAACCCAAACAAAGAAGGAACACCAAGAATCCCCATCAATGTAATTGAAATAAAATGGAAGCAATTCGAAGAGCTTCTCTCCTACGCATCAGAGAACTCAACTTCTTTATGATAAACCCCATTACAAAACATCATAATACCAAATACTCTCACAGTTTCATTGGGCTGAGGTCGTAAAATGAAGGACCCGCAACGGGTTTTGAGCGTAAGGTTCATCAAAATGCCCTAAGTGCATGATGTTGGTAATGTTACTTTACCACTAAACACATAACTTTTTCCGCGATTATTCAAGATCATCCCGTCCAACCTACTACTCCATGGCCCAGATAGATATGAAAATCAAGATAAACCCTTATAAATATTACTGAGTAATAATCTTTTCCATGGGAATTAGAAATGGTGCATTTCAACTAAAATTATACATACATTTCCTCTCAATATAACCCAATTAAATCAAAACCCATCAATTAATTCCGATACCCATCAACTCCATTACCCTGCACAAGAATTCCCATTTCCCAAACAGAAATTTTACGATAACTTTCGAGTCGTCTCATACAATATCGTAACGATGTCGTATACTACAATACACCAATAATGACACACAAAACAACAACAGTAAAATAAATTCAATTAAAAAATGGATAAATCCCAGGAAAAAAAGGGGGGAAATTACCGGCCAAGATGATGTCAATTAAGAAGGAGCCACCTTCATAAGGGGAATCGACAGGGCCGGGAATAGTGCCGACAAGATGGGATAGACTGTCGGCTTTTGGTTTGACACTTATTCCTGACAATTTCACATCTTTGTTGCATTCTTGCAGCTCCTTCTGTACCCTTGCATAATCCACCATCACTCTCACTCCTTTGATTTCTATTATTTGGGGAAATTTAATTGAATTTGATTTGAATTGAGAAAAGGGGGAAAGTTTCTAGGGTTTATTCACTTAAGGTGTGGGGAATTGGAGTTAGACTGTTCGATTCTTCCCTCACACGCTACGTTTCTTTGTTGGCTATCTCCAACTCTTTATATACTACCTGGGTTTGAGGAAGATGCTACTAGGCTTACTAGTTACTCGCTGTTGTGGCTTCTTGGTCACACTATCTTTTTATTTTATTTTTTTGGTATGCCGTTTAATTTCACTTGAACTTTTACTCAAAAGAAAAGTTTCACTAGAAGTAGTAGAGAGTAGAGACGGGAGATTATGAGTGGTAATGTCACTAATGTGGTATGAATGATCGGGATTTCGTGTTCATAACAATAATAACATTACCCTAGTGTCTCAAAGGCTTCCGCCATAAGGTATGTATAATTTCGAATTAGACTTAACGAAAATAAAAGGTTGCGTTGTAGATTGTAAAGTAATCATTGTTTACGTTCACAGATTTACAATGTGAAGTAACTTAAGCTCTAGTTTTGCATGAAAATGAAATTCTGTTGTTAGATTACAAAGTTTTAACTTGTTTAATCGTTACCTTTTGTTCAACATTGCATTTTACTTAGGTTTGAAACTTGGGAATTATGTATTTTCTTGATGTGAAGTATTCTTAACCTTACAAAAGTTGATTTCAACAATAATCCCTTTAAGACGATACCCTTTTTTAATTTACGAAAAGAAAAAAAAAGAGTACAATTTCAGCTAGTCCGTTTGCTCAGACTGTTAATATTTTTTGATGTAATGTGTTTCGATCACGATGGTATAATTGGCCTAAACATGTCATCTCAACCCTAATTCAGCTCCAGAAATGGGGTACCCGTAAGACAAAGAAAAACTAAACAAGACTTCCACTATTTGTTATCCGACGCTCAAGTCTTGTAGAATAGTGCTCTTGGTAGAAATTAAGAATATAAAATGATGCATTGATTACTTGTCGACAAAATATCATTTTGAGTCATTTATGCATTGACAGTGTCAAATGGTCACATGAACCAAATGGTCTTGTGCGAAAGTTATTTGTTAGTTGTTACATACTCGTACAAGTTTATAATGATGGACTTCCTCGTACGTTCTCCCTATCAACAGTGATTTTACATACAAATTTGAGAAGGCCTCCTAACCCTTGGGTAAGAGAGAATTTTGATCTATTTTACCCAAAAAATAGTTCATGAACGATTCTACTCCCCTAACATTTAAAGTTTCCTAAATTTGTTTTCCTTTACTTTTGTTTAAACAAATTCGACCCCACTCATAACTTTCTGGATACGTCACTGTCTACAAGGTTAATACCCCATTCTACTTAGTTTAACTTTTCTTGTGGGTTAAAATCCTCTAAACCGCTTAACTTCATATAGTCTGAATCCTCGTGGTATACCAATCAACAAACAAAGACACAACACATGTGTTGTTACCGTCACAACTCTAGCCCCCCGTCCTTTTATTTAACTAATCCGTATTTGTTATGAGTTTCTTATTTGTTAGACCTTAAAATACGATATCATCAAACTCAATTAATTCAATGAATCTCAAAATCTCCCGATTTCTTACCTTAACAAAATGGTCAAATCCTAAATTCGCTCTCCTACGAGAATTTGTACTCACAATTCACAATGATGCAAAACACATGGAAGGAGATGCCGAGATGAAAAACGAGGGGATAAATGAGGAAAACAAGGACAACAAAAAGGGAGTCGTATGCTTGAAGCTTGGAATTGACAAGTTACAAACTTGGCGTAGAGGTGCAAAGCCCATGTGTCACAGTGGACCTCTCCTTCTTAAACAAAGTTCCCAAAAAAAGATTTTAACTTAATTAGATTACATTCCAATTTAAATAATACTACAGAATCCTCCTAATTTATAGCTTTTCATTAATCTTTTTCTCAAAATTACATGACAACATTACGCTACACATATCTTACATGTACATTGGATTGGAAGGAAGGCAGCCCTTTGCAGATAAAAAGAAGAAGAAAACAACCCACCATTTATTTTTTAAAATAATTTGATAATGATATTTTCTTCATAAAATTCATTGAGAAATTCCTCAAAAGAAGAAGAACCTTCCCACATTACTAATTTTCCTTTCTGGGTTTTCTAATTTGTGCCCGAATTTCATCTGGGTTCTTCTTCTTTTCCTGTTTTACCCAATTTCATTAATCTAAATCATTAATTTTTTTATTACTGGTATGTTTTTTTAATTTTTTTATTTATTATTTGTTTGATGGTGATGAAGAGATTAATGATGTTGTTTGATGATCACTGATGTTTGATCAGCTGGGTTTTTTAGTTTACTGTGTTATGATCAATTTTATCTAATTAATGCTGTAAGACATTGTTTTTTTCATCTCAATTTGATGGAATTTGATTAATGAGAAAAGTACATTGATTGGTTTAGTTTTATGAACAATCAGAGTAGATGAAATTGATCAATGTAGCTGAATTGGGATATGTTGTTTATTAAATCTTGTTGTTAGTTGTGTGTTTGAGCTGAATTGGGATATGGGATTGAGTATGAAACAATGATCAGGCAGATTGGGATATGGGATTGAGTATATTTGATGATCAAGCAATGCTAAAATTGATTCTTGGTCCAACCAGAATAGTCCAATTTCTGATCAATATTTTCGAAATTTGATATTTATGATTGATTCCTGAAGATGAGCCTGATCATTTTAAGTGAGCTGCATAATTTGGGAAATTTAAGATGGTGCATTTTAGAGCAATGATCTTAATTTTTTCTTTTGGTACATAGGAGCAGCTAGTGCTGAAGGGGGGGGGGGGATTTGAGGATTCGAACCCGGGACAATCCCCAGGCAGGACCTTGATCCTAGTAGAACAATGTTCTTACTCTTCTTAGTGGTTGGCTATAGTAGCTAGTTGAACCTTCATACTGACCAATCCTTTTGTTTATCTGATCACTGATGAAACATCGTGCTGACAATTTATCTTGCTTCTACATTCTGCTTGAATGGTGATTCGATTTAGTGATATAGGAGTAGAAAAGTTTGATTATGTATGAGCTACCTGTGCCAGTTCAGAATGTATTGGATTTGGTTAGCTGATAATGCCTTTGCCAATTGGCATGGGGTTAAAAACTCACTCGGTCGTTTCTGCCTATGTGATTGAGCTTGTGAACAACCTCTTTATTGTAATGTTTTCCACCTTGGGGCAGGGGTTAGCTGAATGTTATTGTTACACAGTCATAAACTGAGTATATGGCTTATTGCCCTCATTCACAGAGCATCGGTGCTACATTTGATGTTAGGTAGTGTGGGGATGGACTATTACTCAGTTGCCAACTTTGTAGGTGAATGCTCGATTTTGTCATCCCGTACTTTAGACCTTTTTGGTGGCTTCTTTTTCTAACATTCAATAAGTCCATGTGGTTCAGAATGTACTGTCAATGTTTCTTTCCTATACCTTTCTGTGATGTATGGAATAACAAACTTATATCTGGTCTGAGGATATAGCGTACCTTAGAATACTGATATCTTAACATATGTATCTTTCTTGTTTGATTATCATTAATCTGAAGTGTGGTGTTTAATTTCATGTGTATATGCTATGTAGTACTCTACATGTCATTTTGGTTGTCAGGATTATTTCATTGCGTTTTGAATTTATCTTACTTGCAGAACTTTTCTAACGGCTTGTTTCAGAGTTTAATACGCTTAATTATTATTTCTGGTTTTTGTCTCCAGGACCTGGTATTTATCTCTAGAATGTATTGCCCTTTTTTAAGTGCTTGCTGGTGCAAAGAGGAAGTTCAATGTCACAGAAGTTCTGTTTCTAGTCTGTTGAATTATGTGATGCAAGCTTTAAAAGGAGGGTTGCTTGGTACTTGGATACGCTTGGTTGATAGATAACAGATTGCTATTGTATAAACTGCAATGAGATGGTTACTATTTTATAGAAACTATAGGTGTGTATGCTAAAATTTTAGTGGAATCATAATTTTAGTGATAGGGTCAGGCTGAGAATTGTTAGTAGGTCATTTAACTGAGTAGGATATTGGTTCGAAGTTTGGGTATTCAATATTTAGGATTTCGTTTTGATAGATAGTATTCAGATTGGTGTCACTTGAAAGAGGCAGTAAAAGAAGGGCCCATCTTAACTTCCGGAGAGTAGTATATACTAGATTTTTTAAGATGGGCTTGCCTCAAGTGACTACTAGTAGTATTGGTAGCATTTCTGAGGATGTTGCAGTATCAATAGGTACATTAGTACAGTCTTCCCAACAACGGTGCGGTCTCTACAACTGTGAGGTGAATGGATTGTCTGGAACAAGTATGAGCAAGCGTGTACCAGTGAGTTTACCTTTCACAACCTTTGGTGAGTTTCAGGGAGTGCCTGAAGATTCCACTTCTAACATGTGTGGTTTGAAGCTAAGCCACACAGATCAAAACAGCTGGTCTACTAATAGAATGGGACGAGATATCCATAGTCCCCTGTTGAGGGTTGTTGGTTTTGAGTCGAAAGCGTTATATTCATCTGAAAATGGGTTGGAAAGTAATCAGATTGATATTGATCATCAATCATCTAATGTGGTGAATGTAGATATTGCCTCTGCGAGTCGAACAACTACAAGAAAGAGATTGTTATCTCCGTTGAGCTCTTTAGCTCATTTTGACAAGTTTGCAGGTGACTCCTTGAGCATTGGTGATAGTGCTTATGATAGCAGTTCACAATATGATGGTGGTAATACTGGTTCCTTATTGTCGCATGAGCATAAGAAAGCTCATATAGAGGGCTCAAGCACTGCCGGATCTTCCTTTTGGTGTGCATCTAGTTCTACAGTGTGTAGAACTTCCCGTATTGAGAACTGCGAGACAGATTCAGGCATTTTCACTGATGGCCCTTTCCTTGGGACCAAGCAGTCACAAATTCAAAATTTTGCTGTACAAAACTCTGGAGATAAATTAATTAGGAAAGAAGCAATTCCGAGGCCCAAGGCGCCAGATTCAGCATCTTCCCAAAGAGTGGCCTCACCTCCATTATCGTTATCCCCTCTTGGTCCCTCTTTTCATGAGAGGAAGAGATATACTAATGCAATCACAGATTATGGGAGAGAGGCTGGTGTTGAATACATAACCTGGAAGGAAGTGGAGAACTCCCTTGGTTGGTCTGACTCTTGCATGTTCTCATCCAAACATACTGAGGAATCGTCATTGGAAGAGCCTGATTTATTGGATGGCAGTGATGACCAATTTAGTCCTGAAAAATTTGGAGCTTTTTCTGGCCGTTGGAGTCATGATTCGGCTCCTATGTCATCCAGTTCCAAGCTATCTCGGTCACTAACTGCCCTTCCTGTAAGAAGATCCTTGGTTGGCTCTTTTGAGGAGTCCCTTCTGTCTGGTAGACTGGCGTCAACATATGTTAGCAAGGTCAGCATCTATCTAGTTTGAAGTTTGTTTTTTTTCTTCTGCACGTGTCTTTGTTTAATGATTAAATGATCCTGACCTTTCTCATGTCAATTGTAATATGAGCAGAAAATTGATGGATTTCTTGCTGTACTGAGCATAAGTGGTGGAAGCTTTTCACCAAAGGCGAAAAAGCTTCCGTTTGGAGTCACTAGTGTTGATGGAGATAAATACTTGCTCTATTTTTCTTCTATAGACCTTGCCGGTCATTTGCCATCTGGAAAGCCTGAAAGCGTCAAAATGAAGAGAAGTCTTAGCGTCAATGATTCTCCAACTGAACAGAAGCGCTTGCATATCCCTATGAAAGGGCGTATTCAACTGGTAAAGGTTTTCTCGTTTATGTCTCGTATGATTGATTCATGTTTCATGAAGCTGCTAATTCTTATCCTGGATAGATGTTGAATTAGCTCTTCATCTAAATAATTTATTACCTATATCGAACGTACTAGTTAACATATTAGATTTGCCACTCGTAAAAGATTTCTCAGGATTCAGCATTTGTGCAAGCATTCTTCCTAGTGCTTTTAAGGGCCTGGTTCTAGTTGATAATTGTGTACTCATTGCTATTATTAAGGAAATAATGCCTTTAGTTTACCCCTCACCCGGTCCATGCTGATTAAGCTTACCCTGAGACCTCATGACAGTCCCTTAATTCGTGGGGATCTGTATTGTTATCACTTGTTCTACACATTGCGCAACACAGTTCAATTGCCCGAAATTTTATTGGCAGTTTAGTATCTGTCTTATTGTTCACTGGGTTACAGTTCTATAACCACTTTTCTTAATAAGTTATGTCTTTGAATTGTTGGCTGTCACTAATGTAGATATTCTGCAGTTTTAGAATTCATAGTTCATATTCCTATTTTCTTTGATACGAAATTCTTTCATACCCAATAATTCTCAAGGCATGTCTGCTGCTTCCGAACTCCTGAATTTTAACTGGCCGTGGATTTGTGCGTTTCAGGTTATCAGCAATCCTGAGAAGACACCTATTCATACCTTCCTTTGTAACTATGATTTGAGTGATATGCCAGCTGGTACAAAGGTGCGAGTCTTTAATCATGATTAGTTTTTTTTTTTTTTTTTTTTTTTTTTTTTGAGGTCCTTCAATCATGATTAGTTTGTCTCAGTTTTATCTCCTGTTTTGCTAAATATCTGCGTCAGAATGCCAGGAGTAAGTTGGTTCATTGATTGTCTAATTGTTATGGCTATTAGCTATGGAGAATTCATTGATTGGATTGAATTTATGAAAAAGGGTCTCTTTCCTTGCTTTTCTGAACAAGTCTTCTTAGCCAGTTTCATAGACATCATACTCCGTATTGGAGTAAATTATGGATGATTTGCAAACACTTGTGAAATGTATTACCAGCTAAGCTAAATATATAGAAAATACTTTATTATTTGTCTTCAGAATGTACAAAGTGCCAGTTTCAGAAAATTACTGCAGATTTGACACCTTAAAAAAAGGTATATCGACTACTTAAGGAAGATTGAGGTTTTAAGATGACAAAACTGATCTTTGCAAAGTTTGAACTAAGTCATAATCTAATGGTGATACTACTGCCCCACTACGATAATTATTCAATAATGGATCTTCATGGAACTTAGTCAATTCAACCTAGGATAATTGCTTGTACACTTGAGTTAGCAATGTTCGCTAAACAATTTAAATTAGATGCTGACCCTGTTAGCTGAGTATGTTATTTATCCAAAGTTTAATGGTTTAAGAAAACTGAACAGTGAGAAAAGGGGCACTACAAGAGATTGACGGGGCTATGAGGAGCCTTAGTATTAATCCTACCTTGACATATGCAGCATGCTTATACATGGATCAGCTTGGAAGCTAAAGCTCATAAACCTTTCTTTCTGAGGGCTTAAATGTGTGTGTTTTTCTCGAGATTTCAAGTTCATTCATCAAAACTCAAAAGTACCCAGCAATCAATGTAGTTATGGAAAAGATTATTTAAGATGAAGGGGATTTAATGGAGTAGGTAGTATTCAACTGCGAGTCTGCAAGGGAAATGAACTGCGTAATCTAGCAATAGAACTATATAGTACAAGAAACATTGCTTGTGCTCTCAATCTTAGGAAAGGCGTTGCCTGGCTATAGATTATAGAAGCCCTATGCCGTGCTTCATTCCCAGTTTGAGTATCTAATTGGCGTAATGGTCTAATGGACTTTTCATCATGTGGACCAGAGTCAATAATGACACTTCAAACATATATTTTTCACATACTCTTAATTTGAGTGATCTCCTCTGATCATTGAGCTATGGTTAAACTTATACAACAACAACAACAACAACAACAACAAAGTGATGTGTGGTCGACTCGCATGAATCGCCATCTTTAACCATCATGTGCAAGCGGTGAGATTTCAAAATATTAGGGTGAGTTCGATCAAAATAATTATCGAAACACATGATTGGTTTACTCCCTTGGCATTATATGATACAACCTAATAAGTCTCACCATAAACTTACATCCAAACGACATCCAATACTAATGCACGGCTAGTGTATTGTTCTTTCGTAGGATCAGTAATTGTACTAAGCGGATTACATCTGAATTGTCACATTTGGATCACTATAACGTAAGATGTGGAAAATGTACTTTGTGCATTTATATAGTAACTAGCTCCCACTGCTTTTATACCGGTTGCCTTTGATTTTAAAGACTATTTAAAAGCCCTTGAACCAAAGCATCCACCATACAGAAATTATATGCTGACTCAGAGATAGTGGATGTACAAAAGAGTTTGTGAAACGTTGTCTCAAGATGCCTGGAGACGTCATCTCTTTCTATGGGTTTCATTCTTGACTGCGGTTGCGTGGTTCAGCTAAAAGACTTGCCATGATAGACTGGCAGCAGTGACAAAGTTATGATGTCCTATCAAGTTATTATTCAGTTCGTAATTATAGTCTGGTGACTCTGGTCCTATATGGTAGCTATTGTTTGTACTCTAGTTGTATCTGGATTTCCATCTCTCATTGCTTTGTTGTATGTGGAAATCCTTTTTGGTCTTGTACACATAGAAATCTATGACAGGAGTACTTAAGAGCTTCTAGGATACATAATTTGTTGGATGCTAGGTCAGTTTAAAGTCTTACTGTTTAATGATCTATTAACTCACTTTGACTAACGCTGGCTACATCTATAACTCCAGACTTTTCTGCGCCAGAAGACCACTCTGGGCTCGTCTGAAAAGACCTCTCTGAAGAATGGAGGATCTGATAAAGTGGCAGATGATACTAGGGATTCAAAGGGGCAATCAAGATTAGAACCCATAAACGAGTTTACAAAAGTGATGGAAACTGAAGATCCTTGTTGCTGTGGTTGTCCAACGTCTCAGCAAAACACGGAATCCACATCCAGTGAATTAGACCATCCCGGAACACATCAAAGTGACAGTAACTCATTAACTACAAGCCAAATGGTTGAAAATAGATCAGTACACTGTCCATTAAAAATCAATGAAAGTGCTAACGGAAATGGTGCTCTACGCTATGCTCTACATATGCGGTTTATGTGTCCTCATTCGAAGAAAAACTCGAAGTCTGTACAAAGGTGCATATCTGATCCACTCTCTGCTCCTGCAAAGACAAATACAAAAACTGAAAAAGATCGACGGTTCTACTTGTATAATGACTTGAAGGTGGTGTTTCCACAGCGTCATTCAGATTCTGATGAGGGCAAGGTACGCAGTACATCTTAAATTTCTGCAAAAATATTTTGATCTCTTCCTGTTAATCTCAATAAACATTCCAGTCAGTGGATAATCCATCTGCCCTCTGTTCGACCTTCTCTACATGGGTTTTAATTTCCTGAAAATAACCGAATTAAAAAAAGAGTCAAATACAATTTCTAATGGGGACTGAAAGTTATATCGAGACGATTTAAAAGCAGTCGATTTGACACTGCGATGGAGGTAGAGATGATGCTATATCTTTGTATGTCCTATTTGTTAAAGATTCACACGTCTCTTATTATTCCTTAACGGTCTGACTTGGTTTCTGCACATTCTTGTATACTACATTGTGTTTTGCCGTATATCAAATCATGTTTTGAGTTATATATACAGATACTAGTAGTATAGTTCTACCTGAAGCTACAGTATAGCCGTATACGGCGTATAGGACATTCCAGGTGAAAGTAAAAGTTAAAAAGCCTCTATCGGGTACTATTTCCTTAGCAAATGTTATCAAGTGGAATGCTTGTTTCAATCAAATGGAGCCTGATTTATGTCTTATACCTTGAGTTTTAGATTTCCACAATTATCTATCTCTTCCCTGTGAAAGCATTTTCTGACATATGTACTTGCTTTTGCGCTACTTATCTGAATATGCTTCTCCTGGTGGCAAAGAATTTAGAATTGCTGTTGTATTCGTTTTGATTTCAGTAAAACGGTTCAAGCTCTCAAATTTGGTACCATGTTACTGTCAAATAATCTGCTGCAAAGTCCCCGTCCTAGTGTAATTTGCTGTCAATGGACATTGCTGCCTTTAACCTCCAACTCTGTTTTTTTCTCTTATAAGTAGCCCTACTCTTCAATCTTGTGACAAATCCTGTTAATTTGTGGTGTTCTACAATCTGTCTCGTCTGACAGAGTTTTACTTCTGGTGTTGCAGTTAAATGTTGATTACCATTTCCCATCAGATCCAAAATACTTCGACATCAGCAACTGAGGATCAATCCGAAACATCGATTTCACCTCTGTATATAACTTTCATTCCTGTACATTCCTACACCCTACAGCAGAGCCATTACTCTGCTACACATCTATACAGTACTTTCATTTACGATATTCATTTACTTGTGCAGTTATATTCCTGAGTTTCTACCCTACCTCTTAAGAAAGAGAGAGGTCTGGTGGTCATTACTCATTATGGCCTTCAATGAGCTGTGTTTTTAACAGATGTTTTGGCCTTACATGTAGCATGATTAGATCATTTTTAGATAGTTTTCCAGCCCCAACAAGTAGAGGTCTACTATGTCAAGCTAATTTCAGAGCAGTATATGATTTGTGGCTAAGCTGGCTCACTTCACATGCCTTTCTTTGTGGCTCTTCCCTCAGGAAGAGGGGATCATATAGTTCTGGTCCTGTAATTTAAATCAGTGTTCTGTCCTTGTTTTGTTACAAAGCCTGTGTTTGCATGGCCGTAAATAGAGGCGTGAACCCAACGGAAGCCTCATTCATGTTTATGGTGTGTTTTCACTACTATTAACCTTTGATTGCTCGTTTATGACAGTATCGTATCAAGCAGTGTCCCTCAGCCAACTATTTCATGTAATGAACTTTTCAAATTGTGATCTCATACAAAGTAGTGCAAAAATCACTCCCGCGTGTATATGGATTCTTTGTGACTACATGCCAAGTTGATTCAAGTATTCTCATAACAATCGCGCTATTTCTAAGCTTTGGTATAGATCGGAACTAATTAACAAATATGCAATGCATGTGTATCAGCTTACGTACAATCATACACATACAATGTCTCTCGATCGAGCTTACGTAAATAATACCATGGATCCATTGTAATTGTCGCAGTTGAAATCAATGTATTCTACTATTCTCTACGTAACATTTACGTTCTGTTACAAACAGACAGGGGAAGTTTGGCTGTTTGGCGGGAAATGGTAAAGGTTTTGAAGTGCAAGATCACGGCATTTAGGAATAGATGTGTTATAAATGAGAAAGTCCAAAATGTGGCTCTGCAATTCTCAGATCCCATCTAAATCTTAATCACCGAGAGCTGTTTGTTTGCCAAAAATAAACAAAGCCACAACACATGTGAAGGTGTTATGCCATTTTTAGGACTTGAAGTGAAGGCTTCTTTCTCTCTTTCGTAGGGGCTTTAATCTAAGAGAGTGGGCGTGACTTTGCCGATGATTATGTTAGTCTTGTGTGAGCCGATCTTATGGTAACGTATTATTATGAGATATCTCAATTGTTCATAAATTGACGTTTTCCATATACATAAACCTCGTCTTGTTTAAATGTTGAGTTAATCCGTCGATTTTTTTGTAACCCTCGCTCTACTTCGTCTGGCTGGTTCTTCTATAGACCGAAATGAAATGTTGAGATTATAGCAATTGACTTGTCACACCAACAAACTCTATATGTAAACATACATGTGACCAACAGAGTTAACCATGAAAATGGTGTCTCATGTTTCAGTTATTTTATCATTTGGGGTCCAATGTTCTTCTGTTTATCGATTGGTGTCTGGGGTGAATTCCGTCAGTTAAGTCTGACGTGGCAATGATGAAAAATAAAGCAAAAATAAATTCTTACCTTTACCCACCCATCTTCGTCATCTCCTCTGTCAATCCCAGATTCCCCACCCATCTTATTTCTCCTCCTATCATCAAGATCCACCCCAAATCGAAACTCATTTAAAAATCATTCCCTTGTTTCCTAAACAAGACTTCAACTTCACTCCTTATTTTTATACCCAGAATTAATACTCTCTTCCACATTTTTATTTTCGTACAAACATTCCACCATTTCAACCAAATCCCACAAATTTAATTGTGTAACAAAATTTCATAAAGAAATGATGCTAAAAACCCCAACTTTATGGACCTGGGATTCGCAGCAAGCTCAAGAAGTAGTAGAATCTTCAAATTTGGGGATTTTTATGTTTTGCTTGTATATATATTTCTATTATCATGTTTTTTTTTTTAATGATCTGGGTTGGGTTTAGATGTGATTCGGAATCATTGAGGGATTTCTGCTAAAAGTTGCAGTATCACCATGCACGAGCTTCGCATAAACTGAGCTAGAGAGAGTCAGGGGAAGGCCGATTGAAAATAAACTAGGCCTATCATCATAAGGGATTTGATTTGGCACTGCAAACATTTTTTTTGACCCTTAGTATGCAAAGGATTCGATTTGGCACGGCAATTTATTTGGAGATATTTTTGTTTTAATTTTTTGAGGATGAATGAAGAAGAAGATATGAATGAGGAGAGAGGGAGTGGGTCAGCACGTGGGAAACTGGGGAATCATAACGTCTGTTAGGCTGCTAGACTCTTATCGATAACAAAAAAACTCCCAGACCCCAAACGAAAACTTTTTGAAAACATTGGACCCCATTCTGATCTCATGCTTAACTCTGACCAACAAGCTCAGCTCTATGCCTCTATACCACTGTTATACATATTGAAGCTTCAAAATCACGTTGATCACGTTGCTCTCATCACCTCTACGCAGTGTGAAGCAGTTAGTTACGGCAAACATTGCATCCAACATTCCATAATTTCCAACAACTTTGAGAATGGAAAGGAATACCCAAACACGTAACAATTAGGGCGTAACCAAATGAGACTGTGTAACATCATCTATAGTAGATGTGAAGTACGTCTATTACGATATTTTGTTGTATTCGACCAACATGGTCCTCATCATAATTGTTCATCGAATTAGCTCATAAGGTTGAAATCAAAGGTTGGAAGAGGAGTCGGAGATTCGATAAGCAGAGAAGAGAATCCAGAATCAACTGCTCCCAATTTATGTAGCTATTGGAGAAAATAACGAGTCGGAGCTAGTTAGCCAAATGATTAGGCAAGTTACTAAATATGGTATACGCTTACGATTGAAATGGAATTGTGCTTATATCCCATTTCCACTCTATTAAATTTATCAATCTTATTACGCTACCTCGTAATTAAACACAATAATGCAACTTCGGATTTGAGACCACGTCACAAGAGACTTGCTCGGAGATCATGGTTTATTCATAACATTTCTTTTCAAAGTTAAAGTTGTTGGTTTTTAACCTTAATTAAGAAGTTTACAATTTATCATTTATTTATATTGCGCAACATTGCATGTGGATCACCAAATTTTACATAATAATCCAAAGATGATAAATCTAATTTTAGTACTCCATGTCGTTCTCTTGTTTCATTTTTAAGTCAACTCTAAAATATTTTCTATTTTCCTTATTTGTAATGCTTTCTATGGTTCTAATAGTTTCTGACCAGCAACCTATTTTTATTTTTCACCACATCTTACTTTCTACAAAAAATTCCGTGTTAATTCATTGTGCAAGATCATATAGAACAGGAGGGAGTATCAGATTTTATTGAATTGACTCTATATTAGAGGCTTTTAAAGCTATTTGGTTAACTATTATGTACTAGACTAGTGGTTACTTTGACGAAATGGCAACGCGACCTAGCTACTTATTACAATTCACTAGACCACTGTGACTTTTGAATATATATATGGCTGAATACCTGACCATGCCTCACAGTAGTAGCTGTTGTCGATCGATCGAATATATCTAAGCTTAATTTAAGGGTAACTAACTCGGCAACATAAAAGGAAATCAACAACCAACCCAAAATTCTAGCAAATGAACAAAATATCTCTTTAATTACTTTTTAATTTGAACTCCTAATTAATTGATTCTTATTGACATCTTGTGATGGTCTTCTAAAATCTTAGCCAACAATTAGCCACAACCCAAATTGTCTCTTGACTTTTCTTATGATGGGTATTCCTCCCCTATATATATAAACCTACCATACACATTTGTTGCTTCCTCCATACTTACACAACACTCCATTATAATTTAATTTCTTCAATTTGCATACCACCCTCTTTCTCATCTTCAACTCTTACTATTCTCATCACAATGCTAGCATATGCAAGCAAACAACAAGGAATAACTTCCAAATCACAAACATGGGTTCACTTGTCCCAAGTTAGTCTAAGAACATCAGCTGTTGGCACTACACTTGCAGCTTCTTGTGTTACATTCACTTGCAAGCAAACTGCGGACGTTTACGGTGTCGAAATGGATGCCAAATACAGCTACTCTTCTGCCTTCAAGTAATCAAAATAAACAACTTATATTACCAATTTACCACGCACACAAATTTGTATTATCATATTTTTTTTTATCATAACCTTTATTTAGAACATGACAATATTTCGGATGTTTTTGGCAGTGTTTTCGCCTATGTAACAGCAATTGCAAGTTTATTTTCCCTTGTTTCACTCATCTTGACACTCCTCTTGCGTTGGAAGGGGACTTCTCTAGTCAAAGGCGGATACCGATTCTTGTTCTTCCTACATGATCTGGTAATGCCAACTACATGACCTTCAAATTTGCCGTTTTTATTTCCCTACTTTTGCTGTCAAGATGCTACGTTTATGCCAAGTTTTGTTCACTTGTGATCACTTAAATTTCCGTAAGTTAAGCGTGACGAACTTAGGGGTGCCTAAGATGCACAAACTGTATATATCCGTTTTTCAGGAAACAACGGCTTAAGATGCATATGCTTGACAAAACTAGCTAGGAACTTTAATTCAATTTAGAAAATTACAAATACTAGTAGTTTGTATAGTAAAGGCAAAAATGGTGTGTCCATATCAGCATATGCAAACAAATTACAAAGTGACACGAACAAGTAACAACGATATACTTCCATAATATTTTGTAAGCCTTTGCAAAATAATTGACATGTCATTCTATACTTTTTCTGACTCAATGTACGGGACTAAAAACGATATTAAGCACATTAGTCTCATCACTCCAATTCCACCAATTATAGACATCTTTCCGCGCACACATATCTAGGATATTTTTACGAGCAAGTTAATTATTTACGACAAGGGTGGTTCACATTATGGATGCAGGTAGTGATGTTAGTATTACTAGGAGCGTGCGCAGGAGCAACAGCCATAGGTTACGTGGGAAAATATGGGAATGACCATGCAGGTTGGGTGCCAATATGTGACAATTTTCATAGCTTCTGCCACAAGATTACCATCGCAATCATACTTGGTTACTTGGGACTCATCTGCTATGTCACCATCTTCGTCATCTCCAATGCCAAGCCCAACTACGATCAAACTACTACCGCGGCGCAAGTTCAAGACATCTGAAAATCTTGAATGCACTTCTTTGTCGTATAAGATTATAAAAATTTGGTAGGTATTAATTAAGTGTAACAAAATGAAGACTCGTGCATGTTCCTGTTGCTTAGCTATGTTTAGAAGGGCATTGTAGTTGGAAGAAAAGAGCTTTCCCTAGCTAGCACTTTGTTAGGTAATATATATATGAATAATAAGGTCTAGTTATTTATTAAGTATGGAAAACCCTTTCGTAAGAACAATTGTAATATGGTTGATGTCACGATCCGCCTCAAAAACGGATTGTGAAATCTAGCTAGAATCTAGTGTCATGTCATGTGTAACAATTGAAACCAAATTTAATTTATGTATAGAATACATATAGTATGCAGTCGATTATAATTTTGTGACCCTAATGCTAATCCAAACCTCGTGCATATATACTAATATGGCACACGAACTATTAAGTTTTCGAAGACTGATAAGATGTAATTAGGGTAATGAATGATGATAGTTGTTGTCGTGTCCTCATTGATGAGGGGTGAACCCCCTATTTATAACGTTACAATAGCTTGTACCGTAAGACAGAGATCTACCCCTATTATTCCATAATACTATTCCTACCATAAGTCTAATATTCCCTTCCTAATACAATTTAGGAATACTTCCTAATCCTCTAACACCCCCCCTCAAACGCATGGTAACTTTGCAAAAGTTTCCATGGGTTTGAAAATTACAATAATTGTGTAACAAAAAAAAAAATCATAGTATCCGTAGTAGCTTGACCGATCCGCAATCCCTCGTTCATCCTTGTTCAGCATCATTCGGTTTGATGGTACCGAAAAACCAAAATTGTCTGTTTGTACGGTTTACTGGACACCGAAAAACCACGTAGTTTGTTTGTCACGGTTTGATGGACACCGTAAAACCAAATCTGTACGGTTTAGTGGACACCGAAAAACCAAATTTGTAATTCAGTTTTGATGGAACTGAAGAAACCAACCATTAATTCGGTTTGATGGACACCGAAAAACCAACCGTTAATTCGATTTTGATGGAACCGAAAAACCAAATTTGTTTGTTTGTTAAAGGTCGAAAAATCGTACGACCGAATCGTAGTAGTAAAGGGTGAACGTAGGAGAACAAGGGACTTTGGGTCAGCATGCTTTAGGTTTTGACCGAACAAGGGAGGTTTTCGTAGGCTTAAAGGAACTTTGATTTGGGATTTTTTTTTTTTTTTTGGTTGGGAATTAGGGATTTAGGGTAGACTTACGTACATGTATAAAAAAAAAACAAATTTGTAGCTAAACCAAAACTTAGTACGTAAAGGCTAATTAAAAGAAGTTTGATCATTAAGAAATCCCGCCGGTGGGCGCCGTAGATTATCAGCCCACCGGCAGGCAGCGGAAGCGAATTGCAGAGTCCTCTAGGAAAGAGGCTCTGATACCATGATAAGATGTAATTAGGGTAATGAATGATGATAGTTGTTGTCGTGTCCTCATTGATGAGGTGAACCCCCTATTTATAACGTTACAATAGCTTGTACCGTAAGACAGAGATCTACCCCTATTATTCCATAATACTATTCCTACCATAAGTCTAATATTCCCTTCCTAATACAATTTAGGAATACTTCCTAATCCTCTAACAAAGACACACATGTACACACTATTATATTGCTCAAATGGTTGATTACAAGCTTAGCTATAATAATAACGTAAGTTTATTTCCCTATGGACAAACGTTAGAGAAATCCAATTATTATTAAACTTAAACTAGTTTATTAGCCCGTGCAAAATTGCACGGGTTGTTATATAAACTTGGTTATAACTATATTTTATTAATCATAATTAACGCAAAATTTTAGAACTGTAAAGAAGTTAACCGACCAGGTGTGACCCATTGTTCAAGGTTCATACCCCATTTTTTCCTGATCAAGTTCTGGCCATAAATAACTCGAACCCGTTTTGACCAGTCTTCTTTTGCGTTTTGTCCCAATTTTTCTATAATTACGACAAAAGGAAATCCAAAAATGCTTTAAATAGTTTAAATTTAAAGTGATAATGGTGGTGTGGAAACAAAAAACGCAAAACTTGAGGTATGCCTAAAAGAATCAAGTGTGAATAATATGTGTTTGGGATCAATGTAAGTGTAAATGCATGGTCTGAGTTCTTGACGTGGCAAGCGAAGTTGTACACTAACGCTAAGATCATTTCTGTAGTTATAAGGGTTGTATCTTGATCAACTATATGACCCCACCCGTTGACCCGTATTTTGAGTTAAAACGAAATAAACCCAAGATGTGTTGGAGGGTACGAAAGTACCATAGAATTTAAAAAACTAAATTTAGACTCGTTTAAAAGAAAACGTAATTTATCGATAAAATTTTCATATGGTAATACATCCCGTAATTATAATGAATTTTTTTTTATAATATTTCCTCTGTCCTCTAATGGTTGTTAAAAATGATAACACATCTTTGTAACATAATAAAAAATCTAATCCACATCAACATATCGTGCACGTATCGTTATAACGCATCTAGTGAGGTCCTTAAATTAAGGCTCATCGCAGATTATTTATGGCCATTTTTTTTTTATAATAAATCAATCAAGTATCATTTCCAAAATTATTTACTAAATAATACTTTCTAAAATATTCTAAAACTTATTTCCTAATATATATTGTGCCAATATATATTATTTCCTAAATTATCTCCAATAATAAAATGATTTGATATGATTCTGAAAATCTCGTCCAATGTTGTTTCCGAAATTATCTCACAAAATCTCAAATCTTTTATGTATTACTTTGTTTATAAAAGTATCAAATGAATCAGTTGACTTGGTGGTTGAATGTTAAGATTATAACTCTGAGGTTCCAGGTTCAAGCCTTCATAAGCTCATTTTTTATGCATTCAAACTATTAAATGAGTGCTGATGTCATCGATGACATCATTGATGACGTGGATAGTGTAATTGAAGGCTAATGGGGTGGCTAATGGTTAATATATAATATAAAATGCGTGTTATACAAGTAATTAAGTACACGAAATGCGCCATTAAGGTCAACAACAACCGGTGATTAAATTTTCAAATGCAAAACCTTATCTCGAGTCTAATTGTAGATAATTAAGAACGCAACTTTTTGAAATGGTGGTTTCAACACTCTATCCATATTTACACAATATGAATCCCATACACTTAGAAATTGGACTTAAAAAGGCTAAATTTGTTATGAAAACGCATCTCATAAAAACAAGCAAAGTGGGAAACGCACCCAAATTCTGTTTCACGCCCTTGTCTACCTCGCATTTCATTATTAAGTACGTACTTGAGTTATCATTTATACCCAATTGACTTTTGAGGTCAACAAAAAGTCCAAAGAACACAAATTATACTGAAGGAGTATAGCAGCTTTCCCTCTTAAGAAAGTTACCTTTTACCTCTTTCATATCAACCAGTTTACTGTGTTTATTGTATAAAGTTTTTTACTATAACTTTTAGTTTTCACCCTCCACTAGTCCACTTTGGTTTCCTGGCTGATCATAGTGTAATAAAAGTATGTACCAGTTTAGAATTTATTGTGGGTATGTAGTAGGAATGTTCCATGGTCCCTGATATTGAGGTGATATCATAATGCTTAATGATCTAGTAGTATAACTTCAGTTCATGATTGCTTTGAGCAAACTCATGTTCATAGGTACAACTTCCACGGTATTCGGCAAGTTGGTTACGAGCCCGACTTAAATGAATCGTCACATGCATAACTCATATATATTCGCATATTATATAGCCATATGATACATTTGCATGACAATTATCGAATTTAGCGTACCGAAAAGATGACAAATTCGAAATTAATAAATTGCATGCAATTTCAAAACAACTAGGGTTATGATTTAACAAAAGAATGATACATGAATTTGCACATGCTATATGCATTATCTTGTCATAAACATCTCACATCAAACATTGATTATATTCACAACTACAACATGGCATGAAATGTTAGCAAAGTCGCAATTTCTTCTTCCAAACTTTGCAAGATTAATATTGCAACACATGATGTGCACATACTAACACAAAAATATGCATAAGGTTCAAAGGATTGGTGCTAATGTGATGCTGTTTCTTGGACACACATTTATGGCTATCTATCTGCCTATTATGTGGTCAACGTGGTTATATAGCCTAACGCAAATTGATAGAGGTCTACAATGTAGACACAATTAATTTGTCTACAGTGTAAAATTGAGTTAGTAGCAGTAAAATTGAGATCAGAGTAGTAAAATTATTTGCAATGGAAAATTCAGGTAGTAAAATTAATTGTGTAAGTAGTAAAATTTTGATAGTGTAGTATAATTATTGCTGATTGTAGACACTTTTGGGTGTCTACATTGTAGACCTCTAGCATTGTCCTAGCCTAACAATACATAGTGCATACAAATGGTGGACTCAGTTAATTTAACTTATGCAATTATATATGGTGTGCTACTTGATTTTAATTAATTGACATCAAACTAATCTATTAAATATACTCTGCTTAAGGAAATACTAGTACAAGTCAAGCGTACGTTACATGAATGGCTTAACTACTTTTGGAGGAATTCTTCGTCCGTAGAACTGACTCAAGGGAGGTGTATGATTGTCATACGCATCCGTAATAAATAGATGTTGATGGGATGAGTGTTTTCAATCTTATACAAGATTTTGTATATACAGTGTATCTTATGGCAAAACCGCGAAATTACATCAATATCGTTGTATACATACTCTATAAACGTACCAATGTACCATTATACTGTTGCATTTGAACAACGGTGAGTTTGAGATTCTGGAAGTATAAGACAGTTAGGATAACTCTATCTAGTAGAGTAGTAGTTGTTACTGTATGCGAATTTACCAAATTCATGTTAAAACAGGACATAATGAAATGAATATACTACATAATTTGTTCTCTATTCTCTGAACAGATCGATGATGATGACATTTAGCAACTAGCGGCAAACTGAAAATGCTTGTCACTACCCCTAGCTAGATTCTACTACTCTCTATGTTTACGTATAGTTACGAGACTTCCTAGCTCTTTTAAATGTCCGTGGGTAGCTAGCTATCAGGGTGGATCCGAATTGAAGCAATGGAGAAACGGGTGACTGTCGGTCTGTCGCGGCTGCTATAGTCATAATGCTGTTCTGGGGACTGTATGCTTCTCAAAGAAGTAACGATGATATAAGGGATAAAGAAAGCAGAGAATTTTCAGTAAATAGATAGCAACGAGAAATTAAATCAGAAATCAAAGAATTTTCATTAAGTTGCAGTTGCAATTAACATTGTAGATTACATTATCAACAATATTCAAGCAATTAATAACAGTAACAATCTAGCTAGTTAGTCATTACAAAAGTTGACTAATTAATTACACCGTACCACCAAATTGAATTCCAGATATTTAATTTGGCGCTAAATTGATCAATATGTTTACAGTAATAATTCATCCAGGTCAGTTCCCGCCAACCCTAAATCTTGGAGGGTAAAATAGTCATCAACATTCTCAACGGTCAACAACTCATGGTAGTTAGCATCATCAACCTGCTGCTGTGATCGTCCCAATGAATTTGCCGCGTCATCGTCGTCGCCGGAATTTAGGAAATCATCAACGCTTAAGCAGCCTCTCTATGTTTTAATAGGGGTAAGGCTTGCGTGCATCCGACCCCCCCTTACCCCGCCTTATGGCGGGAGCCTTTAAGGCACTGGGGTTAAAGATGTTGTTGTATCAACGCTTAAGCAGCTAGTCTCCACCTCCATGTGATCAGCAGAGTTTCCCGCCAAAACTCCAAGTTGATCCTGACACTGATTGTTATGATGCCCAGAAGAAGCCACGTCAGCACCAAAGTCCAACTCCAACCCATCAAAGAAATCATCACTTATATCTGATTCTTCTGTGTTGTTGTTGTTGTTGTTGGTTTGAGGATTCTGATCAATATTAATACCCACTTCATCAAAATCCAAACATTCAGATTGGCAGTAATTACTCTCCTCATCTTCAGTAATACAGTAATTACCGTTATTGTTGCTGATTCCATTGTGATTATAATTGCAACCAACAGAGGAAGAAGAGTTGTGTTTGATGAAATTAATCCTGTCAGAGACATGTTGGATCTTGTTGGGATTAAAATCCATCCCAAGTACATTGTTCACATTGGAACATATGTGAATTCAATGGGCATTCTTAATGGTAAATTAAGAATGGATGTTTCTTTGAGATGCATGCGTTGGATGTGTGGGAAACTTAATTGATAATTAAGTTGTATTAACTCCAAGGTTCATGCATGTGACAAAGGCATTTGCTAATAAAGGAATGACTTTTCCTTTGGCAAAACACACACTCACACTCACACACATACACAAGTATAATTGTGGGAGTGGCATTACAAGAGGGAAAAATACTAGGAGTGTTAAACATATTTGGTGTGGGACAATTTTGGAGGGTTAAACAGTTGACTCCAAAATTGGGACAATCTTAGAGGGTTAAATAGTTGACTCTAAAATTGGCTAGTATTTATCTTGTGAGGGTTCTAAGTTGGTGTGTAACTTAGGACGGCAGTCTCTGTACTGGCACTATTTTATAGTGGAAATTCAGTCGTTTGGCTGGTGGGTTTACCTCCGGATTTGGAGGGTTTTCCCTGGGTTAAGTCCCTAAATATCTTGTCTCATCGTGTTATTGCTTGCGGTTATTTACTTTTACGGTTACTTGTCGATTGGTGCTTCCGTTGCGCGGGGAAATTGGCGTTAATTTCCCAACAGATCTTACCATCCAAGTCACCGACCAACCTGTTCAACTCATCAATACCCAACTCACTAATCATCGATGACGAACAATTAGAATTACCCGCCTTGAATAATTCAGAACCAGCAGCCTTGTTGTTGTTGTTGTTGTTTTTAGCGAGGGTAAAAAACTTGTCGAGGATTTGATGAATGGGTTTGGAAGACCAAACATGAGGATGAGAAGTACCAGCATCAGCATCAGGGTAGACGATGAGAGCAACATCAACATCGCAGAGAACCGAAAGTTCCTTTGATTTCTTGAACACCGTGTCTTTTCTCAAACCATAGTTATTGTTCTTCTTTGTCACAACCGCCGCCATTGTAATTGTTGAAGCTTTGTTAACGCGAGGATAGGAGAGAGGATGGGACATGATAACAACGGAATTACTATGACTAACGCTGATGATCACTTTCACACTGTTGAGTGTTGATGACTCTTCTGTTGTCCAGAACCTGGTACTCGTATTATATAGTAAAATTTATTGGGCAACCCGCGTTATTTCATACAGATTAAGGAAAGTTATTGGACAGCGCGCGTTGTTTTAGATATGGAAACTTGTTGGACAATCCGCGTTCTTGATTTACCAAGGCCCAATTCAGGTGATAGATTTTTGCCAGATTTTTATTAATATTTTTTATTGTTTTTCTTCCTTTTTTTTATTATATTTTATTATTATAATACATTTTTTACTAAATATGTTTGACCTGATGGGTTGACCCTGACATTTCGGGTTTTCGGTTGACAAAGCCCGGGTTTGGGTTATTTTTGGGATCGTGTCTCGGATAATTTTCGGGTTGGGTCAGTTTTTTACAGGTCCATCTACATGCCGATTATGTGATCTACGCGTGGTCATACTCTGTATAGCCTAACAGTCAGTGGCGATTCAGCCGGGGGGGGGGGGGGGCATGTGCCCCCCAATTCTCTCTTAGGTAGCGTTTGGAAACTCAAATTTGAGAATTTGGAATTATTTCAAATTCATCCTTTGAGAATTTGGAATTCAAATACAAATCCAATGTTTGGGAATATTCAAATTTTAAATTCTAGAATTTGAAATACAAATTCTTTGTTTGGACACATAAGTTATTTTGAATTCCAAATTTGTATTTTCAATTTTTTCACTCAAATCTAATTTATTTGACTTTAACATTTTAAAAATCAAAATAAAACAAAAATATAAAAAAAAACCCTCATTTTCTCTCTCCACCGTCCACCACCCCAGCGGCCAGCCACGTCGGGTTTTCACCCCCGATGCCACCTTCCGCCACCACCTTCTTGACTACTGTATGTCGGCCGTCCGAGCCCCACCCTCCTCGACAAACGCCTCGCTCTCACGCCTTCCCTTATTTTCTCTTTCACTTTAGCATTTGTCTCTCGTTTCTCTCTCCTTGCGATTGGGCGGTGACTTTCGTGGGCAGGAGGGATGCACGGTGGCGGTCCGATCAGTTTAGAGGGGTGGCGGCGGCAACGAAAGCGGCGGGGAATGGCGTGAGAAAGAAGAGGTCGAGGGAGAGAACTTGGCGTGGAAGCTGGCGGTGGCGATGGAGGACTGATTTGGTGGCCGGGGATACGAGCGCCGCTATCTTGCGCCTCTTCTGGTGTCGCCGGCAAGTTGGTTTGTGGTGGCCGTGCATCGACGTGGTGGCTGCGTGGGTGGGGAGAGAAAGAGAGGAGAGAGAAAATGACTTGAAGAAATGAGAGAAAGAGTGGGCTCAATTTTCAAATCCGGGCTTTTGAGGTGTCATTTCATTTTGGCTTGGGCTCATCTGATACAAATTCTGGTGGATTTGGCTCAAATTCGGATTTGTAAATTCTTGAACTCCCAAACATATGAATTGGGCCAAATCTGGATTTGAGAATCAAATCCAGGTTCCCAAACACTCTCTTAGATGTTTCAGTACATATACTATTTTGTGTCCTTATATATCATATAATTTCGATAGAAAGCGGAATTCATCTCATGTATCATACGCACCGTCTGTGTTCGATCATAGGCAGGGTCATTTTGGCTCTTTTTTAGTTCCGGCCAATTAATTTAGTTGAAATCTGACTTTTTTCAAATAAACTCCAGATTATTATGAATTTTATTAGTACCATACTGCATTCTAAAAGTGAATACCTATTCGTCGCCCTAGTTTTACTAATTTCGCCCAATTTTTTACAACATTTTCCAATTATACCCTCTTACTATAAATCACGTACATACGTACAGTATGCGCTGCAATTCTCATTTCTCTCGCTTTATTATCCTCTTCAAAACAGCTTAGTGCTTATAGGAACAACCCTCACCGACATTTCTTTGTGGCTTTGTTAAACAAAAAAAAGTTACTCCAAATTTGATGTTTCACTTAGGCCAATACCTATCACCACCACCATTACCACTATCACCATTGTGATCAAGTCGTTCTAATTGCTACCAATTTATCAAATTCTGCAAATTCTCATTTGGTAAATTTTACGACTTCTATTTGCAAATCAATTAGAAATCATATCTCATCTACTCATCTAATACTCAAGGCGTTGCCGCCATTGATGAACGATCTTTCGTAAGAAGTCTATGAATACCGCAGACGTGTAGAACAAATGTCCCCTGTCACACAATGGACGTATTGACTACACGTCCAGATACCAACTCAGACGTACAAGCCACACGTCTGCCTTTGATGCGAGTTGTATTGAATTGACCAGGCATCCTCTCTACACATAAATACTTACAAATCCAAGCCAAGCTTCAATTATTATATTTCAAAATAACTACCCAAATGATGCTGTTAGCGGCAACTATCGGCACGACATGCTATCGGGATCGGTTCCGATGTCGACAAGTTGTGAGTTAGTGCCTTAGTGGTTGGGAATTTGGGGTTGTTGCTTGATCGGGAAAGATGGTGAGATTAAGTGATCTTTGTTTTTGTAATTGAAATTGGATAGGCGGGATGGGGGTGGGGAATGGGAATGGTTTATTAGTCTCTAATTGGGAATCAAATTTGCAGATTGGTAGTGTATATATTTCAAATTAGCAGGGATAGTTTGAGAATAGTGTGGGCGATATTAGTAATATGGTGGGCGAATCTACCCATTTTATATATTCCTAAAACTCGCGCTTTAGTTCATAAATTTGTGTCCCCCAATTCTCATAATCCCCTTCGCCACTGCTAACCGTACATACAAATGGTGGACTCAATTAATTTTAACTTATGCACGCAATTATATATGGTGTGCTACTTGATTTTAATTCTTTTTTTTTTCTCTTTTTTTTTACAGAGGTTAAGATTTTAACTCATTGACATCAAACTAACTAATCTATTAAGTATACTCTGCTTAAGGAAACACTAGTACAAGTCAAGCGTACGTTACATGAATGGCTTAACTACTTTTGGAGGAATTAGTCGTCCGTGGAACCAAAACTGACTCAACTGACTACTGAGGTGTATGATAGTCATACGCAACCGTAATAAATACATGTTGAATTGGCGGGATTGGTATTTTCAATCTTATACGGAGTACAAGAATTTGTATATACAGTAATCTTATAGCAAAATTACGTCAAAATCGTTGTATATATTCTCTATAGATTAATAAATGTACCATTATATTGTTGCATTTCAAAATTGTGTGTTTGGGAATCTGGAAATATAAGACATACAGTAGCAGGATAAATGTAGCAGTAGTTGCTGCATATGCGACTTTACCAAAATCATGTTAAGCAGGACATATATATAAATGAAATGAATACATATATTTTGTTCTCTTCTCTGAACAGATCGATGATGATGACATCTACTGCTGTATTTTTGTACTTCTCAGTTCTCACTCACTCGATTGGATGTTGGATCATTTTGTGCAGATCTTTTCCGTCTATGTTTACGAAGTTACGACTTCTTAGCTCTTTAAAATGTCCGTGGCTAGCTAGTAGCTAGCTATCAGGGTGGAATCCGAATCATGAAGCAATGGAGAAACGGGTGACTGTCGGTCTGTTGCGACTGCTAGTCATAATGCCGGTATATGAATTGAAATATGAAGCAAAGTAGCAAACACACATACTAGCTGTTCTGGGGACTGAATGCTACTCAAAGAATTAACGGTCATATAAGGGATAAAGAAAGCAGAGAATTTTCAGCAAATAGATGGCAACGAGAAATTTAATCAGAAATCAAAGAATTTTCACTAAATTGCAGCAGCAATTAACATTCTAGATTACATTATCAGGAATATTCATTTAATAACAGTACATAAACAATCTAGCTAGTTAGTCACTGTTGAACGCTAAAATTAAGGACACTTATACGAAGTGTCAATCCTAAGAGCACTTAATTTAGACTGACCGCGATGAACTAAATGCCATGAAATAAAAGTATTAAAATGCAAAGACATAAGACGGGTTCTTACAAACTAAAGTAGTAACCATTAATTGAAAGAAAATGTCAGGTTTGCTAATGAAGAGTCCAGGAAGAGATGAAATCAATTACCTCCATGCCTTCTATCTTCACCATGGAAAAGAAAAAAGCTACGCTAAAACATGAACTGCTCGCGCTACGGGGCGAGGCCACCCGATGTACACTAAAAAGAAAGAACTAAAAAGACTTTGATAAATGTTGTTGATGCTTGATTGTTTTTTTTATGCTGCTCCTTGCTCCGCTATTTATAGGATGAATCTTCTGGCGGTTACTTCAACCTCCCATGCTTTTCCAAACGTGGGGAAGAATACTTGCTAGCGGTTTACACTTCTTACTTCAACTGCTTCTCGTGCCTTAGCGCCATCTATTAAATTTGAATAGATGGACTTCGTATATCTGCTGTTAGCCCAGACTGAGTATTGCATCCAGGTGGGCTTTTCCTTGTTTTCAGCCCATCGAGACTACTGGACTAAAACCTTCCATCGCTAAGACAAAATTATTTTTGTCATCAACAAATGCCCCCCTTTTTTGTGTTGCTGGGAATTTGAAGCGACACGAAAAATGAATCTTATCTATCGTTGTCGATGGAGTTTGACTATCGTGAATCAAACTAATGGTTTCAAGCATTCATTATCGCTGAATGGAGTAATTATAATTAAAAACATACTCGTTTCGTGAATACGTTTTGAATAAAATTAACTTTTCATTTAAACAATCTCATTTAATCTGAAATGAGATGAGTAAATACAAGATCGACAAAATCCCACTAGATCTGAATGAGATTTTGATCTTCTAAGAAGAACTTTGCTTTTAAAAACGAAGTCTTGTCTCACCAACTCGAATTTCTGTGGGCCAAATTTCCGCCATTCCTTCGTTATGAATGAAAGAATGTGACCAGACATGTACATAGCTCTCATTGGCTGGGGCGATGTAGGTAGTCCTCGGTTCCCCTTTTCTTTTCACCAAACTAAGCTTTGGTCGCGGCTTGAACTTGTTCGAGTACTTCTTGAACTGGAACACCTCGTCGCGCTCCTTTCCGTCTGCACTTTCATCTTCGAACTCGTCATCACTGCACGCGCTCAGCCAGTAGGCGTTCTCGCCTTCCTTTGCATACTCGTCCCATGTTTGGCAAGTGCAGAAGTATATGATTCTCTTGCCTCCATTCTCAATTCGCCCTCGAACCAACCAGACCAATATGTGCGCTGGTAGTAAAACAGAGAATTCCGATAGACGAGATTCTCATCGGGCTTAAGGAAGTTTTGCGCCATGATCTTCTTCCATCTTTTACATGTGCCCATGACACTCATTCCATCTTCATACCCAAGTTTTGGGATGATGAATTTGGTCATCAAATCCTCACTTGAGAGGACTGCCAATCGGCTGTCATGGCTACCATCGAGAGACTCCATGCTCGGCAGTTCCCACTTCTTCAATTTGGGGAAGAATTTGTCCATGGTGGCCTGCCACTTTCTTGTTGCAGCAGCCTCTTCAACAAATTTCTTTTGATCATCCTCCATGATGTTGCACTGGAGGTGATGGTTGGGGCACTCTTCTCCATATGGTCCCAGATTCTCTTCTTTGTAAACATAGGGGAAGAATTCCAAAATCTCTTCTCCAGTCTCTACCTCTTCTCGAAAAGCGAGTCGATACTGGTAGATATTGACACGTCCCCAGAAATTAGTAACTGGTTTGTCGTAACCAGGAACATTTAAATCATTGGTCGCATAAACTGCCATTTTCGTTTGGAAGTTTACAGAAGAAGTGGAAGGGAGAAAAGAAACGCTTCAAATATTGCTGATATTCAAAGTGTCACTTATGATTTTGTTCATCCGAACCCTTCCTTTTATATTAAAATTCCTTGGCGGTTTCTTTGCCATGAATTAATGACGTGTGGTAGTGGAGCGGTTTTATCTCGAAAAACTGCTTTTAAGGTGGTTAAATGAATTTATCATTATCCCACTCATGATTTCCAATGAACCTAGATTAATTACGACCCTTGGCTCATCGAATCATTAAAGACTGAGAATGCATTTTACTAAATGATTTTTAAATCTAGAAAATGCAAACTTAAATTGAATAATTTGATTCAATAAAAGTTTTTTCGAATTACAAAGCAAAATAAAATAATCGTACAATAATAAGAGGACTAATTACGCCGACCCCTTATATTCCTTACTTATCAATAATTGCTCCCGCCATTCTAGAAAGACTGGCGCGCTGGGAAACGTGGGCATAAACTTCGATGATCGTGCATAGAAGCGATGGACCCCATTCCCGATACTCTCCCACTTCTCATCTTCCGCTGGAGCATACAACCACCACGCATGATTGTAGTTATCAGCCCTAGCCTTCCAGAGATCGCAGGCGCAGAAATAGACTATTGGGGATCCGCCCAACTCTATTTCCTTGGTGTACCACCCTTGCCAAAAGGTTCTGTGGTAGAAGCAGATTGAATTTCTATACGCCAGATCCTCATCTGGTTTCAGAAAATTCAAAGCCATAAGTTTCCCGAAAAACTTACAGACTGCCAGGAAGTTCATCCCATCTCTTGCGTCCAATTTGGGGATGATATGCTGGACCATGATGTTTTCATCGGTGAACACATCATGTTTGCTTGAAATGCAGCCCCGATCTGTAAACCTTAGTTCAGGCATCGGGTTCTCCAGTTTACCATAATAACGATAAACTGTTGCCTCCCACATTTCCATAAGCCTTGAGATTGCTTTGAATCTCCTTTTATCTTTTTCCAGCTTGTTACACCGGTGGGCGTGATTGAAACACTTGACTGGGTAACGGAAACCGGGCCTTGATTCCCCCATATGCACCTCATGAGTATAATCCAGGAGGCTTGATGGTTGGTTCTGCCATCTCGTTGGCCGATGGAACCAAAACTCTGAGTTCTTGACTGTCGGTTTGTCAAAGTGTGGCAACTTGGTGTCTGGGTTTACACGGTGGTGATCCGTGAACAAGGGAGCCAAAGCCACAGGTTCCATGACTTGTTGATGGATTCTGTAATTACTTTGATTTTTTCGGCAATCAAATTGTGAAACGATACTAAAACTTTTCAACTGAAAATTGGATTTCAGAATTAAGTTTAGAAATTGTAGTTGGCTGGATCTAGGTTGAGTTCCCAGAAACGCGTGTTAAATTCTCGGGAAAGCAGGGTAATTTAATGTGAATTACCTCCCTAACCGTACACAATAAATAACTCAACAAGATGAAATTAATTGGATAACTCATCTTATTTACATTAAATGAATAAGTTTGATTACAAACATTTCGTCTTTGTAAACCAAACGTCACATGCGATTAAATCCTTAAACCAATTGTTGTACATTGGTAATTCTCTGACCCAATGCGGATATCGCGCTCTATTGAACCTTTGGGCATTCTCCCATTCTTGACACAAGCATCTGAACTTGATCAATTTTCCACCTTTATCATGTTCTCCCCTATATATCGCAGTATAGCTCGGCGCTACATACGTACATAGTTTGTTTGCATAATAAAGGTTTAAGTCAGGCTTTAGGAAGTTAGGTGCAATCCAAATGCCCCAGGCTTTGCAAACCGCCGCCGCGACAATTAGATTATTCCTATTTAATCTTGGAAAAATGTGTTCCAACATTAAATCCTCATCGGACAATACTTTCATTGCCCCATGACTTGCCCTGCCGAATTCGACCATGCCTTTGGTAATCTGACCAAAACAGGCTTTCATTGTACTGGCCCATCGCTCTTCTAACTCGCGAGAGACTTCTTGTTTATCTGCCTCAGTTTCATCGTGCTGAAATTCATGATTAAAGCATGGTAAATCTGGTGCAGGCCAAGGGACCTTCTCCTTCAAGACATACCCTTTAATATTGACATTAAAGTAATGGATGTCCTGAATGTAATCTGGATCATCATGAAACAGTTCGTATGTTTGCAAGATGTCTTCATCTTCCTCTTCCAACTTGCCATGTCGCCTGGTCAAAGTTGTTTGATACTTAAATTCCGTTTTGCGTTGATCAAAAGGAATTGATTTGAGAGCAAGATGATGAAAGAAAAGAGGATTCCTATCTGGGAAGACCTCGATAATTTTGTAATGAATTTGAATAGAATTCTCAAGTCTGTGAGAATCACAGAATAGCGCTGAGGCTTTAAAGGCTTGAATTTGTCAAAAACCCTTAAATTCCGGATTCTGTTTAAATTCAAATTTCTAAATTTTAAGCAATTAGAAATTCGGTTTTAATCACTAAAAATTCATCAAGATAAAAGAGGACTTTATATTAAATTCATAATACAAAGCACTTTTACATTAGAGTAGAATTAAATTACGATGCATATGAAAATAAAAGTTCCTAAGGCGATGGCCTTTTATAGTCACTATTATTCTCACTATCGTCAGCATCGGAGTAATATGGCTTCTCAACGCGGTCTGGCTTAAAGCGACAGTTTGCCTCTGGGAGGTCCCAATCAATGAAGGTCTGACTGTTGTCGGAGTCAGTTGCTTCACAGCTTGGACTGCTATCGCTTGGAAGATTTTCTTCCGCAGCCTTCATCGCCATCTGTAAGGCCTGTTTCGTCGGCCAATCTTTTCTTGCCCAAGCCCGCTTGGCAATGGTGCCCCTGCCTCTCTTTACATTGAGAGTAGAGCGGGAGTGGCTTCCTGCCTTCTTCTTGCCTGAAGGAGCAGCCTTCTGTGGGCGGTTTGTCTTAGCAATGCTTTGAGAAATCGGAGCAAACGCCGACTCCGCCCCCTCTTCCATCTTATCGTTGATATGGGGTGGTATCGCTTCCTTATCCTTTCTCCTCCTAGCGCTCACATCTGTTCCCTTCGTGACAGAGTTGAACTTCCTAGAAGACATCTTGATAGTTCGGATGTAATTTGGGGAGAGAAAGTATTTTTGGCGAGAAGTTTTTTTTGTTGTGAAATATGCACAAGTCACTCCTCTATTTATAATTCCCAAGAGACTCGTCGTGTTCTAGTGATGGGTCTTTTCAGAGGAAAACCAAAAGTCATTTTGCCTCGACCACGCATTTTCTTAACGGGTGAAAATGGACTTTGGAAACTGTAACTAATGATGATTTTTCCCTTAAACAAGATTCCCTTTAATTAAAAAGGAAAAAACCGCTTAAGTTCCCTTATCAGAGGAGAGAGAAACAAATCATCAGTATTAAAATTATAGATAATTTGTCTATAATAATAACTCTTAACCGTTCCAATTATTCAACGAATTTTAACCAAATTCGGGAAATAACTGTTTTGTCAAAACGGCATCGTTTTGTCCCTTGAAATTAGGTTATAAAAAGGGGAACTGGGTTTCTCAATTGACGAACACCAAATTCTCAATTTTATTACATTCCTTCCTACATTCGAGTAAAAAGAAATTCCCCTCTTTCAATTAATCAAAATGAAACAAAAGCCAGAGATTCAACTCAGCCTTCGTTGGCCCAATTCTTACATCGGGGGTGCTCGGAAACTTGTTGACACAATCAACAAATACCAGAAGATTTATTACCCAAATTACTTCTGGCACTATGGTTCTCCTACCGATAAGTAACCACTTCCGAGCGGGCAAATTGGCCCATGTTTTATCTGGAAGCGCGGAGTAACAGAAGACACTGACTCCCCTGAAATCAGAGAGGCATTAAACGACATAATGCACACTCCTGAATCAAGACCTCTGGCGTACTGTGAAAAAGTACAGCCCTGCCGCCTTCCTAACGTGACCAAGCCAATCAAAGGATGGGTTGGTGTGTCACAAGCAGATGAATGGATGGAACGACTTTCCTCTTTTCATTCTCTTTGGGAAAAACAGAGGCTACTCCATTTCTTAAGGTTAGCATGCTATTCCCACATTCCATTCGATGGTCCGTTTTCGACTGCTTTCCTGTATTTATGGGACCCCACTGCGAATTGTATTGTCACAAAGGCGGGCTATATGACTGTCACTCTGGCTGACATTGCCTGTATCACGGGTCTTTCCCCTAACGGAATTAGTGGAAGAGAACTGTCAACCATAGAGTGTGTCCCAACGGCAGAAAAACTTTATGCCGGGGCAAGTTCCATTTATGATGGAATGTTGAAGGCAAAAGCCTCTGGCCTGTCTTTTTCGACCTTGATTAGCGCGTATGCATCCTCCGAGGATGAAGTAACGCCAGAGGAAGTCGTACTCTTCCTCACCTTTGCCCTGAGTCGCTTGTTTATGTCGCGCTCCGGCAATGTTTCAAAAGCTTTCATGGTTTTGGCTGCAAACTTGGCTGTCGCAAAGCCAGAACCTCTTGCGTTAGGCCCTATGTTACTAGGATCTCTGTATAGATGCCTCTATCGCGGTCGTGCCCTATATCTAGGGGATGAGGATCCACAGGTGTCCCAAGGATTACTCCCTCTATCAGGCCCATTGTGGCTCCTAACTTGTTGGGGAGTGATGTACTTCTGTCATCTGCTGAACTTTTCATCAGATGTGTACATTGAAGACTGCTTCTGCTATGGCGATTTCGTCTTCCGCGCTGTCGACGACAAAATTGGTGTTCATCCTCGACAGATCCTTGGGTATTTAATGGGGGTGACTTCTTACGGGTACCCACTCCCTGTTGCCTGGAACCTATTTCTTTTGGCCAAACAACAAGAATTAAAAGAGGATCACTGGATCTATCGTGCCCTTCCTCTTTGGATGCAAAGTCTTGATATCACCCCTCTCGGGATTTTTATATCTTCTGAAGCAAGGAGTGCTTCTTTCGATGGCGGTTTCTGGTCTAGTGTACTTCAAACAAAAGACCTATACGCCTTTGAACCTGGGTTCCTTGGGTTTGAATTATACAACCCACAACTTGTTGCTCGTCAGTTTGGGCTGGTTCAAGGGTTAGCCGTCCCTTATTATCAAACTCAGAACAGGCCATGGTGGGAAAGAAAAGTTTTCTCTGAGGACAGCATCCTCAAAAGCAAGACTGTGACCATGTCGTCCCTCGCCCGCCCAGAATCTTGGCGATGGCATGCCTATGAGACTGCACACTTCAAACTCTGGTGGCGCCACATGCCTTACATTCGAAACTCAATCCGTCTTCCTGCTCATATGCGGATCACCCTGACCCTTAACATGGAAGGTAAGTCTCTCGCCTTACTTTCGATAGTTCAATTTATTCTCTAACCATTTCGTGATTAGATGTTGACCTTATATCTTATTTTCAGAAACCCCAAACAAGCAAATAAGGTCACTGGTGACTTCAACACAAAAAGAAGAAAAAGTCCCTGATAATTCTGACCAGGAGACTGATCTTGCTTCAGGCTCGGCCAATGATCTATCATTGGTGGTCTTTGAGGAGCCTGAAATATCCGTTCCCCAATTCGCTGAGGAATCTGATTTTGCTGTCGCTGAAGAGCAAGCTCCGTCGCGGCAGAAGCCTTCAAAGAAGAAGAAAGAGGGTGTAGTGGTAAAACCAGACGTCGATGGGTCTGATGATGACCAACCTTTATCAGCCTTTTTGGACAAAAAGGTGAAGACATCGCCTCCAGCCACTCCTCTTTCAACTGGACAACCTGCTGCTTCTATAGCCTCAAAGCCCTCTCAGAGCAAAGGACATTTCAAGGCTGTCCACCCGAGGAGGTCTCTCAAGCAGAAACAAAAAGCGTCAGGTTCGGCTAAGGTTGCCTCCAAACCTGCTTCAGGGAAGGGTTCAAAGAAAAGGGAACGAGAGACTCCTGAGTCTGCATCTGACTCCCCTCAAAATCCTCCCAAGAAGACGGCCATTTTTAAACCATCTGAGGATAATCCAGTGGAGATGACAATCGAGACCACTGTTTCAGTACCATCTCCAATTGCAGCAGTGGAAGTGTCTCCTCATACTACAACTCCTCCTTCACCGTCGCCAAAGGAGACTTTAAGTGCTGTTAGTCAGCCAATCGCTGAGGATCAGCCAAGCAGCGCACCTGTCAGCCCTGATCGTGTCGTGAGTCAGGTATGACTTAACATCTTGGTATTCAATATTACTTTTAGATTCATCATTATTTGTCAACTCTATTATTCTTGCACATAATAGGTCCTTGGGGAAATAAATGAAGAAAATCCTCCTTCTCCGCCGAGAGAAGTAAAAGACAACATTGAAGACACAAGCAAACAAGTGTTTGAAACCGGTAAATTTCTTTATATTTAAAAAAGCAAATCATTGTTTCAAAATTATAAACTTCTGTAAATAACAAAAATTTACATTTGTATTGACAGAATCGCTGGAAACTCTATCCAGTCAAATAGGGAGCCTTCTTGAAGAGAGTGCATCACCCATTAATGAACAAGTTACAGTTCCAGATTGCCTTGCTGCGCTGAAGTCTGATCTTACATCTGAGTTAGACGCTCTCGCATTGGTTGATTATTTGAATCAACTGTAAGGGAAAGATGAAGTAGTCTGGCGCTCTCTGGTCTCTCTGTTGCAAACAGAGGTAATTGGGAAACAACAACGGTTGGTTGCCCTCCAACAACAGGCTGATCAAATGGGTACTGTCTTGCCCCAACTGAAATCAACTCAAGACCAAGTATTGCCTCTTGTAACTGATGTCGCAGCCAAGAAACAAACCGATGCAGAGATCAAGGCAAGGCTTCTCAACATCCAACAACCAATGGATCAATTAGAGGCTGAGAAACAGTCCCTAAACCAGCAGCTATCCACAAATCAGGCTGAACTTGGTCAACTTGAAGTGCAGACAGAGACTACTCGAAAGCATGTGAAAGAGTTGCTGACTCAAGCACAAAACCTTCAACAAATCAAGAAAGAGATCCAAGGTGTACGCAGGGCTATGCTTATCGCGCTAGGTTTGGTTGCTCAAACCTTTCACATGACGACAACAACTGCTCTACTATGAAGCTGTGGGCTCCTCTGGAATCTCAAAGAATTGTTCTTCATAGGATTCTAGAGTACTTTTGTTCAGTTCATGCCCCAACTCTAACTCTCTCTTTTGTTCTTGTAAACTATCATATAATTGAATATGTAGTTTTTTGAATTCTGGACCATGTTGCTCCCATATCGATGGATGAAACTTCTTAAGATATTTTGCATTTAAAGGCCTAGTTGAGACCTTCCCTTTTCTCGAAACTAGAATATATGAATTTCCAAGACATTCTTTATGGATCTTAAAAGGACCTGCCCACTTAGGTGTGAATTTACCCCAAACTGGATCCTTGTGACCAGAAGGTAAAATCATCTTCCAAACCAAGTCTCCCTTATGAAAAGACTTAGCACGAACCCTTTTGTTGTAGGCTTCCGCCACTATGAGTTTTTGCAACCTCATTCTTTGTGCGGCTTCAAACTTGGTTTCTTCGGTATCTAAATGTTCGATACTCATTGCCTCCACGTACTCTTTTCCGAAGAGCTCTGATTGTTTGGCAATTCTTGCTGATTGTACAACAACTTCTGCCGGAATCACCGGGTCGTGACCATAAACTAACTCAAAAGGCGAGATGCCAGTTGCATCTCTCTTTGACGCCCGATATGCCCACAGAGCGTATCGCAGCTTCTCATGCCACTTCCTAGGATTCAACTCAATCATTTTCCGGAGGCCGGCAATAATAATTTTATTCGTAGACTCGGCTTGACCATTTGACTGTGCGTAATATGGAGTAGAGTGTATGACTTTAACTCCAAATTTGGCCAAGAATTCCACATATGGGTCACTGCTGAAAATACTCGCATTATCAACAGTAATAGATTCAGGAATTCCAAATCTTACGAAGATTTTTTCTTCCAAGAATTCTAAGACCGCTTTTGTATCGAGCTTCTTAAAAGGCTCGGCCTCAACCCATTTGGTAAAATAATCTGTAATTACCAACAAGAATTTGTGATTCTTGGATGAGTTAGGTTTAATTTCCCCGATTGCGTCCATTGCCCAACCACGGAAAGGCCAAGGCTTTAAGACACATTTCATCGGTGCTGCAGGCGCTGAGACAATGGGCCCAAATTTTTGGCATTTCTCACACCCTTTTGCATATTTAATGCAATCTTTTCTTATTGAAGGCCAATAGAAACCCGCTTTATGTAATGCCCATCGCATTTTTAAGCCATTTTGATGAGCGCCACATAAACCATCATGGATTTCGGCCATCGCGGTTAATGCTTCTCCCGCGTCTACACATTTCAGGATTTGGCCATCAACATCTTTCCTAAAGAGTTCGTTTCCTACAAGGAAAAAGTTATTAGCCGCCATTCTGACCCTGAAAGGTACTTCCCTATTATACGGATCCTTGAGATATTCGACTATCTCATCTCTCCAATCTACATCAGAACTAAGAATGTCAATGCTATTGATAGCGTTGATGGGATCATTCTCACTCCATTCATCGAAGTTTTTCAATGGATGTAGAGTTCTTCTCAAGAGAGTTACTGAATCATCCGGAGTCACGGCCATCTCTTTTGATGATGCAAATCCGGCTAACTCATCCGCAATGTGATTAATATCGCGGGGAATATGGTGGAACTCAACTTTCTTGAAAGTGCTCACCAAATTCCTTACCTTTTGAGTGCCATATAATGCTACTAAAGCATTACACTTATACTCTCCCGTTACTTGGTTTATGACCAATTGGGAATCACCAAATACGCGGACTTTCTCAATTCCCATATCTTGGAGAATTTCGAGTCCGATAATCAAAGCCTCGTATTCTGCTCGATTATTAGTACATTCACCTTCCAAAGTTATGGCCAACTTTGTAGTGTGTTTCTCAGGATCGATGATTACGACCCCTGCCCCAGCAGTCGTCCTGGTAGATGACCCATCGAAAAACAAAGTCCAAGAATCCTTAGGATCCTCACAAACTTGCTCATCACTTGGGTGCAACGCCAAGAAATCCGCTAGTCCTTGACCTTTAATTGCCTTCGAGGCAAGTAAACATGGTCAAATTGAAGTAAGTGGAGATGCCACTTACATAACCTTCCTTTCAGGAAAGGTTGGGAAAGGAGATACCGAAGCACATCTGTAGGTGACACCACTTCAATCTTAAAAGCTATGAAATAATGCACCAATTTAACAGACGCGTCGCAAAGACATAAACACCATTTTTCCGCCAGTGTATATCGCTTCTCTGTATCTTGTAAAATCCGACTCAAGTAAAAAACTGCTTGCTCATGTCCCAATTCGTTTTCCTGGGTCAAGAGACTTGCAATGGAATCTTGAGTGACAGAGAGGTAGATTCGTAAGGGCCTACCATTTTACTTTGGTGGTAAGATAACAGGAGGAGACGCAAGTTGCTTTTTAATTTGGTCGAAAGCATCTTGATGTTCCTTTTCCCAAACAAATGAATCTTCCTTTTTCAATTTCAGAAGAGGTGAGAAGATTTTTGTTTTCCCGGCTAAATTGGCCATGAACCTCCTTACATAATTAATTTGCCCCAAGAATCTTTGTAATTCTTTCTTATTTGAGGGCGGCGCTGCAGCTAAAACAGCTTTAGCCTTATTTTGGTCAATCTCAATTCCTTTTTTATGAATGAGAAAACCAAGGAAATTTCCAGCTTTTACTCCAAATGCACATTTAAGTGGATTCATTTTCAAACCGAATTCCCTCATCTTCTGAAGTGATTGTCTCACATGGTTTCGATGTGATTCCAAATCATGTGATTTAATCAGCACGTCATCGATGTAAATCTCCATAGACTTCCCGATCATGTCTTTAAAGATCGCGTCCATGGTTCTTTGATAGGTTGCCCCTGCATTCTTTAATCCAAAAGGCATGGCAACCCATTCATAAATTCCCATTGATCCAGGGCATCGGAAGGCCGTTTTGTGGCAATCTTCCTCGGCTATCCTGAATTGATGATAGCCAGCATACCCGTCCAACGATGAGATATATTCGTATCTCGATGCGGCATCTATTAACATGTCCGCGACAGGCATTGGATATTGGTCTTTAGGAGTTGCTTTATTCAAGTCTCTGAAGTCTATACAGACCCTGACTTTTCCATTCTTTTTAATGACGGGGACTATATTCGCAATCCAACGTGCATATTTAATTGGTCTTATAAAACCAGCCTTCAATAACTGCTCCACTTCCTCCTGGATTTTTGGCAGTAATTCAGGCGCCAACCGTCGAGGTTGTTGTGCAACTGGTTGAAAACCTGGCATAATTGGTAACCGATGTTCAACCACTTCTCTGCTTAAACCTGGCATTTCACTGTGGGACCAGGCAAAGCAATCTTTATACTCATGAAGAATTGCAATGAATTTGGCTTGCTCTTCTTCAGGGAGTAATTTACTAATATAAGTAATCCTTGGATTCTCTTTTGATCCGAGGTTTACTTCAAGTAATTCATCAGTTACGTTTTGTCTGATGTCATCACTCTTTGCCCATACTTTTTCCTCCTCTTCCTCCATTTCAAAGAAAGAATCATGGTCATCCGGTGTTTCTTCGACCGTCATAACATTAAAAGTAAGGCCAAACTTTTCCTGGTAATGAGACCAGAAAATCTTATCTATTGTTTCATCGTCAGCCAAATAAGGGTCTTCTTTACAATCATTAATATTAAAATCCATTAATAAATACAATGATTATTTCAGAACAAACAGAGCTAAAAACTAGACTCTGCATCCTTATCGCCACTGTCCGAGCCATTCAAATTGTATCGATGACTGAAACCGTGACCAAGGCTATTTACAATAGTAGATACTTCCCTAAATTCTGAGGGAGGGGACTCATCCGTGAGTTCCCGTATCTTAATCTGATTCAACTTCAACCGACTCGTCTCAGCTTCAGTTAAATATACCTGAGCAGGATGGCTCGCTTCATCCTCGCTCTCAACTACGTCCGTGTAGTCTTCATTCTCTATCGCCGATATTTCTTGTTCTATCTCATCAGCAAGATAAGGATATCGGTCCGTCCTGAACTTGTAATCTCTTCTGGCTCTTAGAGCAGACCTGGGAATTTCAAATTCAATTGTTAGAATTGTAAATTCTTTGTCGGCCTCGATTATTTCAAATTTCTTGTCGTTCCACAGGACTAATAATTGATGTAAAGACGATGCAATTGGATAATTACGATGCAACCAATCTCGTCCTAAAATGGCGTTATAACCAGAATCACCATCAATTACAAAGAAAGCCATATAATTGACACAATCTCCGACTTGTGTCCTAACTTTAACAATGCCCTCAACTGCGTAGGGCTCACCGCTAAAACTAATAACGGTTGCATTAGTTTTCTTAATATCTTTCCTTGTCTTTCCTATCTTTAATAAAATTGACAAGGGAAGAATATTAACTGTTGCCCCAGTATCCACTAACACTTGGCTAATGAATTGGTCCTGGAACTTTGCGGTTATGTATAATGCCTTTTTATGATTCGTATCAAGATCAGGCCGTCTAAACAAAGCGTTTAGAATCTTTTGTGCGGTTGGGTCATCCAGACTATCGGCAGCTGGAGAAAAACCCTTACGCTTTTTAGGAAATGCTCGACCGTTTGTGGTTAGAGCAGGTTCCGTATTTGTCTTTTGGGTATCGTCACCCATCGCGACTTTAGTATCGCTTTTGTTCCTTTTACTAAGCGCAAAGACTGAAAAGTCTTCAGGCCAGGTTGCAGTATCTTTACGCGTACCTGCTTTTTCGGCTTGCTCTACCTCATCGGCCCAGGACTCCGTTCCTGACTTCTCGAATTCGGTAGTAAGCACCCTCTTAAAGGTTGATGGTAATGTGACTACATTACACTCCGGCGAGATTTCCCCAGGTTCAGGCTCGTACTCGAAATCTGAGAACTCCTCATCGCAGAGTAAATCATCGTCATCATTGATCTTGAGATCAAAATCATCACCGTCTGAGTCTTGATCACCCTCCTTATCTCTGAATTGATTCTTATCTGGTATCGAACCAACTGGATCTTCATGCAACATGACCTGTTGCAACTCTTCCATCTTCCGTTCAACACCCGCGCTATCTATTTTTAGTAGCGCTTCTGTTTCGGCGGGAGATACCAAATCCAAATCTTGGACTGGTCTATCTGTCTCCATCACCACGGGTCCTTCTTGAGGTTCCTTCTTTTGAGAAACTTCTTTCTTACCCTTTCCAAGGGAAACTTTGTTAACGGACAAAGCTTCCTCCTCTTTGCGCAACGGAGCAATTTGTGCTTCTTGCTGCTGCGCCATCAAAACGTCCTTCCGAATTTTCAAGGCTTTTTCTTGCCTGCCTCTTCGGTAGTCATGTGAACCACTTGTCAGATCAGACTTTGCTGATCCACTTGATTCACTTCCTTTGGGGGTAGAAAAAGGAATAGGTGACCGATGTGATCCCCTTCCTCCTTTAAATACTCCTCTTCCACCCCTGCCTCCTCTACCCTCCATTCGTGGAGTGCCAGGCCTGGGTGTTCCGAAGTACTCAAAACTTTCGTTGTTCATTCGTACTCGCTTGTTTGGTACCTTTTTGTATGCAGGTATCCATTTTGGATCATTTTCGATGACCCGAGTCCTAATCAATTCAAGGTGGAGTTGATCAGCACAGTTCGGACATAAATGGTGTTGCAATGTTTTCAACCCCTTTATGGCCTCTTCATGAAGAGGGTTATGTTCTAACGCCTCTTTATAAGTTTTCACTTCCGATGATTTGGTTGCATCGGACTGCTCTTGCTTCAGCGGAGAAGGCTTTGATTTTCCATCGCCTTTCTGCTTTTCCTCCTTGAGTGGAGCACGAATCTTATTGAGATCCGCCTCTAACTCATTCAATCTCAGTGCCTTCGATTCTTTCTTGGTGATAGTAATGAATTTCTTTTCACACTTTCTCTTCACCAACCCCCTGAAAGAGACACAATCAGCAGTGGAATGAGCAGCCGTTATATGCCACCTGCACATTCCCTCCATTCCTTTTTCATCGACTTTTGGCAGAAATATGACACCATCATCGATCAACCGATGCAATACTGTGATTGCCCGTTCTTTACGTTCATCATTCTCCTGGAAAGCCTGCAAATCATTTAAAGCAACCTGATCAACAGAAATCATATTGCAAACAACAAACTTTCCTTTTCTTTCAGTCTCATCGGCAAGCAACAATTTGCCTTCATCGATAAGATCCTGAAAACAGTTTTTAGCGTGATCACATTCCCTAGTCCAGTGAGTAAAAGTATCATGCCAAACACAATATCTCCTATTCCCTATTTCCTCTAAGGATTTGACCACATGCCCCTCTCTGGGCTTAACAATACCCTCCTTAAGACAATATCGGACCATATCGTCAAGGCGGGCTATCTCAAAGGTGTACTTTCTTCTTTCCTTACTCTTGAAACTTCTTTTACTGAAAGTCTCTTTTCTTTTGAGAGCAGGACAGACGAGGGGTGTGTCGAACTTAACCACCTCTAAAGCATTGACCTCTACTTGCATATTATTATATGTTTCTTCGTCAATCTCCTCATCAAATTGTTCGCCAATCTGATCAGGCTCGACTTGTGCAACATGAGCATGATAAGCAGTTTTCTGTTTGCTACCATATTCCTTATGATTAACCTCTTCTTTTAGCATTTTCTCATATTTGATTGCACATCGGGTCAGTTCTGGGAAATCAACAAAGGTATCGCCACCGAATTTCTTTCTGAATTCGAGTAATAATCCTTCTTGTGCCATTTGCACAAATTCATGTTCCGGGACTGACACTGGGCATCGCCCTTTTAGACTCTTAAAACGATTAAGATAGTCATTCACTGATTCTCTAGGCCTTTGCGTTATCCTAGCTAATTCACTCAGAGTAATTCCTGGATCCATTCTCAAGAAATGTTCCACGAATTTGTCCCTAAGGTTTTCCCAACTGAAGATTGAGTTAGGTGGTAAATTTATATACCAATTAAATGCATTTCCAGTTAACGAACTGGAAAACAACCTCAGTTTCAAGTTCTCATTATCGGCGGCCTCCCGACACTGGGTCGTGAAGCGAACCAAATGTTCTGCAGCCGACATCTGATCATTACCCGAAAACAGGGTAAAGTCAGGAATCTTAAACCCTCTCGGAAACGGGTTATTTCTATCAATATAGGCTGGATAAGGGGAATGATCGAAACTCTTATTCTTATTCCTACCGACAGGAATACCCATTCTTTCCACTATCGCCTCAATCATACCCTCAAGCGCATTTTCCGCTTGTCGACCAACTCCAAAGTTGGGCGCAGCATGGTATTGATTTTGGTAATCTCCACCATAATTAGGTATGTTAGGTTCAGCCCTATAATGACCTGCGACATTATGCATTACAGGTGGCTGTTGACTTTGGAAATTATTATGCCCCGATCCTATACTATTATGAGTATAAGTCTCTGGGTTCTGATAAGGCATTCCAAATCCTCCCATAGAAACTCCTTGACCTCTCCCCGAGGCAGGATATCCATATTGCCCCGATGTTCCAAATGTGCTGTGAACCGGGATATGGTTAGGGTTAGCGTAATGTATCCCACTCGTAGGGACCGACGCCGTAAAACTTGTTTGGGTATTGTAACCCCCTAAACCAAAACTGTGTTGGTTATTTCCTGAATGTACTCCAACTGCCGGTATACCACCAGTTGTTGTATCATTGCCTATATGCGCAGGATCAACCCTATTCGATTGAGTGCCTGGGCCTGCTGACCAACCTGACCCAGCCTCCGCTCCCTGGCTCTCAGATCTCCTAGGCTCTCCCCTGTCTTCATTAAGTCCAAAACCTGGAGGAGGGTTTTGGCGTAATGAAGAAGTTTGCGGGTCACTATTAGGACCCCGAACCCCCTGTCCGGTTAGGACTGTCGCACTTGGTGGGTACCCTATCGGTCGGGCATCTACACCATGACTTCTTTCAACGCCACTTGGTTCATCAGTCGTTATGGCTCTACTTCTAGTTTGGGCAATAGTTTGTCCCAAATCGAGGATCCTCTCAAGTTTTTCGTTTAATTGAGAGTGCCTCTGCAGCAATGGTTCAAGGCGACATACAACCTCTGTTGCAACACTTCTTGTGAGTGCATCAAAGGTTGCATTGAAAGTTTCATTAATGTCAAGGATAATTCTATCAATTTGCCGTGATATTCCATCCCGAGCATCCTCATGTAAGCTCTGAGCAATCTGAGCAAAGGCCCGTGATGACTCTTGTGTCAACCGCTGAATCTGGGATTCAAGTTGCTTTCGTTCAACTTCTTGTCCGTTTACCAACAAATCCTTAACAATTTTCACATATGTTTTGTGAAAAATAGTTAACTGGGTCTTAGACACTTTGCTAAGATCCAAATCTGCTAGTAAACTTTCTTCTGCCTGACTACGGTGAGCCGGCATAGTTTGGCCTTGTCCTTCAGAACTCGATGATGAGTTATCTGAACTTACATTGATAATGGGTGTGTCGGTACCCATATTTTGGTTAGACGGTTCGGTCCGTCCACCCTGAGGAAGGGGAGTTTCTTGCGAATTGTCTCGCTGAGAAGCAGACCTTGTCGTAGGCATTTCTTGCTTCTTAAAATTACAAGTCAGATTGATGTCTGTACTTGATTTGATCAAAAGGTTTGTTTGGTTACGAAAGGTAAACAATTACAATTCCGTCTAAGAATTATATCTTACCTCCCACTGTGGTCGCCAATTTGTTGAACGCTAAAATTAAGGACACTTATACGAAGTGTCAATCCTAAGAGCACTTAATTTAGACTGACCGCGATGAACTAAATGCCATGAAATAAAAGTACTAAAATGCAAAGACAAAAGACGGGTTCTTACAAACTAAAGTAGTAACCATTAATTGAAAAAAAATGTCAGGTTTGCTAATGAAGAGTCCAGGAAGAGATGGAATCAATTACCTCCATGCCTTCTATCTTCACCATGGAAAAGAAAAAAGCTACGCTAAAACATGAACTGCTCGCGCTACGGGGCGAGGTCACCCGATGTACACTAAAAATAAAGAACTAAAAAGACTTTGATAAATGTTGTTGATGCTTGATTGTTTTTTTTATGCTGCTCCTTGCTCCGCTATTTATAGGATGAATCTTCTGGCGGTTACTTCAACCTCCCATGCTTTTCCAAACGTGGGGAAGAATACTTGCTAGCGGTTTACACTTCTTACTTCAACTGCTTCTCGTGCCTTAGCGCCATCTATTAAATTTGAATAGATGGACTTCGTATATCTGCTGTTAGCCCAGACTGAGTATTGCATCCAGGTGGGCTTTTCCTTGTTTTCAGCCCATCGAGACTACTGGACTAAAACCTTTCATCGCTAAGACAAAATTATTTTTGTCATCAACAGTCACTAGTACAAAAGTTGACTAATTAATTACACAGTACCACCAAATTGAAATCTAATTTGGCGCCAAACTCATCAATATCTTTTACAGTAATAATTCTTCCAGATCAGTTCCCGTCAACCCTAAATCTTGGAGGGTAAAACAGTCATCAAAATTCTCAACGGTCAACAACTGATCATGGTTACCATCATCAAAATTTGCCGCGTCGTCGTCGTCGTCGCCGGAATTCATCATGAAATCATCAACGCTTACGCATCTACTTTCCTCCTCCATGTGATAATCAGTAGTGTTTGCCCCCAAAACTCCAAGTTGATACTCCTGATAATTATGATGACCAGAAGAAACCACGTCAGCACCAAAGTTCAACTCCAACCCATCAAAGAAATCATCACTCATATCTGATTCTTCTGTGTTGTTGTTGTTGTTGTTGTTGTTGTTGTTGTTGTTGTTGTTGTTGTTGTTGTTGTTGTTGTTAGTTTGAGGATTCTGATCAATAATAATACCCACATCATCATCAAAATCCAAACATTCAGATTGGCAGTAATTACTTTCCTCAGTAACACAGTAATTACCGTTGTTGTTTTCACTGTGATTATAATTGCAACCAACAGTAGAAGAAGAATTGTGTTTGATGAAATTAATCCTGTCAGAGACATGTTGAATCTTACCATCCAAATCACCGACAAGCCTGTTCAACTCATCAATACCCAACTCGCTAATCATCGATGACGAACAATTAGAATTACCCGCCCTGAAGAATTCAAAACCAGTAGCCTTGTGGTTGTTGTTGTTGTTGTTTTTAGCGAGGGTAAGATACTTGTCGAGGATTTGATGAATGGGTTTGGAAGACCAAACATGAGGACGACGAGAAGTACCAGCATCAGGATCAGGGTAGACGATGAGAGCAACATCAACATCACAAAGTACCGAAAGTTCCTTTGACTTCTTGAAAACCGTGTCTTTTCTCGCACCATAGATATTGTTCTTCTTTGTTAGAACTGCTGCTGTTTTGGTCAAAAACTACTCGTCTAATGTATCGGATTAATTTGTGGATTTATCTATTTGATTTCGTTATCGCCCTATAATCTATCGTGTACTCTATGAACGTAACTTAGGTAAGAATTGCTGTAAATAGAAGACAAAACATAAACAATCGACATAAAGAATTTTTGTACGTGGAAAACCCTCAATGTGAAGGAAAAACCACGGGGGGAAGTCTGTGTCCCGCCAAGGATTGCACTATGGGTGAATGATGATTACAATGGGAAGTATTTTGTAACGTAATGTAACTGGAGTATTCTGGGCTTGTAACTTGTATTTTTTGATGATGTTCCTCGTCTGGACCCTTCTTTATTTATATTCGTTGCTCCTTGAACTCCTAACGGCTTGGTTCCTTCTTTTTCTCCATGAATGTGGACGTTGCTACATTTGCGGTTGACTGGGCTTGCCCCTATCTTCCACTCTCCCTTCCTCCAACGTCTCTTGTAGCTGTTGGGACTCCTATCCAACGTAATTAGAACATTCTTCAGCAGTCTCTACATATTTCGCCTAGAATCTCGCAACCACTTGGCCCAGCAGTTTACTGTTTTGACCTAGTCTTGAAAATCATCTGTGAGACTAGTATCTGATACGCATCGAGTATCAGATAGCTTCATGTCGATTTCCCGAATGCCAACTGTCAGATTGTCGGTAAGAATCCTACATCAAGTAGAATTTTAGTGACCAAACAATTATCCCCTGATTTTTAAAGATAAAATCCTATCTTTAGAAATCAAGTCCCAAGACAGGTCATGTTAACTCATGTGTCCGTTAGCTCTTGGAACTCTACACCCGCAATGATTTCCCCCCTTAACGTCTATAATTCAAACTCCTCAACCACCCACTATAAATATCGCCCTTGCTTCTCTCTCCAAACCCTAACTCAAACTCTTTCCCCAATTCAATTGTCCCCAGAATTCCCAAAATCAACCCATTGCTCACGATTCACCCAGCTAGCGTTGTGCAATCCCAAGTTGTTCTAATCAGCCAATCCGTTACTCTCATCACCCAGGTATTCCTCTTTCTTTCTTGATTTTCAATTGTGATGGGGAAGAAAACAGTCGCGTCAAAAACTGTCGCTTCCAAATCTGGGGCTGATTCTGCTAAAATCGATGGAGTATAGTTTAGGCAGACTAAGAATAGGGGTTTAGCTAATTATGAGTGTCGCCTTGACCCTGAGTTCGAGACTTTGATGAAAAATCAAGGTCTCATCCCTGATGGTGTTAAATTGTTGATTCCTTCCTCCGATTCCCCGGTCCGTGCTGACTGGGTCAATGAGGAATACCTTTGCATGTATGAATATCCTTTTAGATTGAAACTTGGGCTTCCCTATACTTCATCCTTGATGAGTATAATCAAGGCATTGGACACCCCCGTACACCAATTTCTCCCTGGATTCTGGAGAGTTGTAGCATTAATGGAGTGTCTGCGACTTAAATATAAGTTTGAGTGGGATTGGGAAGTGTTCAGTACTGCATACGGCGTCAAGAAATATGCAAAGGGTCGGCTGGGCGTCAGAACTAGAGGCACTGATTTAGTTCAGATGCCAGTCACATCCGAGGATAGGCAGTGGGCTCACTATTTCTTCTTTGTCAAGAAGAGCTCGTTGGGGGCTATGGGCTCTGAGCTTCGATCAGAGTGGAACCCCAAAGGTACATGTTTTTTCTGATGTCATCAATTTGTACCTCTGTTTTCTAAATCGTGTTCTTACTTCCCGATTTATGCAGCTGGTGAGGAGACACATCCGAGATAGGTTGTCACACCGAGGCTATCAGAGAGATCTTCAAGCTTGATATTTTGGAGAGAACATTCCCAGGTCCCATCGGACACTTTGCTCTGACTTCTGTCAAGAAGAAGAGAAGCATCACCGAGATACCTGAGACTAGTGATTCCGACGACCCTGACATTGAGATTACCGGGGAGCTTCAAACTAACCCTGATACTAGCCTTCCCAATTCCCCAAAGATGTCAACCAGTAAGTAACATTATTCTTGTCTTGAATTGCACCTGACCTCCCTGTTGCTGTGTGCTGACATATCACATCTGCTCATGACTTCTTGTAGGTACCTCTGTTAGTCAAAGAACTCGCTCCAATGCACTGGGCGCAATTGATCCGATGCAGGCCTACCAGGATCTGATGAAGGAAAAGAAGCCTAAAATCGAAGTCATTGCTGCAACAAAAACCCCTGCTGAAGTGAAGCATGTGCCTAAGCCTCCCCACCAAGCCGAGAAGAAGAGGAAGGTTGATGCATCTCCCACTTCCTTTGAGATGTCTAAGGTTGAAGATCTGAGCAAAGTTGGAGATCAGATTGCCCGGGCGTCAGGGATCACACTCCCACCTGATCTCATCAAGGAGAATGCTCTAGAGTTGTCCAAACAGAGTATCGGAGCCTGCTATCATGTAAGTGTACTAATTCAATCGGATTGTCGTGTACCTACTTTTGTGTGTACAACTCATCTTTCATCTGTCAACTTGTAGGCACTCCTCTCCTCCACTGCTGTCTTCCAAAAGCTGTCGGATATGATGAGTGACATGGCTCGCCTCAAAGAACAGCTCAAAGAGGCTCATGCTGACCGTGACAAGGCCAAGTTGGAGTTTGGCACAGCCATCAAAGAGAAAAAGCAGTCGGATGTCAAGATTAGGGGGCTGGAGATGGATCTCCAATCTTTTCGTCAGAAGGTCAAAGAGCTGGAAGCAGCAACTCAGTCCCAGGCAGCCATCATCGATGATCATGACCGATTGCAGAAGCTGAACGCCGTTGTGTACACAGTGAGGGCCAAACTCCAGATGCTATCAGAGTATGAAGCTGGTGATACCTCAGGCAACAACTGGAATCGGATTCTGCTTGAGAAGATACTCCAGGATGTTGAAGGAGATGCCGAATCTGGTGACAAGGAGGTCAATTCCTCTATTGCTGGTGAAGACGCCAAGGAGACTGATCAGACTGTAGAGGCTGAGGAGCTCGTCCCGGACAACATTAATCAGACAGATGAGACCTCCAAGACTGAAGGTGGATCCGGTACTGCTGATGAGATTGGAGCTCCGCACCTTGTTGTTGGCAGCCAAACTAACAAGGATGCAATCCCTGAAAATGTTGATCAGGCTTAATTTTCCTCAGACGAATGTTAATTTGTTCAATTTCAAACAATCGGATTAGTTTGTTTTGTTTATTTTGTTTAGGATTTCAAAACATTGTCAACTGGCTTTAGTATCTGGGTGTTTTCCCCAGAGTAATAATATGTTTGTTTAATTTGTCATTGTGATGTGTTGTGTCTGACGTCATGTAGTGTGTGATAGCTAGCTTATGTTGTCGTACCTGGAATATGAGTGGATTGTGTTTGTACATGTCCACTTGTTGAGATGTCGTATTTGTGGTGTGTTGTAGTCATCAGGTACTGTGATGCGCATCATGTATGTGTGTTGAAGTCGACTTGCATATGTGTGTTGGATTGTCCGAATCATATTCCTGCAAAATGAAACATTGTTGCTAGGGTTGGCCGTTGGCATTGAGCCAACGGCCCTCCGACGCTCAAGTCAGATTATTGCTCAAGTCAGTGCATAAGGGAATAGATCAAATAATGATGCGAAAGTAAACTAAGTGATGGTATACCATATGGCAGTATACCCTTTTTTTTTTTTTTTTAAAGGGAAATTAACAATAATACCGTCTGAGATTGGAAACATTCCACGGTCTTTCAATCATATCACCATCGAGTGTAGATAGTCTGTAGGCTCCTTGTCTGACAAGTGAATCTATCAGATAGGGGCCTTCCCAACGGGGTTGGAGTTTGTTATCTGGCTCATCCTTTTTCGTGTGATAAACTTTCCTAAGCACCAAATCACCTTCCTGGAAGACCCTGATCTTGACATTCTTGTTGAAACTTCTCGCTACGGCTTGTTGATGTGCCGCCATCCGAAGTTTAGCATCCAATCTAAGCTCATCGATTGTATCCAAGCTGTCTATCATGTGACCTCGATTCTCATCCTCAGTCATAATCCCATATCGAAATGTAGGGACGATGACCTCAGCTGGGAGTACCGCTTCTGCTCCGAACACTAAGGAATAGGGTGTGTGACCCGTCGCATTCCTTGGTGTAGTCCGATATGCCCAGAGTACGTATGGTAGCTGTTCTGCCCAATGTGTCCCCTTTTCAGTCAGATTCTTTTTCAAGTTCTCCAAAATGATCTTGTTGCTTGATTCTGCTTGTCCATTTGTTTGGGGACGTCTAGGCGCTGCCTTCAGGAGGTCAATGTTCCATTGTGCGCAAAACTTAGAGGTCTTACCTCCGATGAACTGTGTTCCATTATCACAAACAATAGATGAAGGTATTCCAAATCTACATATTATATTTCTTTTGATAAAGGATATCACCTGAGCTTCTTTGACACATGTATATGCCTCTGCTTCTACCCATTTCGAAAAATAGTCCGTCATGGCAAGTATATACAGTTTGCCACCCGGTGCCTTTGGCAATGGACCAACAATATCCATCCCCCACTTCATGAAAGGCTAAGGGGATGATATCGGATGGAGGGGCTCGGCTGGTTGATGAATCATCGGGGCATGTCGTTGACAAGTATCGCACTTTTTAGCATATTCAATCGAATCTATCCTCATCGTCGGCCAGTAATACCCTGTCAATAGCAGTTTACTATACAAACTTTTACCTGCTTTGTGATTTCCGCAATCACCTCCGTGCGTATGTTTGAGGACGGCCTGCACTTGATTGGGCTCAAGGCATCGGAGCAGAGACCCTGATAATGACTTCCTAAATAACACCCCCTCCCTCAATGTATATTTGCAAGCCCTTATCCTAAATGATCTTGATTCAGTTCTATCGAGCCCTTCCGGAATTACTCCGGTATTTAACCACTCGATATAAGGTTTTGTCCAACCATCGTCGGGTGGTTCTATGTCAAGGATTCTGGGTAATGAGTCCGACTGGTCAGAGCATGGTTCCAAACTTGATTTCATGATGTGGATAATGGGGATCTGATTTAGGTTTGTGGGTTTGAAACTGGATCCGAGTGCGGCTAAGGCATCCGCTTGGACATTTTGGTCTCGGGGGACTTGTTGTATTTTGAAGTTATGGAACTGGGCTATCAATTCTCTTGCTTTATCAAGGTAAGCCAGCATTTTAGAGTCTTTAGCCGCATATGATCCATTAATCTGATTAACAATTAAGAGAGAGTCACTGTTTACCTCGATTGATCTGATCTTTAGATCAAGTGCTAATGTCAGACCGATAAGTAGTGCCTCGTATTCCGCTTCATTGTTCGTCGTTCTGAACTCACAGCTGACAGCTCTTGGTGTTATGTCCCCTCGTGGCGATTTCAGCACGATACCCAGTCCTGTGCCCCTTACATTAGCCGCTCCGTCGGTAAATAAAATCCATGTCCCCGGATCATCGCCTTTCTCTAACTGCTGGACCTCGATTTCAGCTTGAGGCTGGATATTCGGGCTGAAATCAGCCACGAAATCAGCTAGTGGCTGAGACTTGTGTGCTGTCCTTGGTTCATATGAGATGTCGTATGTACTTAGCTGCACGGACCACTTTGCCATTCTACCTGATAGTTCTGGTTTTAGCATCACAGATCTTATCGGATAGTTAGTTCTAAAAATAATCTTATGAGCTTGGAAGTAAGGTCGGAGTTTGGTTGACGACATTACTAATGCAAGAACCAACTTTTCTAAATAAGGATACCTGGATTCCGCATCTAAGAGAGACTTGCTTACATAATAGATGGGGCATTGCTGCCCATCCTCTTCCTTGACTAGGACTGCACTTACTGCGGTCTCTGTGACTGATAGATAAAGGTATAAGATGTCACCTGGATTCGGTTTCGCGAGGAGCGGAGCTGATGACAAGTATTCTTTTAAGGCTTGAAATGCTGCATCATGTTGCTCAGTCCATGTGAATTGCTTGTTCTTTCTCAAGGTATCGTAGAACAACTTGCATTTGTCGGATGACCTGGATATGAATCTGTTGAGCGCGGCGACTCTTCCCGTCAGCTTCTGGACGTCCTTGATGCATGTTGGTGGTTGGAGGTCGATTATCGCTTTGATCTGTTCCGGACTTGCCTCGATTCCCCGCTTGGTGACCATGTAGCCTAAGAATTTGCCAGCCGACATCCCAAAGTTACACTTAGCCGGATTTAACTTCATGTTAAACTTTTCTAGGATGTCGAAGGCTATCTTAAGGTGTGCCACATGATCCGATGCTTTCTTTGATTTGACCACCATGTCATCAATGTACACCTCCATGTTGTCCCCGATTTGATCTTTGAACATCATATTGACAAGCCTCTGATATGTTGCACCTGCATTTTTTAGTCCAAATGGCATAGATGTATAGCAGTATATACCTCGATTGGTCATGAAAGCAGTTTTCTCCTGGTCTTTCGGGTCCATTTTGATCTGATGGAATCCGCTAGAGGCGTCCATGAACGTCAACATCTCATGTCCGGCTGTCGCATCCACCATGGCATCGATGTGTGGCAACGGGAATGGGTCTTTGGGGCACGCCTTGTTCAGGTCGGTGTAATCAACACACATCCTCCACTTTCCGTTCTTTTTCTGCACGACGACCACGTTGGCCAACCAATCGGGGTACATTACCTCTCGGATCATCCCCATGTCGAGGAGTTTCTGCACTTCTTCATCCACGATCTGGTTGCGCTCGGGGGCGAATTTTCTCCGTTTCTGCTTGACAGGTTTATATGATTGATCTATGTTTAGTTTATGAGTAATTACCTCAGGACTTATACCTGTCATGTCTCTGTGTGACCATGCAAAACAGTCTTCTTTGGATCTTAGGAATTCTATCAGACTGGGATAAATCTCATCGGGGATGTCTGTCCCCACTTGGATTTTCCGGTCGGGTTGTTCCTCTCTGATCCTGACTTCTTGGAAGTCCAACTTGTTCTCTTCTACTATTTGACCGGTCACACAGAGCCTCTGTGGTTGCTATTGCGAGGGCTTTTCGGCGTTCTTCAGCTTGAGCGAAGTCATATAGCACTCTCGGGCTGCTCTGAGATCCCCTCGGACAAGTACCACACCCCATCTAGATGGGATCTTGATGCATTGATGGTAGGTGGATGGTACTGCCTTTAGGTTGTGAATCCAAGGTCTACCTAGCAACAGGTTATAGGGAGATGGACAATCAACAACAGTAAAAGTTTCGAAAGAGTTTACCCCTTCTACCTGAGTCGGGAGTCGGATTTCTCCGATCGACAGTTTGGTTTCACCACTGAATCCGACTAATGGAGTCGATTTCTTGGTGATGTGCTTCTCTTGGATACCCATCTCTTTCAATGCTGCTAGGAAGACAATGTTGACTGAACTCCCATTGTCTACCAAGGCTCGTCTGACAAGGCAAGGTCCCACACTGATGGAAATGACTAGAGAATCATGGTGTTCCTCGTCAAGTCCTTCAGCGTCCGATTCATCGAAGCTGACAGTGGGGACATCCTCGATTCTTTGTCTACTGGGTCCGGGACGCAAGCTGTTCACCTTGGCATATCTTTTGGCTGCAGAGTACGTTAGTCCACATATTTCAGATCCACCAGAAATGCAATTGATTACCTTTGCACCGGAAAAGAGGTCATTGGGATAAGTCTCTCTGACAACTAATCCGGTGTTGACTCCCTTCTTCAGGAGTTCTCGGCAGAATCCTGCTTTGCGGAGTCTTGCCGCCTCCTTCATCAATGCGACGCAGTCCTCGGTGACATGACCTGATTCAGAATGAAAATCACACCACTTACTCTGATCCCTTTTGGGATTTGGAGGATTCTTTTTGGGCCATCTGACAGAATCTCCCAACGATATGAGATGTTCTACCAGACGGGAACAAGATACGTTGAATCCTTGCTCAAGGATAGTCTGCTCATTGCGCCAATCCGACTGTCCTCGGACTGCGACAACATCAGGTCGTGAGTACGGGAATGCCCTATTACTCGGACGACTTGAATGTTGTTTTCTTGACGACTGCTCTTGATAAGTTGGTCGGTTCAACTTATCCTCCTTGAGTCGGATCTGGGCCAAAGCTTTTGCCTGCACATCCTCAAAAGTAGAACAAGGATATTTTGTTAGTTCATTATAGAGTTCTGAATCCCTGATCAAACCTTGCCTGAATGCCTCGATGACAGTGGGAGTGTCACATCGAGGGATCGATATCTTTTCGTTGTTGAATCGATAAAGGAAATCCCTAAGGGTTTCACTTTGTCTTTGAACAACTCGATATAGATCACTGGTCCTCTTGATCGGCTTCCGGCTGCTGGCGAACTGCTGGTTGAATGCAGTCTCCAATTCAGCCCAAGAGAAGATACAACCATTTGGGAGGTTGCTAAACCAGGTGAGGGCAGGGCCCCTCAGCGTCTGGCCCAGGCCTCGACACATAGCCGCATCTTCATCTTCCTCTCGGATGGGCTGGGTCTTCATAAAGGTCTTGTACCATCGGATATGCTCCTCCGGATCCGATGTCCCTTCATAGATGGAGTTGTCAGGGCATCGAGGAATCTTTGGGATAATCCTGATGGCGATGTGCCGGGCAAATGGGGAATCCCGATGTGAGTCAGGGGCAGCTGGCTCAATCGGTGGGGCCACTCCCGGCACCCTGACAACCTGCTGGCGTACTCCTTGGATCTCCTGTCGAAGAGATGCAAACATAGGATTAATTTCGGCCATAATATTGGCAAGTAAAGACCTACCTGAATCCGATTGATCCTGATTGAGCCGTAGTTGCTCATCTCGGGGAGCAGATCGGATAACGGTGACTCCTCCTTGGGGAGTCTCTTGATTTGCCCAGACTCCATCCGTTCGAATCCGATGCCCTCTATATGTGATAGTTTGGGCAGGGGGTTCAATCTGATTAGGAGAGTCCAGATCAATGCTCCTCATAAGGGGTATGTCGGAGATGTCCCGCTCCCTCCTCGACCTGGATCCTCCGGCTCCGGATCGGGCAGACTCGAGCAAAGCATTGGCTCTAGCCAACTCCCTTTCCAGCTGGTCATACTTCCTTTGGGTCTCGGTGCATTGAGCTCTCGATTTCTTCAACCGGGACAGGACCTCGGAAAGTGCCCCCTGAGGCGTTTCCGTCGTGTTGGCATCTTCAAACATGATGGCTCTGGTTTCTGGGGTGCGAGGTGACTCTTCTCCGGCGGCAGACATGATGACAATAACTTTGATTCTTCAAATAGATAGCCCCACGGTGGGCGCCAAACTGTTTTGGTCAAAAACTACTCGTCTAATGTATCGGATTAATTTGTGGATTTATCTATTTGATTTCGTTATCGCCCTATAATCTATCGTGTACTCTATGAACGTAACTTAGGTAAGAATTGCTGTAAATAGAAGACAAAACATAAACAATCGACACAAAGAATTTTTGTACGTGGAAAACCCTCAATGTGAAGGAAAAACCACGGGGGGAAGTCTGTGTCCCGCCAAGGATTGCACTATGGGTGAATGATGATTACAATGGGAAGTATTTTGTAACGTAATGTAACTGGAGTATTCTGTGCTTGTAACTTGTATTTTTTGATGATGTTCCTCGTCTGGACCCTTCTTTATTTATATTCGTTGCTCCTTGAACTCCTAACGGCTTGGTTCCTTCTTTTTCTCCATGAATGTGGACGTTGCTACATTTGCGGTTGACTGGGTTTGCCCCTATCTTCCACTCTCCCTTCCTCCAACGTCTCTTGTAGCTGTTGGGACTCCTATCCAACGTAATTAGAACATTCTTCAGCAGTCTCCACATATTTCGCCTAGAATCTCGCAACCACTTGGCCCAGCAGTTTACTGTTTTGACCCAGTCTTGAAAATCATCTGTGAGACTAGTATCCGATACGCATCGAGTATCAGATAGCTTCATGTCGATTTCCCGAATGCCAACTGTCAGATTGTCGGTAAGAATCCTACATCAAGTAGAATTTTAGTGACCAAACAGCTGCCATTGTAATTGTTGAAGCTTTGTTAACGAGAATAGGAGAGAGAATGAGAGAATGATAACAACGGAATTGTTATGATTAATCAAAACGCTGATGAAGGGGTGATCACTTTCAACTGCGCATTCGTATTATATAGTAAAACTTATTGGGAAACCCGCGTTATTTCATACAGAATTAGGAAATTTATTGGACAACTTGCGTTGTTTTAGATATGGAAACTTGTTGGACAACCCGCGTTCTTGATTTACCAAGGCCCAATTCAGGTGATAGATTTTTGGGCTCCAGATCTTTATTAATTTTTTTTATTGTTTTTCTTCTTTTTAATTTTTTTATTATATTTTATTATTATAATACATTATTTACTAAATATATTTGACCCGACGGGTTGACCCTGACATTTCGGGTTTTCGGTTGAAAAGGCAAGTTTGGTTAATTTTTGGGGTCGGGTGTCGGACAATTTTTCGGGTTGGGTCAGTTTTATATGGCACAAAATGTTGGGTCGTGAAACAGTGTCACGTTCATGAGATGAGTGTGACGGAGATGCGCATGCTACGGTGGATGTGTGGACATACTAGACGTGATCGGTTAAGAAATAAAGTTATTAGCGAGAAAGTAGGGGTTGCACCTATCGGGGATAAGATGATGGAGAAACGACTGAGATGGTATGGTCATGTGAGGAGGAGGCCTAGTGACGCGCCGGTTAGAAGAATAGAAGGGTGGGGAAGTGATAATATTAGTAGGGGTCGTGGAAGACCCAAGATGACTTGGATGAGGGTGATTAGAAGTGATATGAACTTCCTAGGGCTTGAATATAGTATGGTGTTGGATAGGGCGATGTGGAGAGACTCTATATATGCGGAGGAATTTAGTCAGAAGTAAAGTTATGTCAGAAGGTCAGAAGTAATCTCAGCCACACATCTTGATAATCCACTAACTCTCATAACTTTAGTTGCTCCGTATCTCCAGTAACTATAACACATAACTCCAATAACTTTACGACTCTAAATTAACAATATTTAACTAAAATACGTAATTTAAACTTAACTACAATAAATTCAATAACTAAAACACGTTTTTATATAACTCCAATACCTACAACATGTAACTATAATAACTCCAATAAGTATAAAACACGTAATCCCCACTAAACTCCAATAACTTTGATAACTTTAATAACTCCAATAACTCCATACACTAAAATATGTAACCTTAAAAAAAATTAAAAAAAAATCAGAAAAATGAACCCCATTTTTTTTTCTCTCTCCTCCTCCACCCACCCACAGCTACCACCACGCACCACCTCACCACCGCCGCCCCCATACACCGACCACCACCGCACTCGACCCCACCACCACCATTCAGTGGGCGACGCTCCGGCGACCCCACGACGGCAGTCCTCTCTCCGCACCACCGCCTCAAGCGTCCTCCACGTCGCCCTCCCATGACACTCGCTGCCCCTCCCCCGACGTTCGCCGCCCCACCCCCGATGCCGTTGCCCTTCGTGCCCTTGTTGCCACCTCTCCCCCAAATTTTAAAGTGCAAAAAGGGGGAAATGGGGGAGAATGAAAGGGCAGCGGGGTGTGGGAACGGCATAGGGCAGGTCGGAGTGGCCGGCCGAGCAAGGTGGCTGGGTCGGCCCAATATAAGCAAAAGTACTAGACGCGTTGTCTTTGTGGCCCAGCCCACCAGGCCCAATTTTGGTGATGATTCTTTTGGCTCCAATTATGAATTTTTATGCCCAATTTGTAACATTCGTAGTACTCTAATAATGCTTTTTTTTAATCAATTGTTTTAGGTAAATCAATTCTTTACAACATGTTTGATAGAGAGGAATTGGACGGAATTGAAAGGAAAGGAAATAGATTTTACAACTTCCCTACGTTTGGTTTATATAGATACATGGGAAATGGAAGGAAAGGAAATGAAATGGAAGTAAATGAAATGGAAGAAAATGATCCTTCATTAAAATGTCATTTCCTTTTCCTCCCAAAACGGGCGGAATTGTACGGAAAGCTAATTTACAACATAAAAATACCCACTTTCCTTCCAATTCCTCAAGATTTTTAATAATTCAACCAAACAAAAGAAATCGTAGTTCCTTTCATTTCTCTCGATTTCTTTTCCGTTCCTTTCTCTTTCTTTCAATTCTTTTCGTTTAATAATGATCTTTTTGTGTGGGAAAATTATAAGATACCCCGACGGTATATTTGTTCTTCATACCCCCTCACCCATGATTTTTATTGTTAAAAAAATAAAAAAGAAAAAAAATTAAGTGGAAAGGAGTAGTGGGGTAGTTATGATTTTCTTTGTGATAGGGGGTACAAGAGTTTGATATACCCGGGGGTTTGATATAACAATTGTTTTGCGTGTGTCACAATTGTCGCGTGCGATATTGGCAGAATGCAAATTCTAGGGTGAAACGGTCTTATACGATGAGGCATCTCACACATTTCAAAAGTAACTATTACTTTCATAGCCAAAGTATTTCAAAAGTCACATGCTAATTAATCAAAAGTAACTGATTAATTGGTCTCATACGATGAGACAGTCTTCTGCTCACAGTAGAATTATTGTTACCAAAATGCCATTGTATTGTTTTTGTTAAATAAACATGGGGTAATGGGGTAACATTCTATTGATATAAGCAAGATAACTCAAATCAATTCTAATGATTTAATTCACAGGACTGGTGCGAAAAAAAAATCATATTTTCACTGAAAATGTAAGTTTTATATTATTATACCGTTTATATTTAATTAAGGAAAAATTGTGACAAATTTGTGGGACGCTACGTTACGCTGATCAAAGCTTCAAAAACATACAAGATTAGCATAATGTCGATGTCAAAAAGTACTTAATTTCGTGGTAACAATTACACGCATGTAGAGTACCTGAATAAGTTGGATCATTATCTATCTTGATACGTCTTCGTCCAGATTTTCTTTGAGAAACATTCAAGTATACCTTAAATAGCAAGTATGTTCAATATTAACGATAAGAGTGAAAAAACCGCCACCTTGGGAAAACAATACGAACCACGCGTCCACGCACATAAACTAAATGCCTAAATAGATAGATTAATCTCCTTCTCTAACCAAGTGTTATCATCAAATAACTACGAGATTACAAGTTTACAACTATGTGAAACAAGATTGTATTACGCGTCAACTTTCTCTCGTTGTCATACACACCAAACGATAGTATATTCTTCAACGGGGTAGGCAGGGGTTAGTTTTAACAGGTAAGATTTAGTCCTAAAACTATAGAATAAAAAAGCACAGTCCAAAGGTTCTTGCTTACTTTGCTAATCCTGTCTTTTTGGCCGAATTATTAACACCAAATTTGTGTTGGGGACATCGCATGGAATATACAGGTGCACATGCCCTTCCAATTAGAACAATTGCACATGATTTTGGCCCACCATTGCCGCCATTAAACTTATACTACAAGAATGAAGAATTATCATCATCAAATTCTTACGGAATTTATTATCAGACCCACATCTATAATTAATGGAACAATCCCCTATCGTAATCTTAATTGAAGGAAGAGAAAGCCTGCATAATGATAATGATAATACCAGTTATGTCGATATATTTACAGTTAGATTTGAGATTTTGAGTAGCGCATGCATGAAACCCGTTCCAAAGTCTTAACGTAGGATCATCTTACCAATGTTTTCGCCCACACCCTTTACAATTACCCTACACTCCGACAGCTCTTCTGCTGCTGCTGATGAGTTCATCAATGAGGCAAGTTGCCTCGGCAGTGGCAGCTTACGTATGGACTATGGAATGGAATATGAGGCTGAGCTACTGTCTGACAAGTAAAGATTAAAGAACACTATCTCACTGACAGCAGTCATTACTCACATATGTACTGTTTATGTGACAATTTTTGGTAGTAGTAATAATTTACAGTCTTGCAAGTTGATTGTACTAAGATACTCCTACTAATTAGGATAGAAATGAAGGGCCAAAGTAATTTAGACCAGTCAACATGACATATACTCCACAACATTCATAAAAATAAACAGCAGGATCCTGCATCTGTAAGGGATTGTTTGTAAGATAAAGATGACGACCGGGGCAGCGTAAGTTGAACCAGTCACTGGCTAAGGATAGAGTACCATTAACAAGGTCCCTTGTAGATGAAGTATGATCTGGATTTACAGACTTACAGGAGGATGAAGTGTTTTGGAATCATCATCTAATTTAGAATGTAAACAGAATGAAGCTACTGCAAACTGGCAAAATAAGGCATTCTTTCAGAATTTTGTCAATTTCTCAGCATACTGTAAATGGACAAACACAGTGACGTATAATGCAGGTTCATCTGATTCTGAGATCGGATAGAACTATCAGTCTATCATAATCAAGAACCTGCAGATCATGCCAATTGCATCATTATTAACAGCAAACTTGTAATTTCATCAATCCAGACACTGAAAATGGACACCAATTGAGAAAAAAAAAACAGAGACTGTTTCATTATTAAGATGTCGAAGATCATACAATTCAATCCGAAAACCGTGTTACTAATCGAAGATTACATCCTAACAACCACACAAATTAGATCACTCCTACCAACTACTACTCACAGTTGCCCCTTTCTCATCAACATAACTATATGAACAACAAGATTAGTGGTAAATAAATTAAAATTAAATAGAAACAGAGAAACAAGATAATAAGCTCAAAATAAAATTTACAATCAGAAACAAGAACCCATCTCCTCATTTCTCCATAAACAACAACAATCACAACTCAAACATTTCATCCTCAGGGTCTTGCAAAAACGCCCCAAATCTTACCCTTCCCAAGACAATCAAGCAACTTCTTGGCTCCCTCAACATCAGTATCAACAAGCTTCTGCAAGAAGACACAAGCGCCCGCGGCCACCATTGGTTTCCTACACTTCTTAGACTGAACCAACAAGCCCAAAACTGCCACCGGCCACTTCTTATCCAAGTTCTTATTAATCAATGGATCCAACAGCTGCACTGTCCCAACAATCCCCCTCTCCTCCTTCCGAAACACTCTTCTATTATTATGACACAATAACAGCCTCGACAGCGCCTTTGCGGCCGCTTCTTTCTCCTCAACCGCCTTCCCATCCACCATCCGAACCAACGCTGATACACACCCACACTCCCCCATTTCCCTCCTCGCTTTCGAGCAAAACCCGAGCTCGTACACGGCCCCAGCCGCCGCGATTCTAACCGCCAATACACCACAATTCAACAACGGCAATAACCTACATTGAAACCCTTGCGTAATCAACACTTCACCAATTGGATGGTAACTTGCTAAATTCTTTAACAACTCAACAGTAGGCTCTAATCCTTTCCCAACCGTCGTCGAATCCCAATAATTCTTCAAGATTTCGACACCGCCTTCTCGAACAATCAACACCTTGAACGTCTCGTCGTTGCACGCCAAATTCGCCAAACAACCAACCGCATTCTCCCGTGCAGCGGTCGTCCCCGAACCCGAAAGCGCAACCAACACCGGCACCGCGTTCTCCTCCATGAAATTCTCCTTAATCTCCTCAAATTGAGCCAAGTTACGCAACACACCGGCCGCGACACCCTGAGAACTCGGCGTACCGCCGTGGCAAATCTCCAACAACGACGAAATCCCGCCGCGCGACCCGATCGCGCGCGCGTTTTCCTTGTAGGAGCTCAACTCTTTGAGTGTAACACAAGCTTTCTCCTTCGCAAACCCGGTGCCGCACTCAATTACTCTAATTAAGTGATTAAGAAGCACTAATCCTTCCGCAATTAACGCGTGTTTACTCGATTCAACCGTCGAAACCCTAGCAATCACCGAAACGACCTTCTCCTTCATCTCAAACGACGTCGTCGCATCAAGCGACTTCACTAACACCGGAATAATCCCCTGCGCGACGGCGATAAGGACGTTTTTATCTTCCTCGTTAAGCAACCCGATCAACGAGTCGATCGCCGAGTTCTTCGACTCGGCAGTGCCGATCTGAAGCCGAGTTAATAAATTCCTCGCCTCCACACGAACCGCCTCCCTCCCCGCCGGCGGCGTCGAGGGAGGGAGTGACTCTCCGGCGGCGGCGTTGGTACGGAGGAGGATAAGCAAGTCGTGGAGATGGTGGTCAAGCTTGGAGGAGAGAGAGTCAACGTCGCTCTGAGTACGGAGCTTACCATCCGGCGGAGCAGGGGTAGTTTGGGAACATTTAACCGCGAGGTCAACGGCGGCGGTCAAGGTGGAGGAGAGGGAAGAGAGGACGGTGGTGGAGAGTGAGTTGGTGGTAGCGGAAGTGTCGAGAAAGTCGGTGAGGTGGGATTGGATGGAGGTGAGCTTAGTGTTGATAAGAGACCATTTTGATTTGAAGTGGTGGATGTTAGGGAGGTGTGATTGGAGTTGCGTGAGATTGACGGTTGTTTTGTGGAGGAGGTCGTCGGTTTGCGGCGGTGGAGGGGATTCTTTCATGGGTGGAGATATAGGGGGGGGGGGAGAGAGAGAGATTGTATAGGGTTGTTAATAGGTGGGAAGTGTGGAGTTATTGGAGGGGAAGAGTGAAGAGGAAGCTGGGGGAGACTGGAGAGTATAATAAGTGAAGGGAAAGGACGAGGCAGGTGTGTACAAAAATGAAATATTATTCAACTCATTCTTTTTACTATTATTGTTTTTATTTTATTATTTTTTTATTATTTTTTTTTTTTTGGTACAAATGAGCACCTAATGCTGAGTCTGCGTGGTATTCATTTCGGCGTACGGGAAATGGGGTTTTTCTGATGCAGGGTTTTTTTGTGAGCAAGAAGCAACGTGTTTTGTGTACACGTCGATTTCCCAACTAGATCCGGCAAACAAGTCATTTAGGTTTCTGGGTTAGAGACGTCTTTGGTGACCTTGTATCGGGTCTGATACAAATATAGTTTTGGGTTTGTTTGATAAACTATTTATTGTTCAGTTAATAATTAGGTCAATTTAGTTCGGATCAGTTTTAAATCTGTTCATTTTACAATTGAGTTATTTAAGCACTCCGTGAATCAAAATCATCAATGCTTTTACGACGATGAAACTTATAAAATCTATCTTGTTGAATTGTCAATATACTGTGTACTAACCATTAGGTAGATGAATACGGAGTATGGTTATTCTGGAAGGTCCGTACTCCGTAGACTAAGCCAACGAGGGAGGTTAAGGCGCGTGAAGCGTGAAGGTGAAGTTGGGGGTTGTGGAATGTGGAGTATGCAGTGCGGCAATATTTACGCGGGCAGTAGGGTCTTTGTGTGAGTTGTGTATGTGTACACTGTAGAGTAGCACCAAATGTGTTTGGCCTAGTTTTTCAAAGTGTTTTTACTCCCAGAAATTATAAACTTGACCAAACATAGTGTTTTTTAGAAGTTCTAAACTATTTAATAAAAGCACTTCTCTAAATATTGACCCCCAAAAGCAGAAGCACCAAATTGGTGTTTCTGTTTCTATTTCTCTAAAAATACTCCTTTTGTGAGATATTTTTAATTTGACAAAAATATAAAAAAGATTACAATAACAAATAAAAGTGCTTTTGTAGAATGTTGAACCAAACACTCATCATTTTTTCGAAAAACAGTTTTTAAAGAAGCTGATTATGAAAAATAGAAATAGATTTTGAAAAATTTGGCCAAACAGGCTCATAATTGACTCCTTTTATTCATGTATCTCCATTTCACAATTGGGCCCACATTCATTTTATTAGTCTTTTCTATTTTGGTTTTTCCCGAAAAGCGAAATTTCCCAGGTCATCCATAACCTTTATCTCCCTATTAACTATGTCTAACAAGTAACATCACCAAGACAGTCTCCACCAATAAAATAACAGACCACTCACTGGTGCTCCGTATGTCTAGTCAGTCAACCCTACATCACAGACGCTGTGATCTTAGCCGTTAGATGGTTTAGTCCACTTGGTAGGTGGTGGACGGTGTGTCGTCTAAGTGGTCGATATTTCTCATGGTTGTTTTACTATTATTATGTACTCTAGTTAATTAATGAGCGTTTAGTTAACTTGTTACTTGACCAAATTAGTGAACCCGATCAACGGAACAAGTTATGTAAAGATCTCGATATGCAGTGGTGTTGAACGGTTGAAGTCCAATGTTGGAATGTCGATCACAAATAGACAAATAGTCGTTCTTTTTTCGTCTAAAAGGGACAGTTACGAGAGAATTGACACCCTATATAAAAATTAAATTAGCACGAAATTCAGTTAGTTAGAATAAACTTGTGTACGAAATTTCAACCTCAAGAGAACTGCCCTTTAGTCAAAAGGTATTTGTTGGAAGAGCTTCCGTCAACTTATATAATGTCACAAGACTTGAATCAACTAAACTGAATTTAGCAAATTAAAAGGATCCAAGTCTAATATAGTGGTTGATGTTGTAACATGGAATGACGGAAATGCCCCCAAAAAGTTAATCAAAGTTAAGATAAATGGCAAGGGTTTGACGGGTACCTTGTGATTGTAGTGAGATAATTAGGCGGGTAGAAAGCAAGAAAGGCGGGAGGAAAGTGGTAGGAAAAGGTTAGAATGAGAAGAATCCTTGCATTTTGTGGGAAACACCTTTTCGCTTACTTTATTGCTTTTTAGGTGTATTATTGTTACTACTATCTTCTCTGTTAAGATTATATGGTCATGCAGTTTTGGATAGTCCCTTTGCTTTAAGACAATGGTTGATGAAATGATGGCCACCAATCTTTATCTTGATTGCCTTTGGTTATTCTTGATGTAATGGTGTCATTGTCACAGATAATCTTCATATTTGCCAAACACTTCGACACTAAACAGTCCTGTTAAATATACGGATGACTAAGTATGAAAGTAAGAGTGAACTTTAAATTGTGCTCAAAAATTGGTCAAGCCCTAATAAAATGGAGTAGTCTTTAAGCATACGAGATCTTAAAAACCAAATAGTCGACTTCAGACTCGAAAAAGAGTGATGTTAAAGTATAAAGTCATTGTTTGGGCCCTAACTATCAGTCTAGACTTTTGGTTCAGTTGGTTTCTAACATGGTATCAGAGCCTCAGCGATCCTGAGGTCTCAAGTTCAAATCCTCGTAGCCCCCTCCTCAATCAAGTGCACGTCAAGCACAAAAGTCGTCGTCTGTGGATTGGTATAGTCCACGTATCATGCCCAAAGGGCATTCACGTGAGGGGGCGTGTTAAAGTATAAAGTCATTGTTTGGGCCCTAACTATCAGTCTAGACTTTTGGTTCAGTTGGTTTCTAATAAGTGATGAATAAATGTTAAAGGCTAGAGGATTGATCATTTAGTCCACACTGTTTATGTGAGCTAAATATATGTATATGAATCATAAACATAAAATTATAAAACCTAGTGGCATATTATTATTTAGGAAAATTTAACGAGAATAATCTCAATTTTGGTTAGTTCTCCCAAAATAATCCCAACTTTCATATATCCAAAAATAATCCAAACTTTTAACTTTCTTTCTGAAAATGGTCCCAATGTTTCCGAACCTATTGATATGTACTCCAAACCTACAAACTCATAATTTATTATACTTTTGTATGTCTACACAACCCAACATTTAATCACAACCTCTACAACCCAATCACATGTCATGCAATCATCCTAATAAGATTTAAGAGTCATAATTAAAATTAAAAATTAAAAAAAAATATAACAACCCTAAATTCCGAAACATTTTTAGTAAGAAAATATAAGGTTGTTATGCCACAATTGACCACAAGGTCAATTGCTTAGGCTTAAAACTCAACCACTGAAAATAAATTATCCAAAATCCAACGAAATAATAGAAATAGCGTAGCGGAAGACTTAAACCAAAGTTTACAAGATCAAAACAAACCAAACCAAAATAAAATCCAAATGTTCCAAAACAAAAGTTTGTTTATTATTCCCGTATGAATGCAGGACCCCAACACACGCAATCCAAGCAACCATCTTCAAACACACCTGCCAACTGCGCCGTCCAAAAACGACACAGGCCCCAGAATAGGGTAGGGAACAAACCCAAACAAGAACGTCAGCAAACAGGCTGAGTAAGAAACAATAGAGAGATAAGAAGAAGATACGCGCCTTGGTGGCGCGTAGCTGAACAGATTAAACTTAGTACAAAAGAATGGTACAGAGAACCAATAAACCATACAATAATATTTCGAACAATAAGAATACAACCGATTCTAAACCCCATATATATTATTGGTTGGGTCCTACCCCTAACCGAACCACAACTAGAGCATCCAACACTACCAAAACCACCCTATAAGACTCAAGTATGCGCACACTTCCCTATGAGGGACAGTAGGATGAACCAACTCATAGGGGACGTCTATAGGCAACTAGGAGCTACCTAGCCGAAAACCATTTATAAAATTATTGGCCATATAAATAGACGTGCCACCCAACAATGTGGACAACGTCGCTCTAGTGGGTAAGTAAACGAATCCAACGATCAAATTCCAACCGTAAGAAGAAAGAGATAAGTACCAAACATACGAAACCAAGAAACTAGGCAAACGAATACGTACACGGTGATTACTTTATTTGTTTTTGCCGAAACCACGTAAGGCCGTAAGGCCAGAATAGCATGCCAAGCAGAATGATTAATCAAGCACTACGTACGTACTTGTTTTATTTTCCATGAGCGAGTTTCAATAATCATATACGTACGTACATAATATCAACAATTATTTGTAGGAATCGAAATGAAAGCTCAAGCTCAAAAGGGTCGGCGTTCTTACCGAAATCGCTAAATTTCTTGCTAACAACCTCCTCCAAAACCCGCGAATGGTACTTCTTTGAACCCGCAAGCTAAATAACACAAAAACAACCCCAACTCAATACCAAAGTGTATCATAGCTCAACCAAAAGATTCCCTAAAGTCACAATACTCGAAACCGAGCTTAACCATGCTACTAGCCACGACGATAACCAATACCACCACATAAATCACAAAAATTCAGACCTTAAACCAACTTTAATCATCTCTTATAAACCTCCAATTATTACCAAAACAACCCAACAACAAACACTCAACACTAGTAACCAATTCATATCGTTTTAACACAAAATCAATACGTTTTTCACCATTCTTAGCCAAGGACCAGACCTAACACTAACCTTAAAATCACTCCATTAACATTCTCACAACACTTTATAAAACCAATAATCATTGCCAAATCGATACAATACTACACCGATAATTAAGGACCACATTTGTACAACTTATACACAAATCTCCGCATAAATTCGACACCATAAGTAATCACAATTTGACCAGCCCATGCCCTCTAGAACATACGTAACAACCAAGACCAGCCTCAAGCAAGGAATCAAGTGATTTACCCAATTGCTGTGACTATGCACGTAAACAAAGCAAAACTAGAAAGAACTAATGTCTCTTAGAGCAAAGCACAACCAGGCTGTACGCCCCTCCACATAATTGCCCACCAATCAGCCGAAATAGCAACACAACACCCCACGTACGTACGGCCACGAAAACGAAAAGACCAACATTACTTGTACATACGTAGTAAAACAAATTATCAAAACTCAACCCAATTCCCCCCATTAATCAACTAGACAACAAGACTTGAACAAATCTATATTATTAAAACAACATTATAAACATGTAGAAACAACGGAATTATAAGAATTACAAAAACTATGCGTAAAATCACAAGACATCATCTCAAAACCTTGTAAAATTTCAAAATTCAATTACCCAAATATAGAGAACATCAATTATACTTTATAAACTAAATTGATAGTTTAAAAGACCAATTAAAATTATAAGTCAAGGCATAAACTCAGATTTCATAAACAAAATCATAAAACAATAATTAGGGTTTATCAAATTTAGAGGGAGGAAAGAGATGTACCAAAACAGCCCTAAGGCCGAGAGTGACCAAGAAAAGGCGTGAGGCGTACACAGGCGGCGACGGTGGCCGGAGAGGTGGCGACGGTGGTCGGAGAGGCAGAAATCCGAGAAGGAGGGTGATGAGGGTAGTGATATACGTGAATAGAGAATGGAAGAGGAGTGATAAGCGTTATATGTAAGGGGAGGGCACTGTATAACGTATGAGGAGGGGATCAGGGAAATTAAGTGGGTAATTAGAGTGAGGAGAGATATTAGGAAATAATTATGGGATTAAATTGGGGTTTAATTGGTAATTGATATGTAAATTTAAATTTAAAATAATTTTCAATTCAATAATAAATCCCTTTTTTTCCTTTTAAATTAAATCCAAAATTTACATTATAAAACCCATTTAAATTCCAAAAATTATATATAAACGGTAACACCTAAATAATATAAATCCTTAAAATTAAGGGGTGTTACAAAAAAATTAATCCAAATTCTCACTATCTTCCTCAATCCTCACCTTAAACGACCCCATGTACTACAATTCAAACCGCAAGCCACCATTGTTGTGTGATCATGCAAGGTGGGACATTGCAAGGGTGGGAAGGAGAGAGAAAATAGTACGTAGGGGTGAGTTTACTCTAGATTCGGGTAGTAAAATGCAAAACATCTAGATTCGGAGTAAATTAAAATGACATGTAATTAGGTTCGGAAAATATTGGACCATTTTCAGAAACAAAGTTGAAAGTTAGGATTATTTTGGGATAAATGAAAGTTGGGGTTATTTTGGTAGAACAAAACAAAGTTGGGATTATTCTTTAATTGGTAAGTCGGGCTATCCTATTGGGCCTCTTATAGACCTATTGCCAGGATTTCAGCAATGGGGTTTCAGGACCCAACCCATGGGTGAGAGGCGGGGGGGGGGGGGGGGGGGTAAGGGATTCTTCTCACCATGAGCTGCTAGTGAGAGTGTGAGACTAACTTTATCACTAAGACTCAATTTAAACTCCAGACTCTGTCACCTCAGCTTTCCACTCACATTTTTTCAAGCTCTGGAACCTTAAGACTTACTAAAATCAATCAATTTATCCCTCAAACTCACTTCAGACTCTAAATACTCCCTCCATTCCAAAATATATGACGTTTTCGGTTTTCGAGGAGGTCATTGACTTTCGATTTAACAAAAAACTAATGAGATTTTTATGGGCAAAGCTATACTCATTAGATTCGTAACGAAATAAGGTTTCATAAAATTATAATTTTATAATTTTTAGCCTTGTCGTTTAGAGTATATTTACGTTTAAAGTCTCACCTCGAAAAGTGAGAAAGTCATATATTTTGAGAAGGAGGGAGTACATATTTCATTAATTTCTATTTATTTTTTGTGATTGAAAATATTATTGTTTTATATTGTTTTCGCTTTTTTTGTTGTTGTTGTTGTTGTTGTTGTCGTTGTTGTTGTTGTTGTTGTTGTTGTTGTTGTTGTTGTTGTTGTTGTTGTTGTTGTTGTTGTTGTTATTGTTTTTATGATTCTTATTATTATTATTATTATTATTATTATTATTATTATTTATTATTATTATTATTATTATTATTATTATTATTATTATTATTATTATTATTATTATTCATTATTATGTTATCATTATAACATTTTTTTTTGTTCCAAGTTAATATCTTTTTTGCAAACAAAAATTAGTAGCATTTTATTCATCCATTACGGGAATAAATAGCAAAAAACGCTTACAAAAAAGGAAACCACTACTCTTATGCATTAAGGAGCTCAAGAGCATCCTCATTCTCTAAACCTTTATCATAGTTATAAACCCTAATACAAGTGTGAAATTTGATCCTAAAAACCAACCAATCCACTGTATGTTCCTCATTCTTGAACAGTCTGCAATTTCTCTCGTTCCAGATCATGTAAATCATAGCAATAACACTGCATATCATCCATTTGCTTCTCCAATTTTTCCTTTTGCAATGCTTACCTATCCATTTGAGAACACCACTCAGACTAGTGGCATCGGTGTTGATGCACATCCATGCCTTGATAAGCTTCCAAACTTCCTGAGCATATGGACATAGAAAAAATAGATGCTGATGACATTCAGCAGCTGCCTTACAAAGGCAGCACCTATTTATGATGATCATTCCTCTTCTGCTGATATTATCAGTGGTTGCTAATGCTCTTTGAGATGCCAGATTTGCAGTGAAGCTATGTTTTGGGACATTAACAACATCCCAAATCACCTTATGTTGCTTATTTTTCCTGTATTTCACTCTGAAGAGTTCATAGGCACTTGAAATGCAGAATTTACCATTTTTTTCCCAAGACATCATCAGCCTTTTTGCTTGTTCAACTGATCCTGCTTTTGACAGTAGCTCATTTTTTACTGCTATGATGCTTCTCCAGAGTTCAGCATCCTGTGCTTTTACAGTGACATCCCAAATTTGCCTCCCTTTAAGAACATAGCTATTGACCCATCGACACCATATACTGTTTTTATTACTTTGCAGGTACCAAATCCACTTTGTGAGTAAGGCTTTGTTCCATCCAAGAATTTCCTTAATGTGAAATCCACCTTCATTTCTTGGTGCACAAGAACTCATCCAACTTTTAAACAGCATTTTCCTGCTACCATCAGCAATCCCCCATACAAAGTTCTTACAATATCTGTTAATCACCTTCACTATGCTCTTAGGCAGTAAAATGCTCGAGCACCAGAAGTTTTGGAGACCAAATATGACTGAATTAATCAGTAAGCACTTCCCTACATAAGATAGATAATGATTTGTCCAATGCATTATCTTAGTCTTAATTTTTGAAGAGAAGGTGGCATACATTTCAGCCACTAACCTTGAACTGTTGAGAGGCACACCTAAGTACCTGAATGGAAAGGTGCCTTCAGTAAATCCTGATTCCTGCAGAATTAGCTGCTTCAAATCCTCATGAACACCACCAAAATAGACCTCAGTCTTATTAGGGTTTGCTTTAAGGCCTAAGATGTCAGCAAAACTCCTGAGACAACTAACCACAGCATTCACTGATGGTGTATCAGCCCTTGCAAATATCATTAGATCATCAGCAAAGGTGAGATGGGTTAGTTTTAACTTAGCACATTTGGGATGAAAAGAAAATCCAGGCTGCATAGGCATTTTCCTGAGGATTATGGAAAGGATCTCCATACTCATTACAAAAAGGTATGGAGAGATGGGGTCACCTTGCCTGACTCCACTCCTGCCCTCAAAAAAGCCTCTAATATTTCCATTGATTTTCAGAGAGAACCAGGTGGAGGTAACACAAATAATAATCCATTTCTTAAACTGGGGAGGAAAATTGAAAATGTCCAAGCATCTTTCAATAAATTTCCAGTGTAGAGTGTCAAAGGCCTTCCTGATGTCTACTTTTATAAGACACCTTTGGGAGATGTTGCTCTGGTTATACCCGTTGATCAGTGCCTGTGATAAGGCAACATTCTGGAACAAATCTCTGCTTTGTGTGAAAGCAGCTTGTTCCTCACCAATTATATCAGGAAGCACCATCCTCAATCTTCCAGCAAGAAGTTTGCTAATGGTTTTATATACAGTTGTGCAGCAGGATATTGGACGATAATCAAGCACAGACATTGCATTGGCCTTCTTTGGAATCAAAGCAACAACTGTGGTGTTGACGATTTTGAGCATTTTCCCTGATTTTAAGAAGTTTTGAACTGCAGCACAAAAATCTGCCCCAATAATGTTCCAAGTTGATTTGAAGAATCCTGCTGAAAAACCATCAATCCCAGGACTCTTATTGTTCCAAGTTAATATCTTTATTATTTTTTGTTAAGAGGTAAGAGATAAAAAACTTTCCCATAGTTGCATTGGTAAGATATATAAGTGCATCTTATCTCATTTATACAACTAATTATCCAACAAAAAAAAAAAGGTATTGGATATTGTAACAAAAAAAAAGTAGAAATTTGGCCAAATGAGCCTGAGCACTAGTCTTGGATTTCCAAGACTTGAAGTGAGACGTCTTACCTTCAAGACTTCATTATTAATGGCAAACAAGTGGGTCTTTAGTGCAAGACTCATACAAGATTACAAAAAGCTATTGATAATGTTTAGTCTGACAAGGTCTAAGCTTGATTTATGTTTGACTAATCCTTATTCTGCATTTTCTTTCTTCTTATAAGTTAGGTGATACCCTGAAAAGAAGGGTCACCTAATTAATGCTTCTTTTCTTGTACGCTTAACTCATATAAAAAAAATAAGGTCTAAACTTGAGATCATGGCTACCAAGGACATACATTTACCACTAGACCAACCTGCTTAGTAAATAAGATCTAATGTCTAATGAATTTGATCAATCTCTATTTTACGTAGGCTATGACGCTCCAATTCCCTTTTAAGGTCTCAAACTTCAAATATTTGATAACATCATTGTTCTACTACAAAAATATTTTGTGATTAAATACTAGTGCATCAAAATTATGTATTGATACAATGCATTTTACTAGAAATCACCACATCATCCTTTGCACTCCCTCCATTTCAATGTATATGACGTTTACAAGTTACGAGACAAGTTTTGACTTTCAATTTCATAAGAAAATATTTTATCAAAAAATATAAAAATGATACCATTGGATTCGTTGTGAAATATGCTTTTTTTTTTGGTACAAAGACGAGAAAACTAAACTTAACTACCGTCTATTACATCCTCCAAAGGAGGCAAAATAATGAATCTATCATCAAAATAAGAGGACGTCCCCGGGATATCTGAAATTCCCCTTCAATATATTGAAAATTCTCAACAATCTTCAAAGCCATCGGAGGAAGCATCACTCGCGCTGCCTTCGCCATATGGTCTGCCACCTTGTTGTGCCTCCTATTGACAACCTCGACATCCGCATAAAGTTCATTCCAGAGCTCTCTGCATTTCAAATAAAAATTTGCTAATCTATCCCTAGGACTTTTTCGGTCTACAACCCCATGTACAACCAGCTCACAATCACAACAAAGAGTGAAATGTTGTCGGTGCTGCATCTTCAACCAATGCAAAGCTAGAAGAACATCAAGGCTTTCGGCTAATGTGGCATCAGTCGCAAGCGTATGCGCCACTATCCCTGAGTTCCACCGTCCATCACTATCCAAGATACAGACAGCCAACCCTGCAGATTTCTTAGACTCAACAAACGAAGCATCAGTAAAAACCAAAGTTGTGGACCAAGGTGGCGGGGAAAGCGGATTCTTGATTGGATTATAGGGTAGCTGTTGAAGAACAGCTGGGGGGGTGAGAGTATTTTTGGGCTAGGAGTTTAGCTTGCGGTATAATTGTAGTTTCAGTGATATTCTTTCGATCAAAGATCTTGGTGTTTCTCCTTTTCCAGAGAAGCCAACACAAGAGTATAATTTCATAATTTTTACCCTTATATTTTGAGAGAAATCGAAGGTCAAAGAACTGTCTCGAAATGTGAGAAAGACATATATTTTGAGAAGGAGAGGAGTAGTTGAAATTGAAACTAGAAAATCGCAATGATCGAGTTTCGGGATTGATAAATAGCTTAGATGATCAAATTAAAGAAATATTTTTTTAGCCACCAAAGTGATGACACTGGGATCTAAAAAACACCAAAATTGTATTTGGTCTATATAAAATATCAAAGTTGAAAAACTTGTTTTTAAAACAGAGTTTAAACTATTTGGGTATTTATTAAACACCAAAAAAGATAGAAAAAATAAAAATAAAATGAAATTATGTTCCTTACTTACTGAAATTAAGAAATAGTAGTCTCGTTTCACAATTGGTAAAGATATGGAGTAAATCCAAAACATTGATCTAAAAAAAATAGATCATATAATTCAACAAATGTCGGAAAAAAAAAAAGTTTACAAACATGATCGAACGGTACCGTAAAGTTAAAATATAGCATAAAAACTTGTTTAGAAGTGCCAAAATCCTTGCGCTCTCGCACCATCAGCAGGTGCACGACGACTCTCATTTAAACTTTCATAATCCTAGGTTCTAATTGTGAAATTTGTTGAATATGACTTAAACTTGCACCATGCCTTTGTAGAGAAAATCGATTATGGAGAATTGGAGGAGAAGAGGATGAACAAGCAACTACTTAACCTTAAAGGAGGGAAGAACGTTTATCAGTTAATGAGTATGTGTTTTTTTTTTTTTAATCGTACATTAATAATTTAAGAGGTAAAATAAGATTTAACATTTTTTTATTAGTTTTGGTGTTAATAAATACCCAAATCGTTTTCCACAGCTTTGAGTAACGCTGCTTGTGAGGGGAGAATTCATGGAGCCCAGGTTTGTAGAGGAGCTCCCCGTGTCTCACATCTTTTTTTCGCGGATGACAGTATACTTTTTGCAAGGGCTAATCTACAGGAGTGCTCGGTTTTAGCTGACATTATCAGCCAGTATGAGAGAGCATCAGGTCAACAAATTAAGTATGCTAAGTCGGAGATCACCTTCAGCAAAAAAGTCCCCGTGGAGATGAGGAGTGACATCCTTCAGGTGCTAGACGTTCGGGAGGTCGACAAGCATGAGAAATATCTGGGTCTACCAACTGTTATTGGAAAGTCGAAGAAGGCGATTTTTGCGAGCTTGAAGGAGAGGATCTGGAAGAAGTTACAAGGTTGGAAGGAGAAACTTCTTTCTAGCCCCGGTAAAGAGGTCCTGATTAAAGCAGTGGCACATGCTATACCTACCTATATGATGAGTGTCTTTAAATTGCCGGATGGACTAATTGATGAAATTCACTCGTTGATTGCGCGATTCTGGTGGGGGGCGAAAGATGGGGAAAGAAGGTACACTGGCAGAGTTGGGAGAGGTTGTGCAAGCCGAAAAAGTTCGGGGGTATGGGTTTTCGAGATTTGCGAGTGTTTAACCAAGCTTTGCTTGCTAAACAGAGTTGGCGACTCTTTAGAAACCCAGATTCTTTACTTTTTCGGGTGCTGAGTGCGAGATATTTTAAGGATGGCGACGTCCTTGCAGCCCGAAGGGGGTATGATCCGAGCTATACATGGAGAAGCATATGGGGGGCTAAATCATTGTTGAGGGAGGGGCTTAGATGGAGAGTGGGGAATGGGGCTAATATCAATGTGTGGGATGACGGGTGGCTGTCGGAGGGGGGAGTGTCTCGCTCGCTCACACGACCTGATTGGGCCCCGGCTGATCTGAAGCTAGCAGAGCTCATTGATTTTGAGGCTAAAGAATGGCGGTCGGATATTCTTGAATTACTGCTCAACCGGATGAGCGTCAACTCGTCCTCAACGTCCCTCTCAGTATGCGATTCCCTATTGACGAGCTAATCGGGTGGCCAACCAATGATGGCCTGTTCTCGACCCAAACCTGCTACTGGTTGGGAGTGTTAGGAGATGTCGGCCTAGGTGAGCTCCGGGATGCAGAGGAACCAGGGCTATGGCGAAAAATTTGGTCGATCGGGGCTCTCCCAAAGCTGAAACATTTCACGTGGCGTGCGTGTACGGAGAGTTTATCTGTAAAAGAAAGGTTGGCTTACAGACATGTTCTTACTGATTCCTCCTGTGGTCTTTGTGGCGGTGAACCTGAGACGACTCAGCATGCCCTTATTCGCTGTCCTGATGCAGCCCAAGTCTGGGCTTCCAGCCCTTTCGCCAACTTCATGTCTATTAACTCGACATTGAGATTTGACGAACTCGTTGATCGATTGCTTGATGAGTTTGATGATGTTACGGCCTGCGACGCCCTTGCTACGGCGTGGGCGATTTGGAAGTGTCGAAACGACAGAATTTTCAGCAATGCTTCTCCCAATTACAGTTCGCTGGTTCAAGGCTTCACCAGGTTAGTCCACAAACAGCGAAACTATGCGGAGTGTGTCTTCCCGAACCCTGTCTCTAGGTGGCCCCTGTCGCTATCAAGTTGGTTACCTCCTCCGGCGGGGATGTATAAAGTTAACACCGATGCGACCGTGTTCTCTGATGGTTCGATTGGGCTGGGCGCTGTTGTGCGCGACGACTTGGGCGGTATTGTGGCATTGGCTGCAGCTCGGCTTCAAAGACAATGGGACGCGTCATTGGCTGAAATTATGGCAGCTAGGCTAGGCTTGCAAACTGCTATCCGCTCTGGACGACGAGAGTTAGTGCTGGAGAGTGATGCCTTAATGTTGATTCAGGCGCTCACTAGAGTTAGAGAAGGTAGGGGCATAGAGGACTTGATCCTAGACGACATTGTAGACCTTACGACTAGTTTAAGCTCGTTTTCTGTTTCTCATGTTAAGCGGGTGGGGAATACTGTAGCTCATTACGTTGCTAGGCTTGTTCCCATTGGGGAGCCGGATCTTTATCTTGTAAACAATTTTCCGGAGGGTGTTTTAGCCCTTGCGGAACTTGACTTGAATGAATATATATCCACCCCGTTTGACCTCAAAAAAAAAAAACAATACCCAAATAGTTTGAAGTGTGTTATAAAAATAAGTTTTTCAACTTTGCTATTTCATAAATTCCAACTACGACTTTGGTGTTTTTTAAATCTCACCCTCCTCAATTTAGTGACTAAAAAATACTTCTTTGCTTAGAATGATAAGCGTGGAGAAAACCTGTTGATAGAAGAACATATGCGACTAGTGGTATTCAACAATCCGCAAATAGTATAATTGTATAATGCCGTGGGCGAATGATATTACTGTAATACCCCCAAATTTTCTTTCTTTTTTAAAAACATTTTGTGCGCACCAAAACACAAATTAAGGAAATTCAGACGTGTCACTCCGCACTCGAGTCAAAGACCCGAATGCTAGGAGATTTCAGTCGCCGAACTATGAAATTGCTAATGATTTAAAATGATCTATTACATCCAACTTTTTGTAAATCAATATTGATTTTTAGTTTCACTTATTATAATAATAATATTAAATTACATCCAATAACTGAAATTACAAGGCGGATGCTATATGTCGTCCTAAATGTACTACATGTCGCCCCATTTTTGCTATTATTTTTCCAAATTTGCCCTTGGCCTCTCCCTCGCTTTCTCACACTCTTTCTCTCACTACAACTAATCAAAAAATGTCTAACAAATTGAACTTGAACAATACACACCCAAGGTGAATCCATCAACAATGTGGTATATATGTTTTTACATTTCATTACATAAAAAAATATAATTACATCATCAAAAAACTAATTTCCGGATATAGCGCATGTACATGTGAAAAACATGTATCGACCTAGGTGTTTACATGTAGAACACATGTACGGACCAAGGTGGCTCCATGTAAAGAACATGTAACGACCAAGGACCTTACACGTGTTTTACATGGAACCACCTTGGTTTAATTTGTACATGTGTTCTACATGTAAAGACCTAGATCGGTACATGTTTCTTACATGTACATGCACTTTTTCCATAAATTAGTTTATTGGTAATGTAATTATGTTTCTTATCTAGCTTGAACAATAGATATCCAAAGTGAATCCATCAACAATGTGGTAAGTAAATATTTACATTACATTAAGTAAAAAAATATAATTTCATTATCTAAAAACTAATTTCCAAAAATAGTGTTGTACATGTGAAACACATGTACTAACCAAGATCATCTTTACATGTAGAACACATGTAAAAACCAAGGTGGCTTCATGTAAACTACATGTACCGACCAAGAACCTTACATATTTTTCACATGTACGTGCACTCTTTCCGTAAATTAGTTTTTTTGGTAATGTAATTATGTTTCTTTTTTTTTTGCAAGCAAATATTAGTAGCATTTTATTCATCCATTTCGGGAATAAAAGCAAAGAGCTTACAAAAAACTTAGAACCCCTAACTCTCAAGCATTTAGAAGATCAACAACATTTTCATTTACAACTCCTTTAAGATAACTATCTATTCTAACACGCACACACGTAAAATTTTAACCTTCTAAGAGCATGTACATTCATAAGTTATCAAATATTTGATAAGTTAACTCATTTAACACTCTCTCTCCTCATAAGTCATATGTTGAGTACATACACTACTCTTGCACTACAATACTACCAGTCATCCATTAACTCATCCACCTCATCTTTGTTGGTAGTGCTATATACGTGGCAGCATCTTATTGGTTGGGTCAATAAATTTGCAAAAAGAAAAAAAAATGTGGGAGGAGGACGGATGAGTGAAGGGGTGTGCTCTTCTTCTTTACTCATCCCATTGAGTAAAGCCCCCTTCACTTGTTCTTCTCTCTAAAAACAAGTGAACTCAACAAGCTCCATTGTAGCCAACAAGTGATACACTCTCTCCTCTTTCCTCTTTCTCTCTCCTCCATGAGTAAAGCAACAAGTGAAGTAATAAGCTCCATTGCACATACTCTAATCAACCACTCCACATCATGCTCTTCGTTTCTAAAAATTCTACAGTTACATTTGCTCTTCCATTTGCTCTTCCAATGCCGCTTCATCACATGCCGACTATACCAATTCAGGATACTCCTCAGGCTGCTTCTACTTGTTCTAATTCCTAACCAATTCCGAATTTGCCTCCATACATCTGCAGAATAATCGCACTTGAAAAAGATATGCTGATTGCTTTCCATATCTCGCTTACATAGGCTGCACCTGTTTACTAAAACCAAGCCTCTCCTTACTATGTTCTCAGCAGTAGCCAGCCGATTTTGGACAACCAAATTTGCAACAAAACTGTGTTTAGGAACATTCACAGCATCCCAAACTACCTTCATCTCCTTTCTTCTTCTCTGCCTTGTTCTGAAGAAGTCATAAGCTTTGGAAATACAAAATTTGCCTTCAGTTGCCCAAGACAACAGGGTATCTTTTGCCTGATCAACAGAATCAGCTTTTGCTAGAATTTCATTTCTCACTGATATAATGCCTTTCAGCAATTCAGTATCCTGACTCCTAGCACTGACTTCCCATATTGATTTTGATTTCAGCACATATTTGTTTATCCATTCACACCACATGCTCTTCTTATTGGCCTGAAGCAACCAGATCCATTTTGCTATCAATGTCATATTCCAGCTCAAAACCTCTTTTATATGAAAGCCTCCTTCATTTCTGGGCGCGCAGGAGCTTTTCCAGCTTTTGTACATCATTTTCTTCTGCCCCTCCTCAATTTCCCAAACAAAATCTTTGCACATTTTATTAATTCTCTTTATGACTCCTTTTGGTAATAGGAAACTCGAGCACCAAAAATTTTCTAGTCCGAAAATCACTGAATTGATCAACAGACATTTCCCAGCATAAGAGAGAAACTGACTTGACCAATGTGTGATTTTAGCCTTGATTTTGAGGATAAGGCTATTGTACATGATTTACTACGACGGTAAAAATTGAGAGATACATAGCAGTAAAAACAACATGAAAAGGAACTGTAAAAACAGAAATAACTATACATGGAGGAACAAACAGAGACGGTAGAAGTAAAATATGGCGGTAAATATGATCAACTGCGACGGTAAAAAAATAGAGAGAAATAACATATTAGTAAAAATAACATGAAAAGAAACGGTAAAAACAGAACTAACTGTATATGGAGGAACAAATAGAGACGGTATAAGCAAAATATGGCGGTAAATATTGTTGGTTGTGCTCCAAAAATTGGTCAAATTGGTTATTAGAGATCCTAGATTTTAGCTATGCATTTGAATAAGTTATGATTAATGTTAGTGGACTAGTATGAGACAAACGTGAGTGAGATAAGTTTGCTAGATTGTAGGGTTTAGTTGTTATTTGTTAGTAGGTTTGTAAGGCTATTTAAGAGCATCCTTTACTATGGTGAGATTTTCCATTTATTCACCTCTCTCTACCCACTTTCTCTCTCTCATTCCCATGTTTTTAATCAAACTTTCATTATCTCCTATAACCGTGAATTAAAATTTCATCGAACACTCCACCACACTTTTTCTCTTCTATTAAACTTTTAATTAATCAATATTTATTACAATTAGTATTAATATAATGGCATTAACGACTATTTAATCATGATTATTTATAGCTAAAAAATAAAATTATGATTATTAATGAATATTTTTTTGATGTGGATTTATTAATAAATAATTGAAATTAATTAAAGCATAATTTATGCCGAAAAACAAAAGGGCGAGGGGCAAATGGCGTCGTTTCTTTAATTTCAGTTTTGGCCATTTCGCTATTTATTTTTTGGGTTCAGTTAGTGTAAAACAAAGTCATTTGGCCCAAATAAGAGGCAAAACAACATCGTTTAGCAATATATTTACCAAAATCCGGCAAAAAAGAAATAAACAAAGTGGAGAAGTTGGGGGAGTGGAGCCCACATGTGGTAGAGAGTTTGGTGTAGAATTCATTAATGAGATGAATGAGTTTCATTTCATTCAACGATAAATGAATTTATTCATTGTAGCAACAAAGCAAATATCATTCATCCCAGCTATTATGAGATTAATTGAGAAAGTGTTAGCTGAAAAGAATTCTCCATGTTTACTCACCTCCCCTCTATTAATTTAATTGGAGGAACAAACAGTAATACTGCAACGGTAAAAATAGATAGAAATAACACACACAGTAGCAATAAATACATGACCAGGAAAGCTAAAAAAAGGCAAAAAAGAGAGGTAAAAATTTGACCCGTTCAAACAACAGTATGGAGGAACAAACAGTAAAAAAAAGATTTACCGGACGGTAAAAATAGAGAGGTAAATACCTCCCCTCTAAAGATTGACCCGATCTCCTCTTGAAGCGTAAGCCATATTTTTTTTTTTTTTATCTTTTTGTGTTTTTACAGCATGTGAAATGAAAATTGGTGGGTGGGTGAACAAAATATATACTGGGAAGAGAGTGGGAGGGGGAAGGGGGAAAAATGACAAAAAACAGGCGGATGGTGAGAAATGAATAAACATAGCCATTTTATTGTGGGTCGGCCTACCCAGTCCATGTTAATTTTAAGGCAACCCTAACCTAGCCCATATAAATATGGTCCAGCCCTACTCCAGCCCAGCCGGCCCAATGTACAGCCCTAAACATAGGTAAGGAGTTAATTGCGTTGTTTAGTGATTTTCAGTCGATAGCTGTTTTTCATATTAGACGGGGGGTAATCAAGCGGCTATTTACATTGCTCGCGTGTTGCCGTTTAATTACTCTTGTCGCGCAAATACTATGCTACCCCTGGGGTACATAGAGAATGGCACCCCCTGGGCTCATTTATACCTGGGCTTCTATTTATTTAGATGGATTTACAATTTGAGTTGGGCCAAAGTCTGACTTGACCCAATACTTCAATTAAAAGTTTAAAACTCAACCCGTACTCTCTCCTCTTCCCCCTTTATTTTCTCCCTCCTCTCATAACCACCTACCACCACCACCAAGCACCAATTGACCACCACCGCCCCCATGCGCCGACCACCACCCCACTCGACGCAACCACCACCATTCGATGGGCGCCGCTCCGACTACCCCACGGCGGCACCCCTGAGCCCACGCCACCGCCTTCATCGTCCTCCACATCCCTTTTTTCTCATTTTCTCTCTCCTCTTACACTCCCTTCCCCAGCCCCTAACCTCAACCGCTGCCGCCCACAAACCCTCCCCCGGCCCTCTTCCTACGCCGCCTACCCCAATCACCACCATTATCGCGGCTAATAAGGGATAAAAAGGGAGATCGAAAATAAGGGAGGGGGGAGAAGGAAGGGGCGGCGCCGTCGTGGACTGCCGGGAAGAGGGTCGCGGTAGCCGCGCGATAATGGTGGCAGTGTCGCCGCCGGCAATGGTGGTGGTCGGGGTAGGCCGCCGGCGGAGAAGAGGTGGTCGGGAAAAGTGGAAGGGGGGTTGGGGGAGGAGAGAAAAAAAGGAAGGGGAGGGGGTGTTTTTTTTTTTGTTTTTGTTTATTTGATTTAATCTTGACCATTGATTTAAATTATTCATTTTAAAACAAAAATCGTTCATTTTAGAACAGAAACTACCTATTTCAGATTAAATAAGTCAAGACAAAAAGAATTCATTCTAAAACAAATATAATTCATTTTAGAACAATAACCATTCATTTTATAACAAAAAATTTGATTCTTAAACAAATATCATTCATTTCAGAACAAAAAATCATTCATTACATAACCATTCATTTTAAAACAAATACCATTTATTCTAGAACAACAAATCATTCATCGCATAACCTTTCATTTTGATTCGCGATGAACGGTTTTTGTTTCATGATGGTTAGGTTTCGTTCTGAGATGAACGGATTTTATTTCGGAATGGTTAGGTTTTGTTCTAAGATGAATGGATTTTGTTTCGGGATGGTTAGGTTTTGTTCTGAGATGATTGGTTTTTGTTTTAGGATGGTTAGTTTTTGTTTCACTATGGTTGGTTTTTGTCCTAGGATGATTACCTTTTGTCCTGGAATGGTTAGGTTTTGTCGTAGAATGACATAAGTCTAATTATGTTTCTTATGTAACTAAATGTATAAAAAAATTTACCACATTATTCATAGATTCACCATGGATGTATATTGTTCAAGTTAGAATTTTCTATATTTTTACTTTAGTTTAGTGAGAGAGAGATGTAAGAGAGTGAGAATGGGTGAGAGATTGATGGAGAGACCAGGGGCAAGGTTCGAAAATAAATGACAAAAGTGGGGCGACATGTAGTATAATTGGGGCGACATATAGAAAATTTGATATTGAAATATGAAATAGTCTAAGTCCAATACTCCAAATCCGTGGTTGATTTCAAGCACAAAAACCACAGTTGAACAAGTCAGAAAAAACCGAGTAAGCTAACACCTCAACTCGTAGAAAACCAAAACCCTTACCTGGATTTTGAAAACATTTAGATTATATTTTCGAAAACACACTTAGCATGTTATCACACAAACCAATCACCAAAATAACCAAATCACCAAAAGAGAAACATCACAGTAACTTCACGGGTGTTTAACATTTCATCAATATAATCCATACCATTCTTTATATCTTTAATGAGTAATCCACACCAAAATTATAAGTGGGATGAGCCGAATCTGCTCCCGACTCATGCAAACCATACCAATCATATATATAAAAGTGGGTGAGCTGGTTTCTACCGAGTCACCAAACCATACCAATAGATAAGTGGGTGAGCCGGTTCTTTGCCGGCCTACCGAACATACCAAAAGAATACTGGACCTCAACACTCACTTTAATTTGTCAGAGTTCTGTCTCATTTTCTGTTATCTCTGTAAATGTCACCCTTACCAGCATGTACAAAGAGCATGAGAAGCGGTTCACGAAGAGGCGAGGTGCATCAATTTGAGAGAAGTAGTTGCCTCAATCAAATTTCTTTTTCAAATCGCTATCATTGACTGTTTTGTTCAATATCAGTATTTCTACAAACAAAAAAAAGGTCAATTAGATTGACAAAGGTTTGATTTTCTGTTAAATATGTAGTCTCAACTGAATATATTCGATGTTTCTGCTGCATTTATGGTAAATGGAAGTGTGATCCGACGTTTTGAACAACCTTTATGCTATTGCTGCTAAAAATGTTTAGTTAAGGATGAGGATTTTATGACCAATTATTCTGCATTGGTCTCTGAGGGTTATTATCAACCAAAAAGAGCAAAAAAAGATCGCCTTTTTTAAAAAGTTGTCCAATCATATCTTCTCTAAAAAGAATGAAAACTTGAGACTTAGCTTAGTAAATTTTAAAATCAGTTCCATGATTACACAAGTTTTAAAATGAAAAGGAAAAAATATTTACGCAGGAAAAAGTTGGTTCCTCATGTAATATTTGATCTGACGCTATGCTCCAAATATCCTCACATCAACAAACGAAGTTGGTATAAAAAAAGGAGTAAGACTATTTGGATAACCAAAATGTATCAAATATACTACGTATTTGTATTGTACAAAAAATCAATTTCACTTTTACTAGTTCTGTTGCATAATATCTGGCTGGTGATAGAGATTTATATGTATGTCCATGATTTTAAGAAGGGCCGGCTTTGGTTACTATATTTAATTCTAGAGGATTCAAATTCATAGAAGAACGTGTTAGGAGCTCTTGAGCGATAACAAAAAATGCACCAAAACTTTTTATTGTTCCTTTTCTAAAAGGCATTAACGACCATATATATTTAAGGAAAAAAAAAATTGCAAAATAGCTTCATATAATCAATTTTTTTTTTGGTATACTTAAAGATTGAAATACCTTAAACTTTCATTCTGAGTTTAACATGAATCTAAATTATGCTAAAAACGTTAGCTTAAACAGTTAAACAATCCCGTGATTTACACGGGCCAATAACAAAAAAAAATTCCCAATAACAAAAAGGATTACTTCACATATGATTTCTTCAACCGGTTGCTTATCTCTTATACTCTATTAAATACTTCATAAAAATTAATAAATCTTTCGATTAGTTTTGTCACTTGTATTAACCCAACATGCCCGATATACGATTTGGTCAAACTCAAGTTGACCCGAGACCTGATATTGCACTACATCCAATTCAAACTAATTCTACCGAAGTTGATCTGGACTTCGATATAAGATCATCCAAACGTGTATAGCCCCAATCAAAATAGCGCCACCCAAAGTTGATCCGTACGGCTTATCTTCGACATCTAATATGAAGAAATACTGCACATTTTTGCAGGGCTTTAAAGTACTAAACCTCCACACACATTCTATATTTTGAATCGTACATGATCTTTTCGTGGTTTGATTTGTTCTGGATTTATGTGTTCATATGCAATGTATCATTTTCCCTCTTCCTCGTTTAGCTAGTTATAGGATGAATGTAATTTTTTGTGCCTATATTTTACGAGTATTTGTTACCCTACTATGGACATATAATACAAATGTCATTCATACGGCCACAAAGTATACTCTGACCTTCCCCACACGCCCACACACCCCCTCTATCAAAGAAACGGATAACCACATGATCATTTATTTCCTACGTAGGTTATTCTCTATTTATATGTTTATATGCAATGTATCAAATCTTCAATTTCCTTGATCGTTTAACTAGTTACTATTGGAAATGTAATTATTCATACCTAAACATTTTGCCACATTTATTATGATAGATAAGGCAACACGCCTTTTTGGCTCGTTTGGGAGTAGGGAACAAAATGTTTGATTAGATTATTATTTCAAATAAGCCAAATTCAGATGTTTGGTTGATAAAACAGGTGGGATAAGGAATATGAGAATTTTTTTATACCAAAGGGGTTATGTGTTAGGACATGTATCACATGATTGTATACGGAGTACTTCATTAAGGAAATGGATCACATGATTCTTTACTTTATTAATTTATTCTCTATTTATTGTGTTTATATGCAAGAAATCGAATCTTTTATTTTCTTCCACTATTAGCAAGTTCTTATAAGGAATTAAATGATTCTTTCCCAAGATACTTGGCCCTTGTTTAGGTTGAAATCCTTGTACCCTGACTATTTAAACTCATGAAACGAAAATGCAAGACACAACTATTTTAATTATTATCTCTTCCATCTTGAAATTTCATCCGACTAATAACAACAAACAAAGAAGAGAGGGATGGCTATGAAGCGTGCTCTTACATCTTCTATCAAAGTGATCTCCAATTCTTTTGCAAAATCAACTCCAGTTTACCCTCTGTCTAGGAATATTCATGTGAGCAAGAACTAAACTTTATTTATTTATTTATTCTTCTTTTTTATACCTTTACATGAGAAAGTCATTTCTTGCCAGGATCTTTTTATGGTTTATTCCTTATTACCGTTGTTAATTACATTTTTTTTTTTGTCATGATCTTGTTGTGCCCTAACTAGTACTCCATTATGATCATTTTTTTTTTTAAAAAGACAAAATAACTTTTGCGATCCTACCTTACATATTTTGTCTATATCGTTCACGAGCTTTGTAGCAATTAAACAACTTACCTCTTTTAGGAATCAATTTCCTAAACTTGTATATTACCTTCAACAATTATCTTATAGAATTAACATCATGAGGTAACCCAAAGAGTCAAAAGTTCTCTTATCCAAATTATATAGTTATCCTAACCCAAATAATTTAAATGCAAGGTATGTGATAAAATTAAACATGTGACATTCAAAATATCAATGCTAGATATTAATGCTTTAATTTGTACCAAATTTCTAGGGGTCTGTTAGGTATCGTTTTCTATTTTCAGTTTTCAATTTTTTTGGAAAATCAAATTCTCGTTTTTGAAAACCATAAAAATTGGCTTTCAAACATTTTCAGTATGACTATTATGGAAAGAAACAATTTAAAGTTACTTTTATAACTCATTTAACTAAATTTTTATATAAAAAAAAAAACTGAAAACGGCAGTAATACCGAACAGGTCCTAAGTTACAAGGTCACCATAAATCTTATTTAGCACACCAAGTTTGTCTATATAGAAAGTTGTATCGAGTACAATACTTTTATATAATACTCGATTCTAATAAATTCAATTATAGCTTAATATGTAACATCAACCACACTTGAGGTCTTTAATTTAATTATGTTGAGTGTGTGGATTTTGCGCTAGTGAAGATTCATTTTTTTTTATCACTTTTTGAGGTCAAATGTCCAAGAGGCTTAAGTTTTGTAATTGGTCTTTAATTTCATTTTATTACTAATTAGCGTTTTTCGCTTCTATTAAAGTATACGTATTGCATAACATGTCTTCTTCTATTTGGAAGAGGGTTCTTCGGAAAGTAAGAAAATAGTAGGGGTTTTTTACAAAGCACATGAATATGCATCGATGAACCCCGACTTTGTAGGTTGTGTTGAAGGTTCTTTGGGCATACGAGAGTGGCTAGAATCCAAGGGCCATGAGTACATCGTTACAGATGATAAAGATGGACCTAATTCAGGTTAGTATGTACAATGATTTGAAATATCTTTCTAACCCGTAAAATTAGTGCTAATTTCATGAATGGAACCTTATTGCTAAACAACCAAGTATATTTTTTGTTGTGTAACATATAATTCATGGTGTTTAAGAAATGATAGGCATTGAAAATATAAAGATAAGAATATGTTTTTATTTATTTATTGCCAAATGAACCTTGATCTTTAGTGGAAAATAAAACTAGGGTGTCGTTTGGATACCGCGGGAATTAAATTACCGTGGGAAATATGAATTAACGGGAATTAAATTCCTAATGTAAATTCGTAGAAATTTGTCTAAGTGCGTTTGGATACCATGTAGAAATTCAGAAATCCCTAGCTTTTTTTTCCCATGGTTGTTTGGAACTACTTTGGATTCACTACTTCAAATCCCATGTTAATTATTAAGAAGACTATTTTACCCTTTACTTGTTTAATGGTGAAGTGGTCAACCACACAAATGTAAGGGGAGTATTAAAATTTTGAGGGCAAAAGAGTAATTTTCGAAAATTGAAAGCATGAGAATTTTGAATGACAAGGGGGGGGAGGTGGGTAATTAAATTTCTATGGTGTATAGGAATTGGAAATACCCAACGATTTTCCAGTGCCCACACTTTGGATAAAAAGAGGCATTCAAAACCGAATGATTTTTCCATTCAAAAACTTTTTTTTTTAATGATTATAAATGGGTGAGTAAATAAATCTTTACATAGGAACTAGGAAGACTCGTCAATTAGCTAAAACCCTTAGGACATCCTTGAAAATGTACTAGATAATTAGATACTATGTCACTTTATAGAACTGAAAAATTACAAACAAATAATTAAGATTAAATTATGTAAATAAAATTTCCTCATGGTTATTGGATATGGACCTCTAAGTTACATTAGGTCAATTTGAGCTGAACAACGTTTCTAATTATATGCGCGAGTCTTTAACAAGCCATATCTTAAGTTTTATATATTAATGATAGAACCTCGATATTATGATATCATCTAGCTAATATATCAAATTGTCGAGTAATGCATAATTTATATGATAAAGAGTGATAATTTCTAGTGTCTTACATTGCCGTTCTTTTTTTGCATTGCAGAACTTGAGAAGCATATTCATGATCTCCATGTCCTTATAACCACACCATTCCACCCCGCTTACGTTACCAGTGAAATGATCAAGAGAGCGAAAAACTTAGAGCTATTACTCACAGCTGGAATTGGCTCCGATCACATTGATCTCAATGCAGCTGCTGCTGCTGGACTAACTGTTGCAGAAGTGACTGGAAGTAATGTGGTGTCTGTCGCCGAAGATGAACTCATGAGGATACTCATTCTTGTACGAAACTTTGTGCCTGGATATCGTCAAGTTATTAACGGCGATTGGAATGTCGCCGGTATAGCTTACAGAGCTTATGACCTTGAAGGCAAGACAATTGGTACTGTCGGTGCTGGACGAATTGGCAAGCTTTTGCTTCAAAGACTGAAGCCATTCAATTGCAATCTCCTCTATCATGACCGGATTAAGATGGACCCAGAAATAGAGAGTCAAACAGGAGCGAAGTATGAAGAGGATCTTGTTAAGATGCTTGGGAAATGCGACGTTGTCGTGATCAATACTCCTCTCACCGATCAGACCAAGTACGTACGTACGTTGATTATTTAATCTGCTTGTTCTTGTTGTTCTAAGCTCTTTAATTTACTTACTTTTGAGTTTTGATAGTAGGGGAATGTTTAACAAAGATTTGATTGCAAAGATGAAAAAAGGAGTACTAATAGTTAATAATGCTCGAGCTGCGATCATGGATACGAAAGCCGTAGTTGATGCTTGTGCTAGCGGTCACATTGGAGGTATATAAATATATATAATAATGTACCATTCTAGAAAAAACACTTTAAATCGAAAATTATTGTTAAAAATTTTGGTTTTGTATTTGAACAATGCTCACTATATATAAAATTCATCGTCTTAGGATATAGCGGTGATGTTTGGCATCCACAACCAGCTCCAGAGGATCATCCATGGCGATATATGCCAAACCAAGCCATGACACCTCATATCTCCGGCACCACAATTGATGGGCAGGTAATGTAATCCTTGTTCCGTCATATGCAACTTTATGTTTCTATCATCGATCTTGGCTCGCTATATATGTGTTAATTATTAATTGATTTATATGATTGATTGCAGTTGCGATATGCTGCCGGTACAAAGGATATGCTTGACAGGTACTTTAAGGGAGAGGACTTCCCTTCTCAGAATTACATTGTCAGGAAGGGTCAACTAGCACCCCAATATCGCTAAAATTACTATCATATTGCATGCACTACTTGCTTTACTTGGTACATTCGCCCCGGATTTTGTTATAAGACATCAAAGTTCTACAAATTAAATAAGCCAAGTGTTTAGATAAAGTATTGTTACCTCATGTAAGTGAAATTGAAGAACAGTTTGAACAGTCTTTGATCTTTGTCGTCCAATGAAATAATAGATCTTTTCGAAAGACTTTTGGGGCTATCTCCTTCGTACCTTGCGATTTATGCATCAATATTCTCGTCGAGCTCTTAACTAATTTTATGTAAACAGTGTTTGTGTCCTTGCCTTTGGTTTTGCCCTTTGGATACATGGTGGCATAACTTGCATGGTTATTGGTAAATGTTAAGATATAACCAATTATTGGGCCTCAACCATAAGTCTAAACTTTTGGTTGAGTTGGCTCTGATACCATGTTAAAGAAAGGGACAAGACTCAAAATTACAAGATTCTAAAGCATTATTCTAGGTTGCTCATATTATCGTCCCTTATAAAAAAAAGCTATGACAGTTGCCACGTTGTGTACTAACCTCGCAGATGAATACGGGAATATTCGACGCATTTTGACCTCACTCATTCGCACCCTGTGTAACTTCCTAGGAGGTCACCCATCCTAACATTAATCTCCAGCAAGTACGTTTACTTGTGGGATTGGTAGGACATGAGCTTTCTAAACTGAAAGTCGACTTTATTGGTTTGAGTAGCACTATCAATTCTTTTAACACTCGCTTGTATGAGCCTCTTAAATGTCTTTAAACTTCATTTAAAATCTGGGCTATTACAAGATTGGTTTCTTGTAGAGCTTAAATTAGTATTTTAGAAAATTCATTTATCCTAAATAACTTTTGAAGAAAATACATTTGTAAAGGATTGATTTTTAATTCATTACTATCTTTTGGAGATAATATATTTGAGAGTTGTCCTTTTGGTTGGAACCCTCTATCTAGTTTTTATTTAAAGAAAAAGTTATCTTCTAATAATTGGACTTCTAATTATAAACGATTTTCCAAAGGTTTGGTAGTAAAATTCCATTGCATTTTTCCCCTAAAAAAAAAATTCCATTGCATTTATGACATGTATTTTTCATCATAAAAAGTTAACGTTTGCATTGAGAGAAAATTCTAAACTTTGCTTAGAGCAAGTAAAACGTCCAATAGAGAGTTGCATTATTCTAGCCTCTCAATAGATCACTTATAGTATGCATATCTAGGCCAAGAAGTATCTCTAACAGCTTTTGTAAAGAATTTATTGAGATATCATATTACTGTAATCTTTCTCTTTTAGGGTGAGATTTGGGGTACGAGGTTGTACTCGAACTCTGCACAATTGGGTTGATTGTGCGATTTTTCTACTTATCTTGGGTTGAACGTGTAGAGAAGAATTTCTAGTGAAATAATTGTGTGCACGTAGACCTTAGGTTGAGCTCGAACCACCTAAAATTCTTCTGTGTGATTCTTGCTGTCGCTTTCTCGTACTTTGATTTGTTTATGGTGTTGTGTACTTCTATGAGATATTATCTCTAGCATGTAACTTTGTAAGTACAAAACACCAACTGTTCTTTTTATTCACACAAAATCGAAAAGTAATACTCAATTCACCCCTTCTCGAGTACTGTTGTCGTTAGACTCTTCAACAGAATTAAATATGTAGTGATTTTTTGCAAAAAGTGGACTATATATTCATTTGGTCTAAAATAGCTTCAGCATGATAGCTCAAATCTGCAAAAAGGAGGAAAGTCTCTTTGAATTCAGGAATATTGGTTTACATTAAGTGTAAGGCCATGTATGATAGGACTTAATAAACTGTATATTCACATCAGATCATATTTATTAAATTCAGATCATAATTATTCAAATCAAATTTGGTCAGATCGGAGTCTTTCAAATCAGATCAGAGACATTCAAATTGCATTTCATCAGATAAGAGTCAATAAAATTAGATCAGATTCATTAAAATCATCAAATCAAATCAAATCAGAAAGATGCAATCCTATTATACAGGGCCTAAGGCCCAATGCGAATCAGTTTATTTCAAATCAAATCAATTTATTCAAATCAAATAAAATCATATCAGTTTCATTTAAAACAAATCAAATCAGAATTATCCAAATAACAATTAATGAATCTATTCTACTTTTAGGTATTAATTCGTCCAAATGTAGTTAATTTATAAATATATATTCAGTTCAAATTAAATCAAATCAAGTTCATTCAAATCAAATCAAATCAAATCAGATAATTTCAATTCAAATCAAATCAGATAAAAATGCAGTTTAATCACACCACTACGACATTTAAATGAATCTGATCTGATCTGATCTGATTTGAATACATCTGATCTGATTTGAAAGACTCTTATCTGACAAAATTTGAATGAATAATTCTGATCTGAATTGAATAATTCTGATCTGAATTGAATAAATATGATCTGAACTGATTATATAGTTTATTAAGTCCTATCATACAGGGCCTACCTAAGAATAAGTAACTTACCATATACGTGTAGTAAATCTTCGAAATAACTTAGTGCATATTCGATATCGTTTTCTGTTTTCGGTTTTCTGTTTTTTTGAAACAAAGTCTCGTTTTTTTAAAACCAGAAAAAATGGTTTTCAGTTATCAGTTTTCATTTTCTACATGACTATTATGAAAACAAACAATTGAAACTTTATTTTGTAACTTAGGCCCTATATGATAGGACTACATCTTTCTGATTTGATTTGATTTTAATGAATCTGATCTAATTTTATTGATTCTAATCTGATGAAATTCAATTTGAATGACTCTGATCTGATTTGAATGACTATTATTTGACCTGAATAAAATTCGAGATTAGTGTTAACTAGGTGAAAAGCCCGTGCAACGCACGAGACACTTCACCATAATTGATTATTTTTATATGTTTTTTAGTTAATCTAAAAATAAATAAATAAATCATGATAATTAATTAACACGGAACACTTTTCATATTCTTTTTTATTAATTACTTAATCTAAAAAAATGATAATTGATTAAATGTTGGTTAATTAAGATGTCTTCTAATCTCAATAAATACTTACGGATACTTTGTTTTTGTTATTTTTTAAATCATTTTTCACAAAAGGGTTAAACTTGTCGACATATCTCTACATACCAAAATCATACTTAACTTTCAAAAGTATGTGCAAATGAATCTTATATTGAAATACATTTCGACACGAACTTAATTATACATGTATCGTAATATTTTTATATACGTAGCCCAAGTTATAAAAGTTTATATTATGCTACCAATGCTTATACCATGCACCAAGGTGCACAATGAGTATGGTGCACCTCCTCACAATAAAGGAGTATGGACCACACGTAAAATAATTTAAATTTATTTAAGTGTGGTCCATACTCCTCTATTGTGAGGAGGTGCACCATACTCATTGAGTCATTGTGCATCTTGATGCATGATATATGACTATATTGGCCCCTTTTCCGTGTAAATAATGCACCCCGTCCCCCAATTCATGATGTTTATATATCTCATTTCCCGCCATTTTCATGTGTATGCTCATTTTGGCTCAATTCGGTGCTATTTTGTAAATTCTTGTGTATTTTCTATTTGGCACGAGAATCGGGTTCTACGGTTTGTATTTGGCTTTTGTAGGTACCCCTACGGAGCAAATTAGAGCGGAACCCGAGGGACTAGAGAGTCGAGTTGCGGGAAAAGAGCATTTGAGTGGGACCCGAGGCGAAAATCCGAGGAAAAAGGGAGCAAAAGAGGAGAAGAGGAAATACACTCGGCGACCCACTCGCCGAGTGCTTGGACGAGCACATAAGCAGCAGTGGCGGTGTCGCCAAGTGCACAACCACTCGGCCGAGCGTAAAGCTCCACTCGCCGAGTGGATATATCCACTCGGCGAGCGACTGGCCGAGTGGAACCCAGTATCCGCTATTTTTGCACGTTTTCTCGTTTGTCTTTTTGTACAACTATATAAGGCCATCTACCTAATTGTATAGCCACTTTACATTATTCTAGATTTTTCTTAGGTGATTTCAAAAGGGGGATTTTAGAATTCTCTCTCTCCTAGTTTTGTAACCTTGGTTTCTCCACCATTTCAAATTGTTCAAGATTTTTGTCAACAATTCTCAAGTTCTATTAATAATATAATTCAATTTTATTTCATTCATCTTACCTCTTAATTACGTTATTTGGGTAACTAATCTCTCTCTCTTTTATTTATTGCAATTTATTTTGTTTCAATTGTTGTTAATTCATGCTTATTAGTTAATTAGTCATATATGTCTTCCAAGTTTGCATCTTTATCTAGTTCTCATGCTTAGTAACATGTTTAGGGTTATGTTAATTGTGATTATTGTTAGTTTAACTATGTCTAGGGGTGAGGTTAATGGTTAAAGTTGTGAACTTTATGGTTAGAGGGGTTGTCTAATGGTTATTATTTGAAAAGCATGCTACTTTATCATCAAGTTTAATGTTTTAACGAATTGGTAAATATAGATGACGATCTATTTTACTTATTATTGCATTTTAATCAATATGGGAGACTTGAGATTGAAATTGGCTAATTAAACTTGGGATTATTGACTAATTGCATGGAAATGAATCTATATAATACTATTAATAGGCTAGCAAAAATGTTTACAAATAACACGTGGCATGTCGAGGTTGATTAGGCTTAGTTGTCATATGTGTAATTCCACATCAGCCCCTTATGTGTCACTTTCATATTGCATCAAGTCTCTTGAGTTGTCTTTTCAAACGTTTAGAAAACACTTCAAGTTCTACAAATTTAATCGTCATAAAAATTCATTATTATTGAAGTTATTACTCATCATAATAATGGTCTTGAATATCGTGTCCTTTGGCTTTTCGTTTGCCAAGTTTGTCAGTTACATGTCGGATCAACATAATATATATAGCTTGGTTGTTTGTTTAAAATTAGTAAGAAAAAAAAATACAAAACATGCCACATAAAATTCGGTATGTCAAAAGAAATTAAGGACAATGCTACAGGTCTACAATGTAGACACTTGAAAGTGTCTACTATTAGCATTAATTTTACTACACTAACAAAATTTTACTACTCACACAAATAATGTTACTGCATGATTTTTTCACACAAACTAATTTTACTACTCCAATCTCAATGTTACTACTATTGACTTAATTTTACATTGTAGACAAATTAATTGTGTCTACATTGTAGACCTTTATCAATATGCAAAGAAATAAGGAGAGGAGATATGAAAATGGTGGTGTATATAGTTGTCTCTTACAACAATTTAGAGGGATATTGGGAGTTTTAGTGGTTTTATGTATCAATCATAGTTAGATTTAATGTAGTGTATATCTTTGTACATACTCCAAAATTATTTTTAGTTACAAATTAACATGAATTATTTGAAATGGTTATGTTGTATTATATAAAACTCTCTTGATAATGAAAGTTGATTTTTTTTTTTTTTTTTTTTGGCAAGAATCAAGAAACTTGTATATCATAAAAGAAAATGAAATACAAGAGTTTAGAACCTACAAAGGAGATCAATGAGATCCCCTATGAAAATATCCTACCAAGAGCACAAAGAAACTAGCTTTCTAAATTAGCCTGAGCTTCCACATTTGGAAACTTGAAAAACAGCCTAACATAGACTAAGTACTGAATCCTCCTAACAATTTGTTCAATTGACTGCTCCTTCTCGTTGAAGATGCGGTTGTTTCTCTCCCGCCATATCTCATTGATAGCACAAGTCAAAGCACAACGCTTTTGTTTTGCTCTCCATAGCTTCCCCATGACCCTACTCTTAAACCAATGCAAGATTCTGTGCAAAGAGGTTGGGCAACCTTGCATTTTAAGCCAGTTACCAATGGAAAACCAAACCTGCTTTGAATAGGTACACTGGAAGAAAAGATGGTCTGTAGATTCACTTGAGCATTTGCAAAGAATACACCAGTTGGCTAGGCTAAAACCTCTCTTCATAATATTGTCAACAGTGGCCAGAGTACCTTGTGATGCCATGGAGCTGATAACAGAGTGCTTAGGAAGGCACAACTCATCCCAGATGATTTTATATCTATGCCTCCTATTTCTTTTCTCCCTGAACATATCATATATCTCTTGTAGCTGCATTTTTCCACCCCTCACCTGATTTGAGATAGTAGATTTTGCATTTTCTTTAGAGCCAACACTTTGAATGAAGCAATCCCTGACCTGAATAATGTTTTTTAAGGTCCAAGACCGGTCAGCTTTTCCTTGCACCTCCCGAATGCTGGCCTCTTTTAGTACATACTAGTCGTAGACCCGTGCAAAATTGCACGGTTGCCCTATTTCATTGTAAATTTATCATATTTAATTTAATATCGTTTTAGAAGAGTTATGCCCGATTCACTAAAATTAAAACAACTTAATAAGTATCAGATAGTTAAATATTTTACGCCGATTCATGAATTTCAATGTAAGCAACCCCACCTAAACTCTACTCCCTGCGGTCCAAATGGAGTATATCCTTGTTAGTTTTAGGTTCAGTTTTACGAATTATTATATACTCCGTATTCGATAGGACCAAAACATCTCAAATGATCAAATTGGGGGAATTTGCTATATATGCACATAATAGACAATAATATTCACATAGTTTCTTATTCCACTACATATACCCACGGGTGTTTGATGAAGTTGGACAGACGAACTATAAAGTTAACATTATGTTTTTTTATCTTTAAAAAATTAGCAATTAAGCATTTTCTTACAAAAATGGTTTTGCACGTGCACTTATACAATATAGTTTGTATTGTTTTTAAAATTAGCTAACATATAACGGTCCTAGCGAACTCACCCGCGGAACATTTTTGTTGGTATCAACCGCAAAACTCATTGTTAACGTCTTAACTTTCGGATTAGCTACCCGCCAATATTCTTTGTTTGATGCACGTATGTATTAGTCTGATTACACCCACCACTTTGCATAACAATCATGTACAAATATTTCCAGCATAAACGTAACATAATCTCTAATTCATGTTCCACATAAGAAATGATCATTATCTAGTTTGATATTAATGGAATATATGCTTAGTATATATGGTGAAATTTCGGTCAAAATTGAATAAATGATCAAATTTTATTTCCAAATAACTTAGTGTATAATATATGGTAATATAATTATTGGGCGAAATATTTGTTATTTATTTGGAGGAAATATTTGTTATTTATTTGGACGAAATATTAGGAATTAATATCCTTTATATATAATTTGGTTAATAAAAGAATCAACTAAACATCAGTTGTCCTAGTGGTTGAAGTGTTACATTGTAACTCTGAGGTCACAGGTTTAAGTTCACATAGCATCATTTTTTCAGAATTGTTACATGACATGTGATGATGTGGCGCTGACATCATCAGTGACATCAGCGGTGATGTGGATGGCTTTAGAATTGTCCAAAGGTTTGCCTATTAGTATATATAATAATAATAATATGCTTTTATCCATTGAGCCCACAAACTGTTTTCTGGAGCGTCCAGCTTCCAAACCCATTTAAGGATAAGACATTTGTTCCAGCTAAAATGAAAGTTGATTGTTGATCACCTATATTTTTTACCTTACAATTGAATAGACGATTGTGTTTTTACTAAATTTTACACACCAACTACAAATTCATATGACGATACTCAACCCATGTTTTTGTTCATAGTCATATGCAAATCATGGCTATTTCTTATTTTGGAAATATAATTTGCAATGATAATATTTTTGGAATACTTTGAAGATAGGGTCACTACTATTTTAAAAAAAACATACCAAAATAAAAATTATAATTATCTCAATATATTTTAACGAAGTTTAAAATAATATTTTATATCCACTTTTTTACGCAGTGTTTGGTTCAAACTCATAAACGAAAAAGAGAATTAAAGGGTTAGATATGTGTTTGTTCGACATGCATGGGCAAAAAATGATAGTTTTTGGAGAAGGGGCAAGATTTGAGATTTGTTTGACGATTTTAAAGTGTGAGACTAAGATTTCAAAAGAGATTGATTAAAATGGGGGAAGGGAGAGTCAATTCATTATATGAAGGATAAAGTAGGCTTAAAAAATATCGAATGAGAGATAGTCAAATCGTGCTCAAAAGAGGTCTGGTGATCAAGAGTATATCGGTGGCACTGTCGTGTGGGAAGAGGGGTGGCAAAGCAAAGAGTATCTATAAATTATGAAACTTAGAAGCGGAGTAGTTTCATTCCGAGAAGGAGCTAGATTCAAGGAATAATGAATGAAAAAAGAAGGTTTCCAACAAAAAATTATATATAAAGAGAGTGCGAGAATGAGTTTGTTTCTTGAAAAGATGGCCAACAAACATAAGTTTTAGTGGACACATTGACATATCAAATTCATGGGTGTTGTCGTTTCCATTAATACTGAGATCACATAGTTATAAAACAATTGTTTCTTATATTATTAATTTATTAAGGTAAATTTTTTTAAATTATTAACATGAGTCACAATACTTTTCGTTTTCCAAAGAAAATGGTCATTCAAAAATATGATTTTTAAAATTGGAAATATTAGATATTGATACAAAATACATTGGCTACCACTAATTATGAGTACAATAGTCGATCGTAACACACCAGTCACATTTATCATGATATGCAAGAACCCCTCCGCCTCCTTTCCTTTAAATTTGGAGTGAAGAGAATAATTCTCCTCTTGGGAGATCGTATCATATTAACTAGAGCTGGCAAAATGTCGTGTTCGTGTCCGTGTCAAAGATAAACGGGTTGTAAAACCCTTGACACTAACCCGACCCGATTATTAAACGTGTCGATAACCCTTGACACTAACCCGACCCATTTATTAAACGTGTAACACGTTAACAACCCGCATAACCCGCCTAAAAGAAAAGTTCACAAAAATTACATTTTATTAAAGAAAAATTGTAAAATTAAGGCTATTGTTTCTATGTAACTCATCATTCATAATAAAGACTAATTTATAAAAAGAGTAATTTGCATAGTTAGATTATTTGAGTTTTGATTTGGGCTCTATACAACTTAAAAAGTCAAGTAGGTCATACGAATGGACAACAATATCATATCAAATACAAATAAACGGGTCAATTCGTGTTTGTTTCGTGTCAAAAATTTCAACACTAACCCAACCCATTTAGGTAATCGTGTTAGACGTGTTGACCTGTTTAATTAAACGGGTTGGAAACTCCCAACACTAACCCGGTATTTTCGTGTCCGGTTCGTGTCGTGTTGTCGTGTCGTGTCAGCTTTTGCCAGCTCTAATATTAACAATGATTTCATGGCGTACTCCCAGCTCTAATATTAACGGGTTGGAAACTCCCAGCTCTAATATTAACATAAGAGTGTCAATCTCGGAACAAGTTTTAAATGAATTTGATTTCAAACTATATAATGTACTCTATTTTGTTAACTCTAGACCTTTTCACTCTCTTTTCAAACCTAATTACAAGTTTAGCTTATAAATGGGGTGTTTTTTTACGTCAAAGCTCAAACTTATGATAAAACACACTAAGTTGGTCATAAAGAAATTATCTACAATTTTCGTTTAAAAGAAAGCAAGACGTAGGCCCGTGAATTCACGGGCACAAAAACTAGTTAATTAGTAATTAGGCATTGGTTAGTTGCTTGAGAAAGAATTAACCATTCTCTTTGGCCTTGATAAATTGTTAGTGTGCATGTTTAGGCTCAATTCAACCTCTCTAAACTAAAGACATCAACTTTATACCAGTAATCTCTTTAACCCCTAGCGTTTGTCAATTATCGTCTAAATTTGCGTGTTAGTCTAATTAGTGACTAGTTCGTGTGTTTAAATCGTTGATTAGTAGAAATTAGATAATATATTAGACTATATCTTCGATTATTGATTTGATTAGACTACAATTAGGACATTATTGATAGACAATTACCCTCCGTCCTCGTGGATTCGACCCTAGACTATGCTAGGATGATTAGCCATGCTTGGAACTTGTTTTAGGCGTGTCAATGCACGATATAATTTGCGTTTCATGTGAATTAATCTAATAGTTTATGTGAGAGTTTAACATATCTTGGACTCTCCCTCTGCATATCTTGACCTCCCGTGATAGTTAATTAAATATTTGTTAGTTAAAATTTCTCCTTTTCAAAAGTATATCTCGACACGAACTTAATGATACATGTATCGTAATATTCCGATATACGTAGCCCGAGGTACAACAGTTTATATTATGTTTCATGTTGATAACTTTATTACATAAGAGTTTACAAATATTGGACTCTGTGTATGCATTTTTAATGTTTTATGTGGATTAGTTTGTATACTTTAATCAGAGTTCAGCAAATCTTGGACTCTCTCTGTGCATTTCTTAACCTCTATACACCCTCAATGTGCTCCAAATTCGCTTTTAGATAGGGGCTGTATCCGGTCAGAAGTAACTTTATGTCAGAAGGTTAGAAGTGATCTGAGCCACAAATCCACCTTTAGATCAATGGTGAAGATTCAATCAAATAAACAAAAAACAAAAAGAAAACCCACTCCCCTTCCTTCTTCTCTCTCCTCCCCCAACCCCCCTCCCACCACTTCGACCACCCCTGCTCCGCCGACGGCCGGCCCCGACCACCACCACACCCAGCCGAGACACTGCCACCATGCGCGCCTTCCTATCGCTACCCTATTCCCGCCACTCCACGACGGCGCCACCCCTTCCTTCACCCCTATTATCCCTCCATTCTTTTCGATCTCACTTATTATTCACTTATTCGCGGCGATTATGGCGGTGCTTGGGGTCGGCGACGTAGGGCGAGGGCTGGGGGAGGGTTTATGGGCGGTGGAAACCTGTGATTGGGGCTGGGGAAGGGCGCGAGAGAGGAGAGAGAAACGAAGTGAGAAGTTGTCGCGCAGTGGTTGTGGGGCTGGTTTGGGTGGAATAGATGGCGGGGTTGAGGTCGCTTGATGGGCGCCGATCTGATAGTTGTGGTGGAAGTGTCTCTGGTGGTGGTCGGTGTTGGGGTGCCACCGTGGGTGGTGGTGCACGGGGAGGGGGTGGGGGTTGGGGAAGGGAGGAGGAGAAAAAAAAAAGTTATTTTCTGTTTTTTTTTTTTAATTGGATTTTTTTTTTTGAGTTGGGTAAAGTTATTAAAGTTACGCGTTTTAGTTATTGGAGTTATTAAAGTTATTGGAGTTAAGTCGGGGTTACGTGTTTTATAATTATTAAAGTTATTAATTTTTTTTATTTTTTTTTAGTTGCGTAAAGTTATTAAAGTTACGCGTTTTAGTTATTGAAGTTGTTAAAGTTATTTGAGTTATCAAAGTTATTGGAGTTAAGTCGGGGTTACGTGTTTTATAGTTATTAGAGTTATTATAGTTACGTGTTGTAGTTAATGAAGTTATATTAAAAGACGTGTTTTATTTATTAAAGTTTTTAGAGTTAAGTTGAATTACGTATTTTAGTCAAATATTGTTTTAAGTTAGAGTAGTAAAGTTGTTGGAGTTATGTGCTATAGTTACTGGAGTTACGGAGCAACTAAAGTTATGAGAGTTAGTGGAGATCAAGATGTGTGGCTCAGATTATTTCTGACCTTCTGACATAACTTTATTTCTGACCTAATTCAATTCCTATATACTCGTATATATATAGGGGGCGTATCCGGTCAGAAGTAGATTTATGTCAGAAGGTTAGAAGTAATCTGAACCACTCATCTACCTAAGATGAATGGTCAAGATTAAACCAAATAAACAAAAAAAAAATATAAAAACAAAATAAAAAAAAAAGACCCACTCTCTATCTTTTTCTCTCTCCTCCCCCAATCCCCCCCCCCGAAACCACCCCAGTTCCGCCGACGACCGTCGCTGACCACCGCCAACGCTAGCACCGACACCACCCAATGTGATCGGCCGGCCACCGCGACCTCCCACCGGCCTTTCCCACACGCCGCCGGCCCTTCCTTCTCCCCCATTTCATCCTTTTTCAACTTCAAAAATTGGGGGAGGGGCGGCAAACGAAGAGGGAGTGGCGGCGAACGTCGGTAAGGGGCGGCGAATGTCGGGGAGGGGCGGAGGAGATTCAATGGAGGGGTGGAGTAACACCGGGGAGGGCGAATTCGTGGTGGTTAGAGAAGAGTTTGAGTAGAGAGAATGGGTCGATTTGGGGCGGTGGCGTGGTCGATCGGGGGTGGGAGAACCACCGCTGGGCTGCCGGCAGGACGGCGAGTGTGGTGGTGGTGTACGGCTGGGTCGTGGTGGTTGTGGGTGCAAGTGGCGGTGGAGGGGCGGAGGTGCGCGGTGGTGGTGGGGGGTGGTTATAGGAGGAGAGAGAAAATTAATTTTTTTTTCTAATTTTTTTTGTTAAAGTTATTGGAGTTATTTAAAGTTATTTGAGTTATTAAAGTTATCGGAGTTAAGTCGGGGTTACGTGTTTATAGTTATTAGAGTTATTATAGTTAGTTCTTGTAGTTAATGAAGTTATATCAAAAAACGTGTTTTAGTTACTGAAGTTATAGGAGTTAAGTTGAAGTTACGTATTTTAGTTAAATATTGTTAAGTTAGAGTTATAAAGTTATCGGAGTTATGTGCTATAGTTACTGGAGTTACGGAGCAACTAAAGTTATGAAAGTTAGTGAAGTATCAAGATGTGTGGCCGAGATTACTTCTGACCTTCTGACATAACTTTACTTTTGACCTGATTTAATTCCTATATATATATATATACTAGGTTAAAAGCCCGTGCGTTGCACGGGTCACTTTATCATAATCGCCTATTCTTATTTATTAATTAAAATAAATAAATAAACATGACAAATATTTAAATATTTGTTAGTAAAGATGTCTCTTAATCTCATTAAATCACTTATGTATTCGTACGAAGTATTACTCCGTATACTCTATCTTTAGATAATACTAATTTTTTATGTATTTTTCACAAAAGTTTTAAACTTGTTACTATATCACAACCAAAACAAAAGTATGTGTAAATGGATCTTATTTTGAAGTACATTTCGACATGAACTTATTGATACATGTATCGTAATATTCAGATATACGTAGCACATGTTATAATAACAGTTTATATTATGTTTCATGTTGATAATTGTTTTACAAAAGAGTTTTACAAATATTGGACTGTCTGTGCATTTTTTAATGTCTTAAAATTGTCGGAATATCTCAACCAAAATCATACTTAACTTTTCAAACGTATGTGTAAATGGATCTTATATTGAAGTACGTTTCGACACGAACTTAGTGATACATGTATCGTAATATTCTGATATACTGTTGGTACACGTTCTTAGTTGGGCCACAGCCCTTCGAATTGGAGGCCCAATGCCCTTGATAAAGCCCAAATGATGTCTTCCAAGCCCAATGCACCACATCCATTGGATGTCCAAGGGAATGAGGGGTCAAGATGAAGGGGGGACCTCTAAGGGTATCCTTTAGGGTTACCTCCTCCACTATAAATACCCCCTCATTTCCTCCCTTTAAGGTCATCTAAGAACTCATTTATTACAACATTCATTGCAATTTCTCTCATTTATTGCCTTCATTTACTGCGACCGCACCCGACTGACTTAGGCATCGGAGGGGCGTCGCCTGGGTAGAGCCCGAGCCTCCATTGACTGTTTGTTTCTTGGTTGCAGGTTAAGAATATAGACCCCATCTATCCCAAAGTCGAACTCACACCAACATTTGGCGCCGTCTGTGGGGATAGATTGGAGTAGTCTGAATTCTTGACCGCGACTTGGATACCTTGACCGCAGTAGAGATGGCACCCGAAACGAGAAAGAAAATCAGCAAGCCGACTGCGGGCACCTCCCATCCGGGTGCGCCGCCCACAGATGACAACAACCCCATCGTCGGCCCTTGTGACCCGATGACGGGGGAGTTGCTGCGACCGACTACTTCCACCGCGGTTGACACAGCTCGACCGGTGGAGCAGCCGAGGTCGACAGATCCGGTCCGGCCACTTCCGCCTGCGACCATAGAAGACGAACGCAACCGGAGGGGCTATGTCCAAGTAGACGACTATGAGGTCGAGTCCACGGATGAGGAGGAGACCGAGACCGATAGTCGTGACACATCAACTTTCGAGGCTCGAGTAGCCGCAGTCAGGGAGGAGCTGCGAAAGGAGATGTTGGAAAACCTGGACGCGCAGATGGCCGCGTTCCGAGAGGAGACGGTGGCGAGGATGCCGGTGCTCTCTGCCCAGGCGCAGCCCGTATCATCCGCAACCAAGAAGGGGAAGAAGAGGGCTGGGTCCGCCACTCGCGTCAAGAGGGCGGTTGCGCGCGCGGAGGAGGCGCAGAGACAAGCTAACCTCAAATTCTTGGATGCGCGTCTCATCATTGACGCGGGCAGAGCCAGGAGAGAGAGAGAGAGAAGAAAAAGGAAGAAGAGGAGAGGTTGAGACAAGAGAGGGAGAAGGAGAAACAGAAGGAGGAAGAGAAGAGAAGAGAAAAAGAGAAAGAAAAAGAGAAAACACAAATGTCTTACAAGAAGTTCTCCGCGAATGAGAAGGGAAAAGGCACTGTGGTGGAGGAACGCGTGTCCGCATACGACCGATTAGGGCCATACCCACTGCGCCCCAATGGTCCAATCCGGATTGGGTCTCGGTCACCACCGAAGACACGACACGCAGAGTCCACCCACCATTCGCGACCAAGAGCTGGGACCCCACCGCGCAGGGTGAAGCCGCGTCGGGATCATGACAGCACGTCTGAGTCTGAGGACGAGACGGAAGGAGAGGCGAGTTCGAAGTACTATAGCCGTGGGCGTGGTGGTAGGTCCACACAGCTATGCGACTCTCCCTTCACGAGCTGGATCCTGATCGCGGACAAACCGCCGGGGGTCAAGAAACCCAAGATGACGGAGTATGACGGGGTCGGAGACCCACACGACCACATATCTTCATATTTGCACAACATCAGTTATTTGACTATGGATGAGCCGACCATATGTAAGCTGTTCCCATCTACGCTGTGCGGCATTGCGCAGAGATGGTTCGATCAATTGCCCCCCAATAGTATTGACTCTTGGAGGGAGTTGAGAAAGAAATTTGCTGGCCACTTCGTCACCAGCAAGACAAGGAAGAAGACGTCTATCCACCTCGCCACAGTCAAACAAGGAGACAATGAAACTTTGGACGAGTACATCCAGTGATTCCGCATGAACGCGACGCACGTCACCAACCTCACTGACGAGGCTGGGGTTGCGGCATTGATCATGGGAATGGCTGAGGGTAGATGCAAATATGACCTGGTCGCGAAGGAGCCCAGAACGATGGTAAGCGCTTACCAGAGGGTGGCTGCGCATGTTAATGCCTCACTGGTAAACAGCTCGGGCGCAAAGAGAAGGCTGCGGCGGCGGCGCAGCCCAGGAATCAAGATTTCTCGGCTGCGCGCCGACCGAGCAATGGCTTGCGCAATCCACACTACGTCAAATATGGCCTTTAAGAACGGGTCTATTTATGCTAAAGAGAACGGTTATAAAACCGTTCTCTAGGACGCTGTACTTAAAGCCTAAGAGAACGGTTTGAACCGTTCTTAAACCCTTTAAGAACGGTTATAAGAAAAACCGTTCTTAAAGATCTAAGAGAACGGTTTCGACGACAACCGTTCTCTTAGATTAGTTGGCTAAGAAAACGGTTTTGATGAAAACCGTTCTTATAGGTACCCATTTTAAAAAAAAAAATCTTTCAAAATATCAATCCTTTTTGACCCCACCCACGATCCTCAATCGAGAAACTTAAACCTCCAACAAGAAACAACAGCAGCAACAACAACAACAACAAACAACAAACAACAACAATGGAAGCGATTCCCTGAAGCACAACCACCACATTATTTACACAATCTGGATAAATTAAAAATTTCATAGTCATCAAGAATAATAACAAATAGAGTGGATACTCTCTATCAAAATTCTAGATCTGTACATTTCAAAAATTATAAATAATTAAAAAAAAGTAGATCTAAAACTAAAGTGAACCTTAATTTGTATATCTTCGAATCAACCATATCCTACACTCTATTGCATGTCAATCTTGCCATCATCCAGTCGTCCTTGCGCGTCATCCAGTTAATCGTTGTCGCCGTTGTCGTCGAGGTCACCGCGACCTTCGTCTCCGTCATGGTCTCTCCACATTCAACTAATCCAATTAACAATCAAAATATTAATTTAACAAAAAAAAAGAGGACCAAAAGATTGTTTCAATTAAATGACCAAATTCAAGACCAATAAATCACGAAAATACATGAGAAATTAGATAATAAGTAGATCTGGAAACGCCAAACATGATTTTTCATACCTAATTAAACACTTATCCGATAAAGATTTTAAGAAATTAATAAAAAAAAATCAGATTAGAATACCAAATCGACGACCGCGGTGTGGTGGCCGGATACTGACCGTCGGGAAGGCGTCAGAATAGACGAAAGCGGCACCAACAGGAGAAGATCATTGGCCAAAAGATGTGGTCAATCGACGGAGTAAGTGATAGGGTTGATGATGGTGAGTAGAGAGAAAAAAGAGGAGGAAGGATTTACAGAGGGACGACGGAGAAAAAAGAGGAGGAAAGACATACAGAGATATTGAGGAGAGAGAAAGAGAGAGGAAATTATGAGGTCAAAAAATTATGATAAGGAGTTATGTGTGGCGGAAATGACGAGGTGGGGGGGGTTTTGTTTCTTTAATTAATTATTTTTTTTTTCTTCAGGTTTTAAGAACGGGTATACATAGAACCGTTTTCGTAGGTTGACCTAAGAGAACGGTTTTAGAGAGAACCGTTCTCTTATTGTTGGTTCTTTGTTTAACAGGACATAAGAGAACGGTTTTAGAGAGAACCGTTCTCTTAGGTTTAATTTTTTTATTAAGGAAAATACATTTAAGATCGGTTTTTAATGGAACCGTTCTCTTATACTTTCAGAGAACGGTTTCAATAAAATACGTTCTCTTAGGAGGGTTCTCGAAACTCGTTTTTGACGTAGTGCCAGGTCGATTCAACACCAATATCAGAAACGTCTTTTTGGCAATCAAGGAGAGTGAAATGTTGCCCGCACCCAGGCCAATGTCCGATGCGGACAGAACACATCCGCACCAGTACTGCGAATATCATTTGGAGAACGGGCACAATACCCGAAATTGTCCTAACTTGGAGGATGTGTGTCATAATCTAGCTGATAATGGCTTGTTGAGGGCGTACCTTGCTCGGCTGCGGGGGCAGCGAGATAGGTACCGTCAACAAGCCCTGGGGCGCAACAACAACAACAATTACAACAATTACAACAACAACAATCGCAACAATAACAACAATGGATGGCCGGGTAATCGACCGCGGCCACCAAGAGAAGGAGGTGACAGGCAGCATAGTCCCGGTGTGATAAACACCATTTCAGGCGGGTTCGCAAGTAGAGGGCCAAGCCACCGCGGCCGGAAAGAGAATTTGAAAAATTTCGTCAATCCATTGCGACACCCCTGACCAGGACCATTCGAATTCCTGACATCACTTTGAGACAAGTTGATATCACTGAGGTGCGCACACCTCATGATGACCCAGTGGTGGTCACTATGAAGGTGGCGAACAAAGATATACGAAGATGCCTGGTGGACACGGGATCCTCGGTTGATATCATGACTTTGGAGTGTTTGTTGAAGCTGAAGTATACGAGGAAGGACATCAAGCCACTCCGCGAACCGATTGTGGCGTTTGGTGGGCAGACAATCTACCCGCTGGGCTCGATCCGACTCCCAGGTGCCATTGGTACCGGGAGTGCGATCAGGACCGCGTTGGTGGAGTTTATCATCATTGATATTCCCTGCGCATACAATATGGTTATCGGAAGGCCGATGTTGAACGAGGTGGTTGGTCTAGTGTTTACCTTGGGCTTACTCATATTATATGTCACTGATGAGGGAAGCCCGGCCATCATTCGAGCTGATCAAAGGACAGCGCGGGAATGCTATCACGCTGGGCTGCGGCCGCCAATGATCAATCTCGATGATGCCGCAGCCGAAGACCAACCCACCAAAAGAGAAAGGAGAGGGGGGATGAGTCCGGACCGGCTGCGATGACATTCTCTATCGAGACCTTGGATGCGCGTCATGGTCTGGAAGGTCCCACCCAACCCCATGAGGAGACAGAAGAAGTGGCCCTTGAAGAGGGCAATCAGGAAAGAGTGGTGCGCATCGGTAGGAACCTGGCTGCGACAGAGCGGGATTCCCTGATCGCGCTACTCAGAGAATACAAAGACGTGTTCGCATTCACTGTCGAAGAGATGCCGGGACTTGATCCCGCAACCATTACACATAAGCTGAATGCGGACCCAAACTTTAAGCCAGTCCACCAGAAGAGGAGACATTTTGGGATGGAGAGGTCCGAAGCTATTAAGGAGGAAGTTGGTAAACTCCTTAAAGCTGGTTATATCGAGGAGTGCATGTATCCGACGTGGCTATCGAACGTTGTGCTCGTAAAAAAGCCCAATGGGTCGTGGCGCATGTGCGTCGACTTCACTGATCTAAACAAAGCGTGCCCAAAGGATGGCCAACCTTTGCCGCGCATGGATAGATTAGTGGACTCGACCTCGGGACATGCATTACTTAGCTTCATGGACGCATATGTAGGGTATCATCAAGTGCCCCTGGAAACTGTTGACCGACCTAAAACCGCATTCGTTACTCAGCTGGGAGTATACATGTACCGCGTTATGCCATTCGGATTGAAGAATGCGGGGGCGACATTTCAGAGGTTGGTCAACAAAGTGTTTGAGGGGCAAATTGGGCGCAACATGGAGGCCTATGTTGATGATTTGATAGTAAAGAGTGTGTTGGCTGCGGACCACACCAAGGATCTGGCGGAGACGTTTGCAACCCTGCGCAAGTACAACATGAAGCTGAATCCGAAGAAGTGCGTTTATGGGGTGCAGTCGGGGAAGTGCCTGGGTTTCTTAGTCAGTGAGCGCGGCATCGATGCGAACCTTGAAAAGATCAAGGCTATTCTGGATATGCCTTCCCCCAAGTGCGTCAAGGATGTACAGCGGTTGACTGGGTGCGTGGCCGCACTCAGCCGATTCATAGCCAAATCAGCTGACTGCTGCCTTCCATTTTTTGACGCCCTCCGCAAGCGCAAAACGTTCGAGTGGAATGACGAAGCTGAAAAGTCTTTCCTTGAACTGAAAGAATATTTGACCAAGGTACCAAAGATTGTGGTGCCTAAAGAAGGAGAAGAGATCATGATGTATTTGTCTGCGGGGGAGCGAGCAGTGGGTGCTGCGCTGGTGGTCGAGCGCGATGGTTCACAATGCCTTGTTTATTATGTGAGCCACGCACTCGCCGCGGCCGAGTTGCGATACCCACCGCTCGAGAAGCTAGCTCTGAGTTTGTTGATTGCGAGTAGGCGGCTGAGACCTTACTTCCAAAGCCACAAAATTGTTGTAATGACTAACTATCCACTCCAAAAAATATTGGGAAGCCTCGACGGGAATGGTCGGTTGCCGCGTTGGGGCTGTGAGTTGAAAGGGTTTGGAGTGGAGTACAAGTCAAGGAAGGCCTACAAAGGGCAAGTGTTAGCCGACTTCGTCACGGAATGCATGTTCAGTGAGGAGTTCGTGCTACCCAATACGCAATGGTCGTTATATGTGGATGGCTCCTCGAATTTGGGTGGCAGCGGGGCCGGAATAGTGGTAATCCTGCCAACTGGTGACAAAACCGAGTATGCGCTGCGCTTCGGGTTCGAGGCCACTAATAATGAAGCAGAGTATGAAGCTCTGATTGCGGGTTTACAGATGTGCGCGGCCGCGGGAGCGACCAATGTAAAAGCATTTTCGGATTCGGCCGTGATTGTCAATCAAATAACTGGCAAATTTGAGGCAAAAGACCACATGGCTAGATACCGAGATGCAGTTAAGGGAATAATCAAGGGCTTTGAGACGTTTGAGGTTGAGCAGATTCCGAGGTCAGAGAATCAGCAGGCAGACGCATTGGCACGCCTGGCGAGTTCGTCGGTTAACGACAACCCCAGAGTAGTGCAGTGGAAAGTTCTGCCACTGCGCAGTATCGACGCAACCCCAAATATTTTGGCCCTGGATCGCAGTCCAGAATGGATGGCTCCTTTGTTCGCATATTTAAAGGAAGATAAGTTGCCTGAGGATGAGAAGGAGGCAGAGAAGGTGAAGAGGCGCGCCGAGTGGTTTACCCTTCTGAATGATGAGCTATACAAAAAGGGGTATACTCATCCATTCTTGAAGTGTGTGGACCCAACTGAGGGTGATTATATTTTGAGAGAGATTCACCATGATGAGTGCGGCGGCCATATCGGAGCCAGAGCAATGGCTGGCAAAGCTCTGCGACTTGGGTTCTACTGGCCCACGATGCAAAGTGACGCAGCCGAAATCATGAAGAACTGTGACCGCTGCCAAAGGTTTGGTCCGACCTCGCATCGACCTGCAACCCCACTTAAGCCTATCATCGAACCATTGCCGTTTGCGAGGTGGGGGTTAGACATTGTGGGCCCTCTCCCTCGCAGCCAATGCCAGAAGACATTTCTGATTTTCGGGGTGGATTACTTCACCAAGTGGGTTGAGGCGCACCGGTCACCCGCATCCGGGACGATGAGACAATGGCTTTCATGTGGAAGCACATTTTCACCAGGTTCGGAGTGCCTCGTCGTGTTACTCTTGACAATGGTACGCAGTTCGACAGCGGCCCATTCCATGAGTATTAAGCCGACTACGGTGTGCAAACGTGCTATGCTTCCGTCTCGTATCCTCAAGCAAATGGCCAAGTCGAATCTTCCAATAAGCTGATAGTAGGGGCGCTGCGGAAAATGGTAGACGAGGCCAAAGAAAAATGGGTCGAGCAACTACCAGGGATCCTATGGGCACTGAACACCCCCGCAAAGCGCGCCACAGGAGAAACCCCTTTCCAGCTCGTCTATGGCTCGAATGCAGTGTTGCCAGTGGAGTGGGGTGCTAAGTCACTGCGAATTAGCACCTACGAACCCGAAGAGAACGAGAAAGAGTTGCGTGCCGCGCTGGACTTGCTGCCTGAGTTAAGAGGAAATGCTCTATTGAGAGTTGAAAGGCAAAAGCAAGACATGGCCCGCGCATACAACAAGAAGGTTAGCCCAAGGAGCCTAGAGGTTGGAGATTATGTGCTAAGGAATCTCGCAGCCACTGGAAAAGATGTCCCTGGTGGCAAGCTGAAGCCGAAGTGGGAAGGTCCCCTCCTCGTCGTTGAGAAGGTTAGGGATGGGACTTTTCGCTTAGAAGAGCTCGACGGCACTCCTATACTGCGGCCATGGAACCTCATCCACCTCAAGAAATACTATGCTTAGTTTTCGATTGAATTGTAACATATCTCGTTTGTACTTAGTTGTTTTTATCAAGAATGTAGCGCATGGCGCACCCAGTACAATGTAACCTTTTCGTTATCAATTAATGAAATGGCCTGCGGCCAAGTAGTTTCCACTATTTCAGTGATCTAGTATAAGTGTATTAGAACTTCATGAAGTAAGATTGGCCGAGCCCGCAATTTCACCGGCCGCGACCAACGAATCAGTTCCAAGCCGCCCTTCGTCGGTCTTGATGAGTAGTCCTATTCTGAGCCGCACTTCGTCGGTCTCAATGAGGAAAATTCGTTCCAAGCCGCACCTCGTCGGACTTGATGAGATCAAGGACGGTGTGCTAAAGCCAGGTCGAGTTGGATTATCACCACTCGAACGGTGAATAACCACTGTTCGGGGAGGGACATCACCGCCTCCGATGGTCAGCCGCAGATCGCCCATACTTCAATGGGGACTCGAATACTTTCGTTATTCGGGCGCGGTTGGCGACAATTCAAATTTCAATGGTTACCTGATGCGGGTTAAGACGTTATATTCATCCCAACTGAGTTGGGTGCGCGTTGAATAGGGCTTCATGGATCACCCGGCTCGCATCAGAGGCAGGGTCGCAGACGCTGCCCTCGGCGAACATGTCTCCAGCTCGGAGTCGTTCGCCTACGCACTCGTGCCAAGTAATCAGGGGGCCCTCCATTTTTGGACATCCGCACTGCGATGCTGGGTATATATGAGGCGTAGAACCCCAGATCCACGGGCCCGGATAGTCGAGCTGAAACTTCATCGGCTCAAAATGACATCTTGGGCTCGACCCTCGTTAATATCCGAGTTCTAATTCGAACGAAGGATGGGTTATAATGGCCCACAAAAAACGAGTTGAGCCATAATATTCCACCCTTGGATTAATACTTCAAGGGGCGCACTCAAATAACGAGTTTATGTTTGTTGTTTTCTTGCAGTTACTATGTTAAAATCAAGATGAGTTGTAAAACTCGTTAAGTTAAGATCGCACCCAATTTCAGGGGCGATATTTGATTGCGAGGACCGCCCCAATTTCAGGGGCGAATTCATTCAGTCAAGTCGAGATCGCACCCAAATTCAGGGGCGATATCCGGCTGCGTTTCCCACCTCAATTTCAGGGGTGTGGTTACAAAATTGAATCAAAATCGCACCCAGATTCAGGGGCGGTAGTCGACCGCGATTTCGTCTCCTTTTTTAGGAAGGAAGTGTAGTTGATCGCAGCAAGAGCACACCCGTTTCTATTTCAGAAACAAAGTGTGACTGCGGTACACCTTTGGGCGAATAATTTTGTTAAGGCAAAGACATATTTTTGCAAGTATGTGAAGACAGTTGAAAAGAAAGAAATACTTGGCCATTCAACAAAGAAGCGAAAACAAGAGATTGTCAAAAATCGCAGCCAAAACACCCCTTTTGAGGCGGCTGCGGTGGTACATCATCAAATTCTTCAGAGTAAGATTGTTCAAAAAGTACAAGTACAAAAAGAAGTATGAAAAGCCTAAAGAGCAACATCAGCAGTGGTGGCGTCGGTGGTGGCCGCGGCAGTGTCCTCTGGCTGAGCAGCACCATCTTCTTGCTCCTCGCCTTCGTCGACATCATCATCATCATCGCCTTCGTTGTCGTCGTCATCACCCGAGTCCACATCAATGATGGGTGGCGGCGTAAACACCGGCTGCTCCCTGGGTTCTGGTTGAGGCGCGACCTCGTCGAAGTTGATGGCTTCGGGCAGCGGCCACAAGTCTCGCCGCGCCTGATCCATCAAACTGTTCCACCTGGCAAGCATGAATTCCAGGCCCTGCGACACGGCATCAGTATCTTCGAAGGAGGCCAGAAATTGTGCTTCAGCGCGCTCCAAAGCAGCTTTGTAAGCATCCACCTCCACTGGAGCTAAGGTTTTGGGATGCTTATCAGATATAGCATCCACCTCCCTCAGTGCGGAGATGGCACCGCGCTTCATACCCTCTGCGGCCTCGAAGCGCACAGCGCCCATCTTGTCGTTGACCAGCACGTCGAAGTCAGGGGAAGCGAGGAATTTGGCTTTGGCGTTGCAAGCCCGATGCGCCCAAAACCAGACAAGACCTTTTGCATTCTCCATTTGGCGCATTAGATCCTCCTCCTTTGCCTTCAGCGTGCTCTCTCTTTGCAAGGCCGCAGCAAGATTCTCCTTCAGCTGCGCATTGGCCTCGGACAGGGAGGAGTTGGCCTGTGTAAGCTTCTCGTTGTCCGCACCCAAGGACGAATTGATGCGTTTTAGCCTTTCGTTGTCCTTGTTGAGAGAGGCGACATGACTCATAGTTGCACTGCAGTCCGCCTTTGTTTTTTGTGCCACCTCCTCCGCAGCGGCCACCTTAGCCTCCAACTCCTTTGCGCGTTCAGCGGCTTTGAAGACTTCAACGTTCAGCTCGGCGGTATGCGCAGTCAAGGCTCTCAAGTCTTTCTCTTGCTGCGCAGCCACCGCACCAAGCTCAGTGAGCTTAGCCTTGTCCATCCGCATGCGCTCGGCGGGGTCGCCATAATGGTCAAAAATGTGGGAGGCGATCCCGGCCAACTGCAAAAGACAGCCAAAAGTGAGAACAAGTGCAAAGAGTAAAGGAAGACAGGAAAGGAGGGTCATCAGAAACTTACACTGAAGGCGTGTGCGCAAAAATGTTCCAGCCAGTTGCTGGGGGTAGGTTGGTTGCGCAACCAGTGACGGAAAGGCACGAGGGCTTCGTTGAGAGAGCCGGTTAGCCCCCGGATAGCCCAAACCCCATCCACGTCAAGCATGGGCTGCCCCGTCTGGTCGGGTATGCGCATTAACGTCGTGGGTATGCCACCCAAGCCTGAACGCGAAGGAAAGTCAGAGCGGCGGTAAGCAAAAGGACCATTAGCACGAATGGAAATAGACTTACTTGGGCCAAACGCAGTCCCCTCGTCGCTAGAAGGAGACGCACCCATGCTGTACTCACTCCCCTCCATACTCGAGCCCCCACCACTCGGCTGCGCCGAGTAATGGTTGAGAGACTTGCCCGCACGCTGATTTTCAAGAATCTGCAAAGAGGGGACAGTTTAGAAATAATCGCAAGTACCCAACAAAATAGAAGATAACAACCCATGTGAGTACTTACTGGCGACAAGGTCTCTGCGGTGGCGGATGAGTGCTCCGCAGCCGTTTCTTTACCAGCACGACGGCTGGTTGGTGGAGAGGGCCGCTGTTCCATCGACACCTGATGTTCCGCAAACACCTCCTGCTGTACAGGTGATTGCGGAGCGGGCACTTCCTGAACAGGAGGCGACTGCGGAGTGGTCACCTCTTGCCGCATGGGCACCTCCCGCACCGGCTCCGCAGCTATAGGAGTCGAGGAGGAAGCCTTCTTCTTCTTCGACTGCGACGCAGCCGGCTGGGTCGAGGAGGACTGACCTCGCTTACGTTTGCCACCGGCGCCCGTCTTCTTCTTGGCCGCGCCGGCCTGGTTTAAAGCCGCGGTCTCTTCGCGTCCGGCTCGCGCGTTGTCGGGTGCGTCCGCCATCTTGTTGCGTTAAAGCATCAGGTGCAACATGTCGTCTCGGGTCAAGAGTTTTGATATCTCTTTCTCGACCGCGGCAATTGCAATTTCTGCAAAACCAAAGGAAGAAGGAAAACATTAGACAAGTACAAAAAACAAATACGACACAGATAAAGAAAGTATCCTACGGCGTTGCGTTTCATTGTCGGGTTTCATGAGACCCGCGGCGAGCAACCATTCATTGCTCAGAGCTTCGTCCGAAGTGGGTGTCCAGACGCAATCCTGCGGCTCCGCACCCTTAGCTTGAAAGAAATAATCGCGCAGTTCGCACATGCGCGGACCCAATGGAGGCGCCACGCGAGTCAAAGTGGGAGGGTCACCCGCAACCCGCACGAATATTGGGCGGTCAAGTTCGGTCGCAGCCGCATCCAAACCAACCCAAAAGAACCTGGTTTTCCAAACAACCTTGTTTTTACGGGGTTTGGTTGGTTGCGTCACATAGTTCCCATCATCGATTTGGCGGGGTCCTAAGGTAAAGAACCCGTATTGTTTGGACGACACCCGGTGGAGCGATTGAAATAGGTCGATTGAGACAGGAATTCTCGCAGCCAGACAGGCCATTACGAAACCATTAATGGTGAAAAAGGAGTTGGGGGTCAGCTGGGCAGGACACAAATGATAATGGGAAAGGAGCGCGGCGGTGAACCTAGGAACAGGTAATCGCAGCCCTTGAATGATGGATAATTCGTGGACTGCGAAACAGTCGCGCGGAGGCTCAGACAAGATAGACCCGAGCTTGGGGACAGAGAGTACAATGGGCGACTTGATCCCGTACTCCTCGCAAAACTTCTTCAACTCATGCGGGGTATACTCCGCAACGAAACGCTCCGAGACCCTAGCAGTCTCATACTTCCCCAACACGTCTATTGCGGCGCGTGGCTGCGCCACGTCATCCTGTTCCGCTTGCGTCTGCGAAGTGGTCGCAGCCGAAACAGATGCGTGCTTTTGTTTGCGCGGTCGAGGGTCAGAGGAAGAATCGCCCGATTGCGTCATCTGCGTTGAAGGCAAGAAAGCAACGGTTATATACAATGCCAACCTTCGGCTGCGACAACCATACTTTCGCCTCTCAACTCAGATCGGCCAAGAGGCGCTACCCAGGCTTGTGGGTTCACCCAAGCCATGGGCAGCCACCCCGCATATTGGCCGTATGACGCGGACCCGTGTTTAGACCCCGATTCGTCACCGCGAAGCGGCGAATGGAGGGCTAAACAAGGAAAGAGGAGAAAGAAAGTGGGGCGACCAACGGTTACCCAGAAAAAAAAACGAAGAAAATCACATGCAAAAGAGAAAGTAAAAGGGAGGAAAAATACCTTCGATTGCCGGAGAGAAGGGTCGGACGTCGGATCTTGAACGGAAGGGCGAACGGCGATTGGAATCTAGAGTTTTCAAATTGAATTAGGGTCGAAAACCCTAATTTTTTCCGCGATTTACGAAGGGTGGTTCGTGGTTTTCAACCGAGAAGTACGGAGAAAACGGCTTGAGGCACGATTAAAGCGACAAAGACGAGTGTTGATCGGAAAAATCGCGAAAAGATGGGACGATTTTTGAGGAATTTCGTCGAGAAATTGGGAGAAAATCTCAAGGAAGTTGCAGAGAAATTTTGCGGAAATTTTGCAAAAGAAAGTAAAGATTGGTTAAGGGAGGAGAGGCGAGTATTTATAGGGAAAAAGCCAGGGGCAATGTGGTAAAATCACACGATTGTACACAATTTCCAGTAAATGCCATCATTAACTGTCATAATGAACAGTTAATGTCGACCGCTTTTTACTCTGCCGAGGCGACCGTTGAGCTTTCCAAGCGAGTAACGGCTGCAACGAATCTTTTTCAAATTTTCCCAAAGTCTTTTCGAATTCGTCACCCAGTAATAGAGCAACGATGATCGAGGCCGACACTTTTTACGATAGTCGCACCCAATTTCAAGGGCGATGTTCGGTTGCGCTTTCGCCTCAATTTCAGGGGCGAAGTTCAATTCAATAAGTCGAAATCGCACCCAATTTCAGGGGCGATGTTCGGTTGCGATTTCGTCCCAATTTCAGGGGCGAAGTCTGTTTCAAAAGTCGAAATCGCACCCAATTTCAGGGGCGATGTTCGGTTGCGCTTTTGCCTCAATTTCAGGGGCGAAGTTCAATTCAATAAGTCGAAATCGCACCCAATATTAGGGGCGATGTTCGGTTGCGATTCCGTCCCAATTTCAGCTCATTTCGAACGACAAGAAGCAGGGGCAGTAAAAGAATGATTGCAAACAAGCATTACGGAACAACGCATCCGGCCATGAAACTCGCAAGGGGCGAAGTTTTTCGATTAAAATCGAAAAAATACGAGCCCCATGGCCTAGGCACGTGAAGGACAAGAGAGCGACATCATAGGACTTTGTCAAGGCGCATTGCATGAGCCAGGACAAAGGGTGGCCAGGGGATGCGCAGTCAGGTCACCCTCGGTGCCGAGGAGGGCCGAGACGCGAGGACGGACGAGCGCAACCCGACTTCGAGGGGCTCTGTTGGTACACGTTCTTAGTTGGGCCACAGCCCTTCGAATTGGAGGCCCAATGCCCTTGGTAAAGCCCAAATGATGTCTTCCAAGCCCAATGCACCACATCCATTGGATGTCCAAGGGAATGAGGGGTCAAGATGAAGGGGGGACCTCTAAGGGTATCCTTTAGGGTTACCTCCTCCACTATAAATACCTCCTCATTTCCTCCCTTTAAGGTCATCTAAGAACTCATTTATTACAACATTCATTGCAATTCTCTCATTTATTGCCTTCATTTACTGCGACCGCACCCGACTGACTTAGGCATTTGAGGGGCGTCGCCTGGGTAGAGCCCGGGCCTCCCTTGACTGTTTGTTTCTTGGTTGCAGGTTAAGAATATAGACCCCATCTATCCCAAAGTCGAACTCACACCAACATATACGTAGCCCAAATTATAACAATTTATATTATGTTTCATGTTGATAACTTTATAAGAGAAGAGTTTTACAAATATTAGACTCTCTTTGTACATTTTTTAATGTTTAATGTAGATTTCTTAAATACATAGTGTTACAGTTTAACATATCTTGGACTCTCTCTGTGCATTTTTTGACCTCCCGACGCCCTCGTATTCTTTTTTATTAATTAGGTAATCTCAAAATAAATTATGATAACCGATTTAATGTTGGTTTGATAAGATGAATCATAATCTCACAAAATCACTTACGAAGTAAATCACTGGACCGAGTTTTACGTTATTTTTAAATGACACTCCTGTTTTTTAAAATATTTTTTCAAAAGTATGTGTAAATTGAAGTTTTAAACTTGTCGACATATCTCAACCAAAATCATATTTAACTTTTCAAAAGTAGTGTAAATGGGTCTTATATTGACATACATTTCGACACGAACTTAATGATAAATGTATCGTAATATTCTGATATACATAGCCCGAATTATAACAGTTTATATCATATTTCATCTTGATAACTTTACTACATAAGAGTTTTACAAATATTGGACTCTGTGTGTGCATTTTTTTAATGTTTTATGTGAATTATCTTTTATACTTTAAGTGAGAGTTTAGCAAATGTTGGACTCTCTCTGCATTTCCTGACCTCCTGACGCTCTCAATGCACTCCAAATTATTCGCTATATTTTTCAGAAGTATGTGTAAATTGAAGTTTTAAACTTGTCGACAGATTTCAACCAAAATCATACTTAAATTTTCAAAAGTAGTGTAAATGGGTCTTATATTGACATACATTTCGACACGAAGTTAATGATACATGTATCGTAATATTCTGATATACGTAGCCCGAGTTATAACAGTTTATATCATATTTCATCTTGATGACTTTGCTACATAAGAGTTTTACAAATATTGGACTTTGTGTGTGCATTTTTTAATGTTGCATGTGGATTATCTTTTATACTTTAAATGAGAGTTTAACATTTTTTGGACTCTCTCTGTGCATTTCTCGACCTCTCGACGCCCACTTAACTTTTCAAAAGTAGTGTAAATGGGTCTTATATTGACATACATTTCGACACGAACCTAATGATACATGTATCGTAATATTCTTATATACGTAGCCGGAGTTATAATAGTTTATTTCATATTTTATCTTGATAACTTTACTACATAAGAGTTTTACAAATATTAGAGTCTGTGTGTGCATTTTTTATTGGACTCTCTCCCTGCATTTCTTGGCCTCTGGATACCCTCAATGCGCTCCAAATTGTAAGCTTTTATATATATATATTAGATTAGATTGTAATTGTTGTTGAGCCGTGGTAACTAACTTTGCGTTAATAAAGACGATCCATACATAGTACGTACTTTGCGTTTTCATTTCTATATGTTTGATTTATTTAGTGATCGAGCTGGGATAAATTTGGTATCATGACGTGAAAACTCTGGGAATTGTCACCTCTTGGGAATTACGAATTCACACATACAACCAAACGACCACTTAGTTGACTGCCGGAACAAAGAAGTAGCGTAGCGCAGAAATCTAAGCTAAGCTAGACCTTCAAACTTATCCGCGGTTACAATTTAAAAAAGACCAAACAAAATATGAAATAATCATGTAAAACAATATCATAGGTACACACCATATCCATCAGAATCACTCAATTTCCCTCCTGCCTTGGAATCATGCCCTATAAAACCACAAAACCCGGTTTTCTATATTCCCAAATTGTCCCTCGCTAGCCCTCTATAACCAGCTTTACCATCTTTTACACAAGCGCCAACATTGATTAACCCGAAAGGTGGAGGCTCCCACTTTACCAACGCTCATTTCCTCAACCCGTCCACTACGTCATTATCACCACTATATACATATCCGCATCTATACCGGCCCATACCTAACATCTAATACCCTCAAAAAGATAACTTGTTTACAAACTGCGTTTAGAAAATGCATTACTTCATAAGAAGGTTCTCGTAAAGCTCGTCGAAAAGTTTCGGAATCGATATCAATCTTAGCTAATTTATCCGCACCAAAGTTATCTTCCCTCATTTGCTGACAAATTTTATGTACGTAGCGTAGTGGTAAATGATTTCAATTACTAGTTTAGAAAAATGAGTATGTAGACACCAAATTTTGTCTCACCTTTTTTTATTTTCATTTTTATTAATCTATTTCTATTTTCTAATTCTATTTCTATCTTCTAATTCAATTTCATTTTATTCATTTCTATTTACCTATTTCTATTCGGTTATTTGTAATTCAAACGATTTCTCAACAATTTCAATTTCACCATTTTTTCTATTATTATAATAATTTTGAAAATTATGTTATAATGTCAATAATATTGATTTTCATTGTTTATAATTCCAAATTCATTTATTCTTTGATTTAATTCACCCGGTTTTCATTTTCGCGCAAACCGAGGTAAATTTGCTCGAGACGAGCCAAACTCGATTTCAATTTTTTGTACTACTAAACCACATAGGCAATGACATCATTTTATATGTCATGCCCATGTCACTCACATTTACACTAACAAGATGCTAACAATATGCTAACTATTTGATTTTTGATTAAAATTTGAATTGATGACTCATTGATTCCCTCCCTTCCTTACAAGAGCAAGATGACAAAATAAATTGTGTGTTGGCACTCATTTTGGCCGGCCAAATCAAGGCTTGGAGAGCAAGATTGTTTTGTTCTTTATTTTGCTAATTTAATGAGATATTTATCTCTCATATTCACTCACATTCACTCATTTTACTACCCTCTTAATACTTAAACAAACCCTAACTCACACACACACACACACACACACATTCATTACTAACAAATACAAAGCAAAAAAAAGAGAGAAGAGGAGAGTGAGGGCCGGCCAAGCAAGGTGAAGGAAAGAGAATTTGTTCTCTTGCATTCACTTCTTCCTTCACTTTTGTTTTCTCATTTATTTCCACATCAAGCCTCCACTTTAATTCTAATTCAATCTAATAAATGAATAGCATTAGTATCACTTAGATTATAACTAAATAAAATCAATCTCATCTAAATTAAAATCAATTTAGAGGATTTAATACCTTAGCATTGGTGGATTTGCAACCATTGATCTCAAAAGGTAGTATTTCTTCTTCCCTTCTTCTTTTTATTGTAATTTCATTTCATTTATTTTATCTCAAATACCTTACTAACGTTTTTCTTTGTTGAGCCTTGGTCGGTAACGATGAAATACGTGTTTATTGAGCCGTATGGATTCGTAAGCTTGCCTCTAGGGCCTTTTGTGGCCGTTCCCTTTACTGAGGGGAACATTAGATGAGAGAGTTTTAGGAGTGGAGTGCCCATTGGTGATTTTTCTTATGTCTACTGTTTTATTGACCTTTTGTGGTGATTTGATATTTTTCACAAATTTTTCTACAATTATTTCCATGTACAAAAACTATCTACAACTCAATCCGATTTTTTGTTCTCTGAAAACTGTTTTTCAGTCTGACTTCCAAAATCCGTATAAAATCTTCCCTTTTGGTAAAATTCATGATTTTATAAACAATGCTTCTTTGGGGTCTTAAATGCAACCCTGCAAAATTTCAGATCCAAACTCAAACCAGATTATTTATGATGATTTTTGCAATAAAATGACTCAAAACTGGTCCCTGCTCCGACCAGTTGTATTCAACGAGGTTTTTCGAGTTGAAAACGACCTTTTCTGGGTATGTCTCCTTCACAAAAGTTGAAGATCAGACTCCCAAGTTTCCAGAAAGCTAAGGTTCAAAATTTTTTCATGTCTCTATCAACAGCTATGATTTTTTGAAAACAGATCCTGTTTTGCTCAGAAATCCGAATTTCAACCTTAAATTTGTTTTGTGAGTAAATGGACTTTTGGGGTCATGAAAAAATTCATGTGTGATCCCAAGATGTTCATGAACCCACCCTCAACCCAGAAAAATTTGAAGATTTGATTTGATCTTTCAAACCATTCAATTTCCATCAATTTTCTGTTTTTGGGGTTGAAAATGACAAGTTTTTCACCCAAATTAATTGTCTTAATTAATTAAATGGTTAGACTTAATAGGGAGTCTAATTAGTTCACCTCATTGAGATGTCAAAATGTTAAAATCGATTTAGACTTAATTAGGAGTCTACTCAACCCAATTTATAAAAACAATTAGACTTAATAGGGTGTTTAATTGATCAATCCATTTGTTTGATGACTTTAAAACACTTAGAAAGAAGTCTAGGTGAATCTAAGTCAAGTCTACATAAGTTGAGTCTACCTAAGTCAAGTCAATCGAGGTCAAGTCAATGAAAGTCAACCGTCGTCTAAAACCAATTCAATTACAACCAAGTCTACCAAAGTCTACTAAAATCCAACCAATTACTCAAAGTCAACCAAAAGTCAACCAAAGTCAACCAAAAGTCAACCAAAAGTCAACCAAAGTCAACTAAAGTCAACTAAAGTCAAACACGTCTATCCAAGCCTACCAATGCCAAATGTCTACCCAAATCTACCAATGTCAATGTCCACCCAAGTCAAACCCAAATCTACCTAAAAGTCGTCTAAAGTCAACTTTGCAAATAGGTGCAAGTTAACCGAAGTCAACCCGAGTCAATTAAAGTCAATAAGGACTAAAATCGACCCCCTTATGTAAATAATGTAATTAATAAAACCAAAAACCCCTAAAAATGTTTTCTTGTTTGTTTTCAAACGTTCTTTTCTTAGTTTTTCTAATTAAAGTCGTTTTCTCTCTTTTTCTCAACGTTTTGAGAAATTCACTTCTTTTTCCAAAACTTTTTGTACATGGAAGTAAATGAACTTTCTTCGATGTGTTTTGCATGTAAAGTTTTCTTTCCCGTTCTTGTATGGACTTTGGACGGGGCCCTACCCCAACACTAGGCAAGGATTGACAATTCGCTTATGCGCGATCATGAGGTCGATCTACATTCACCTCTACCATCTATTCCACCAACACCCCAGTGGAACACCACTTGATCGAACGTAATCGAATCGGCGATTTATTTTCCTTATATTGTTGTAGGGCCTACACGGGCAGCTCTAACGATACGGCCAATTCCACCGAGCCCAAACACACAACCCAATCCATTTTCCATTAAATCTCCCCACGATAGTCAATTCAACCTTAGTCAAACTATTGAGAGGTCTAATCTTTAAACTCGCCTTAGAGAGGTCGAGTCATCTACTTTAAGACCTCGTTCAGGAGGCATGCCTGGTTCAGGAGGCATGGTGATCATGGCGATCGCCGTCTCGACGAGAGACACATAGATGCAAGCGGAATATACCTTGCTCTATTCTACGTGGATCGACTTGACTCTAAAGTGAGTCATCTATAAAGTCTCTCAATAGTACGACTTTGAATGAAACGACTTTCTACCACTTCCAAGCGAAGTAAAACCCATCTCTAGCCCCACATTGGTGATATCCCCAGTGGAATCAACCCGATCATTTCCCCAGTGGAATGATATCTACCATGTGGATTCATCCATCCACCCTCGCGGATATTAGCCGCTACCCCCCAGTGGAAAAGGCCGTTGTCGTGGGGCTGCCCGTCAGAACTACGTAGGGTTTTGATCCTCGAGTGGATTCCAATCCCACGATGAAAGGTACGTAGGGCAACTTTGGTGCTCAAACCCCCCAAGTCCGTACCCAAAAGACTCGGGAAATCTTTTGTAAATTCTTTTTCTAAACTCTTGCATGTGAATGACAATGTGAATATATATGCTTTTTCTATTTCTACTTGTTTATATGGATCTTAACGTAATCAATTCACCGAGAATCTTTAGAAGGATATGATGTATTAGTAAGTGCCCGCCCTTATGACGGAAGGGGAGACGAGTTCCAAATGTTCGCACCCCTTAACTAAGGCCCCGAACCTTTTTTCTCTATTTCGCAGACCAGTTTTCCAAACCGTTTGGTAAATATAATAAAACGGAATTTTGCCTTAGGGCGTATGGAGTCATTTTTGGTTTTAGAGAGGTTTTCCGTAAAATTCTTTCATTTGTTTTCGAACTTGTGCTTTTTAAACTTGTTTCGAAACCCTTCCTTGTCGGGGTAAAGACAGGGTGGCGACTCTGAGTTTTCAACGATCCAACTTCGGTTAGTTCAATAACCATTCAAACCTCAAACCATTTTTTGCGGGCGCCGCAGTCTGGCGACTCCGCTGGGGAGATTTAATTTCTTTTATTTTTTTTTATACAAAAAAATAAACTAAATTCCTTTTGAGGCCTTGACCTGAAAGTACATCATTTCCTTCTTTAGAATCAATGACGTGTATTGGTTGCGTAGATCCATCGCTTTTGTATATTCTTGCTCTAGCATGTATATATGTGAAATTACGTGTGTTTGGGAATGCCTGTTTGAATCCCCGGTCCGCACACACTGCGCAGTGATGTTGTTCTCTAGAAAAACCAAACTTAGGCCTGACACCTATCCTTACTGAGGACGGGTCAGGAATAGAAGAAAAGATTATAAAATACTTAAGAACGTAAACTTGTATCCGCGACTTATTGAGGACCGGCTATGCAAGAGCGTTCAACCCTCGGAGGGCACAATGGAGTGCGCCGAGGTCACTTGAAGAAAAATTATACCTTAATCAACCACCCTGAGTCTGAGTGTAGGACACATGGACCAACGCATGCTTGAATAGCGTCGTTACTACGTCTACATACATAGTCATTCTTGTGATTTGTCGAGTCCGAGTCTAACTCACGAGTCTTGTCTAACATAAGTGTCAAGGTTTTCCAACCGTTTTCAAAATTCAATTTTGTGTAAATACACACATTTTCTTCTTTTGTAAAAAGATTTTTGTTTCAAAGAAAGTTTTGAAATAACCTTTCTTTCTTCAATACAAAACCAAATGTTTTCAAACCTAACTAACTACTAACTCTATATTCTTTTGAGAATTGCAAATAAAACTCTCAAAGTTTTTTCAAAAATGAAAATGAGGTTTTTACTTGTAAATACCTTCAAATTTTGTAAATAAATTATTTTTTACAATCAAATCCAACCTTCACTATTTTTCTTTTGTAAAGAGAAATCATTTTTTCCACTTCCAATAAAACCTCTCTCGTTTTCAAATCGAGAAGTTCAAATCCAACGAAAATCCCAAAAAGAGAAAAATCAAACTTCAAAACAAATGTTTTTCGAAATTTAAAACGAGACGATGGTGTCTACTCAAACCTTCAACGATCTAACCAAATCTACTTCAACCAATCAAACGAGATAATAGGGTCTCCGTTTTTCAAAAGATAAAAGGGTCTTTTCAAAATCTACCTTCTCGTAGTTCACTTCCGAACTACGTCGCCCTGATTCCCGAAAGGGATACGTAGGCAGTCCTCATGGATGCGGGCACTACCCCTCAAACCTTGTCGATATACACGAGTCTGCTAATTTTGTGAATATAATCAACCTTGTACAAAGTTTTGTAAATATACACAAACTTTCTTTTTCTACCTTTGTAAATATCACAACTATTTTCCAAGTACCAAAGTTTTTGAACTTGTAAATTTCAACATCAAAAAAAAAAAACTATCAATCCAAAGATTAATAAAGGAATTCTCCCGAAACACACTTGTAAATAAGTTTTGTCGTTTCATCTCCCGCTATCAATAAAATTACGTTTCTCCCACGACCATTACTAAACCGCTTCTTTTCCTCAATTTGTAGGTCAACCCTTTGGCTTCGATCCGGTTCTAGATTAGTTCGAGCACCTACTTGTGAGTCACCAAAACCACCATCTGAAATGGCTGATGCTCAAGGGAGCAACGACAATGACAACCGGATTAACCCCCACTCCGATGCTATGAGCGAGTGGAAAGTGATGATGCAAACCATACTGGACCTTCAGGACACGGTCGAGCAAACCATTCTCAATATGCAACGTGATCACATCCTGAGGCCACCTGTCCCTTCCGAGATCGGAATACCCTTCAACTTAGGACCTCCCTCCGAGCACCAAGAGGTAGTGCCGAATAGGTTAGGGGATGAGATAAACAAGTTGAAAGACGTCTTGAAGGGTATGACCCAAGCTGAACCCTGGTTGGACATCCATGGATTAACGCTATTCCCCAAGGCTCACCTGCCCGAGGGATTCCGCAGCCCAAGTATCTCCAAGTTTAACGGAACCGGCAGCCCTACCAACTTCCTCAAATTGTATGCCGGGACCATGAGTTTACTGAAGTTAGACGAGCCGCTGATGGCTCAAATGTTTCAACAATATCTTGAGGGTGCGGCTTTGAATTGGTTTCTAGGCCTAGAGAATAGTAAGAAGTCTACTTGGTCCGATATTGTACGGGAATTCACTAACCAATATAAGTACAATGAGGAAATCGACATCACCCGAAGAGACTTGGAGACCACCTCCCAGAATTTCAATGAGACCTTCTCCGCTTTCATCACTAGGTGGAGATCTAAGGCCGCTCAAATGGTTAATAGGCCTGGGGAAGAGGAGCAAATCCAGATGGTAATCAAGAACCTCTTACCGGCTTATAGGGAGCACATGGGCTTTCAATACTTTCCATCCTTTAAGGCTTTGATAGCAACCGGGTCGTTGGTAGAGGATGCCATTAAGAAAGGTGAAATCAAGAAGACTGGATCTAACTCCAACACTAATCAAGGTCCCTATAGGTTTGGTTCCAAAAAGCCTGTAGCAAATGAGGGAGGTACCTCGGAACAGTACACGGGAGTGAATGCTGTGACGTCCAGCAATTTCTTTCAAACAAGACAGAGAAGAGAGTTTGTCCCAATCCACATGAGCTACACCCAAGCTTTTTCAAAACTGACAAAAGCCAATCTGATCAAACCTCTGACTCCTGAGCCACCTCCAAAGAACCCTTACCCTGGCTACAACCCAAATGAACATTGCAATTTTCATCAAGGTCCTGGTCACGATACAGAAAATTGTGGAGCATTGAAGCACACAATTCAAGACCTTATCGACCAAGGAAAACTTGTGGTCAACCGAAATGACAATCCTGGCATCACAAAAAACCCGCTACCAAACCACAAAGAGACAATCTCAATCAATGCAATTTCAGTGGTACCCTTGGAAGAAGATCCCATTGAGCAAATTTCCTACTTTAAGCCCTACTTCGATGAGACGATTCTGAATGAAGAGGAAGTTCCCTCAATGCAATCTATGGCCAACTCCAACGAACAACCGTTCTACCCTCCCATTCGACCCAAGGTCATTAGAGGTCTCAACCAAGATTGGGGAGCGAGTGCAAAAGCTGATGAATACACTCTCCCATAACTGAACTTGTTCCCTAACTTCCGATATCCCAAGGATTTCACATTCCCAACAACCGACAAGTTTACCGGAAAAGAGGATGCTCAAGTCCATCTCATCAAATTCTTCCAGAAATTGACAATCCATGGAATCTCGGAAGAAAACTTTCCACCTCTATTCGGTACAAGTCTGGATGGCCCAGCTCTGAAATGGTTCTATCATTTGAAAGCATGTTGTAGAAGCTCGTGGCCAAATTTGTGTGCTGCATTCCTAGGGTGGGCCCGATTCTATCAACAAACCGATCTAGAAAAGATAAAGTTGAAGGACATAAGCCAAGGGGCATATGAATCATTCTCCGACTATTATTCAAGGTGGGTGCACCAAAGCAAGAAGACCTTTTCCCCACCATCCGAGAAACAAAATCTACTGATGATAGCCTCGGGATTGAATCCTCAATACTTTAGCCTAATGGGGCAACTGTCTTACTCAACCATAAAAGAGATGGAGAGCTATGGCTATGAGCTCGATGTTGCTGAGCTGCAGAGAATGTGGGAATCAAATCAACATGATCAACCACCTCGGACTTATTGTGAAGTCTTGTGCCAAAACCCTCGGTCTACTGTGCTATCTCAACCTTTGGGACAAGCTTTTGAAGAGCTAAAGAAATGTGGGGTGATATCTCCTCTCCCGCCGCCAACTCAACCATATTGTTGTAATCCCGACTGTTTGGGATTCTGCCCTTACTGCCAATGTTGTGGCCATGATGTCGACGACTGCCTGAAGCTCCGCCACAAGATCCAAGACCTGATCGACTCCAAGGTCATCGACCTTTGAAGCTTCAACAACCTCCAACCTATCATCACCTAGCTTATTAGGAATAACGTAGGTCGAGAAAGAACTACGCGAGGCCTGAGTCCCCAAGTCAATGTTGCTACAACATTTGACCCATTTGCACTCTTTGTAATATAGTTTGGGGTTACGTAGACATCCTACTAGTGGATGTGGCCACGGATAAAATCTTGTAAAATAAATAAAAAAATAAATTTCTCTTGTACTCACAAGAACTACATCGGGCCTGATTCTCCAAATCACATGCACCTCAACACCACAAATGAGAAAGAGCTTCCAAAGTTCATTCACACACGGAGATATGTAGGCAACCCACCTCAGGGTTCGGCCCAAACTAATTATAATAAAAATGTTGTCCACTTCGCAGGAACTCAACCGACTATGTCTCAAAAGGGAGACGACTCTACTATCTTCTGTTGTACATTTTTGTATATAAATTTAAACTTCAAGTGGGAAGTGAAACGGCAAAATCCTGAATGGGAGAATTCGAACTGTCCATAACAAACAACAATCAAACAAACCAAACAAAACAAAAAATTGTTTTCTAAAAACAAACGCACAAACGGAAACAAAGAGTTTTCGTGTTTTGTCATTCAACCTTTTTGTGTAAATATTGATTTCATTCTTTATTCTTTATTTCTAGGGGCAATCTCTTGAAAGAAATCCTTTGAGTTGTGGTATGAAAGTAGCCAATCCTAACCCGCCACGTCCCCACAAAATGACCAACACCACCAAGAGAAACAAAAAACCCCAAACCCGCCATGAGCGTGAGAATCCGCCACCAATCCCTACCTTCCAACCCCAAACTCTACTCATGATGGACAAGATGGGATATGTCTCCGGAAATGGCCTAGGAAGACAAGGCGAGGGGATCAAATGTCCAATTGAGGTCACCAACAAGCAAAACAAACACGGCCTTGGTTACAACCCTAGTGAGGAAACCTTAACAGCCACAAAAGCCAAAAAGCCATCCCTAACCCTCAATGGCCAGTTCGTGTTGCAGGGAGAGAGTGAACCCTATTTCGAATTCCCAGAATCATGGTTTGACGAGAAAAAGCGAGAGAGGCTTCCAGGACTTGAGATATTCTTTGGTGAGGCTTCCAATGAAGACTTGATTAGAAGTTGGTTTGTGAAAGACGAACCGGTCAAGAGGGACCAAAATTGGGTGGAGACCATGTGTGGTGAAGCGATGAAACGCTTGTTCAAATCAGAGTTGAGTGACGAGATAGATAACGACCCCACCACCTTGATCGAGAGACAAGAGACCTTGCACAAAAGGAAGAGAACGTGGAGTGCGAATCCAGGAGCGAAGCTACCGAGCTAGGCTATCCCCTAGGAAACCTCACCCCAGAACTCACTGACCAACCGAATCCTGACTCCCCTACCAATTCTGACGGCCACGAAACCGACAGTTCCTCATCCGACAATTCGTCTCTTTCTACCCAATCTGACTTTTCTGATAATGAAAACATTGTGTATAAATCAATATCCGAGTATGTTTGCATAAATGACATTGCATCTGATTATAACGCATCTTCTGACACCGAGTCCATAGGTGTTCCTGAATCATGCATGACTCCCATGGAGGAGCCCATCATTGTAAATATAGGGTCACATGATGACGTTAGAGAAGTCAAAATAAGTTCAACCCTCTCCCCAGAAGAGAGTCTTGCATTCATTGCATTGTTAAAAGAGTACGTAGATGTCTTTGCATGGTCCTACGCCGATATGCCAGGTGTCGATCGACAAATTGTTGTGCACCGAATTCCACTGCTGCCAGAATGCAAGCCAAAACAATAACGACTTCGCCGAATGAAGCTTGAGGTGAGTCTCAAAGTCAAAGAGGAGATCGAGAAACAACTCAAAGCAGACTTCATCAAAGCAATCAAGCATCCAGATTGGCTCGCCAACATTGTGGTCGTGCCAAAGAAAGGAGGAAAGGTTCGAGTCTGTGTCGACTACAGAGACCTCAATGCGGCATCGCTAAAGGATTGCTTCCCGCTACCACACATCGACGTCCTAGTCGATAACACCGCCGGCCATGCTATGTTCTCGTTCATGGACGGGTCTCCGGGTACAACCAAATTCTCATGGCAGAAGAGGATAGGAACAAAACTTCGTTCATCACCCCATGGGGCACCTACTGCTATCGAGTCATGCCATTTGGGCTAAAGAACGCCGGTGCCACCTATCAAAGAGCTGCGACGACCATCTTGCATGATCTCATTCACGACGTTGTCGAAGTCTACGTTGATGACATGATTGTCAAAAGTAAAGACCGCCAGGGGCATCTCTCGGCATTGAGGACTTTCTTGGAGAGGAGTAGAAAATACAACTTGAGACTGAACCCGCAGAAGTGTGTATTCGGGGTAACCTCAGGCAAGCTGCTTGGTTTTGTCGTGAGTCAAGATGGGATCAAAGTGGATTCTAAAAAAAGAAAATCAATATCGAACTACTACCACCAACGACAAAAAAAAAAAAAAAAAAAAAAGAAATCAGAGGTTTTCTGGGTCGAAACCAGTACATCAACCGATTCATATCTCAACTCACGACCAAATGTGAATCTATCTTCAAACTGTTGAGTAAAAGAGTCTCCAAAGAATGGAACGACTAATGTCAAAAGGCGTTTGACTCAATGAAGGAGTATCTCGCCAATCCACCAGTTCTAATGCCACCAAGACCAGACGAGCCGCTGATCTTGTACCTCACAATGACATAAACTGCAATGGGGCCATTATTGGCACAATACCAAAAAGGGTCCACGAAAGAGGTGGCCATCTACTACTTGGGCAAGAAATTCCTTGAGTACGAACGAGATACTCACCCTTGGAACGAACTTGCATCTCCCTGGTTATGATACCAAGAAATTGAGACATCACCTTGAAGCTCACACGACATACTTGGTCTCTACGCTCAATTATCCGATCAAACATCTCTTCGACCAACCAATACTCAGTGAAAGGCTTGCGTGGTGGCATGCTATCTTGTCTGAGTTCGACATCCAATACATGAATCAAAAATCCGTAAAAGGAGGGGCAATCTCAGAAGCCCTGGCAAGTAGGCCAATTTCGGAGGATGAGTACGATGACTCTTTCCAAGACGAACGCATCCATGCCATTGAAGTACCGATATGGAAAATGTATTCCGATTGGGCTTCCAACAGATGACAACAAATCTACCATAATTTTGGGCTAACAGGAGCCCGAACGCTTCCAACAGATGACAACAAATCTACCATAATTTTGGGCTAACAGGAGCCCGAACGCTTCCAACAGATGACAACAAATCTACCAGAATTTTGGGCTAACAGGAGCCCGAACTACGCATGACCTGATTTCCAACGACGGAATACGTAGGCAACCCTTCACTGGGTCCGGTCAAGTGTTCGTGAGAAATTTTTAAATCTCGTGGACATACATCTACCAATAAAGTTCTTTAGAGCCGAAAAGATCGTTAGAGATCCGGCTAAACGACCCGATAAGCCAAAAAAAAAGTGAGCAAAAAAAAAAATGAGTGATGGCTTATGCAAAAATTAGGGTCTTGAAAAAACAGAGAGACCAAAAAAAAAAAAAAAAAAAAAAAAAAAAAAAAAAAAAAAAAAAAAAAAAAAAAACGGTTCGGGTGAAAACGGGTCAAACCCGCAGTCGAACCGCACCAACTCCGACCTCAACTTGGCTATAAGGCAATCTACCACGTTTCTCTAATCTTGTGCATCCACATTTGCATTTGGGCTAATCTTGTGTTGAGTCTTCATGCATCATTTTAGGATCATTTTGAACTCATGTGTTCAAAGGATGCATACTTTGATCAAATCATTGTCATTCATAAAAACATGCTTGGATTGAAATTCATGCACTACCATCTCATTGCAACCCATTTCATCTGTAAGTACATGAAGGTTATTTGTCCACCAAGTCACGCTAACTCCACCTGTTCAACCTAACGACCCTTTACTACCCCACTCGAACTGTGAAAATTCTAACCATCTTCTCCACCTCAAAGTAATCGATCCCCAACCTCGACCCATAGTCATACCTACTTCATCCCTCAACCTTTCTACTTCGACTTTCTCAACCACGACAATTTGCAACTCTACCGTTTCAACCTCCACTTTTTTTTAACTCTACCTTTTAAACATCAACCTCTTTCGACCCTACCCTTTCAACCTCGACCTTTTCCAACTTTATATTTTCGACCTCCACCTTTCCTAACTCCACCCTTCGATCTCCACCCTCTCCCTCCATCGTTTAAAACTCTACCATGTTCAACCTCCACCTCTTCAAACTCCAGCCTCACCTTAGCTTATCAAACCTCATCTTTTACGGCCCTTATTGAAACAAACACCCGACCACATACAACCTTGCTAGCTTGGTAGCTCGGCTCCACCGCAAAAGCTTCAAAGACGAAGAACGGCAATGGAAACCTGGTGCAAACACTAGAGACAAGACAGCGTTGCCTCGGTCGGAAAGCGTTCAACATCTCTACCGACGAAAAAAAAGAAAAAGGTGAAAAGGAGGAGCTAGGTTGAAAACCCGAAAGGGCGACCTATGCTAGAAAAGGAAAGTTACTCCCATTTGCAGCAACTTCGACCCAATTCAATCTACACCATTATCAACCCGTCAACATCAACCCGACAACTGAATTTACAATCCTCCCTTCCTTGAGAAACCCACTCAACACTACCTAACGTCAACCTTGAGGATTGCTACTTGATCACCATGATTAATAGAGTCAAAGGAATTGGCCCTTGATCTTACTCTCAAACTCAATTTTCTTTTTTTCAAAATGATAAACGTTTTTCCAAAAGTCAAACCACGACAATAAGGTCGTAAATCTACCTCAACCACAACTTCAACTCAAAAGTCAAACAACGACAATAGAGTCGTGATCTGACCTCAAATTCAATCTCAATTTCAATCTCAACCTCGATCTGAAACCTCAACCTCAAACTCGATCTCAACCTCGACCTCAAATCTCAACCTCAAACTCGATTTCAACCTCGAACATCAACCTCGACCTCAACCAATGATCAAACGGCGACCAGCCGTATTTTTGAAAACTAAATTGTTTTCGCCTCAAAAGACGACAACTCAGTCGCATCAAACCAATCTACCTCAACCAAACAAACGGCGATGAGCCGTATTTTGAAAATTAAAAGAGATTTTCAAATTCAGACAATAGGGTCTTCTTCTCTCCCGAACAACAACAAGCTTGTAAGTCGGGATCCAAAATTTTGCGTCTTCTCATGGCGTTGGTCTTCATTTTTGCAAAACTCGACCAACGAGGGGCAAACTGTAGACACCAAATTTTGTCTCACCTTTTTTTATTTTCATTTTTATTAATCTATTTCTATTTTCTAATTCTATTTCTATCTTCTAATTCAATTTCATTTTATTCATTTCTATTTACCTATTTCTATTCGGTTATTTGTAATTCAAACGATTTCTCAACAATTTCAATTTCACCATTTTTTCTATTATTATAATAATTTTGAAAATTATGTTATAATGTCAATAATATTGATTTTCATTGTTTATAATTCCAAATTCATTTATTCTTTGATTTAATTCACCCGGTTTTCATTTTCGCGCAAACCGAGGTAAATTTGCTCGAGACGAGCCAAACTCGATTTCAATTTTTTGTACTACTAAACCACATAGGCAATGACATCATTTTATATGTCATGCCCATGTCACTCACATTTACACTAACAAGATGCTAACAATATGCTAACTATTTGATTTTTGATTAAAATTTGAATTGATGACTCATTGATTCCCTCCCTTCCTTACAAGAGCAAGATGACAAAATAAATTGTGTGTTGGCACTCATTTTGGCCGGCCAAATCAAGGCTTGGAGAGCAAGATTGTTTTGTTCTTTATTTTGCTAATTTAATGAGATATTTATCTCTCATATTCACTCACATTCACTCATTTTACTACCCTCTTAATACTTAAACAAACCCTAACTCACACACACACACACACACACACATTCATTACTAACAAATACAAAGCAAAAAAAAGAGAGAAGAGGAGAGTGAGGGCCGGCCAAGCAAGGTGAAGGAAAGAGAATTTGTTCTCTTGCATTCACTTCTTCCTTCACTTTTGTTTTCTCATTTATTTCCACATCAAGCCTCCACTTTAATTCTAATTCAATCTAATAAATGAATAGCATTAGTATCACTTAGATTATAACTAAATAAAATCAATCTCATCTAAATTAAAATCAATTTAGAGGATTTAATACCTTAGCATTGGTGGATTTGCAACCATTGATCTCAAAAGGTAGTATTTCTTCTTCCCTTCTTCTTTTTATTGTAATTTCATTTCATTTATTTTATCTCAAATACCTTACTAACGTTTTTCTTTGTTGAGCCTTGGTCGGTAACGATGAAATACGTGTTTATTGAGCCGTATGGATTCGTAAGCTTGCCTCTAGGGCCTTTTGTGGCCGTTCCCTTTACTGAGGGGAACATTAGATGAGAGAGTTTTAGGAGTGGAGTGCCCATTGGTGATTTTTCTTATGTCTACTGTTTTATTGACCTTTTGTGGTGATTTGATATTTTTCACAAATTTTTCTACAATTATTTCCATGTACAAAAACTATCTACAACTCAATCCGATTTTTTGTTCTCTGAAAACTGTTTTTCAGTCTGACTTCCAAAATCCGTATAAAATCTTCCCTTTTGGTAAAATTCATGATTTTATAAACAATGCTTCTTTGGGGTCTTAAATGCAACCCTGCAAAATTTCAGATCCAAACTCAAACCAGATTATTTATGATGATTTTTGCAATAAAATGACTCAAAACTGGTCCCTGCTCCGACCAGTTGTATTCAACGAGGTTTTTCGAGTTGAAAACGACCTTTTCTGGGTATGTCTCCTTCACAAAAGTTGAAGATCAGACTCCCAAGTTTCCAGAAAGCTAAGGTTCAAAATTTTTTCATGTCTCTATCAACAGCTATGATTTTTTGAAAACAGATCCTGTTTTGCTCAGAAATCCGAATTTCAACCTTAAATTTGTTTTGTGAGTAAATGGACTTTTGGGGTCATGAAAAAATTCATGTGTGATCCCAAGATGTTCATGAACCCACCCTCAACCCAGAAAAATTTGAAGATTTGATTTGATCTTTCAAACCATTCAATTTCCATCAATTTTCTGTTTTTGGGGTTGAAAATGACAAGTTTTTCACCCAAATTAATTGTCTTAATTAATTAAATGGTTAGACTTAATAGGGAGTCTAATTAGTTCACCTCATTGAGATGTCAAAATGTTAAAATCGATTTAGACTTAATTAGGAGTCTACTCAACCCAATTTATAAAAACAATTAGACTTAATAGGGTGTTTAATTGATCAATCCATTTGTTTGATGACTTTAAAACACTTAGAAAGAAGTCTAGGTGAATCTAAGTCAAGTCTACATAAGTTGAGTCTACCTAAGTCAAGTCAATCGAGGTCAAGTCAATGAAAGTCAACCGTCGTCTAAAACCAATTCAATTACAACCAAGTCTACCAAAGTCTACTAAAATCCAACCAATTACTCAAAGTCAACCAAAAGTCAACCAAAGTCAACCAAAAGTCAACCAAAAGTCAACCAAAGTCAACTAAAGTCAACTAAAGTCAAACACGTCTATCCAAGCCTACCAATGCCAAATGTCTACCCAAATCTACCAATGTCAATGTCCACCCAAGTCAAACCCAAATCTACCTAAAAGTCGTCTAAAGTCAACTTTGCAAATAGGTGCAAGTTAACCGAAGTCAACCCGAGTCAATTAAAGTCAATAAGGACTAAAATCGACCCCCTTATGTAAATAATGTAATTAATAAAACCAAAAACCCCTAAAAATGTTTTCTTGTTTGTTTTCAAACGTTCTTTTCTTAGTTTTTCTAATTAAAGTCGTTTTCTCTCTTTTTCTCAACGTTTTGAGAAATTCACTTCTTTTTCCAAAACTTTTTGTACATGGAAGTAAATGAACTTTCTTCGATGTGTTTTGCATGTAAAGTTTTCTTTCCCGTTCTTGTATGGACTTTGGACGGGGCCCTACCCCAACACTAGGCAAGGATTGCCAATTCGCTTATGCGCGATCATGAGGTCGATCTACATTCACCTCTACCATCTATTCCACCAACACCCCAGTGGAACACCACTTGATCGAACGTAATCGAATCGGCGATTTATTTTCCTTATATTGTTGTAGGGCCTACACGGGCAGCTCTAACGATACGGCCAATTCCACCGAGCCCAAACACACAACCCAATCCATTTTCCATTAAATCTCCCCACGATAGTCAATTCAACCTTAGTCAAACTATTGAGAGGTCTAATCTTTAAACTCGCCTTAGAGAGGTCGAGTCATCTACTTTAAGACCTCGTTCAGGAGGCATGCCTGGTTCAGGAGGCATGGTGATCATGGCGATCGCCGTCTCGACGAGAGACACATAGATGCAAGCGGAATATACCTTGCTCTATTCTACGTGGATCGACTTGACTCTAAAGTGAGTCATCTATAAAGTCTCTCAATAGTACGACTTTGAATGAAACGACTTTCTACCACTTCCAAGCGAAGTAAAACCCATCTCTAGCCCCACATTGGTGATATCCCCAGTGGAATCAACCCGATCATTTCCCCAGTGGAATGATATCTACCATGTGGATTCATCCATCCACCCTCGCGGATATTAGCCGCTACCCCCCAGTGGAAAAGGCCGTTGTCGTGGGGCTGCCCGTCAGAACTACGTAGGGTTTTGATCCTCGAGTGGATTCCAATCCCACGATGAAAGGTACGTAGGGCAACTTTGGTGCTCAAACCCCCCAAGTCCGTACCCAAAAGACTCGGGAAATCTTTTGTAAATTCTTTTTCTAAACTCTTGCATGTGAATGACAATGTGAATATATATGCTTTTCTATTTCTACTTGTTTATATGGATCTTAACGTAATCAATTCACCGAGAATCTTTAGAAGGATATGATGTATTAGTAAGTGCCCGCCCTTATGACGGAAGGGGAGACGAGTTCCAAATGTTCGCACCCCTTAACTAAGGCCCCGAACCTTTTTTCTCTATTTCGCAGACCAGTTTTCCAAACCGTTTGGTAAATATAATAAAACGGAATTTTGCCTTAGGGCGTATGGAGTCATTTTTGGTTTTAGAGAGGTTTTCCGTAAAATTCTTTCATTTGTTTTCGAACTTGTGCTTTTTAAACTTGTTTCGAAACCCTTCCTTGTCGGGGTAAAGACAGGGTGGCGACTCTGAGTTTTCAACGATCCAACTTCGGTTAGTTCAATAACCATTCAAACCTCAAACCATTTTTTGCGGGCGCCGCAGAGTACAATGCATTGTTCCAATTTATATAAATTGTTGCCGACTTACGGTAGCTCTATTCTTACAATTTCTTGAAAATTTTCAAATTCTAAGTTCCCACGTGTGTTACCAAACTTTCCGAGATTCGTTAATAATGAAACAACAATTGGAATAATATATTTATTTATTCCAATAATCTGGATATTGGACAGTGACACAATTCATTAATTTCCTTGTTTCTACCACTGGTTGATGGCACTTTTTTATTTTTTATTTAACTATTATTAATATGTTCTTCATCCGTCTCCCACTGAAGAGAAGGTGAAGTGGTGGTACGGTAAGAAAACTGGAGAGAATGAGAGGATTAAGAAAGCGTGAAGTGAAGTGGCCTGGTGGTACGGTAAGAAAACTGGGGAGAGAATGTGGGGATTAAGAAAGCGTATGGGAGGGGATGCGGGCGAGGATGTGAAGATTCGCTAAAAGTCGAAAAGATAATGATATCCCAAAATAGTAGGGGTGTTCAAGATGGGACGTACAAATAAGAAAATCACGGCGTTTGTCCGAAGGGATTGGCTTATACCATAAATCTATGTGTAATGTTCATTTTGCACCCATAATTTGTGGCAATACGCTTACAGAACACCAACAAGGAGATTGGGGAAATCCTAATCACGGCCCGTCACCAACAAGGCGATTGGGTAAATCCCGATCATGGACCACGTGCCGTAAATGCAAAATGCAGGGTTGATACTGTTGAAGATAGATATGGTAGTAATCTCGAAGCTTGGTTTATGGTAATTAAGAAGGAGGAGGGGATCCGTTGGTGGTGCAATGGAGCACGTATGTGTGGGGAAATAGGAATGCGAACTGAAACTCGATGGCGTTCTGCCATCTTTGGTTGGCAGACCGTTGATGCTCTGTCGGCCGTTTCCACGATTATTGTTTTTCCCTAATTCGTGTATGAGACTCTTTCTTTTGTTATAAATATAAAGTTAAGTCATAGCCCTTTATAGGACACTAGGATGAAAGCCCGTGCGTTGCACGGTTCTCTTAATAATGATTTCTATTAATCCACCTCATTAGCATATAGTTAGCTCATAGGTAGTAGTCCACGTACTATTGGGATTAGATGAGATTGAGCACAATTAAGGTTGAACGTTCTATATATATGTGTTGTCCAGTTAAACCTTCTAAGAAATATGTCGAAAAACTGTGTCTGTTAATCCACCTCATTAGCATATACTTCATATATAGTATATTACTCTAAATCTCGCTCATAGGTAGTAGTATACGTACTAATGTACTATTGGGATTAGATGATTTAGGAACGCTAATACAATCATATGATATTCATTTACAAAGTTTAGTTTGTACTCCATAATAAATTAGTCAAGCTTGACTTATAATGTGATCCATATAAATATGTAATACAAAGATATTAGCCAATTAAGATATATAATTAGAACATCAAATATTAGGGGATTAGTCAACCGATCCTTTCCTATTGATTTGAACGCAATCTTGAATTAATTATAGTCCACACCTCCACAAAGTTTATTATGTGTTGCGAAATGATGATGTAACAATGATATTTTTATCTTTGAGTTATGACCGCTACTACAACAGTTTACGAATATAGGACTCTAAATATATATTATGCATTCATAGGATTGTCTAATAATTATGAGAGTTTCATTTAAAATTGGTAACTAAATAATATTATTAAATTCTTGAAACTCTCTAAAACCTTCGATTATTGTGAGAGCTCTAAAAAAGCCTCCTTTAATAGTATAGAAGGATTATGATATGATCAAAATTCTTTAATCTGATCTGATTTGAATGCATCTGATCTGACTTGACAGACTCTTATCTGACCAAATTTGATTTGAATAATTCTGATCTACAACAACAGCAACATCCAAGCCTTATTCCCAAAATGATTTGGGGTCGGCTAACATGAACCGTCGTCTAGTAACCGTCTTATGCGCACCATAAAATTTCAAAACCGTTGTGAACCATTTAGAAAAGTTGAAAAATTTTCGACAAGAATTTTTGGAAAAAAAAAAAAAAGTTTAGAAAATCACCAAAATAAAAAGATTGAAAAATAGTGAAAAACATAAGAGTTTTGAACACATACTAAGGTTAAGTTTTGAGAGATAAAAGTTAAGATAAACTTTGGGAAAAAAGTTAGGAAAACCAAACAAATAAACCAAAAAGAGTCAAATAAAGTCCTCCGCACGAATATAGTCTCTCCACACCGCCCTATCGAACACCATACTCTCTTCAAGCCCTAGAAATCTCATATCACTTCTAATTACCCTCATCCAAGTCATCTTGAGTCTTCCCCGACCCCTATTAATAGTTATGATCTGAATTGAATAAATATGATCTGAACTGATTATACAGTTTATTGAATCCTATCATACAGGGCCTACCTAAGAATAAGTAACTTACCATATACGTGTAGTAAATCTTCGAATAACTTAGTGCATGTTTGGTATCGTTTTTTGTATTCTGTTTTTTTTTTTTTAAATCAAAGTCCCGTTTTTAAAAAACAAGAAAAAAATGCTTTCCAGTTTTCAGTTATCAGTTTTCATTTTCTACATGACTATTATGTAAACAAACAATTAAAACTTTATTTTGTAACTTAATATTTTACGAAGAAAAAAAAAAACAAAAACTGGAAACGACAGTGATAGCGAACGGGCCAGCAAAACAATCAAGTTTAGTTTGAGTAGTGTGGTTAGACCTGACAAACGGGTCATTCGGGTCGGGTTTGGGTCGGGTCAGTTCGGGTCGGGTCAATTCGGGTGCATTGTAAATTTCGGGCCACTTCGGGTTGGGTCGGGTGTGGGCGGGTTCGGGCCACTTCGGGTCTACCACTTTTCGAGTCAATTTCGGATACGGGTCAAATTATTCGGGTTAGTTCGGGTCGGGTTCATTGGGGCGGGCCAATTCGGGTCGGGTTAATTCAGGTCTTGTTGAAGAATCGTGACGAATCATTATTAGATTTGTATTATTTACATTTATTTCCGACTGATTGACCAAATATAGATGGAAAACATTCAATCAAGTTGTTTAAGTACTCTTTCATGTGAAGAAGGGAAAAATAGGAATATTATGACATATAATATACTCACTTTATACGATATGAAATTGATTTGCGTGGAATGTTCGTATCACTAAAGCAAAGGTTAGACATATAGTATGGGGAAATTTAAAAGTTCTAGCATATTAGAACGGGTCTATTCGGGTTCGGGTGATAATCGGGCCGGGCTAGTTTGGTTCGGGTCATCTTCGGGTTAGTTGATTTCGGGTGATATTCGGGTTCAGGTCGGGTGTAATTGGGTTTGGGCTATATACGGGTGATTTTAATTCGAGTGGATTTCGGGTTTCGGGTCAAAATTTTCGGGTCGGGTTTCGGTCTCGGGTCACTTTTGCCAGGTCTAAGTGTGGTAACTTGGAATCTCCAACATTAAACGCTGCTCTTGGCAGTACATATCATCATTATACCAAAAGAAAAACGATTCTTCTCAAATAAGACTCCGCCATGTCAGCCGATACACGTACGTCGCTCTACACTTGTACTTCTCTCTCTCTCTCCAAATTCCTCAAAACTTTTCGTCGCAAATTCTCTCTTTTTCCGCCACCTCGTCACTCCAAAACCAAAACCAAAACCCCCAATTTTCTCTCTCCTCAACAACACAACAATGGCGATCCCTACCTACGTGTCAGGGTTTATGATGATGATGATAATTTCAGCAATGCTGCTTTCAATTGCGAATTCCGACGATTCCCCATTCATTGTCGCGCACAAAAAAGCTACCATTACTAAGCTCGGAAATGGCGTCGAACGTGTTTCTGTTTCCTTTGATATTTACAACCAAGGATCTACGTATGTTTCATTTCTCGCTATTTCCGCCTTTTTTTAAATTAAGCTTCTTCGAGAATTTACTTTGATCATATATGTACTGCATGTGTATGTTAAATCTTGATTGCATGTTAATATTATGCTGCAATTAATATGATTTTTATTTGATTGTGTTGTTTATGTAATTCAGTAATTTGACGCTGTTAAAATAATTGATTGCATGTTGCTTGTTCGTCAATTTATCGAATTTGATTGGGGAGTCGGTGGTGGTGAAAATTGAGATGAAGCAGGAAATCTTGTACGAGAAGATTGTAAGAGTAGCTAATGTAACCTTTAATTACTCGAAAGATAACGAAATGTTGGACAAAATTTGGAGTTTGATGTTAGTTGTATCGTAGTCGGTACGATAATTAAGACACCTTTAAGCTAGACTAGCTGGAAATGGCTTTGATTTCGCGTAATTCGATAATGTGATTTTGTTTAATGGTGAATGGAGATGGTGTTGGAGATATGAGCATCTGCATTGGGGTTTTCGTTTTGGATCCGAAGTAGGAGATGTAGAGTCCCATAGAAATAGAACCTTGTTGAAAAGTGTGGAGATTGTTCTGTTTTTCATTGTTGTTGCTGTCGAATAAGTAAAAAGAAAACAAATTTATGCTCAAGGTCTGCATGAAACGATGCCAAAGCTCGAGTCTTTTAGACTTTATATGGTGTTCTTAAGCGAATGCCGAGATCCAAAAAGTAAATGATGTAAAGCATGTTTAGGATAAGCAATAGGAGCCAAAGAGCTTTGGAGTCACCCCAATAAGGATGCATGTGGTAGCCTCTATGCACGTGTATGTAGTTGTTCCAATTGTAGAGGCATTGGTTAATATATGGTCTAGTGTTGTCTTGGATTCAAATAGACAATGATGGCCCTAAGAGGTTCGGGTGCAGGTGGGTGATGATAATTGGAAAATGCACGGTAAACTACTTTGCTACTATATTTGTTGTTAACTATGGGACATTTGGCGTATTTCATTGCTACCTGAAATTGAGAATTGGCGTAGAGTGTCGAAAATGAATGAGTGTAGACATGATTGGCATATTGATTCTTGTTCAGATTTATCCTGTAAAGCTTAAAGTGAACCTAAAATTTCGACATTGATAACATATATGTTTCGAGCTTAGCCTATTTGTGAACTCAGACTTGCAGAAATGTTCTTGAAGACCTTAGATATAGACATTGGTATATTGCATAAGCTTTTAACTCTGATCATATCCTCGTGAGACTTGTTTCTTACTACTCAATGCTAGAAGCATGTTGCGTGTGATTCACATCAGTTTACTTTTGGTTGACTGGAATTTGACAACGGAGTTCTCGTCATTCTCAGTGAAAGGAAATCTGATTCCTTTTATTTTTGTAAAATGTATGCAGGACTGTGTACGATGTAAGTCTTGTAGATGATAGCTGGCCTACAGAATCATTTGATGTCATCAGTGGCAATTTTTCTAAGACATGGGACAGCCTTGATGGGTAAGAATCGGTAGACTATCAGTCTCTTCTTGTTTAACAGCTGATTCATCAGTGTGCTCGGTTTTTCACATACACGTTGTTATTCACAGGGGAGCTATCGTTTCCCACTCTATAGAACTTGAGCCAAGAGTTAAAGGTCTATTCCAGGGTTCTCCAGCTGTAGTGACATTCCGTATCCCTACCAAGGCTGCACCTGTGGTATGGCACCTTTTATTTTTTATCGTAGCTCTTCTAAGTTTTTTTTTTTTGGATTGGTGATCTCTGTAGCTGATAGATTTGCTCCTTTGCAGGTGGCATATACCACACCAATTATTCCATTGGACCTTCTTGGAGACGCTAAAGTTGAGGACAACCTTGACTTGGTAATCATCTTTTGTGACTTGTTGTCTAGCAGATTCATTAAAACCGTATTTGATTTATGTTTGCTGTCATCTGGTTAAGTTGCTTTCCTGACCAAATATGTTTTGTGTTTCTCTTTTGTGGCTGTTTGCTGGATGGCGGCTACCAACTTTTCAGGCAAAGGTCAGTTTCTGCTTCAGCAGTGTTTACAACCTCTCTTAATTGTTGCTGAAAAGTTTGCAGTCATTTTTAGGATAAATCACTAGGCTGAAGTGGTGTTTGTGAGGTCCTATATGAATACTATATATGGCGAAACATGGCCATGTTCCATATGTGGCACGGTAGTGGATAAGTGTTCATGAAAGCTATTCTGTTTTCATCGGTTAGTTTTGCATGGACCATGGTATGAGCGTAGGAGTATTTGAGTTAACCATATGTTTTGTTCACCTCTACCTTAGATTGTTCAAATGTTGGTCCATGAGTTTGAACTATGGGTGGCTGTTTTGTAAAGAGGTGAGCAGAGCGTACATGAAATTTCTGATCCTGTAGAAAGCCATCACGTCATTACTCAAGAAGTTCATCCATTGTTTGAACTAGTCCTTAAATCGTAGGTTTGGTGAAAGATTGGCATGGGAAGAACTTTATAGTTTGGTCCTGTTATTGCTAATGTTCTTAGCCGAATCTTAGGTGTTTGTGTGGACCTGTCAGTATTTTTTTTCTTATAGGTCATGTTTATTGTGTGCAGAGACTTCTTGCAAAATTTGGTCCACAGTTCTCAGCAGTATCCCTTGTGGCTTTGTTTGGATACTTAATTGCTACTCCATCAAAGTCAAATGGAGCCAAGGCAAACAAGAAAAGGCGATGAAGGACCTGCATGTACGAGTGTTAGGAATACATCAATAGAGAATCGTTCATCATCTTTCTCCGGTATGGAATGGTGTTGTCTGTTATGTCGCATTTCCTCCAAATAGAGAAGTTTTGTACCAACAATTTACAGTGTAGCTAATCAATAACTGGTTACAAGGTTCTCATTTTATGAATGGAGTACCTAATATCTTAAAATGCATGGCCACGCGCTGTTCACCAGCAGTAACACTATTTACCCGTGTTGTTGGCCTGTTGCTGTATGTTGGCCGCAGCTCTTTCGCTATAGCCACTTCTCATGTTTACAGCGTAGTGCACGTCGAAGGACTGTATGGCTACTTCATTATCTCTAATTCTCTATATTACTTAGAGCAAACTAGGGACAAGTCAATAACCCAGGGAAGTCCATAGCGAGTACTAGTCTACTACGTCCATTTGCTCTGGAGAACGGTCAGAATTCGTCACCCATCCCGGAGTCAATAAGAATCCGAGATGGCCGTTCAGACCTGACTTGATGTGGTGGACTAGAAAAGTTTTTAATTAAGTAAAAGATACATGGTCAGTCAATGTTTTTTTTTTTTTTTTTTTCTTCTTTTTGACGGCTAAAGGAGGTCAGTCAATGTTAGTAATGTGAAATGTAAACTAATAACATGTACTCCGTATTTGATCTCGTGAGTAAAATGCTCATGAATATAGCTTCGACTCGTTGGTCATGAGCCCATGACCAAGAAATGTATGAAGCGAAGTTACCCGAACTCGTAATCCCCATACCTTACTCATTTAACATATCGAGCTAGGGTTCTAAAATACATGACCCATCAACAAACCAAACTCAAGTTAATTATTAGATGTATAATCACACCATGCTTACACGAGTATTATTTACATTAAACAGTTACATCGTCATACAATCACAATAAGGTAACCAAATCGACATATATAATCAACGACGTCAATAACCATTGGAATTCGAGAATCCAATGAGCTTCCTTCAATTACCATGTGCCAAGTAACTCCAATCAATAACCATCTCTATCAAACAACACAAGCATGAAGAAAAATAAAACACAAAATCAAAATAAAAAAGAGTTTGAGCGATATAGGAATAGCCAAGCCTACACTTTCCTTCTGGTCCAGCGGGTCAGCCAGTCAAGTTGACCATTAATAATTCTCTTTCCTCTCTCTCTCCCGACTCCCGCCCGCCCAAATCTCAACCTTTCATCACTCCATCTTCATCTTCATCATCTTCTTCTTCTTAGATTATTATTCCCCAGATCTCAATTCCACATATTTCTGCAAATCGCACCTGAGATCTGCTCAATTATTGATTATAATAATAATAATAATCATTTTTCAAATTAACACAAAACTTGAAGAAGAAGATTTTGTTGGAGGAGAAGAAGAAAGATGATTACAATTCCATATTTGACCGCATTATCAACGTATCTCAGTTATACTTTACTCTTCGCTTTTGGTCAATTGCGTGATTTCTTCCGTAAACTCATCGATTGGGGCAAATCTAACAATCTCCAGGTTAATAAATAAAAAAACAATCTTATTTTGTATTTAAATCTCTTTGTTTTTTTATCATTCGATTTTAAGAATTATTGAATTTTAATTTGATGAAATTAGGGTTACGCGCCAATATGTTTGGATTCCGAGGATTTCTATACTCGACGTCTCTATCTTCGTATTCAGGTATTTTCTGCTCAATTCATCTTTTTTTTTTCTTTTCCAAATAATGTTAGAAATTAGAAAATTAGAATTATGCGTCTGTTGCAAGAAGATTGATGAACTTTCCATTAAGTTTTGCCCCAATTTAATTGATCGCATTCGATACTATTATCGGCTTTTTGGTTTAGTATAGGCTGGCTATTACCGGCTTATCAGTTTAGTATAGGCGGGTGTTTGGGTTAGTTCCCTTGCGTCCTTGAAGATTGGCTGGAACGAGAAGTGATCAATCTTGTCGGGACGACGATTATTGTGCTGCTTTGTTGAAATGATGATGATGATCTAGTAAAACTTAGGTTAAACAGCAGGTGGTGGGATTACATAAAAATATATGGTTGGAGTATTTTATGTGAAGATTTGTTTAGCATCAACGTTTCGAGTTTGTGTGGAAGTGCGCAAAGTAGGGGTAACTTCTTTGGTAGTAGGTGCGATATTGGAGGAGTTCAGGGGTTTTTTCTTTTCAAGAAAGGTGTGGCACTTTTGGGGCATATGAAATCCGCAAATTTCAATATGAAATGAGAAGTGACCAACATTTCGAGTTTGTGTTCCTGTTTTTTAGTTTGCAGACAGTTAAGTGGTTTTAGATCAGACACTATGTTGGTGGATTAGCCACTGATGAGAGAACTAGGGTGTGTGGATGGTCGTGGTTTTTTTGGGAAATGGAAATATCTGATTGATAAATAGCGAAACGGCACTTACAAATAAGGTAGACCTAAGAGATACTACCGTACATTATACAATTAATTGATTTATGGTGATATGCTTTAGAGTTCAAAGTTTTATTGTTTTACCATAAGCCCATTATTCTCTTGCTGTCTGTAGGACTGCTTTGGAAGGCCAATTGCAAGTGCTCCTGATGCTTGGTTTGATGTGGTCGAACGTTTTTCTAATGATCGTAACAAGACTTTGAAGTATGTGTTTTTCTTGTGCTTAATTGCTGTAGCCTTTGTTTTGTGGCTTACTTGCAGCAATGTTGTATAATTTTGTAGTTTAACTGCAAATGCTGATAATAAATAATTCAAAACTTTGCCCGTACAGACGAACAGACAAACTGAAGAGCTGTCTTAACTTGGGATCTTATAATTACCTTGGATTTGCCGCAGCCGATGAGTACTGCACACCCCGTGCCATTGAATCATTAAAGCAGTTTTCTGCAAGCACTTGTAGCCCTCGTGTGGATGGAGGTGCTTATACTGTCTTTTACACTTCCTTTGCTTCTTTGTGTGGTTTTTGTGCTATTATTTTACCTTAGGCTGATCATACTGTATATGCAGGCACCACTACACTTCACTCTGAACTGGAGGAGTGTGTTGCTAAATTTGTGGGGAAGCCATCCGCATTAGTGTTCGGGATGGGTTATGCCACAAATTCTGCTATTATACCTGTCCTGATTGGGAAGGTACCTGGACCTTACTTTCTATGAGATTCGTTTTTTTATTAAAGATACATATCAAGGGCCATGAGTATAATATTCATAGTTAACTTTTTCCTATTCATCAACAGGGTGGGTTGATAATAAGTGATTCTCTAAATCACAGTTCCATTGTCAATGGTGCTCGAGGTTCAGGGGCTAGCATTTGCATCTTCCAACACAACAGTGAGTTGTTCTAGTAGTCTGAGGGGCTTCTCCTTCTGTAGAGATCTTTACTTTTATTTGTCTGATCGTCTCCAAACCTAACACCTTGACATTTATAGTAACATAGGGCTGTATATATTTCTTCTGTGGCCATTAATGTGAATGATCTCAATTTGACTAGGTGAGTTTCTTGTTTTCTTTAGTTCCATCGGACCTCGAGAGAGTGTTGAGGGAACAAATTGCTGATGGTCAACCCAGAACACACCGACCTTGGAAGAAAATCATTGTCATTGTGGAAGGCATATACAGTATGGAGGGAGAGCTTTGCAACCTTCCTGAGATTGTTGCAGTATGCAAAAAATATAAGGTATGTAGGGGAGCCTTACCTTGACCATTCCTACTTCCGAGGGATTTACAGTTACTTTTCAGTCTAACTTGTCGCAGCCTGTAATATTAGTTGATATTACAACATCAACATCATGGATTTATATTAGCTGACAATATTCTGTGTATTATTTATCAAAATGTTTTTAGCAACTATAAAGATTTCACCTGAACTGTGACGATCTTTGAGGATTTTGATAAGTTTCTCCGTAAACAATTGTTCAATGTGTAAAAAAAGTTCAGAAAAGCAACTATTGAGTGTAACTGTTGACACGAGAAATAATGCCCGAAAGTCTATAATCAACACAATCATGATGTACGCATTGGACACTAATAGAAAGTTGTGTCTTTGTGAGGAGTAGGCGTTGGTGGACTTGGTGCTGTTTATTTGGTGAAGACTAGGCTAGAAATCGGACTGTTAAACTAGGGTTAAGAAATTGTGCTTGGCTATATTGAAAACCAATAGAAACATTGACGTAGCTTACTCATATTAGTCGTGTAACAATATTGTTCGACAAGTCTCAGACTGAGTACACATTATTTTGCTATTGGCATTATAGCTGATGCATTCCAAGCACTATTTTTGGAATTGATCCAGAAGGGTTGCAGCTGATTGCATTTTAATTGCTTGTAGGGTAAGGGGAAAGACTAGTTTATAGCAATGGCAAGGAAGAGCATTTAGGAAACTAACTCTGAGAAGCTAGTCCAGTGCTTTTTGTGTGTGTGTGTGTGTGTGTGTGTGTGTGTGTGTGTGTGTGTGTGTGTGTGTGTGTGTGTGTGTGTGGCTTCAGCTTGCCCTCTGCCAGAAATCAACTGAACGACCTAATGCATCTTGTAATACACATCTTCTGTGATTTGATAGTTGTTTGAGTCCTGTGAATTCTTACTTTTATGCTGCTGTTGAAAATGGGAGGATAGCTCTAGGAAAGTAGACCATGTTCTTTCTCGTGAGCTCAATGCTTTCTTACTGATGCTACCATTTATTCATCTGTTGTAGGCGTACATTTACCTAGATGAAGCTCACAGCATTGGAGCTGTTGGAAAGTCGGGCAGAGGTGTGTGCGAGCTTTTAGGAGTTGATACAGCTGATGTGGATGTCATGATGGGAACATTTACAAAATCGTTTGGATCTTGTGGTGGTTACATTGCTGGCTCAAAGGTTTGTTTGTTATCCTATTTGTACCTTGAGCAGAGGGCATTACTTGTGACTGTCTGTATTAGCTCAGTTAAACATTAGTGCCCTTCAATTGTGCTTCATTTCTTACTTGCAAGCTAATCTAAGAAAAGATATCAAACACTTCTGTCTTCATTTCTGTTTGTGCTTGTTTAGTTGAAAGCTTCACCATATTTCCTCTGTATCTCTCAGAATTTGGGTCATGTTAGCCGAGCCCATATCATTTTGGAAATGAGGCTTGGTTGATGTTGTTTTCCACTGTCACCTTTTTGGCAGTAGATCCGAGTTTTGTGTTTGTGAATAGATAACAATCTCCAGTGGTTGTGGCTGGTAAATAGGTTTAGCAAATATGGGCATTCAACATATCTTTACTTGTCTATGATCATTAAAAAGCAGCTTCTTGTTTTCTGAGCCTTGAAAATGTGTGGAACTAAGACTTTTTAGTTCTTCCTTTAGTTTTTCATTTTTTAAATTTTTTTCCCATTTTTTTTGGGTGCAGGAGCTTATTCAATATTTGAAATACACTTGTCCTGCTCATCTGTATGGAACATCAATATCACCACCTGCTGCACAACAAATTATCTCTTCAATTAAAGTTCTTCTTGGAGAGGATGGTTCCAGTAGAGGTCAGAAGATCCCTATGCTCAAAGTTGACATTATCTAGATTAAATTAAGCGACGTGCGCATATAGTTGTTTAATGTTGACTCAAAGTAATGTCTTTACAGGTGCTCAAAAGCTTGCCAGAATACGTGAAAACAGCAACTTCTTTCGGTCAGAGCTACAAAAAATGGGGTTTGAGGTACTTGGTGATAATGATTCACCTGTGATGCCCATTATGATCTACAACCCTTCCAAAATTCCAGCTTTCTCCAGGGAGTGCCTCAGGCAAAATGTAAGCAATAATCTTTTGTGGCTATCTTTTGTTTGATCTTAAAAGTTTAGACACGGACAATGTTTGGGTCTACAAGAATCTAACTGTATTTGTAATCTTTCTCCCTGTGAATCATAGGTGGCTATTGTCGTAGTTGGATTTCCAGCTACTCCACTATTGTTGGCAAGGGCACGTATATGTATATCTGCTTCTCATTCGAGAGAGGATCTGGTTAGGGCTTTGGAGGTTAGTGTTCTTCCCACTCCAGAGAGGATCTGGTTTTAAGATGTTTCATTTATGAAAACTTCTTTTGCACTCCCTGTGTTACTCTTTCAAGGGGTTATGGCATTTTAGTATATTAATTATTCCCCGACCTTTGATTTTTGAAAATCTCTGTTCTTATGTGTAGGTTATAAGCGACGTTGGTGAGCTAGTTGGCATAAAGTACTTCCCTGCAGAGCCGAAGAAGGTGCATCAGGAGGATGGGACGCTGAAGCTGGATTAAGCCCCGTTTTTGTAGTATTAAGATCGAGGGGAGGTTAGATTGGCTGTTCATGTTTCGAGTAATTAATTTCTGTCTCCAAAGGGGGAGTGACGGTGCAATGTGTTCTGCCATCATCTGTTTTTGACGTTCTGGGAAAGTTGGGAGTTATTTTTTTCTTCATTCCTCGTTAATAACTTAATATTGATCTTAGGGGGTGCTTCGATTTGGAAGCTCCCTGTTTTGTAAATATTAAAGCTACCATTTGGTAAATACCTCGATGGAATTGTGTCAATTTTGTTCTCATAGTGAAAGGAAACCGTTTTGAAGGGGAGCCTTGGCACACCGGTAAAGGTGTTGCCGTGTGATCGATAGGTCACGGGTTCAAGTCCTGGGAGCAGCCTCTTGTCAAATAAATTGACAAGGGAAGGCTTGCCCTCATTACACCCTTGTGGTGGGACCCTTCCCCGGACCCTCGCTTGTCGGGGACGCCAATGTGCGCCGGGCTGCCCTTTTAGTGAAAGGAAACCGTTTTCTCCCCTTTTCTGTTTCGATGGTCAGCTTCTCTTTGGCTAGTATCTGAGCTTTTACTATTCACATCGTTGCCAATACACAGAAGAGCAGAGTTGGAATTCCCAGAACCCGTAGTAGCATGGATCTGTACAATAACGAACTCGAGGCGTGTGAACAGCTGAGATACTTCATGTCTTCCATGATCTTGAGTAAATTCCAATGAATCATACTTGTCTTCCATGTTTTGAGTAAATTCCAGTGAATGGTATGTTTTGGTGGCCGATGGGCAACCACGGTGTTTCCTGTAACGACTGAAAAATATATTTGCGATGTGTATATGGTACAAGTAAAAGAATTAAACAATTTGTATAAATAAATATCGATTTTCCATTTTTTACATTTGGGGTATAACAATGGAACGTCAGAAGTATCCATTGACCTGATCCTAGATTACAATCTAATCTAAGCTTGACGCAACAACAGCAGCTACAACAAAATTCATATTGAGGATGATCATATCCTACTAATCCTACCTCCGATGTCCGAACTCCGAAGTACCTCTGCAATGTTAATTGAAACAGGTTTTTGATGTTCAGGATGTCCAGTAGCCGTGAATTCAAAATTGGTTCTTTTGCAGTAAACGATCACAACTCACACGTCCAGGTCTGTTTACACTGTACTACCCCGGTGAATACTAGTGGCAGAATCAATTACTTGGTATTGTGCAAAGCAAGCCATGTCCTGGACTATGCTCCAGAGGGTACATTGTTGTACCTTTCACCTGCTTTTGGTGTTCGCGAGCTGCCTTTCTTAGGTTCTTTGGAGGGTTTCTACTAATTTGCTGCTTCGCTACCAGGGAACACGCACTGAGTGGATCAGTGGAACCAGCTCCAATCCTCCTGTCATAGAGACAACAGTAAAGTGAACGACTTATAATAAGCACTTGTATTAAAAACACCCGAACAAGAAGAGAGCATGGAACATACTCCCATGCTACTTGAGTACTCAGGGTGAAAAGTCAAATACGATTCAAGAATAAAGCAGGGGATGACAATGGTAGCTAGGGCAATAGCCTGATTCCTAGGCAGAGTGGCACTGCTTGTCTACTAATTAATAATCGCAGTAAGTACTCTCTGCGATTCATATTTAATTGGTTCCATTCGACCAAGGATCATTTTGAGAAAATATGGTAAAACATCATATACTAATAAGATTGTCCTGGTTGTCAATTGAATAGATCTGCTCTTTAAAATTTGAAGTCCACTGAATAGATTATGTTTCCAAACTTTTCTGTCTTCGTTCTTTCCAAACTTTTCATGTTAGCCGACCCCAAATCATTCTGGGAATAAGGCTTGGTTGTTGTTGTTGTTCTTTCCAAGCTAATAGGAACATTCGTGGGCGCTGAACTTCAGATTTTTGAGAAAAACTATGTTTTTAGCTTAGAAATTTTAAAAAAAAAAAAAATCTGGAAATCTTAAAATGGCAGAGTTTGTAGGGTTATCGGGGACTGTCCCCAGAATTTTCTAGATGTCGGGTCCACCGATGGCCAGTAGTTCGTCCCTGGCCCCTCCTAAATGATTCTAGCTAAGCCACCAACTTCATCTGAACTCTAGCCAAATGCAATGGGGGAGGCTGTTAGGCATCTAGAAACTATCTTCCCATAATTTTGGTCGTATACAAGCCAGATGAGCAGTCTCTAACACAACTACATTTTCTTGGTAGGCTCTTAAGAAATGTGCATAAATGTAGCAAAGATATGTCTTGAAGTTCATCAGTCCTATGACGAATAGCTATACAGATTCCAGTTCTATGCCATTTAACTAATACTATCATTCATAACTACTAGTGGATGATGAATTTAACTCTGAGAGGTTCTTTAGGCTCACAATTAAGAGGTTCTGTAGGCTCACATATAAGAGGCTGCCCTTACGGAACAAAGATTCTACTGTAGTTTTCATAGGGAGTAGCAGTCTAATTCTTACTCTTCTTAGCCTTCACGAAATCCTTCAAAAGAATACAGCCAAATGCAGGCCTATTGCCGATCACAAGCTATCAGGCTGCACAACAATTACCTTAACAATCTCAGCACAGAAAGCCAGGCTCACTAACAATTTCCGCACAGAAAGCCGGGCTCACTGCTCCCCAGTAAGTAAGTACCAATAAAGTGCGAGTGGTGCTCTGAAACTACAATCCATTGGCTGAAAGCATCAGTGTTAGGGCATATCCAGATGCATCGGCTAACTCAACAAAGGCCTCACATGCCTTTGCCACAAGCAGCTTTGGTCCAAGTCCTTTTCCAGCACATCCAAATTATGGTGTCTAAGTTACACCGCTGTCTCATAGATGAGACGTGAGACTCAATAGTTTAACTGACAGAGATCTAAGTTGCCTAATGCAGGTATGAGTTTCAGATACAATATGGGTCAATTGGGTGGTCTGTTATAGCTCAAACAAAATCTATTTTAGCAGAAAATGATAAGCATGGGATAAGGGAATACTCACGCTAAGACTTTCTCTGATGCCATTCTAGCAGCAGTCACAGTGCTGTGACTAGGAAGCCGCTTCACAACACGATTGGGATCAGCACGCATGGGAGAGTGGATTCTGATCAGCTGCAAAACATAAAAAAAAAAAATGGAAAACAATTACTCTCCTCCCTTCCAAAGCTAAGTATTACTTCTTTCAAACTTTGCTTAATAAACACATCTGCAGAAGAAGTGCAGAACAGAAACATCAACATTTTGACATCTAAGAAATTGCGATGTTTATCTCATGTACAAACTACTGATGAAACATCAACGTTTTCGCAGCAAAGCAGTCATTGGTTATTATATCTCACATATGAAAGCAATGAAAGTTACTCATCATCTGCTTCTTGCATGAAGAAAGAAGATAAGTAGCGGTTTTACATTCTGAAAAGTTGTAAAATGGAAAGAGAAGAAGAGCATAACAAATACACAAAAAGCTTACCCCCAGGCACTCCATCATCTGGTAGTAGGCTCGTCCATGTAAAGGAGTATGACCTCCACGAGACTCAGAGAAATACCTAGTCCTGTCAATGTCAGCAATCGTCGTCTATGAGAAATTGAGAATGAAAGCTAACATACTTCATTGTTAGTTGACCAAACAGAGAGCCTCATACAGATGACAGGCTGATAATATGATACTTACCATTCTTCATAACCGGGATCAACAGTAAAACCATAAATATCTACTGAATCACATATTGAGAGTGCAAACTCCAGGGCTTTAAGCCCAGTTCCTTTAGCTGATGAACCAAAGGATGTGCCTAGGATTAGATACACGGGATTAAGAATTGGAATTTCCTGCAAAAGAAGTGACAGGGACTTAATAAATTAGAAGAACAAGATTGATTAGGAGTGGGGGTAGAAAATCACAGAAACTATGAGCGCTTTAATATTTTATAAGATCTGAACAATCACGGTGGAGAAGGCCACAAATATGACAGACACTGTCAAACTGGAAAAACTACCATAAGCCAGCTGGAATATCATAGATTCTCTTGTTCGGTCGAAACAAACATTATAAACAAACTAAAAAGAGAAAAGGGAAAGATGACCATGGACCTCCAAGCTGTTGTAAATGTGCAGGTCCATTCGGCAGAGGAGGGGGTAATCACAAACATAAAAATTACAGGTCAAAGTTACAACTACAACTTTACAAGTCACCAAAAAAGTTACTGCCCTAAACCAGATGGCCATTAGAATAAGAGAGTAAACAATTGCAACAGATACATACCCGTATCATTTTGCTCATTATGTCGTGGATAGTCGTTTTAACTATCAGAGCCTCCTTTCCAGCATCTGCATAAAGTTATAGTCATACTCCAGAAAAATTACAGTCAGGCATCAAAGAGGTTAAGTGATGCTTATACCATACAATTCGGCAACTTTGTCAAGAGCTTTGGCAGATCCTCTATTCAGAAGGCGGAATGTACTCTTTGAACCTACATACTCAGAGTAGTTCTGTTGCACATAAAACAAAATCAGATGTCAGAAATGCCTTACTACAATTAACTTTGAACCATGATTCTGTTTGCTGAGATGCTTCTTTAAATGGTTTGTTGACACTAAATCAGTATACAATATACTTTGGACCAACAAGAATAGCTTAATCAGTAAGGATGAGAATTGAAATTTGATTCTGTTTTTCCTTTGGCTGTGCTATTAGAGGATTGCTAGCTCAAAGGGGTATTTGCCCACTGATAGCTGTCCCATCCGTATGAATGGGATGTGAATTCACCCTCCATGTCCTCAGGGACTTCCCAAGCTTAGCAGAGGTATGCAATGACTGCCTACTCCCTAATACCTTTTCGCTCCATGAATCTTGAAGACCGGCTTTGATAAACCTAAAAGGCCCATCTTGTAAATTGGAACACCAAATTAAATTTAGCTATGTCTCCTTAAATATACGTAGTAATATACTAGTATAGTGTTTCAGGAAAAATAAAAACAGCCCCTGCCAGCCCTCTTTACAATTCCCAATAGCCGAGACTGACAGTTAAACTTGCACTAGTGTTGGATACTTCTTGCCGAGTCCGAGTAACATAGCCTCCAAGCTACCCCTGATCCACACCAGAAACATACTAGCCACACCATTTTTCCTTTTCAGACCCCTTATGAAAAATTATGGCCTGATAGTACATTCATCCTTTGTTTCTGCTACCAATTCTGCAGGAATACAGTGATGTTCTTTGGACACGGAAGGTGAGTGGATTGAGGGTTCATGGGATACGCGATTTAGCAACAATAGCGTCACTAGCAGTAGAGCAGGGCATGGACTGGGATACCAGCAAAAAGAAGAATGAGATACACCATTTACAATGATCGCAACCTGGTAGAAGAAAACGGGAATAAGCCCCCGGACAGAGTTATGAAGATCTAAGACTATTGCAGAGCGCTCATAGAGATAAGGAGGTGAAGCATCTGAACCTACAGAGGGTTGCGGATATTCTGGCTACGGTCACAAGGAAGCAAATGAAGGGGGGAAGGTTTTTAGCAATTCTTGCATGCTTAGACAACCAGTGACCAGACTGTATCATAAATCTATTCGACGATGTTGATGTAATCAAGCCCTTGATAAGGCCAGATGACACATGTAGCATGACTTGATTTAATCTCCATATCCAATAATCTAACAGAAAATAAGTGGCTATTAATGATAGGAAAGCGGGTAATGGATCCAGAACTACCTGAATGGGTGCACCATTCTGTCGAAAAACTGCATCATAAGAATCTATTTCCTTTCCAAACTTTGTCTTCAGAAGATCTGCAGAATTGCCAACAACAGCACAGCGTTGGAACTGCCTTGGATAATACGGTGGCGTCTCAGGGAGGGCTAGCGAAAGTTTCTCCATGCAGAGAGACTTATTCTGACAGTTGTTCCTGCAACTCGGAAATTTTAGGTTGACTGACTGATTCAAGAAGGTCTTAGAAATTAGCTAACATCATATGCAAGACAAGCACAACTGATAACAACGTGACTTATGCACATAATCTCAACTGAGAATCTAGGCAAAAGTAGTCAATTTCCTGGCCATCATTGACTTATCTTAACCTTAGTTTAAAAAAGCACGCCTCAGGCGTGAGGCAAACGAGGCAATGGTGCCATCGCCTCAGACAGGGTGAGGCGAGGCGAGTTCCATGAGGCGTGAGGCGAGTGACAAGAACGCATTTTGAATCTAAGGCGTTTTAAAGGACAGGAGACTCTTGAAGTTTATTATAAATGCTTGATATCCCAAGCTTATCCTACTCAACTATAAGTAGGACATCAAATTACAGGATCATTAGAAAAAGCCTCTCCTAAGTCAACCTATAATACTACTAAGAACCAGTGTCCCGTCTTCAGCTCAATGTTTATTTTATCTTTTCTTTTTCGCATGTTCTTCATCTGTTAGCCCAGGGTACTTTTCTTCTTCTTTCTTTTTTCTTCCATTGCTTTCATTTCTGTTTTGATTGTTATTCTTCTAAAATACTTTTTAGAAAAATTAAGACACGCCTCGCTTCAGGCGCTCGCCTCATTCTGTTGCATCAGGCCCTCATCGCCTCGGAGCGCCTCACGCCTTTTCAAACTAAGATCATAACTAGTTCAAACTAGGAAAGGTGAAACAACTCAAGAATCTCAGGCGTTCACCACAACTATACAAAGGTTAAGCTGAGATCTACCACCGGTGGTGGTACGCCACGCTTTAAAGCTAAGTTCAAAGTGACAGGCCGAAATCGGGATCTATATACTCCACATTTGAATCTATGTCCATGTTTTCCAATTGCCATTACACAGTACTGGAGCACAATTGAACAAGATTCAAACTCTAACTAAAATGATTTGTGCAAGGAGCACTCACAACTGTATTCCTTTGTTGATCCTTTTCCATGCATAATCCTCCCATCCATTTGGCAAGGCATCAATGTATTCCTTTGTCAACACTGTTGTACTATTTCTAACCTGTAAAAATCAGCTCACTAAATAGCAGATCAATCAAGATACAAGAATATCAAATGGCATTGTCACAAAGACTTAAATGTTTATCTTTTTTCCAAAGAAAATTTGAAAACAATGCGAGTGGGATAATATGGTTGCTTAGATTGATAACTTCCTAACTCAGCAGTCCTACGGTTGTTTTTAATTTGAAAATCCAAGGTGTAGTAAAGCAGGCCACCGCACCTGTTCCCAAGTAGCCACGGCTTCACAGAGATTAAATTCATGAGACAAGCCTTCAAGCTCTCCTGATTTAGGATCACTCTGCACATATCAATAAGCATTGTCAAGGTAAAGTCTACCTGAGGATATGCAAAGACAGATTCAGAAAATCTATCTGTTAACAATATAACTGAACAAACACAATTACCCATTTTGAGATAGTTTCATCAGGAAATTTCATTGTAACTTGACAGTAGTCTTTCTCAAATACAGCTTGCAAGCCCAACCCATTAGCACTCTGTAGAAATAACCACCAGACATATTTATTGCCCTAGTTACTCGAGTTTCAGAAATGTAGAACGAAACTATAAAGATAAGCTGCACGGTCGTATACAATAATATACACTCATGACATAGTGTAATAAACAAGTTGTACAAGCAACCTATTCCATCATAGACTTTGAACAGTAACAAAAGACAAGCTTAGCTTAGCTGACCCAAAGTTACAAGTAAAACACTAATGGCTTGCTTGGTATGAGAGTAACTGCTACGAGGGTATTCAAGAAAAAACGAAGGGACTAGGGAGGCAAAGCCACATAACCTTCCACAATCACCCTTTTCCTCCTCCCTCCACAACGACAACGACCATGACCACCATTCCCTCAATGATTACCCTCACTCCAAACGAGCTCTACGCAATATGAATTTGGGAGGTAATGCATTACCCCAAATCACTCTTTTCCTCCTCCCTCCACCACAACATCGACGACCATTCCCTTAATGATTACCCTCATTCCAAACGAGCTCTACGTAATACAATTTCCGAACTTTATAAGATACCATTGCTTATACCAGAACCCTCAACATAAGAGATCATAATTCACTAGGTTAAAGAGGATCAAGGTTGGCCTAATGGTCGAAAACCAACCTGCCTCGGAGTTATCCTGAGTTCAAATCCTCATACCCCCACTCCCGCAAAAGAAATCAAACATGGGCAACAAAGTATCAATTGAATGAATTAACATATAAAACATTAAAAGTAATAAAATTTTGAAGAAAGATTGAGAAGGTCTAACCACACACTGCTGAAAGCCACTACGAAGAGCTTCCAATGCCTTCAAATCTTCATCAGAAAGCTGTTGCTTGGGATCTAAACAAACAATCAAACAAACCCACAAAAAATTTTCACACAACAAATATGAAAAAATTAAATATAAGTTGCAATTGTAATAAAAAGGGTAGGGATTACATACCAAAACTGGTGAAAGCGGAAATGTAAATGAGAAGAATTGAGAATCCAGAAAGAAGAACTAAAAGTAACCCAAATGGTAACACCCTCATCTTCTCATTTACTGATCTTTTCCCCCTTAAAAAAAGAAAAGCAGAGTAATTTGGGAAAAAGGCGCTAACTTCTAGTTCAAGTTTCTGGGGATTAATTTGAGGATTTAGAGATGGGTCGATACTGCGCTTTTTTCTTTTATCGTGTTCGTCTCTGTTGTAAAGTAGAGAGTTGTAGACTTGTAGTGTGATCTCTCTCTCTCTAATGGCGGATCTGAACCTTTTTAAGGTGTCCCTTTTTGTGTGTGTGTGTGTTAGACACGCTAACATTAGACAGTGTCCTTCGAAGTACGGAAATCAATTTAGCGAGTTTAATCGCTAACAGCCTAACACCTCTCATATTACACTAGTTTGCGTGTCCGTGCCGCTTCCGATATCTCTATTTGTATCAATCATACTTCTTTCACACAAAAAAAAATTATTGTTAGATAATTACACTGTACATATAAATATCACATGTTGAACATTTTCTAGTGTATGGAATATTATGAATATTATAATTTATCTGTGAATTTATAAGTGTCCGCTATCACTTAAAGAGTATTAGGTCTCCCTTATAAAAAGGTTGATTACTATTAACTCAATAGGATTAAATCGGATGGCGTATTGATGGAGTTGAGAGTTTGACATACAAATATAAGAATAAATACTCATCAATAAATTATGAAATGCACATCTTTGGATTCGTATCAAAAATACTTTTACATATGTATGTTTTCATGAATAAAATCTCAAGTAGTATGCATGCCCGTGCCACGCCCGAGCTATATATTTATATTGTTTATACCCGTTTTATAAGAAAAATATTGGCTTATCTTTGTTCTAATAAATTAGCATAATGTTTAATTTTCATAAATTAGCTAATACTATTATAGTGCCCTATTATAATTTCTTACCATATCCAAACCGATAATTGCATTTCTTATACTATATATTAAAAGCTGTGTTAGATGCAACGACCACGTTCACCGGGTTTAGTTAGGCCATCTGCCATGCCACGTGGCATGTCTCTTTAATTTTCAGTTAAAAATTTCATTTAAAATGTGTTTTATGGTAAAGAGTGGAGATGTACATTCCATCCTTGGTGATATATAAGTGACGTTTTCCATATAAAAAGCTCACAATATTTACTATTTATTATAAAAAAAAATCAATATTTAGTATTAATTGATTTCATCTTTTACCTTATATTATTTGTACATTCCTTACTACTTCTTTGAATTGAAATCACATCATTTAAATTGAAAATGATAGTTTTATAAATGATAAAATATATTGATAAAATTATCTGTTCATAAATAACTAAAAAGATAAATTTTATTATGTTCTATCCAATTAATTTATGCCAAGTGTCCTCATAGTAAAGAATTGATTTCACGTTTTAATATATAGTATTAGATTAGATGGATTAATGAGGTATCTCAAAATAATGCGATAAATTCTAATTGTAACCGATCCCGATGATGACCTAAATAAAAATCAACCTAAACTTCAAAAAATTTACCTTATAATATGGGACTTGATTGATAGCTTTCTGAACCAAAATCGACTTGATGTACAATTTCATGCGGACCCGACATGAGACGAATACAATATAACCCAATCTTCTCTTAACATACGGGAAATAGATCTAACCCTCCTAATTTCCAACTCTATTTCCATTATTTATTTATTGTATCTTTGTTGAGATTGGAAAAAAAAAACCCTATAATTCTACTCATACGTAATCATCTTACCAGGCCAAAAGAAAACATATTTCGCATAGTAATGTATGTACATTATTATCTTTATATAAATTATTGATCTTCTTAAAATAAAATAAAATAAAGGCATTGACTATATGCATAATTGTGTTAACAAGTGTCATGTTCCTAATTCTCTGACTTTTAATCTAGTTGAAATTTTTGAAATGTAATTCTTTCAACAATAAATCAGCACACAGAATACTAAGTAGTAAAGGGATAACTTTATAATCAGTTTTAAGAATAATAACTAACTTAAAGACTTGTACTCCGTTCAATTTTGATTATGATTGTGCATTGTAAAAGCACATATTGACCCTTATTTAATGTTTGAAAAATACACTTTAGTTGTTACATTACAAATGTAAATAAATAGTTTTCAGTTCCAATTATATGCTCATCATTCAAAGTATTATTTAGTTTAATTGTTTGCATCAAAAGTGATATTACGTGAGAAATCCAAAAACGCGACGTGTAAGTCAATCCTATTCATGAACCAATGCTACATAACAGAATAATACCAACATGCATGGACTTGATTCTTTTGGGAAAAAAAACATGAGTAGTCAAGACGCAGAGAGAGAGAGAGAGAGAGAGAGAGAGAGAGAGAGAGAGAGAGAGAGAGAGAGAGAGAGAGAGAGAGAGAGAGAGAGAGAGAGAGAGAGAGAGAGTTGTGTAAACAAATTCATGAACGAATGCTAACACAATAATCTCCTACCCTTTCCATGAACCAGTTACTAACTCTTAGTGTAAACATAATTTTTTCACTACTGAGTATATTTTAAACACATTTCTTAATCTAATTGAATATTTTTAAATAGAAAACCCTTTTGACAATTATACGAAAGAGTGATATGGGCAAAATTAGTAAACGGATAACTTTATAATTGTTTTTTTTAACTAATAATAATTCACCTTACGGCTTATACTTTCTCCAATTCTCTATGATTTAAACATTTATTTTGGACCTTTTTTCGTAGGATATTAACATGTGTTGGAAAATAAAATGCGTCACAATTATTATAATCATAGTTAAAAATTGAAGCGAACCATATATTTAGCATATGGAGATCATTTTTATTCGACTGTTTCAACCATTTATTTTTTCAATTCAACTCTTAGTATATTTTAAAACTTTTCTTATAAATTAAAATTATCTAAATTTTCAATTAATTATGATATTTATAGTGTTTATTAATTTCAATTCTTTATCCATATTTTAGTACTTTATATAGTAGTTTTCCATATTCTAATAACCAATATCACCCTTTATATCACGTAATAATTCAATTTATTTCATAAATTAGTTAACTCAATTGGTATATGGTACCCCGAGGGTACCATGTTCTACGTACCCCCCGGCTAAAATAACGGCCCAAAGCTTAAAGCTCAAAGTCTGTCCTGTAGCCCAGTAATAAAGCAAGCCCATTATTATTTAACGGCCCAAAACTAAAACAAACAAAATGATAAAAGAAAAGAAAACCCAACCCCATATTCTCTCTCCTCTGTTTGCCCCTTCCCGACCCACGACAGCCCCGCCACCCCTGACTCATGCCACCATGCACGACTCCGGCAGTCCGGCAATGTAACAGCCTGTACGGCTAGGTTCCACCGCTTACAGCCACGCCGTCCACCATCGATCCACCTCATCTTTCTCCCTCATTTCCTCTCTCTTCCTCGTTTCTATCTTCTCACAAATCCTCTTTTTCCGGCGATAGTGTGCAATGCCGGCTACCAGTGACAGGGGCGGCGAGGAAGATGGGATGTGCCTCGCCTTCACCTTCGTAATCACTGATTTCACCGATTTCTTCATATGATTCGCCTAATTTTTTCCAAAATTTCCACAAAAATTAATCGAAACATTCAATTTTTTTGAACAAAACAAATTCAATTGAAAAAAACAAAAGTAGAGAGGAGAGAGAAAGAGAGAACACGATGAAGAGGACGTGATCGGTGGTTTTTGCGCGGACGGCGGCGTTGACGACATCTTCGATTTTCCGAGCTAACAAATGCTTGTCCAAATACTCTTGTACTGACATTTTCTCGAACAGATGATCTTGGTGAAGAGAACTGAGAAGATGGACATTTTTGGTGACTGCTCGAATTGGAGTGATTTTTTACTTTTTTTTGAGACGGATTTTAAAAGATAAATTTGATTTAGTCTTCACTCGATAGTCGTATTGATTTAGTCTTCACTCGATAGTCGTAAGTATTGATCCTCGAATCGAAGTATTGATCAATTTGGGTGAATTATCGAGTTGAAATCATTTTTTTTCTGTTTTAAGATGGATGGATCCTCATAGATGGAATTGATTATCCTCATTATTTTCCACATTCTAGTCATTATCTAGTAGTGGTCATTATATGTTAATTATAAATAATCATTATAAAGTAGTATATAATGACTAAAATTTAGAAAATAATGAGTAATAATCGAGAATTAATGAGTGCAAATTGGACATACTGATTGAAAATACAATGAAGAAATTAATAGGAATTAATAAAATGAAGAAATTAATATTAATAAAAGAGTAATGAGTACAAAGCGGTACATAATGAGTTATAATTTGAAAATAATGAGTGAAAAGAAGAAATATCATTACTCATTATTTATCAATTTATAGTCATTATTTCCCAATTTTCACTCATTATTTCTCAAATTTTACTCATTATTTCTCAAATTCACTCATTTTTTCTCAAATTAAACTCATTAGATATCACTTTACAGTCATTATTTATTTTCACGCAATTTCACTCATTATTTCTCTATTATTAATTATTTCTCAAATTTCGCTCATTATATATCATTTCATAGTCATTATTCATTTTACCGCAATTTCAATCATTATTTCTATAAAGTGATATAAAACAAGTTAAAACGAGCGAAAATTGGAAATACATAACAACACGTTTTATATTTTTCACTCATCATTTACTATTTTCTAGTCATTATCTATACTAGTCATTGTTTTCAAACGTCTAGTCATGGTTTTTTGATTTTCACTCATTATATACTTTTTTCTAGTCATTATTTTCTGATTTTCACTCATTATTTACTTTTTTTTTCTAGTCATTATCCATACTAGTCATTGTTTCAAATGTTTAGTCATTGTTTTCTATTTTTCACTCATTATTTACCCTTTTCTAGTCATTGTTTTCTGATTTTCATTTAATATATACTTTCTTCTAATCATTGTTTTCTGATGTTTCACTCATTATATACAATTTTCTAGTCATTGTTTTCTGATTTTCATTCATTATACACTATTTTCTAGTCACTGTTTTCTATTTGTCACTCATTATTTACTATTTTCTAGTCATTGTTTCCTGATTTTCATTCATTATTTACGATTTTCTAGTCATTGTTTTCTATTTCTCACTCATTATTTACTTTTATCATTATCTATACTAGTCATTGTTTTCAAATGTCTAATCATTGTTTTCTATTTTTTCACTCATTATTTACTATTTTCTAGTCATTGTTTTGTAATTTTTACTCATTATATTTTTTCTAGTCATTATTTTTCATACTCATTATTTTTCAAAGAGGGAAAGAACCCCTTCAAATATTTTTCATACTCATTATTTTTCAAAGTCATTTATTTCTCAATTTATACTCATTATTTAAATTCACAGTCATTATTTTTCAATTCTCACCCATTGTTATCTAATTTTCACTCATTGTAATCCAATTTACACTCATTATTTTTAAATTCTCACTCATTATTTTCCTATTCTCACTCATTTATTTTTCAATTCCGATCCACTCATTGTTATCCAATTTTCACTCATTATCTCTCCATTCTTACATATTAATTTTTAATTTCTCACTCATTATTTTTCAATTCTCATTCATTGTTATCCAATTTTCACTCATTATCTCTCACTTCTCACTCATTGTTATCCAATTTTCACTCACATCTCTTAATTCTTACTCATTATTTTTAAATTCTCACTCATTGTTATCCAATTTTTACTCATTATCTCTCAATTCTTAGTCATTGTTTTTCAATTCTCACTCATTATTTTTCAATTCTCACTCATTGTTATCCAATTTTCACTCATTATCTCTCAATTCTCACTCATTGTTATCCAATTTTCACTCATTATCTCTCAGATCACTCATTGTTTTTCAATTCCCACTCATTATTTTTCAATTCCCACTCATTATTTTTCAATTCTCACTCATTGTTATCCAATTTTCACTCATTTTTTTTTCAATTTGATCATTAGTGATGAATATATTGATAATTACCAAATATTGTCAAAAAAAAAATGAAAAGAAAACTCCAATCACAAACTCCATTTCTCTCTCCTCTCCCCCTTCCCAAGCGGCCTTTGAAGAGCATGAGGAATAGCTTCAACTTGAATTTTTGTGGGTTTTTCCCATTGTAGTGCGGAACAAGCTTCAACTAAAGCGCCGCAAACTCCGAGGTCTTTGAATGATTTCGGTTCTTCATGGTTTTCTTCCTCCATATTCAGCAGCTACTCAATTGAATTGATTTGGATTCAATAATACTAAGTGCCAAGTGCCAAGTGTCCATATTCCTCCATATTCCTCCATATTCAACTAAGTGCCAAGTGTCCATCAATGAAGGGATGTACTCGACTTTTATAATATACTAGTTTGCGTGCCCGTGTCGCGCACGGGCTCACTATTTGTATCAATAATACTCGTTTCACAAAAAAAAAAAAAAATACATCGTTACATAATTGCACTATACACATAAATGTCACCTATTGAGCATTAGTTAACGTATGAAAAAGTTATAATTTAGTTGTGAATTCATAATTAAGTGTCAGCTATCACTTAATTAAAGAGTATTAGGTATCCTCTATAAAAATGTTGATTACTACTGCCTCTATAAAAATATAGATTATGTATTTTTCGAGTTAAGAGTTCGACTTTAAAAATATAAGAATAAATACTCATCAAAAAATTATGAAATGCACGTTGTTGGATTCATATCGAAAAATACTTCCACGTATGTATGTTATCATAAAGTAAGGTATCAATGGAGAAAGAAGGTGTCTCAAAATGATGCGATAAAAAAATTTAGTAACCAGTTCTGATGAGGATCTCAATAGAAATCAACCTAACCTTTAAAAAATTTACCTCATAATACCCGACTTGATTGATAGAATTCTGAATCAAAATCGACTCGACGTGCAGTTTCAATCAGACCCGACATGACACGATCTCAATATAACCCAACCAGCTTTGACCATACATGAAATAGATTTAACCCTCCTAATTTCCAACTCTATTGGCATTATTCATTTATTGTTATATTTGTTGAGATTGCAAATAAACCCATAATTTTACAATACGTAATCATCTTACCAAGAGAAAACATATCTAGCTTAGTTATTTACATCAAAATCGTTATATGATTTATTAATCGTATTACAAATAATAAAGTCATTGACTATATGCATAATTGCGTTAATAAGTGTCTTAATCCTGATTCCGTGACTTTGAATCTAGTTGAGATTTTTGAAATAGAACTCTTTCAACAATAAATCATCTTACCAAGAGAAACGTATTCCGCTTAGTAATTTACATCATTATCTTTATATAATTTAATAAGTGTCATGTTCCCGATTCTAACTTTTAATCCAAGTTTTTGAAATATAACTCTTTCAACAAAAAAAATTACCACACAGAATAGTAGTAAAAGGAGAACTTCATAAAAAAAAATAAAAAAAAATAATAACTAACTTAAAAACTTATATTCCATCCAATTTTGGTGATGATGTTGCATTGTAAATGTTACGTATTAATCCTTATTTAATGTATGAAAAAAATACAATTTAGTTGAGACATAATAAATGTAAATAAATATGTTTCGAAGCTGCCCAATATTCGTGAACCCCTATTCATAGACCAATGCTACATGACAGAATAATGTAACCCACTTGATTTCAATTCTTATAAGAGAATGAAACTTTTGAAAAATATGAAATAATAGTAGTCAAGAAACCAGAGAGGGAGAGAGAGAGAGAGAGAGAGAGAGAGAGAGAGAGAGAGAGAGAGAGAGAGAGAGAGAGAGAGAGAGGAACTTCATGTATGCCTGGAAATAAAAAAAGCATTAAACAAAGTTTGAGATGATGAGATCGATCAAATAAATAGGCCCATTGAGGAACTAAAAATTTTTAACAACACTAAAGCTATAATACCCAACTCGATAGCAACCCGAACCGAAACCGACTCGATTCGACATGCCATAAACATAATATGACCTAACCCGTTCTGACCATGCCTATAAAAGTAAGGGGAAAACTACAATCATATAAGCAAACGAAACATTTGAAAAATTAGAAACAATATTAATCAGGAAAATCCAAAAAAAGGAGAAAATAAATTATGGTCAAACTTTTATATCATATTCATGTATTAATTCTTTTTTTCTCTACAAAATTATTACTCTTTTCATAGACATACTTTCTTCACTGTACTTAAACATAGAGGAAAAAATTATACCGCTTGAATGTCATTAACTTCTTTATTATGTGTTTGATTTTTTACATATAAGCAATAACATTGATTATAGTAGTTGAACTTTTTGAAATATAACTCTTTCAACTCTAAATTACCATACGAAATAGTCGAATTGTAAAATTACAATAACATATAAGTTGTAAACGGAGAACTTTATGTAGTCACTTCTTATAATAATAAGTCACATTTGGTTGCATCAAATGTGTCACAATCCGAGAAATCCAATAAATCGACGTGGAAGAATATGACTCAACCAAACCCTATTCATGAACCATGCTACATAACAAAATACACCATGTCTAACTCTATTCATGAACCAATTACTAACTCTTTGTATAGACAATAATCCGTAAGTACTATTGAGTAGTATATTCTAAACACATTGATTAATTATGAAAATCATTTTTGAAATTAACTTTTTCGACACTTGTACGAAAAAAGTCAAATTGGCAAAATTAGTAAACGAAAATGTTTGTAATCACTTGTTTTTTTTCTTTGGTAATTTATAACCACTTGTTAAACTAATAATAATTCACCTTAAGGCTTATACTTTTCTCCACTTCTCTATGATTTACACATTTTTTTTTGAACTCTTTTTTTTTTGTAAGAGATGTGTTGCAAAATGAAACTGTGTCACATTATGATCATGATTAACAAATTGGAAGAGAATCATATACTTTGTATAGACTGAAAATCATTTTTTTAGACTGTTAATATTTTCCGCACTTAATAGTTTTAAGAACTTTCCTTTTTTTATTTTATTTAAATATTCAACTATTTATAATTTATAATTTTTTATTTATTTTCCTTATTACTATTTTAATATTTTATATGTATTTCGATATCCTAGTAACCAATAATATAGTTTTTAATTCCATCCAATAGAATTGTGCCAAGTGTCCATCAATGAAGGGCTGTACTCGGCTTTTATAATATATATTAGATATATATACAAGTTTGCGTGCCCCCTATTTATATCCAAGATACTCGTTTCACAAAAAAAAAAACTTTGTTATTTAATTCCACTATAGCCATAAATGTCACAAATTGAGCATTATTTAACATATGAAAAATTATAATTTAATTGTGAATTCATAATTAAGCGTCAACTATCACTTAATTAAAGAGTATGTATTAGGTATCCCTTATTTAAATGTTGATTACTACTACCTCTATAAAAGTATAGATTACGTATTGATCAAATTAAGAGTTTGACTTACAAATATAAGAATAAATACTCATCAAAAAATTATGAACTGCAAGTTGCTGAATTCATATCGAAAATACTTCCACATATGTATGTTTTCATAAAGTAAGATATCAATTGATAAATGAGGTGTCTCAAAATGATGCGACAAAAAAATTTAAAAACCAGTCCCGAAGAGGATCTCATTACAGATCAACCTACCCTTCAAAAAATTTACCTTATAATACCCGACTTGATTGATAAACTTCTGAACCAAAATCGACTCCACGTGCAGTTTCAATCGGACCCAACATGACACGAACTCAATATAACCCGACCCGCTCTGACCATACATGAAATAGATCTAACCCTCCTAATTTCTAACTCTATTTGCACAATTCATTTATTGTTATGTTTGTTGAGATTGCAAATAAACCCATAATTCTACGATACGTAATCATCTTACCAAGAGAAAACATATTTCGCTTAGTAATTTACATCAATATATTGATATAATTTATTGATCGTATTACAAATTAATAAAGTCATTGACTATATACATAATTGTGTTAATAAGTGTCATGATCCTGGTTGTGTGACTTTTAATCTAATTGAAGTTTTTGAAATATAATTCTTTAAACAATAAATTACCACACGGAATAGTAAGTAGTAAAGGGAAAACTTTATAATCAATTATAAGATTAATAACTAACTTAAAGACTTATACTCCATGCGATTTTGATGATGATGTTGTATTGTAAGTGTCACGTATTGACCCTTATTTAATGGACGAAAAAAATACAGTTTTAGTTGTGAACTTATAAATGGAAATAAATATTTTTTAGAGCCTATTATAGGGTAATCATTTCAAAGTATTGTTTAATCTAATTGTTTTAAATCAAATGTGACATTATGCGGAAAAAAAACCAGAAACTTTACGTGTTAGAATTTGAGTCAACTCAATCATGTCTTATTCATGAACCCATATTCATTAACCAATGCTATATAACATAAGGGTTCAGTTCTCATGAGAACACCTCTTCCCATGAGAACCATGAGAACAACCTATAATGGGCCAAAATTAAATATCAAAATAAAATAAACCTACCCAACCTAAACCGATTTTCTCTCTCCTCCCTCCAAAACCCGACCACCTCCAAGCCGCCAGCCACCACCGCCTATCACGCCGACCACCACCTGCACCACTTCCGACCCCACCACAAGGAGCAGCCAACTCCGGCGACCACAATTCCTCACCACCGCGATCCCACCTCCTCCTCTTTGTCCCCCTATTTGCCTCCCTCCCACTTTTCTCTCTCCTCCAATTTGTTCTCAATACGGCAACAATGGCGACTCCGGTCAGTAACCTCCATCCCCAGAATGCACAATTACAAGTTGTAAAATGCACAAATAGATATTCCCAAATGCACATGTTGAACTATCTATGTAAGTTTTGATGATGACAAGAGTTATGATTGTCTATTCCCTAACCACTTATGATCGTTTTTAGTGAGCTTGTGTTTCAGGTTTTACCGCTTGCTTCTATGTTGAAGAAGAAGAAGAAATCGATCATTTGTGAAGACTAGATAGGTGTTGCTTAATTCTAGTCTTATTGTATTATGAGTAAGTTGAATGTGATCGATATTGAAGTGCATTCCCAATAGCAAGTACAGAACCACAATCTGTCTTCTCCTTTTGGGAGTGGTACTTTTACTAAGTACAGATGTGTGTTCTGTACTAGCTATCAGTACTGGACGAAAATTGAGTTAAGGATTTTGAAAACGCGTTTAATTTTTGTATGGGATTTCAAAGATATTTTTTTTCAGATTTTAAATGAAATATTTCAAGGAGATTTTTCTAATTTGATTAGATTAGTTTTCTGTAGAGTTTAAATTAGTATTTTGGAAAATTGCTTTTTTCCTAAATGACTTTTATTCTCTAAGTGTTTTGAAGAAAATATAATTAGTAAAGAATTGTTTTTGATTCATTATATCTTTTGGAGATAATATATTTGAGAGTTTACCTTTGGTTGGAACTCTATCTTTTATTTCAAGAAAAGATTATCTCATAATATTTGGCTTTCTAATTAAAACTGATTTTCCAAAGATTTGGTTGAAAAATCCCATTGCATTTATACGTGTATTTTCCATCAGAGAAAGTCAGACGTTTACATTGAGTGAAAATCCTAAGCTTTGCTTTGAGCGAGAAAAACGTCCAGTACAGACTTGCATTCTGTACTCTCAATAGATCACTTCTTGTTATTCATACTTAGGCCGAAAAGTATCTCTATCAGCTTTTGTGAAGCATTCATTGAGATATCTTCCAAGTGTAATCTTTCTCTTCTAGAGTGAGAATTTGGGGTACGGGGTTGTACTCGAGCTTTGCACGATTGGGTTGATTGTGCGTTCCTCTACATGTCTTGGGTTGAGCGTGTAGGGAAGAATTTCTAGTGAAATTGTGTGGACGTAGACCTTGGGTTGAGGTCGAACCACCTGAAATCTGTGTGTGTGATTCTTGCTTCCGCTTTACATTTTCGTTGATTCATTTGTGGTGTTGTGTACTACTACAAGCTATAATCTCTAGCCTGTAGTACAGAACACCATACTATTCTCTCTAATCACACAAAATCGAAAAAGTACTACTCAATTCACCCCCCCTCTTGAGTATTGTTGTCGTTAGATCCTTCAATTGGCTTCAGAGCTAGGGCTTCTTGTAAGGTTAATCACCTAGAGAAGTTACAATGTCTACGAGTGACAACAATCGTTGGAGCAATAAGTGTTCGATATTCGAAGGGACTGATTATGGCTGGTGGAAGATTAGGATGGTGGCGTATGTTAAAGGAATAGATTTTCAATGTTGGAGTATTATCAAGAATGGTCCATTACCTATTACCACAACCGATGATAAAGGTGTTGTCTCCGTGACAAAAGAAGAATCGTATACTTCAATGGACTTTGAGAAAGCCGAAAAGAATGCCAAGGCCATGTCCATACTTCAGTTTGCTGTTGGACGACAAGACACGAGTCGCATCTCCGGATGTACAACGGCAAAGGATATTTGGGACAACCTTGAACTCGCCTATGAAGGTACGTCTCAGGTAAGGCGCACTCGTATTGATATTCTTATGCAACAATATGAAATGTTTTCAATGCAAAAAGATGAGAATATAAATGATATGTCTGCTAGATTCTCTAGTATCACTAATGAACTAAAAAATCTTGGAAGAAATATTGAGGAAGAAGATCTTGTTAGGAAAGTGCTTAGGAGTCTTACAGATCGATGGCAACCGAAAGTTACAGCTATCGAGGAGGCCAAAGACTTGTCAACACTGCCCTATCATGAGCTAATGGGTTCTCTCATGGCTCATGAGATCACCCTTGACAAAAGAGCAGGCCAATTCACTAAAGGTAAGGGGTTAGCACTTAGAGCCGCATCTAGTGATGAAGAGGACTCGGACGACGAGGATACTACCATGCTTGTAAAGAAATTCATGAAGTTCATGACCAAAGAACGTTCAAAGAGGGCTATGAACTTTTCAGGTAAGAAAACTTCTTCTTCCAAAAGTATATTTAATCCTGGTTGTTATAAATGTGAAAGCACAGAACATAGGGTCAAAGATTGTCCCTTGTGGAATAATGTGAAGTCCAAGGAGAAAAGAGAGAAATCAAAGAAAGATTACAAAAAGGCTTTGATCGCTGCTGCTTGGGGAGATTCGGATAGCGATTCCGACTCCGAACCAGAAGTTGACGCCAACTTATGCCTCACTGCAATTCAGGAAGTACAGAAGTCTGATATGTACCATCATGATATTCACATGTGCTTGATGACAAAAAATGGTGAGCTTTCCGAGGATGAAAACAGTGATGTAAGTATCTCTTCCTTAAAAGCTAGTTTACAATCTTTGTCCAAAAATAAGCTTGTTGTTTTGGTTAGTGATACACTTGAAAACTGTCAAAGCTTGAATGATGAATTAAATGAGTTACAATTTGAGTTTAAGAATGTTGGTGAGGAAAAAGCTTTACTTGAATATGATTTGGATGATTTGAGAGTTGAAAATTTGGTCTTAAAACAGAAGGTTGATAGCCTTAGAGTTTCTGAGAAAATCGAGTCTAGCAATAACATTCCTGCTGGTACAGTATGTCAGTCTGTTCCCTCTGTTGTACCTAGTATTGCTGTTTCCGATAGAACAGAATCTGATTCTGTTCCCTGTCATGCGTCCAATGACTCTGATGTTTTGATGCATATTGAAACCATGATTAAAAGGCTCATAGGTGTAAAAGAAATCAATGATTCACAGCATATCCATAACATTGAGCTTCAAAAGATACATGATAAATTACGGGCTGATTTTGAAGTGTTAAGAAATCAAAATGAACAACTTTTGGATTCTATAAACACCTTAAAAACTGAGCTTGTTGAAGCTAGGAAACTCACAAAGAAGTGGTCTAGAAGCAGCAAGGCTATGAAAATTTTGACAAATCAGTCTAGTAACGTGACTAAGAGAGGATTGGGATATAATGCTCCTCAGTACAGATCCCAATTCTGTTCTAGACAGAATGTGAAATCATGTGATAGAGACTTTCGTAAGAGGAAATATGTTGGTCTTCCTGAGTATTTGATTTGTAATTATTGTGGTAAAACAGGTCATGTTTTTCATAGTTGCTTCAAAAGAGAGTCTGATTTTGATAAGAGTAATAAGGTCGTTAGAAAAGTATGGGTTAGAAAGGATTTACTTGATACTTTTGCTACAAAAAGGAACCCAAATTCATTTGGGTTCCCAAATCCAAAGAATGATTGCTCTTGCAGGCTAAAAGTGAGAGGGAGTAGCTGTGACGGTTGCCAACTTATCGTTGCCCATGTGCGTAATCGATCTTTATCGTAATCCTATCACATAGAGCCTACAAGATGGATGTATGATTTGTCAATTGGCAAGCCGTGTAAAATTCACATACGATATCTTCAAGTTTGTGGTAAGAAAGTTGGAATGCTCTTATATGAGTTCGAAAGAAGAGAGCTTGAACTCAGGGGGAATGGTGATACATGGACAGAACAGAACACTCATCTGTTCTATCAGAATTGTCCCTCACAACAGTTGGTAAGGACGAGACAGTAGCTGATTCTGTCTCTTCCAAGGAGTAAGTATAACATGCTAATGCATTTGTTTTTGTCGTTACTCCTTATTCTTTCCATGGTAAGCCTCTAAGACCAAATTTTTGAGATATGTCATCGTACTCTGAGAGATCATTTTGAGAAGTAGATTATTTGTCTTGACTTTATGCTACCGATGACCAATTGGCCAATGTTTTTATGAAACCACTTGCTAGAGACAGATTTAAGAAAATACGGTTGGAAAATGGTTTAATAAAAGGGAGGGTAACCTCCCTTTTAAATATCTGGGGATCAGAATTACTGCAGGTAGGCTCTCAGTGCTAGATTGCAATACCTTGACTGAAAAGATTGTGAAGAAAATTAGAAGTCTTGGGGCTAGGAAATTATCTTATGCAGGTAGAATTACCTTGATCAAAGCAGTGCCGCAGAAGCTTCATGGATACTGGGCAAGGATTTTTGTGTTGCCTAAAACTGTATTAAAGAAAATTGCAAGCATTTGCAGGAGTTTTTTGTGGGATGGGAGTGATCAGATGATAAGGGTACCTTTGGTTGCTTGGGAGAGTGTGTGCAAACCAAAGGAGGAAGGAGGGTTAGGATTAGATGACATATTCAGCTGGAATTTGGCCTGTATAGGTAAATATGTGGCTTGGATTTATACAAAGGCTGATTCGATGTGGATTAAGTGGGTACACTGTGTTTACTTGAAAGGAATCTCATGGAAGGATTACATACCACCTGTGGATTCCAGTTGGTATCGGAGAAAGTTATGCAAAGTGAAGGAATTGTTCAAGGAATTCTGTACTGATTGGCAAAATGCAGAATACAAAATAGCAAAAGGCTACAGATGGCTCAAAGGAGAAGGAAATAAGGTAAAATGGGACAAGATTGTGTGGAGTAGGTATACTATTCCTAGATCAAGTGTCATTTCCTGGTTAGCTGTTAAGGGGAGGCTCCAAGTGAAAGAGAAATTGAAGAGACTAGGCATATGTGATGAAGATAAGTGTTGTTTATGTCAGTTGGAATCTGAGACACATGAGCATCTATTTCTCAAGTGTGCCTACAGCCAGAAATGCCTGGAATGTTTGTGGAGGAAGACAGGAATAAAATTACCTAATACAGATCCTGTAAACTGGTGTACACAGAAGAGGTTTGGTTCGAGAATTAGAAAACAGGTGACAGGGGCTCTAATCTGCGATCTGCTGTATCACATATGGCTAGCAAGAAACAAATGCAGATTTGAATTTGTGCTAGGGACACCTGAACTGTTGATCAAGAAGATTTTGGTAGAGTTGAAGCATAGGGTGAGGATGATAGCTCAGAATTTAAAAGAGAAGGACAGGGCTTGGTTGCGAGGCATCAATATGATGTAATGTCCAAAAATTGTAGCTGAATGCAGCTATGTTTTGTAATTGTCATGTCTTTGTTGTTTTGAGGGAGTTTTTGGCTCCTTTTTTGTGTAAAACTCTTTATCCATTTATATCAATTCTTACATTTCAACAAAAAAAAAAAAAAGTCTAGCTATGTGGTATAATTCTTCCAATGATTGGCTAGTCAAGGTGTTTATGACTAGATTGCATGCAGCAGGAATTTCGTTTATCGCAACTTCATGTTCATAGCTAATAAACATTTGGATTCGCTTTCCTCTACGTTAGCTATATGTGTGGTATGTGTCTAATCTGCCTATCTAGAGTCAAGTTGTGATTGATGAGCTTTGTCCAAGTTTTGCACGAGTGTTCCCTTGAAGTTATACGTTGGGACGAATTGAGGGCTTCATTTGTTCGTTTATATGGTACAGAATGCGAGTCTGTACTATCAGAAATTGGGGTTGTGACAGATTTTGAGAAATGAGGCAGTAGCTACAATATGTGTTCAAATGGGTGGGAACAGTCCTCTGTTCTGTTCTATGGTTAGCTGAAGGCACGAGAGAACTCTTCGAATGGGGATCTGCTAAAATCATATGAGGAGAAATCAGTGTTGGGAAATTATTGTTATTTAACTTCCTTAAAAAAAAAAAAAAAAGAAAAAAAAAAGAAAAAAAGAAAAAAGGAAATGGTTATGAAAATTCGTACGGAAGTCTTTGTATCACAAAATCCCTAATTCCCAAACACTCTCCTTTACCCAGAAAATCCCCAAACCAATTGTGAATTCAAATCCTAACCACCATGGTTTGTGTCGGACTACCACTCCCGCCACCCAGATCATTCTGCATCCGACCACTGTTAATTCTTCTCGCAGCTATACTACTCTACTTCTTGGGCGAAGATTGGTGACATTTTGATGGATATGTCCGATTGAAATCAAGTGGAGTGCCTCTTACTACTGCCATATCAAACACTAGTGTTTATAAGGTACGAAGTTACGACTCGTTAGAATCCTTACATTGCAACTCTGTCACCTCATGGTGTATTATTTGAGAACCAGCCTCAGTTTGATACTGGTTGGGGTATTATTTGTGAATCAATCGCATGGTGATACGGTGATGAACCAATATGGACTTACATGGGGTTGATGATGATGTTCAGGATTCCAAGTATTCATGTGCAAGATGTTCTTCGAACCCACTGTTTGCTTTTGAATGCTACTGCAATGCCACTAGAATGCTACTAAAATGCTACTCTAGTCTTGTGTCGATTCATGGGTTATCAACGACAAATTTGGTGCCTGATGTAGTTCTAATTGCTGCTCAAATTATTCATTTGTACCGATGGGTCTAAGGGGGAACCAAGCATTGGTGAGATCTTCGCAACTATCAATTTGGTGAAATGGTGAACTCCCTTATGAACGACTGTTACTCGATGTGCTCTGATTGGTTCTATTGGACAGTAGCTCTGATGTCTCTTCCTAACTCTTTTGTGGCAAATGGTTAGACCTTACTAGATATAGCTTTGTTGGACATAGGATTGCGCTACTCTTGTTTCTTATGAACTTATTGCGTGGCCTTCACCGGCATATCTTCCTCCCATGTTTTCCCTTTTCGATGATGCCAAGAGGGGGAAGTATAGCTATTGCGCTTCTATTTGCTTGATAGTAAACCTTGTCAAGAACGTTATTTCTCTTATGTGCCTCTTTAAAGTCTTGTGGTTGTGTATGTTTTTGGCTATATGATGAGGTGGTACTCTTGATATGATTTTTGCTTCGAAACTTGATGTGTTTACTGTCGATGCGTATCTGATTGTGTTTTGAGCTACTGGTCTTATTGGTGCTATTTCTGAGGGGGAATTTAGTTGCTTGTCATCATCAAAAAGGGGGAATTTGTTGAACTTTCTATGTAAGTTTTGATGATGACAAGAGTTATGATTGTCTATTCCCTAACCACTTATGATCGTTTTTAGTGAGCTTGTGTTTCAGGTTTTACCGCTTGCTTCTATGTTGAAGAAGAAGAAGAAATCGATCATTTGTGAAGACTAGATAGGTGTTGCTTAATTCTAGTCTTATTGTATTATGAGTAAGTTGAATGTGATTGATATTGAAGTGCATTCCCAATAGCAAGTACAGAACCACAATCTGTCTTCTCCTTTTGGGAGTGGTACTTTTACTAAGTACAGATGTGTGTTCTGTACTAGCTATCAGTACTGGACGAAAATTGAGTCAAGGATTTTGAAAACGCGTTTAATTTTTGTATGGGATTTCAAAGATATTTTCTTCAGATTTCAAATGAAATATTTCAAGGAGATTTTTCTAATTTGATTAGATTAGTTTTCTGTAGAGTTTAAATTAGTATTTTGGAAAATTGCTTTTTTCCTTAATGACTTTTATTCTCTAAGTGTTTTGAAGAAAATATAATTAGTAAAGAATTGTTTTTGATTCATTATATCTTTTGGAGATAATATATTTGAGAGTTTACCTTTGGTTGGAACTCTATCTTTTATTTCAAGAAAAGATTATCTCATAATATTTGGCTTTCTAATTAAAACTGATTTTCCAAAGATTTGGTTGAAAAATCCCATTGCATTTATACGTGTATTTTCCATCAGAGAAAGTCAGACGTTTACATTGAGTGAAAATCCTAAGCTTTGCTTTGAGCGAGAAAAAGGTCCAGTACAGACTTGCATTCTGTACTCTCAATAGATCACTTCTTGTTATTCATACTTAGGCCGAAAAGTATCTCTATCAGCTTTTGTGAAGCATTCATTGAAATATCTTCCAAGTGTAATCTTTCTCTTCTAGAGTGAGAATTTGGGGTACGGGGTTGTACTCGAGCTTTGCACGATTGGGTTGATTGTGCGTTCCTCTACATGTCTTGGGTTGAGCGTGTAGGGAAGAATTTCTAGTGAAATTGTGTGGACGTAGACCTTGGGTTGAGGTCGAACCACCTGAAATCTGTGTGTGTGATTCTTGCTTCCGCTTTACATTTTCGTTGATTCATTTGTGGTGTTGTGTACTACTACAAGCTATAATCTCTAGCCTGCAGTACAGAACACCATACTGTTCTCTCTAATCACACAAAATCGAAAAAGTACTACTCAATTCACCCCCCCCCCTCTTGAGTATTGTTGTCGTTAGATCCTTCAGCACATTAAGGTTTTACAAATTGCACAATCAATTTTGGGGATTTATAATAGGAAGCGCAATTAAGAATTTCCAAATGCACATCTAGGTTATACAAAATGCACCATGAGAAAATGGCTAGGTTGGTTCGAAATGGTGGTGTTCCGTGGGAGAATGGAGGAAAGATGAGATATCGAGAGGGAAATTGTAAGTATTATGAGCGACGACGCCATGGTGCTTGCACAGCTGTTGGGCTTCATTTTATTAATGAGGTCACAGCCCTTAGACATAGAGGCTCAATGCCTTGATAAACCCTAGATGATGTCCATAAATCCAGCAAATCTCATCCGTTGGATGTCAAGGGAATGAAGGGTCAAGATGAATGGGGGAGCTCTAGAATTATTCCTTAGGGGTACGTCCTCCACTATAAAAACCCCCTCATTTCCTTCACTTTGAGATTCATATTACATTCTACTTTCAATTTTCTGACACTCTTATTGATATTCTTGTGATAAGAGATTATTGACACCCCATTTCTCGACCGCACCCAACTGATTTGAGCGTCGGAGGGGCGTCGCCTGGGTAAAACCGGGCCCCCTTGACTGTTTGTTCATTGCGCAGGACAGAAGTTTGGACCCCGTCTATCCCGAAGTCGAACTCACACCAACAACAGCCTAGGTCGGACTAACGGAGATCAGATGGGGTGCCGGAGGGGACGGTTGGACGTTGCAGGTCGCCGGCTGTCAATGGCAGTGGTGGTGGTCAGTTAATTAATTGTGACTTGTTAGGGAGAAAGAAAGGTGGGGAGGAAAAAGAAAGGAAGGAATTAAAAAAAAAGGTGAGATCTTAGCCGTTTATTTTTTGAGCTGATGGTGAGTAGAAGTTCTCATGGTTAAGCAAAGGTTCTCATATGAACCTAATCCTATATATATATGGTCATATACTCATATGGATCATCATGCATCGCCTTCAAAATAATGCGATATTACATATCACCCTTAAATTATTACTTTTAATGATGCGAGAGAGGACCGACTTCCTATTAATTAATATACTAGCTACGTACTTATTAATATACGGAGTATAATTGCTACACCATTTAAGTTTTAACAAGAAGTTGATCCTCTGGTAGACAATAGAAGGTTGACTAATCTGAATAAGCTAATGAGATCAAATAGCAAGTTACACGTAATTGCAAATTAATATTTTATTGGCCAAATAATTAAGTGTCAAGTTGAGCTTTAATTAATGTTTGATCTTATTTGTAAATATAGTGTTTCCTTTTAGTAGTACCAAAACCAATAAAATATTTTTCTCCAACCATTATTCGTTTTCATTTTAGAGTAAGGTGATGAGAAGGTTCATTTTAGAGGGACAATATATAACTTTAATAATTTGATGTATGCTAAGTTCGATATTCATTTTTTAATATATGGTCCCCACTCATCTATTGTGAGGAGGACCACCATGCTCCTTGTGCTCCCGGGAGCATGGTATAATTTGCGGATATTCACCGTTATGCGCTCCTTGCTATTAGTGCATGTCGTGATCGTATGTACCACTTAGAGATTGATTGTAACCATATTAATTACTCCGTAGTTGGTCATTACAACATTTTTAAGAAACTATTTTGTCCATTCATATAAGCTTAAGAGCGCGGTTATGGATGTTTAGTATTTATATAATCCGTATGTGGCTTATAACATTATGGATACTAAAAAAGAAGAGTGAATTTGTCGTAAATCATTAGAGATTTCACTCATATAGAGATTCTCATTTTATTTTATTTTTTTCATTATTTGTTGCTCAATCTCTAGAGTCTAGAGTATCAATGGTATGATCGATTTGCTGTGAGTTGGGTTTGCTTAACTTAAATCTTATGTACTTTCACACAATCAAGTTGTATGTACTCCGTATTTGTTCTTTGGGCTAATCAATTACCAGTTTGACTTCCTCTAGGGAAAGTTTACTAGTTGAGTATATGATGATGTTACTATAATATATTTGATGATGATTATCAATTTTAAAAGCATAATTAGAGTGCAATTAAAGATGAAATCAAAGTATCATGAAGACACATTGATTTGACACAAATATGAAATCATTCCATAAACTCGAAAACATAGCCCCCCTCTTTTTGAGGTGATAAACTCAATTTGATTAGATACAACGTGACACAACTTAAATAAACTTGATTGAATGGCTAGTTGGTACCCTAGCCTAAAACCACATAGCAAATGTTATAAGTCAGCTTGATGCTCATTACCGGACACAAGCCCTGATTCGGGACCCATTCAACGTGTTAGCAGTTTGCCACCTAATCTATTAGATTGTTAGCATTATTACCTCTGACTCGACACAACCATTTATTAAACCGACTCGACCAACTTGTTTACAAGTAGACCTATGAATGGATAGACACAAAAAAAAAAGAAAGGGAGGACGATATTCGACTGGACCACTGCAAGCAAGTGCAACAAATTGTTGATCTAATTGTCGAAAAGGACTAATTAAGTACACAAGATTCTCTTACCTTTTGGGAATCTCATAGGATGTTCAATTGTTCATGTCATGAAAATTAAAAAATCGACCAAGTTGAGAACAAATGAACATGTAAAGAAAGACACATGTACAGTACTAATCTACTCCTGTGTAGTGGGATTATGTGGTTTTTCGGAAGAGTTAAGGCTGCATCTTTGTCTGAATAGAATCGTATACCTGAAGACATCGATTTTTTTCATATTGGTTTCAATCAAGTAGGCCGGGCTGTCAATATTCCAACCAAACTTGAAAAAAGCATTAAAAATTAAACCCAAAGCAGCCCAATCCCAGTGTCAATCGCCAAAGTATAATTAGCATAACCACTACGCATTATTTGAATCAATGCATTAGGATCTTTTTATTGGTATGATCCAATTCTTGTGAGTGATCATAACCACCTCATCATCAACTTATTATAACTCCGTCCATATATTACTTAAAATTATATTACTGAACCAAACTACGAGTATCTTTTAAAATTGTCAATAATTAAGCTAGAAATTTATTGAATTCATTAAATCTAATGAATATTTGTTTTGTTATACTTTTTTTTAAGGGAATTCAATATAAAGTTGTATTGACTTGATTCATTAGATCGATAACAACAACAATTATCTTTTTTTTGTTTTTTGTTTTTTTTTTTGTTTTGTGAAGTTAAAAAGAACATGAAAACTGAACAAGGACGTGCTGATCTAACATATATATGCACTTCTACTATATCCCAGAGTATATACTTTTGTTGCACCCTAGTAGTTAGTACCATCTTTATATAATGATAGGTCTTTGTAGTCATGTATTATGTATACGCTATATCTATGGTAAACTACAAATGAGGCACAAATATCTATTGTTAGTATTTGAGAATAATTTTGACCTAATGATTAAGATATGAAAGAAGAAATATAAATCGAACACTATAAAACGCATAGGCGAGAGTAAAGCGTAAACAGAAGGGAAAGGGAGGAGTAAAAAACTCAAGAATTCACTTAATACATCATGAGATGACATGGATATCAACAAAACACAACCAGTGGTTGCATGATTACACACAAGAAGATAAGACATTACGATGAACAACAAGGACATTTGATTATTTAACTCCTACATTTCATGTACCAAAGTTTAGTTTGATTGGCAAAATGGGTAAAAAGTCGGATTCGTTTAAAATTCTAGGAATCTCATAGGATGTTCCAAGGGAATCAGGCCCCCCTCCAGAAAATGACATCTTCTTATAATTAATTCATAATAATTGAATGGTGTTTTACTGTTTTATTATAAAAACCAAGCACTTCTGATAACTTTTCATTGTTTATAAGCCAATGTCTCTGAGTACCAGGATATTTAGTTCTCTGACTGAATGCATATGTTCAGATAGTACGGAGCATTCAGATAGACATTCCAACAGAAGATAAACTGTCAGAAATAAATCCCATGGAAGATTCTGATACAACTCAGTTGCTGCAACCTGCAGTAGAGGACGTACCGGGTGCAGATGTTGAGAACAATGCAGTATACCAGCCTCTCCTGAAGAGGGGTGCTAGGTTGCCTGTCAGACACTTGGCTATGGTTGGAGCTGAGATTTCTCATATAGAGAGCCTTGATTACGAGTACAGTTTCGACCTCTCAGTTTGTCCTTTGTACTGAATTTTTACCAGTTTCATGTTTTCAGTAACTAACTCTGGAATTGTTGCTGTCAATTCAGAATCAATGAAAATGATCTGTTTAAGCAGGACTGGAGAAACGGGTCCAAAGTAGAAGTGTTGCAGTATGTATGTTACAAATGGATGCTCGCTTTTCTCGTGGGTCTGCTTACAGGTCTTGTTGCTGTTGTTATCAATCTCGCTGTTGAGAATATTGCTGGACACAAGCTTCTTATAGTCTCTCACTATATTGAAGACGGAAGGTATCACAAAAGTTTAGCCTTCAATTTTCCTTGTGTGGTTACGACTTGAGTGATGATGCATAACATAATTTTCGACGTGTGCAGGTATGGGATGGGATTGCTTATACTAGGAGGGGCTAATCTCGTCTTGACTCTAATCGCTGCTTCGCTATGTGCATTTTTCGCTCCAGCTGCAGCTGGACCTGGTGTACCTGAAATCAAAGCTTATCTCAATGGTATTGATACACCCAATATGTATGATGCCACAACATTATTTGTCAAGGTTAGTAACATGATCAACATCCAATCTTTTAGTTACTTTATACAACTTGGTCTATTGGTTTTGCTATAAGATGATTATCAGATTTAGTAGTTTTGATTTTACGAGCTCTCTTTTGATAACATATTCAAACAAAACGTAAAGAATTCAATGAACCGGATGGTGTGTCTGATAATACTTCGTAAGAGCAAAAGGACATTTTAACAATGACAGAAGCATGAGAAATCTATTTCAGAAAGTTTTACAGTTAGATAGCAGGTTAACATCATACAGGAAATGATTGGTTGTAGTGGAATAACTACTCAGAATTCCGACAAACCTATCAAACTACTGTAAGACAAAAAGTGACCAGAAAAGGGAGAAACAAATACATCCCAATGGTCCCTACCTTAAACCTTAGGTGAATTTACTACTGACCTCATGCCCAACTTTCACCAGCGTATACAAGCTGGTTTCTCAAGTGGACTGGATTCCAGGGGGCTAGTTAACTACCCTGATTAAAAGTACGCCTTGATGTGGTGTCGTGTTCTAGTGGGTAAGATTGAAATTTGAAAGACTACATACGGCATGTTCCATATGTAGAACTCCCCCCCCCCCCTTCCAGGGGGCTAGTTAACTACCCTGATTAAAAGTACGCCTTGATGTGGTGTCGTGTTCTAGTGGGTAAGATTGAAATTTGAAAGACTACATACGGCATGTTCCATATGTAGAACTCCCCCCCCCCCCACCCCCTTCCTTGTACCGACTTTTGCAGCTCATATAGAAGTAATAGAACCCCCCCCCCCCCCCCAAAAAAAAAAAGAAAAAAAAAAACACCAAAAGGAAGACTGCATAATAACAGGTGCACTTAATTAACCAAATTGAAACGGCCTTTATCCAGCACAGACAAAGATTAACTGTCTATATAGATAAGCAATGACTAATAATTTAGCAACTTACCATCTGATTTTCTGTGACGACAGCTGATTGGAACGATTGCAGCTGTACCTGCTGGCCTAGACCTTGGTAAAGAAGGGCCTTTAGTGCACATTGGAGCCTGCATAGCTTCTTTACTTGGACAGGGCGGTACTGGAAAGTACCGCATCAAATGGCCCTGGCTCCGTTTCATGAACAACGACAGGGATCAGAGAGACCTCATTACTTATGGTGCTTCAGCAGGAGTTTGTGCAGCTTTTCGTTCCCCAGTGGGAGGCATCCTCTTCTCGGTAGAAGAAGTGGCAACATGGTGGAGGAGTGCTCTCCTGTGGAGAACCTTCTTTAGCACAGCAATCGTTGTTGTGGTGCTCAGGGCTTTCACTGACTACTGTGGTTCAGGAAGATGCGGCCTCTTTAATGGTGGCCTCATCATGTTTGATGTGAGCGACGTTGATGTCCATTACCATATGTCAGACATCCTTCCAGTCATACTCATTGGAATCATTGGTGGAGCTCTAGGAAGCCTCTACAATTGCCTGCTACTCAAAGTTATCCGACTTTACAGTCTCATCAACGAGTAAGTCCCAAACTTAATACTCCCACCTCTGCCAGTAAATTCATTTATTTATGGATTTTGGTAGGCTGGTAAAGCCTGCTTGTAGACTCATGTGAGGACGCACCAGTGACTGTTGTATTCTGATTGCAGGAAGGGAAAGTTAGCAAAGATTCTTCTGAGTCTTTCTGTCTCATTGTTTACATCCATGTCCATGTATGGCCTACCTTTCCTGGTAAGCTGCACAAAATGCGATCCATCTTCCACAGCCGAATGCCCAACTTTAGGAAGAACAGGGAACTTCAAACAGTTTAACTGCCCTGATGGCTACTATAATGATCTTGCAAGCTTACTCTTCTCCACCAACGATGAGGCAGTCCGAAACATCTTCTCCACTAACACTCCTTCGGAATTTCACCCAGTGTCCCTAGTATTCTTCTTCCTACTCTATTGCATCCTTGGACTCATCACATTCGGCATTGCTGTCCCGTCTGGGCTCTTCCTGCCTATAATTTTGATGGGTTCAGCCTACGGACGACTGATTGCAATGACCATGAACAGCTCAAAGATTGACCAAGGGCTTTATGCAATCCTAGGTGCAGCATCACTCATGGCTGGCTCAATGAGGATGACTGTTTCTGTATGCGCCATTTTCCTGGAACTTACAAACAATCTGTTGTTACTTCCCATAACCATGCTTGTGCTTCTCATCTCAAAATGTGTGGGAGACTGCTTCAACCCAAGCATCTATGAAAGCATACTAGAGCTGAAAGGCCTGCCTTTCCTAGAGGCAAAACCAGAACCATGGATGACAACAATCACTGTTGGGGAGCTTGTTGATGTGAAGCCTTCATTAATCACACTTCGTGTAGTCGAAAAAGTCTCTCACATTATAGATGTTCTGAAGAACACTACCCACAATGGTTTCCCAGTGATTGATGACAATTCAGTGCCGGAGTCCTCCAGGGTCACAACTGGCGAAACAGAGCTGCGCGGACTGATTCTAAGAGCTCACCTTGTAGGTGTGCTGAAGAAAAAGTGGTTCCTGGAGAAGCCAAGAAAAACAGAAGAATGGGAAGTCAGGCAGAACTTCACCTCTTTTGAACTGTCAGAAATGGACACAGATATTGATCAACTCGACATCTTGAAACAAGAAATGGAGATGTATGTTGATCTATACCCTTTAATCAACAGAACTCCTTATACAGTGGCAGAAGATATATCAGTAGCAAAGGCAATGATGCTCTTCAGGCAGCTCGCCCTGCGCCATCTACTCATTGTACCCAAATACCAAGTTGCTGGTGTAAGTATCAACCTTCTTACAAGTTACAGTAATTACTGTTTCATAGAATACCATATTACAAGTTCAACAGTATATTTACCTAATCAGAGTTTTTCCTTTTACTGCAGACATACCCAGTGACCGGAATTTTGACAAGGCAGGATTTGATGGCACACAACATTCTTTGTGTTTTCCCTCATTTAGCAAAGTTCAATGGACACGAAAAGGTGGGATGAGTCCTCTAGGAACTCGTAAGCATACATCACCGATGTATTATACCCAATTTTTCATCTTGGTTCATCTTAGATGTCATCTGTACAAAGTTCTTATCATTCTTCAGTCATATATGCTCGTTAGAACAGAGCGTTTAAAATTTTCACATAAGCTTCACCGGAAGGTAAACAGCTATGTTCAAAGCAAGTTTTTTTTTTTTTTTTTTTTGAAATGCAATGCTGTTCAAAGCAAGTTTTGATACATAATCAAAGTTCATAATCAAGTTAATATCATCTGTACAAAGTTCTTATCTAGCTGAACCTTGAACGATGGAAGAGCTCGATGTATGTTTATTTTAACACGATTCTTCTAGCACCACTACGCCACTATTCCGCCCATATCTCCCTCCCATACCATCCCACAAGGGCCTTTAGGACATCAACTTCAAGTCATCAATTTTCTATCAACAATAGCCTTGCAAATGTTATCCTTACGCAACTACGCTACCCTATAGAAAACCCGCGAGGAGACATGATAACTCACTTGGTTGAGCTTCATTCTCCCTAAACTTTGAGGCCGGGGTTTAAACCTTATTGACATCAACTTGTTAGGGTAGTTCCCATGCACATATTCATCCACTTCCATGCATATAACAATCAAGTTTCAGTTTGTCGAGATTACCTACGAAAGATTATCCACTTTCAACTGTTCAACATCAATGAACAAAATGGTATGACTTTTAAGTACTAGAACAAACAGAAAACCACAACTAGCACTTTTTAAGTATGTCACAACTAGATGCAAGCATCTAAACGTTGTTATCAGAGTTGTGTGGCTTAGCACAACAACGTATCGATTATTCTCACCCATTTTCATAACGATACAATTTCCAAACTATTTATCGTCTAGACACCTTAAAATAAGAGGTTATACTTCGAGCTAATACGGGAGCCAAATTCCAAATCCAACCTACGCAGCCACGCCACAAGACCAACCTTGTTATCCTTTACGACGACCGCCGAAATGTGCCACCAAGAAAATAATTAAAATGCGGCATATAGTATAAGCAGGAATATCACAGAATACAGATCACACAGTTGTCTGGCAAGTTAAGCAGTTACAAGTCACTGGTTATATGATTTCCATGTGTTAATGACAAAGTGGGGACAAAATTAAAAAAAAAAAGGTGAAACAGAAAGACTAAAAATGGTAGGGTGTCTCATCTAATTCTGGATCTGTGGGATCCAAAGACCCATCACTATTTAATTAATTGCATTATTATTGACAAGAGTAAATTTCATACTCAACATTATTGTTGATTGCACAATTAAAGTTTGCTTATATGTTCATATCACCACCCTCCATATCACATGAATAATCATGATGCAATAATTATGGATAAGATAACATTTGGATACCATGAAGAGCCATATTTATTTCCCACCATTGATTTGGGAACGATCTAAGGACTTGGATTTGGACACTTGTCGGGTTTTCGATTTCTTAATGCTTATTGCTTAGCTGGCAGAGAGAGATAAACACACTTAAAACAACCCCATCTACTTCTCTTGTGAGTTGTGACTTGTGATTGCTGCATATGCAAATTGGGGCTTGGAAGGTACTACAATGCATAGAGACAGAAGTGTCTTCCATGTGGATGAGCCGTTCATCATGTGGCTGGGATTTGAATCTAGATGCTTTTATGTGACAAAAATTAATATGACAAGTACGTTTTCCCCAAGCATTAATTGGTTCTAAAGATAGAGGAAAAGGTTAATACCCATATATCGAAAACGTTTGAGGTCCGAATTCCCCCGTTCTAAATTACGGATTTTAGCGTCTGATATTGAACATAACCGAACAAGAGCTCTCAATTATTTAGTATGAAGGGTTAAGATCAGAATGATATGTTAATTAATCAGAATAGTGTTTAAGTGATCCTATAACATCACCCCACTAACACAAAAAAAGAGAAGTAGAGGAGAAACAAAGCAAAAGAGTGAATCCAACATTCGTATTAGTGATGATAACAACAGCAAGTCAGCAAATATATTCACTAATCTCACACTTAAAGCACAATTAAAGATATTATGAAGGGTAACAGAGCCACAAATCCACGACTATAGATTACGTAAGACAATAGCACCTATAACTTACCGTCCAGACCAAAATATTTGCTAACATGATTAACATTTTAATAATAAAGTATACTGTAATCATTCGTAATACGTCTTTCTTATAAGATGAGCCATACGGTGTAATAGACAATTAAAGTATAAGAATAGTCGTTCAGACTCATTCTATAAATATAATACTCCCTCCATTTTTTTTGGTTCTTTACGTTTGGTTTGAATTCCTCTCACAGATTCAAACCAAACGTAAAGAACCAAAAAAAGTGGAGGGAGTATTAGGTACACTAAGATCGTCGAATGTCCAAGTGTCCTAAGTGACATCCTCCGAATTGTCTAAAATCGGGAATGTTGAATGCTTTTGATTTTCTCCGCATATAATACGTTGTTCCAAAGAATAGGGTGCCCCATTGTCAAAGTGACAGAAAATAAAATACCAAAAATTTTGGAAAAACTTATGCTCATCAATAATGCAGTAAAAAATTATATCATGTAACTTTATCTAAGCAATCATATAAAGAAGATACACATATTAGCTCTCCAACTCACGCAAAGTTTTCGCAACTAGGAAAAAAAATCACAGGCATTCAAACCATAGTTTGAAGCTGTAAAACAATGGCAGAAGCTGAAGAACCACCATCTTCAAAGCCAATGAACACAGAAAAAATGGAGTCAGAAGCTCATCAAAATGGCGAAGAAGTCGCGGGAGGACAAGACCTTGAATACAACTCCTTACACCAGCCTCTTCTTAAGCGGCACAGGACACTCTCTGCCAGCCACTTAGCTATGGTGGGAGCTAAGGTTTCCCATATAGAAAGCCTTGACTACGAGTATGTTTTCGATCCCTCTTAGTTTACGTAAATCATAAATCTTTGTTAGTGTCGACTGCTAAGGTGTAAGGTTACGTACATCTAAACCTACCCGAATCGTGGCACTCACAGGATTATCAGATTATGTTTCTGTTTTGTTATTCTTGTGTTAGTAGAATGATAAGGTAAACCTTACTTAGAGTGTCTATATGAATGTGTGCGTGTTCCTCCTTGCATTTCCTACATGTTCTCATTTTAAGTCAGAGACTAAACATTATTCATAGAGATGCCAATTACCTAAATTTTGATGCAGAATCAATGAGAACGATCTGTTCAAGCAAGATTGGAGAAGTCGATCCAAAATTCAAGTGTTTCAGTATATGTTCTTAAAATGGAAACTAGCATTTCTTGTAGGATTGTTAACTGGGCTCATCGCTACAGTAATCAATCTTGCTGTCGAAAATATTGCTGGCTACAAGCTGCTTCTAGTTTCCAACTATGTTAAGCAAGATAGGTACTCGATTCTTTCACTCCTACAACCTAAAATCACTCGGAGATTTTGATCTATAAGATGACAATTCTAAAGTTTCTGAATTTGGTTGCAGGTATATTATGGGGTTGATCATGTTGACAGGGATAAATTTCCTACTCACCCTGAGTGCTACTTTGCTAGTTGTTTTTTTCGCTCCAACTGCTGCAGGACCTGGCATACCCGAGATCAAAGCTTACCTAAATGGTGTTGATACGCCAAATATGTATGGGGCGCCAACATTGTTTGTCAAGGTCAATTTTCTATATTTACCCTTCATAACTCTTTCTATACATATGGTCAAACATTCTGGGGCTAGGATCATCACCCCATCATGTTGTTACTAAGACGATTCATGTTAACTGACCCCAAATCATTTTGGGAATAAGGCTTGGAGAGATTAAGAAATTAAAAGAATTTACTGAACATGCTGGCAAACGGCAGGAACTAGAAATAGCAAGGACCCAAATATATAGTTATAAAAAAGCAAGCATTAAAGTCTGGACTGGTACCTGCATATGATGGCTAACTGGTGTAGTATTTGCTGTAACAGATAATTGGGAGTATTGGAGCTGTCTCTGCCGGATTAGACCTCGGTAAAGAAGGGCCTTTGGTACATATTGGTGCTTGCATTGCTTCTTTACTAGGTCAGGGTGGAACAGAGAAGTATCGGATAAAATGGCGCTGGCTTCGGTTGATGAACAATGATAGAGATAGGAGAGATCTGATCACCTGTGGTGCTTCCTCTGGTGTTTGTGCAGCTTTCCGAGCTCCAGTGGGTGGTGTCCTCTTTGCTCTAGAAGAAGTGGCGACATGGTGGAGAAGTGCTCTCCTTTGGAGAACTTTCTTTAGCACAGCGGTGGTAGTTGTGATTCTCAGAGCTTTCATAGAGTACTGCAGTGCCGGACAATGCGGGCTTTTCGGCAATGGAGGCCTCATTATGTTTGATGTCAGCAATGTCACTGTCCGGTATCACATAATGGATATCATCCCAGTCGTCATAATCGGAATAATCGGTGGAGTTCTTGGAAGCCTGTACAACTACGTTCTTCACAAAGTCCTCAGACTTTATAGTCTCATCAACGAGTAAGCAACGTCCAACTTAATTTCATACGTTCAACTAGTTGCCTTCCTCATATTTCTGATGATAATAACCTGAATAGATCACTTCATTCTTGTTCATGACGAAAAGATGCCGAAAACGCTAATAACCTTTCTGCATTCAGTAAAGACTGAACCAAGCATGATAATTCTGAATTTTGACAGCATATGGCAACTTCTATAACTGTTACAGGAAGGGAAAGTTGGCTAAGATTCTTCTGAGTCTTACAGTCTCAATCTTCACCTCTGTGTGCATGTACGGTCTACCTTTCCTCGTCAATTGCACAAAATGTGATCCATCCCTTCACAACGCTGTCTGCTCGACAACGGGAAGAACAGGGAACTTTAAACGATTCAACTGTCCAGAAGGCTACTATAATGACCTTGGTAGCTTACTCTTTTCCACCAATGATGATGCTGTTCGGAACATCTTCTCAACAAATACTGCAGGAGAGTTTCATCCAGTCTCTCTGTTAATTTACTTTGTGCTATACTGTATATTGGGACTCTTCACCTTCGGAATTGCTGTTCCATCCGGGCTGTTCCTCCCTATTATTCTGATTGGTTCAGCTTATGGAAGATTGCTAGGAGTTGTCATGAAAGGTTACACAAACATCGATGAGGGGCTTTATGCAGTTCTTGGTGCCGCCTCCCTCATGTCTGGCTCAATGAGGATGACTGTATCTCTCTGTGTCATTTTCCTTGAACTCACCAACAATCTACTGCTACTCCCCATTACAATGCTTGTGCTGCTTATTTCGAAATCTGTTGGAGACTGCTTCAACCCAAGCATATATGAGATAATATTAGAGCTGAAAGGCCTGCCGTTCCTAGATTCAAACCCAGAGCCATGGATGCGCAACATCACTGTTGGCGAGCTTGCTGATGTGAAGCCTCCAGTAGTTAGATTACGTGGAGTTGAAAAGGTCTCCCGGATTGTGGATGTTCTCAAGAACACTACACACAACGCTTTCCCTGTGATCGATGATGAAGCAGTGCCACCAAACGCACATAGTACCAAGCTGGTGGAGCTGCATGGGCTAATCTTGAGAGCTCACCTCGTAGCTGTGTTGAAGAAGAAATGGTTCCTGCCAGAACTAAGACGAACAGAGGAATATGAAGTGAGAGAGAGATTTACCTGGGCTGAATTGGCAGAGAGAGACACAAACTTTGAACAAGTAGCCATATCAAAACATGAGATGGAGATGTATGTAGATCTCCACCCTTTTACTAACAAAACTCCTTACACCGTTTTAGAGGACACGTCTGCAGCAAAAGCGATGGTACTCTTCAGGCAGGTTGCTCTTCGTCATCTGCTCATCGTACCAAAATACCAAGGATCTGGGGTAAGTAACACCCTCTTAAAACTGCTATAGCCTTCATATATACAAGTCCTGCTCAGTACATCTCCAACAGTAGTATAATCTGACAACAGAAAACAGTTTTCTGACTTTGTATCAAATAATGTTCTTTTCTGCAGATATATCCGGTTATTGGAATTCTTACAAGACAAGATTTGAGGGCCCACAACATTCAGAGTGTATTCCCTCATCTGGCGAAGTCCAAGGGAAGAGAAAAGCAGAAATGAGTGCACCAATTCACATAATAGGCAGAGTTTGTTACCTCAAGCCAATAGATTTGGACTCTATATTCTTTCAACATATAATTTTCCATTCTTTTCTCAATATGATGTGTACAAGCTTGTACATTTTCCCCGAAAGGAGTTTGTAGGCTCGCCAAAATTTTACAGATTCACCACTTATATAGAGAATACGTATTGTATCAAAGCAGCAGTAGCTCCATCAGCAGAATTGTCTGTGTATTGACATCCTGCAATTGATTTTTCTGTTCCAGCTCCAATTTGTATGTTGCTGCACAATATGCTCAATCAAGTTCTGTTGGTTCTTAGGGTCCCCGCACATGGAACCCCGCACATTCTCTGTGCGCAATGTTTGATTCTGGACCCTGGACCTTGATGCTATATTCACAGGCCACATGTAGATACAGCAGTCTATTCTGCTCATGGTTTTTTAAGCTTCTTTCTGGATGCCTTTTTCTTCTTCTTCTTCAACTCAGGGTCCCTTTTGAAGATAGCCAAGACCTCAATGCTGCAACCATGCAATTAGGTCATCACTCGTCACTATTGAACTAACAAATTACAACATACTAAACTAATTTCTGCCCTGTCAAAAAAGGGTAGAGGCAGTAGAAGAAAACACAATAATGAAACAGTTCAAAAGGAAAACAATAACAGCAACAGCAACAACAACAACAACAAAGCCTTATTCCCAAAATGATTGGGGGTCGGTCAACATGATTAGTCATATGTAACTGTCATGAGCAAGCCCTAAAAGTTAAAGATCATTGCGAACAAGTTTAAAAAGTATTTAAACATGTTTGATAAGAGTTTTAGAAAGCCATCAAAAGAAAAGGATAGCCAATACGTTGGCACTAGCCCCAGTTGACATAAAAAGATAAACGCATACATAACGCAACAGTGTCGATCAACCACAGAGCTTCAATAATCCTCAAAAAAAAGGTTCAGAAAACAGCAACATGAACCTTCTTTTTGAAACTCTCTCAAGGTTTTGTCTCAAGTCTATGATCAATCAACAAAAAATGAAACACACCTTTACTGCTAGTGAAGGTCAATATATCTGATGATCGTTTAAAAAAAAAAAAAAAAAGAAAAAAAAAAAAGAAAGAGAGGAGCGGCCGTGTTAATTATCCCACTACCAAGTGTTGAACCACATCCATTTTCACATGCACCAAGTTAACAGACACAAAGAGAGTGAGGAAGGAGAATGCAAAGGATTTTGGCAATCTCACTGATTAGAAAACCCTTATATCCACTGGCATTAGAATTTGTCAAGCTTACTCATAATAAGTACCAGGGAACTAAGGAAGCAACTGGCTCTTAGTCAAAATGGTGAAACATACGCAAATGAAGATATGGTAACTATTGGATTATCAGTTGATGAATGAGTTTTCATAGGACGTAGTTGATACAAAACTTGTTTTCAAATTAGATGTACTGATATATAATGCATAACTGAGTAACAATCTTCGCATTACCTCTGTGTACCAGGAAAGAAGTTAAAGCCATGGGCTTTATCCAAATGCCAAGCCTTGTTGGACAACAAATGTTTGCAGTCCTATTAATCAATAACGACATAGGCGTCAATAAGAAGAAGAGAGAGAGGGTCACAAAATTGCAAACAATCTATGAAATGGCAATGCAACAGGGATTCATAGCTAGTACCCTTTTGAAGCTATCCCATCCACAGCTTATATAAACAAGTGTTTGAGGCAGAGCGTCACTTTCTGGCCAACTTGTTTTGCTTTCTACATTAATGGATTCTTCCCTTTCTCGCAAAATCCACGGTCTTTTTTCTTCTTTCGACTTTGAGGGAGAACTGAAAACAAACAGCTTCCATTTACAATTAATATAACCTACCAGGAACATCAAGACAAAGTACTACTTCGTCCGTATACTCTCAAATCACATTCATTATGGATGAAGATATTAACCTCGCAGGATTAACCGTCCTGCGCTTTGCTGATGATATAGTCTGTAATGCATGGAGAAGAGACTCATCCAGCCCTTTTCTCGGAGGATCAACGACAACAACATCAGATCCGACAAGCCATGGAACAGGCTCCTGCACCAAGTGAACAAAAGTCAATTAGTAAAAAGCTATGAGAGTGGGAAACAGTAAAGCACAAACCTTCATAACAAAGTAATCCTTTTGGTGAACATATTCATCTTCACGTCAATTTTGATTGACTGAAGCCAGATAAAGTTCAGTTAACTACTCTCAAGTAAAGACTCTACAGAATCCTCTCCACAATCTAGCGTCAAACTAGATCTGAAAAAGCCCGGAAAGTAGCGATCACATAGAACCAGTAATCACAAATTCACAAACCAAGATACGCACACGGAAAACCGATGCTTATACGACTTCTTGTGATGAAAACTCAGAAGAAAAACGGACTCATATGAAGCATCAAACATGTACACAGTAAGCATACTTAGATTCTCCTTCTAATTTTCAAGTATCGTAAAGAAAAGTCTATATCCCTCCATGAGTCCAAAGGGTCAGTTACAGCCTTACAGGTGGATAGAGATAGTGCACCCGAAAGAGACTATTTTTTTTATAGGAAAATGGAACACCATGCTTGGGATAGGACTCGAATTCGGTCTTGCACAGAACCAGTGCCCCACACATAAGTCAACACAATCAAAAAGGAAATCATAAATCAAGCACTTGCAACCAATTGTCAAATTTGCTAGGAGATTAGGATTCAAAGTGTGACTGAGCGCAATATGGCTAACACTCCTCCATTGCTAGCAACAACTCCCAAACTTCCTACTTTCCCTGTTAAGACATCCCACATAAATTCGTATCTACTTTTGGCATACATCTGGTCTCTCCTAAAAGTGTGAACCACTTAAGTCTTCTACACTGTTGTCTCTCCTACTTCCCCTATTCCTTGTGGCCAAACCCATAGGAAATTTAGAGTGGGAAGGAGGGAATTTTAGCCCAACCGGAGGGTGACACAAAATGCCAGGAGACAACTTAGTGTATATAAATACTAGAATGAAGTACTACCCAATTCCTACGGTTCCGTGTTCAACGATAGTATTTACTTTTTCATAAACAGGATTAGAATATATTCGTCCCACTAATTTGTCTAATTCATAAAACTTCAAAAACAGGCAATAACAAAAAATTACCACGGCAGTGTCCGCATTATGCCAGCTCATTTTGCAATCCACAGTACTAGGTAAACGGCTAACTGTCTTCTCAAAACAGTGTTTAGAGTCCTTGTTAATCTCAATGCACTTTACAGACCTGTGAACCTCAGACAGGGGCGGAACCGAAGAACAAATCGATATTAGATATGCTATTCACTTGATTACAACAATATACAGCAGTACACCTTTAACAGGAGAAACATCTTCCTACCTGCTTTTCTTAGAGGCAGCCAATGATAATCCAATGACACCAGCTCCTCCGTATAAATCAGCTACTGATGAACCAATTGGGACATACTTGTGTACTTTGCGCAGCAATGAATCAAATGCCTGAACACATTCATATAGAGGTTTATATTCACTATTTAATCGAGATTTCAAAGTCAGCATTCATTATCAATTAGCTAACTAAAGAGTTTGTTATGAATCAAGCTAATGTTGCACGCTCCTTCATTCATTGAACTTACATTTGAATTTGGCCCAAATATCAATGAAAGATGAGAAACTAAAACTATTACCTCTTACCCGTATTCTCAAGTGATGTGGCATTATGGTAGTGTGTTAATCCGCATGTTTTAGGCAATTTGGGGTGTATTAGAACATGGTTTTATAGTGATTCGTGGACCACTGCATTAGGAGTAGTTTTGAGCTTATGCGTGGATTTTACGAGGATTTTAGTGCTCAAGACATCTTGGTGAGACGTGGGCGAGATTGGGATATCGAACCTTGATTCGGATCGTGATTCATGGAGAAAACGACTCGGTTGCATGGCGGATTCACACGGGAGCTCGAGATTAGAAGCGGATAGAAATTCACCTTTCTCGACTCGAGAAATGACTTCCTCGAGTCGAGAACAAGCGCGCTCGACTCGAGAAGGTGCTTTCTCGAGTCGAGGATTTATGACACCCGACTCGAGAATTTGCCTCCTCGAGTCGAGAATTCCCACTACCGGGAAACTTCCTTGTGGCTTTTGACTGTGGCTTTTGTGTTGGATTCTTTTGCTTTTTGTAGTATCTTGTCACCTTGGTCTCTCTTGTAGCACGGGGTGAGTCACAACCATCAAATCCTCAAAAACAAAGAATCGCAATCCATCAAAATACCCAAAAGGTGCTAGTTAGAATTTGAGTGGATGGAAAGCTCAACACCCCAACACTAATCATCTTATCCTCTCTTCTCACACAATCTAAGCTAGGCGGAACTAACACACACAACGTCTCCCCCATGTTCGGCTCAACGACTCCCTCAAAGCCGTGCTCACAATGAAGTTATCGAGCACGACTCACCTCCTATCAATCCACCGGCGCCCCTATCATCATAATGCAAGAGGATTCCTAACCTAGGACCACCAATTCCTATCACCGAACCTTCTTATAACTCCCGTAGTAATACTAACCCTTTACGCCCCAAACTCCTCATCTTATGTCACCGCCATGGATTACCTCAATTTTTTTTATTTTTTTTTTTTTTTGCAAAGGGAAAATAAAAATCACACTTATATTACAAACAATGTGACAAATGCCAAACCGAATTACGATATCATGCCAAGCGTCTCCCCTATGCTTGAACCTCGTCATTCTTAGTTTCTTATCTTAGTTTCTTACAATGACAACAAACACCAACCAAACATTGGGCAACAACGAGTGAGGTAGGGGGAGAACCATCCAATCATCCACAAGTATCACATACTACTACAAACGAAGAATAAACCGTCTCATCTCATCAAGTGAAAAAATAACGGGCTCTCGGGCCAAGAGACACCCATTGTACCTCACTCTCCTATCTTCCTCGAAAATGAGTTCATCCTTCATCTCACTACTCCATCTCCCTCATGAACGACATCAAGTACGCGTCAACCTCGAATAACAACTAACCATACAAAACAACCCAACCAAAATGAACCAAACAAGGCTATTTCATTGGTTTAATGGGTAAAATGAGGTGGGTAGAACAAGAATAACGGGGGGTACAAACGCGGTGGGGCACAAAGAGAGATGGTATAGAAACGGTTAGTGAAACAGATGGGGAAGTAGAGGCTAGAATCGAGAGAAAGAAAAGTTAAGGGAAAAGAAAACATATCTCATGGTAGCTCCATTTCTCTCAATAACCGTCAAAGCAAGTGGCTCCAAAAGACCGGTAGAAGAGCCACTCTCTCACCTCAAACCACCCGTCTTCCTCCAAACATGTCGCCTCCTATCACCTTACAAACTCCTTATTTCCCTCGTGTATTTGTTGGAGCATAATGACCCCACATCAAAAGTTGTCCAAAAACCGGTAGAAAGCCATTTTGTGAAAATTTTGTGAGTTTCGGGCCAAATAACAATGGTTTATGGACAACCAAGCATGTGGAACAAACGGGAGGGGTCAATATGAAGAGAGATGGTATAAATACATGGGACAAAACAGGGTGATGGAGTGACATGGCTAGAAATGAGATGAGAAGGTGTAGGGAGGAATATATTCATACCTTGGCTTCTCCAATTGAATGGCAAATGTCACGATCGAAATAAGAATAAAACATAAAAACAAAATATACAATACTAGGAAATCGGTTAGACAACATGATACAACTATACAAGCAAGAACAACACCCCTCCCCCATGCTTAATACATGCATATGAGTGAAAAACGAAAAGCATAAAGCGGGAAGGGGGTGCGTAGCTCAGTATGGTGGGTCCTGAGGAGGAAAGTACTGACGGCCGTTGATATCGAACCGGCGAAGGCACTCATCAATATCTGCAAAGTCGGGGGCCGCGTAACTCTGGGGTGGGTGGTACGAAGGAACTGGTCACTCGCATCTAAGTAGCGCAGGCCTCTCTCAAACTGGGTGCCCTGAATCGCCAACCGGTGCTCCAGCCTATCCAATCTTTGGCCGTAGGCGGCGGCCAAAGGCTGACCCTGACCCAATAGCTGATGGTCAATACTGTCGAACCTCTGGCTGTGACCCCTGAGAATCTGCCGAAACTCGTTCACCTGCTGGCCCATGGTATCTAGGGTGCTATTAACCCTATCCAATATCTGTCCAAAGCTCCCCATGCTCTGGCCGTAACCAGTGAGATGCTGGCCCATGTGCTGGACATAGGTGTCAAGCCTCTGACCGTACTCATCAAAATGCTGCCCCATATTCTGCCTCCAAGCCTCGAACTCACGAAACGTCATCTGGGGCGCAAAGTCGGGTCCTCCCACATGCATTCGTGGAGGTTCCGGGATCTCCTCTATCATAGCCTGCCCCCTAACGTCAAGCACTCGTTGCCCCTCAACAAAAAGCTCCTCCGCATCCTGACTATCTGTGATCCTCCGGCGATCGGCATTGGAAGCAACAAGTAACTTTGTGCCTCCGTCCCCAATGTCCAATGGTAGCGTCCCGCATATTCTCTCAATTTTTTAATCGGGAGAATCCATCTAATCTTTCCCAAAGCTTGAATGTTCAAGGTCGTAGACCCCACCAAAGTCGTCTCCTCATCCACCCCCGCAACTTGACAACGACGGGCAATGAGGGTGATCATGCCCCCTAACCCGATAGACCTAGCGGAATACAATTGACACGCCAAACATGCCTCAACAAACAACTCCGCCCACCGTGGTCTACCATTCTCGTTTGGGATGAACAAGGCAAGGCAACGCATCTCCTGATTTTGTATGTTATTGGGCTCGCCATGCCCAAAAATGTACATCCCGATCACCCGTTAGATGAGTCGCATATCCGGGTGAGACACCATAGAAATCTTAGGGGAAGGGGGGAACCACTAGCTCTCGGGTGAGCTTGGTCCAAAGCACTTTGGTCTCGCCTCCTTTATATACATTGTAAGGCTTTGGACTTTCTTCATCATCCGGGTGCTCCCAACCAAAACAAACTTTCAAATCCCCGTAACCCCACTTGCACAATTTGTTCCGAACCCGGAAGAGAATCCTTTCATTTTCCTTCTCATGCTTGAGCATGGATAGAAACTCATAAGTCCAGCTCTTGTAGGTGGGAGCCGACTTGCCAAGAAAGTCAAGCATGTCTCCTTTAGTCATGTGGTAACGCACAGACTCATGAAACCCGAGTTGCACTAGAGTTGGTATATCAAAGAATTTGGTTACCACGACCTTATCCCTCTCAAAGAAGTCATTAAAACGTTCCTTCTCCGTGTCAGCTAGTGGTTCCCCCCTTCCCCTAAGATTTCTATGGTGCCTCACCCGACTACGCGACTCATCTACCGGGTGATCGGGATGTGCATTTTTGGGCATGGCGAGCCCAATAACATACAAAATCAGGAGATGCGTTGCCTTGCCTCGTTCATCCCAAACGAGAATGGTAGACCACGGTGGACGGAGTTGTTTGTTAAGGCATGCTTAGCGTGTCAATTGTATTCCGCTAGGTCTATCGGGTTAGGGGGCATGATCACCCTCATTGCCCGTCGTTGTCAAGTTGCGGGGGTGGATGAGGAGACGACTTTGGTGGGGTCTACGACCTTGAACATTCAAGCTTTGGGAAAGATTAGATGGATTCTCCCGATTAAAAAGTTGAGAGAATATGCGGGACGCTACCATTGGACATTGGGGACGGAGGCACAAAGTTACTTGTTGCTTCCAATGCCGATCGCCTGAGGATCACAGATAGTCAGGATGCGGAGGAGCTTTTTGTTGAGGGGCAACGAGTGCTTGACGTTAGGGGGCAGGCTATGATAGAGGAGATTCCGGGACCTCCACGAGTGCATGTGGGAGGACCCGACTTTGCGCCTCAGATTGCGTTTCGTGAGTTCGAGGCTTGGAGGCAGAATATGGGGCAGCGTTTTGATGAGTACGGTCAGAGGCTTGACACCTATGGCCAGCACATGGGCCAGCAGTTCACTGGTTACGGCCAGAGCATGGGGAGCTTTGGACAGATCTTGGATAGAGTTAATAGCACCCTAGATACCATGGGCCAGCAGGTGAACGAGTTTCGGCAGATTCTCAGGGGTCACAGCCAGAGGTTCGACAGTATTGACCATCAGCTATTGGGTCAGGGTCAGCCTTTGGCCGCCGCCTACGGCCAAAGATTGGATAGGCTGGAGCACCGGTTGGCGGTGCAGGGCACCCAGTTTGAGAGAGGCCTGCGCTACTTAGATGCGAGTGACCAGTTCCTTCGTACCACCCACCCCAGAGTTACGCGGCCCCCGACTTTGCAGATATCGATGAGTGCCTTCGCCGGCTCGATATCAACGGCCGTCAGTACTTCCCTCCTCAGGACCCACCATACTTTGGTACGCACCCCCTTCCCGCTTTATGCTTTTCGTTTTTCACTCATATGCATATATTAAACATGGGGGAGGGGTGTTGTTTTTGCTTGTATAGTTGTATCATATTGTCTAACCGATTTCCTAGTATTGTCTGTTTTGTTTTTATGTTTTATTCTTATTTCGATCGTGACATTTGCCATTCAATTGGAGAAGCCAAGGTATGAATATATTCCTCCCTACACCTTCTCATCTCATTTCTAGCCGTGTCACTCCATCACCCTGTTTTGTCACATGTATGTATACCATCTCTCTTCATATTGACCCCTCCCGTTTGTTCCACATGCTTGTTTGTCCATAAACCATTGTTATTTGGCCCGAAACTCACAAAATTTTCACAAAATGGCTTTCTACCGGTTTTTGGACAACTTTTGATGTGGGGTCATTATGCTCCAACAAACACAAGAGGGAAATAAGGAGTTTGTAAGGTGATAGGAGGCGACATGTTTGGAGGAAGACGGGAGTTGTGAGGTGAGAGAGTGGCTCTTCTACCGGTCTTTTGACCATGAGCCACTTGCTCTGACGGTTATTGAAGGAAATGAAGCTACCACGAGATATGTTTTCTTTTCCCTTAACTTTTCTTTCTCTCGATTCTAGCCTCTACTTCCCCATTCGTTTCACTAACCGTTTCTATATCATATCTCTTTGTGCCCCACCGCATTTGTACCCCCCGTTATTCTTGTTCTACCCACCCCATTTTACCCATTAAACCAATAAAATAGCCTAATTTGGTTCATTTTGGTTGGGTTGTTTTTGGATAGTTGGTTGTTATTGGAGGTTGACGCGTACTTGATATCGTTCATGAGGGAGATGGAGTAGTGAGATGAGGGATGGACTCATTTTCGAGGAAGATAGGGGAGTGAGGTAGAGTGGGTGTCTCTTAGCCCGAGAGCCCGTTATTTCTTCACTTGATGAGATGAGACGGTTTATTTTTCGTTTATAGTAGTATGTGATACTTGTGGATGATTTGATGGTTCTCCCCCTACCTCACTCGTTGTTGCCCAATGTTTGGTTGGTGTTGGTTGTCATTGTGGGCAATGACGAGGTTCAAGCATGGGGGATACGCTTGGCATGATATTCGGTTTGGCATTTGTCACATTGTTTGTAATATAAGTGTGATTTTATTTTCCATTTGCAAAAAAAAAAAAAAAAAAAATTGAGGTAATCTATGGCGGTGACATAAGATGAGGAGTTTGGGGCATAAAGGGTTAGAATCACTACGGGAGTTATAAGAAGGTTCGGTGATAGGAATGGGTGGTCCTAGGTTAGGAATCCTCTTGCAATATGATGATAGGGGCGCCGATGGATTGATATGAGGTGAGTTGTGCTCGATAACTTCATTGTGGGAGCATGGCTTTGAGGGAGTCGTTGAGCCAAGCATGGGGGAGACGTTGTGTGTGTTAGTTCCCCCTATAGATTGTGTGAGAAGAGGTGATAAGATGGTTAGAGTTTGGGTTTGAGCTTTCCATTCACTCCAATTCTAACTAGCACCTTTTGATGTTTTGATGGCTTGCGATTCTTTGTTTTTGAGGATTTGATGTTTGTGACTCACCCCGTGCTACAAGAGAGACCAAGGTGACAAGTGTGGAGGATTGGATAACTCGAGGACGAGTAATGGTCTAAGCATGGGGGAGTTTGATGTGGCGTTATGGTAGTGTGTTCATCCGCATGTTTTAGGCAATTTGGGGTGTATTAGAGCATGGTTTTATAGTGATTCGTGGACCACTTCATTTGGAGTAGTTTTGGAGCTTATGCGTGGATTTTACAAGGATTTTAGTGGTCAAGACATCTTGGTGAGCCATGGGCGAGATTGGGATATCGAACCTTGATTCGGATCGTGATTCATGGAGAAGACGGCTCGGTTGCGTGGCGGATTCACACGGAAGCTCGAGATTAGGAGCGGAGAAGAAGGCGAGAAATTCACCTTTCTCGACTCGAGATATGACTTCCTCGAGTCGAGAACAGGCGCGCTCGACTCTGGAAGGTGCTTTCTCGAGTCGAAGATTTTTGACGCTTGACTCGAGAATTTGCCTCCTCGAGTCGAGAATTCCCACTTCCAGGAAACTTCCTTGTGGCTTTTGACCGTTGCTTTTGTGTTGGATTCTTTTTTACTTTTTGTAGTATCTTTTGTTTTTATCTAGAATAAAGGGGCATGAACCCCTCCCTAGTTTGTATCAACCTACTTACTTTTTCATATTGAAGTTTTTCAAGAAGTTTGTGGTTTTAGAGAGAGAAAGAAAGAGAGATTAAGAGTTTTATTATGAATTCCATCTCAAATATTATTGTAGTTATTTTCATGGAAGGCTAATCACCTTCTAGATCCTTGGTGTAATCAAATTCTCTCATCCTATGTATTAGTAAAAATTTCTTCTTTCTAATTTGCCTTTAAATTCATATAATTAATTCCTTGTTCTTAAATGCATGTTTTTTCCTTGTTTTCTCTAATTGGTTAATTAGATTGCATTGGGTTTGTCGTTTGCTTGGTTTTTAATTGATGGCCATTGATTATTAACCCTAAAGGAAGCAACTTTCACATGTTTAGTGTATGGTTATGACTAAAACTTGTGATTAGGGAATTAATTAGGGAACTAATAGGTTAGATTTGATTAGTGTCGCGGTTGCGGCTAATTAGATACTAATTTGGGATGTTGTTAATCTTTTATTAATCCATGTTCTTCATGCCTTTGGTTTTGATTTGTTTGAGTGGTCACTGGACAGATTAAGGCTAAAAGGAGGGGAATTTGGTAGCGGTTGCTGAAATTCCCCACAAAAGATGATTAATTGGTGCAAACCGAGATTATCTATGAATGGTATGATTAGAGAGGAGTAAAATTGTTATAGTAGGGTGTTAGATGAGATTATCACCGAGGGTCGCCTTAGTAATCTTGATAAATCGTTAATTTCTTGTTTCGTTGACTTTCAAACTAAAAACCCCCCCTTTATTGCTTTTATTTCTTGTATTTCTATTTTGCCGCATAGAATTGCATATTAGGCTATTCCTCTTCCTTGTGGATACGATACCCACTTACCCTAGCTTCTTAGTTAGTTATTTGTAGTAATTTGATAGGATTTAACGACATTCTTGTTATCATCAAGCCTCATTTCCCACCCTCTTGTCTTGTCTCTATCATTCCCAACTGAACCCACCTACACCTTAACCCCACCCTAAGCACCTCATAGTCAACCCAACACCCCTTAACCTCACATGACTACACAAGCTCCGAGCATCTCTCAGCCGGGCATCAACCTCCACAAATTCGACTACTCCCTAGCTCCGTAATTGAATTTCTGTGACCAACCACAGATCCAATCAACCTTGACCTTGCCAGAGTTGGTGTTGGAGAGAGGTAACATCTTCGGTTGTTGGCAGGTCTTTTGCGGTGTTTTGTAGGCAGTTGACATCCGTTTGGGCTGAGAGTCTGTGGTCTGAGATGGGGTTGGAGAGATCATGGCCAGAAGAAGGAGATACTGATTGAGGGGTCGATTAGTGATTTAAATTAAACATTTCGGGGTATTGATGTTTTGAATCAAACACGTAATGGTAGTGAGTGCGAAAAGATGCAGGGTTTAGCTACTTTCCTTACTTTTCTCTTTTTCATTTCCCTTCAACATATCAACGGCCCAAAGTCTCTAGCTCTCAAGCTTTTATGTTGCTAAAAAACATAAGCGATGAAATTTTAAAGACCCTGAGATGTATCATATAGGTGACTCGACAAAAATTTATCAACATGGCAAGATATCCTATGCATGGTGGCTTTGTAAACGAAATGACATACTACATGAATAGCTCAAGTTATCAACATAAACAATTTTTTCAAAGAGCACATATTTATACCCGTGTATTTGCTTGTCCAAAACTGGAGGGAGTCAAGTACACATCGATCCCTCCAACGTGTTCCCAAAAGTCTCTTTCGCCAAAGAGATGTCTCCACCTGTTGCCAAAAATTATCTGCACAACCAGTTTGCCTTCAGCTTTTTCATTACATTGAAAAAGATGAAACTTGATAATAGTACTATCAAATGCAATTTTGAGAATTTATTTGACCTACAGGTGAAGGCAAGTAACTAGCGTACTACTTGTGTACATAAAATCCAAAGAAACAGGAGGAGTAATACTCATTTAGACCTGGTATGTCATCATGCATCAAACATTGCCTACAGATCCTAAAATACCAAGTGGGTCTTGGCGTCTTGAATCCCCTAAGTAGACAAAGTTTTCTCACGGTCTTCCTTTGTTTATTTAAGACGACTCTGGGAGAGTCATGGTTGCAACTCAAATAATTGATTAACGCTCCTTATGTTGGTTGGTTGTTTTCTTAGAACTTAAACAAAACGACAACACTAATCCATATCCCCACTCATGGGGCGTTTTTTTGACAAGTTCATGTCTCCCTATTGGATTCGCATTCCCCAAAATAACTTCCTGCAATTGGTTCCATCGAATCGAGCTTGCAATGTATTTGGTCAACTGATTACCAAAATCAAACTTAAGTGAAGGTTCTGCTTAGTTCAAGTATGGGCTTTGAGGAAGGTAATATCAAGTAGTACTGCATCATTCCAGAACATGTGTGCGATTTCACATCACGGGACATTAACCTGTTCGGGTGGCTGAACTGCCCACCCACCCCTCTCCTCCTTCCTGCAAACCACCCCCACAAGCCCAAGTCCAAGGTACTCCGAGCTTACATTAACAAAAAATTTGTTCTGTCGGTAACAGACTATATCATTAAGAGGACACCGAGGGTGTGAGAACCATATACAAAGACACAAAGGAGTGACTCGCATGCACACCAAAAAAATAGGGTTCAAAGGCTATCATAAATAATTTTATCTACAAGGAGAAAAGTAAAGTGCTGGTCAGGATGTAGGACTTGACACCAACTATACATCAGTTTCAAAAAGAGAAAATGGACTATTGACACGCTGAAAATTTATATCAAAAGAAGAATGGCTTCTATTAAACCAAATAAAACATCCTTACAGATGAGTCTAACCGTTGCAAGACCAAATAAATTCCAAAAAAAATTATTGAATGGAATTTTTGCTGAGATTCCTATCTAACTCCCTATGTAATTTTTTGGGAACTTTGGGGTACACCCTTCTCAAGACGGGGGTAGTTCGGGTATGGTGTGTTCAAAGAAAGGCAGAGAAGTATAAAAGGTTAAATGTGGATGGGCCGCCAACTGCATTTTTTCTTTTTGATAAGTAAGATAGGATATCATATATTCAAAAGAACACCAAGATGCTGACTCCCATATACAAAAAGACACCTATTGGAGTAAAGGGGTGACGCCCATATACAAAAGAGAGCTAATCAAGCTCTAGGACTAACCTGAGAAATTTTGTCCACAAAAAGAATGAAAGTCAAGTGTCGGCGTACTAAACAGGAAAAGTAAAACTACCCATGGTTGAAAATTCCCACATGTGCTTGACTCAAAGTAAGGATCAAGGTTTTGAACTCAATGTCACATTGAAAAAACAAGCTTATTTTTTTTTTTTTTTTGTAGGTAAAAAAACAAGCTTATTTGTCTATCCTTCAAGAGATTCACCAATACGCATACTCTAGCAACACTAGGCCTTGTGCTGTTGCCAGGTGGAATAATTCATTCAACCTCGCTTTAAGAGCCGTCTACCTGATTGAATAGCAGGAAAGCAACACATAGGACCAAGACATTGATAAACCCTTGACAATATGCTGTAATAGGAAGCAATAATGCACTCCTCGTCTCCCACTCCCAGTATCCTAGCTTGATCTTCCTGCCCTTAGTTGGATGTCATATATCAAGATACCAGTATATTTAGGGAGGTAGGTCAATCGAGCCTTTGTACGGGCAAAGGTCTGGAACCCTCAACAAGAAATTTATCTACCATATAAACAAGAGGGTTCCCTGGAGTCCTATGGGTCTATAGTTAATTACTACGGAGTAAGATATAAGGTTCTTCAGCTAGTTTTGCATGAGACTATAACATCGTATAAGAAAAAAAAGTCACATTTATCAGTTTTGAAAGTAACCCAACTAAACTTCGAAAGTAAAAATAAAATTGCAACTATCAGAATGTACAGTTACTTACGAAGTTAATAAGAGTTACTTATGGCAAACCTCACTTGATGGTCGTTTATATTAGTACAATGTTCTTAAAAGTGAAATAATAAACAGGAAACAAGATTTGAGTGTCCTAAAATTTATAAAGCTAATAGAAATTAGGACCAAATGAAAAGTTTACACAAATGGCTACTTCAAAACAAGCCTATAAACTTCTAACAGATATGCTCATATACACCGCATCTTGTTAATTAAAGCCACCACATTTTGGCCAAGTAACTTACATTGTTTGCCGACGTCTGAAAGTTAGCCCAAACAGAGTGTACTAGATGAACATTACTTCTTTCACCACCCTTTCTCCATAGAAACTGAAACAATAAAAAGAAATCAAATAGAGTTTTCTTAAGAAAACACAAGGAACTTGAGAAGAAAGTAAAAGAAATACTTCTGTGTTAGGTAAGTGATTGTATGCATCTTAGGAAAATACCATCTTTCTATAACACATGAACACTATGTTCAATTGTGCATAGATCTAATGTAAGACATTTCCCAAACATTCATGCACTTATCAAGGAGGGCGAGAAAGATAAAGTTCTTATAAAGTCGACGAAAGAGCTCACATTGGCCAGAGCGTTTAGTTTTTCAGAGCTCGGTGAGGTCTCGCTTCTTGAGTTCCAGACTAAACTAATCTGCACTTTACCTGATAAAAACTTATAAGTATATTCATCAGAAACTCAAATCAATTTGGAAGTTTAAGCAAGCATGGGTTAGATGAAAACCATGTTTGTATCTATCAGAAAATGGAAGTGAAGTGTCATGAGTAGTCACAGCCATCTGCAAGCACCCAAATTCAAAGCTGTCAATAACAAGAAGGTGTAATCCCAAAAATTTAGAACATAGGAGACCTCATTAACCTGCACATAACGTAGTTCACCAGTACCCAAATCTTCATCATACGGCTCCACATCTAATTCAGTTATACCTAGGAAAAGCCACCCAAACAAAAGAATTCAAACCCCATAAGTAAACCACACACAGTATCATTCACTGGATACGAACACGGAGGGGGACAAAAAAAGGTCAGCCGAACAAAGTTTCAACGACAGACCTTTCCTAAGTAGCTCAATTGCTGCATTAATGCTGGGATGATGTGCTGTAAGCCAATCAGACAGATGTATTCAGATAGTATTCCAAAATCGATAACATAATAGTAAGAAAGATCCCATCTGAAAGCGTGTCAGGCAAATGTAACTCAGACCTTTACACTGAGGAATGTCTATTACATTATGTGTACCCTCCTGATAAAGACCAATTAGAGGCTCTGACGATGTACCACGGACAGCAAGTTTCGCTCTACATCTCCAACCATACTGCAATTTCAGTACTAAAACATTAACTCATTAAGAAGAACACACATAACTGTGTCGAAATTCTCGCACACCATTCAATTCTTTACACAACTAGCATTCGTATAAATCCTACGCACGATTCCTTCTCTACCAAGTTGACTGGACAGAGATTTTCCTACATTGATACTTACAATAACCTGAAATTTACCCGAAATCAATCTCCTAATTTCTCAACAATTCACAACTATATCAAACTATCAATCCAAAAGGGTTCTTAAGAAACAACCTAAATTGTCAACTCCACAAATTACATACATTGATACATGACCTAACAAAGCTTCTCATTTACTCAACAACACAAGAAAAAGGGACTTACCAGTCTACAAGTATCAAATGTGAAATCAGGGACACCATGCCTTTTGAAAAATTCAGCAGCCTCATCAACCACACTTGGACGATGAAGATCATATTCATGTGTACAACCCGAACAACTAATCAATCATTTAATCACAACAAATTAGCAAAACAAACTTAATAATTTAATAAAATAATAATATTTATTCCCTAAATTAAACCCCACACTTTCGCATTACCCCGCAACACTCCAAATTCACACATGGGTTACGTTCGCAATAGCGTAAGCGTAACGCTTGTTAGGTGCATCATTCACAGTGATACAATACAAAACATTACTCCACGTGCGCAAATTATGCTCGGAATTGCGCACGTGGAGTATTCGGGGTAATGCGATAGTGTGGAGGAAGAAGTAAAAAAAAGAAGAGGAAGAGGAAGCTTGCGACGTACGATTCGAAATGAGGGCATTGAAGAGAGCAGGATGAGGAAGGGGTGGTAGAATCAGAAGAAGGAGGAGAAGGGAGGGGAGTTGAATTGAGGTGGTTAGGGTTGAATGAAAGTGACGGCGGTGGTTTTGGGGGTGCGGAAACTGGTGGTTGTGCGCGGAAGGAGCTTGAAATGAGGCGGCGGTGCGGCGAGGTGACGGCGGAGGAGAGGTGGAGAGGGGAGAGAAAGGAGATTGACATTTTTAGTAACCCCGGTACAAGGGAGTTATCTTTTCCTTTCCTTTTTTATTTTTTTGGTTTCCTTTTTTGGTGAGGGAGAAGAGAGGTTTATCGGGTGTAGGGATCCTCTAGAGTTGAAAATGAACTCTATTTGGTAGAGTTTACCTAAAAAAGTAAGAATAAATTATTTAACATTTTTATTTGTGTCTTTTAAAATTCTTTCATTTTGTCTTATTACCACTTTTGGTAAACTCTACAAACTCCACCAAAAAAAACTCTAGAGGATCCTAATCCGTTTATCGGTGTGTTTTCATGTCGGAAAATAAACGGATGGATAAATCTCTTTTGCTTTGTTTTTTTTTTTTTTTTGTATTTTGGGTTATGGGCTGTTGGGTGTTTGGGCTTTGGACTAAACAATACTACTGAGTAGAGTGACTGAGTGAGTACTCGGGGAGGGAATAACACAATATATATCTATATCTATACTTATCTATTAATTGGCTAACATCCACGTCTACGTGGCAGTATGTGAAGGTATTGTTAAGGAAAAAAAGCCAGATCATCGGTGATGTGTCGTCCCACCGCTTAGCCTCTCATACCTGTTTTCCACGTCATGCATGTTTTAAAAACTGTGAAAGGTTTGTCGCTGTAATTAACGCAGCCACCCATAATTACAAAATAATAAAACTGCTCTTCTCGGTGATCTGCCTCCCGTGCGTTGCAACTTCTTCGACTTCTCTTTCTTTATGGCGATGATGATGGCGGCCGTTATGGAGTCGGAAGGGCGATTCGTGCTGCCGTGCTATTTATAACGCCCCTTTCCCCCTGTCGGAGTTGGTTAGTGTTGTTTATTTTGCTTAATCGTATGTTCAATAAAATAAGGTTGTTCGTTTGATTGGTTATGCTCACACTTTCGTTTGATTTTGATGTTGTGTTCTGATGATCGTTTACTGTTGATTTTCAGGGTTATATCAATTAATTTGTGGAAGCTTGGTTTCGGGAAATGAGAATTAAGGTGGAATTAAGGTAAATGAGAATTAAGTTTGATTTTCAGGGTTATATTTTTTTTTTTTTTTTGCTTCGTTTGAACCTAATTTGATTTCTGAATTAGGGTTCTAATAGTTTTGGGTTTTTGTTGAATTGTTGAGAGATAACAGGTTGCATCTTGGTTTAGAACGGAGCTACTTTAAATCCTTTCATAATCGATCAATTTCTATCAAATAAGAAGTATGTTCATTCATCTTTGTTTTGCTTAGCTTGAAATTATTGAAATCTGCTTTTTCTCGCTTATCCTCAGATGTAATTATTTTAAGTTGTTAGTTTTCATTCAAAAGTGGTGAAATTAACAGGGAGATGAACTGTGCTCATATTTTTTTGTTCGACTAAAATGCTGTCGGCTTTGGAATTTCTATTCTTAATTGATTCTGTTGTTAAACCAAGAAGAACATAAACAACCTCTTAAGATTTAGTGTACAAGACATCCATGGAGGCACTAATATTTCCTGTTTCCTTTTGTCAACCTTCTTCTAAGTTTATTCTACTTATAAGTCATTTTATTCTCTGAAATGAGAATGCGGAAACTGTTTGGTGTTACTTGGTCTACTTACTAGCCCTGATTAAAAATAGCTTATAAAGTGAAATAGAGTTGTGTATGTGCTTTTACCTAGAAGTCGTTACTAGAGGCAAGCTGAACAACAACCTTTGCCGGAGAGTAGATTGTGCCCTACGATTCTCTGTGTTGTGATTTGCCATTGGATATTTGATATGAAACCATAATGTTAGCTGTACTCATTTCTTAAAAGAAAGGTTTTCATTGGAATTGTACCTACTGATACCAATCTCTTAGAACTCTTAATGGATTGATTACTATATCCCGTTCCTGCAGTTTTTAATTTTTGGTTGTCATGTGGCTTATTTAGAGACAGTTGATTTGTAATAAAATGAATGAAGACGTTCGGGGAACAGTTTTATATGCCAAATAATGCACATGGTTTGAGCTAATTAGATGTACAAAGTGGCTCAGTTGCACCCTTTCAAGGTTTAAGGAGTCTAAATTGTGTAGGGATAATTAGAAAGAAGCTATTAATGTTGTTAACTGGTAAATGAGACACCCAATTTCTCCCTTTCAGGGTTGTCATCAGTGGCCTGGTCTGCCAGCAGGAGTGAAGTTTGATCCTTCTGACGTGGAGTAATATGATTATGATCTTGTGCCCTTAGCTTTCTTATTTATGCAGACATGCTTATATCCTTGAGTCTATAACTGAACTTGGAGCTTCTACTAAGGAGATCGTGTCTTTGTTTCCTCAGGTATGGTACTTTATAGATCTTAACAGTTAACACTACTTTTGAACTTTGAAAATGCTACGACCAAACTGCACCTATATTAAGTATGTCATGTCAAAACAAAGTGAACAATCAAACTTACTCTACTGTCATACAGCTCCCTTGATGTGGCCTGATACGGGCGTAAGCTGTACAATTTTTACATTTTGATACACTGATATGGAGTTATTGCCAATTCGGCACAAAAAAGGGTCATAATCTAAGAGTTGTAGAGAATAATCATATGTTTTTACTGCATTGTTTATGGGTCATGGTACCCACAGTTCCAGTTTGCTGACATTATTATGAGCCGGAGTTTTAATTGGGCGACTGACTATTTCAAGTCGGGGTTCGAAGAAGGTACCAGCTTGGCTGTCCACAAGGGGGATGCGACAATTTATAAATTGGACCTTCTCATTAACTTAGTGTAAAGTGAATATAGGTCATAGTTGAAGTTAATGTTAACCTTTTTGTTTTTTATTTTTTTTTCATATGAGCATTAGTGTTAATCTAGATGACAATAAAGCTTCAAATTTTTTTTTTTGCTCACTTACAGTGAAAGACCTTTGAGTTTTGGTTAGTTTGGATGGATTCAGTCTATATGTCTTCATTCTGTGAAATAAATTAAAAGCGGATGACAACAACAGTGTGCATTATTTGATTCTATGCTGGCTAATTTATGTGAATTTTTGATGGGTACCGAGCTATTAGAGGTTTTAAATTGTGATGAATTACGACGAATTTGACATTGTACCTTTTTCTATGTTCATTCATTGAAGAATATGAGGATGCTATAATGTTTTCCATTGAAATCAACGGCTCATACGTACTTGCCAGTTAGCTGGTTTATAATTTTCATAAAAATTAATCGGTTGCTAAAGCACTTAAAAATTTCATATTTATACATTCCAAACCTGTAAGCTTTTGTGGTTTGTTAGGTGTAGATTTTCAAGATCCGAGCTAAATTTTGGAAAATGAGATTTCTGATGTTTGTTTTTTTAGCACAATTTCAAGTGCGTTTTCTCAACACTCACTTTGTCACTCATTTTATGTGATCTATGTAAATTCCACCCTTACTAGCATGTACAGAGAGTATGAGAAGCACTTCACGAAGAGGCGAGGTGCATCAATTTGAGAGAAGTAGTTGCCTCAAATTTCTTTTTTCAAATAGCTATCGTTGTGGAATGTGGACTGTTTTGTTTAATATTAATATTTCTACAAAAAAAAAGGTCAATTAGACTGGCAAAGCCGCTAAGGTTCGATTTTCTGTGAAATATGTGGTCTCAGCTGAATATATTAGATGTTTCCGCTACATTTATGGTAAATGGAAGTGTGATCCGACGTTCCGAACAACCTTTATGCTATGGTTGCTAAAAATGTTCAGTTAAGGATGAGGATTTTATGACCAGTTATTCTGCATTGGTCTCTGAGTTGTTAGTTATTTTAACTAAATTATGTTGCTACCTCGACTTTCCATTGCGTTGAAGTGCTTCTATGCTTCTAGCCTTTACAGCATGCTCATTTTTGGTCTAGAACATACGGGAGTTTATTTCTACTCACACCAATGTGAAGTGTGAGCTTAATGTAAAGCTATCTGTGAGGTGTTGTATGATTTAGTCTTGTGCTTCCCCCTTCTATTAATAGTTAGGTGCATTTTCCCAGGCTTACTGTCTTGGGACAGAAGCCGTATCTATCCCTAAAAGATAAATGAAAGTCGATCCACTTTGAACTGACAATGGTATGAATGTACTGAGTTACATGAATTCATATGTTTGTTTGGGGGAGAAGTTCTATGAAGTGTATTTTTTTTGGCAATGGGTATGAATGGCGACACGCCTTTAAGCAGATGGTAAATCAGTGAATTTTGTATACAGGTTTTGTGATTGCACTTCATTTGTTTTCTTTGTGGGAATACTCAACTGTTCAGCCCTGATAATGTTTGAGGTATTCCAAAGTCTAGGGTGAAGGGGCCAAGAGTAACGACAAAACGATTAAAGATATGGACTACCAGCAAGCTTTTAGACCTCAACTTCACTTGCTGCAAATATCACACTCTTCTAATAGATGACGGTATGTCTCTCTCCCTTAGCTTTGCATACATTTAAGCTTCTTAGTATGACGGTATAACTAACTTTATTAGTGAAAGTTTTAGGAATTCAGGTGCTCTCAAGGTTCAACTAAAGCTTCGTCTTTATAGAGATGATGCCTTAAAATTGCTTACTGATATGCTCCTTTTGATATAATGTTAACATCTGTAGACTGCACTAGGCACCTTTCATGGGAGTAAGAGTGGTGCATAGTTGGCGGATATTCACGTATCCTGTTTGATGTGTCATTGGAGGTCACGTTTTATACCAATATTTGAACAAAGTGGTTTAACAAGGGTGAGTTAGTGACTTTAGACGTTTTAGTGCGTTGTTTGTAGATGAGCATTTGGTCACGTCATTGTGTTGTTATGTTGATGTATTTCTTGAGAGTTTGGGGTCTACTGAGCTGAGAGCTATTATCAGTTCTCATGTTAGATGGTCAATCTACGGGCGTTTATGATGGACTGTCAATGTCGGGCAGTTTAGGATTAAGGGTGCATTGATTGCTTTGAATTTGAATTTAGTGAATTGGGTTAAATATGTGATCAGGTCGCTTACTCTGTGCTTAGCATGTTTTAATAGTAGCAGCCCCAGTCCCATTGTTATTCCTGGTGCTTTCAGGATTTGCAGAAACTCTAAATCCCTCATTCAAGTAGTCTTCTAGCTGGAGTGAGTCCTTACGATTGCGTGCATTTGTGCAATGACAGGATGATTAACATTCACCATACTTACTAGATACATGGAGTCTAAAGCCTTTGGTTGAGAGATAAAGAGTCATTGGCATATCATCTGATCATCAGATGAAAGGCTATTTAAAGAGGCTGTGAATCACCTGTTTGACAAGAGAATTAGGTGCTCTTGATGCTCAAACGGACGGTCGGAAGACGCCCATGGGGTATGAGCTACCTGTGAGCACATCAAAGGGATCCCAAAAGTAGAGAAACTAAACTTGATCGTCATTTTCTTCCCCCCGTTCAATTACTATTGTAATCAATATTCATGTTTTAAGTATTGTAATCAACCGTTCAATTACTATTGTAATCAATATTGCAGAGAAAAAGACTTTCATATTCATGTCCACGGTTGTATGTAGCAGGTTGTTAAAAAAACACGTGTGATCGAATTCGATTGTTTTACGTATTCGTATTGTATAAAAAATCAATTTCACCTTTAGACTAAGTCACTTAACTGGTGCTGTTGTATAATATCTGGCTGGTGATAGGGTATGTATGTCTAGGATTTTGAGAAGGGACGGCTCTAAGGATTCAAATTCATACAAAAGCACGTGAGGAGCGATAACAAAACATGCACCAAAATTTTTTATTTTTCCTTTTTCTAAAAGGTATTAACGTCCATATATATATGTAAGTAAAAAAAATGCAAAATAGCTTCATATGATCAAAAAGTTTTTGGTATACTTAAAGATTGAAATACCTTAAACTTACTTCTGAGTTTAACATGAATCTAAATTATGCTAAAAACGTTAGTTTCAACAATCCCGTGAGCTACCTTCTCCAATGTTGAAAACATTTCAACTTCTTGCAAATTAATTCTCATCAATTTCATCATTTATATGATAATTCATCATCATTATCCATTCAACTAATGGCAATAAACTTTGTGTCTCTTGGCTATTCGCTTGCCAATTTATCAGTTACATGTTAATTTGAGATACTATATATACCTTGGTTATTTGTTTGATTTTGAGAGAAAATTTTGCATGAAACACGTATTTCACAAGTTGAAAGAGAGAGCGGAGTTAGGCTAGAGAATTAGATATTAACATAGTGGTGTATAGATAGATTGTTTTCTCATACAACAATTTAGAGGAATGTTAGCATCTTTTAATAGTTGTTAGTCTTCATATAAGTGTGTGTATTTGTACTCTCAAATTATTGTTATCTCCAAATTATATATCGCAATTTTTTTATATGGTTGTATTCTACTAGACGACTATATATAATGTAATTTGATAGCTTTGGTAATTGATATTCTTAATTTTGCATTAGACTATATGAAAATGTGATTTTACTAAAATGCATGCATACACCTTATATCGATTACGGTTACATGAATCTAAGAATATGATTCACTTCAAGGTTTAATTTTTTCGATCAATTATGGTTTCAATGAAGAGTAGAGTATGTGTAGCGGTAAGCTTAGATTAAAAATGGGTCAAGGTAAGTCGCGGTCTTTTACGAATCATGTCAAATCATTTTGATATTTGGACTAAATTCAGAATGATAATAGGTCACTTTGCTTAGGTCATGATGGGGTTTATTATATTTGGTCACTTCTTGGATGGTTCAATCGAGATTGGTTATTTTAGGTTTGGTCAATTATGATCGAATTATTATTTGATCTTTCAATATTATATCACATAATATATCACATTGATATTTTATTTCTAAATTATGTTTTAATAATTAGGATTGAATGTGGTTAATTTGGCTCATTTAGGCACTGTTTGATAGGACTTTAAAAATAGTGTATTAGATCAGTTCAGATGCATCGAAATCATATCAGATCCAATGACTTCAAATTAGATAAGATCAGTTCAGAATTGTTGAAATAATGACTAACAAATTTAGTCAAGTTTTGATATAATTGCGACGAAATTCAACAAATTAATATCAGATCAGATAGTCATGCAAATAAAATAAAATCAGACCACTTGCAATCAATCAGATCAGATCAAACCACAGAGCCTAATAGGATAATTGTTACTAATGCGTTGAAGTCCAATTAAAATTTCAAAACATTCAGACCATATAAAATCAGTTCAGAGTCATACAAATCATTAAATCAGATCAGATCAGTATTATTTAAATCAGATCATATTAGATCAGGAAAAGGTAATCCTATCAAATGAAGCATCTTGGATATGATCAGATGCATTCAAATCAGATCAGATCAAATTAATTCAATTCGAATCTGACTATTCATATAATGGTCACTAAATTTAGTCTATTTTTTACATTAATTCGCCCAAATTCAGTTAAATTTTCAATATATTCATGTAAGATCACATCGATTCAGAGTCATTCAAATGAAATCAGTCCAAATCAATTACTTTCAAATTAAATCAGATCAGATTAGACCAAGTAGATGTAAACCTACCAAACAAGGCCTTAACCCTTAAAAGTTTGAAAAATTGGGCTTGGTCAACATTGATCGAGCGTAATTCAGTTAGGGCTTGCATCTGTTCAATCAAAATGAGGGTCATTTTAGAATCATCTCAGCACATTTAGAATTAATCAATTATAGGCTAGATTTGGATATTTTGTTCAGTCTATTTCAAAGTCGGAGTCAGAGACAAAGATAAAGAACTCAAAGGTGTAATTCGACAAATATTGTAACACCCAAATTCAATTCTTATGTGAGAACAATCATAAAGGAGAAACTGATAATCAAATGTAACAATGAATAATTGTAATTGCGATGTCTCATGAATTTCTTTCTGATTTAAACAAGGAAAATGGGCAATGACGAAACGTAAAAGCAGTCCCGTGATTTTCACGGGCGCAAGAACTAGTGAACAATCATTTTGCGATATCAAATTGGCGTGGAAAAATTCAATTTATGTGGTACAAATATATTTCGAACCAAATTTGGGTTAGCTTTATTCATCCATACTTTTGTCATTGAAAAAAATCGTACCCCAGTCACGGGAAGTCGCGAAGGGTTACTATAAATAACTCGTAAGGGTCACGGGGTGTATGTCCACCTGAATTAATTTTCTTGTATGTTACAACTTATAACTATCACTCACCAATTCTAAATGACCATAATACATGGCTCGCTCCCACCCATCACAAAGACGATAAAACTATGTTGGGTTTATCAATCCTCATACATTAGCAACTGGTGCGTTTTGCCTTTTAAATCACTATGATTGAAAATGTGTGTTGCTTACAAAAGTGGCAAATTTTAGGTATATTAGAAAACTTTGCTGTGTATAAGAATGTCAAGAAACAAATTCACATATTACCTTATACTTTACTATCTTGAAGTTCGTACAATATACATGCCTTATTGTAAAAAGTGTCTACCTTAGTGAGTTAGTGGTATAATTCCCTACCGTTACATATCAACAAGTCATTGTAACAAAAAAAAAAAAAACATATCAACAAGTCATACTAACGCGATAGCCGATAAGTTGATAACGCCATCAGTATCGTAATATTAGTAGTGTTCAAGTGAACGAAGTCCATAACAGGAAAAAGGTAGGAAAAAATGAAAATCAGACATCCTCAACGATAAAGAAAATGAAGCTTAATTCTTAATTTTAGTACTTAATCTCTGTCATAATATTATTATGTCCAAATCTACCTAGCTTTCAACAGCTAGAAGTCAGTAAAGAAGTAGTATTCCCATAATAAATGAGAGAAGGGGGAAGTCAAAGAGGAACAGAAAGCAAAGGGATCCACAAAAGATATGGGGGCCGTGTTTGGTTAGATTTGGTCTGTCCTCTTATATCTTCTCTTCTCCTCCTCTGATCTCTTTCCACCACCAGCAATTCCCTCCTTACCAGTACTAAGTACTAACTAACAATCAAGAATCTAAGCCATTTTGGGAGCAGCCCGAATTTAATTTCTTACACTTGAGCTGACACAAACGCGGTCTTAAGATCTCCCTTTTGCTCAAATATGCTTCTGACTGATCTGAGCATTTCCCCTTTTATGGGACTTATCGTATCTTGGCATGGCACTCTGGAAAGACATAAACTTGGTCTGGCAAACAAGTCTTTTGGTTCGAGTCACTTTAAACCGGGTCAATTTTGGATCAACAAGATATCATATCGGGTCCATTTTCGGTTATTTGGTGTGTGTTGAAGTGACACCCAAAATACTCCACATATGAGTGTCCCACATTGGAAAATGAGAAGAGATTTGTCTACCTTATAAACCAAGGAGTTACTCCTCTTATTGCCAATTGGTTTTAGGAAGGAACCTCCTTGGACTTATAATGTGGACTCTCTCTTCTCCTTACGGGTGTGGCCCAGGCCCGCGTAATTTCACAGTGTGGGTTGAGTACGAGTTTGCAAAATCTCGGGCCATTTTAACATCCAATTAATCTTAATCTAGGTCAATCCAATCTAGGTCACTACATATCTGGTCATTACGATTCGGATGAAATCGGATACTCTATTAATAGGTCGTTTTCGCATCTTAATTTGAAGTTTAATTCTATTTAGTTTACAAATGAGTCATTAACATTTGGATTCGGGTCATTTTTCAGCTAACTAGAGTTTTATGGGAGTATTTTCAATGCAAGGCGGGTCAAGTCGAGTCAAGTTTGGATCCAGTCATGCTACAATTTAGCCTTATTTGGAATGAGAATATTTCGGGTTACGGGGCAATTAGGTTTTCATTTTCTTCATAAGGGTCAATAATCGAGCATACTCGTATATGTTTTTTGTTAGATCCGGCAAAACTGATCCGAACCGTTTGATCTTAATGTGCCGTGGAAATTTGATTTATAAGTCCATGAAATTAGATTCAATTATTCAGATAATTCCACAATGTAAGCTTGCTTTAATTTATATTATTTGGTTCTTCTATCCTAAAGATAAAGTGGATCAATTCATACCAGGTTAGACCTATTTAAGATGGATAATCCCAATATCGCGAACCAATCTCCCCACCAGTCCACTACTAGCCAACACTATGTTGGTATTTGGTTCTGTTTAGTAGACATTTAGAGACCTAAAGAAACCTTTCTTGGCTTTTATAAAGTTCTTGATAGACTCTTTGGTAGTTAAGGAGTATGGACAATACATGTTTGACATGTCTCCCTACATGGTCTTATGTTGATTAATATTAATATTTACTTATTAATTTGTGTATGATTGCTCTACATACATGCATATCTTGAGTCATACTATTGATTTTATTAGACATATGTCTCACTATCAATCAACATGTCACAAATACTTAGGTATGAGAATTTGTTTATTGCTTAATTATAATCACACAAAAGAATAGCTTAACCTCATTATGTCACATATATATTAGCTACATTGTATTCTATTTAATCCTAAAATTCAAGTCTACTTCGGTTCTAATACATGAACATTTGTTCATTCACTATTCATAAACTTCATTTCCGTTTTAGTCAACTTTACTCGAGTTCAATTATCAATTAAATAGTATTTGGTTATCTTCCTATCTAATCAGTTCCAACACTTTTTTATTATTAAACATTGACTCCATACTTAAGTTTTAATAAACTATATGTAATTAAAGAATTCGAATGAAAAGAACGCAACATTGTCGATCAATTCGATAGATTTTCAAACATAACAAAAAGAAAGTAAGAGACAAGAATTGATGGAACAAGTATGTACATGTCTAGAATGCCTTGCAAAAAGACAAAAGAATGGTGGCCATATCCTTCATATCCTCAAACAAGCTAAGCTCTTTCAAGTTTACAATCCTCTAAAAACTTAAAAAGAACACAATAATTTAATAAGCTAGAATAACTTCTAATTATGGATGAACAAATGAATTTAAAACTTTGGATGTGTGTCCAATTTGGGGGGAAAGGGTAGTTACAAATGGGACCTTAGGCTTAATTTGGTACATACACAAACATGTATATGCAATGCATACTAGTGTGATTTGCTATGCTTACATTGCTAAAATAATAAGAAGAAAGTATGAATGATGATATTTATATTATTCTAAGTTTCTAGTGTAATGAATACAAGTTGTTGCCGCTGAATAATCCAAATTGATTAATAATGTTTTGTCTCTCCTGCTCATTCACTTCCCAGTATAAACTCCCGGCATCCTGAAAATGACATTTTTCATTTTTGTTATTCATATACTATGTCAAATACATGATGTCCAAAAATGTTATGCCCTCTTCTTATAATTGATGTTACATGTTTAATGTCCTTCCAAAATTTAATTTTGGCTTTGTAGTACAATATATGTATGTTACTCATTGTTTGGATGCTTCTCGGGATTTAGTATTCAGACACTATAATACATGATACGAAATATATTGTCGATAAACTCGTATTACAATATAAAATTTAATTGAGCAAGCATGCAGTTGTAAATTTATGTGGATTGATTGTACGTCTAATTATAAGACCTTTAATTTTTTGGCCTTCTGTTTGTGATTTTCGATGTGAGTGCATGGTTATTTTGATGTAGACAAATTAGAACGACAATAATCATGTATTGAGTTAGTTGACATACGTTATACATACATGCTACATGTTTTGAGTTCATCCACAATTTAAACAGACTTTTACGGTCGTTGAATTGGACACATGGACAATATAACACTCTAAAATGTGAATTTGTCTAGTACCTGTTGTGTAGGGAGAAAACTTGGCTTTTGGTCGTGTCTGAGCAAGTTGGCTGAGCTATCGACATGAGGATTATTAGGGAAGGTTGGACTAAGTGTGGAGCTTGTAGCAGGGCTGGATAAGCCTGAATTCGCGGTAGTGAACACTTGAGCCGGTGGAGAATCGCTGCCGGAGACACTACCACTGGCCGATTGCGTCGAAAATGGAATTGGAAAACCCATGTTGTTGTTGTTCATACCCTGAATTTTCAAGTCAGGTGTGAAATATTATCATCATTAGCTTTCATAATATAGACAGTAATGTACCAGTTCAGAAAAAATATACAGTAATATGTTGTGTGCATATAAAGTAGAATAAACCAAAAGTTGTTAATTGATGGACAGTATTGTACCTGAAAATCTGCCCCAAATACGATAGGATCAAGATCCATTAGCCCAAATGTGTATACCATGGGGTCCAAAGAAGAAAGCTTCAGGGACAAGAACTGTGGAAATAAACCAGACATCAATTTGAGAAAGGAGTAACACATTCATTGAAGAGCAGAAATTATAGTGCACTTTATCGGGGTCATTTACCAAAACGATCATTTTGATAAAATTATTTACCAGAACGACCATCGCAACCAGCCCCAACAAGCACAAGTGCAAGGCTGCACCGGGGTAAAAGTCGAGAAGAGAGAGAGGAAATGAACAAATGGGTCAGATGGTCGGTCACAGTCACAGGGGTCGGAAGGTGACGTCCAGCCGACACCGATCGGACTGGGCATGGTGGGGATGTGGGTGATATGCATCGTGCTGACGTGCTAGGGGGGTTAGTGGCCGTTTGGGCAGGGGAGGGATGAGAGGAGATAGTGAGAGAAAATAGTTTTATTTAATTAATTAATTATTACTTACTTTTATTTTTTAGGGTCAATGGAGTTTTTTTTGTTTTTTTTCTTTTTATTTTAAAACTTAGGTAATTCATTAAACCAAAGAAAATGGTTATATGAGTAAATAGTTTTAGAATATAGTCATTTTGGTAAATAATTTTAGTTAAATGGTCGTTTTGGTAAATGACCCACTTTATCGATACAATGCAGATCATTTGTCTCATTTGATGTCTTATTTCATACACGAACTTTACACTTCGATCTAAGTGTATCATTTCATTTTTCTCGAAAATTGATGTGTCAGTATATGAGAAGATTGATGAGATGGTAGATGAACCACTAAACGAACAAACCATCCCTACTCGTACTTCCTAATTTGAAAAGTTTCATAAGCTTAAACCAAAAGAAACCATTATTGATCACATTTGCGGGAAGATACGACTTATCTTTCAGAGTTTCAGTTGTACACAGTAAATTGCTAGGAATTGTGCTATAGTAACAAGTTAGAATAACTGTATAAGAATAGAGATTTTATTTAGTGTTTTAATTGGTTTATACAGTGAAATTAGCTAGTAACTACCCTACATATTGACCTATGTGTCTCCAAAAAATTAAATTACGCCTCAAGACACGTGTAGTACTCGATCCATATATATTAAAGTACACATTTAATGTACATTGTAATGTCCATTATATGTTTGCTGAATAGATGAAATTATCACGATGATGAGAAGTACATGTTCATCATGAGTAGCCGACGTCAGTACAAGATATGAAATAGATTATATACCTCGACTTGATTTTGTAACGATTGAACGTAGTTGATAATTTCATCCAACATAAGGGCCTTCCCTGTGACCTAAAGATCAATAGAAAGACACGTGAAAATGTAACTTGTAAGTGACAAGACTTATCCAACATCTCAATTAAGAGCATATAATTAGAGTAGTGGAGCATATCATAAGCATATCATATTTAAGCCCACCTTGTCACAACCAGGAACAATAGCTTGCAATGTTCTCATTCTTTCACTGATTTTTTCCCTCCTCACCTGTCAGACATAAATGAGGAACTATTCATGTCAGTATGCTGTACTTTGGAACAAATTTTTGATAAAAGTGAAATGACGATTATACCCTTTCAGCCAAGCTGTGACTGTCTGTTGCTTGACCCCTCCTTGCTCTAACATGAATGTAGTCCTTTGGTGGCTCTTCTTCTGTAGTGTTTTTGGTTTGGCCTTTTTTGTCATTTTTCTCTTCATTCTTTGCTTCAACTTTTATGTCTGCCTTTTGTTTCTTGGAGTTTATTTGCTTAGCATCCTAAAATGTGAAACAATACATGTAAGTCATCAAACTACGATACACATTCTATACGAAGTTCAAATGTACGCAACTTTATCCATAATTATTACTCGAAACTATTAGTACATAAACTTTGAGCTTAATTTTGATTGTGTACCTTAGAATTAGCAGAAGTTAAGGAAGACCCATTTCGAGATTTCCTCTTCTTCTTATCAGCAGCAGGAAGAACACAATTCTGAGTAACCTGCTCGCCGCTTTCGGCTTTGTCAGCCATTGATAAGCTCTTAGACCTCTGTTTTTCAGGCAGAGAAGTCAAGCTTTGTTGCTCAACACAGCTACTCTCATGAGCACTGGCAGTAAATGAAGAATTCTCCTGACAGTTACCAAATGCCGAGTAAAACTGTTGAAAATTTGGCATAAATTCACCAAAAACTCCATCCATTGTTACAGGTTGCTTGTACGCTGAAAAAGCTGCCATTGATGATAAGATGTAATAGAAATTGATTACTAATTGCAGACGATTGGATATCAATATGGTATACGCACGTTAAGATTTTATTAGGATCGATTTATGAGGTTTCGAGATTGAGTCCTGAACGAAGATCGGAAATCAGGAGGAAGTGAGTGTATGTGAATGAATAGAATTGTAGAGAAAAGGAAGAGTTGGATGAGGTATATATAAAGGTCGTAGACGCGGGGAGAAAGACACACTAGACAAAGAGGGTGCGTACGTAGTTATCCTTGTCAATGTTCCAAGTAGTAAAATTGGTGTTGTTGGGGTGTAAATAAAATGATCCCCATGCAAAGTTTTTGCACAATTTTGACTTGTCTTGTCTCACACTATCCTTTTCACTTTGGGACAGTTGAGGTTGTTTTTTGGGGGGGAGGTGGGGCTAATTAATTAGGATGTGAGCATTATGTATCTAACGTTTTTCATCATTTTATGGTTGTCTATATTCCAAGAATACTTTTTATCGGCCGAGTATTAAAGTTAATCTAATGATTCGTCCTCACATTGGATGGTCATCGGTTATACCGTATGCAATAGTTGGAATGGATTATCTGACCAGTTATTTATGGGATTAGAACACTTACAGACGTTACAATCACATCAATTAACTTTGGTACTCGATCTTTAATAGTGTGATGATGTCAAAATTGAGCATATTTAGTAGGAGTGAGTACATTGTCATATACCAACCATTGTTCCATTGTCGCTAATTTAAAGAAGGTTAAGGAGGCAAGTATTGTTTTTAAAAAGGTGGGATTGATTCGTTGATAGGACTTCATTGCGTTGAGCTATTTTACGAGTTAAATGATTGAATTTATAAAAAGATGGTAAGACAAATGCTCTTTACATACAACAGATTAAAGCTAATTAACAAAGAAGAGTTTAAATGATTACAAAAATAAGTTAATGAGACAAAAAGGACGATTCTCGACTTGCAATAAACAGAGGAGCTCGTTGAAATTCATGATCAAACCCCCTTTATTAATTACGGAATATTATTATGTAATATACACACATGATCGAACAAGTATTCGAAGCTCGTGTAATGGATTAGTCAAACTCGAAATATTTAGGGCTTGTTTGATATCATTGTAGCTTTCACTTTTCGGCATTTTGTGGATTAATATACCCAATTAAAAAAAAACAAGATAAATACATGTAAGAAAATGAAAATTAAGTAAATTTATGATGTAAAAAAAAAAAACTAAAAACGGCATTATTGATACCTAACAAGAGTGTTTGACTCGTTAGATTCGTTGTGAAATATCCTGACGCAATATTATTTTTGCCCGTATACATTGAGAAACATCGAATGTGTATGAAAAATGGCTACTATTTGCTTGCAAAAAGAAAAATACTTTATGAAAAAACCGAAGGTCAAAGGAGTGTCTCAATATGTGAGAAAGAAATATATTTTTAGAATGGACTAATAAAAAATAAATTATCGGGAGACAATCTCACACGAGAATGTATTATCATATTACTATATTTTTAATATCTAGTTAATCATTGCGCCTACAATATAACTTGAGTCGTCCTAGACTTTTGAGCTAATTGAACTCATGCACAAGCTTTCATCAAACCACTTTTAAATTTGGTCAAATTTTCTGGTTACAGGAAAGAGTAATTAAATAATGGACCCTGGAGCATAATAATAAAACTCCCTCCATTTTATTAGGTTCTTTGCATTTTGTTTGAATTCCTCTCATAGATTCAAACCAAATGCAAAGAACCTAATGATGAAATGGAGGGAGTAGTTCTCCTTTGAGATAGGAGAGGCAATTCTACAAATTCGTCAATTTTCTCAAACATATTTCAAGTGTAACACACATTTTGAAATAACCTGAGCATTAGTGAGTCGATTTGAAAAGACACATGAACTCAAAGATAGCTCAATATAAAATGACTCAACCTAGTTAACTGATAGAAATAAAATGTTCACATGTACTCAACATTAAGATCGAAATGCAAGTTTATTTCAAAAAAAAAAAAAAAAAAGACCGAAATGCAAGTTAGGCACATGTTCGATAATTAACTCTTCGCCAATCGTTCTATGGTACACCGGGGGTACCATCCTTTTTGTACCCCCAGTCCATATAAACAACTCAGCCCAATCTCATGCTAGTCCATTAACATAACTCAACCCAACCAAATTAAAAACAAAAATAACAAATAAATCTCCTCCACTCCCACCCACGCACCGACGCCGGTAACCACCACGACCACCGGACCTACCACCACCGACATCACGGCCGTGAGCCGTCTGACCCAGGACCCCTCCATGCAACGCCACCACCCATCTCCTCAGCCTTCACGCCCCCCGCCCCCCCCCGCGCAGCCCACCCTCCCTACCGCCCCCCACAAACCACCGCCACTGACTCCGACCTCCTCCCCTCACGCCGATTTCACCACCACTCGGCCGCATACGGCGGCGCGAGCCCAGTAACGTGGGTCGTCGTGGCCGAAACCAGGTGGAAAACGGCGAAAATATGGGTTTTCGAGCCCAGATCTGTTTCCCACAACCCCATTTTTGCCGTCTTCCACCTGGTTTCGGCCACGACGACCAACCTTACTGGGCTCGCGCCGCCGTATGCGGCCCAGTGGTGGTGAATGCGGGGTGAGGGGAGGAGGTCGGAGTGGGTGGCGGTAGGGAGGGTGGGCCGGGGGGGAGGGTGGGCGGGGGGGGGGTGGAGGGAAGGCTGAGGAGAGGATTTTTTTTTTTAATAAAATTTGTTTATTTTTATTTATTAATTACAAAAAATTTGAATATTTACTAATTTTTTTTTTTTTTAAATGGATTTGAATATTTACTAATTAAATTGTATGCCAAAACCATCTAATCATCTCAGAACGAAAATTATTCATTTCAGAACAAAAACTTACCATCACAAAACAAATGTTTATCATTTCAGAACAAAATTCAGTAATCCTAGGGAAAAAAACAACCATCTCATAACAAAAACTAATCATCATAGGACAAAAAACAACCATTTTAGAACAAAAAGTAACTATGCAAGAACAAAAATTCGTTCATCCCAGAACGAAAAGTAATCATCTCAAAATAAAGTCGTTCATTACATAACAAAATTCAACCATCCTAGGACAAAAACTAATCATTGCAGAACAAAAAGTAACCATCCTAGACAAAAATCATTCATTCCATAACAAAAAGTAACCATCTAAAGACAAAAATCATCCATTGCAGAATAAAAAGTAATTATCGTAGGACAAAAACTGATCATTTCAGAACAAAAAGTAACCATCTTATGACAAAAACTAATCATTCCAGAACAAAAGATAATCATTATAGAACAAAAACTAACCATTTCTAGACAAAACTCATCCATCCCATAACAAAAACTAACCATCCATTTCAATCAAAAACTAATCATTCTAAACAAAAACTTATCATCGTAGCACAAAAAGTAATCATTCTCAAACAAAAACCATCCATTCCAGAACATAAAGTAATCATCCTATGACAAAAACTGACCATTTCAGAACAAAAAGTAACCATTTTAGGACAAAAACTAACCATCCTAGGACAAAAACTAACCATTACATTACAAAAAGCAACCATCATAAGACAAAAATCATTTATTCTATACAAAAACTAATCACCCATTTCAGAATAAAAATTAATCATCCTAAAACAAAAACTAATCATCCTAGGACAAAAACTAATCATTCTAGGACAAAAACTATTCATCCTAAGACAAAAAGTAACCATCTTAGGACAAAAATAATTCATTCTATACAAAAACTTATCATCTATTTCAGAACAAAAACTAATCATCCTACAACAAAAACTAATCATCGTAGGACAAAATGTAATCATCATAAGACAAAAACCATCCATTCCAAAACATAAAGTAATCATCCTATGACAAAAACTGACCATTCTAGAACAAAAAGTAACCATTATAGGACAAAAAAAACATTCATTTCTTAACAAAAACCAACCATCCTAGGACAAAAACCAGTCATCCCAGAACAAAAACTAGCCATCTTAGGATAAAAAACAATCATCTCATAACAAAAACTAATCATTCATCCCAAAACAAAAACAAACAATTCTAGAACAAAAATTAATCATCCTAGGGCAAAAATTAATCATTTCAAAACAAAAATTAACCATTTTAGAACAAAAGTCAACCATTCTAGGACAAAAACCATATATTCTTGAACAAAAACTAACAATTGCAGAACGAAAACTAACCATCCTAAGACAAAAACCAACCATCGTTGGACAAAAATCATTCATCCCAAAACAAAAACTAACCATCCTAGGACAAAAACCATTCATTCTAGAACAAAAACTAACCATCCTAGGACAAAAACCATTCATTCTAAAACAAAAACTAACTATCCTAGGACAAAAAACAACCATCTCATAACAAAAACTAATCATTTCTAGACAAAAATTATTTATCCCAAAACAAAAAATAATCATTATATAACAAAAACTAATCATCCTAGGACAAAAACTAATCATCTCAGAACAAAAATTACCCATTCTAGGACAAAAGCAATAACTATTCTTTGTTTATTTAGTAATGATTTATTTTTGTTCAAAAATAATATATTTTTGTTTTATAATGATTTAATTTTGTTTTATAATAATCTGTTTTTGTTTAATTTTGTTTTATAAAAATAATATAATGTTTTTGTACTAGGATGATTTGATATTGTTCTAAAATGGTTAGTTTTTATTTTGGGATGAATGATTTTTCTTTAGGAATGGTTAGTTTTGTCTTAGGATGATTAGTTTTTGTTTTAGGATGAATGGTTTTTGTTCTAGGATGAATGATTTTTGTCCTATGATGGTTGGTTTTTGTCTTAGGATGGTTAGTTTTGTTCTGGAATGGATGAGTTTTGTTATAGAATGAATGATTTTTGTTATAGAATGAATGATTTTTGTTTTAAAAAGAATGGTTATGTAATGAATGTTTTTTTGTTATAAAATGAATGATTATTGTTCTAAAATGAATTCTATTTGTTTTAGAATGAATTCTTTTTGTCTTCATTTATTTAATCTGAAATAGGTAGTTTTTGTTCTAAAATGAACGGTATATGTGTTAAAATGAACGACTTTTGTTTTAATATTTTAGATAAATAGTTAAGATTAAATCAAATAAACAAAACAAAAAAAAAAACAAAAAAATACCCCTTCCCCTTCCTTTTTCTCTCTCTCCTCCCTCAACCCCCCTACCCCACCCGACCACCCCATCCCCGCCGCGAGCCGTCGCCGACCACCACCAACAGCGGCCTCGACCCAGCCATCTTCACCGCCTCTCCCACGCGACCCTCTCCCCGCCACTCCACGACACCGCCGCCCCTTCCTTCTCCCCTATTATCTCCTCCCTTCTTTTCGTTCTCACTTGACATTACTTATTTGCGGGGATGGTGGTGGTACGTGTGGTCGGCGGCGTAGGGCGAGGGGTGGGGGACGTTTTTTGGGCGGTGGTTGTTGAGGACATGGGCTGGAAAGGGAGTAAGAGAGGAGAGAGAAAATGAGAAAAAAAAAAAGGGTCTTGGAGGAGGATGGAGGTGGTGGCGCGGGGTCGGGGGTGCCGCTGTGGGGTCGCCGGAGCGGCGCCCACCGATTGGTGGTAGTGGCGTCGCCTGGGGTGGTGGTCGGTGAAGGTGGCCGGCGGTGGTTAGGTGGTTCGTGGTGGTGGTGGGTGGGTATGGGAGGAGAGAGAAATGTGATTGGGTTGAAAAAAAAAACAACAATTGTCGTGGAAGAAAGTCGAACCCAAGACCTTGGCATGGAGTATTGAATTAGTGACCACTAGGCTACACAGTTTACCAATGTTAAATATGGATAGCAATTAATTATTATACTTGGAGACTGGGGGTACGCAAAGGAAGGTACCCGGGGGTACAATAGAATTTGCGCTCTTCGCTCACAACAACATCAAAATCCTTCTATACTATTAAAGGAGGCTTTTCTGAAGCTCCCACAACGTCCGAGTGTTTTTAGAGAGTCTTGCTAATTTTTTAATATTAACTTTGTTTTGATTAATTTAATATTATCCATCTATAAACGTCTATTATACATCTTACATCCTAATTAACTTTGTTTTGATTATTTTAATAGAATCTTGATAATTTTCAGCATGTACACGTCTAATGTCCTAGCAATGGTTGTAGTTTACACAACATTGATGATTGATTACTAGATTAAACTAATAAAAGTGTATTTACACATTCTATAGTCCTATGAACTTTAGGATTACAAATTTGGTACTATTTACACTAAAATCCTATCAATGGTTAAATAAAAGTGTGCTATACCCATGATGGTATATAATTATTGATTCATTGAAGTCTCTTACTAATCAAACGTAAAACCATACATCTAAGATTTGTTTCTCTAACCATTAAAATGCCCACTTTAAACCAGCTTTTAGCTTACCTTGCCGAGTTTAACATGTTAAACTATATAAGAAATCATCGTACTTTGGTCGTTCGATTACCGGTGCATTTAGAAGGTGATAATATGCAAGAAACCATGTTAACATCATGGTTCAATATTAACGCAATGAATCTCGAAGCAAGACTTCTCTCATACGCGCAAATACCGAATTTATACGTGTGGAATAATGGATGGTAGAGACGTAATTCGACGAGGTCCATAGGAAGAATTGCATCTGTACACCCAACAGAAGGAGAAAGATATTACCTTGCACTACTACTTCATATCGTAACAGGTTCAAGAAATTTTGAAGATATACTTAGATTCAATGGAGTAGTTTACGAGACATATCTAATATTATATTAAAAATATATCTAATAAAAATTTAGGTAGAATTTTACTTATAATTACATAATATGTTATCTCGATCTCTTACCACACATTTAGGTACACATACATACAATCAAATCCTATCAGACGCAAAACTCATGCGCTAGCGTAAGTGATGCAACAATGGTCCGCCAGCTACCAGTCCCACCACGGTATAATTCTAAGCTGGAATTATATAAAAAAAATTGCTATGGATTAACCGTAGATATTAGAAATCATACGTTCATTGACTGCATATATAAGATCTTAGTTAACAATAGACACTAAAGTTTACTTTGGCATTGGTTTGTTAGTAACACTTGAACACTCGAATGAGGCACATCATTGGTACTTCACAAGTAAAAGAAGCTTATTTAGGAATAACATGGTCATATAAATTAACAACTTTGACACATCTAAACGTATTTAATCATAACTTATGCGATTATATTTTAAAAATTATAGTACTTTTTTGGATATTTACCCATACAATTCCTTTGGGCAATATATATTACAATTTCAATTTTTATTCCGTTTAATAGTAACATTGTTATGTGACCCGTGCAATGCACGGGCCTTCATCCTAGTTAATTATTACATTAGATTTAAATTTCCATAGCATTTATATGGCGGGAGCACTCAATAAACGAACAAATATTTTGCAAGGAATTGACACAAGGAAAATGGGAAATATTGAGCTTTGACCTAGCTAGCTCGTTGATTGGAATCTTATGGGTGGAAAACCATTAAAGACCTAGGCCATCACTACCAACTTACATACTGAAAAAAAAAAAATGAAGTACACAACACCACTAAAAACTTGTATCCTACGGACTACTAAAATGGAGTACGCTGTAGTACGCGTGTGCACTATGTGCTAGTTGGGGTGAATACGAATCCCTAAAATATAGGACGACTTTATTATTACCGAAGTACTTACTAGTTACTAGTACATTTTTAATCTTTAGTTTTGAATTTTATTTTATTTTGATATGTTTAAAGTCGGGTAGGTCATCACTAGATCGTATACATTATTACAATCGATTCTAAATTATGCTAGCTAACTTAGATAGATAAGTTCGCATATATTAATCGTTCAGCTGCTTTCTTTGAAGTAATTATGAAAATAAAAGAAGCCTGGGACTCAAAAAATTGGAAATAGTGTCACGTTTTTTTCACAAAAAATTATAAAATAAACAATAATAGTAGCTAGCTAGCTAGCAGATGAAATACAACGAATCTTGTTATTATCATCGGACTACAATAACAATATTTTGTGCTTGAAAAATGGCTTAGTTTCATAAATGGCGTAGGACATGCATGCCAAGTTGCCACCCATTACAGAAAAGACGAGACATATAGAGGGTGGTGTAGACTGTACTGATGACTGGCCGGTGTTCACGTTTTTTTTCGTACTCCATATACCACGAGTGAACGTCGTGCACGATAGTAACCTCTTCCGACTAAATGTGTAAACAGGTCATTTGGATCGGGTTCGGATTAGGCCAGTTTAGATCAAGGTTGCGGGTCATTGTTTTTCGGGTCACATTGTTTAAATTCATGTTCACGTTTACTCGATTAGGTAAGATTTGCGGTGCATTATGACCGAGTCATTTCGAGTTGTTTTAACAAATTTACGCATAGGCTAGAGGTCAATCAAATTTGAACAACAAAAAGACAAACTTGTTGGGTTCAATTCTTAATCTTCGTTGCTTCCTTCAATTAAAATTCATTATACTTGTATTATTGAAGAATTTGTTGTTCCAGCCTACCCTCGATAGGACATATGCTATCTATAATAACCTAAATCGTGACAAGCATTTTTTCTACTTTGCATATATTGATTTGTAGCCGATAAAACTTCACGTAATTTTATAACTATTTTAGTATCACTTAAGTATGTCCCTTCCAACTCAAAAAACGATTACTTAATGTTTAAGTTAAGTGAATAAACATGGTTTCACTAAATTTCACCATTCTCTATCTCTCGGCAAATTCACGTGGTACTCTTATACTATGCACGGTTACGCCCCACTAGTTACCTTGTTTTATTTTTTATTTTTATTGAACCATGTAAGTCATTATATGGGTCCAAAACATCAGCCTAGACTTTAATTTGGTTGGGTAGGTTATTACCTTGACATAGTATGGTATCAGAGTTTCATCGATTCTAAGGTTTCAATAAGTTCAAATCTCGATAGCACATCTCCTCTATCAAGTGTACTCATAAGCTGATAAGCACATGGCATGGATGAGCATCTGCATTATCTCCAAGGTTCAACCCAAAGGGTATTCGCATGAGGTGTGTAAAGGCTCAAAACCAATGATTGGGGTTCAATCATATCAGTTTAGGTTTTTGGTTGAGTTGATTATTTCACAAAACTTAATTATTGTTGGGTCATCAAACGGGTCAGGTCATTGTTAGATAACAGGTCGGGTAGGGTCATTGTTGGGTTGGACATTATCGGGTCGGATCGGGTTTAGTTGATCACAAATTCGGGATATGATACCATGACAAGTTAGTCGACATTGACACGTCACCAGGCCACATCGCACCTGGTATTGCCCCAAGCCAAACCACCGGCTCTGATACCACTTACTGCGACCAGAGCATCGGGCTCGTAGAAGCAGGTTGGAGAGACATCCACAAGCCTAGTGACTAGTGAGGGTCCAACTTAAAACCAATTGGTCATAGAAGGAGTAGCGCACTACTTTATAAACCACTCTCACCAACTAATTCTAGTTATGTGGGACAATAATTTGTGAACGCAATCAGACAACCCTCAACATAGAGTTTATTCATCTTTGTTTCTTTGGTTAGAAACCATAAGAATGGTGTTTGCTCGGACTTTATGTATCCGCTTAAGAGAACCCTCATTTTGATCACTAGCTACTATGTTACTAAATTTGTTACTTCAGCCGCCTATGTCATGACTTATTCTCATTTTGCCTTATCAAAGAGGCCAAGCCTTTTTCGTTTTACCATTTGTTATTAAATGAATGCAAGCTTTTGGAATGTCCGTGGTGCGGGTAGGAAAAATCTTATGGAAGAGCTCACGTTTTTCTGTAAATATAACAAAATAAATTTATTAGCATTATGTGAAACAAAGTCTCAAAATCCCCCAAGAGCTAATTCACTTATTAGATGTGGCTTCAATTGTTGCGACTATATCCCGACTCAAGGTTTGTCTGGTGGTATTTGGTTATTCTGGAAGCAAAGCCCATTAGTAACTTTTTCGTTGACCATTGCATTGGAGTCGGAACGCTTCATAAGTTGTAAAAATCATGATTTTATTTTAAATAGCCAATTTGTAATCATATTTGCATATGCTCCACCAAGAGATGCTCAAAAACGAGAGTTTTGGGAGGAATTAACTATTTACACTCAGTCTCTAAGTGTGCCGTTTGTTATTATGGGAGATCTAAGTGAACTAAAACAAGCGAGCGACAAGAAAGGGGCCGGGGTTCACCTCCGTGCAATTCTAAATTTACAAGACTAGCCGATTTCATATATAATACTGATACGATAGACCTCCCATTCACAGGCAATCATTTCACTTGGAGGAAAAAACGTAAAGGCCCCGATAATACATTTGAAATTTTAGATAGGGTGTTAGCCGCTCCTAATTGGCTACAATTATATCCCGACTGCAAATTTAATCATTATCCATTCACTAGCTCTGCCCATGTATCGTTTTTAAACAATTGTCATTTGTAGAACTAAAATTAGAAAATATACAAAAGGCATTACTTATAAATAGCAATAACAAGGATTAGAAATTGCACAAGAAAAATGGTTAAGAAAGAGAAATAGCATTCTTAGTTATAATAAAACATATTGGAGCCAAAAGTCTCGTATTAATAAAGCAAACTTAGGGAATAGTAACACTAAATATTTTCAAGTTCAAGCAACTATTAGAAGAGATAGGAATGCTATCCACAGATTTACTTCTTCTGATGGCATCCAATTTACAGACCCCACTATAACAAAAGAATTCAAATTGCGATTTACGAGAAATACTAATTGCAATTTCAACAACTTAGATTTTTCGTTAATTAAAGATCAAGTGTCCACAGAAGACAATGACTTTCTTACTCGAGAGGTTACCTATGAAGAAATTAAATCAGCCTTGTTTCAATTGGCGGCAGATAAAGCTCCTGATCCAGATGGGTACCCCCCTGCGTTTTTCCAAAATATTGGCATATTGTTGGCAATTCGGTAGTCCGAGCTGTTTTCGCGTTTTTCATTCAGGAAAATTACTAAAAGAGACCAACCATACTTTTATAGCACTCATCCCTAAAATAGAAAACCCCGAAACAGCAAACCACTTTCGACCTATTAGTCTATGTTCTACAATTTACAAGACTATTTCGAAGGTTCTAGCAAATCGTCTTAAAATTATATTAGAAAAACTTATTCATCCATATCAATGAGCTTTTACTCCTAATAGAATAATTTAAGATAATATTCTTTTGGCACACAAAATTTTAACTCCTTCAAAAGGGGGGGGGGGGGGGGAGGGTGGATGGCTAGCAATTAAATTAGATATGGAAAAAAGGACTTATGACCGGTTAGAATAGGGTTATATTGAAGAAACTTTGAGGCAATTTGGATTTCATTCAAAGTGAATTAGTTGGATAATGAGTTGTATTAATTCAGTTTCTTTTTCGGTGCTAGCAAATGGCTCTCCGGAAGATATCTTTAATCCGACGCGAGGTATCAGACAAGGAGATCCTCTTTCACCTTATTTATTTATTCTCTGTGCCGAACTTCTGGCAAGAAATGTACAAAATGCCAGTGATGAGAAATCTCATCTAGTAGGTGTTAAAATTAGCCAAAACTCAGATAGAATACTCTTTTTAACATTTGCCGATGATACTATGATTTTTAGTAAAGTTTCTAGGAGAAGTTGTCAAGCAATTAGAAACATACTTGATAAATTTTGTCATATGTCTGGCCAACAGGTAAATTATAACAAACCAACTTTCCAATGCACAAAAAATGTGGCAAGAGCAGATCGAGAAGCATTTCATGGTATTTTAGGAATGCCAGAAGCCACTTCCTTAGGGAAATATTTAGGCTGTCCTATAATAGATGGCAGAGTAACAAAAGACACTTTTGCTGACGTCCTCGTAACATCAAAGAAATCAATTAACTAAATGGAAAGCTTCCATTTCGCAAGCTGGGAGAACTGTATTAATTCAAGCTAATTTAGCTTCTAAGCCTACTTTTCAAATGCAAAGCTTTTTGATCCCAAGTTCAATTCATAAAGAATTAGATAAGATCAACAGAGATTTCATGTGGAACAAAAATAACAATAATAAATCTCCTAATCTTATAGGTTGGGATAAAATTTGTGTCCCAAAAAACATGGGTGGTTTAGGTCTTCGAAAGGCAGAGGCATCCAATAAAGCAATGCAGCTAAAGCTGCTTAGGAAAATATTGACAGAACCAGAAAACATTTGGGTTTAAGTAGTTAAGAAAAAATATCTTAAAAGTTCAAAATTATTTGATCATTCCCCTCCCACTAGTAGCACTTGGCAATGGAAAAAGCTAATGTCACTTAGAACCGTTTTCAAAAAAGGGTTGCGTTGGCAAGTAGGCATTGGCAAAGATATTAATTTCTGGCATGACAATTGGGTCATTTCGAAACCTCTCTCTGAGGTAGCTCTAGATATTAATGATATTCAACCTTCCCTTATTGTAAGCCATTTTATTACATGTACAAATCAATGGGATTTTCAACGTCTTAGACAAGTTCTTCCAACAGAAATTATAAACAAAATTACTAGTATTTATATTCCTTCTCATGACATGAGTGATCAAGTTTTCTGGGGCATGTCTACTGATGGTTCATTCTCAACCAAATCAGCGACGTGGCTAGTACAACGTCTTCTAGACAGGATTCAGACAAAATGCAGTTTTAACTGGATTTGGAAGTATGATGTCCCAAATAAGATTAAAAACTTTCTTTGGAAAGCTTGTATGGATGGTCTTCCCACTCGGGACAGACTAATGCGTAGTCATGTATCCGTTCTACCTCAATGTGTGTTTTGTGATCATCTTTTAGAAGACGCATACCATCTGTTCTTTTCCTGCCCGCTCGTAATGGAGGTTGCCGATATATTTGATGTGGATTTACATCTTTTTCAAACTAATAATAATAGCCTGAATAATAGTAACAGTTCCGTTAACCGATCGTTCAGCCACAACCTAGATCGTCTTAAGCATTCAATGAACCATAATTCACTTCAAAAACTTCTTTTTATTTGGTGGAATGTATGCATGGTTCGTTAGAAATAACTTATTTTTAAGAATATAACACCTTCTGTTGATAAAGTAAAATGTCTGACTGACTCATCACTAAAAGACTGGTTGTTCCTTAGGCAGGATATTGATAACCTAGACTATTGCATAGAAAATCCCGCCTCGCGAAAAAATAACAACTTTAGTGAAAACATTTTTTTGGAGCAAACCCCCTCCAGAATTCTTCAAATTAAATTTTGATGGTTCTAAACTAAGCAATGGAAAGTCTCCTTTCTGAGGAGTTCTAAGGTGCTCGACAAGTATCGCAAAGCACCCTAACAAATCCTTTTTAAATAACTTAATTAATTTTTGTAAAAGTAAATAATGATTAAATTATATTAGATATAGTTTGTACCATGCATACGTAAGCATAAAAATTTAAATAAATGCAATTAACCATTTTTTTCTAATTTTTTTGGCTATTTACAATATCATTTATAAAATATATCTAATTAAAAATATTAAATGGTGTAGATTGATTTCTAACATTATCTACGGTTGAGATGAAGGCTATTAGGGTGCTTTTTGGTACTTGTCAAGTACCTTACAATTACTCCTTCTTTAGGACATGTAATCAGAAATTCAAATGGAATCCCGTTATTACTTAGTGCCAAAGCTTGTAATTCTACGAGTATTTTGTTTGCAGAAGCTTTGGCTTTAAAAGAAGGTTTAAAGGCAGCTATTTTCTTAAACATCAAAAGTATTATAATTGAGGGAGACAATCTTTGTGTGATCAATTCTATTCGCCATAATTGGAAGGTTCCGTGGGAGATTTCTAATCTCATTACAGATATTTTAGTGGACTTGTCAACTTTTCACAAAGTAGAGATTAGTCACTACTTTCATGAGGCCAATAAAGTCGCAAACTTTATGGCCAACTTGGGGCATTCGTGTCCTTCTCTTACACGTTGGTTTGAGAGTCCTTCTGATTCTCTTTACTCTCTCATCCGAAAGGATAAATTAGGTTGGTCTTACATTCGAGGATCAACCTAAACTTTCTTACCTCTATCAAAAAAAATAAAAAATAGTTTATTCGTCCTTTAAGAAAACATTTACAGTTTTAATTACTATTGATAGTTAAATCGAGGATCTGATCCCAAAAGCTTACATCAAATTGACATATTTATTGAAGTAATTAATGAAACAAACAAAATCAAGCACAAATAGATTTTGAACACAGCCACCGTGATTAGCACATCAATTTAGCTACTAATTAATTTTATTATTTATTGGACCAATGAGAAAATTCGATAGATATTGCATAGTTATTGCTCATTAGGAGCTCAAATACAATTAAATTTGTTGATGTTGAGGCTGTGGATTATGCGTACTCAGTGGTCCATTTCTACTTTGCTGGCTTGATTTGGAAGATTTCAAGGTACAACATTACCAAACACTTTAGTACTTCGTTACATTTATCTCATATTCATGCATATATATGTCCGTCTTAGCTTTGGTATTTTCCCTGTTAACAATACAAAATACTCTTATAAAGCAAATATGTACAAGAAAATTATTTTCTTTTTCTATCTAGTAGTTTACGGGATTGACACTTAAATGACTTAATCGTCTCTAAAGTCTAAATGAGAGTGAGCTTGCTTAGAGTGGTAGAAATCAGCATTACAACATTATTACTGCGGAAGATTACACATAAAAAATTTAGCAGATGATTACACAATTTAAAGTGAAAGCACTAGCAGCCATCTAATTTTTTTGCTAAAACGTACAATACTGTAAGAAACATTTCCACTCGTTTTTATATTCGAAACCTCGATGTCAATTTAACCGCGCATTTGATTTCCCGTTAGAGAACCAACTCATTAAAAGTCTTTGCCGATGGTTACAGCCCTAATGAATATGGCTTTATACCTTAACACGCCTCCTCACGCAAATGTCCTTTGTGTTTCACGCTTGGAGTAATGCACATTCTTGCCCACGATATCACATACATATTCACATATGCTTAATTGAGAGTCCCTTTAGATCCGAGGAGGAGGTTACCAGGATTTGAACTCAAGACTTGAAGATCGTTGAGCATTTGATACCAGCCATGTTAAGTACCAACTAAACTTAAGCTGCTGGTTAGAACCCCGGCCTAAAGCGAGAATGCGGTATAAGAATAAGATACATAACCATATCTCACTTAAAAATGTACGAGTATGTGTTAGGACCAAAAAAACAACTGAAAATGTATATAGGAGTTGATCGATTCACCCATCATCATCATTAATGTGACAAAGAAGATTAACATGAAGAACAAAAATGTCACTATTACTCCAACTAGCACACATTAGTACGAAGGAAAACAAAACAAAAGGGAAATTGAATACTTCATCAGCATGACATTTTTCTGTCAAAAATTGTAACAGTGACGCTCAATTCATTTCTGGTATTAGTATGTGTTTGGTAGGTCTTCAATCAGATTTACATGAGATATTGTGGGGGAAAATGATGTTATTATTATTAGCTTGTTTTGTTGTTGATAGCTATACTAATGAACTTTGGAAAAGTACATCAGAGCTTCTAAATATAGATCCAAAATTATGATGTTTACAACAACTATTGGTGTATTGACATGGACACACGGCAGGATACGAGCGACATTCTCGGAATATGGAGGTAGTTTGGTGAAATCTAGAAATGAGAGTAAGGTAATGAATCAAACCAAGCTAAGCTAACGATTAAGTTTACATTGAAAAGTGTATGGAAGAAAGTTTAAATTATGGATGGATCGGAGCACTAAAATATGGATGAGAATTCCCCAAAGAGAGGAAAAAAGGATCGAAAACAATTGGAAGGCAATTCGGTTATAATATGGAGTATAAAAGAAGAAACAAATGAATTAAGAAATGATTTTTCTTTCTAATAAAGAGAGGGAAAGACCCCGAAATAACAATTAACGACTAATGAACTAAACAGGTTGTCGAAACCATAGCACATCCTCCGTAAGAATGAGACGCAACTCGGAGGGAGGATATTAAATACAAGATTTTGAGCTTGTTCGAGTTGTTCCGTTCCTCTATTGGCTAACCAATCTGCTCGGAGTTAGAAATGAATGATCGAATGAAGAAATGATAAATTGTTGTTTTAGAGTGTTAAATACTCCGTAGATATTTAGATATCAATATCGAATTCGTGTACATTTATTTTTGTCCATATCTCGAAACAAAAAATAGTGGAAGAACTTTTTTTTTTTGAATCCTCAAAATTATTTTTCCATTGTCCGTATTCCATACAACAACAACAACAACAACAACAACAACCAAGCCTTATTCCTAGAAGTATTTAAATACTTTCAAAGGAAGTTTAGAAAGTCGTCAAAATAAATAAAAAAGTTTAAAAAATATTGCAAAAAACATATGAACTTAGAACACAAGTTAAAAACGTTTTGGAAAAAATAGTTGGAAAAACCAGACAAAGAAATCAAAAGAAGTCAGAAAAGGTGTTCCACATGGATAGAGTCTCGCCACACCGCCCTATCCAACACCATACTCTCTTCAAGCCCTAGGAAGCCCATATCACTTCTAATTACTCTCTTCCAAGTCATCTTGGGTCTTCCCCGACCCCTACTAGTATTATCACTTCTCCACCCTTCTACTCTTCTAACCGGCGCGTTACTAGGCCTACTCCTCACATGACCATACCACCTCACATTGTCCGTATTCCATATACCATAATAAAGACGGATACGGTAGTCCAAGAGAAAAGTAGCGTGTCCGGGAAACGGATACTACAATATATTTCCAGGAAAATGCCAGCTAAGGATGAAAAAGAGCCTTTTGTCTCAGGAGGAAATTGAGGCTGTGACTGTGAGCAATGAGCATAATCCTACTGTATAAACTTTCATGAGATAGAAATGCAATCACATCGTTTACGCAATCACGCAAGCGTGATTTGTTAAAGTTCACAGAAACTAATCCTGAGGGATGTTGATAGGTTTAACTGTTTAAGGAAGATACTATTATACGTAACATAATTTTGATGAGTCGATACATGCGATTTTTAAACGTGGACAAATTTGGATTTTGGGTATCTAGGGTCTTAGATCCTTGTTTCTTATATACCTACGCTAGAACTGGAGATATTTTACGATATCAATAAAGTATAATCGTATAATAACCGATCTGATTAAATCATGGCTACATCAACATGAGTGATATTTCTAGGCTAGTTGGCGCTTAATGCAAATGCAATGTCTAACATGGACGAGCATTCTAAGTCAGATTTGACTCTTCTATATTACTATATACCCTTTAATGTACACTCAAGTAATTATTTGGTAGTACAGTCTTTTACGAGGGAGTCAATCGATCCAAATACTTTCAAGGAAAATAGATTTATCATATGACATCTTATCGGTTGTCACCGACTCACCGTACACGTGACTGTTTAATAACGCTTCTCGATTCCAATCAAAATTACGGGCTTCTATCTACATGCTATTTTCGTGTACGATTCATGTCGTGTCTTTTTCCAACTCTAATAATGCTTGCTGACTAGTAGATAGGACAATGTCACTAATTTCACCAAGTTCGACAAATAAGAAAACCCAAAATAATAACCCGCAAACCCGCAAGAAAAAGCAATTAAGCAAAGTCCGCAAGAGTTAATGGGCCAACAAACTACCAGATAGGCCCGAACATTTTGTCAAAATTCGACCTTGTTCGGTCACACCGAATGTTGAACCTTTGGCTCTACCTAGCCCATGATGACACGCGTCGCCTACTCTACTCTCTACAGTACTCTACTCGATGCCAATCAACTGTCCGTAAATATTAGTTTCAACATAATTTAAGGTCAACTAACATGAGACGCCATACAAAAATGTGAAATTGTCATACAATTACTCGAAATTATCCGATTTTATACGGGACAAACGGATTTGGTGCTACTACATTGCTCGAAGCAAAAAAGGAAAGGAAATGAGGCAAAAGAACGAAGAGGGCTCTTAAACCCCAGAAAATGGAAGAGCACTAGGGTTTAAGCAGTGAACACATATGATTTTTGTGATTTCTGAATTTCTGACATAATAATTTCATGCAATGTCAATTGCAATCTTAAGACTATCAGTATCATGCAGACCCATTTTCCCATTTCTTCTAAACTCCTCTCTAAACCAGCGTCTCTCCACATCTCTTCGATCATACTCTTCTTCTTCTGCTGCTGTTGCTGGTGTTATTGAGGCTTCTCTTGAAGATGACGCACACTTTTTCATCAAACCCATTAATTCTCAACCACCAGGTACTCAAATTATCAATCAATTCTACTTGGGAAATTTTTGGGTTTTTTTTTGTGATTAAATTTTGAATTCAAAATGTGTTTGTTTGTTAATTATTTATGTAAATTTCTGGGGTTTTTTGGTTGTTGTTGTTGTTGTTGATGATGTGTGGAATTTTAGGTGGTGAAAAAGTGGCAGAATGGAAGAAATTGAACTCCAAAGAACTTGGAATAAGCACATCAATGATATCTGCCCCAACTAAAGTGGTTCTTAAGCAGCTTAAGAAAAAGGGTATGAGTTATAATTGAGTGTCAATTTCTGTTTAAGAATGAAATTTTGATGATACATTTGATCAATGGTCAAAGGTTTTATCTTTTTTAATGATAGGTGTAAAGAATGGAAATGTGATTTTGGGGTTTGAATTAGATCTTGGTATTGTAACACATTTTTCGTGTGATGGTGTGTCGAGGATTTTGTTCTTTCAGTGTATTAGGTTTGTAATCGAAGTCCCCATGTGCCGGATTTCAGTAAGTGGTCGTTTGAATAACACGGGAATTCAATTCGTACCGAGATTTCTACTCCGTTGGAAATTAGTTTCCATGAGAAATTATCGGGAATTGGCTGGAAGCGTTTGGATGCCATCTAGGAATCTACACTTCATTGGAATTTACTTCCCATGTGTTTTTTGGTTCATCATTCTACTTCCCTTGTTAATCATTCGAATGTCTATCTAACCTTCTACTTTGTGTTAGGACATAAGAGTTAAGCTTTCTAATGGTAAAATACTATTTTTTGTTCATCTAGTACCATATGAATTGTGAATGGCCAAGGGTGGGTAGCTATTTACCATGGAAGTTTGCAAAATGGGACGTCCAAACAACTCCAACGAAACCCAGTTTTTAGGATTTCCAATTTGTATAGAACTTGGGGGTATCCAAACGACACCTAAGAATGATTTACTTGTTATCTTGAGGTGGAAGCAAATGCTAGAGGAAACTGTGGGAGTGAATAGTGATGACTTGCTACTGGATTCTGATACTACCAAGCTCACAATGAGGTGTTACTAGAGTAAAATTTTAATGTACCACTCACTGGTAAATAGCGCAAGACTTCTTCGTGAATCTCCGCTGTCTTTGTCGCGTTAGTTGCTGCCGTTGGACCAAGTCCCCCCATGTTCACTCCCCAAATGGCTACACCCTTGAAAAAAAAAAGTAATAAGAATGAAAGGTGGAACTACTATCGAGATTATTCGGACCATCTTTCCTAGTATCATCCTAAGAGGTTTTTTCATTTATGGCGACACTGAGCCTTCTGTTGAATTGTTGAATACTTGATTTAGTGCTGTTTGTAGTGGTAATTGGTTTCGAAGAACAAATCTTCTGATGTTGAATACTGCTAAAACTAGGCAATGGTTTTCACCAAAAATTAACATAGGCAATTGTTCTCTTTCAGGCCTTGGCATGAATTTGCCATTGGCAAGGCATAACTTTGGATGCATTGACATCTTTTTTGTTCTTCGTTGCACTCCCTCTGTTTTTATTAGTCATACCTCATCATCCTTTTTGTTTTGGATGTTTATAGTGCAAACTGCAAACTTTGGTCTCATCAGAATGTCAGATGGGTATTTTTATCTTTCATAGGTGCTTACACTAATTCAAATACAAGTCCTTATAGCAAGGGCTTTAAGGCTTTTATGTGGTTGATTGAATGTAATATGTGCGATAAAAATGTAACATCAGTAGAAAGTTAAAGTCGATTTTTAAATTGACAGTCTCTTTCGATCAGTCATATCTCGTAAGTTGATAGGCTGATTATAGTTGTATGGAACACTGTAGGTTATGAGGTGTATCTTGTTGGTGGATGCGTCCGTGATCTGATCCTCAAGCGTGTACCAAAGGATTTTGATATATTGACATCAGCCGAATTGAGAGAGGTTATTTCAATGTACTAGATATAGATGTTAAAGTGCCGATATCTTGATGTGCTTGTGTTTCACTTCCGTCTGGGAAATTAATATCAATAGTCAAAATCTAGCATATTTCTTTCTTTAATCTGTGCTGCTTTTCATTGTTCTAGAGTAATAAGAGACCATCCATTTTGGCTTACAGGTCATAAAGACATTCCAGCACTCTGAAATTGTTGGAAGAAGGTTTCCTATTTGCCATGTGCATATTGGTGACCATGTTCTAGAGGTATTCTTTTGGAAATTTGCCTATTTGTCTCTTAAAATTTGACTACCATTCACCAAATTTGCTGCTTGTTTTATCAGTGTTGATCTCGGAATTGTGATTTGACATATCAGGTGGCAAGTATTCGCAGTTGGCAAGGAATATCTAACAAAAAGCTGCCTTTTCAACTTGAAGTACCAATTGGGTGCAATGAGAAGGATGCTATTCGCTGGAGAAACTGTATGAGGCGGGACTTCACAATTAATGGGTTGCTAATTTTACCCTTATCATTTGAAGTTCTTTTCTATGTTTTGCTTTTAACACCCTCTTCCCCCTCGCTTATTCCATGCCAACCCTTCAGAGCTTAAGATATTTCTTCTTTCCTGCTTGAGAGTACCATAATTTCTTGCATGAATGTAAATACCCTTTTCACTTTTGCTGTATTTGGGTCCTTCCCGCAGGTTGATGTTTGATCCTTTCGCGAGATTAGTGTATGACTACACAGGTGGATTGGAGGATATAAAAAAAGCCAAAGTATGTTTTGCATAGTTGAGTTTTAACTCGAAAAGTATACGGAGTATATTTTAGTAGCTTATAACACGTCGCTCTGTTTGGTCACAGTTGCGGACTATTATTCCTGCAAGCATGTCTTTTCACGAGGACTGTGGTGAGTTGGTCTACAGTTTCGGCTCTCTGGTAGTTTCTGGAGCCAGTACTTTTTAACACATTCCTGTTATCAATATAATAACTGGCTAGATCTGTAAGTCTAGAGTGTTACAGATCCTCAAATCTCAACTTTATATTTGTGATTGCAGCTCGCATCTTGCGCGGAATTAGGATTGCAGCCCGTTTAGGATTTCAGTTAGATAGGGAGACGGCCCAATGCATTAGAAATTCATCTTATTCAATTTTGCGGCTTGATAAGGTATGATTTAATACATTATGTGGATGTGTTGCCTGTATAATTTCTAGCCACAATGATGTTTCATTGTTGCAGGGAAGATTCCTTTTAGAGATGAACTATATGCTTGCATACGGTTCTGCTCAAGCCTCCTTAAGATTATTATGGAGATTTGGGTTACTAGAAATACTTCTCCCCCATCAGGTACATGACTGTATGCTATTGTCCCACTCATTTTTTCACTACTTGTATGAAGGGCCTACTGATCTGTTTGTTAAACATCTTTGGGAAAGGCAGCATATTTAGTTCGAACAGGTTTCCGAAGAAAGGACTCAGGATCAAACATGCTTCTGGTAAGGAGATTATCTGATCATAACAATTTTTATGTTATTTTCTTCTGTGCACAAATGTTGTAGACTTGTAGTATTGAACCACCAGTGGCTCCTCAGTTCAGAGTTCAGACCGAATTGTTAGATTTTAAGCTTCCTATTTCCTATGGTTCTGGATACTTGAATACATGATGGAGTTAATGATGATTGATGGCATATGTCCTACTTTAGCAAGGGTCAGAAGTAAGTTCTTTATTGTGTTGTGAGCCTTCAGTTGGGCACCCTTTCTGTAGGCTGAAACACCTGTCTTCTGTTACTTTGTGTTCATTCAATATACTTATTCCTTTTTTTTTTTTGGTGGTGATCGTTAACTTATTACTTGGTTTATGTTATTTGCAGGCTTTGTTTGCCAACCTTGACAAACTTTTGGCACCAGATAGGCCATGCCATAGTAGTCTATGGTAAGACGTTGTAACAAGTTCTTGTCGATGATATGAAACCTGTAAATCTCAAATTATAAACTAAGTGATATCTGGGTAGCTGCACTGTGTTTATATTTGGAACAATCAGAATGAGCCAATGAGGTATATTCTGAGCAACAGTCTTTATGTATTAAATCCTGTGTTATATGCCAATTCCGCTGTTAATTGTCATACCCTTTTAGTGTTGTTGTTACCAGCCGATTGAGCAAGAGTCTTGAAGTATAACTCGTAATAGGGTAGTGGAACTAGAGATGGTCGTGTGTTCTGCAAAAGTTGTGCACATGTCACCTGTTACTACAGTAGCTCTAAACCAGGATTTTAGGTGCATGAGCGCTTCCATTGGTTTGCACCAAACCATTCCGCTGTTCCCAGAAGAACTTTCCAAACCCAGGGATCAGTCTTTTTATTGTTCAAATCCCAAAAAAGAGACGTTATGAAGACAGTGGCAAACTAGCAATTAACCCACTTATCCCAGATAGTCTAGCAGTTAGAATGTTCCAAATTTATTTGATACAAGAGCCTTCATTCCAGGTCAGCATTCCTTTATAGTAAGCAACCCCGTCATTTATGTGTCTGTAGAAAATCCGTAAGAGCAAGAATCTTGGCCTCATCTCATATGAGGTAAATACGTGGATATAATATACAGGGCAAGATCTCTGATAATAGTAATGTCAATTTCATAGCTCTTTTGCATATAGAGGCCTTAAAGTTGTATATCTGCCGCCTGAGTATGTTCCTTCTGTCAGATGGTATACTTAATGGAATATGAACTTTTGCATTGTTGTTATCCGTGAAGTATATATGTTAGCTAATTTTTTTGGTAAATTTACACCTGTACTCCAGGGTTACCCTCTTGGCATTCCATAAGGCCATGTCAGACCAAGCAAGGGCTCCTTCGGTTGCTGCTGCTTTTGCACTTGCCATCAACAATGGCGGAGATATTGATGAAGCGGTTGACATTGCAAGAATGATTTCTCGCCCAAGTGAACAGAAATTTCACGAAGTGCTTGAAGACCGAAATTCTGAGAAGACAGTGTTGAAAGAAGAGGTTCAAAGCCTTGCAGTATCAATCAATATCGCTCTTTCTAATATGACAGATGAGTATTCTGTATCAAAGGCTATGGCGAAATATCCTCAAGCGCCGCATTCAGATCTGGTAACCCTCAAATCCACATTTACGCCATTTTACAGCAAAAGTTATGCTCATTTCACTGTTAGTTGTGTTGCAATCCTGATTTCATATATACCTGTTGCATATGATGCAGGTATTTATTCCATTGGGATTATACTTGAGAGTCTGCAGGATCCTTGAGTGTGTAAGTAAAGGCAAGGAGCTCGGATTTTTGTCAAAACAAGATGGTAAGATAGATTTTGAGATGTTAGCTGTAGGAAGGTTGCAGGAAGTAAGACATGTTTTTGCTAGGGTAGTTTTTGATACGCTTTACCCACTCAGTCTTGCTGAGCATCACATCACTCTGTAAAAGCTCAACTCTCCAACTGGGTATACCAGATCATTACACCTGTAGACGACATAGCGAGACCGATAATTTTGTAACATAATTATGTTCTGAACATCATACACTGGAAATTTTTTGTCAGGAAATTTGCATTATGAGTAATACAAGACAATAATGTAAATGCAGTTGAAAGTTGGATCAAACCATTGTGCCAAATCTCAATTCGCATTCAAAGATCAGTCATTTTGGATTGTATCCTTCAATAGTTCAATAAGAAACTATTTTAAGAACTTATTGTTAATCTTTGTCTGCAACACTACTATTGTACTCCACTCTAAGCTACAAAGCATCCATCAGGAATGAAGTTACAAAATCCCTATGGAAACTAAAGAAGCTAAACTCAAAACTTCATGATTCCAGATTAGTTCGTGGAACGGCATGTAAGTTGTTCAGGTGTCTACTGTTGAATGCCAGTTCTTATCACTTTGCAGGTAGAGGGGCCGCGCCACCAGAAGTTGGCCTGTGTTTGAACCACCAAAAGGGATGTCAAAAAGAGATAGATGAAGGCGAAAATTTTCACAGGAGAAACCTGTGATATGAGAACCTGCTTTCATCTACTGCCAAAAAAAAAAGCTCTGTGAAAGAGGAGTATATGAAACTTACAGGCCAACAAAGACTTTGAAAGCATCATAGATACCCCATTGGGCACCAGTGAGTGTACCAATCATGACTATGCGAAGGGGAAGGCCGCGAGTGAACAGACCCCATACTCCAAACTTCTTCACCGCCTGCCAGAAGTCCAATTCCAAGAGAGAGATAATGTAATCAAGCACCATAAAATTAGCAAGATTGTGTCTTCAAACAGGCTAAGGATTAAAGCAAACTCACGTCGCCAACAGAAGCACCCTGAGCATTGTTGAGGAAAGAGACCAGATTGTCTGCAGGGTGAGACACAATAGCACAGAATACTCCAGCAACGTAACCTCCAGCAAAGCTTACGCCAAGCTGTGTAGTCTTGCTGCATTGATCTTTTGGCCTTGGGATGGCATACTTGTACAAAAGCTCAACAATTGTCTCAAAAGACGCAAACTTCATCATCGTATCTGCACCAAACCAGAGGAAATGTTACCTTATGATGATTCCTGGAATAAATAAGGCCCTGTCTGTCATTTCTAAACTTTAACAGGAGCGAGTTCACAGATCATCAAAGGTTAAATTCCAGTGACTGATATCTAAATGAGCGTCATCAGGAAGCTACTAAGTAGTTGAAGAAATGACTGAGACAATGGAAAAGAAATTCGCTTACATGGTATCTGACGGCCCCAAAGAGGAGTCAGTCCCTTGTACAATCTGTGACCATATCACATTTGCAGATTGGTCAGTGAAGTCAAAAAAACAAAATCACTTTTTTGGTCATGTAGATAAGAAAAGAAAGCCTACCCAGCAACACCTTCAGACTTGAGGAATTTGGGGAAACCATCAGACATGCCTTTGGCGTAGCCAGGTTGAGTCTGAACGCGAACCTTAACAGCCTCGAGGGGACAAAGAGCAACATCAGCAATCACCTCAGCAGAAGCCGAACCAGCTAGATAAATCATGGTTTTGTACTTGACAGCATTCTCAGGACCTGCAATGTCTGAGTAGTACTTCTTAAAGAACTCGTAAAAGCCGAATTTGCAGGCTCCCTGCGCACTGTAACCAAGCAGGGTTGGCACCCAACCCCTGAAGAACCCCTTAGCCCCCTGCTCTTTTAACAAAACTCCGAACCCTGAGCTTATACTCTTGTACTTTGCTGGATTAATCTGCAAATTAGGAACAAATTGCGCAAAATCACTAACACGTACCACGTACGTACATACATTAGATCTTAGGTTCTAATTTTCCTAACGTAGATTATTATTTATTTTTTAATGTCGTTAGAGAAGTATGTGTATTGTCACAAATATATAATGTCTTTTACGTCTCATTATGATTTATGGATCCGAAAAATAAATAGTACTCCGTAACTTTTTTGGACCTGCATGTTACATTTGACAAGATCAAGAGGAGTGACAGCCATATGAGTGAGACCACAGCTGAAAATCCCACCAGCAGTACACGCTGCGTAGAATTGCGGCGAGTACATCTGTATCTTCTCGCTGGGGGACGCGGCCACCACAACGCCACCACGGCTCTTCATTGACGGCATACCATTCGACATCGACGAGGATTGCGTAGATGGCGTAATTGATGCTAATGGGTTAGCGTAAAGAAATGTGGGGATCAACGGAGATGCATTATTGCTGGAGTTTTTAATGTCGGAGATCATTGTCGAAAATTGTATGGTGAATTCTATTTCAAATGAGTGTAAAATGTGTAGTACAAGATTATGAGATCTTTGAATATTTGGGAAATGTTTTTGTTCTAATTGTGAGAAATGGTAAAATGGGAGAGGAGTCGAAAATGAGGGCGGATTTGAAGGACAGTCCCTACTTTCCCGCGGTCTAAGGAATTAACACGAAAAACCTTTTTTTCCCCTTTTAGTTTGGATCAATCATTCGATTTAGTGCGGATACAAACATCGAGTAAAATATATGTTTATACGTTAAACAACGGCGAAAGTGGCGATTGACCCCCTAAACTTTTATCAATTGTACAATTGAACACCCTAACTTCGAATTGAGCAATTTACCATCTTAACTTTTCTATTCGTGCAATTTCACACCTACCTCTATTTTTCAACTAATTTGTGTATTATGAACATTTTCCTATATTCACAAAATTTATAAAAAGAACATTATACAGTAAAAATACAAGCACATATACGATTTTTATACAGTATCGACATTAAACCATCGTTAATCTCGTTACATCAACCCCCCAAGATAAAAAAAGTCGACTTCTTGTAGTGTTTTTTTTTTTTGCTGGACCTTGTAGTTACTATGGCCTAATGTCCGCCAACAAAACTAGGGGAGAGCAGAAACTCGGTCCGGACAAATTAGTTAGAAAATATAGGAGGTGTGAAATTGCACAAATTGGAAAGTTAAGGTGGTAAATTGCTCAATTAGAAGTTAGAGTGTTCAATTGCACAATTGATAAAAGTTTAGGGGGCAAATCGCCACTTTCACCAACACGTAATTAATTGACAAATTCTTGTGTGAGACAGTCTCACATGTGAGACGAGCCCAATAAGATACAAGTCCATTAATAAGAAAATATTTATCTATTTTTACGAAAAAGAAAAAAAAAAAACTCCCAGAATTCCCACCTCCAACACCACTGTACGTTCGTACTTGAATAACCTCTATCTTCTCTATTGCTATATTCGCCATTAATTCTCCCCACCAATTCATGAGATCATTACGATTCGCAAGTCTATATGGGATTCGAACCCATATTTCTCGTCTGATTGGACGATACTCTACCGATTGAGCTAATAGATTTCAAGGAGAGGGTCTTAAACTAAACCATTAGTTTCTAACTTAAAATCTTAAATTAGAGCTTTAAACACCATTTCTTGGAAAATCTAGGAAATTCAAAACATTGAGTATTGAGTTCCCAACATAAAACACCAAGTATTCAACTTAAATGCACAATTAACCACAATAACATAAACCACGAATTAAAAGCGTGAGTTTTAAATTTTAAACCTCAAATTTGCAACTTAAAACCTCAAGTTCATATAAAGAACATTCAATCCTCCGACAACATTAGGTACAACTCCAACACTTGAAGTTTTCAATTGAAAACGGAAAATAAAATTTAAACGAAAACGACTGCTTACTTGAAGGGGGTTACTAAATCATAAACGATACCAATGATGAGATCATGTTCCTGAAACTGCAGTTTAGATGTGAATCTCAATCGGATGTTTAAATCACAATTAGTTGATAGAAACCCTAAAATCAAATATTAAGAGGTTTGATTGGGAGTTTGGAGAAATATCAACAAAATCAGTTGATCGAACATACCCTTTTCTGTTGATTCCCTTTTTAATTTTCTAATTCGATCTTCATTCGTTGCAATTTTTCACCCTTCGTGCTATAGATGTACGCTTTTCTCTTTTATTTCTTTTGTTTTCTCTACATCATCTTTGGTAGAGAGGAATTGAATGCAAATAATTTCTAATTTAACTTTAAACCTTGATTTTTTGTTATAGATCTTTGAGTTTTAAATTTATATAAATCTTTATGCTCATAATATAAATTCTCGATTTTTTAATGTAATTATTTGATTCAACCTAATGTAGTAATCACCATAAAAATGCACAAAATATATGAGAAATATGGTGAATAAAATAATTGAGAGCAAGATGCAATAAAAAATAAAAAGAGATGTAACAAACGTTAGAGGGGGGAGAGAGAGTAGGAAGAGAGAGAGAGGGAAAAAAAAAAGATAATGGAGAAAAAAGGGAAAGTGAAGGAGTTTGTTTTTGTGTGTAATATATTGGGCTTTTTATTATTGGATACGTCTCGCGTGTAAGACCGCCTCATACAACAATTTGCCTTTATTTTTTGTTTTTGATTGATGGGCTATCTACTTTTTGGGCCCAACGGTTTCACAGGAGACTTACTCGTAGATGTAAAAAATACGAAGGAACAATTGAAGGCCAAAATTAACACTTAGATTGGGCATTCGTTCAAATCAACAATGCAGTTTAGAAGTTTCCATAATATAGATTGGGTTTGGTTCAAATCAACAACACAGATGACAATAACTCTCTATAATATAAATTGGGTCTTGGTTCAAATCAGCAACACGGGTTGTCCCATAACTTTGCTTATAAATACAACTACCATGTGAAACACAAAGAACACTAGAACTAGAACAACAATGTGTGTAGTCCTCGTTCTAGCTATAAATTCCGTTATTCATCATTCTTTAACCTAGCTTCAACACTTCAACGACAAGTAATAACAATGGTGGCACTTGTTGTTCCGAAGAACTACAATCTTGGAGCAAGAAAAGACACTATGCTTATAATGTTGACGTATCACTCATCGTCTATTCTTTAATTATTTTTATTGTTTATTCAATTGTAATTTCAAATGGTTTTTCTTTTACAACAATAAAATAAGTATATTATTAAAAATAAAAGTGAATATTACAAAGTTGGGAGGGATACATCTTAACAAGGAACAGAGGAAAAGAAGAAGAAAAAGAAAGAAAAGAAAACAAAGGAAACAAGAAAATTAAGGTTTCTTACAAGTAATTTTCCATAAGGGACGAGTCTTGAGCAACGTCCTGATTCTCGTTATCGTATTTGACGCATGAATAGGCGGATTCTTCTCCAGATTGATTACATCAAACACAACACGTGAAGGGATGGCAAACTGAACCTTCGTTAGCTTATTTTCTGCCGCCCAATTGAGTACACCCAGTAAGGCTGTTGCAGTGAGTAAGAATGATGTACATCGAAGTCTATGTCTAACTAATATATTATCAATGTTTGAGATGTGCGAGCAGTAGCAAGGGTGATTGTATGAGCTTTTTGGTTACAATGGATAGTGATTTGATAGGCTATGGTGGAGTAGGTGTGATAATTAAGAAGGTCGGGTTGCTGGTTGTGGATTTGTTGTGCTGAGAAATAAGAGGAGTATTATTAGTTTGTTGGATATAGGATTGATGTTGTTTGAGTTGCTGTGAAATGTGCATCAGAACAGTATTGGGGGTCATGCGTGACATTATTAAAAACCAAATCATTACGGTGATTCCAAATCGCTAAAAGAGTAGCTATGAAATATATGGTTGGATTTATTTCAGGTTGTTATTTTAAGTATTGTAACATGTTATTACCCAGATGTGAAGTGGAGGAAAGGGGAGATGTGTTATCTGTATTCCTAAAGGGCCACATTTTCAAATTCTTTATGTATTGAAATTTCAAAATTTCAAATGGTTATATTCTACTAAAATTAAAATAGTAATTTTTGTTCATGTATGTAAAATGGGCGAAACTTAAAAATGAGGACCCTAGAATTATTAATAACCACTAATAGATATTTATTTTGAAATAATAAAGCTCGGGATCTTACCTTGTAAGTGAAACCATTTGTCACTACGCTACGTCCATTTATGTCGTGGTATAGTATGTTATAATGCATCGACAATCTAATGTGATTTTTTTTGACAATGTGTGTGATTCTATTTTGTTGTGTCTGTGATTTTATTTAATAGCGCATATGATTCTATGGTAAGGTGTGTGAAATTTGGTAGTGGGTGTGATTCAATCTGGTAGTGTGTATGATTCATCAATTGGTTATGTTTGTGATTTTATTTGGAGGTGTGTGTTATTCAATTGGCTATGGATAATTTTCCTTTACCCACATCTCTATGTGCCCGTAGCACTTCCATATGGAGTAAGATAGGCTTACCATGCCCCGTACTGCCCAGAGGAAAAGAATAGGTAGGGATGACAGGATTGGAACCCGTGACATTCTTTATCCAATGCGGAGTCTGATCGACTTGCATGTGTTAAGCATATACCATCTGATCTATAAGGTGTTAACCCGCGGAGAGGTAATTTTGCGTCTTATCCGTTTATCAAATAACAAATACAATGTCATGTGAATATGTGATGATAATGCTGCAAAAGAAGTCGAGTTTTCTTCGACTCGTAGCACTATGGTTTCTACGTCATGTTCTCCTTCGTCCCTGTTCCATCCATATCACACCGCTCAATCTATTTTAATTAATACTCCTGATGGTTCGGAACAATGGATAAGGAACGTAGAATCTGAATTTTTGCCTACTGTAGATATGATATTTTCTGATTTGGATAAGGGTATAAAATTCTACGAGACATGTGCTCTAGTTTGTGAGTTTGAAACTAGAAAATCCACTAGCAAGAAAAACCGAGATAAGGTTATAACCTCCAAGCTTGTTGTTTGTAACCTTCAGGGGTTTAAAGAAATCAAACTGACAGGCTAAAGTTGTATGTCTACAAATATAATTAATCAATACCAACTAAAACGTAGTAATAGGCAAGTAAGGTTCGTATCCACAAAGAACGGTAACTATCTAAGTGTGTGAAAGTAATGAAGGGGGATTATTTG